>CM062568.1:32107098-33337318 GCA_031468815.1 Morus bassanus | reverse complement strand
TGCCTCTCCGCTGCACAAGCTGTGTGTTTGTTGGTGCAATCAGCAACATGGCAGTACCCCTGGCAGAGAAGGCTATGCCCAAATGCAGTCTGATGCAAGGACATCATCTTTCCTGAAGGGTGTGAAAAATGCATCATGACCCATGCATGTCCCCTCGAAAACCAACATGGGGGCAGGAAAAACCTTTCAGTAGGAAATGGTCAAAATCAAAGCAGGAGAAGGAATCTGAGTTCTATCAAAGTTGGTGGGTTTTTTTCATACCCTGCACATCTCATGTTACAGGCACCATTTGTCAGTAGCTTGAGGCAGCCATTTTAATAAAAAACTAGGCAAAGTTTAGGGAAGACATAGAGAAAGAGGTGCATGTGTGTGCATGCTTTCACCAGTGCTGTTGCTGACAAACTGAGTTGATAAAGTACATTTCTTGCTTGGGGGGACCCAACTCTCCCTGCCTTTGCCACTGCAGAAAGAAAATGTAAAATACATCTACAAAGCCACAATAAAAACATGCTAATGTGTCAGGGGGCCTTTTTCTGTGCTTCAGACTCTGAGAATCTGCCTGCAAAAACCCTTCAGTAACCTCTGCATGAAGGTTCCCAGATGAGTTACCCCAGTTAACATTGGAAGGGGTTAAGGATGAAAAAATCCCAGATGCAACCCTGGTTTTAAACCTGTCTGTTTAATTTGGTCCTGGATGCCTAAGCAGGTGTGCCAGGTATATTTTTTTGTGCTTCTGGGCTTGGACCAAATGCCTCTATTTCAGAAGGGTCCCATCTTGCCTGCTCCTCCACCACACCGGTTTCTTTTCTCATCATTTCTCGAGCCCAACTCTTCAGGGTGTTTTCTGTGGAGAGAAGGAATATCTAATTCCTACTTGTTGGGCCAGGTATGTGGGAAGGTCTTTTTTTTTTTTTTTCCTGTAGAAAATCAGGAAGCCTGTGCAGAGAAAAACAGTTTGCTGCAATTAGATAGCAGGCGACAAACCAGAAGGCAGAGGCATTCGGGGCAAAGTTTCTCCAGGGAGTTGCTACAATCCGCAGACCCACTGTGATGTTGCTCTTGATTTACAGTTTCTCCAGGCACAAGTGTGTATGCCTCTGCTCTTGTCAGAGTAAACAATAATCAGGCTATATTTTACTCCATCAACAACCTATTTTTAGGGCTTCACTTGCTATTAACCCACGTCAGAACTGCAAGGAGCGTGCACCCATCTCAGCACACATACAGCAATGGTGCATCCAGCATCCCAGCCCTGAAGCTGCCTGTGGGCAGGAAATAGTCAGTAGCACCAGAAATCCTAAATTTTCCTTTCCATGATGGAAGCAGAAACATCACCCCACTGACACACTGCCCTCTCCTGCCTATGCAGGCAGCATAAGGCTGGACTCAGTAACTGGAGCCTGCATGGGGCAAAGAATGTCTGTCATGATGGGTGATGTAGCCAGCATGACCAGGGTAGAGTCCTTCCTCTCAAAATCTGCAAAAACAGGACTTTGGTTTACTTTCGTTCTTTACTTGTATTTTAGCTTTTGATAAAACATATGACATTATAGCCAGGAAAGCCTGCCTTTCCCCCCAAGACATTGCCCAAGGAGTAGACAATAACAAGTAGCATTGATTTATTGCTGCAGAGGAGGTAGAGAAAGAGGAATGTAATAAATGCTGAGGAGATGAGAAATGCACCCGTTCCCTCACCCCCTACACATGCACACACACTCACAGGCACTTGCAGCCCAGAGAGGGAGAGGTTATCTGCCATGAACCAGCACATTGCTGAAATTCTAATGAAACAAGAGCCAAAGCAGGTAGGTGGTGGTAGAAATGCTGGGCTCGATGCACATTTATCATCTTCAAACACTGAACCCAAGTTGGTGAAGAATGTCAAGAGAAGGGCACCCTACCATTTGCAAAAATATTTTGTAAGAAAGACAGAACTGGCTATTTCCTACACAGAATTAGAATAAATACGCTTTATTCCAAAAAAATCAAAACCCCACTTTGAAGGAATACTAATAAGCTTGGCAGAACAAGCACAAGAACATTAGAAAATGCTAATTTAAAATTACTTTTGCTACTTTAATTCAGCCCCCATGCGTATGTGTATTATGCAGACACGGTTTGTACTGTCTGATCAGACTATTTTTCCACACAGCTCCTTCCTTCAGTACACAAATTAGACCCACTCTGTGGCTGTGGCAGGATCTCTACTTCATGTTATTACAAAAGCTAGAAGTGAATGAGGAATGGAACTGCAGGGAAGAGAAAGTACAAAATTACATCCTTGGATCTTATCTCCTCCTTTGTTCCAGAGCGCTGAGGAATATTGTTCAGCCAAGGTTTTCACAGATGGGCTCTAATTTTGTCTTTTTTATCTTTTAGGTGCCTGACTTCCAAACCCAGTGGTTTGGTTTGCAGAAGTGCTGAGCTCTCAGCCTCAGCTGAGTCAGGGAGAGCAATGCTTTGGTGATTCACAGCATCATATCATTTAGTAAGTGCTCTGAAAAATCAAGATCTGGTGGGTTCAAACTGGGCAGCTGCAGTGCTGACTTAGCTGCCCATTTGCCAAATGACGACCATATCATGATATCTCATCATGAAGAAGTTTTGCTAAAATGAACCAACTAACAGTGGGGAGCTCTTGTATTGCAGTGGCAAGCACTATAGAAAATCCTGTGAAGAAAATATTTCAGGGTCCAAGGAGCATGGTATAAATCAGGAATATACTGGACAATAACAGTATGAATAGGTGCTTGCCAGCTGAGACATGTCCTTTTAGTGCACAGTGTGAGGCTGAAGGACTTTGGATACATGAAGAAACCCCACCTATGTGTGTGCTATTAAAGACAAAATTAAAGGCAGTTAACTAAGGTTGCATGTCATCCACATGACTTATCAGTACAGTAAACACCACGGTGTTGAGATTTGCCAAGGGAGCTAAAGGACCACACCTGTAGGGTGAGAGCCTGCTCTAACAGTACATGGGAAATGAAACATGCTGTCATCAGTGGTTTCACACATAAACACTGACAGCAGCGGACTGGTGAAATTTAGGAACAGACCCAGTCCAGGCTATGAACTGGTACTTTCTCTTGGGTGCAAAACCTTTAAATGGTTATCCTTGCCCTAACCCTCTTCTGCCTCACCCCTTAAGACTTGCCCCACTGTAAATTTCCCCCAATCTCAACAATTCAGTCCCATTCTGTAAAGTCTGTGGGTTTTGGGCTCGTCCTCCCAGTTTCAGTCACGGTACAGTGCCTGTGCCAGTTCTCCCCATCCAGGTCCTCCACCTCTCTCCCCACAATAGCCAACAACCTGAGTTGTCCCCATAGAGTCCAATTCCTTGTCTACCCTGTTTTCCTTTCCCTCGCACACAGAGGACTGGAGATTTTCAAGGGGTAAGTCACACACATGTAAGCCTTTTCCCTCGGCCTGAGTCTTGGCCATGAGGAACAGCTCTAAATGAAATTCTTCTCCCCGCCCTATCTGAAATAATTCAGCCTGAGGCAAACACCTGGATTGGAAAACTTTACTCGAAATGGCCAAATTTTGGCAACATTGTAAGTGACTAGAAAATGAGAAATTTTAATAAAATGCAAAACTGTCAGAGCCACCTGTAAAAACCTTGAACTCCAGACAGGGTTGAGCTGCCCTGGTATCCCAAGTCTCAGATGTATGTCCTAGCCATGTCTTGTATATCTTCAGTTCGGACCTGGGTATGCACCAACAACCCATGTAGCCCTGTCACCCTTGTTTCCACCAAAAGGAAAGCTGTCTGCAAGCTGCAGTGTGACCTGGATGACTGTGGGACCAGGACCTCCCGAACTCTGCTCCCTAAGTTGGGTAGACATAGACCCTAAGAACTCCTCCTGGATCCCTGGGAGACCTACTGATGTGTCCTAGCAAGGATAGCAGTGGAGACACAGACCTCTTATCCCCATCCTGAAGCAGCCCCACAGGCAGGCAGGAGCTGCTCCCTCACCCCCCCAGGGACCTGCTGGCCCAGTGGATCCGCAGGGGTATGTGGTGGTGACCAATATGCTCATCAGGGACTTGCCTTACTGTAGGTATGTTGTGTGCGAATCTCTGAAACCAGTGCCCATCCACTTCTGACAAGGTGAACACCTAGAGCTGTCGTGCCTTCAGCAGGCTGTGTTAAAAGTTAATGTTAAACATTAAATGGCAATAAGTGAAGGTCTCCAGCACAATCCCCCAGCTCTTTCTCCTTGCTGTGGACCTACTCTCTGGCCTTGAGAAAATTGCTAAATCTTTCTGGGAACCAATTTCCTCAGTTAATAAACTCTGAGGTGGGATGCAGTGAAGATCGATTTATTAATGTTTGTGTAGCATGGGAAGGTCCTTGAGGGGAAAGCTCATGGGAAAGCAGCATTGTTACTCTTATCTCCTCAGAGTTAGCATCTAACACATCTGCTCAGGGTGACTTAGTCCCATGTCTAACCTATTGCTTGCTAGAAAGTATAGCAGTTTCTATGGTACAATGAAGCACTGGAATTAAACTGAGGCAGGGATTTATAGCTGCATTTTCTTGCAATGTGTTATAATAGCCAGTATTATTTAATCATGGAAACATGATCTGGCCAGAGCTAACTAGCTTTGCTCAGGTGTGCTTGTAAATTTAATTTGAGTCCTTCTACCTTGTGCAGAAGTTGAATGCACGCTAATGTGTGTGCTGGAAAAATAACAAATCGTATTATGGTATAGAACAGGAAACCTTTTAGTTGCACAATAAAATAGTACAATTCAATGCATGCAGTATTTATATAGCACCATTCAGAAATATATTTCAAAGCTTTATACAAACAACTTGCATGCTACACCAGAGCCAACATGTCAAATCCTGTTAAAAAGAAGAAAGCCATTGTAAAAATAAGCTTTCAATATACATTTAAACAAAGCATTCATTGGAAGAGGAGTCCACTAACAACTGGACTTAGGTATTATTAATACAGGTCCTGGTAGGAAACTGAATCCTTGGCACAAATATTTCCCCATGATGCTCTCCATATAAAGGCTGTTATAGGCTGTTTTGTTTAAAAACTAAAGTGCCTATGTGTCCTGAAAGCCCGACTGGATGGGTCTGGATGTTCTTTTTCACTTACATTATCCCAGCAATTGAAAAATGGAGAAAAGGAGTGAGGAGAATCATAGAATCACAGAATCATAGAATCATAGAAAGGTTTGGGTTGGAAGGGAACTTCAGAGGTCATCTAGTCCAACCCCCCTGCAGTGAGCAGGGACATCCCCAACTAGATCAGGTTGCTCAGAGCCCCGTCCAACCTGACCTTGAATGTCCCTAGGGATGGGGCCTCCACAACCTCTCTGGGCAACCTGTTCCAGTGTTTCACAACCCTCACTGTAAAAAATTTTTTCCTTATATCCAGTCTAAATCTACCCTCCTTTAGTTTAAAACCATCACCCCTTGTCCTGTCACAACAGGCCTTGCTAAAGAGATTGCCCCCATCCTTCCTATAGTCCCCCTTTAAGGTTGCAATAAGGTCTCCCTGCAGCCTTTTCTTCTCCAGGCTGAACAACCCCAACTCTCTCAGCCTGCCCTCGTAGGAGAGGTGCTCCAGCCCTCAGATCATTTTTGTGGCCCTCCTCTGGACCTGGTCTGACAGTTCCATGTTCTTCTTGTACTGAGGGCTCCAGAGCTGGACGCAGTACTCCAGGTGGGGTCTCACCAGAGTGGAGTAGAGAAAGTGGGACAGAGGCAAAATGTGTGACAAACTGAAATCATCTGCCCCATTCCACTCCCTACATTTTTTTTACCATGGTATTCAGAGTCTACCATGCCTGCTGCTTACTCCATTATGTTCTCTAACCCACCTACTGACACATTTCCATTGATCACACATGTAGGTTTAAGCACTTCTACTCCCCCTGTGTTGCAAGATTTTGCAATGCAGCTGAGGTATCCACCACTCTGTTAGGTGATGTGGCAGGAGGAAGCATGTTTTGGGCCATGCACATCCATCTGCATCAGCTCTGGGGTCTGAAAGATCCTTCACAGGTCCCCTAATGGGATAGAGGCCCCTGTTAATGGGGACAGAGGGGTGACTGCTGTTGTGGGGCTTTGACTGGGAGAGGCACAGGCTCCCTGGCTGCTAGACGGTACAGGCTCTGCCCTTCTTCCTTGGGAACTCATCTACAGGAGGAAACACAGAGAACAGCCCAGAAACAACACCACTATACTGAGAATGTGCTGTTTGCTAGTACTATCAGATGCAAGGAGAGGAGACAACAAAAAACTTTCCTTGAAATCCCATCTCGACTTGGTTGTAGGCAGCCTTACTGCTGCCTTCAGAAATATTTTTACAGTCCAAAATGACTAGAGAATATCTGTGTTGGATTTACCATAAAAACTCAACAGAGTGTGCCAAAATAGTATGTCTAGCCCTGGGAACAGAAATGATCAAGCTTTTCACCAACTGAGAATTTGGTGAATAGTATAAAATATTAAGTATTGCTGAATTTTTTCAGATACATCTTATGAATAAGACTCTGGATGCTGGTTTATTTGGATTCCTGGAAAATCTGCTTATCTCTAAATTGTAATGTAGAATTAATACACTAAAGGAATTTTTAACATGTGCTTCTCAGTGGTTGTTTAACAGCTTGATAATTTTCCAGCAAGATTTTGTCATTCACTACTTCACACCAGCATTATCTTAAAACAAATACCAAAAGCTAGTTGTTCCAGACAGCTGAACTGAAATGTGCAATACGGGAAGCCGCGGCCAACACACCAGTTCCCGCGTTGTGTACACTTCTAATTACGCAAGAAATGGTGCTTACTGTGCAGAAGACCGTACAGTCAGCTCTGGTGCTCTCCAGGATGACTCACCTACTCTCACTCCACTATGCAATGCCAACTTTTGCATATATATCTCTCTATCTACATGGATATCCAGATTCATCCTCTCTAACTTTGAGCTTGTTGGCTGAGATCTCTACATTAAAGGCTGCCTTTGGTTTAGGCTCTTCCTATAGTCAGAGCAGGGGAACACGCGCCTCGGGAAGGTGGCTCTGCTCCTCAGTGGGCTGAGTCATTGCTGGTAGGCTGCTCTCTCTTGCTCCATTGACTAGGGAAGAAGCCTCAGGCAGGGCTGGCAAGCCTGTGGTGTGCATGTCCCAACAAGCCCACCCTGCCACTGCCGGTGGGCTGAGGGGAGACCTTGCAAGGTGTGAAAGGCTTTCCGACGCTCGTCTGGGCTGACTTGGCTCCTGGCTTAGGTAATTCAGTTAAATAAATACATTTACACAGCCAAGCCTGCAGTGACTTAGGCGGCAGTCCCACTTTGAATTGGAGAGGTGCCCCACCAAGCCCTGGTGGCTGCACTCAGGCTTTCCCAGCCTGCAGTGGCTGCGGTGGCTGAAGCACCCTGCCAGTGCAAGACAGAGTGCCTCTGTCCCTATGCAGGACAGTCCCCTGGCCGTTTCCACTGACAGCCCTCATTTCACCTCTCCTTCCATCACTATGTTTTGCCTTTCCTCTTTTCCAGAGTTCATTCCCAAGTGCTTACCACCTCCCTGCTGCCTGTTTCTGCGGCTGCTGCCTCACACACACTTCCTCCGCTGTTCTCTGGGGACACCCTCTCCCTTGAGCATTTCTCTCCCACAGAGCTGCTGCTCTTTCCCACCAAGCACGGTTTCACCCCTGAGTTTCAGACAGTGCTACAGACATTCACCAGACTCCAACTCTCTGCGCTTATGTCCTGCAGAAAGCATTCACTGCCCCCAGCAATCTCAAGTCCCTTCCTCGGTCACAGAGAAGATGAGAATTAATCATAGAGCTGCAGCACTCACTTTGTACTCCAGCTGCAGACCAGACTTTGGTAGGGGAAAGGGACTGGAGCACCCCAAGGGTGCTACAGATATCTTCATGGAGTAATGGGTCTCCAGTGCCCTGATATATGGAGTTACCTTCTCTAAGCCTGTTAAACATTTGATCTGCCCCATTCCTCATACCTCACCTCTTGGGGGAGAGGTAGAAATCATCTTTCTTAACTTTAAATGTCTTTAAAATGAAATAACCATAGTGTTAGGGACTAAGGGGATGGTTTCTCATGTAGATGTGCATGCTGCTTTGCAGGAGGCATATGATCCCAAAACGCCAGCCAGTTTGTGGGGTGACATGGCAAGTGTGCCAGTCCGCAGGGTGTAGGACACTCTCGGTCCAGCTGCAGGTGGATCACAGCCTAGTCCCCTGGACCCAGGATGCAGCAGGTACTTTTTCACAGCAACAACAAACCAAACTGTGCCCTTTCCACCTCAATTCTTGCCCCTCCTGTCCATCATCAAGCCTGGAGCAAGCCAGATGCTCTATGGGCAGCCTCCTGTCCATGTTAGGGCTGAGTTTATGGTCTCAGCATTATTAGTCTGGGCAAAAAATGAAGAGTAGGATTTCTGTCTAGTCCAAAGAGACTAGAGTCAGACTTTTCACCCTTTCTGAGGAGTCAGCAATTGTAACTAAGCACCACAAGGGAGTTATAGACGTTACAGAGAAGGAACAAGGGCTCAAAAGTTTGAGGACCATTGCTCTTAGGACTATGAAGAGCTCTGCATGGCCTATTAATAGATTTGGTCACAGCCCAATGCAGCTATAGGCCCACTGAGTAGGACAGTATGACCTGATGGTGTTTAGTTGGCTGATTACACCCTTCATTCTTATTTTTTCCCCCTATGTTACTACTTTATTTCCCTCCTGCTGTTTCTTGCTGCTGATTGATACAGAGCTGGGTGTAGAGGAAAGAAATGTATTTATATTACAGCATAACTATTCTATATTGCTAAGTTAAAGCTGTGTAACCGAGCAGGGCTGTGGACGAAGGGCAGGTATATTTCACAGCTGCTTCATCTCCATTGCTGTGCTCTGATGAGGAGCCAGTGTACATGGGTGAGTTGGGGAGTGGGAAGGAGCAGGTCAAAGCAACTGCTTGTGTGGCATACCAATGTGTGCCAGCCTGCTCTGGCACCTGGGCACTGACCTCCAGCTGTCAGAAGCACCAGAGCCTGAAGAAAAAACCCCAAAACATAACTATTTCTGCTCTAGCAGGGCAAATGCGTATGTATACCACTTAACACCTCACATAGCAGAGGAAAAGTAAAGTTTCTCTCTGATTACTGATGAAATCTGACCAGTGTGGTTACTAGTCCAAAAATGGCACAACATGGAAGGTCCTCATTATCCTGATATTTCAGAAATATGTATGCCTTCCTCCCTCATCCCCAAACTAGCTTTCCAGGTTTGGAAGGTCTCTCCATGCCCTCTAAGGCCAGCCTGACCCAGCCCATTCATAGTGTGTTGAAAAGCCCAGTGCCACCACTGCAGAGCTGCGGAGCTCAGGCTGGGGTGGCTTG
This sequence comes from Morus bassanus, assembly GCA_031468815.1. Lineage (NCBI taxonomy): Eukaryota > Metazoa > Chordata > Aves > Suliformes > Sulidae > Morus > Morus bassanus. Next base: position 33,327,940 of record CM062568.1, on the reverse strand, counting down.
GCACTTGGTGATATAAACAGAGGGTGACTCTGGTCTTGCAAGAAGGCTTGGGCACACAATTAACTGACAATGTAGGCCAATGCTTTGTGCTTTTTTGGGTCCACTCCCTGTAAAGGCAGAGCCGGGTAACGAGAGTATCTCCCAGCTCAGAGGAGCACCCAGGGTCACACAGAGCGATGCTCTATGAGCTGTGCCTGGCTCACGTTTTGTGCCGCAGGCTCTGTAATTTTCCTTGGTGCATCAGAACACTTTTGCAGGAACCTCTGACTCAGGCTTTCACCCTGACTGTCAAAAGCCTTGTGCCAAATGTCATCCTTAGGAAAACAGAGGTTTGGTCTGATCCCAAAACTGAGACATTTGAATCCACACACCTAGAGTCTTCTGATAGCTGTGCTCATGGTGCAAAGAGCTGCAGCGCCCAACCATTACCTTCTTACCACTGCTTACGTGTTTTGAGTAGCACCATAGCATCAGGTTATCGTGAAGTTTTGAAGAACAGCTCCAAGTTCCTTTTGCCCTTTCAGAGCTGAAGAAGTGAGTAGAGCAAGAGAGTCAGGAAGCCACAGCAGCAGCATCAAAAATGCATGGTACTGCTGCCATCCCACAGTAGCAGAAGCACCGAGGTGCATGGCAAGGATCCGGCTCTGGCATAACACCGTCAGCAAAGCAAGAAAGCTCAGAGTACAGCTTCTGGGACAAGCTACTGGCAGGGGAGCCAGGATGTGGCAATGTCATGCACTAGCCATGACGTGATAACTCCATAGATGCATGCTCCTACCCCAAGATAAACGTAAAACGCTTTTTCGGTGGACATGGGATAAAATGCCTCACATTTTCCATGGAGTAAGAGTAGAAGACCTGGCAGTCACGCTGGGAGCTGTTGCTGTTTTAGAAGGTCACACCCAAGTTTGCCACGAGGTCACTTTTTGCACTGCCAAGCCCACACAGGGGAGAGGAGCCAACCCAAATTGACTGAAGAATGCAAACAGAGTGTCTTAGCCTGGGCGTCCTCATAGCCACCTTGGCATAACCCCATGGGTGAAGAGTGGATGAGAAATGAAAAGGGAAAGGCAGAGAGAGAGAAAGTCTTCTGGAAAGTAGAAAGGGGAAAACATTTGGGTTTTTTTGAGTTGCTGGTTGGGTTTTTTTTAAAGATGGCTATTTTTAAAATACAGCTCTGCAGCATGAGATAAATGTCCTGTTGTTCCTGTGGGATATTTACCAGTGACTCATTAAATATTTCAATAGCAATCTTTTGTTCCTGAGATGGAAGGATTGACAGTGAAAGAGAGCCATTGCTAAAAATTAGGAACAGGCAGCAGTGTGACTGAAAATTCTACTCTGCAGCCCAGTAGGCATCTGCAAATTTAGCTGATAGGTGTTTTTAAAAGTTTAGCTTTGTTTACAAGTATTAGGTGGTGGTGGCCTCTTGATTTCCACTGAAGTAGACTGGTTGACACTGGAAAAAGGAATGAATTTCATTATGTGCATTAAAAAGAAAAAAAGAGTAATTTGGAGTTTTGATGTGGAAAATGTCTTTTTATCAACGTTAAGAAATACCGTAATGCTGCCCTGCCCTGTAATTCCTGTACCAAGACCACACTTTGTATTTCAGATACAGCATGAGGTTTGGAAAGACAAAGTTCAGAGACTTCAAGAGGTGGCAAATTCATCATATCCCCTCAGGAGTTGTTTCAATGCTTAATTAATCGCTGTTAAGATGCGCACCTTATTGCTAGCTGAAATGTAGCTAGTTTCAGCCTCCAGCCATGGGATCTTGTTACGTGTTGCCTGGTAGATTAAAGAGTTTCTACTATAAAAATCTATGAAAAAAATTCACTTGTTACAGAATAAAAATTGGGTAAGGCATATCAAATTGCAGGTTTATAGGTCACAAGAAGGTTTGTGGATAATTTTGTGCTGGTTGCTCGTAACAAATGCTGACGCCACATTTAGAAAAGAATGATAGCTCTTCCTCTCAGTAATTAGGGAAGGCTGAAGGGTCTGAATATGATTACAGTTTCAGAAGGACTGTAAGCCTTAAATTCGGAGGATAGTTTCCAGCACTATATTTTTGTTCAGCAGTTCTTCTGGGTTTCTTATCTTCTTTGCCAGGTGAGTCACTTCCAGTGAAAAGTACAATTGTTGCAAAGAGCTCACAGAGAATAAACAAAAGGCATGGGCTTGTTCTCCTCTCCCTGAAGTGAGCTAAAATCACAGGCTTCGCCTGGTCAGGGTTCGGACACATTTGGAACATATTCACTCCTCACGTTCTGCATTCTTCTTGAAAATAATACATAATTACAGAGACGTAGCCCCAAGTGGAAAATGCTGTTTACACAAGCTATCTACATACTTTTTACATGCCTGCTTTAGAGATATTTAACAAGTTAACTTCTTTTTATTTCACTTGAGGTCTGTCCCAGCATGTTAATAGCTGGGCTCTAAATTGCTGCCTTACAGATGTTTCCAAGAGCATTGTGCTTTTTATTATTGTTGTTCTCTGAATCTTCTCCAGTTTACAGATGTCTCTCTGGTACTGAGGCACCCCATTGTCAATCCGCCACGTAAGGAAAACCGGTGATGAGGTAGTCACCGTGCAGCATGAGTGCTTACATTTCCTGATGTAGGGAAAGGGAAAGCCAAAGAATAGGATGTGTGATGCTGGGCGCTGTGAAACCTCCACCAGCATCTCTCCAGCCCTCAGAACAGCCCTGAGCACCACAGTCTGAATTTGGGGCTGATGCCTTCCTGACATGCTAACTGCCCTCTGGGTGAGGAGGCAAGGCTCACAGAGCTGCTGAGAGACAGCGGCCAAGCTGGGGAGCGGCTGTGCAATAGCAGGGGAGTCCCTGCCCCAGGAAAAGAGGAGTGCCGGGGACAACTCATGTGGGTTGCATCATTAGGTAAACCAAATAAATAGTGTTTAAAGCAAGGAGGGGAGTTGGTTGGGCTTACGCGCTGGCATGCTGCCTAAGGTTTTGTGGACACACCGCAGGGCATTTTTGACCCTGACCCTCTTCTCTCCTCTAAAATGGGGACAAGGTACTTTCCTCCCTCAAGGACTGCAAGGTGGATTCAGGCATTAAAAACTCCAGGATATGCCATATCCACCTCACAGGATGGAGCACTGTGCAGACATGTGAGTTGGCTGGCCCACGAGGCCCAGATCAGAGGCAACCAGCGTCACCAGCCTGGGTCTGGATGGAAGGTATTTCTGTGACTCCATGGCAGAGCCTGAACTCATAAATCCTGGCCTGTGGTTAGTTTTATTAGCACAGGTAGAGAGCTGCTGTGACTTCAGGCCAATATGGCCATGCTGCAGAAATCAGGGATTCCCGTGCCGCACTCCCTCCGCTGCACTTCTGGTGTTTGCTCAGGCAGGACGAGCTCAGATATGCCCAGAAGGGTCATTACAGGTGACCACTGTAAGGTGTGCTCTGTAGCTGGGAAATGGCCAGGTGGCAATTCTGGTAGGCATGTCCTCAGATACCTTTTAGGTGATGTACTCTTGAAATGAAAGTCTAATTAAATGCTAAAAACACCTGTTGGGTCTTTTGGCCCGGCAAGATTATCTCTTTGGCTGCATATTGGTCTTCTACTGGAGGCCACACAGCAAGGAAAAGAGAGGGCACTCCTGTGAGGGTCTGTCTGAGGAAAAGCTGGTGCATGGAGCAACCTGCAATGAATGCTTTTGAAAAAACACGATGATTTCCCCGCAATGTATGTGTCAAGATGCCATCAATATTGTGGACACTATCTGTAAATTCTAAGGACACTATCATACTCAGCAAGACTCTGAAGGTCCTACTGCTGTCTGCTCCTGATATCTGAACCTCACAAAATTCATATGTTGGATTTCTGGGGCTGTACCCCTTGACACAGAGGAAAGAAGGAAAGGTAACATACATTTTAAATTGAGCGCTATTGTTAAAGAGATTTTTGAAAGCTTCATTGGGTTATGAAGTACAGTTGAGGTTCCTCCAATGGGGTCAGTGCTTACAGTTGCTCAGGTTAGACCTCAACTGTTCTTCAAACCCAGTTCGTCAGCTCTGAACCTCCTGAGTTTGCAAGGCCAAGGATTAAAATCCCAGGAGAATGGGCTTTCATGCAGGACTGAGCGCCCCTAGTTTCCAGGCCAGCCTAGACTGCACAGGGGTTGCAGCTTCTTGTGGCATAGGTTTAACATGCATTCATCAGGGGCTTTGGGAGCACCCACTGATAATGTCTTGCATGAAATCACCTATGTGGTCATGTGAGGCAACAGAAACGATGTGGTTCCTCTCTCTTCCTCTCCACTACCCGTATAGTGTGTACATGATTTTATTTGGATCTCAGAAGACAGCAGGTACCGGGGAAGGAGAATTAATCCTTTCTAAACATCATCAAAAGCAAGACCAAAGCATTTTATAGAAAGAAAAATCTTGGCCAGGAGGGAAAACTATCCTATGTAAAATACCATCCTTAAGGCATGCCACTTTTAATGAAGCTACCAAGATTGGTATTTTGTGCCCATCAGAAAAAAACAGAAAATATGTTATCATCTGAGCCATTTGCAGCCAGTCAGGTTTAGGAGGGAGAATGTAACAGTGCTGCAGGGATTCTGCAATAGTGCCATGCCCGTTCTGTTGGGTGGTCCATAGCGTGCGCACCTAGCCAGGTAGTGTTAGCATTTGGGTGGTGCACATGCAGGGGAGAGAGTGAAAGCCACGTTAGACTCTCCCACATACACAGATGTCTATTAGCTCTGCCTCTGTATAAAGAGAGGAGGCTCAGTAAATGCAGAAATAGACAAATTGCTCCTGAAGAAAAACAGAAGAGAGAGACACTAGCAAGGGGCACACAAAACATCTGAAGAATTACTCCCTCAGGAGAAGAATACTTGAGATGACGCACTACTGAAGACTCCAGTCCCGTCTGTTTTTTTAAGGCTTTAGAATTCCTTGCTCCCTTCCTGACCTTTTATGAACAGATCAGGGCCTTCTCTGAAAACACCATGTGAGGATACATAAGTCCTCTTTGCCTTTCTACTGGCAGCCTTTAACAGCAGGCTTCTCACGCTTGTGCTAAGTGGGATTTAATGATATGCCAACAACCACACCGATTAAAAGAGGAGATAACCCATTAAGTGGTGTTGTTTCAGAACAGATAACCTGCAATTTAGAAGCAATATGCTGTTTTAAAAACAGGGTATGCTTGTCCTACCCTTGCCTACAAGTCATGTCAGGTAAATAACGCTCTTGTCTCCTAGACGACCAGGACATCCACAACAAACCTTACCTGGCTTATCTAATTTCTTTGCTATTGTGTCTGTGCAATTAGGCGGAGAAACAGGCATACCAGGGGAAAGCATCCTGACTCATTAAACATCACATATCCCCTTATTTCTTTTTCCCTGAGAGGCCGCAGGATTTTGAAAGACACGGCAGTGCTCAAACCACTGACATTTGCTCTCAGTGCCAAAGTCAGCTTGTGTTCTCTTTCAGAACCTCCTGTCAGATGGGATTGCACACTCTGTGTTCGGTTTTCAGAGAAAAAGGGCAAGCAGGTTTACACAGGTGTAGCTGAGATTATGACATGATGCTGCTTCTGTGTGAGAGAACGAGCTCATTTTTCCCCGCAGCGAATAAGGGGCCATCAGTGTCTTTTCAGAGGAACCATGCTCTTCCCTTTGTTCCCTTCTCGTACAAAGTCAATCATCCCATACTTCATCCTGCCAGCTGACAAAGGTGTAACCTGATGGGAATGCTGATGGCAACCCTGTAGGTATGTGATAACCCAAGGTTAGTAGCAAGCTTAAGATAACTGGGGCTCAAGCCCCAGCCTGGCGACAACATACTCATGGCTTACTATGGAAAGTGTAAGCATAACTTCTCCCTTAACAGTCCCAAGATCAGAATCACTGTCAGCAGCAGGAAAATTTATTGTTTAGGGTAATGTATTACACCAGCAGATGAAGGGGACAAATGAGGTGCGGGCAGGGGTTGAACCACCCTGACATCCTTATTCCCTCCTTATTTGGCTGGGTGTGTGCTCACGTAGATGCAGGGCGGCGTGGGTGTGGGCACGGCGGGGAAAACGGACATGTTGTTTGTGGGACGGTGTTCCAAGGTAAAAAACATAAATATTGCTCTGCTCTCTGTGATGTTTCAACTGACCCAGACATCACTGCTTCTACCACATCCCTCTGGAGGTGCCCTTGCAGCCTGCTAGGTATTACAAAGGGTATTCAGTTTATGCTTTGCTTTGTTCAGTTTAATCTAATCGCTCTTGGCCATAAAAGTCCTTTAACCACACTAAACAATTCCTCTTCCTCACTGGAGTTTACACCCATCAAATACTTGTAGATAGTTATCATGCTTCCTTTAGTCATTGTTTAGCCAAGAAATACAAGTCTATTCCAACTTCTGCTGGTGTAACGCTGGACATGGGAGGAATAAAGCCTGCCTAATGGAGAACATAAGGCGGGCTACTTCAGCATAAAGCTTTTTAAGAACTTCCCTCTGGCAGATAATTCACAGCTGGCCTCAAAAGAGGCATTGCTAGCCAGGAGGGGGGTAAGTCAAGATGAGCTAAAAGATGATCTGATTTAGGGCTTTGGCAGTCAGGTTTTAGTGGTTGGGATGATAGAGGACAGATTCAAGTATTCCTCAAGATGAGCTCTCTCAAGCCCAGACCACTGTTGGGAGTGGGTTAACCATCTGCTAACCATGATCATGCACTGCCTGGAAGAGTGCAAGCTGGACCAGGCCAAAACCATATTAAGGACTGTGTCCATAATTTGTAGCATGAATGAATGTGGGACGCTGTTCAGGCTCGTACCCTGACCGTTTTCAGTTTACTAGTACACACACAGCCTCCACTTGGTTTAAGGCTGCCCCGACTGAGGGGAGGGCTCACAGGAGACCTGTGAAGGACACAGCATTTGGTCCCCACTCTTTGGGGGAGCTCCCTTTGGGCACGCTCACCCCTGTGGGCTCCAGAGACTGGATTTTGGAGCATTGGTCTGGAGGACATAGTCTGCCTCTTGTCACGGAATTCATGTACCCATAGGACATCATATCATTTTAGTTTCTTGCCCATGTTCTCACCCCACCTTCTGTCTTTTTTTTTTTGTTAACTTGCAACCCCTGCACTGCTCCTAATGCATTTCAAATGATCAGTCTCTGAATATTTGGGATTAATTTTTGCCATAGTAGTAACAGCACAAAACTTCTTCAGAAGCAGGAGACAGGAGAGACAGGATAACTGGTTCCAGGACAGTCTGGAGCAATGTAGAAGAACCCCTTCTCACCAGATTGCAGCAAAGCTTTTGGTCATGTGCATCAGTGCTCTGGCATTTCTTGGTAGAAAAAATTAAGCCTAACTGGACTTGTCGTATTTGAGCTTACCCACCCACTGAGGTACATGGTCATTGGCATGCTCAAGGTGAATACATGCGACTTTCCCACATAGCATACCTTTTTTCCCTTTGCCAGGATGCAGCTGGGACCAACTTGGTCCTGCTTTCCACAATGCACTTTCTGGATGGATACAGCAGTTAGCCCTGTACCACTCATGGGCCATCTGGTCTGCTGGCAGCAGCCTAGACCTATAGAGCTACTGTGATTTCCACCAGCAGCAGATTTCTCCTCTGGTCTTCTGGACAACACCATGAAAATTGATGCTTCCAGCAGCAAACTGGAGAGTGTGAATAAGCCAAATAGCTTCTTTGCAGGCTCTCTCGGCCACAGCTGAGCATGGCTTATGGACATAATGTCATATTTCAGGGTGCACAGAGTGCTGGAGGGCTTTGTAGGGCAGCCAGGCTTGGTGTGTCATCCGTAGTGCCTACTGGGAGCAATGCCTGGAGTAACTATCCTCAGAGCTATAGCTGAAGTTTATTTCAGAGGAAACTAGCTTGTTCCTTTCAAAGAAGACCCCAGGTGAACTGTCAGTAATGCAAAATTAATGACTGGAGGAACCCTGACCAAGGGTAGTACTGAAGACCCACCTTTCCCAAAACCATTACTACCATGCTACCATGCCTCTCAGCCCTTTTCAGACACCACTACAATATTCAAGCTAAGCATGATGAGCTTCTCCAAGTAAAGAGAAGTTCATTTCACTGTGCCAATGGCAGTTGTTCATGTAGAGTCCTACCTTTATTTCTTCTGGAGAGGTCAGTTGTTTGTGTCCATACCTTGTGGTAGGTCTTCAGACACGCTGCTTGGACTCTTGCACAAAGAGACCCTAACCCCAACGAAGCTCAGCAAGGAAGGACCCCCTGATCACACAGAAGTCTTCCTTCATATCCTTCTTGTATAACCAGGGACAAAGAACCTTGGACAGAGGTGAAGTGACATGTCCAAGGCTCCCTAATACCCCAAACCTCACCAGCTACTGGCTTGGGCCACAGGTATCAATTAGACTTGGGAAAGCACAGGTATGGCTTTAGAGTTGTGCTGAGTGGTCCGCCTGTCTCCTGTGAGCCTGGCCCTTTATAGCCACCACATTCTTTTCCTTGGCTGTTTTGGGCTGTTCTGTCCCAAAAAGCCATCACTTGTGTTTGGCTTGCTTTAGTCCTTATAAATCCAAGCTGTTTATTACACATGACTTCATATTTGTCTCAAATGGTTCTATATTTGTCTGGATACTCTTTTCCCTCCGTGCTCCTTAATAGTTTCCCCAAACATTTTCCTGACTTGTGTTTTTTGGGCATGACTGTGTTAGGAATAGGAAGAAAGAGGAATAGTTTGCTCTGACTACAGATGTACTGGCTTATCCAGAACTAATTTTGGTAGGAGTCTGCCAACACGAGATGTCTGAGCCAGAGCTTTTCATGCTGTCTGCTGATTTTCCTCCAGAGTGTCATTTTTCTAGGCAGCGTACTGGATGCGTTCACCCTGCCCAGAGGGCATACACAGGTTTGCAGTAGGGAGGGGAGAGGGAAGGTGCCATCCTGCACTGCACTAGTCCTTCTCCTGCAGAGACAGTGAAAAGTTTCTTTGTTGCTCGTTTTTATTCGAACAAACATTCCTGGAAAAATTTGAGGCACTTGTCCTGTTCATAACCAACTCGTACATACTGGAGAGCTCCTAATAATGTAAATCCATTAGGCTTAAATGATAAAAGCAGAAAATAACTTTGTAAGACTGAAACGAAAGAGAGGCTGGCTATTATGGGTTAGATCTATATTTAGCACCTTGGACTCAAAAGCACTATAGAATCATGGAAATTAAAAACAGACCAGACCATCCACTCCATACAAATGCAAGAGGTAATGCAGAAGGCAGAACAAACTGTTTTTCTTTTTTCCAGGAACCTAAACTCCCTCAAGCACAGAGGGAGATGGTGTTGGGGGCAAAGGGGATAGTGAGCAGCAAGCCCAAATTGAAGTGAGACCTCAGGAGGCAAAGAGAGATCAAAGATGATCCATTTAGTTGTGTGTGCAGGGAGGGACACCTAGGACAAAGCAGCATTGGTTACTGCTTTGGCTCCTAAGCATATGGTGGGTAAATACTACCTTATTAATAACTCACAATAACCAGTCTGTTATCATCTAATTATATCAAAAAATGCTGAGGAAGGAACTGTGCAAATTAAAAGCACAATATTCTTTAATTACAATAATAATGTAAGGAGACTCTGCCTCTCTTACATAATATAACAGCCAAGGTAATATAAGAAACTCATCATGTGATCCGTCCCTTGTGTGTCATATTATCCAGATGCCCCCACATAAAAAGTATATGTCAAAAAACTGTTTCTTTGTGTAGCATAGTAACACCTACAGAGCCTCAGCCACACACTGGGGACAGACCCGGGCAGCTCTGACAAGCCCACCTCCAAAGCAGCAGGCTTGGGTCAGGCTCAGGAGCTGGCTGAGTGCTGTGCAGGTGGGTTATGGGGCCACCTCATCACTCTTGCCTGCGGTGAAAAGCTTTCCCTCTGCACCCATTCAGCAACCGGTGAGTTGGAGAAACTGGATTTCTCCACTAGCTCAGAGGATTCTCCACTGCACGAGTCCTTGATGTATCTTCAGAGGGTTTACCTCTCCACTCAGCTCAAATGAGAATAACTGAAGGCTCTTTGCCCAGGATGCTATTCCCTCCCTAGCTGCTGGTGTCTTAGCTCAGAGGTCTCCACTGACCAGAACCTCTGCATTGATATCTACATAGAGGAATGTATAATCAGGATAATCAGAGCAGCCAAAGTTATTTAAAGTGGGCGTTTTTTTTAAAGTTTGAAATCACCAAAGAGCCATAAATGACTAAATCAGACTTAGATAAAATGCAGAAGAGAGTCCAAATCATAAAGACATAAGCCATATTTTTGATATTTTCTCTAAGTAGAATAAATTCCTCCTAGTAATTAGGGGCCTTCTGTTTCTTTGTCTGACTCTAATGATGTTCCCTTTGCTAAGGACAAGCAAGTCCTCTCCCTCCTCACTCCCATTCTAGGAGTTTATCCCAGTAACTACCATCTCAGTGCAATGCATTTATACCTGCATATACGGAAACATCTGAGCTTTTACAAGAAATCTTACTTAATGAAAATACTTAAAGCCTGCACATATGGATGAAAGAAAACAAAAATCTTGTGAGTGGCAGTGCTGGGTCTCTACATTCATGTGCTTAAACTCAAGGATGATCATTCGGTTTAGCTGTGCGTTGTGCTTTGCAAAGCTCTTCCACTATGTCTCACTGGTTAATTACAAAATTTTAAGCCTGAAACCATTTGGGCTGTTCTGTATTTGAGTCCAAAAATTACAAGGAAGTAAACATGCTTCTAGGATGACCTATTACTATTTAAAACAGGGACAGGACTGGAAAGGGAGAGAGAGCAAATGAGTGGAGTTTATATACCCTTGGGATGCAGGCAAACATCTAGGGGAATAACAATGGCATCTGCTGATGGTTTGGGGTCACGGGCTGCAAATTACTTGTCTGTACAGAGAGGATTCCTAGAGGCAAGGCTTCACGTGCAGCTCAGGGTGGTTTTCTTGGCAGAGAGCATGTGAAAAGGATGGTTGTGACCACATCTGGCTTGCCTTATATTAATATATATGCATAGCCATAAAATTACAGTCTGTTGAAGCAAAAAAAAAAAAAAAAAAAAGCAAGTCTTAATCCCATCAACTGACACACCTGTAACACTGTGCCTGGCACCACAACAGAGTCTGCATTGATCACCCTTCCCTGAATGGCATGCAGTTTCTTCAGCATACAGGTGCAAGTACTAAAAAGGCAGCTGTTTAGCCTGTTCCCACTTTTTTCCTCATGTAAAGTATCTCTGCTTCCAACAGCTCCTTCATTTTTTTCCCTGGCATCCCCCGTATCCTCCTTGCTACTGCCTGACATCCATCTAGGAGCCACCACCTGATGGAGATCCCCCTGAGCTCACTTCTGCCAGAGTGGAGACTCAATGAAGCCATAAGGTTTGGGGTGACCTTTCCCAGTGTGGTGCCTGATGCTACACGGCTTAGGCTGTACGGTCTCATGAGACAAAGTCCACAGCAGTAGGATGAGATGAAGATTTTTTCTTACTCTCTCACCTTTTCAGACCTCCTCCTCCAGGTTTTTTCTTCCCCGTCAGCTTTATTAGCACCAGGACCAGACTGAGGAATTGAGCCAGATTAAAAAAAGGAGGGGGGAAGGGTTTGGCAGGTGTTTCTTTAAGCCAGATAAGTTCCTCAGTTCAGCTCACAGTGTCATGCAAAGTGTGCCAGGGACCAACAGGGGCAGGGGCAGGTATTATGGGTCAGGAACACTGAAGACTATCTCATGAAGTGACAGTATGGATTTAGGCACCAAAGCAAGAGGTGTGATTGCTTGGAGGTGCCTTTAGCTCCTATCAACTATTTTTAAGCAATGCAGTTTACAACAGCTCATTTAGAGCCACCTTGAAGAAAGATGTTTTTTCTTATTTTAGGTTCTGCTTCTTTAGAATATACTTTATCACCTTCTGATGTAGACAGTCAGTGTAAAAGGCCTTGATTTATTCTTCATTGCAGATAAGGATTAGTGATTAACAAAAAATACAAGCTTATCACTTGTTACAAAAACTATTGTCAGAGATTAGAGAAATACCAGCTGCATTAGAGGTATGCTGAGGTAGCAGGCTGCAGTCACTTTTCTCCAACCTCATTCCTTTGTGAACAAAAGTCCCCCACCAGTACTTCTAGGAAAATAACCTGTAGAAGGTCCTAGCAAGGACCAAGTGAGAAAAAGGTGAAGAGAGGAAAATTTTGGTTTGTATTATCAACTACCTCTGATCCCACTGTTTCAGTTGGTTTCCTCCACCTGGAGTGTGGTTTAAGCTGTGTCCCAGTCAGCTGGCATGCTTGTGTACAAATAATAAGGCACAAGTCTAGTCAGCAAATGCCATGGCTCCATCCCAAATGATTTTTCAAATCCACGCATCACACTGAAGCACACCTTAGGCTGTAAGGTTTTTGGTTTTCATTGTGCAGGTGTAATTTTTTTCATATCATGCAACCAAGAAGGCAGAATTCAAAACCTTTGAGCAAGAAAAGGTCACATTTTCATGAAGAAGGAAGGAGGATGATGTATATGTTTTATACAGTTTTATTAATACATTTACATTTGGTGCCAGAGACCCCAAGAGGCTACTGAGCATAAAAATATTCAACATATATGGATAAACAAGAGTGATGATTTATATATTCTCCCATCATAGTCCCCATGTCCCAGTACTGCTCAAGGCACTATTCAGGGCTTTGCTTGTGTGGGGGAGATCCCAGCTAGGTTAGCTTTTCTGGCAGCTTAATGCAGACCTCTCTGTACAAAGCTGAATCACAGCTTTTCATATTTAACCTGAAACGAAAGGATAAAACCTCAGACAGTTTTCAAGGCATCTGCTTGATAACAGGGTGGGTTCTGCCCTGACCTGAACAGGGCTTAGCAACCCCACGACCACTGATGGTGCTGGCCAACGACACTGTCCCTCATTAAGTCTTGCTAATTATATTAGCTGCCTCTCAGCTGTTGCATGGGCACCAGCCAGGAAAGGGATAGTGAGAGAAGTGATTCCCAAGAAGGAGGATTCTCTAAATGCACTGCGCACATAATCCTGCCTTGCCAAGGGGAACAGACCAAGTGACATTCTGGGTCCTTTCTCCCATTTTGTAATCCTGGCCAGACTCTCTCAGCCAGCTAATGGAGATTGCAGCAGGAGATGCTGCAAGTTTGGGATGTAAACTCAAGCGAAAGCCACCTCGCTGAGCTGTCTACACAGTGGAGCAGGAGTCTGCTCGTGCTGGGCAGGAGAAGAGGAGCACAGCTGCCCCAGAGGTGTTTGTTGCATGCATATCCAGAGCATCCATCTCCCTCGCACCACTGCAGGCCACATCTCTCTCTGCATCTGACCTGCTTGAGGTTTGCTGGCGAGATTGGGGCCCGGGGCAGGAATGCAGAGTGATGCCAGTGTGGTTATTTCAAAACCTGCCTGGTGACACAGAATGCGCTATATGGCAATGGGGTCTGGCTGTGCAGTGCTTCTTCTGGGCCAGCAGCAACCCTGACCCTCCAGGGAACCTCTGTGAGCCAACTCAGTCACCATGGTATGGGACCAGACAGAGCCCTGGTGCGATCCTCTGCCTCCCTCGTACCAGCACTCAGCAAGGGGCTGCAGAGTCCCTGCCTCTCCCCATGTGTGGAGTAAATGAAGCAGTTAATGGCAAGAGAGAAAAAGAGCCCCACACCACAGGCATCCTGATAACACAGGGGATGGGACCTTCTCCCAGGATGTGGCACCAAGTTCCTGCCATGACTCAGGCAGAGATGTGTGTTTCACATCTGAGGCAGCAGCCTCTAATAATGGGGTGACAAATGAGTTGACCAGGCTGAGAATTGCAGTCTGGGCTCTGGCTTAGCAGCAGAGAGAGCCATCTGCTTGAGCAGCAGTAGGTGTCTGTACCTTTTCAGGTCAACAACGCCTAAGCCACGCACATCCCACCTGCATTTCATAGAGGGCTCATTCAGCAGCTTCTCCTCCCTGTGAGACGCCCAGGGCTACGGTTCCTCCCCAGGTTCTGCACAGGGAACCTATCAGCACATGGACCAGCTGGCATACATCCACTCCCTGTGCCACTGCCCCAAGCTGGCCAGGCACAAGCCACGTACACAACAGCCATATAACCTTGTTAGTGCACTGGCACTGTGCCCAGGTGAGTAATGTCTGCTAGAGCTAACGAGCGCTGCACCCACAGCTGCAGCCACATCTGCACCAGGTTTGGGGAGCCCTTGGGTGACCAGGCAGGGTGGTGAGGAATGAGTGTTTGTGTCAAAGAGCCTGGCTCCCGAAGTGTGCCAAGTTATCTGGTGGCTTTTGTCTCCCATTTCCCAGACCTGGAAAAGCAGAGCACCCAGAGACAGAGACACCCTTATAATGACCCTGGCAAAGGTCCACTGCTGCAAGACAGCACTGACCTGGCCTTGGGTCAGCATAGGCACAGGTGCCCCTTGGATCCAGTCATGTCTACCAGCCTTCTTGGAAACTCAGGAGAATCTCAGATGGCACTAAATGCCATCTGAGAGCTGCCCACAAGCTTCAGTGAGGTCCAGCTTGGCTCCATGACAGATAACAGCACGTGAGCCTGTGACACAGCAGCAAAGCCAAAAACTCACAGCACTGGCACAGCAGGAGTGACATCAGCCTCTACACGTTTTTCTGCTTAAAAGGAAAATAAAAAATGGGAGAAGTTAAGACAACATGTCCTTCACCCAGCAGTTAATCATTGCTTTCCAGGGAAGGAACACAGGACCTGCAAGTGGCACCTTATCAAGTGGGTGTGTGAACAGTCATCCTGGCAGGGATGCAGCCACTCATCTTTGCTCTGACTCATCAGCAGAGTATATTCATCCCATGCAAGGTGCTGGTGTTGCCGCAGACCTGAGGATCCTTGGCCATGGGGCTGTTTGTGTGAAGGTGGTGCAATGGATCTCCCGGGTGTTTTGTTTGGGGGGGTTAATAGTTAAATCCTTAACAGCAATGGGTAGGCTGCATGAGTTGGTGTCAAACCCTGTTTGTTTGCTCATGTGGTCCTGGTCAGGCTGGCTCTTTGCAGGTCTTGCAGAGGGAAGACAGGCCGTTGCAGCTGTGGGTTAGCAGAGGTGGCAGTTGTCATGTAGAGGTCCTTGTGTTGGCTCCATGGGTAGTTCTTGGTGGTATAAATTCCTCCTGAGGGGAATTTCTGCACAAGCCATACCTAACCTGCTTCTGAGAGCCAAGCTAGAGACAAGTGAGCCAGGTGGGGTTTTAACCCACAGGTGATGCTGCAAAAGATGAGAAGCCAGAGGGCATGATTTTCTCTTGGCATTTCTATGGCACACAGGATCCCGAGGAGTATGCGGGGATGTAGCACAAGATAGCTATGAGCTGTGCTGCCTAAAGGACATACCGCTGGGCAGCAGGAGCAGGCAGGCAGGGAGCGAGACCTGAAAAAAAAGCCCTGATGTTTGTGGGAAAGCAAGTGAGGTTTGAGATTAAGAGGGAGGGAGCTCTGAGCTGTCCCTGGCAGGTGATACACAGCTGTCAGAGCCAGTCAGTGCTGCATCCCCACTGTTGCTCCCAGTGTCTTCTCCTCCCAGCGGCAGGGCTCAGGCAAAGGATTGCTTCACCCATAGCCAGGGTCAATCCCCTGCCCCCTCCGTCCTCAGCCTCAGCTCTGGAAATGGTGCTTTGACCTGGGATCTTCACAGAGGGATTAGCTTCACTCCCAGCCTTCCTGAAACTCAACATACGCTTTAGCCCTGATCTTCCTTGTGCACTGATCCTCTAATAAAGTTGTATACGAATATGTATGAACTAAAATGTTATTATTTCATGAACAGAGGTTCTCTGACTTCCCAGCAGGATTGTGATGGTTCTTGGAGAGATGGAAACGGACAGAAACATTCATAACTACATCTGAATGACAATACTTATTTACCAGAAATGAAGAGAATAAATACAAGTAGAACTGTTAAAAACATTCAGCTGAAAAATTTCGCTGTCCACAAAATGAGGGGTTTACCAAATGTTTACTGGAAAAGTTTTAAATTTGAATACGCGAGAAACTTTGAACTAGAAATATATTATTTATGTAATCAAAACTTTAATTTAGCTTTTTGAATTCTCCTTTCAAAGCTAGAGTTTGTTTCTTCCCCAAGTTGTTTGTGTAAGTTCTACACAAAAAGGAGAAAGGACTAATGCTTAAGGAGGAGGTAGAGGAGAATTTCTCCCCACCTTTTTTAAAACTGAACGAAAATATGGGAAAAAAGGGGGACAAAACCCTGGGCAATATTCATTCCTTTGAACCTAGCAACAAAAGCAGGAAAAGAAAGGATGAAGAAAACCCCAGGTAAGAGATGGTTTGTGTTTTCAATCACATTATTTCAACTACGATCAAAAACAACTTTTTGATTTTTAAGCCCAGAGGGGTTCTTCACAGCAGAAGATACTTTTAAGATATGTTTCATCTTACTGTAATGACAGGGACTACACAGAGAGGTTTTTCAGGTGTCAGGGGAGTTTATGGGCCCACAGTAAGAAGATAATGTGGAAAACTTTTTGCTAGAATAGTGGCTGTGTTGTTGTATGGGACTGTTTCGAAGTTGAGCATAAATTGGTAATGTAGACCAATTCCCTGTTATAAGCAAGGGGTACTAGCCCAATATATTTCTCTTATTTAAAAAACAATGTCCCTACTTGCTGAAGGGATAGCTAACTAACTCATCAACTTTCTGCATTTCACATCAGAAGAGGAATAAAACAGGAGCAGGAGGTGGAAGAGGAAGACTGGGATTCTGCACACCTTCACACCACACTGATGGGCCCATACATGAGTGCTTTACATCTGCAGCTGTATGCTAAACATACAAAAAAGGTAATGTAAAACTGTCTACAGGCAAAAAAAAAAAAAAAAAAAAAAAACCAAAACAACATCAGATGCCAGGGCATACAAATCAGGGGTAAGGCCAGTCTGACACGGGGGAAAGTTTGTATATTATCTCCATCAGGTATTTATATACATTGACAAGGTCACCCTGAGCCTTTTCTTCTCCAGGCTGAACAGTCCGAGCTCTCTCAGCCTATCCTCATTATCAAAGATGTCTCAGTCCCGTGTCATCTTCATGGCCTTTTGCTGGATTCACTCCAGTATGTCCATGCCTGTCTTGTACTGGGGAACCCAGTATCGGACCCAACACTGCAGATCTGCCTCACCAGTGCTGAGTAGAGGAGAACATCACCTCCCTTGACCGCTGGTGACCCTCTGCCTCATGCAGCATTGTTGGCCCATGTTGCCCACCAGGACCTTCAGGGCTGTTTCGCAGAGAGGCTCAGCACCGACATGGCTCACTTGGTGTTCCAGGGGCATGGTGGGCACCCTGAGCCCTGCACTGAGCTGGGAGAGTCAGCAACCCCAAACCGTTGGGTGTGTGGTTAGAGGAGGCTAGCATGAGTCCTCATTCCCACCCCATGAAGCCACCTTCCTCTTCTTTCCCAAGCCTGCTCATGAAGGAAGGCATGTCCTCTACTCCTTTCCAAAACATCAGGTTTCCCTCTTTCCTCACAGTTGCTGGAGGTGGGGGGTGGCCAACCTTTCGCAAAAGCTGGTCCCCCAGCTCACATCCCCCTCCTTTGCTTCCCTTTGTAGCTCTTCCTCCCATTGCCTCTGCCAACCCTTCCTATCTTCCAGCCAGAAGCCAACTTTAATTTCTCCAGTCCTGGCAGGTCACAGAAAGCAGCCCATGCCAGCTGGGCAGATGGTCCCATGTGAACCTCCCCAAGCTAGGCTTTGTTTTCCTGCCCTCAGGGGAATCAAACAAGAGCTGGGGACCAGACTTATTCCACCACCTAGAGCAGGTCTCATGCTTCTCCAGAGCAATGAGACAAGCTTTCCAAGGAAACATGAGAATATGAGGAGGAGCTTGTTTTAGGGAAGTGTTTCTCTGTCTGCTCAGAGGAGCTAGCAAAAAGCCCCTGGAGAGCATAGACTCTGGACTTTCAGCTCAGCACTGCAGCAGGGAGAAATTTAATGGTGCAAATGGGAGGAGTAACTGCTGCACTGATTGAAAATATACTTTAGGGAAATATAGGTCAACAGTACATAATCTGTCCTGCAATTTGGCCAGGATACAAAAGTTCATACCTCTGCCATGAACACTGCCACGAGAGGTTCAGGGATTCCGCATGGTTAAAACAGAGGATTATGTCACATCCTGAAAGGGCAGGAGTGGTGCTAGCAGCCAGAGTTAACAGTTGGAGCCAGACGCTCGCCCACCTCCCGCGCCTTCTCCCCAGAAAACAGGATGCCTTTCTTATCTGCCACTCACTGTTCCCAGAACCAGCTGATGAGGCGTCTCTTCTCTCCTGGCTGGTACAAAATAGGCGTCCGTCTTCCGGGAAAGGCACAAATCTTCTTTGACAAGCAGTGATATTAACAGGGATTAGGGAATGCAAGAGCCACTGCCAGAACTGACCAAAGGATTCAGCCTGGGCTGCCTGGCCCTGGAAGAGTTTTAATCAAGATTAGAGGTTACACTGGGGACGGGGCTGTATTTTCAACCCACTGTGAAGCAGCTCAGAGCAGGGGTTTCTGAGCAACTGGCAGCCTGTGATATGCGGGGCTCACACCAGCACCAGTCCTCCCTAGTCTCAGGAACGGGGTGCAGTGGTAGAAAGGGAGCATCACTGCTGGCAAGGCGGCTCACAGAGGTATCACTGCTGCTGGCTTGTATTGCTTCCCAAGATTAGATAGAATCACAGCACGAGGTATTCTCCTGTCAGAGCTCCCTCAGTGTGTGGATGGCAGGCAGAGCTACACCTTGCCTTCACACCCCACAGAAACCTCTCCATTAGACAAAGATTTGTCATGCTCTCTCACAAGCAGCAAGTTTAGCGATTTGCAAATAGCATCCATCCCCACCTCCATTCATGTCCCCTCACAGCAAGTCCCCATTGCATCCCAAAGTTTAGGTCTGGACCTGCACAGTCAGTGAACAAAAGCACCTGCAAGTAACAAAATCCCATGACAGTGGAATTTATGTTTTACCAGGATTATTTTCTAGAGGCATTCAAAATATTTTTTTCATATATTTGATCTTTTACTTTTAAAAGAACATCAGGAAGATTTGTCAGCAATTTTTTGGGGGATGAGAAGTGATGGATTGTTAACTCTTTAGCAACGGCTGCTGTCTGAGTAGCACAATCACACTTGGGGCTTGGACATACATTTGTGACACTTAATGCTGAAGTTTCATTCCCTTGAAGTCATGCCTGTGTTGACATAGCCACAAGATCTTACTCAAAGAGTTGGAAAAAGCAAAATCTTCAGCTTTTGTGAGGAATACAGTAATTTCTCTGACTGCCACATAATGTGGATAAACTCTTTAAAACAGGCAGCTCAGGTGCCATTTTAGCTGTGGCAACATGGGTCTCGGCACAAGGGGTAAAACTCATCTGGGGAGCTGAGGAAACATCCAGGCTGAGCTTTCTTCACCACAGCTGGCCTGCTGCTGGCACCACAGCTGAACTGGCTGAGTGTAAGGTAAGTGTGTGCCAATGGGTGTGCATGTGTGCACACACATTACCGCATGTGTGACGGCGATCCTCTGTGCATTTGAAAATGCCACCCATCCATGTGATATGCTGAACGACGAAAACAGTAGCACATGAAGTGACATGCTGACTCTTGCCTGGATCTGAAGTTGGTTACACCCAGCCTTTGGTTTCATGCGGTTTCAAATGAAGGTTTTCTTCCTCCTCCTTAGAAGTGCCTCCATAGTAAAACAGAAAGGAGGAGAGGGAAGGGAACATGGACAAAAAGAGGCATGGTTCAAACCACCCACCAAACTCAGTCAGCTTTGGTTACTAGGTGCCTGTTACCCTGTATCAATGATATGTGGACAGCCATTAAATACATGTGTAAATAATCATAACCACTGAGCCCCTCATGGATTTTAGCAAAAAAAAAAATTGCCTGTGTGAAATTGCCACAGGATGTGCCTTATTCTCTGGTTTGTATTCATTATTCTCTTGTTTAAAAATTTCATTTACGTAGTCAGAAACAATGCCATGAGATCTAGGCCAGCAACCGCATGCCCTAACTAACCAGGAAGAAAAGCCAAAGAAAATATTCCTGGATTCTGCAATACACAGTACACACTGGATAACTATCTACCCAAAATATTCAGAGGATAACAACTACAGTATTAAAAAAAAATAATGTCAGGACTGGTCCATGAGCCATTCAGTGGCCAAATCTTGAACTAACAAATTATCATTTTGAATTAATCACTCGCAGGGCCCTATTCAGCGCCATGGGGGCTGTGGGTCCTCCCTACTGCTGGTGCCTGCTGGAGGTGCAGTTGGTGCCAGAGCAGAATGCCCTTCCCATGAGTGCTTGATAACTGCCCTGCCCATTTCGGCACAGCATGCAATGCAGAGAGCTCCAAAAACCCAGCGCTGAGGATAGCAGCTGCCGTGAAAACCCCAGGCTGTCACCCTGCAAAATAGTGCCTGGGCTTGTGCCAGCCACGTAGTGCTGGACCTGCTCCTGTATGTGTGTGGACTCACTTCCTTCACCACGGTACATTTGGTCCCTCCTCGGTGTGCTGAGATAAATAAGGTCACTTGCACAAACACACCCTGTTTATCTTCCTCACTGCCACCAGCTCTCACCCTCTTCAAATATGATCGCTATGTCCCTGCTCGCATGCCCTGCTCTGACATCCCCGTTCTGGTCCTCGCCTTCCTCCTGGGCTGAGCAATGCTAGCTTTGCATTGCAATCAAAATGAATCCCAGGAAGGGGGTTTGCAGCTGGTGAGAAATGAAATGTCATGATGGTGTGAAGGCTTAGGAGAGGGCAAGGGTTAAGTGGATTACCCTCCTCATATAGCTCACAGGTTTTCTATTAGAAAAACCTGCTTCAGTTATCAGCAAGGTATGTTATAGAGATCACAAAGAGTTTCCTCTCAAGCCAGCACCTCCTACCTCCTCCCACTGTCCCACTACCACTAAAAACCTCCGAGTCACTTACTTCAAAGCAGGCTGCATTTTCAAATACTGCTTTAATTTAAATAGGGGAGGTGGGATGTGCTTCTCCACAGACTCAGGGTGCAGGTTATAAATAATGTGGCCCAAACAACTCTATCATGTAAGCAGACACAGTTGTCTCTGGTTTACCTTTGAGAAAACAAGAGGTGCAGAGGCATTTCCCCAAGACATGCACTGGGTTGAATGGATGGAGGAGACAGCATCCAGACCCTCTCTTCCAGGGTCCTGTGCTTTAAACTAACATATTTAGTTACTAACAGATAAACTGATCTTAAAAAAAACACAACCCAAAACCCAACAACCCAAACCCTACATCATATTACTTCTATGCGTCTCAGCACTGAGATCTCAGCATCCCTGTACAAAATTTTCATTGCCAATTCTTCCATTTTCAGATGGTCTTCCCTGCACTGTAATTACTTTATACTATCATTATGACAGAAGAAAACCTATTACCTACAGTAAAAAAAAAAGTGGAAAAGATTTTTAAAAGCGAAATGAAAATTTTATAGCACTTTCCTTATTAAATTCCACCATGAAATCCTAGATAGTTGTGCCAAAGCCACTGCCATTGATACAAATGGAAGTTGCCAGTGGATAGACATGAGTCTGTTTAGTCTCCAAAGCACATGATCTGCCCAATGTAGAGAAGCATATCTAATAGAGCACTGTGATAATTTGTATTTAACACTACAGAATAGCCCATCAGGTATCCTTTAGCAAAGAGAAAGGAGAATAAAAACTGACATGACAGCAGATGATAATTTTTTCCTGAGGCAGGCATGAATCTAATATACCACATCAATCAGGGGCTACTAACTGGCCAGACCTGCACTCACAATATTTACAATGATATCATTGAAAGAATCTTTCAGCTCAGCTTATGCTTTTAACAGACCTGGGATGGGCAGTTTTTGTTTACCTACAAACTTTCTGGTGAGGAATATGTTGTGAAGAGGTTTTGTTTGTGTGCTTTGCTTTTATAATGCTCTGCTGGTCTCTGTTTCACTAGTACACAGAGCAAAACATCCTTGCAGTCTGGCATGACTCCATTTCTCAGTTTTTCTCTTCCAGCAGCAGTTTTGAACTCAGGCAGTTCATAGTTATTCCTGATTTTCCCAACCTACCTTGCTGTTGTGCAGGGCTGCAACTGCGCCCTAGTCACCAACGGAAACCCATGCTTTGAAACAGGATTATGTACTAGGATTCATCCATCTCCACCAACAAGGATCTCTGGAGGAGAGAAGCAGCAGGGTTAAGCTACAAGACCTTATCCAGAACCACCTTCCTGAGCCAGTTTCACTGCAGATGAAACACCTCTGAAACGGGTGGAATTGCACATGTTCAAGATTGGAATAATGCAGCTGGGTACCCATCTCCCAGTGACCCAGCTGAGGGCTGTCCTTGCGCAAACACCTTTGAATGTCCACGCAGGGAATGACAGGTCACAGTACTGCAACTTACAGTAATAGGAGAAAACATCAGATCAAAGGTGGCCTCTTAATCTGTTTTGATCTGTGCTCCCCTATTTCAGTTCACAAGGCGTACTTCATGTGCATGGCTGGAGGGGACTGTCCAGCATTTGTGCTTTTATTGTCTAGGAGACTTAGTCTCCAGCCTGAGTTTAGTCCAACACACATTTTACCATCTGCTCTATTTCCTATGTGCCTATGAGATCATTTTTCTAGACATAAAATTATAAAGTGAAGATTCACATATGCTTACACAGCTTATTTCTATTATTATTTGTTAAACACTGAGAATTTCCTTGGCACAATACAAGGCCCAGAATGAAGACATATCAAGCCCTGAAGCCATGCTTCATGTGAAATACACCCAAAATGGCTGTTCTGGCTGAAAGAGCAGAGTTAGGAATTTCAAACCACTTCCCTTCCTTGGAGTTCCGAGCGGATTCATGACATTTCTGGCAATGCAGCTTAAAGAACCATTCACGGAAATTTGTGCTGTAGTCATCACAAAAGCTTTCTTTTTTTTGCCCATGCAAAACCTGATTTTCAGTGCAAAATATACATTTCAGCAAGTTTAAGATTGTCCATAAAGATTCTGGAACACAATTTCAGAAAAAATGGTAATGAGAAAATGTCACTATTCTTTTTTTAGTTGATAGTTATAATAATGTTGGTTGTTTATGAAGAAGGTCACTTCTCAGTGAAACTTTTAAAACTCTTTTTTCCATTTCTATTTTCTTGTCTTATTCTTCTCAGCCTACATCTCCCATATTACTTACAGCAGCTCTTGGTGAGAGCTGAAACATAACATGGCTGAACTGAAGCTCCCTGTCCTTTTTTCCCTCTCTTCCTTTCTTGGTTTCCATCCACCGTCTTTCTGGTTCCTTGTCTCTGCTGGAGACAAGGGCGGATGGCAACTGGATGCTGTCCCAGATTTGGAGGACGCCGTGTGGCTGTGTATCTCCTCTCCCACAGTCCCACTCCAAGTGCAAAGGAGGATTTGTCTCACTTCCTTTGACGTCTAAAATACAGATGTCTGTATCTGTGCTATGTGTCTGAAGCTCCTTTCAGAATCAGTAGGAAGAAACAGGCATCTATAAAGAGTAATTCACCTCATCGTAGGTAGGTTAGTGCCCAAAATAGGTCAGATGAATCATGCCTTCAAAGTGCCGCACTCTGCTGACCACAAAGAGAGCCTAGATGACTAAATGTTTAATGTTAGCTGAGACGAATCCTGTCCTCAGCATCTTCCCTTTATGCTATTTTCCTGCCTATTCCCATGTTGCTCACAGCACACATTATCCTCCTGAATGATCTTTCTTCTAGCTTTCCTTCTCATATGAGTGGCAATGCCCAAAGAAATGGTATCTTTCCCCCAGCTGCTACTCTGAAGCAATTTCTCAGCCTGGCCTTTCTGCTGAGGTATCTCACTGATGTGGTATTTCGCAGAGTGCCTTCCACAAATCATTTGTGAAAGTTCCTAGCTTATATTTCACATCTCTTCTCAAAACTCACCTCTACCAGGATGCATACACTGTAGCTTGCCTATTGCTAATAGCTAAGTGGGTGGTCTGTTAGGAATCATTAAAATTCTTCCTCTTGTACATTAACCCCCAAAAAAAACTTTTAGGAGTGAAACATGCTATTATCCTATCACCAGTATGCTACTGCTGGCAGAGCCATGGACTAGAGCCCCTCAGGTCTACAGTGTGGGTTTATACAATGGTTTACAATAGCTTTCTGACACTGCGTGAATGGCAGCATAAATTACAGTGCAGAAATAGATCAACAAGCTAAAGTGGCTTTACTTCTTTAAACAGCTCTTACAGGCACCAATGCTCCTCTGCGGATTTAAAGGAGTCTTTTCTTCTTACTCCTCCACCTTCCTCATTTTAAGCAGGCAACAGTGAATGGAATAGCACATTGTGAAATGCCATTGCCTCTTTATCAGGTTACAGCACTAAAGAAAAGAAAAGATGAAAATCCAAGTGAAAATCACTCCTGTTTCCAGTCTCACCCTGCCTTGGACTTTCCTCTAATAGCTGAAAGGGATTAAGGTCTTAAAGAACTTGCTGACAAAACCACTGTACAATAGGACCAATTGGTAACATTGGGAGGAGATGTTCAGCTTTGTTTTTCTTCAGGTTCATAGAGGGTCTGACTAAAATACAACTATTCTCTTAGCCCATAAATAAATGCAAAGCCTGATCCAGTTGCAGGAGTCCCCAGCACAGGGTTGAGGTTTGTAAGAGGATGATTTCTGGAAGGAGTTCTTCCCATGTGCGCACGGCGGGTATGGGCAAATACCTGCTTTGGACAGAGGAGGACTTGTTAATCTGAAGTGCCGAGTGCCCACACATCTCATGGAAATCCATGGGAGCTGTGAAAGATCTTTGCCTTTAGGAGTCAGCCCATTAGCAGCAAGCTCCTGCAAGAGGCTGAGAGCTCACAGAGAACTTGCTTAGTGCTTTCATCTCCCACAAAAAGGTAAAAATAGAAGTCCAGTATTATGAATGTCATCCTATTGCTGCAGCACCTAGGCATCCCGGCTGGCATCAGGACATGGCTGTGGCTGCTGGTAGGAGTCCCGGATCACAGTGAGCATGCAGGGGCAAGCATGAAGCTGAAATAGTGCCAAAAGTATTAGGAAAAGAGGCAGGACAGCAAAAGCATGAAGACCTGGACTACTGCCCTTTTATTCTAATGTTGTGCAGACTAGGGAGAGAACATGCTCAAAGAGAAGAAAGCCAACTCAATTTTTTATACAAGAGGTGGAAGCAAGTAATTATAGGAGAGAGATTAAACTGTCTGCCTACCAGTCTTCAAGAGCAAAAAATATCTGTAGAAGGCACCCAGAATACCCCTTAACATCAGCAGGTTTTGCTCAGTACAACTTGGTGCAAAGTACTGAAGAAAAGTCACTGCAGTTGCTGCCAGTTGCACTTCTGCTGCAATCTGGAAAGCCAAGGCCATCTCCATGGAGGATTAACCAGTACAAGCCAAGGACCAGCATCGATTGCTCCTATTTGTAGCTCAATTTACAGGTGTCCTTGCCCCATTGCTGGTAAGAACTATCTGGTCTCACTTAGACATTTATGGGAACCATGTCCAGGTCAGAGCAAGTTGTTCCCAGGATATTTTTCTAATTAAGAAGGGGAAAGAGGTACCTCCAGAGGGAAAACCATCACATCCTAAGATAAGCTCAGCCAAATGAACCTTGCTCTCCACGGATGGTAAGGGGAACCTCAGACTTTGCCATCCAATGAGTGGTATGATGAATCCCACTCATGGTACCCAAGCATTCCACACCTTCCCAACACCAGTGCTGAACCTATTAACTGGAGTTGTTATTGTGTTTTGGAAACTACAACCCAAACGGATGAGATTCCCCACATCAGCACCTTCCCTACATAACCAGCCACCCATGACTATGCTCAGGTCCTTTTTAGGACCAAAACCTTATTTGTGCCTCGGCTTTGGAGGTCTGACAGCTCTTTGTATGGTTATCCTGGTGCATGTGCTGTCCTAGATGAAGAGGCCCAACCCTGGCATTAAAGAGGAATGACCCATATGAGATGCTGCCCTGAGGCTGCCCCTTCCTCCCCTCTCCAGTTGGACAGTCTCGTGGCTCCTCCAGAGACAGCGGCCATAAGGATCACTTTTCAGGTTTCACCTGGCAGGGTTGATGTGTGCCTTCAACTCTTAGCCACAGCTCAAGACGTGGCCTTAAAAATATGTTGCAAACACACACATCACCTGAGACTTCAAGCTGCTCTTGCTGGTGTCCCATTAAGCTGCAAGGTGATAACAGTCTGCGATAACAACTGTGAAATCCACAGTGACCTGACACATCTGGAGTCAATGGGTACTTGTGAGGTGCTTTTGCCCATGGCCTTATGCTACCTGCATAGAAACATCAGGTTCAAATAAACAGAAGAGCAAGAAAGCATCGTTACCAGGCAGGCACTGAGCAAAGACTGCCTTTTCCCTGTGATAATTTACCCTGCAGTTTTCAGGTTTATTAGTCAGTTTGGGGTCACGTTGTATGAATGTCTTTCCCCCAAGAATAAATATGGTATGAAAATTCTCCTAATGGACCCCTGTAGACAGAGTCTAACTCTAGGTCGTGGAAGCAGCTGGTAAACACACAAGCTATAATATCCGCATGACAAAACTCAATATACACTCACGCCCCATTAGCACCACTGTCAGCCTTCGCCCTGTGCTTCCAACAGCCAGAGTGAGGGATCCTGGGGAGAAAACACCAGGAGGAGAGTCCTTGCTGTGCGCCTGGGTACACCCAGTGGTGGGAACTGGCAGGGAGGGGCGACCTGCAAACAGTGGGACTTCCCAACCCTGTGCAAAGGTTAAATTCAGCATTGGGAATTTAAAGAAAGAAGAGAAAAGCAGAGTTGGGGACTGATGCTGGTACCGTAAACTGCAAGAATAGGTCAAGCTGTCAGCTGTTATTAACCTTAGCAAAAACCGTACCTTCCAGTTCAGCCTCAATTAATTCATATGGTGTTTGTTGGAAAGCCTTCTTATTACACTGTGGAATTACTGGCCCTATCTCCAGCCTGGCTAACCTGCCTGTCTCTCTTCCTGCACCATTTAAATGTCAGTTATATTTTTGTGGTTGACTGGTTAGTGAAAGGATGAATGAATAAGTGTTTGTGCTAACTGATCTACATGATGATGCCTCATTAAGCAGAAATGGACATGGGATGATATGATTTTGATGTGGTCTTGGCTTGCTTTTGTAAACATATTTTCTGCTAGAGAAGTGGTGAGAAACATGAGACGCTGAGTTTGATCCTGTTCTCCCCATTTTGAGCCCCTTGTTTGAAGTGTATCAAAAAAAGAAGCACTTCCAGAAACCAAAGTTATGGTACGTTCAAAGCAAAAACAAAGGGCCAAATTCCGTTATTTATGGTGACCAGCATGGTGCAAGCAAATAATTCCAGCTCATTATTGAATGGCATTATATTTCTGATATAAAATCTATCCCCTTGCTTCTTCAAGGACAAGAGGACCCTAGAACACGGATGTGTTTGAGTCTAGTATTAAATAAGATGGTACCAAGGCCAGGCACCAGGGAACAGGCCCTCAAGACCATGCTAGTGTTGCAGTGCTCTGCTCCTCCGCATCCCACTGCTGCCTCAGTCCTCAGCCAAGAAACCAGGCTGCCCCGCATACAAGGCCTGGGGGTAGCATGGCACCCTGGCTATGTTCTTAGCCCTTCCTAGGGCTAGGAAGGAGCAGAGGTTCTGGATCCCAGTGATATTGCTCAGTTCCCACCTCTGCTTTGCTCCCTCCAACCAGCTCTCTCCAAGCCCAATCTGCTACCTAGGGGAATAGCCCTAAGCAATGGGGCTCCAAACCAGCCCATGGCCTGGGAGCCCAGGTTCAGGTCCTGACTCAGAAATGTAGACACAGCCATCGAAACCAGCCAAACTGCAGCTGGTGGGACTGAAACCCCAAGGCAAGACCAAGAAAATATCTCCCTTTGCTTGGGACCCTACAACACAGGTGTGGGGGAAGCCCAGGCTCAAACCTTTGTGCTGTCTGAATCACAGCAGAGGATTGACATGGCTCTGAAGTCTCTGTCTGTCATTACACAGATGTGTGCTGCGGTGGGGGAGAATGGCTCCAAATCTCTCTTGTTGGAACTGTTTGACTTTATATACACAATTAAATATTCATTGGACCAAAGAGGAAGATTGATCGACTGATCAAATATTTAGGGAAACTGGAATGAGAAACAAGGCTGGTTTAAACTGGGGGAATATGGCTCCTGATGTGCACTTTGGCCATATCCCAATCCTATATAGGGCAAATTTCTAGCAATAACATGCCCTTTTTCCTGCTGGCCACAGAAGGAAAACTTGGGTCTGCAGGCCAGATAACCTCCATCACAGACTTTGGCCAGAATCCTGCTAATAACAAATAGGTGACCAGAATTTGGATGGACTGTCATCTAGAACCACAGGTCTGCAATTCCTACTTAAAATCAAGCAGAAAGGAGATTTCAACATGGGTCAACCAATACTAACAGGATTGCTTGAGGTACCCAGCTGCTCTGGACAGGCAGATGGATGTAAAAATGCATGCACACATATGGACATGAGGACCTGAACCCATTGTCCCTGAAGTATGACTAGCAACACAAATGAGGAGCAAGGGGATCCTTTCAGAAACAACTGTTTCAACAGCAGCCCAGTAACTCCTTTCTCTTCTCTCTTTTTTGTGGGATGTGTGCCTCAAGCCTCCTCTGAAAACAGGCCCAAGCAGATGGCTTTTGCAGCCCACACAGGTGACCACATTTCAGTTCTTTCAGGCCAAGAAATGGAGAAAGTTTTCAGGGTCTGGAACCTTCCCACAAAAGGAAAATAAGATATCTCCAGCATTTCTGAAAAAAAGAAATACCCACTCTCATCCAGGCAAAGCACAGGTTGATTGAATGAGAAGGAATGGAAAAAGTCTTCAGGAAATAACTAATGGTTTCCAAGTCTTTCCCTTGTTCATTTTCACAGACTCTGGCTTTCTTCAGGGAAGGAAATGTTCTTTTTAATTGTGCCTGACCCTGGGCTCTCTTCCTACAAACATTGATTCAGAGAGGTACTTTGTTGTTATTTATTCTCAACTCGTGACTGAACTGGCACAGCTCTGAAGAAAAGGTATCCCAAAAGCCCCGTATCCACAGGCATTCCTGTTCCCTGCCCATATTCTTCCTGCCCTTGGCTAATGGTGAATTGCCCCAAAACCTCCACTTTGGCTTAGCTGGGGTAAAAGCAGAACCAAAACTGTGCAGCCCCCACACCTCTTCTTTCTGTGCACTCTGAGGCGAGATATATGAGTTTGCTCCTTCATGCATAGTATGGAAATCTGAACAGATTTGCAAGGCATTACCTAGCTCTATATCTCTGGCAAGTATGGCTGCCTATGTTTATATATATACACACATATATTTGTGTATACCTATGGTTTCCCAGTACACTGAACATGCCCATGCACATTGCCTGACACCAAAGCCATCCTGCACAGAAGAGCCTGTAGCATCCTCTTAAACTCTTGTGCTCCCATGTCTAGGCACTATCCAGGAGGGCGATAATTCATGCAGGCTCCACCACTCCCTGGACCCGTCCAACAGTTTTGCAGAATAGACAGTCACGCTCCAATGTCCAAAGCAGTCCGAGGCTTTCTTTAATTTACCAGTCTAGGGAGAGCCTGTGAGATCCAAGTCACAACCAACTCCTAACTGAATTGAATCCAAAGCTCAATACAGCTGAAGGAGCCAAGAAATTTTTCCTCAAGAGACTTGTGCCATACGCTAGAGTGGGAAATGCAGGTCCTCAGCTTTTTGGATGCTTGGGCTCAGCACAGCCTGCAACAGAGCCTTACAGTTGATGCAGTTTTCACACTTGCAGCTCAACATGTGGCTGTACATGTTTGTGGCTAAAAATGTGCTCTCTCTGTAATGAAACTGGAATCAATAACCAATCAAGCCAGTATGAGGTTCTGTGGAACAGCTTAAAATAGGTTTTCTTTCTTTCTTTCTTAGCAACTGCTCGCAGTGAGCGCAACCTTTCATTTCTTCCACAAAGCTGAAAAGAGCTCTGCAATCACATCATCACAGCACAAGACAGTCACAAATATTCCACATCTTATAAAGCCAGAGAAGTACAGGGAACTGAAAGGCAGCAAACATCTCTATACAATAGAAAAAAAACCCTAGTGCCCATACAGCGGCAGCAGAATTACCAAGCTGAGCACTCCAGAAGTAAGACAGGTGTAAATTAAGGTTGGCTGTGTGATATTACTTCACTCCCATACATATGCATCCTGAAACAGCCTTTAATTATAAAAGCTGCATGCTATTTTTTACTGCTGTACCCCTCTCTCACTCTGTTCCCAACACTTGATTAATGAATAGCTATTCAATATCTTGTTTTCTTCTCCAGCACAGAGTCTCATGTTTCATCTTTACTGCTCAAACTCTGATCTGGAGTCAGAAGTCTCCATGGATCAGGTAGGGATGGATCTTTTTATAGACGTTTATTGCTTGGCCAAATTTGGGTGGGTTTTCCAAAGGAGGCAAAGAGGTCAGGCGTGTGACACAAGCTTGTTGACCTCACTTCCCTGCTCCAGGTTGTAATGGCATGAGCAGTCCTCAGGAAAAGGCAGCAGCGGTTTTCCCCGAGGATAGCACAACTTATTTTTTGTCTGAGACGTGTGTAAGATCAGCCCAAGGGAGTCTTCTGGGAGGTACTGACCCTGATGGGTCAGGTAGAAATGCTGGATATGAAATGGTACCCTGTGGCTTGCTCCCTGCCGTGGCTGAATGTGCCATCAGCTGGTAAGACCACGTCTAGCTCCCGTTGGGTAAGGTGGTACTGGTGTGCTCCTGGCTGTTCTTCTTGGAAAACTGCTTTACAGTCCTGCCCACAGGTGCAGGTTGTAACACTCTTGGTAGAGGAGGCAGTGAGGTTTGAAAGAGCAGGAAAAATGTGCATTGAAATACAAGTATGTTTAGCAGCACTGGCTATTTTTAAAACTACCCAAAAAAAATTGCTTTCATTTTACTCAGGAGCAAAAGCCTGTTTATAACTAGTTCCCTCCATTAAACCTTTGCTTTATGACTGTGTCAAATATCAACATTCAATAACATTATTTGTGAAAAGGGGAAAAAAAAATAAAACAAGTCACACTGATCAGATGGGCCATCAAATAGCCACTTGATGGATGAATCGGAGAAATGGAAATGCCATCTGCATTTCCAGCATTCCCCAATTGATCAGCCCACTGGGAAATAACAAAGGAGGAGGATTCAATATTCTTTCTGTGTCTGCAAATCACTATTACACACCAAATTTTGCAGAAGATCAATACTCCTTTAACAATTCTGCCACAGATGCCAGAGCTCATTAGCAGGATGTGAATAACTATGGAGGTTGGAAATCCTATTTTACTTGTCTGTCTGAAGGATTTTGGTTTCTTACAGGCTTAGCTGAGGATTTCATGACCAGATTTTACAGTCTATGTTGAGCTCCTACTCAGGTAAAATTTCCTTATCTAAAAGAGGAGTTTTGCTTAAGCTGACTCAGTAGGAGCCTCAGAGCCCTTTCTTCATTAGTTATTACCACTCCACATTGAATAAAATGCACAGGAGAGCAAACCAACCCCACCAGAGCTACTGGAGTCACTATTCTGATATGAGACCTGCTTATTCTGATCATCCAGAATTTCTTCTTATCCTTAAAAGTCTTCTCCCCCTGAAATAAAACCCACAGTCACATTGAAAAATAAAAATTAAGGAGTGAAAACAAATTCTACTTGTGTATTCTTGCCTTGGTATTTGAACTATTTTTTTTTTTTTTGTGGTTATACAGATTTCTCCCTTCTGCCCATTGCATATGCGGATTTCACAAAAGTCATGTCATTCTGACTTGCATCCTTGGTTCAGCTCTCAAGAGAAAATATGTTTCAGAAGCCAGTATGGTCCCAGAAGGGCTATGAATAGGATTTTTCTCAAACCAGGTGGTAAGATATGATACTTCCCCCTTCACTACAGTGCTCATCTGCCCTTTAGCTCTGGGTTTTGAAGGAGCTTTGAGAGGAATGCATAGGACATTCAAGTTGATAGCCATTAGACTAATGAGTCAATGCTAATCAGTTCACTTGGGACAGCCAGGCTGCCTGGACAGGACCCTGCAGGATGCTGAATTCACTGCAGTGCAACCCAAGCCAGGGAGAGACTGGGGCCTTCAACAATACGGTCCAGGTCCACCATTCTTTTGTGCCAAAACGTCACAATGATCACCACGCACCCAGAGAGCAAAGCCTGGCTGCTGAGGGGTGCCACCACCACACAGCCGTGATGTAAAAGGGTCACAAAATATCCCGCTGTCACCAGTTCAGCCAAGGGACCCACACAGGGCTGCAGCTATGCTTTGGTTAATCTGTTTGAGTGTGTTGTTTAATCCTGCTGCAGTGTTCCCAAACAAGACAGCTTGCAACAGAGATGACTGGAGGATATTACTGCAACGTACCATCATTTTGCAATGGCTGGGAGCATTCCCTCTTGCGGCACGGCTGCCTGTGCCACTCCTGAAGGAAGGCCCTTTCCCCATCATTGGTTTTTGGAGTCTTTATGCATTTATGGGAGTTTTGCACAATGGAGTGGGGATTCATTTTCCATGTGTGCAATGTTTTCCTGTCCCTGTGAATAACTGGGCTTTCCAGATTCTTCCCTGAGAAACAGAGCACAGAGGCTTTTGAGGAATCTGGTGGCAAAATTGCCCATCATTAGTTTCTCCAGAAATTCACACTGGCCACGTGCAGGTGTTTCTGGTCTGTAAACACACTTAATGTGAGTGCTGGTGTTGCGTGACAAAATGTCTTCACAAGACAACCAGACTGATCTAGTTTTATAATTATTAATGAGATGCTTAAGTAAAATAAAATAAAATAAAATAGTGCAATGATTTAATGGAGCATCCTCTGACAAATCTATCCATACACATAATCAGAATGATCCAAACCATTCATTTTAGACAGTAAGCCGTGCAAAACCTTCACTCAAACACACACTGTTGCTTTATGCGAATGGGATATTTTAATCACAGAGGTCAGCAGACAATCTGAAATTATAACTACTTGGTGTTTTTGCTGCTTTGAATTAAAGGGAATGAGAAAGGGTAGAAACTAAGGGGTAGATTTTCAAAGACATATTGGCATTATTTGTGACTTTGGAAATTTTCATCTAGGTGAATTTTAAAATACTTTTGAATCCTGGGATAGTCTCCACAAGTCCTGTGATTTAAACTCTCTTCAGAATCCAAATTTCACTTTCCCGGTTTAATAAATTTAATACTTCTTTTTAATTTGGGTAAGGAGTTTTCAAATGCTTCTGAAGGATTTAAAAGCACAAGTTCTAGGGAAAATTGAGAGGCTGTGTTAACCTAAAAATTTTATATTTTGAAAAGCTCCTTCCCAGCTAATCAATTTCACATGCTAGGGGGCTTTGCCCACACCAGTGCGAATCTGCTCTTCTTGGACTTCAAAACCCTCAAGAGGATTTTATTTGATAATAGACTTTTCAAATATTTTGTATAAACTTGTCTAAAGTCTTGAAGAAGTGTGCTTTTACAAGACCTGCATGTGAAGGAGTGTTTTGGCAAAAATACTCCTGTCTCTGAGGCTGGGATTCATTTAATTTAATTTTAGCCATCTGAAAGTTGGGTCAGCAGTCTCAGCTAATCACCAGGGCTTCTTTGTCTGGCTTCACTGTTGAGAAATAGGCACCTATGGAGTTGTCTCATCTACTGCAGACATGGGATCAATTCCTTTTGGATATTCCTACCTCCCTCTTTTTCTCAACTGACTATAGGAAGAGCCCAGCTGACTAACTCAATGGGATGCTTAGCTTTCAAGTGGCCAATGTTAAAGTAGATGGAGTTCATCCCGAGCATACCATGCTATGTTATTTGTAAGGCATTAAGCACAATGCCGTCACTTTGCACCACTGAGATTTCCAAATGTGTAGGAAGTTCCCAGAAGTGCCCCCCATGAACAAAACATTAAGTCAGTGCCTGCCGCCTGAATTTGTTGTCCACTCTGCAGAGGTGGTAACACCATCATCTTCTTGAGGACACTGTACCTATAGGTATCAACTTATAAGGACTGTTTTGTTCACCATATAAGCCAGTTTAGGAAGAAACTTGTCTAAACCAAAATCTGAGGCTCCACACGATGACTGCTGAGGCAAAGCTTAGGTAATGAGTCTGGAACAAATTGCTCCATCAGTAAGTGTGCTCATTTGAACACCAAGCATGCATTTGAAAGTCTGAGAAACAGGCAGGTTTTGCATTGACAGGTGGGTATTTGAGTGTCTGATACATTCAGTCTGATTCATCCAGGAGTAAATTTGTCATTGTTGGGGCAAGACCAAATTGACTGTAGGAATTTTATCATATGTTCACAACATCTTTTATTTTCATCATTTGCAGTTTGGCTTGCCACAAGTTAATGTGCTCATGCATTAGGTCAGGTTTTTTCTATTCAGACTATTTTAGCACCATCCAAAAAATGATAAAAATAATTTGGGGAAAGAGAAAATCAGTATAAAACCTGTATTTATATTCATGCTGGTGCAGCACATTCAAATATCTCAGAAAAATCTTCAGTTGCCAAAACTGTGATGAAAGATGCATGACCTTCTGCTACATTTCCCATGTTTGTTGTCTTAATTAAACTTGTCATGAGTCATGTTTACAACACCCAACTTACCGCAGCCCTATAACAAACAAAGGCATTCGGCCCCTGATGTGCGTGTCCAAATTCACTGGAGATTACTGCCGCTGTTTTCATCACTTCCTGTACATGGAAAATGCAAAGGCCAAATTTAGAAATGGATCACAAGTCTCTGGTCAGGTTGTTTCCAAGAAGGCTGATGAAATCTGCTTTCTTATTTAGCTTAAACCTGTCTTCCCAAGTATTATCTTCCTGGAGGCTTTCAGACCTGTGTCCACCCCCTAAGCTGTTAACTCCTGCAGTATTAGAACAAAAAGAAAAAGCTAACCTTTCCTGGGGGTTGAAAGACAGATGTGAGATCATAGCTGGCATTTTATAGCACAGACCCTGTGCGTGTGAAACCCAACAGGGCTTCTTTTGCATACTTAAATCTAGAAAAAAAAACAGGCAAGATATGTTTATTATCATAATAACATTAAGAGTATGAAAGAGTAACTACCTCTCACATCGTGCTTTAATTTGTCCATCTTCTTCGTTTACTAGCTTCAAACTTAAAATCATTAACATGATTAAAACTGGGTCAAAGACTAATCATTTTTTAAATACTTGGTCAAAAGCCCATTCAGCTGCTTTTGAGTAAGCAAACATGCAGTTAACACACGCTTCAGATTACAAGGGCAACTACTCTTTAAAGACAGGCTTAACTTCAGTGTGTGCAAAAAAACCAAATGGGGCAAAGTGCAAAAGGAACAGTCAAAAAAATGTCAGATGCTATACAGGAGTAAGAACTGTCATTAGCTCGGGTATTGCTGTGATTAGCAAAGCCCTGGAGATGCTCTTTCAATGCACAAGACACAAGGTAAAACCAGCCTCTGTCCCGAATAACATCAGTCTCTGGGTCAAGAAAAGAAGGAATAAAATGTTTGGGGTGGTGCAAGGAGGGGATGCTAATTCTTATTACTTTACTTTTATTTTTAAATCCTACTTTTAACTCTCCCTTATTTTAAAGGTTATTTTATTTGCTTTTTTTTTTTTTTTTTTTTTTTTTTTTTTTTTTTAATTAAAGTCTCTCAATCTTATTTTTAACTCCAGGTTCTTCCATTGTTCTGGAGAAGGGTTTGGTGTCAGGCATCGCCATGCCCAACCAAGCTGGGATACTTGGTGGGCTTAAACAAGGGCAGGACAAGGGGCAGGCAGGGAGCACCCTACCCTTGCAGCTGCCCCTGGAGAAGCCTATTTTGGTTTTGCTCCACCAGCTGCATCTTGCAGGGATGTGTGTAAACTGCAGGGCTCAGAGCCAGGAAGAGCCATACCCCAAGGAGGAGGAGGATCCCCCGGGCATCTCCAGGCCATGTTTGCAGCCAGCATAGGAAATGCTGGCGAGACTGGACCCTCCCTCACTTCCTCCAGGGGCCTGGCACCGGTCGCCAGTGAATCCTCCGGTTTCCCGAGATCTTTATGTCAGGCTGCAGCTCCTATTTTTGAACTGATGTTCTCTGGGCTTAATCCACTTAGCCTGTGAGCACCTTCATCCGCTTCCCGCAAGTACAGCCTGTCTGCAAGATCCTCCCTGTTGCACTCACTGTCCTCCCCCGCCACCCCTTCATCCCTCTTGGGAACGTGTATTTATAAAGAGGTGGATTAGGAACATTACCAGGCAGGTTACAAGGTGTCAAGCTGCTCTTTCAGGGCTTAAAATCTGAGGCTCGCTCAAGAGGGAGCGCTCTCCATCCTTGTGACAGCTGTTCGGCTGACTGCTGCGCTGTACTTGCAATTTACTCTATTAACACTGCCGGTACTTCAGGCTGGAGCATTTAGAGACACTGTTCCTGTAAATAAAGCAATCAGGAGGTGTAGAAACGGTTTACCTTAATTTTCCTTTTTTCACGTGGGGAAAAAGAAAAAAGGAGTCTCTTTAAGTGCAATGAATGAAATTCATAGCTAGTGCAAATCCAGCTTGGTCTGCTGCTGCCAGTGAGCACCGGGTGATTTACACCTGCTGTGGACCCCAGTTTATAATCCCCTCTAAGCCAGCCAGCCCCAAG
This sequence comes from Morus bassanus, assembly GCA_031468815.1. Taxonomy (NCBI): domain Eukaryota; kingdom Metazoa; phylum Chordata; class Aves; order Suliformes; family Sulidae; genus Morus; species Morus bassanus. The sequence continues at coordinate 33,291,131 of CM062568.1, read as the reverse complement.
AGCAATTACTTCGGTTGTCATCTGATCAGTGGAAAGAAATGAGGTGCCCACGGTCCCATTATGCCTCTGGGTCCCCCGCGGTGATGTCCCAATGCCTGAGACTACGCACAAGGCATTGGGCACAGTCAAAAATAAGTCAGACCAAGCTCTGGCTGCAGACTGTGAGATGTGTTTGGGTTGGACCCATGTCTAGGAGGAAACGCTCCACCTCAACACGAGGCTCTTACGGCTTGTAAATCAGGAGCAGCCATTCCCCTTTGGTGTGCTGCAGGGATTGGCATGAGGGCAAATCCCAAGTGCTTCGTCATCCTGTTGAGCTCTAATCCCATCAGCATCTCCAGCCACTCCATCAATCGGATTAAAATATGGCTGAAAGTCATAATACAGCCGGCTAGCCCATGGGGAGTGAGCCCTGTGTGTGCAGACCCAGCCATCACCACTCAGCCAAGTGCCACCCTGCTTGCAAGCCCCCAAGGCTTTCACCACTGCAGGGTTTTGGGGGTGGCCAGAGTTGCAGACAGGGCAGCCCATGTTCAGCATCACCACAGAGAGGTAGGGGCTGTGCCTTTAGCCCTGTCCTTTCCCTCCAGAGCCTCTGTGCTTTTAATGGATGAAGTAACTGTAGCATTGCTGTCAGAGCCTTTCATGTTCATACCGAAAGTTAGCCAAAAATGTTCCAACAGAAAATATTTTCCATGAGAAAACGCTGCTTTAACAGAATCTAACCCTCCTGGTGGAAACTTGTCAGCCCTGCTGTATCCTGTGGTAGAAACCAGACAGGTATACGTAAGGATCCTGCCTTCATCCTGGGACCACTAGCAACAAAAATAAAGACCCATTCAAGATCTCTCTCTTACTTTTTCTGCCTTTCTCCAACTATAAAAATAATTTCTTTTTTTTAACATTCTGTCCTATTTTGGAAAGCTTTTGCCTTCCTTCTGCCACCCTAAGAAAAGCACAGCATATGTGGGAAGGGGATTCTGCCTCCAACAGCTCATTTCATAGTCCAGATGGGCACATCCTTTCCATCTCAGTGAGGAAACAGGACCATGACCACATACCAGCTTCACTAGCATGGCTTAGATGAGGACCGGTTAGTTGGATTTGGCCTTAAAGACAGCTCCAAGTAGCCAACTGCCTTCACCTGGCTGGTTCTTGGAAACATACATCTCATCATATCCAAATGCATAAAATGGCAGGTCCCCAGGGCTGCCACATCCATGTGATGCACAAAGAAGGGCTTAATTCCAGACTCAAGACCCGTCATCCCAGAACACCAGGATGTGCACACTTACTTTAAGCTTTCCTGAGGGCTTGGAAGATCATCTGAGGTCAAAACTGATCTCCCATCCATGAACACAAAAGCTGGGACCACCTTTATTTTATGCTCCTGAGTGGCCACCATATGGAAATGTGCCAGCCTTCAGAAGCTCAGAGGATCTCCACAGCAAGATCCTGTCTGTTTTAAAGACTTCATCTTTTCTTAGAGTACTCAGCGGCTAAGCAGGAGTTGACCTCCACAGTGTCCACAGGATACAGTCCTTGCTTTTGCACAAAAGCACATAAAGACAAGATTAGGTGAGCCGAACCATCACCTCTTCATGACCCAGTGAGGTTACAGAGACCCCCATTCTTTCTATTCATAAAAGCACAGTGTCTTGGCAATAGGAAAGGAATAGCTGTCTTCATTTTTATATTTTGAAGGTCTGTCTAAATTAAGCCTTCCTGTCTTTTCCACTGCACTTTTCTCCAGAAATCAGTCTACACTTCCCACTCATTTATGGTTTTTTCTTTCATGTACTTCCCTAATAAGTAATTGCTCACAGAAACCATAGGAAATATAAAGCTGGGAGGCTTCTCAAGATGCCATCTAAACCATAGCTTTTTCCAAAAATGCCCAGATTCTACTGTTACCTACATGCACCCATCACCCCCTTCCGAAGACAGCAGTAGTCTAGTGCTTTGCAAACTGGGCTGCCTGCACAGTATGTATGGTGACGCCCTGGCCAATTTGGGAAAATCAGACATATCCCTCTTTTCCTATTTTATTTATGGCAATATATAGAATTAAAGAGTGTAACTGAAAGGAGAGTTTTCCACAGATCTGTGAGCAAGCCTGGAGAATTCACTTGCAGGGAAATAAATTCTGTGTGAATATATTCCATAAGTTGATTCAAAAGTTATATTAAAGAGATGATCAAAGTGTGATACAGATTATGAATCATTCTATCCAGATTCCAGATGTAATATTCTCTACTATTCCTAATTTGTCTGAAGTTTCCCCATCTCTTCCCTTCCTCTCTCATTTAAGAGACCTTTCGCAGTGTAAAACACTCCTTTACAGCTCTGCCTCATATGTAGAGGAGTTGAACCCAAACGCATAGTGGCAGGCGTTGCAGCCGATGTAAGCTCTCTGGTTAAGGTCTGACGCTAGCCCCCAATGCAGAGCTGCTCCAATGTCTTGCATATCGTGGACAAACAGCACAAATGTGTTTGATTTGTAACTTTACAAGGACTTTCACATTGAGGTTTAAGTTTCTTTTATTAGTAGACTTAAGAGGAGGGCACCATTAACACATAACAAAGGAGGCAGCACTAAACTATTACCATAACAGCAATGTTTTAAAAAACCCACTACTTAGAGGTTTATAAGGTTCCTTTGAAAGATTATTGCAGAAGCCACAAAATGGAAACAGAGGAGAGAGTTTCTCAGCTGCAGTGTGCCTTCCCACGTGCTTTTGGCCCTATACAGAGAGCTGTGCCTGGTCTAAATACAACTGTAGCCTCTCTTAAGCAACCTCCTTGGCTTGGGGCCACCCAGGGGTTTCCCTGCACCAGGAGGATCCCCTGGCAAGATTTAAGACCCCACTGTGCCATTGGAGCAACTCAGGAGAGCCTTAGCAGTAAAACTGTAGGAATAATTTAGCAGCTGAAACAACCACTTTTCCTCTCCCAACAGCCTTGTATTAAACAGGACTCTCTGTTCAGCCTGGGTTTTTTCTGTTTTACTTTTCACATTTTATTTTTCTAGGTATTTTGAATGAAAGGTACCATGTCCCTGAAAATTCTCCAAGCAAAACATCACAATGTTTCAACACAAGATGTCTAAATGAAATGCTGTGTCTTTCCTAACACTTTCATATTTGCTCATTTTGGTCATATCTAGCAAAGAAATTGAATTTCCAAATCCTCCTGGTTTCCCCCAGAGCTGCCTTTAAGCATATTCTCGATCAGAGAAACTGTTCCCAGCTCCGCTTATCCAATTCAAGGTCCACACACTCTTAGACTCTCATATGGTAAAGATGTCATTAAAAGCTGTAAGTATGTATTATTTCAAGACATTTCCGTATAAAGTGGTGACACTGTGTATTCGCAGCCTTTATTTTCTGCAAACCCCTCTCTGAGCCACAGAGGAAGGAAAGGGCTGGTCCGGGAGAAGGGTCCCGACTGATCCTCCGCTAGCTCCTGACAAAACACATCCCCATGCCTGCACAGCTGGTGCAGGGCCATCCTCACCAGGGATTTCCTTCCCCTTCTCCACCAGCCAGCCAAATCCAGCACTCTCCTTAGGGCGCTGAACAAGGGTCCTCTCCCTGGTCAGCCCAGCTGAGCTGGAGATCAGGGGGCAACTGGCGATTGGAGGGGATGGGTGACTGTTCATCAGGCAGCAGCTGCCTTTCTTCTTCCTAAGGAGAGTCATTGCTCTGAGACGGCATCCCTGTGGGCAAGCCAGCTTTCTGGTCAATCAAAATTACTTCTTCCTTCATCACCTGTATTTTCCCTTTTTGTTTTTTTAGGAGCTGCCTTAGCCTTAGTGCAGCATGACCTAATCCACTGCTTTTGATGCTATAATAGATTCCACTCCTTGGACCTCACTCCATGACCTCACTGCTCCGCTGTCTCCACTGACACAGAAAACATCCCTTTCACAGCCCTCGGTCGCCCTTGCATTGTCTCCCCACTGCCCCACGTCCCCAGACCTGTTCATCAGAAATCCCACGGCGTGCTCCTTGCAGATGCAGGGCATTACCCCTCCTGGCCCTCCAGCATAGAGAAGGATCGCAACACATGTCTTGTGGAGAGAAGGCTGTCTGGAACGTGAGCTCATGTTTTCCTAAAATAACTGGGAACCATGCACTTAAACTCAACACCTGAGGCAAAGTAAGAGTTGCTGTTAACACTGTGCAGCCTCCAAAGCAATCCTCACACACGGCACGGCACAGCACGGTGCAAGCCAGAAGCACCGAGTGGCTAGCAATCTTCCAAGGGTGACTAATGGCCACTGCTAAAAACAGCTTCCAGGAGTTTTCCATGAGCAAATCTCATTACAGGTTGAGTATTGACTTTTCACCTGCTAAATAGAAGAACTGCACTGTAACACCCACACCAATGGATTTTTTTTTTTTACCATCACATACCACAGCTGGTAAAGGAAATCTAGCTCCTTCATAAGTGATGGCAGCATCTGATCCTTGTTAACACCCCTCTCAAATGCCAAAAAATCACCCTCTGTGTGAGAGTGTGGAAACAAGGATGTGTGGTAGACATGGAAGAGAAGACTGGAACATAAAGTAGATTGCACACATGGACATAAATGTCTCAGGTCCAAAAAAAAAGGCATAGAAAATAACATGCTGATATAGCTGCTCAGAGGAGCACGATGTTACATCAAAACAGGTGGATCTGTCAAAAACACATAACACTCAGCAACTTCACCAAAAAAACAAGTAAAGTTCTCCAGAGCCTTCTTTCAGAAAGAAACCACTGAGAACAGCCATCAGTCCTTCAGAGTTACCAGGGCCTCTGTCCTTTCGGACCTGCAGAGTCTTGCTGCTCGTCTTCTCTTGGGCCACCGGGCCTCCACGTCCTTTCAAGACCTCTTGTGCCATGTGAATGAAAGCTTCATCTCCAAGAAAACTGAATGAACACACAGCTCAGCTCATTGTGGGGAGAAATGTATACAATGTGAATTTCTGAACTTGTCCCATTAACATCTTGCCTAAACAGACTCCAGCACTATGTTTTCCCGCGTATTTGATGTTTGCAGTCAAACAGTTGAACTGTGTAATCCACCTTCTGAGACATGACATATTGTTTGCCAGCCCTTGCTGTCCCTGACAGGTTGATTCATCTTATAAATCATTTGGGCTTCCAAAAGAAATACAGATTGATTTTATTTTGGGAGCAAGTAGCCCACAGGTGGGTGTGTCAAAGCGCCTTCCCAATACTGCTTCTAGGACCAATACTGTCCTTACACAAATGTTAATGAGAAGTAAAGAGAGGTGTGCATTTGTAATTAAAATGAGACTACTTTGAGAAGTTGCCAAAATATCTATGAATAAATTTCCCCATTAGCAATGTTATACCAGTAGTTGAATTTTGTGGGAAACATGTATACATATCTTCTTCTACTTTAGGGGACCCACCTTTTCACCTTAGAACTCCGTATCATAACTTCTGTTCAATATCTAAACACTATCCAGGCCAATGCGACCACTATGACAAGGACCACGGATCTTCTGCTAGGAGGCTTCACTTAATTCATGCTGCCGTGAAGTTTATGAAGAAGTGGTACAATATGGGGCATTTGGCAGTGCACGGGGAACGGATTGGTGTGGGGTGGCTCACTGTGGTCCAGGTCCTTGAGAAGATAGCCAAGCTTTGAAGACACTCAGCGTCTCCATCCTGAGGACTCTGCAGAAGCTCAGTGTGAAAAAGATGGGTGCCATGTGGTGGCCCTGTCCTGGTCTGAGAAGAGGGACAATATAAAATAAAATATCTTCTAAAACGGTTTTGAGTCCAGAGAAGGGTCAAACAGCCCAGTGTGGCAAAAAGGCAAGGTTTCAACACCTTGAAACAATTAATTCTAGTGTTCCCAAGAGGCACGAGACTGCCTTCAACTTACTTCTAATTAATTTACAAATTAGCCTGCTGGCCCATAAAGAGCATCATGTACTAATTAAGCCCAGCTGCTTTATGGGAAAAGCTACAACAAAATCTGTAGATTTCTGGTACCAAAAGGAAATGTCTTATCTGCATGTTATTCAACCAGCACTTCATTGCCCCTGGATGTTGTTAAAGCTAAGAACATGTTCAGTCACAAAGAATTAAGCATTTATATTAGATCCTGAGGATATTCAAAGTTATAATCAATAGGAAAAAGAGATAGTGCCATTAGTGCCAGTGGCTACCTAGGATTTGCATCTCATGTTGATGGAGAGCCACGTTTGAAGCTTTTCCCACAGTTGGAGCACTTATAAGATGCTCTCCCATGTGGTTTCTCTGGTTTCTAATGAGGTATAAGCTCACCCTGAGCTGGCACGATTACCTGTCTCTCCTCACTGGGGAGCAGCTTATATTCATGAAACCTGTAGGAACTTAACTATTTGTAAGACCTCCTCTCCTCTGCTCCATGTGGCAGAGATCGAACGTGTTCAGAGGTTGCTGGAGGCAGGAGAGCAGACAAGGAGGGAGGGAGTCAGAGATTTGCACAGCCAGGCAGCGCACTGGTTGCATAAGCCCTGTGTCTGTGGGAAATCAGATGCAATATAAACATGTAGCCTTTTAGGACTAAAGTCATTTATGCAGAAATTTCCCCTATGGTCAGACTATTTCATAATTATCCACACTGGGATGTCTTGCATTTTGCTTTGAAGCATCTGGTTCTCGGCGTGTCACCATTAGTTTGATCTAGCAGTTCCTATCCTTGTATAATAGCAAACCGTTTCATGGCTATTTCACACAAAATGTCTCTTTTTGCCCACTAAATGACCTGGAACTAGAACACAAACATTCTGTTTGCACAGTTTTACATAACATTTGCCATAGTTTTCACACAACACTATTAAAGCCTAATTTGTTTCTGTTCCCAGGCTGATGGAAAGCAGTTCTTTTGGTAGCTAAATTGCGTCAGTGTTCTTTGAAAATGTAAATAAAGATACTGAGATAAGACCTGTCCAACTACAGAGCCCTTTTCTCTTTATGTTTACCAGATACTTCAAGCTAAATAAAATTACTCTTTGTGCTTGATCTGCCTAAGAACATGCTCAACAAATTGACAATCGAATTTTCTTGGATATCACAACCACTCCTCAACATATTGTGGTCACAAGCAGTATCTAAGAGGATCTACAATAACACTTTTCAAAAGGGCATTCTGAAAAATGGCTTAGGGTCCCAAATACCATTTTGAAAAGCAACTTAACTCCTGAGGAATGGGATTTTCAGGGAGATTTAGATTCTTGAGCATTTAATGGCCAGCTTGGAAAAAGGAGTTTCTACTTAGCAGACTCTTTGAAAGTGTTGCCTTGCCAGCTCCTATTGACCTTGATGGAAATGCATTACCTGTTGGCATCTGACAATCTTGCTAGGTAAATGGCAGAAATATTTTCTCTGCCTGGGTCCTTTTGGGATGGTGACTTGTAGGTCCGTTTCCTTGGCAAGATTTCCTGAATTGCCTGAATTTTCAATAAAGACAGATTATAGAATCATAGAATCACAGAATCATTAACATTGGAAAAGACCTCTAGGATCATCAAGTCCAACCGTCAACCCAGCACCACCCTGCCTCCTAAATCATGCCCTGAAGTGCCATGTCTATGCGTTTTTTTGAACACCTCCAGGGATGTTGACTCCACCACCTCTCCGGGCAGCCTGTTCCAGTGCCTGAGCACTCTCTCAGTAAATAAACTTTTCCTAATATCCAATCTAAACCTCCCCTGATGCAACATGAGGACTTTTCCTCGCGTCCTATCACTAGTAACTTGGGAGAAGAGACCCAACACCACCTCACTACAACCTCCCTTCAGGTAGTTGTAGAGAGCGATAAGGTCTCCCCTCAGCCTCCTCTTCTCCAGACTAAACAACCCCAGTTCCCTCAACCTCTCCTCATAAGACCTGCTCTCCAGACCCTTCACCAGCTTTGTTGCCCTTCTCTGGACATGCTCCAGCACCTCAATGTCCTTCTTGTTGTGAGGGGCCCAAAACTGAACACAGTATTTGAGGTGCAGCCTCACCAGTGTCAAGTACAGGGGCACGATCACTTCCTCAGTCCTGCTGGCCACACTATTCCTGATACAAGCCAGGATGCTGTTGGCCTTCTTGGCCACCTGGGCACACTGCTGGCTCATGTTCAGTCAGCTGTCAAACAGCACCCCCAGGTCCTTCTCCACCGGGCAGCTTTCCAGCCGCTCTTCCCCAAGCCTGTAGCGTTGCCTGGGGTTGTTGTGACCCAAGTGCAGGACCCAGCACTTGGCCTTGTTAAACCTCATGCAGTTGGCCTTGGCCCATGGATCCAGCCTGTCCAGATCCCTCTGCAGAGCCTTCCTACCCTCAAACAGATCAACACTCCCGCCCCACTTGGCATTGTCTGCAAACTTACTGAGGGTGCACTCGATCCCCTCATCCAGATCATTGATAAAGACATTAAACAAGACTGACCCCAACACTGAGCCCTGGGGAACACCACTCGTGACCAGCCGCCAACTGGCTTTAGCTCCATTCACCACAACTCTCTGGGCTCGGCCATCCAGCGAGTTTTTTACCCCGTGAGGAGTACACCTGTCTAAGCCATGAGCCACCAGCTTCTCTAGGAGGATGCTGTGGGATACAGTGTCAAAGGCCTTGCTAAAGTCCAGGCAGACAACATCCATGGCCTTTCCCGCATCCACTAGAAGAGTCACCTTGTCATAGAAGGAGATCAGGTTGGTCAGGCAGGACCTGCCTTTCATGAAGCCACGCTGGCTGGGCCTGATCCCCTGGTTGTCCTGCACTTGCCCGGTGAGCTCACTCAAGATGAACCGATCCATAACTTTCCCCGGTACCGAGGTCAGGCTGACAGGCCTGTGGCTCCCCAGATCCTCCTTCCAGCCCTTCTTGTAGATGGGCGTCACATTGGCAAGCCTCCAGTCGTCTGGGACCTCCCCTGTTAACCAGGACTGTTGATAAATATGGAGAGTGGCTCGGCAAGCTCCTCTGCCAGCTTCCTCAGTACTCTCGGGTGGATCCCATCCAGCCCCATAGACTTGTGTGTGTCCAGGCAGCTCAGCAGGTCATAAACTGCTTCCTCCTGGATTATGGGGGGGTTTGTTCTGCTCCCCGTCCCTGCCTTCCAGCTCAGGGGGCTGAATACCCCGGGGATAACTGGTCTGATGGTTAAAGACTGAGGCAAAAAAGGCATTAAGTACCTCAGCCTTCTCCTCATCCTTGGTGGCAATGTTCCGCTCTGCGTCCAATAGAGGATGGAGATTCTCTTTGGTTCTCTTTTCGTTGTTAATATATTTGTAAAAACATTTTTTGTTATCCCTAACAACAGTTTTGTTATCCTTTACAACAGTTGCCAGGTTGAGTTCTAGCTGGGCTTTTACTTGTCTAATTTTCTCTCTGCAAGACCTAACGAGGTCTCTGTACTCTTCTTGAGATGCCTGCCCCTTCCTGGTTTTGGAACAACATTTTGCAAAACTGGCCTTACTCTATTTTAAAAAGATGGAGATATGGCCCACCTAACACGTGCACCACTCTCTACGTATGCCCAATTTTGAAAGACTAGGGAAATTAGCCAGCTGCATGTTTCCCTCTGATGCTCCAGGTATAGGATGAATCCAGCCCTAGACCTTAGATGTGTAGCCTCAAAATATTTAAATAAGCCCAACAGTACAGATTCATCAAATCAGCTCATCCAATGTTGAGGCCATGGAACAGGTGTGGTGGTAGAAGATGCCTACAGTTAAATGGAAGAAGGCACTGGCTCTCTCTGCCTCTTTTGCTAGCTTCTTTCCTGGTGGACTTTATTTCATCAGATGCTACATAAGGATGTTCTGGTCTCTGAAGCAGGGAAATTATCTCCCATTGGAAACAAATGATGATGTTACATTCATTTGCTGGGGTTGACGTTTAAACAACTGCTACTGTTTTTGAAGTCTTTTGTGTAACATTCCAAATAAGCAATGCCAAGAATCTTTAAGTGTAAAAATAAATGAGAAGAAAAGCAAGAAATGCAGGAGGCAGAAAATTATTAAGATCACATCAGGTTTTTTATAAAGGTTGACCACAAGGCACATAACACAAAGTTACACGAGTGAATTAGCCTTCAGAAAGGCACATGAGCTATCTGCTGTTTATGGTACAGTATGAAACTGCAAACCCACATTTCAAAGGGAACATTACATAGAGTAATAGATCTTTACTTGCCCAGTTAATTCTTCTTCTGACATTTCTTGGGTTTGTTTTTTTCTGTGTATTTTTATAATCCTAAAGAAATGTTGTCGATTTTGAATTGCTACCTTACACCAGATCCCAAGAATTATTATTAAAAAAAAAGAGCAGTCAGATCAGAAACCTGAAGAATATTAGTCATTGATACAGGAACAAGGCCAGCTTCAAGGTCAGAATATTTCAGGAGCCACAGAAATTCCCCCTAAACAACTTGGCATCACATCCAGCAGCGCATGACAAGAGTTTCTGGAGGCAGAATGGCCCAGAGAAGTGTTTTGTTCCCACCAGGTCTACGAAGTTGCTTAAAGCAACAGACAGCCATAGCCTTTCCGTGGCATCGGCTGCAGATGGAAATGTGTTTAGAGGAGCTGAGAGCCCACCAAACCTTTCCCAGAGTACTGATACCTCAGTGTTCAAAAAACCTCAGACACACAAGTGCTTAATAACATTTTGATGCAAAACTCCCTTTGAAATCAGTGGACTGTATGAGGAGCTCAGCACTGCCCAAGGCTATCTGAGAGCTGCTCTGTCCTGCTCCTGCACAGGGATGCTGCATGGGAGATGGAAAGCCCACATATCCCATAGAGGCATGGATGGGTCAAGGAGATAAGAGGGGCTGTTCCCTTCCCACGCATTTCCCTCCCAGTACTGCCTGGAAACCCCACCAAGGGTCCAGCAGCAGAAGTCACACCTTACCTTAGGAACCCCCACACCTTTTCCTCTTCTCTTCCTTGGAGGTGGCAGGAGGGAGTGGAGTAAGGGCATTTTCCCCACTCTCCAGGTCTCAGCCACCCGTTCCCAAGCACCTCTGCATTCACTGCATGTTGCTGAGGAGGAAAGCATGATGGTCAAGGTCTGAAGCATCTCCCGCTGGTACAGTGCCCCAGGCAGGCTGCATCGGAAAGCAATGGTCCTCATCGCACCAGCTTGGCTTTATCTCCACATTTAATAAACAACGTCCACTTGATGACATCAGCTGGGACAAAAGTACTAGAGATTTTGAGTGTGATTTAACAATGTCTGTGACCTTAAACAATTTGTTGTTTCTTTAGTGTGTGAGGAGCCTGACCCCACTCGCATCCTCTAAATCCCTTTGCTCTCTTCCCCTTCTCTTCCTGCCCCCGAAAAGGTCACAGGATGAAAACAAAGAGTCCAAGGAAAACTAGTATTAAATTATAAGTAGCAACAAACAGGCACTTCATCAGTATGAACATGGTATGCGTAAATCTTTATCACCAGCAATTTTTTTTATGTATCTGGAATCCACTATACTGCAAATTAGTCCCATTTGTCCACTTGGTGCTAATGCCAGTAAAATCAACTTCATTTGCCAAAGCACATGAATCCAGAAATCCCTGGACTTGTTAATTTTTCACTTTAAAAAAATAATCTTGATTCCTAAACTAAATTTTATGGAAAGAAATCTCATTGTAGTTGGAAACTACACCCTTGTAACCTAAGGAAAATTAAGAGCAGACCACCCTTTGTTTGGGTTGGCACTGGAGGGCACTTTAACACCTGTGTTATTTTCTTATACCCCAAGAGCAGTCACTCATTCCTTTCCACCCCAACCCAGTATTTTTCACCTCTGTCTCTGCCTGTGGTTGCCACAGAAATTTCAGTGTGGCCAGGGTGACAGAATATATGATTTCTCACAGTTTCCCAGAGACTGTTCTGAAAAAAGAGTATCCTTTTCTTTTTCCCCAGAAGGGTAACTTTGAGTGTGGGCAAAATATTATGAAAACTTAGCAATGCTTGCAAAAACGAAAAGTTTTCCTGAAGATCATTATTTTCTTTCCATATTTTTTACTAATCTTATGACCTCTTAATGCTTTGCAACTAGTGCTTTCCCAATGAAATCTGGCTTTTAATTCCACATGTCATTTTTGAAATAACTTCATAAAAATTTGTCTTAGCTGACTATAACCACTAAAAAGTTCAACTCTTCAGCAGCGGGTTGCGACAGGAAAAAAGGAATACAAGTCTTACTCGGGCATGGAGAGATAATGTGAGCAGATATCATTGGGAAAGGCTGTCTACTGCATAAGTGCGGGTGTATATTTTTGAAACAGGGAATGCAAAAATATAGGTGCTGAAACTACATAAAAGACAAAAAATGATGAAAAAACCCAAAACAGTGCACCGTTTCCCATCTATTCTGCATCCTGTTTGGTGAAGAAAACTCTGTGGTGTCATGTAAGTTGCCTTAAAATGGATATTGATCTCAGCGCAGCCAAAAGACAAAGCTTTGATAACCAAGTATTTCGCAGCCTCTTGTTGCATTTTAAGAGGGAATGCAGCCATCACAGACCACCGAGGATGCCATCAGGTGGGTAAGATGGATGCTGCTCATGAGAATAACCATGGTTAGCACAGGTAAGAAAACACCTCCAGAAAAACAAGCCCTCTTTCCTATGGGATTCGGCAAGCATCAGCAGAAAGGGTTAAAAACCCTGCTGCCCACTGCAAGCCCATATCTTGTCCCTTGCTTTTGGGCACCTCTGAAACAGCAATGCAGGTTTATGCAGCAACCGACACTGTCCTGATGCAGGTTCATACTATAACCAGCACTGTCCTCATGCAGCTCCAAGCCAAACATCCTCTGTGCAAGTATTTAGCATCTCACTGAAATGCAATTTGCCTTAATCAGAAATAGATTTTGGTCTGCTGCTCAGTGACTACCAGCTGCTATGGAAGAGGGGAGGAAGACCCAAAGGGCCGTGGCTGCAGCTCACAACCACCGCTCCAAAAACCCACCCTCCAACGCTGCACGGATGGCACATCGCCGGTCCCCACTGCGGGCAGCCCACCATCCCACCGAATGCTGAGCCTCAGTACTGCTCCCGCTCCGCCTCCCGCCCACGACGCCTTTGTGGGCAGCCACGGCGGGGAGGGCAGCTGGCAGGCAGATGGAGGGCAGGCGGCTTCAAAGGAGCTGCCAGCCACTTCCTGGGGACGGCGGCAGCACTGCAGCCCTCCACAGGCGTCAAAAATGGATGGGTTTCCCAGGCCCCGCTAGTATGTTGCCCTCCGGGTCTTGGCTGCCACTCCTCCTCCTGTCTCCCACCGGGGCCGATGGGAGAAGAGCCCCCACCGGGGGCTGACCCCTCTGGACAGTGTTATGCAAAATACAGGACAGCGGGAGGACCAGCTGGCCCCCAGACTGGAGCATGGTGGTGGGATGCAAACAGGCATGTGCAATTGCCTTTTGATGCATGGGGACTGGGGAGCGCAGAAATGAGGCCAGGACTACAGGAATGTGAAGAGGAGAGGTCCAGGTCCCAGGAGAAGGCAGCCTGTTGGAGCTGGAGAGACATCTCCACTGATGTCAAGTCAAGATGGAGCAGAGCTACCCATCTGGGGAAGCGTGGCAGGGAGAGAAACGTGGTAGATAGATGTGAGGCTCAGCATGATCCCATGGCCTGAGTTGTCACCCAGGGCAGCCTGAGCAGGGCACACCATGCACCACCACTGCTTTTCCCGTAACGACACCAACCCCTCTACCAAGCAGCTCCCCGGGTTGCTGAGCCCCCCCACCCAGGTCAGCAGGACTGGGTGTCTCTGGGACAGCCTGACCTGGCTGCTGCTCTCAGTCCTGCCCCTGCCACCCCAGAGTCGCCTGCTTCGCAGCACATTTCCCTGATGTGCTCCAAGGGCCGTGTCTTTGGGAAGTATTTTTGCAGCAATAAAGCAGCGTTTTCACTGGGCAAAGCTGCATTTTAATAGTAAGTGGAGAGGACTGTTAAAAGCTGCAGCAGGCCCCGTTTGGCGCCAGTCATTGCTTTTTTTTTTCTCCTCCATATGTACCCCATATGCAAGTACAGCTGAGAAGTTGACATAGAAGTTTTTAAAACAGGAGAGAGAAAAATGTCTGAAGCTGCCCTAAGAAGGATGTTCTGGGCTTTTTAACTCTGCTTTTGCAAGAGCTGTGGAGACCCCAGAGAACTCTTATGTCTGCACTTCTGAATTCCGTCCTTGCAGGTAATTAATAACACGGGAAACTGTGATGGGGGTGTAGGGGAGAGACCTTTCCACTCTTTGTGCCCTCTCCACAGCCCAGTTGCTATTCAGTGTTTTGGACCTGTGCCGTGAGAACACCTCCATGGTTGACATGGCGTAGGCAGGTGGGTCCCCAAAATACAAACCCACTCTTTGCACAGATTTGCATGGCTGTGATGGGCCTGGGACAGCAGAGATGGGTCGACCATCCCAGCCTCTCCTACAGCCTCTCCACTGCCACGAGTCCAGGGCATCCAACACCATCTGATGCATCAACCCACTCTCACCTCAAGAGTTCCTCCTAGCACAGAGCAGGGGGTTTCCCAGAACCAAAACCCACTTCCAGGCTGGGCTTTATGACCCAAGTTTAGACACACAAGAGGCGTGGCAGTTCCGTGCTCTGTCAGTGGGGTAGTCATGCTCACAAGCTCCTTCTTCAGTTTCAGCTGGAGAATTCGTTGCCCTTGGATTCATGGGTTGCATGTGGATGGGCTTGTCTGTGTCCTTTGCTCCCTGCTGCTCACAGGCAATATTAAATAGCCTCCCTTCTTCATATACCCATATGAAATATGCCATGAAATAGAAAAGACATGAAATAATCTCTACACAAGTGCAAACATTCCTTTGACTCCTTCCTTTCAGGCCCTGAAGCACTGTCTATGATCACAGGATCCACCTTGGTTTCTAATCCAAAATACTGTCTTTAATCAGGCAGCATGAGAAATACATACATCTGGCAGGGAAAAAAATATATCCTCGCATTTCTTTGTTTTAGTTTTCTCAACATCCTGGAGAACATTTTGGGATTAGGTGAGAGTCCCTGCAGGGGACTCCAAAATTCTCCTTTTGAAACCTCTGGCTTGTTCATCAAGTCTCCAAATCGGTCTGCTCTGACTTGCTCTGCGCTAATGGTCATGCAGCTAAAGACAGCATCAGCCTTGCTGTGAAAGGGGCTCCTCTTTTCCTGCCTCCTCTCTTATAATTTCCTGTACGGTATTCAGGGTCCTCCACCAAACACTGCCTTGGTGGCCCATACACATCATCACCACATGGTTGCTCCCCATGGGCTCAGGGACCTTCTGCTCTCCTAAGGGTGCCCTGTGGAGAAGCTTCTGCTCAAATGTCTTTCCACGAGAGCAGGTGGAGGGGAGACCAGTTCTTCCGTGCATCTGAAGAAAAGGAGGGTATGTTCCCAAAACTAAATGCATCGAGCTTGCCAGGAGTGTTTGACACATGGACAGACCCTATGATGCTATGACCCCTTTGTCATTTGTGCATTACCATAGAGAAGTCTGCAACTGATACTCACAGAATCACAGTCTTTCCCTCCCCTGATTACCAGACCCAGATTTCCACTCTCCTTTGCTGTATCTTTGAGCTTTTAGAACATCTCTACCATGGTCTTGAAAGTAATTTGGTATTACTTGTATTTCAATGGTGTTCAGCACTATCACTGTGCCAGACACTGTCCAACTAGTCAAATCAGACAAAGCAAGGGCAGATGTAATATTTCCACCCCCCTTTTACAGCTAGACCAAGAGAAATTATGGAGAGATCTTAGCATGCCACTTAAAAGGACCCAGACTACAGCATGAAAAGCTCAGGCTCTTCAGCCTGAGTAAGCTGCTCAGGCTCCTGGGTGGCCGCAGTCCCTGCATTTCCCCCAGCAAACATCCGCTTTTTTGAAGTTCTGGTCGTTGCTCCCACACAGACCACAGTGTTTGTGACCCTTTGAGTGCCGTGCATGAGCAAATGAGGGAACAGGCTTCTTCGGGCTCCCCGCCACCCCCCTCAGTCAGTCCCTAAGCACCAAGGATGCTTCCTTCCCCAGCTGAAACCCGATTCTCCCATTTCCAAGTGCTCCATGGTGGCAGCACCCAGCTCCCAGCCGCATGTCCATGATGGGGCCACCTGAGGACCAGTCGCTGCAGCTCTTGCCTTCCTCACAAAAAGCATGAGGAGCAACAACTGGCTGCTGTCTGTTCTCTTCTGCAGTGCATTTTAAAACATTACCTCCCTTTTCATGGCCCATCAGGTCCCCTAAGTCCCTCCCTGCTTGTTAAAATATACAAGGAGGATGGAGATGAAGATGTGAGTCCTCTTGGCTTGTTCCCCAGCTAAGAGAAATCAGGGGCTACATCCCTTCCCATGGGGAGAGGAGAAGGGCTACCAGCCGCAGATGGGACCTCCTCTGGGACCAGCTGACTGGGGACCAAGCCTGAGGCAGCATCGCTCGCTCTCAGCAGTAAGACGGAAAAAGAGGAGCAGATCAGAAAGGAAGATGCATGGCAGGGAGTAGAGCTGAAAAGTGACAGATTTAGGCAGTGGACTGTAACAGGGAAAGGTATTTTTTACAGGTTTCCATATTACCTACTGAAAAGATTGTTTCTGATTCCATTTTGACCTTTGTTTACATTTCAGTAGAGCAGACGATGCAGTATGTGATTCTCTTACAAAGAGCGAGTTTTCTTTATAAAGAAGCTGCACTACAATAAACACAATGCTTGGTAGTACTTAGGTCACTTTTCTATGGGGAAAGTTAGGCAAAATATTGAAAAACCTACAGCAATTAATATCTTTTCTATAGCTTTTAGGAGTCATCCTTGAATGGAGACACGGTTCACTGGAATATCCTATGAGGGGAAAGGGTAAGAATTGTTATTTTCTATTAAAACCTTTAGGACATTTTCTGCAAAGCCTCTTTAAAAAGATTAGTCTTTAGGAGATCCAAATGTCTCTGAGTTTTGTTCTACCACTTGAAGTGTTGTTTTAGAACCACTTCAGCCCTGTTAATGTGTGTCTGCCAGACAATGGAGCTGATATGAATTTGCCATTAATTGGAGAGTGGGGCTTCACATGTACCAGACTCAGTGATTTACTTTCAGAGTGCTGTTATTATGGTTGTAGACTGCATTTGGTTGCTTAGAAACCATCCTTATCGATGATTCAAGTTTTCTCCTGATAGCACAGTGAACGGATAGCACCTTTATTTTTCTCTCAGCAGTTGTCAGGAGAAACTATCTTATAAAAACTGCTGCAAAAGGCAGTATCCCTCCATGGACAGGCAATAGTATAGCTGACATGTCGATTTAGGCCAAAGAGGTACATTATTCCAAAGGAGTGAAAATTATTTTAGCAAATGGTATTTGGCAACACGATGCTCAGAGACCTATTCTTCAGCTGGGGGAAGAGGAAGAAAAAAACTTTCCCATCAATTGGGAAGACATATCTGACAAACAGCATATCTAACAAGCAACAAATGCTAAGAAGAAGGTCCCTGTAATGTTTCATTAAAACCACAGACACATTACCAATGTGGACTTTAGGCTGCAACTCATTAGTAAATGAATTCTATCTGTGACAGCCTTGTCAAACCCAAGCTTTACTGATTACATTTGGCTTTTAGGCAGTAATCCCCAGGGAAAGTGATTTATTTCAGCACTTGATGAGTTACTCCATTGATGCTAGTGATAATGATATTATCTTGACATAGGTTAGCATTTATAGGCCTCTTGGAAGGAGTGAGTGTTCAAAGGGGATTTAAATGAAGGCAGGAGGGAAGCCAAACACGTTAGTGCAAGAATAGTTAGAAATGTTTGGAAAGCGCAGCCCGCCTGTAATAGCGAAGGGTTTTATAAAGCTGGGCAAATGCTCCACTCAACACCTTTCACAGGCCAAAGCAGACCGTGCTGAGATGAAATGACGCCCAGGTTAGACAGCAAGCCCGTGGCAGAGGGGACCACAGGCTGCCTGCCACCCTCCCTCCTCTCCCAACCCTGCTGTCATACAGAGGCTGAACAAAGCTGACTTCATCTCCTCTCATCTTGGAGCTAAAGTGGGAGGGAAGCGGGGCAGATCAGAGCAGCCAGCAGCTCTGACTCCCCTTTAGACAATCCACTGTCCCTGGATCAACAGAGAGACATTGGGCTCCTGATGATCAAGGGAATAAACCCTTGAAGTCCAGGCATTAATCCCACCAAAGTAGTTCACATTTCAGTTTCACACATCTGCCAGGGTAAGTCACACAATACAGACCTGGTGGCCCAAACTATTAATACCCATCTTAAGTAGCAAGACATGAAACAGGGGATCCAGGAGAAATCAGAGCTGCCTTTGAGATACTCCTGATATTGGTACCACAGGTGATATTGCTCCACAAGGTCCCAAGTTTTGCCAGTCTGAGCTATGAAGTTGCTCTCTGCGATGCAGGGGACGAAACCTGAGCCCAGCCAAGGCCAGGAACCAAGGGTGTCTCAGCAACAGCTGTTTGGAAACCCCTTAGTTTGAGAAGTCTTTTCCAGCTTAGGAGAAATCAAATAGGGATCTGCAGATGCTTGACAACCCTTTAGCAGGTCCAAAGTGCCCCTATTAAGGTTTCCGTTGTCAACCAGCTGGCCTAGCAAGGCTCCTTCTGTATGAGGAAACGCACAGCGAGCCACCCTGGGTATGCCACGGACATAAAATTGAAGCACTAGCACATTTGGTGATTGATGCATTCATAATCTCTAAGACAACATCACACTCTCAATTCTGCTGATCCCTCTTTACAGAAAATATCACAAAAACTTACTCTGCGGCAGCAACATCTGCAGGCCTTGCACAAATTCAGGAGAAGGTTTTATGTCTGCTGAAATTGTTCTGTCAATTTTCACTCGAGAATACGTCTCTCAAAGTGCAATGAATGTGTACCATGTCATACTGATCCAGTATCACCCTAGCTGTAATAGTGAAAGCAAGAACAGCTTATCTTTTTCAGTAATTAACTCTAATCTGAGAAGACATAGGTGAGTAATTGCAAGAATGAAGGCTATTACACCTCCAAGAAATAAAATTTAATCTGCTTTTTTTTTCAGCTCCAGTGTTCAGCTGGACCACGAAGTTGCTTCTGTTGCGAATCGGAAGTGTGATATGATTAAACAGCAAATCTACTATTACTGGTTTTGAGGCAATAGTAGCTTTTAATACCGAAGCAACATTACATCAAGTGAGTTTGAGATAGGACCTGAAAAATTCAATTACAATTTCTGGGAGGAAGTCTAACCCATAGGTAGCAAATGGCTGGATTTTAGAAAAATGTATTTTCTTATTTAAGGAAGAAGGGGCAGAATGTCGGGCTACTACACAGTCACAGGAGGCTGTTTCAAAATAATAAAAAAAAAAAAGTCTGCATATTAAGTCTTTCACTTGATTGGTGTCATGCATATTGTAAAAGGAAAGGAGTGAACTCAATTTGCCAAATGACCATGGTTATCGTAAATTGTAACGGATCGTTATCTCAGAGTGATTGTCAGTGAAGAGGAATTCTGGAGGAACAGTGTGAGGACATGCTTCCTCTGAACTGAAGAACTGAAGAGGTGTTTCCTCTGACACACCTGGCTGAGGATCGGGGCAGCATATGAGCAAACCTCTGCGGGGCACCAGCTCCTCCGTTCCCAGAAATATTGTCTAGAGAACAACTCAGCGTGTGAAGCAGTTGGAAGTGCTGTGTGTGAATTAAAATAAAAACTATAAGACTAAATGAAGTTAATTATTTAGCCAGAAGGCTAAATTACCAAATAATGCAGAGAAGAATACTTTTCACCATGTAGCCATATTAATTTCCACACACACCAGTGAGTTTTGAAAACAACGTGGGTCAGAGCCACTGGCAATACATGGCTGCTGCGCTATTCCAAATGGCCTGTCTGTGCTGAGGACAATGCAAAATATGATTTTATTAACCTTTCATTCTAATTTCATGGCACTCAGCAGTGTTTGTGACTGCACACAATGACAGGCACCAGTCCAGAGCCTGTGCTGGCACAAGCTAGGTTTGTTCCATTGACCCCAGCAGAGCCATGCTGATTTACACCAGCTGAAATCTGACCCATAATTTCTGCCTCAGAAGGATTAAACCTAATTACTTCTTTATGTTTGACCCACAGCATGGGGATATCCCAGCATCACAAACCCGAGGGTACACATCTCTCCCCTCGGCTGTAGTAAACATCCCCTTTCAAGCCAATCTCACAACAGTGCCTGGCAAAAAGCAGAAATTGTGCTGTGGCACCAGACCCATTGACCGGTTGGTCTGGCCATGAGGGATTACACACCAGTGTTTTCGGAGACGCGGGGGGGTCCGGGGGGCTCCCAGTGCCCACCATGGTGGGGGTGGCTTTCAGGACCAGCGCCATGGGACAGTGGCCCTCGAAAACCGAGACCTCCTGGGGAGGGAAGAGAGGCTTGGCCCTTCCAAGGGGTCCCCCTCACGCTTGGTCTGGAGATGCCCTGGGGGTGCCCTTGCTCTGGCAATGCTGGAGAAGGGTGAGTGTGGGGGCCTCATCTGCTTTGCAACACCACTCCATCCATGTCACCCTCCTGCTGGCTGTCTCTGCATCCCTGGTTTTCTACTGCTAAATTACCCTTCTTGAAAGCTAGTATGGAGCGGGCAGACTCACGCATAACTGCAGGTTTTGCAGTATGCCCTGAAAGTTTCCAAATCTTGGACCAACAGGGAAGCAGAGAATGCTTTCCTGGGGACGATTTAATGCCCAGGTCCTGCCACCTTGACAGTGCTCCTGCTCGTGATGGCCCATGGGCAGAGACACTTGATGCAGGCCCTCCGAGGATGTCAGAAGCCAAATTATTTGGGACTTTAGAGGTTAAAACACAAGCACCTTAGATTGCCTCCCTCTGCCAGAATCAAGCAGCTGCCTGCCCAGTTTCCAGCATGATCCATTGCCCATGGGAAGTGCTGCTGAATGAGGACACATTGCCACACTGTCCTGCACTCACTGCAGTTTGACAAATGCTTATAAGCAGCATCTTACATAGAGCCCATTGTAGTGATCGTGCCTTAGGGCTGTGTCCTTTCTTTCCAAGCAGAAGAGGTTGAAAGCATGCACGGAAACTATTTCTCACTGGGCGCATTTCTGCAGAGAAATCCAACAGCCTTTTTCCCCCGTGCTTTTCAGCCTGCACACCCTCACTCACACTCCTCTCAGCCTTCTGGTTTATGCAACTATTAGGACAGTTTAGGGCACCTGCTGGTGAGCAATTTGCAATAGAGGGATTATTTTCTGGTCCTCAGTTAAACAGGTTCCCTGGTGATGGGGCTACAGAGCAGGACAGGAATAACATGCGACACAAAATGCACTGTGTTCCCCCCTGCACAACCCAAGACAAGGCAGCATGCTAGGGAAACCTTAGCTCTGATAAAGTCAATGGTCACCTACTCCAACAGCTTTAGGACTTTGCCTCAAATTATTTTTTTCTTTTTTTATGGAACTGAGCAATCTGTTATGTGATGAACGGTGGCTGGGTTTGTTTTACAAAGCATATCTGGGAATGTTATGATGCCTGCCTTCCATGTAGGCACAAACCAATAGCTTGGGTATAATCCTTGAAAAATCTCCTATTGCTAAGCTGTACCTATATGGAGTTGATTTCATTCTCTCCCTTCACTTGAAGACTTGCTGAAATGCAGCTGTTAACCCTAAGGTATATCGCCTTACATCTCTGAAGAGTATACACAGCTTCATTAATTTTGCCATTTCATCTGGGAAAGATCAAATCTGGAACCTTTTTTCTTTTTTTTTTTTCTGTTCTCTTTAACTTGGTAATTACACTGTCTGTGAGAAAACAGAGCAGAAAGGAAATTGCTTCTAAAGGACATGGTAATAAACGTGTCACGTATATCACTTAGCTGGGTTGTGTTTATTATTAACTCGGAATGGGAGAAGACTCGAGCCGCGGTGCGGGAGCATGACGGACTGGTTTTCCCAGGAGTGAGATTCCAGACCGCGTTGATTATCCCGCATTTGCACCGAGGGGACCCAGCCCGTGTGGCACACCTCATTAGCCAAGCGAGGGACCTGGGAATCCTATCACCACCTACATTTCTCCACAGTTCAGCAGCAAGGAATCCCCTAACATTTCCCTCTTTGCTAATTTCCACTAACTGAGGATCTGACTAATTTTAATTAAACCAGTATGTACCGAGAATAACTCCTCTGACTTCATGTTAATGCCAGCCAACAGAGATGAAAATCTGCCTTGCAGTGTCTCTTCCTTGGCAGTTGTCAACTCGATGAACTTCAGGTTTGATTAACTGAACTCTGGCACCTGTACAGATGAACCTAAGGATGGTGGCTTGATGATGAATCTCAGAGAGGACTCCCAGGGTAGTGGATGCAAAATCCTAGGAAAAGTCTTATCACTGTAACCAAGATTTCACCTTTATCTCTAAAGAATGTATGTATTCAGGATAGATTTGCTATCCTACTGCTTTAGATCACTCCTAAGCTGTAAAATAGACTTAAATCTGTTAAACAAGTAGCTACTTAGCCTGGGTTTACCGCTGCTTTGCATAAGTGAAATGGCAAAAAGCAGCTCACACGTGCAGTTGAATCTGGCCAAAGCTTGCCCAGATTTTTCTGTTGGAATAATTTCCTTTACAGAGAGGCTATGGATGGGCAGCCAAGTAGCCATTTCAGGTTGGCTTTTGGCTAACGCTGGAGCTAGAGAAATGGTTTGCACACTCAGTTGTTTTGTGGAGCTCCTTTGTTTTTAGCAAAACCTGAAGTAGCTCTGCTTGGAGGTGTGAAAGCAGGGCAGCTGCACCAGGACCTCCAGGGCAGAGACCCCCTGGCTTGGAAAACGGGGGGAGGTAGGAACAACCTCTCCATGGTGCATGCTGGGACCCTGGAGCCATGCCAAGACACTGAAATATCGCTCGGATTTAGGGGGGAGATTCAGATCATCTGGTTTTGGGTCACTTCACGGAGGTGAGTGTACAGGAATGATGCTCAGTGAGGAAACAGATGCTCTGATAGGGGCCAGGTCACGGTGATGTCCAGATAGAACAGGGCCAGTTTAGTTCTCTGTGGCCAGTCCCGGGGTGAATACTAGACACAATCAAAAAAAAGCACACATATCCACATTTCCTTCACTGTCACATGAAGTACATTTCTCAGGACACATATTTTGAAAGATGTACATTGGCCTTTTTTTTTTTTTTCAGGAAATTAAAAATGTGGAATCCACCCCCAAAAACTCTTTCTGCTTAATTTAAGTTAATAAGCTCCACCAAGACGACAATTATTCTCCTGTTTGGCTGTTGCCTCTATTCATTATGTGTGCGTGTATATCACTGTTATTTTTCAGTAATCTCCTTGGAGCTATACAATGACACAAGATTATGACATTTGCTGCTCCCAGAGCTTGCTATACCAAACACAAACAAATGATCAGCAAGAACATAACAACTGAGCTGCTGATCTGAGCCAACCTTTGATCTGTGGTTGGGGATTCGAGGAATCAAAAGGTGGCTTGTCAGATTGTCAGAACCTTGAGTTTTTATACAATCCATCAGAAAAAGTGGGTATTTGGTTAGGGACATTCAATGCACATTCTTTTGAGGATGCTAGGACTTTTTCCTTGGTTTGGATTTTTTTTCCCCACACATGGCATTGGTTTGAAAGTATTTAAGTGGTGATTATCCCTTATTTTCCTACTTTACTGGCAACAGTGAATTGTGGGGATAAACAGAATATATGCAATGGTGCAAAAAAAAATAAAAGCACATTTCCAAGTTAAGAAAATGAACTGTGGAGCAAAGACTACAGCGCAATTACACAAGCTTATTCACTGATGGAAATAAGTGTTGTGGCAGGCAATTATTTCCAGATCTTACCATGCAAGAAAGGCAAACTGTTTGCTGGAGAGCATTCATGAGGGTCAGATGATGGAGGGAAAGGCCAGGAAGACAAGAAGGAAAGCTTTCACATCCCTTTTTCAAGCTGTCACATGAAAGAAATGCCTGCAGTAACACTCAGTGAATGTGAACAGGGAGATGTTTGCAAACTACCAAAACGTCCTTCAGTGGGGAAGAGAGAGGAGGGAGAAAAAAATTATGATTAAATAAAACAATAAGAGATTTGTTGCCATTCCATGTTATTTTTGTCATCCAGAGCTGACTGAAGAGAAACGAGTTGTGCCCGTCCAGTATGTGCTATCATGATGCTACTATAGGTACTGCATAGACTTCTCAAGTGCTGCCTGTGAGGGGCAAATCGATGCGGCTGCTGGTTATACACCTTGAGTATTTAATGGCAACCAGGAGGAATCGATCACAGTAAGAGCAGAGTCATTAAAGGTCTGGGACTTGGCTCACCACCACATGAGAAAAACAGTAGTGCTAAAAGCATGTGCTCTGAGCCCCGTCCCAGCTGCAAAATCACCTGGGCTTATTCAGAAACCATACTGGTCCCAGTGGCATGTGTGCATACACTGAATATGCCACACATGCTTATAGACTTCTGCTGAGCAGGGTCTATTGCTATTTGCTGTTCAGCCCTGAGTCAGCAGCTCAGTGGCTGCAGAACCCCTGGATGATGGGCATCTGCCTTAGATGATGGGCAGAGATCGGTCCCTTGGAGGGTCCAGAGTTGCCCGTCTCTCCCCTTGACCGCAGAGGGGACCCAAAACACACGTGCTTCTACCAAAAACACCTGAGTGGTGGTGGGGCTCTGGACCTGCAGGCACACATACAGCCATCCCAAGGCTCGGGTGAGCTGGGACCACTGTGCCTGTGCCTGCAGGCACAACAGCTCCATTAGCCCAGGGAGCAGCTCAGGATGAAGTGATGCTGCAGAGAAAGCTCCTCAGGAAATGCAGCCGTTCGGGCGTAAGAAAGTGGGTCCTGCTATCTATAGATAACGGGCCGAAAAACAGGAAATGGAGGTCAGGAGTAGACAGCCAGTTCTCACAACGGCAGCGTGATAGCCATGACCTTCCACAGGGGTCTGCGCAGTGACCTCAGCTGCTCGGCATCTTCGTAAATGGCCTGGAAAAGGCGTGAGGAGTGAGGTGAGAGAGTTTGCTACTGATAAAAAGTTATCTAAGGACAAGGACATGCTGTGGCAACTGCAGATGGCATGAGTGGTCAAAGGGCAGATGAAATTCAACACAGATAACTGTAAAATTAGGTATTTGGAGGGGGAAAAGACAGTCCTAGATTCAGATGGGCACTGCCGGTCAAAAGCTGGATCCTGTGTTTAGTGTCTAGCAAAGCACGAGCTCAACACTCGGCAGCAGTCAAGAGAGCAAGTCAAGCACTAGGAACCTGCAGGAAGGGAACAGAGATCCCAGAGGCTGGCAGGGGAAGATTCACAAGCCCTGTTCTCCCTCCTCACAAAACACCTGGCCACAGCTGGAGATGGACACTGGGCTGGATGCAAAACTAGTCTAACCCAGGCGGACAAGCCTGTTCCATCAGCCACGGTGTCACCTCAGTATGCATCCAGTGCTGGAGGTCTCTGCACCACACAGCATCATGGACACAGCCTTCCTCTCTCCACGCCCAGTAAAATGAGGATATGCAAATAATACTAAAATGAGGCCCCTACACCTTTCTACAAAGATAGCACAGTCCCAATCAATGACTGAAGTTCTTCCCAGCCCTTAACGATGGGGTTTGAAATGTCAATACCCAAAGCAAACACTAGAATACCGACCTTGGGAAGATCCATCACGTTGTTTGTTTGTCAGCTGAAAGCTGGCTTAAAAAGCGTGTAGCAATAGGTTTATTGCTTTCTGGTTGTTAGTAACAATTGGCGTTCGTTACAGCAGGAGTCACCTGGCCATGCAGCTGTGCCATGGGACACCCTCTCTCTTTTGCCACATATAGTCATACTTTTATCATATCGGTCTTTTTGCGGGGCTACTGCAAGCAGCTGGACAGTTTGCCATGTGTTTTCCTCGCTACAGCTTGAAATAATTCCTGGGGGTGTGTTATATCCTGAAAGCTGAGACAGCCCTGGACCGAAGGAGCCGGAGAGCCGCTTGCACTCTCACTTGGAGAACCGGTCGGTCTGCCACAAGTGGGCAAGTCACACCAAAACACTCAGGTTTCAAGTCCCGGATTTCTTCCCCAGAGGAAAGCTTATATTCAAAGGGCTCGAAACAAGCGGTGCTCATCAGAGAGTGATAGCTTACATCAGGAGAGGAAAGAGGTCTTTGCTTTCACCTCAGACAGCATCCTTGCTGCTGTGGGAGCCACTTCTCCCAGATTCAGAAAGTGCCACCTAAGGGTTTGACAGTATGTTGTACCGAGGTGTCGGCAGCCTCTGCTGCCCCAGGGACAGCAGGGAGGGCCTGTGGGGGACACACAGGGAAGATGTGGGGGACAGGTGTGGAGGCATAGTGAGGCATGCATTGGGGACCACTGGGGACATGCAAGGGGCTTGGTGGGACACATAGAGGGTGTGGGAGGCATGCATGGCACACAGGGACACTCATGAAGGTGCAGAGGGACATGTGGGGACATGGTGGGACACATGGGGTGTGCTTGTGGAGGCGCAGAAAATACATGAGGGTGAAAGGGGATACTCATGGGGTTGTAGTGGGACACACAGGAGCATGGCAGGACATGTGGAAGAGCACAGGTGGGCAAGTGTGGGAGGACAGCAGGACATGTGGGAATGCAGTGAGATGTGGGAGCATGGCAGGACGTATGTGGGAACATGTGGTAGGTATGTGGGAGCATGGGGGAGGTGGCGCGGGCAGGCATGGCAAGGCATGGTGTGATATAGTTGGCGGGACGCATGGGCGTCACACAGTGGGGACACACTGTGGGGCTAGGGAGGACACGCAGGGCTTCCCTGGGCAGGCATGCCCACCTCCTGTGGAGCCACATGCACGTCCCAGTGCCATGGCCTGCCGTGGACAAGGGGACTCAGGGGGCTGTGCATACATGGGGGGCCGGAGAAGCAGGCACCAGCAGCCCCCACTGCATTCCCTCCCCCTTAAAAATATATGTGTGATAGAATTATACACAATGAAACATATGTAATAAATAGATATATAATTATATGTGTATATATACTTACAATTAATAAATATATATGAAATGAGAAAGCAATGATGGCCAAACAGTGGATCCAGATGGCAAGTGAAAAGCACAGTGAAACCCCCACCCACCGGAGAGGAAAGGTAGCCCAGCCCTAGTAAGGCAGTGCTGGGGTGGTGTGGGGGGTGGCAGGGCTCTCGGAGGGACACCTCAGGTATGCTCCCCCAGGGCCAGGGGCAGGCAAGGTTTCTTTTTCCTTGGCATCCTCTTCAAAAGGGAGGAAAAAACCATGCCTGTTCATTGCAAAGTGTGCATCTGCCCTAGTGAAACCAGTAGAGGAAGTGTCAGACGCCACCCTGAAAAAAAAAACCCACGTGTGAGTGTGTACGTATGTCTCTATATAGAGATGGCTCAGGGGAGCGGTGGCTTTGCGGCCAAAGGGTGCCGAAATGTCCCCTTCACGGCCATGGCAGCTGTGCCTGGGCTCCCACTCTGGCACCGCTCCACCAGCGGTGGGTCCACCCAGCCACCAACACCTCCCACCAGCATTTGGGGTGCTGAAGCTGGCAATAGCCAAAAGCTGGCTTATGAAGGAGGGCTTTTAATTTTAAGCCTAGCCTGCCTCTATTTAAAACTCATTTACAGCTCTCGCTTGATCTAAATCCACCAAAAAAATGAAATAAGTGGAAAGCAAAGTGCGGTTGTACTCCTTTCCCTTCCCTCCATCTGAGCAGGGTAGCTTCCCAGGGAAGGAAGGGGGTGATTTCCTGGTGTCCCAAGGGGGAGGAGGGAGACCCATAGCCAGGATTTTGGGGCAGCCGGGAGCAGAATGACCCACTCCATCTCAGAAGTGGAACTTCTTTTCAGCTATGTTTGGCCACAGTCCAGCTTTACTGTTGAATTACCCTCCTGTCTCTGAAGATGAACTTTAAAAGAAAATATGTTACAGCTTTTGATGTTTTCCAGTCCTTAGGAAAAACTGGTAGATTTGCTTTTCTTCCAAAAAAACACAACTCAAAGTCATCTATTACAAGCTAATTTAAAACACAGCATTTCTACAGCCCAGTGCCTTTCTGATAACAAGAAGTGAGGGTTTGGTTGGATTTTTTTTTTTTTTTCATGTTTACTTTAAATGAAGTCAGTCTGGTTTTCTCTTTCACTCTCACCACTTGTTGATGTGCAAAGCAGCATTCGTACTTGGAGCGCCTGTGACTAACAGCAGGAGTTACTGCTCGTGGCATAAACAGCCTGGGATTCTCAGTTGCTGCTCTGGTGCCTCCTCTGCCCGCAGCCCCACGCAGCTCCAGGTCTCACCCCTCAGCTCAAGGGGACACTCCTGCTGAGCTGCGTTGTGCCAGTGAGTGGGGTTTTGCACTTTCTGCCCTGAAATTGCATTTGAAGCTCCGTTGTCATGCTTGGCACCGAGTGGGGACACCGCCCCGGGTGGGAGGGGGACCGATGTGGATGAGACCCCTCAGGTTGATTGCTCTGAACCTCCCTCTCTGCTCAGCAGCTGCCTTGGGGATGGGGCACAGCCAGGGGAGCTGCCAAAGCCCCCCTATGCCAGCGGGGACCTGCCCCAGGACTTGCCTCCGTGGGGTGAGTACCTGGAGCGGGCGCTGTTGGAAGACAGTAATGGCACCAAAATTTAAAAAATTGAAAGGAAAAGTGAAAAAAAGAAAAAAAAAGGAAGCCGGAGCAGAAATTCAGTTACTCTTCAGAGCCGTAGGGAAGGAGTCAGCCTGTTACACAGCCTTTACTCTGCCGCTGCTACACTCTGCCCATTGAACAAGTCTAACGAGTAATTATCAGTATATGTCAGCTGTTATTTCAGTCCTGGCAACATCTGCATTTAGAGGACATCTGTTTTTTCTATGAAACTGTAAGTGCTATAGTTAACATACCGGTATTCAATTCTTCTTCTTTTTTTTTTTTTAATCTTCAATCTGTTCTGTGAGTACCATGCTAGCGCTACGCATGAAAATGAAACTCAGCGGTCCAAAATGACCATAAATTAATGAACTTCTCCTTACCATGTTCTTCCCCAGCCCCAGAGCCCTGCCTCACGCTGCTTCATTGTATTGACTCGAAATAAACTGAATAGAAATTGCAACATCTTAGCACATTTCACATAAGGATATTCCTGGCACAGGCTGAAAAATATCTATTTTAATGGGATTGGGCCAGGGGGAAACAATTTAGCTGGTTGTTGGGAGGAGGTGCCTGTACCAATAGTGACTGAGGCATCTCAACAAGAGAAAGAGAAGAAACCTCCTGGGAGAAAGATGCTACTGGGTTGTTGAAGTTTTCAGGTCATGGAGCATCCTCTATTTTATTTACAGCTCCTCTGTGACTAAATACTATTTTCCAGTTACTATATTATGTTTTTTTGCAGTTGGGCTCTTTATCCTTTCTTCGAAGCAATGTGACCGCATAGTAAACTGTTTTTAAGGAGCGTTTGCTGTTTGAGGTTAGAAGCTGAAACCACAGGGTTCCTTATCTTGTCTTTCTGCGGCGGTTTTTACATGAGTTAGCAGGGCAAAAAAGCAAAGCGCTAACAACTGAAATCTTCTTTTTCCCCTCTCCCCACCCATATTTTCAAGGCCACAAGAGGAGAAGTCCCCTGTAGGACCCAGCTGCTTGCTCTCTTTGGTTTTGTTGTCCACAGATCAGGTATGAACGTGCTTCCAAAAGGTGGGCAGGATGGGAAGACAGGGGGCTGAGCTGGAAGGTGGAAAGCAGTCACCAGCCTGGCATGGTTCCCCCTGAAACCTGTCTTTGTGGCTTAGGTAAAAGCTCTGGAAAATGCAAAAAAGCTCATTTTGCTACCTTTCCTCCCCAAACATTCAGCGTTCATTATTTAACTGCTGCTGAGTCTTGCTAACAAATGCGTCTGGATGTGAAAGCTGGTGGGAGTTGCTCGGTACCTGGTGCACTGGGCAGAGTGGGGGTGCTGGTTGGGGTCTGTTCTTATGGGCTGCAGGTTCACATCTGGTGTGGGAGGGTAGTGACTGTCACTGCTGCCATGTGAAATAGCTTTAGTAATCCCCAGGGGAAGACATTTGGGTGAGCCCAGGTGACAGAATCTGCTCTTGTGGTTCAATTTTACGTTACAAGCTTATTAGAGACTTCTAACTGGGACAAACTGGGCCACCTTTCCCAGAAAGGGAGGGGGCTCCTGGGGGGCTGTGAGTGTCCAGTCCCTGCACTGCACCATGCTCTGTTGATACATAGAGGCCTTTCAAATCTGATCAAGCTTTCACAAGCCTTGAAGTGTATTTTGAAGGCATTTGTTTTTCACATGCTCCAGTGGTCATGCTGGATACGTCCCGACATGATGGTTTTGTACCAGGACAAGCGTGCTGGTACAAATAACTTCGTAAGGCTATCTCCTTGCAGCCTTCCAGAATTGCATGGGTTCAACAAAGTCTGGCAACACTGGGTTTGGTACTTTGTCCTGATCTTTAACAACAGCCATACTTGGGCTTCTGTGGCTTTTTGACTCTGTGACCTTTAACTAAGAGGGAAAAGATTAAAAAAAAAAAAAAAAAGAGATAAACGGCTTCTTAGACTTATCTTATGATAACTTATGTTATTATCTCCAAACAGTTGTTCCTTGCTTTGACAAGGTACACAGCCATTGCAAGCATCCTTGGGCAGACAGCACAAACACTGCCTCCTGCACTCCCTCCCCACACATTTGTCACATTGAACCAGCCCCATAGGAACAAACGGCACAAAATCTGCCCCAGAGCACCTGGAGCACCAGGAGGCCAAGGAGGAGGAGGAGGATGAGGCATTGAGCACTGGAGCTGAAGCATGTTGTGACCGAGAGCAAGTCAACAGCGCACAGCTGCCTAGGTAGCCTCATCTTCTAAAGCTCATAGTTGGATTCAGTAGATGACACAATTTTTCTAGCAGTAAATGATCGCCTTGATCGACGGATTGATTTCTGAGCAAAAACATTTGTAGTATTGAACCCAAAGCGGCGTTCATTATTTGCGCTCAGCCTTCAGTGAATTACATGGAAATTTCGTCTGAGAAACAGAATTGGTTTTATTATCTGGAGACCCAGCTTGAAAACACAGCGCTGATAATGACTTGGGTTTATTGCTGGCTTTCAGAAACTCTGACTTTGTTCTTGAATAAGACGGCCGGGGAGGCTGTGTTTAAGCAAACGCTTCCTGCTGGCAAAAGCTGTTTCCGAATGGCTTGTCGAGCTCCGTGCGAGCCCAGACGGCTTCATCTCGGCGTGTGACCTCCCCACCGCTTGGTCCTTATCTTAAAGTCTAGCCTGAACCCTGCTCCTCCTTCAGCTTCAGGCCATTGGTCCTCAGAGTAACTCCCTGCTTTCGTTTCTGTTGGTACCTGCTGCTAAAGCTGTTCCTATCGTCTCCTCACTTTTTCCCAGGGAGGACCCTTAGCAACCCCAGGAGTTAAATGCACAGGTCCATATCTGTCTTCTATGTATTTGAGCTAGTTTTTGCACACCTTTCCTAAACACCACAAACTGCATCACAGGTTGGCCTCTACAGCTTCATTAACCTCATAGCTTTTACCCATAAACCCTCTTTCCTATGGGACCAGCCATCATTTCAATTCCCAATGTTTTTCTCTGCAACACCATGGCATTTAACCTAACATTTGCCTTGCTGGTAACTGCTCCACACCCCACCCCCAGGGGCTTGGTAAAGGTTTGGGTTCACAGCTCTGGGGTCCCACCTCGGGCGGGTGATTGCAGGTTGCGATGGCATTGCCTTCCCGCCACGCATAACCGGTAACCTTTCCAAATGGAGATTCCTACCATGCTATGCCACATTGGAAAATGCGTCTTCTCGATAGCTGCTTCATCTGCTAGACAGAGCAAGGCCTGATATCTTTCGGACATGAGGATGCAGTGTCATTCTTCCCCTCTTTCTTCATTAATTTCCTTCTACAGGCAGTAGAAGCCACTGGCACCCAGAGAAGGCGCTGCTTGGCTGGGACTACCTGGTGGCTGGAGCTGCAGAGGGGTTGGGAGACCAAATGGCACCTCACAGTGATGGTGCGAATGGACTGGAGGTGTTCTTCCTCTGATGCATCTCGATCTGCAGCATCCCTGCCGAGCATCAGCCCAGCCACTGCTGTGGGCCAGCATAAGGGCAACGTGTCCCATCCAGAGGCAACATAATCCAGGTCTGGAGGGAGGCGTCTCCTCCTTCCTACTGGCTGTTGAGGAACTGGGGTGACCTGCTCAGCTCTAGCTAATTGTTAAATATCTACAACTAAAACCTATATATCCCACTCCCCACAGGGTTAAATTAAGGTTTGCAAAGTGCCCGGGAGTGAAACACATCCTGTGGATGCGCAATGTCACCGCTGCTGAAGGTGTCCTCATCTGCCTGCACAGCGGTGGGCGACTGAAGCACATCTCCGTGAACTGGAGCTGATTGAGGAACCCGGTGACTTCTCTCTTTCCACACTTTTTTTTTTTTTTGCTAATTCATCTGTTGCACAAAGGGATGGATTGACAGGTCTTGCAGCATGTTCCAAATCACCGGGTAAGAGCATCCTTCCCCCAGATGCTTGCAGAAGGTGCAGTGTATTTGGGTGCTGCAGGAGGCAGGCCAAGAAGCCAGTACCAACTGTTCTCTCAGCTTCTCCCTGCTTCACCTGTAGTGCGTTGGGGGCAGAGCTGATGCAATTGCTTTTCCCGGTCCTCAGGGGACATCTCCCCACCTAACCCTGTCCACGTCCCCACCATCTGTCTCAGAACACCCGAAATCCAGCGCTGGCCAGAGGCCCACTTGCAGAGGTGAGCTCAGCCCGCCGGCCTCACTGGAGGCTGAAAGCACCACTCCATGTGCCCTCCTTGCCTTAACCCATCTCTCTCCCTTTCTCTGCTTTATTTCCTGTGACAAATTTGCCGTGCCAGGTCTGTGGAAAGCAGCTGGAAGGGTTTCATGCCTGCAGTGTTTTTCTCCTTCTTTATTCCCCTCAGCAGGCTTGGATCTATTCAAATCTCCCTTTCTTTTTCTTTTTTTCTTCTTTTCAGTGCAGCTTCCTACAATTTCAGCTTTTTGGCTGACTCGGGGCTTGAAATCTGTCTTTCCTCTTCCCTGGTGCTTCCTCTTGCAGTAACCCTTTGTGCACCAAGGGCTTGCTTTCCGCAAGCACATGGAGGTGCGTTATGAAGAGCACAGTGGAAAGCTGCTGCCTTTTCAGTAGGAGGACTCCCACCACTCTGAAATTACCCCCTTAACCCTTAACCTCCCAAAGGTGGTGGGGGCATCGGCTGCTTCACCCTGCAGATGCAGACACACAAGGGAAGAACACTGGGGTGCTGTGCCTACAACATCTATGCAGCTCCTCACCCTCCCATGGGCTTTTCCAGGAAAAAGTGGTTGCAATCCCTGTGTCAAAGCCATTGGGACGTGGGGTCTGGCTCCCCTGCTCAGCCCTCCTCGTGCTTTTAGGATTTGTCATGAAGTTACCAGCACCTGCTCTGAGAGATGGTAAAACTCTGAAGCCACCAGTGGAGAAACAAGCCTGACCCCCCAGCTGAACATCGTTCCCTTTCAATGCCCCTCTGTCCCCCTCCTTTCTCTCTTTGGCTTTTTCCTAATATTACAGGCAACACCAAGCAAAGCCATATATAAGGAATCCCATGGCAAAAAGTTTTCAGGGCACACTGCAAGCTGTGCTGGCTCCATCCTGCAGACAGGTGAGGCGGGTAGACGCCCAGCATCTTGGCACGCAGGAGAACTGCAGGATCAGGCCCTTAGGGACAGTCAGGGAGCACAGTCACTCCGTGTCACAGCTGCTTCTCCTCATAGAGCAGCTGTGCCTCGGGCTTGGGCACCCCCCGGTTTTGATGGCATAAATGCAAATGCATTTCTGGCCATCTCATGTCTTTTGGGGACTTGCCACAGTCTGTTCTGGGAAAGCCAGCAGTCAGCTGCTCTTCCATTTGGCAGATGCCTGTGCAGCTGGGAGCCCATACTGGGACACCAGTATGATGTCCCACCACCAGCCAGCCACGCCGCCAGCAGCTGCCCGCGCACGTCCAGGTACCTGCCATCTCAGCTGTTGCTGTATCTGCAGTGATGGTTTCACATTATTAGATAACAGCTAAAATATGGCAGGATGAGTTATCGGAGGGGAATGGGAACCCTCACTGGGCTTTTACCAACCTACCTAATGGCAAGGAACTGCAACAGAAAGGGACATTTTTGCTTTTATACTGATTTTAACCATATTGGTAAGCTGGCCCAGAGCTGGTCTGCTGATTTCCCTCCACTCTCGCCAGGGTGTATTTGTGTGACGACTATGTGTGTGTTTGTTTCTGGATGCCGTACGCTGTGTGTATACTATCATATGATTCTGTTTGACACTGGAACTTTTAAAAATATTATTATTATTATAAACGAATGCTTACACATAACAGTGTGACGTTGGCACCCACTTCCCAAATAGCCGGTGCCTGATGGTTTGAGTCAGATGTGGTGCTCAACACACTGATTTCTGGAACAGATCCCCAGGTACCACAGCTAACTGTCTCAGGTTTATGCTCCAGGCTGGGCAGCTCTTTTGGGTTTTGTTTTTGTTTAAGAAATGTATTCACCAAAAAATATGCTCTTGCTCATCTGGAATTTTGTTTTGGATGTTAAACAAGCCAATGGCAATAATGCAGGAGTCATCTTTGTTGGAGTTGTCATCCTCATCTCTCTTTTTAAACAAGCTAGGCATTCCCAGGTCATAGACCTGCTGACTCCATGCCCCCATCCCCGCGGCACCGTGTGGGAGAGGCTCAGTGTCCGGCAAACCCAGCCTGGTCAAAAGCGAATGGCAAAGGAAAGACCCCCACCAAAAAAAAAAAGTCACTTTCTAGAAATGCTCTTTCGTACTTTCACTGCACTTTTTCGCTGTGTTGGTTCTTTTTTTCATATCATTTCATGGCATTTCATTAGTGCTGCATATTATATAAGAATATCTTACTACTTTTTTATTCTGTTTCATTTTAAAACTATTAAAACCATCTGCCACTTAGTAAACACTAACATATTTTCTTTTCTAGATCAAAGTGTCTCCTGTCTGTGTTGTAATGGAAGTTTGACATTATTTTTTTTACAAGACAGGCAGGAGACACTTTGATCAGGTGCCAAACTGTTTCACTACAACAAACAGGCAACACTCTGAGCTAGAAATGATAAGATGTTATTATGCGCCGTGATGATTTCACAACATGTCAGCCGTAATGTTAAAAAAACCACCCTACATAACATATAACATTCAAAATATCAGTGTGAAATTCCAGATTTTTTAAAAAATGAACAATTTATGAATTGAAAGCATTCCTTTTATATTTTTCTCTACAAAACTGTGACCTTTATGTAGCATTTTTTGAATATTTTTTGCAACCCTTTTTATTTCAACAAATCGGTATCTTCTGTCAAAAACAGTCCATTGAAAAAATTCTGATGGAGTCGACTTGAAAAGCTTTTCTTGAAAGCCTTTTTTATATACAAAAGATTATTGTCCCTGTCAGAGAACAAAAGAATCACCTGCTGGCTTTTTTGTCATTCCTAAATAAATTAATTGCTCGAGGATTATTTCATCCATGTTTCTCAAACACGCCGCTCCCCACCGCCCCCACCAGCCCCCTGTACACGTGTTTGCCTTTTATCCCAAGATGCAGGATGCCTCCACAGAGATCCCCCAGCTTTCCAATAACACCAATACTGCAGCTACACGCTGGGGAAAATAAACGTGCACATTGCCATTTCTATTTTAATTTGCATGCTGAAGAGGAGAAGGGCTCTTCCATAGCCATCTATGCCAAATGCCCGGGCACTGAAGAGGGGCAGGGCATGAGTGTGCAGCCTCTGAACACAGGAGCGGCAGGTGGAGAGGTGAAGGCAACCAGCCCCTCTTCCTCTCCTTAAAAGTGGGTCTACTCCTGCTTTGTCAGGAAAAGCTATTCTAGCTTTCCAGGTGGACAACCACAGCCAAGAAAGGGTTAGTTGTCTCCTATGGGCATGGCAGCTGGAGGGGATGTCCACAGCCCAGAAGGTAGCAGAAGGGCAGCAGCATGCATGAGGGGAGCCTGTCTCACCAGCAGGGAAAGACAGGCACTCCTCATTCGAAACTTGCAATTCATCTCACTCTAAAAGAGGTAAGAAACTTCAGGGGCCTGAAATTTGGTTCTTTACAATGATTATAAAGGATCCGAAGATGTCTCTGTTGTGGAAACCAGACAAAAGTTGCACTAAAGTCTGATTGGGTATTAGAGGAAAAAAATATCACAAAAAACTGGAAGAGGTTGACCAGAGGGGCTGTGGGATCTTTGTCCTTGGAGGTTTCCAAAACTCAGCTGGACACAGCCCTGAGTGACCTGTTCTAATGCCAAAGTTAGCCCTGCTTTGAGTGGCCAGTTGGACCTGATGACCTCCACAGGTCCCTTAAAGGCTCAGTCATTCTACATCCATGTTATGACATCCCTACAATTATATGGGATGAATCCCAGCTCAGGATATAACAAGTCTCAGGTTTGCCTGCACCTGGCCTCACGTCCTTACCCACGGCCCACTGCAGCAATGACATTTGCTGTGTCGGCGATGGTGCCCATTGCCATCTCCCATGCCCAGGGTGTGCCACCGGAGACACAGAGCTCAGCCCTTCCAAGAGAAGGTCCTTGGCTTCCCAGATAACTTCATTTCAAAACATGCATTCGAACCAGTCTGGGGTTGAAGGACTTGTATCACATCACCCAAGGTCAGGAGGA
Organism: Morus bassanus; assembly: GCA_031468815.1. Lineage (NCBI taxonomy): Eukaryota > Metazoa > Chordata > Aves > Suliformes > Sulidae > Morus > Morus bassanus. The sequence goes on along the minus strand of CM062568.1, from coordinate 33,254,328 downwards.
GACCCCAGGCAGCGCCGGTCTGCAGGCGTTTCGGCGCGGGGAGTTGTTTGTAGCAATAGAGCCACATGCTGGTGCAGCGTCAACACATGGAGCACGTCCGAGCGCAGCCCAGGCCGCCGCACACAGGGGTTTTGTGTCAGTATGCACAGTAAAAACAGACGCCAAGCGTGGGCCACTTCACATTTAGGTCTGCTTTCCTCCCCTGATGCTTCGGGTCGGTCACTGTCCTGAGAATGACTTTCCAGCATCGGTGGAGCAAAGGCTGCTCAAGAAATGATTGAGCCTTAGCTCATCTTCTCCCCTTTTAAATGCAGGCTGTTTAGAAACAAAAGCCGTAGGATTGTGTACATTTTTCCTTTCAACCCAGCAGTAAGTATTTTAACACGTAATAAATCATTATTGAGAGAAAAGGTCAGAAATCCAGAGCCTGGGAGGCTAGAGGCATGTGTTGGGCATTGCAAACCAACCAACAGGAATAAAAGTCAGGTGTTTTGTTCCCTAGGGTTGCCCCAAAATTCATAGCTTTCATGCTTTTCTTCCTGAAAGACTGCATTCAGGGTGGATCAGTATAAGGCAAGCTGGAAAGCTGAGAATTTGGTAGTTTCTCCCCTCTGAGGAGAGGACCTGCTTTCCACAGGTTGTTTATTGTTTATTATTACTGGTTGTCTGTTAGCACCTCTTCCCATTTCTTGCCCTCTCCAGGCAAAAATCAAAGCCTCTCCTACCACCTGCGATGCTTTAGTACCCCACGGGGTTAGGAATTAGCTTGTGCCATTCCTCCACACTGGATGACCCAGCTGACCACACGGCCCAACATGCCTGAAGGCTTCCCTCCTCACCAAGAGAGGGAAACCACCGGGAAGTGACAACCACAACTCCCAAAGAGCCCATCTCTTCCCAAAGTATTATGGAGCTGTGGCCCAAATACAACAGTTGTTTGCCAACAACTCAGAAACGTCTACAAAAATCTCCCCTCTGGTCCAGCATGAGGAAAACCTGGTGCCCAGGAGCAGATGAACGCCACGTGGCACCGTGAGCCTGTCCTGCTGCAGGAGGCTCCATCAGCCATGCCCATTCATTTAGTGAAGACAGACTTTGGTTTGGGCTAGCAAAGGGGGCAAGGGTGATGCACATGAGGATAAACACAGTTCATGGGCCACAGCAGAGACCCTAGGAGAAATGCAGCATAGCCTTCAATCACAGCATTTGACAGCTCACTTGGCTGTGCTTGGCAGCTACTGCCTGTAGTGCAGGCAATAAATACTCACCCCTCACTGGCAGGAAGAATTTGAAGATCACTGAGGTACCATGCTGAGGTGCACTACACACTAGTAGTCCAGGTCCCAAATGTGTCATTTGCCTCATCAGTTCCTTAAAAATGATTTCGTAAGATGTTCGTGCCTCTCCCAGCACCAAAGACATCTGCAGCAGGACTGATCTATTACCCTGCTGCTCCTCTTTGAAGTGCCTTGCCCCCGTTAAGTAAACAGTGCAGGAAACCCTTCATATTTACTCGCTCCAGAGAAGCCCTTTGGTTTAACCTTGTCGGGATGCGTCTGCCGAAGCAGCAACGTTCGGTATGTCTGTCTCTCTATTTGCACGGGTTGAGGAAACAGGTTGCCCACACAACCATCTTCCAGATGGAGCGGTCCCATACGCATCCAGACCTTTGTTAGCAGTTGCCAGACTTACACAGTACGTGAGAAACGACTTATATGTAATTATAGGGCTGCAGTGTTTTGCTTAATTGTTTGGCTGACAGTAGAATAGAGCTGTTGAAGGAATTGTCCGCTTGGAAACTTCCCTGTCCACACACTTTAGGACAGGCGAGATAAACTAAATCTCCTAGCAGGCTCATGACAGACAGATATGTTTCATGGGGGCTAGGGGAAAAAAGGGTCGAACTTCTAATTTTTCAAAGAACAGCTCTCCTCTCGTTTGCTACACTCCTGGTGTAGTCCTGCAAAGACAACAACACACATAGGGGACTGGAGGTAGGGTCATTACTGCCTGTGCTGGTTTTGGCTGGGGTAGAGCAAATTTTCTTCGCAGTAGCTAGGATGGGGCTGTGGTTTGGATTTGCACTGAAAACAGGGATGTTTTTGTCCTTGCTGAGCAGTGCTTACACAGAGACAAGGCCTTTTCTGCTCCTCACCCCACTCCACCAGCGAGCAGGCTGGGGGTGCACAAGAAGCCGGGGAGGGGACACGGCTGGGACAGCTGACCCCAATTGACCAAATATCCCACACCATATGACATCATGCTCAGTATACAAAGCTGGGAGAAGAAGGAGGAATGGGTCAACATTCAGAGTGATGGCGTTTGTCTTCCCAAGTAACCGTTACACATGATGGAGCCCTGCTTTCCTGGAGATGGCTGAACACCTGCCTGCCGATGGGAAACAGTGAATGAATTCCTTGTTTTGCTTTGCTTGCATGTGCAGCTTTTACTTTACCAATTAAAAAACTGTCTTTATCTCATTCCATGAGTTTCCTCTTTTACTCTTCCGATTCTGTCTGCCATCCCACCGGGGGGGAGTGAGCAAGCAGCTGCGTGGTGCTTAGTTGCCGGCTGGGGTTAAACCACAACACTGCCGCTGGTTATTTTTGTTGTAAATAGCCCTTGCTATTTTTCATTCTAGTTGATTTAGCCAGCGGTTTCCAGAGAACAAAAAAGTCGGTGCTTTCTCTTGACCTTTCATTGCAAAACGCAACCTGAGCTTTAAGAAACTTGTTGTCAGAGGGTTCCCGTTCCTTGACCTGCCCTCACCATCGGAGCCACAGTGAGAAAACGCCGAGGGCTGTAGGGTTTCCCACCAGGCACAGAAAGGCACTAGCCCTGGCTGCCTGGGCACGGTCTCTGAGAGCCCCTTTGCCAAAGAAGCTATCTACTGCAGAGCAGTTGGTGCTGCACAGTGCCCCGGCTGTAGGTGCTATAATAAAAACACTCCAGAAAGTTTTTTGGGGTGAATGAAGGAACACCATCGCTTCTGAAGCAAAAGCAAAGTCTAATTTTGAGAGGCCCAGTACAGCTGCAGCACTGGTGCAACCCCAATTTGAACACTGCTTCTCCTCACCTGTTTGCAAAGCTAAAAGCTTTTGTAAATCTTTGTAAAAAAACGTTGCAACCTTTATTCCTTCCTTAAGGAACAGATTGAATTGCTTTTGATGATCCAGAACAATCAGCATTTATTCACTCTCCAAAAGCAATTAGTATTTCAGCTTGATTATTTGCATATAATATGAGTCACCGGGCAAAATACTGTGGGTACAAAAATGCTCCCTAATAAGGAAATTGATAAAAGGTATTTAAGATTAAAAATCCAACATACGCTTAAATATCATGAAACTGCCGCACAACAATAAAAAAATTTCAGCCCCACTTTGTGAACTGGGAAGATCGATCCTGTATTTCTGTTTAACCCCAAACCCTTAATTAATTTCTTGCAGGGTCAGGGCACCGTAACACCAAAGGCAGCTTGTGCTACCGTCAGAACACTCAAACAGGGCACAGCAACTTTGCTCCAACACAATTTCAGAGCTGTCAAAGCATCCAAAAACCTCCTAAGTCAGGCCCAAATGTGTCATTTAATCTTAAGAAATAATTTTGGATTTTTTTTCCTCTAATTTCTTTTCTGATTCCTGCCTCGATGTATTGCAGCTCATTGATATTTTCAGCTCTTTTCCTCAGAAACTGAAGGCTAGAACCTGACTCATTCTTAAGAGAAGGTATGAGTCTCATAGGAGCAGCATGATTTCAGGAGCTCAGACTTTAACAGGAACATCAAATCTATCTGGCATTACAATAAGGTCATCAGAAATTAGCAATACTGAAGGTGTATCCTGGGTGCGCTTCTAACATAGATCACAGCTGATATATATGTGTGTGTGTATATATATGTCTGTACTGACATTGCCAAGTAGCCTCATTGGCAAACTTTGGAGTTAAGTATAGTTAGAAATGGAGTTTTGTGAAAATTCAGACCAAAAGTAAAGGTTGTTTTTCTTCTCCCTCTTTTTAAAAAGAAAAAGGAAATTGATGTCTGTAAGTTTTCACACACAACACCTCAAAAGGGTGGAAGTGCTTTCATTTAAAACTTCGCTTAGCTGGGTTGGCCTCAGCCCTGCCAGGATGACATCCTCATCAGAGAAAGGGAAAGTGAAAGTTTGCACAGGAACGAAAGTGAGCCATTTAACAATGCTTTGTGTAATAATTTGCCCATGAAAGCAAATAAAATCAATGCTAATAAGGAATGCCAATACCCAAAGTCCTCCTTTTCCGAAAGCAGAGGATTACTTCTTTTAAGTAATTGAGCGGGCAGGTGAGGGTGGTGAAGGTGAGGAGACAAGGTCTGCGGAGGACACCACGTTAGCTGTGCGAGCCTACCTGAAACATCAAGGGAGAGGACAACACCAAGTGCCAGGCAACACACGCAGAGCAGAAAACTCCATGTTTGAAGCGATGCCCATGGACTAACAGCAAGGATCGGGCCAGCACCGGGCTCCGGGGGTGCTGCTATGTTGGGGAGAAAGCATGAGTACCAGGGAGCCAGGGGAGACAGACTGGAAAGGGACAACTGGGGAACAATGCTTTTGCAGAGCGAGCACAAGAATGGAAATTGATTTAAGCGCATGCCTGCAGTACACGTCCAATGGCTACTCTAAAACGTGGGTGTCCAGCTGCAGCCTCCAGTTTAGAAAGTCACAAAATCGTTGGCTGCTGGAAGGTGAGGTGATGCTCGGGGACAAGGACGGCTCCAGACCTGCCCTCGCATGTCTGCTACTGGCCACAGCTGGTCGGAGGTGTGGGGCTAGCTGGGCTGGGTTAGTCCTCACTGACAGCCCGGGCAAGGATGTTATAGATGGGTAACACTCCAAGTTGCTCAATTTATACTAAGCAGAATGCATCACTTTAAGTGTAGCAACATCAGTATCACAGTACTCACCCCACCTAGAGTACTGCATCTAGCTCTGGAGTCCACAGTATAAGAAGGACATGGACCTGTTGGAGTGGGTCCAGAGGAGGGCCAGAAAAACTGTCAGGGGGCTGGAGCACCTCTCCTATGAAGAAAGGCTGAGAGAGTTGGGGTTGTTCAGGCTGGAGAAGAAAAGGCTCCAGGGAGACCTTATTGCAGCCTTTCAGTACTTAAAGGGGGCTTATAAGAAAGATAGGGACAGACTTTTTAGTGGGGCCTGCTGCAATAGGGCAAGGGGTAATAACTAAAAGAGAGTAGATTCAGACTAGATATAAGGAAGAAGTTTTTTACAATGAGAGTGGTGAAACACTGGCACGGGTTGCCCAGAGAAGTGGTAGATGCCCCATCCCTGGGAACATTCAAGGTCAGGTTAGATGGAACTCTGAGCAACCTGATGCAGTTGAAGATGTCCCTGCTCACTGCAGGGGGGTTGGACTAGATGACCTGTAAAGGTCCCTTCCACCCCAAACCATTCTATGATTCTACTTACACTGTACCGATTAATAGCAATAGCCACGGCTAAAACACAACCATGTTCAGACTAGGTGGTCCTGTGATCCCAGCAAGGGGCTTGCTATCTAACAGAAACCCCCACCTTTAAGAACATAGTCGCATTTTTTTGGGCAGTATTTTGGCAATGGCTTTCAAGGGACGAGTCGGCAGGCAGTGTTCCAGTATCGGGGTGCAGTATTTTTATGCCAGGCACATCATTAAGCTGTGTGTTTTCTGCCCACACCCGGGGTGCTGCGACACGCACTTGGTCAGGTGGAAGCTGGAATGGTGACGAGCTGCTAGGCTCTGCTGGAAAGACTCTTTCTTCCCCCTGGGATGAACCGGGTAAGATTTTTATGACCAAAACCACCAAAAATCCCTGTGTGCAGAACTGCCCTCGCCTCCTGCAGGGTGTTTTTTGTTTATTTTTGTTTGGGTTGGGGTTTTTTTTACATGGCGCATTCTTCTTGGTTAATTCAAATGCCTACCTTAAATTTGCCTTGAGAAAGGCAAAGGATCTAACCCTCCTGTAAACAACAGACCATAGACATGAGAGCTTTCTCCTCTCTAAATTTCTAATACCTGATACCTGTGTTATCACATCCCCAAGAGGAAACTCTTTTAATGAAAGGAGCATTTGCCGCCGAAGCAGCTAACTCATGGTGAAATGCAAACAGCGTTGTGGCGCGGGTTCATTTTACCTCCGGGCTGACTGCGAGCAGCCACGCTGAGATAAAATGAGAGTGACACAGAAAACCGGACTGTTTTCTCCTGGGCTACGGGGTGCAGAGGTGCAGTCCCTTCCTTGCCCCAGCACTTGCTGGGGGCATTAACCCTCACGAGGAGCAGCATTGAAGCATGCTGGGGTTGGGGCAGCCAAGCTAGGTGCTGGCAACTCCTCGAGGGAAGGGTGGGTGGGCAATGGCTGGCTGAACACCCCCATCCAACATCGCCTGGTCTTACAGGCCCTCCACCTCCTGAACTAACAGGCTCAGCATAGATGGCCTGAGAGGTCCAGGCATGTACATCTGCTCCGTCGAAAGCCAGAGGGTCCAGGACCAAGTTTAAGCTCTGCAGGAGTTGAGGATGCTGCAGTAGAAGAATATCCCCAAACCTCCTCCGCTAGCAGCCCTTTAAAACGGATAGGGGTCCATGCCAGACTTCCCTTCCCCATAAGATTTCACTTCATTTATTAAAAATATATTAAGAAAATCAATATTGTGAAAGAGGAAAAAAAAAGGGTGCTCTCTTCAAACCTTTTCAAATTTCCCCTGCTCTGCATGGTGGTCATCATGGCAGCTTGGCCCTGGTATCTGCTCCCAGACCTCGCTGGCTACCAAGGCTACCAAAGCAGCCCATGGCTGGAGTAAAATCACTGCCCAGCTCTGACATTTCCAATACTGATACCAGCATCCAACAAGTCATGTAAGAATACGGCCTCTCCCATCATCTCCCTCTATCCTAGATCTACCTGAGCACCCCTAGCCCTGACTTATTTGTGTCCTGTTGTTAACTGGAGCTGCTTCAGTTTTCACCACCACATGCCCTGGCAATACAGCTACTGCTGTTCCTTAGAAAGCCCAGTTGCATTTATGGCACTTAAATAGTAAATAGGAGTAATTGCCTTCTGAGCAAACAGGCTGTCCTGGCTCAGATCCTCTACACAAACCCATTAAATGGGGAGCTGCTGTTCATTAAGAGCATGACTGAACTCGATCTACCACCACTGCTCACTGGATTTAAAGTTAAAGCTGATAGAGACTGGGAGAAGGGCTAGGAGACTTTTTCCTGCACCACCTATGAGTACTTACACTTCCATCCTCTTCTGTCACATCACCCTGACAGATGTGGAGTACTTTTATTGTCACTGTTGGGGTGGATCCCTTGTGAATGGCAGATGGAGAAAGCCCATGACTGCAGGGCGCTTACCAAGGCTTTGCTAAATCCTACACTCAGGGGGAACAGACAGGTACAGCACCTCCACCCACTGGGGCTATACTCCACTGCATTGTCCTGATCCCCGTTTGCTTTTCTCCCATCCCAGGTGTGCTGGTTTTGACTGGGGTAGAGCAAATTTTCTTCTTAGTAGCTAGGATGGGGCCGTGGTTTGGATTTGCACTGAAAACAGCATTAGTAATACAGGGATGTTTTCGATCTTGCTGAGCAGTGCTTACACACAGTCAAAGCCTTTTCTGCTTCTCACCCCAGCCCACCAGCGAGCAGGCTGGGGGGTGCACAAGGAGTTGGGAGGGGACACGGCTGGGACAGCTGACCCCAACTGACCAAAGGGATATTCCATACCATATGACGTCATGCTCAGAATATAAAGCTGGGGGAAGAAGGAAGGAGGGGGGGACATTCAGAGTGATGGCGTTTGTCTTCCCAAGTAACCGTTACACATGATGGAGCCCTGCTTTCCTGGAGATGGCTGAGCACCTGCCTGCCCATGGGAAGGAATGAATGAATTCCTGGTTTTGCTTTGCTTGCATGCACAGCTTTTGGTTTTCCTATTAAACTGTCTCTATCTCAACCTACGAGTTTTCTCACTTTTACTCTTCCAATTCTCCCCCTCATCCCACCGGGGGGGGAGTGAGCGAGCGGCTGAGTGGGGTTAAACCACAACACCAGGTAAGCATTAAACCTGTTTCTCTGTCAACAGGAGGCCGCTGCTCCCTGAAGGCAGGAAAGCTTGCAGTGAGCTGAAGCCACATCCACTCCCCGCACTCACCTTTGCTTCTCTTCGGGTTTTGGGTTTTTGTCAACTGCATCTTTTCTACAAATAAGCCCCCACAATCCTCCCTTCTGACTGTTTTCACTTCTGATTTTGCAAGCCTTTATAACCAGTTCTTAGAAACGCTTCAAGCAAGACCACTAAAGCACTTTATAACACCCTTCTGGAGCATTTTTAAACAAGGCTGTGGTACGTGTCAGGGACCAGCCTGACATCACTTGGAGGTCATCTTTACCTCTAGGGTCATGGAAATATTTCCGAAGAGCTGTTCCTCACGGAGGCTCGGTGGTCTGGCCTGCCCAGAAGGCGTTTGGACCTCGCCTCCGTCACCTCACAGGGTCACTGCAAGGAAAAATGGTGGCCCTGGAGCAGCCGGCACCAGGGGATATGCCCTTACAGCACCAGAGACTTAAGTAAGTCAGTGAAAATAAAGAAGTTCAACCTCCTTCAATATGGACATTCCTATCAATTCATCGAGCTTTCATGCCCGTACAAAAGGTGCAACCATTTACCCCTGGAACACCTTTGGAGCTTCTTCAGCTTACCTCCCGAGGCAGAAGGATGCTACTCTGCAGTAACCACTTTCGATACATTACAAAGCAGATATTGTGGCTCTTGAGTGGTGCCAAGTTTCTAGCTTCTCTCCTGCTTTGCAAGGAAGAAGAAGAAATAAACTCCTACCGGCCTCCTCTGAGGAATGGGTCCTCATTTCAAGCATCTGTAAGCAGGGCCAGCGGGGCAGGAGGGAGGACGAGCTAGTGGCAGGAGGCAGAAGCGCTGGAGCAGAGCCCTGCAGGCTGCAGCCCCGGTGAGTCCACGGCGTGGAGGGCACTCTGTTCTGGCAGCAGCCGGTTTCACAGAGATCGTGAGTTTAAGCACATATCTAATTGAATTGCAGATGTCTTTTCTGATGGCTATCTGGTAGCAAAGCTTTGATTAAAGCAGCAGCGGAGAGGCAGAACAGGCTGGTTCTCAGTAATAAAACTAATGGAAGGAAGAATGACCATTTACTGCAGCCTCCACCAGGAGCATAATGCAGGCAGATACTTTAAACAAGATTTTTGAGGGAGATCTGAGAGCTCAGCGCAGATACCCAGCTTCCAACTCCTAGAGATCCTGAATGTACATTGAACTGGAAAGCAGATGACAGTAATTTAAATAATCCACAAATAAGCTCATCTCCCTCCCTTCCCATACTCCCTGATGAACAACAGATCTGCTTTCCTTTCTGAAGGCCATAGAGGTTTGTTCCTCTTGACTTTGTTTTTTAAAGGCTGACAAATTTTATTTCCTGCCCTTTTGTTACTTCCAAGATTCAGGTGGATTTGCCCTCAGCTTGCACTTGCCAGATCTCAATCTCTCACCATTTTACAGTGCCTTTAGAGTTCCAAAGAGGGAGAACTTTAACAGAGCTCTCAGTCCACCTAAACTAGAAGCCTGTAAATTGCAGTTATGACTTTTTTTTTTTTTCCTGTAGCCACTTTCTCATGACAAATTGAGCCACATCCAATACGTATTACTACATACACAATCACTGAAAAACCACCCCCACCCAACGCAGCTGAAGAATCAAAGTTAAGCTTCAAGATGACCTAAGAACCTGGCTTAGCTCAGGAACAATGTTTTTTAAGAACTGTTTTCCCTTTCCTCAGCTGGCTGTTACACATTACCCAAATTCCTGTTGTGCTACATTTTGGGGGCCTCTTGGCCATATCCTACCCAAACTCTCCTGCCTCTTGGCCCAGCACAACTCTCCTGGGGGCACCTCAGTGAAAAACCGCCACCTGGGACTTAGTTTCAAGGAAAATCACGGCAGTTTCGCTCATTTTCACTTTTGAATTGCTGCCCTTTTCCGATGTATTTACAATGTAAGGAAGTTAGTTTATTCATGGTTTGGCTTTTAACTTCATTGCTGAGCTTGGCTTTGCTCCTGTTGGAAACTGGACCCTGATTGAGGAGGGCAGTTGCCAGTGTCTGCTGGAAACTCCTTGCCATGGGATTTTCAAGCACACTGTTTGTTGGCCTAGCTCAACACATACTAAATGCAGTCGGAAGAGTCTGCTTACTCATCGCAGGAAAAGGATCGGGCCAGTGGCAGGTGTTTTCCAGAGTATCCTCAAACAAGCATTTCAAACACCAAAGCTCATTCCAGACTTCCCAGGAGCTCCCTCCAGCAACCATCCCCCAGGTAGTTTCATACATCTGAAGTTACGCTGACCAGCAATGGTTGGAATTGAGCCAATTTCCAGCTTCGGCAAAGGCTTGGATTCATAACTTGTTTCAGGTTCACCTCAGCAGAAAACTGTCCAGAAAGTTAAAATGCACAATCCCAAAGAGAGAGGAGAAAAGCAAGAATAATGCAACGTCTGTAAGATGTGAACTGTTAGTGAAGTACTCAAGACGCTTAACAAGAGGTTTTGCAAATGGCATATATTAAGCTAAAAAAGTATGCCTTCAGTCAGCGAGCTCAAGTACTGCTATTTCACCCTACAAGGAATAAATAATAATTAAAATTCTTTGTATTGAGATTAATTCATTCACTGTAGCTACAGAAATCAAGGGTGGTAATTCCCAAATAGCCCTGCTGGGTTCTTTCTGCAGTTGAAAGATGGGAAGCTGCCTCCAAGGCATTGATTTATTCCATAAGAATTAGGGAGAGGCATCTCTAAGGCACTGCATTTACTCCACTGCTGCTGGGAGGTTTTGTCTGGGTGCTCTCTGGACAGTTTTCAGGCATGTTATTGAAGCATATTTCTCTTCCCCAAGTATTTACAGAGTCCTCAGAGTTTGGACAATCTGGACTTGCCTTGGAATTATTGGCCAAAAATTACTGGTTTAAAAAAAAAAGCCGCAAGAGGAAAAAAATAGCTACTTGGTCTCCGTGATAATTTGCTTAGATCAGTTTATCGTATTGCTGTTAAAAATAAAGCAAGTGTGCAGCTAAATGTCAACAAGAAGTTAAATGACAAACAGCTTGAACATAGCCTGAAGAATTACTGAATTGGAAATATACAGAGTACAAAAAGCCTGACATATAAAAGACATTACATTTAATTTGATTCTCACTGTGGATGAAAACCTGAGCATCTCAGAGTTTGTACAAAGAAAAATTCTGGTGGAAAGAGACGATATTCTTGACTATTGACAACATTTGATTTAAAGTGCTCTGAAAAATGATTTGTTCTAGAACAAAAGCAAAAATCAAAACAATTCATTCCAGAAGTATTACAACACAACCAACTGAAACGTCTACTCTTTGTTTGGGTCTCAAGTGCAATTTTAGTCAATTTGTATCCGTTTCACGGACAGAGGCTGCAGTTTTGACAGAGCTATTGCCAAAATTATCTCGGCAACAAAACACTGCTCTGCTTAACTTTAGCAATTAATAAACAGCTCCAAAAACCAGCTCCTTAGTTTTAAAACTCCTTGGTACCTGAGATTAAATTATCAGATTTGCCAACACCAAAGCACAGGGTACTGAAATTATCAATGTATTACCTAACCGAAATCCTTCAGACTTCCAGATACTGTATTAAAGAACAGTTAAAAAAATAATCTTGGCTTTAGAATATGATCAGGCTGTTCTTTAAACAAAGTAAAAGAAATAAACCCAGAGGTCAATTTCTTTTTTTAAACAAAAAGTAATTCTTTGCAAAGCCTACCCGCACGTTAAGATTGCCTTTTTTATATACTCAGTATTACAGCCTGGAAGTGCTAAAGAGACATTCAGAATATAAAGGCAACTGGAGACAATTAAGCCATTTAAAAAGCACCAAAATTAGCATTCCTTTTGTCGGATCCAGATAATTCAAGTGCTGTTCTGCTACAAAGGCTATCATCAATTTCTAATTTTAGCTTAATCCATCAAAAAAAGCATCTCGCATTTCTCTCTGGCGTTTCCTCATTAAGAACGCTCTTAAATTACATACTGAAATCTCAAGAACGCAAACTACAAATTAAAGTTCACACTCCCACAGAGACACACTCACGCACGCACTTTGAGACACTAATCCCAATAAAGGTAATGCAACTGCTTGCGCTGTGATACAGCTAAGCTGTGCCTGAACTGCTGCACGATGAGTACCCAAAAGCAAGAATTCAGCAATAAATCACACAGAAAGGTGATGTGTCATGCCTTCGAACCCTCAGCCCTCTCACTCCCTCTGCTACACCTGACTATTCTCAATATGAAGTTCCACACAAATGGTACCTCCTGATTTTCATTATATGGAGTAAGCAGTCATAGAAGACCATATAAAAAGGTTTTTAATTAACTCTTACATTTTAAGTCAGATTAATTCCTTGTGTTCGTATTTTAAGACACTGCTTTCATGGTCAAAGTACTGTCCTACTGCTCCTTAAAAGGACATACCATTTTATCCTGTTGTGAATACTCTAAGTATCCAAGATTCACATCCTTAGCACCAGTAAACAGAACCCACTGCAAAACTGCAAATTCCTTCGCTCCCCCAGTTGCAGACTATCACACCACATCAACAGTCTTTCACCTAGAAATTTGTACGTTCAGATTCAGTTGTATTTTAATCATCATGACTAAAGAGGAAAAAAAAGTATTTTTTCACACTGAAGGGAAACAGTTTTATCTTTGCACAGGGCTGAAAATTCTCAACACTTTCAACAAGGCAGAATTAATACAAGTTTACACCATTTCAACTCACAGAAAAAAAAAACAACCCTGTGAAAGAATCAAGGTAAGAGCAATGGAGGCGAAAGTGAGAAATTCTCCGGCATTGAGATTTCAGCCTGGTCTCGTCACTGGAAGTTTTTGAGAGAAAGCGGCGCTACAGCTGACCTGCTGGGGAAGCTGTAATGCCCGCTGCCTTTGTCACCCCAAATTAAGGGCGTTGGAGCTGCATGGGATGACCCGTGCCCAGGCAAGGGCGCCGTTTGCCTGCCGCTAGGGAACGACCATTGCACGAGCTTCATACGTTTAGGGCTGATCACACAGCACAAACCCGCGCTCCTGCTTATCTACTACTAGATGTATAGGAGCCACGCAACAGGCTTGACTATATACGACTGGACCAAACAAGGAGCTTTGCCCTTAGTCAGGCCCCCTACTCCTCCCTCCTTCATTTGACCTCACACTCGCTGCGTTTTTAAGAAACCATGGAAGGCAAGAGCTGCATTTTCAGACAAAACTTTGAGAAAGCTCTGAAGCCAACAGACAGGGTCTCGCACCCAGAACTCTGCTTCCTGACCTCACTGCTCATGTAAAACTGCATTGCAACATGCTGAAAGTGAGCGCAGTTAACATCAGTACAATATACAAACACTGATTTATCAACATTGTATGCTTTATTGAAAGTTGACAAGTGCAACAGTTAAATACATTGACGTGTTACAACTGTTTAGAGAACATGCACAAAAACATATGCATACTACTATACAGATCATATGCAAAAAATTCATACTGGGAAATCCAATTTTTTTTTTTTTTTTTTTAAATTCTTTGCTAGCAGGGTTTGATAATTTTTGGAGTGGTTTTTCCTGTCTTGAACCAAACTACAATGAACAAAGATTTACTTCAAGATAATCAGCAGCCAGGGAACTTCAGAAGTTACACAAACAGCATAAATCTGCCAAATTCTGAACAGTTGCGTAGGTGCATTCTTATTTATGTAGCATAGAAAAAAAAAAACCTTTTCAAACTTCTTCAGTGAAGATCAGGCAATGAAACAACTAAACTTCAATCTGTACAACCTAAATAGTTACAGTTTTCTATTTTACAAAGTAATTACACTAAATACACAAATATACAGTAGGCAAATAACCTTCATTGTAATTATCCTATGACCCAACTGTATGTCACCTACCTGCTTTCTAATATAATACAGCTTTATGCACCTGTCCACTGCTTCAGAAAATGGTGCAAATATTTGCACTTAAGGTTTCAGGTGACAGTTAAGTGTTAAACACTGAATTTACCTTTCTCCCTCTTCCTCTTAAGATCCTATGCACCAGTCCTCACTTTGGAACCCCAGTGCACTATGGGGGATTGAGCCATCACTTTTTACTCCAGTCTATTTCTTCATACTTCCAAGCTCGAAAAGCACTTGTATCAGTTATAGCACTGGATGAGTGGAAGATTTAAAAACAAACAAACAAACAAAAAATTCAGGCATGCAGCTTCGTTTCTCAGCCATTTGCAGAAGCTGCTCAAGTCCCCAGTGTACTTGTGCTAATTCTCTGGAAGAAGTTTTTTTTATTCAATCAACCTAAGAACAAAGACTCCTTCAAGCCAAAGGGGGAAGGAAGGGAGGGAAGAGAGAGACAGATGAGTGTGTAATACAGGGGGGAGAAGCCTCTCCTGAGGTATGCAGGGCATGGAGTCCTCAGTCTGGGTTGCAATGTGCACTAAAATGGATGAAGGGTGGCTGTGGCGGATTCCCGCTAGTCCTTCTTGCTCTGGGCAGTCCAGAGGCCAGCGATCACGATGGCAATGACATTTTGAACTATGCTGAAGGCCCTGACCCCTGTGATGCCGGCTGAGCAGGCTGCTGTGTTGTCCCTTGTGACTGGGAAGAGGAAGGTGGGGAACCAGTCTGCAGCTGTGCTTGGAACTGGGCAAGCTGCTCCGGGCTGGCGAGTGTTTTTAGCAGAGTGTTTTCTTGCTCCAGCTGGGAGTTCTTCTCTATCAGCTCTTTGATTTGCTCTTTGAGGACCTCCACTTCCTCCCTTACCGCGTACATCAAGTGACTCTTTACCAGATCCTGAAACGCAAAAGAGAGCCTGTGCGTTAGGAAAGCAGCTCAGTGCCAGGCCGGGGCTCAGCTGGAGATGCGGCCAAATCCACCTATCCAGAGAGCCGGTGCCAACCCGGCCCTGCTAGGGCGCAGCAGCGCATCCCAGGGAGGGCCACCGGCCCCCTGCTCGTGCCTGCGGGGCCGGCAGCGCTTCAGCGGAGGGAGTCGGGCCGGGCAAAGCTCACCCCCCTTGCCGCGGACGTGCCATGCCAGGGCTCGGCCACCCCAACCGGGGCCGGTGACGGGGGGGGGGCCGGGGGACACGGGTGACAACCCGCTGCCTCCGGCCCCGCAGCACACGTGCGGCCCCGGGGCGGGCAGCAGGCCCCGCCCCCGAGCCAGGCCCCGCCCCCGAGCCAGGCCCCGCCCCCCGCGCACCGGCTGCAGCCAGTTCTCGGCGCAGGTTGCCGCATTTCCCTCCCTCCCGCCGTCCGTGCGCGGCCGCCGGGTGACGTCAGGGCGCGCCGGGGCCAATGAGCGGCCGAGTTATTTATAGCCGGGAGTTAAAGGCTCGGAGTTTGCCTAGCAACAGTCGGCAGAGGCTCCCGTGAGAACGGCTCCCGGCACCGCTCCCGTAACAAAGGGCGGCCGGGCCCCGGGCGCGGGGCGGCGCGGCGGGACGGCGGCGGGAGCGGGGCACCGGGCACGGGCCGGCCCCGCCGGCAGAAGGAAGGGCGCGGGGCGGGGGATGCGCCCCTCGGGCGGGGGCGGCCCGGCGCGGGATGCGCTAGGAGGAGCTAAAAATATGAAGTGAAAAAGCACCCCGAAACACCCCCGCCCCCTTTGGGGTGGGGGGTAAAACACACCCACCCCACCCCCCCACCCCCCCCCCCCAAAACGCCGCTTTCTGCCCCAGGGGCGCCCCTCCCCCGCCGCACGGAGCCGGGATCAATCGTTTGGGGAGGCAGGAGCCGAAAGCGATGCCGTCACTCCCTCCCCGGCATCGATAGGGAAACGCGCGCATTCCTCCCCGCAGGAAGCCTTTGATCGATAAAACAACAACGAGGGGGGGAGGAAAAAAAAAAAAAGCAGCCCCCAACCCAAACCCGCGCCTCCCCCCCCCCCCCCCCCGGCCCCTCTGCAAAAACGCGCCCGCGCAGGGGTGAACCATCGCCCGGCGCGCCCCGATATTGTTTACCGCTTTAAGCACGAATAAGGTTTTATGCCCCAATCGGTACGTACCATCGCTTGCTCGATTTTGTTGTCGATAGCTACCACGCTTGCACCAGAGGAGCTGCAAGAGAGAAAGAAGGGGGGGGGGGGGGGGGGGGGGAGAGAGAAAAAATTACACCATTAGCAGCGGCTGAATTATTTAAGAGACAAGAGACGCGGACATTGGTAGCCAGTTGGCTGAGAAAGTCATCCTCACGCTGCCCTGCCGCCGCCGCCGCCGCCTCACCGGGATGCTCCAATGCAGCAAAGCAACCTGTGAAGCCGCCCCGAATCCCCCGCCTGCAGCCGGATCAAGTATCCCGACATTTTTTTTCCCTCCACCGCCCCCCCCCCCCCCCCCAAGACGACCACAAAGATGGAGCTTAATCGCGGGCTGCGGCAGAAGCGCTCCGCGGCGGGGACGGCATCCCCCGGGGCGGGGAGGGGAGGCGAGGGGGGCGGCCGGTGCCGCCGCTGCGGCTCCCCCGGACAAAGGAGCCGGCGCCGGCGTCCACCTGCCCCCGCCACCCCCGCGCCGGCGGAGCCCCCTCGGACACAACACTTATTTACCTACTGTCGAGCCTCAGGGATGAGTTGTCGGTGCCCAGCAAGGACGATAAGAAAGAAATTGAGAAGTGTCTTAGTTGATAAACTCCTAGATCCATTGCCACTGGTCTACAACATTGGGCATTCATGCAATCGCGGCCAAAAACGCTCCCCGGAGAAATCAGCTCTCCCCCTCTCCGGACGCGCGTGGGTGCGGGCGGGCGGCTCGGCGGGGCCGGGGCCGAGGCCGGGGCCGGGCGGCGGGACCCTGCGGCGGGGCGCGGGGCTGCGCTCGGCCAGCTCCGAGGTCAGCGCTCCGCCGCGCCGCACAAAACCTGGCCATCCCGGCCCCCCCCATAATTTATGCGCCGCCGCCGCCGCCCATTGGCTGCACCGCCACCAGGGCCCCGCCCACCCCCGCTCCGTCGCATCTCATTAGGAGCGTTTCTCCCCCCCCCCCCCGCACACACACAGACACCCACCCCGCAGCCCCCCGGGCCGGCAGCGCCCTGCCCGCCCCGCAGCTCCCACGCGGGACGGCCCCGCACGCGTGGGAGGGCACGGCCGGCCGGGGGGAACTCTGCCCCCCCCTCCCCCCGAAACCCTGACACGCGGGGTGGCGGAGCGCGGCTCACCCCGCCGATTTCCACCCGCGAGGATGGAGGGAGAATTAAAATAATAATAATAATTATGACAATACTCATTAAAGGAGGTGGGGAGCGGCGGGGAAGCCCGGCGGTGGCGCGCCGCCGCCGAGGGGCCGCCGGTTGCCGCGCCGACACCGCCACCTATCGGCGGAGGGCGGCCCCGCACCGGCCCCGCACCGGCCCCCCCCACGGGGCGAGATTTCCCCCCCCCCCCCCCGCCCCCTTTTAGCCCAGGGCACCGAAGCCCGCACCCGCTTCGCCCGTGCCAGGCGGGGAAAGCAAGGCACGGCCGCAGATGCTGATGCGCACAGCAGATCAAGCTGTTTCAGACCCCCTACGGATCTGCTACAGCAGCGACGATCCCTCTCAATCCCTTACATAGGCCTCGTGAGCCCGTCAAACCGTTTATGAAAAAAATATTCAGCCATCGGATCGTCCACAAAAAGCGCACGCAGCACAAACCTGCGGGTTCCTAGCAAGCCAGCTGGTGTCCTTCTACAGTAACAGGGGAAAATGCCTATTCCCTCATTTTTAGATCGTCGCGTACAGCACTTACGGTTTTATAAGTTGCAACACATGCATTAATAATTTAGGAAAAATTATTCTCCCACCTAACCGTGGTGTATTTCTCAACGGACAATACGCTCTCGCCTGTCACAGAACACAGCCACTACGGTCACAGCCAGTCCAAGGGACGCTCTCCACCAGTAACAGTTTAGGAGACCCAAGGCTGAAGTAGACTACCACAAAATACTGCCACAAGAAACAGCCGACCTCTAGAAACACTGTTTTCTAGACCTGCACTTTCATCAGGCATTACATGACTTAAAGGCACAAAAATAAAGTCAAAAACCCCTTCGATTCTCTATAGCAAACTTCTTCAAGAACTACAAGTCACATATACATCACAGGTGTTGCTCCCAGAGAAGCAGGAAAGCCAGGAGGCACGGAATAATCATCTTAAAGCTAAATTTAGCATTTGCGTATCTGCATCATCCGTCTTAGTTTATTTATGTTGTCCTAGTCTACTATTCTTTCATTCAGTAATGCCAGCAGAGTAGTACAAAACTAATCCTATTCACGGGAGAGGTCACATTTAAGAGTAAGAGCTCCTCATATCCGCTCTCCCCGTAGCACATATGATGCACATGCCACAAGGGCACAGCTCTCATCTCGCCCTTTGGGTGTCTGGGGAAGTTGCAGAGGACAGTGCCTAACAGGCTGAAAATTAAAGGAAGGTTTTTTTAGAAAAAAAAAAAAAACAAAACCAAAACCAAAAAAACCCTTGCCTGTACTGACTTGCAAGTTTAATAGCAAGTAAATTAGAAGCAACAATTTAAAACACGCATCAGGCTCCAGCTTCCCAGCTCCTGACGGACAAACACCAGTAACCATACGTAGTATGTACGCTTCAACTAACCACTTTCTTTGCAGAGGTTACTTACTACGCACGATGGTACCCATCGTATTCAGTGATCAAGTGAGCCTTTTAATAAACAGCTCCAAAAGCACATCATCTGTACCGGAATCTGTATCGACTTCTGCCCTAGACTTGATCTAAATTAATGTTTTATGAAGGGTTGGGCTTGAAAATCAGTGACGTCTCAAATGACTCCTCATCATGGCAGTTACTCAGGATGTTAGAATTAACAAAACTGCAGCTGGACACAAGCTGGGGGCCCATCTCGGTCCCCTGAAGCTCTTAATCAGAAAAGTGCGGATTAGGTGTAAAAAGCAAGAATCCTTCTCTCTGCCAAATAGGTCCTTATGAAATAACTCGCTTAAGATAGCAAACTCAGATGCCTGAATGGACATACCCTTCAAATGCCACCTGCTTTGCTGTTGCAGGACAGACAGCAAACATCTGTACATGTAAAAATAAAATCACGGATGCATTCCAGGATGATTGTTGGTGCTGCCATAACAATAATTATTAAATGCCATCATTTTACTTATGGCAGAAAAATGATATGACTTTTAGACTAAATTAACAATAAATAACATTGCCCTCTTCTAATCTGTATTAATATATCGTCATGAAGAAGAGATACAGATATGATCCTAAATCCAATTCCCACTGCACTCATTAACCATCTCCCATTAACTTCAGTGGGCTTTTACCAAATTCCTTCATTTCTTTTTAGACGCCTACAAGCTGAGTTGTGATTCAAACAGAAAGCTGTCAGCTGCCTGAGCAGGACTGCTTATTAATACACATGTTCTGCTTTGCCCACCTTATAAAAAAAGCAAACCATACATCTCCCTTTATGTCTGAGAAAGCTCTGAGCTCGCAGATCATCTAGGAAATAAAAAACATGACACACTACTTTCATCCCCAAAACTGGGGAGGGAGGGAGCACCACTAATCTCCGATGTTCTCGCCTCAACACCCCATCGTCTGCCTGACAAGGACAGAGGCTGAACACCATATTTAAAGGCTGAGGTTTTGCTGTTGCTTTTCTTTCAATATATATTAAGAAACATAACAATCTATAGAAGATCCAAAGCAAATAATCCTCTGAACTCCCTTGCCCTGTGCTTGCTCATCAATTTGTCTCCCTTCCCGCCTCCTGCACCATGATGTTCAACAGGCACTTCGCTCAAGATTACGTTGTTTTCATCCACTCGCCCTCCCTTACGGCACTAGAAGGGAGTCAAGATGACTAATGCCTTACTCAAAACCTTCTAACCATCTCTTTAACACTTCATTAACAAATATTACATGATATTAGACATGAACTCCTCCTGCAAAACCTTACAATTTTACATTCCGGGAAGCAGAAGTGAGAAAAGCTGCAGAATTCCTCAGCTGTGCATAGCCACTCTGGGTCTGCACCGGGCTGGACCAGTTCCTGCCCCTGTTAGAGACACCACGAGGAGCATTTGTTGAGACTCCCCTCACACCGAGGATCACACGCTTTGGAAGCCTGCATGTCCATGGAGCATTCCAGGTGTTCACAAACCGCACAAAAGGCTCCAAATGGGTTACCGAGAAACGAGCAGGGCAGAACGCAATATAGCATTAAACAAGTAGCCCACCAGCATCTTTGATCCTCAAATAAATTAACTGCTGAAATTGAAACATATATGGCAGTCAAAGGCTGTTTAGCACGCTTCACCTTTTGTAGTGCTTCAGTTCTTCAACACTTTCTCCCATTAAATTATTTCCTCTTGTCTCAATTTAATCACATCAAGCACTTGAAAAAAGTGCTTTTCATCTTAAGCACATAATGAGGTAAGCTGCAGCACAGAATCGTTTTGTCCCTATGCAAGGCTGGTTTGGCATTTCTGTGTGCATGTTAAAAAAAATTCTTTCACTTAAAAAAAATCATCTTTCAAGTACCTTGTCAATGTATGCTCCCTTCAGAAGCCAACATTAAAAGCCCTAGACAAGCATCTCCTGAACTTAAAATAAATTTCGTCTTCTGACTATGTTGCAGAGACCACACCAGAAACAGAAATTGCTGTTTCCTAATACCACCACAGCACACTTTCATCTTACACTATAGACAGGCTCAGATCCTGTGGACTTGAACTACAGTTTTCAACTACAAAATAAAAGTACTGAAGAGGTTAAAAAAAAATAATCTGTTAACTACTCAAGCAAAGACTACAGTAATTAGATTCTACAGGACATCTGACTTTACATTTCACTTGGCATCTAAAAATGATCAATAAATAGCAAAGTACTATTCTGCCTTCGAATTCCTAAATTCAAAACTATTTGTGTATCGACAGCAACCCCCTCAGTATCAAACTTACAAAAATTGCTCCAAGCTAATAATCTAAAGAGGAAACTTTGGCTGCAGTTCACATCAATGACTAAAGGATTATTTTTATCAATAGGCCATGATTTTTTTCTTCATCTCACTAAAAGGTACAAGATAGGCTGAAGAAGCTGCCCGATGAATTTTTTTACCCCTACTGTAAGTCATAATTATTTTTTTAAACAGACTAAGGAAAAAAAAAGCCTCATCACATTCAGATATTCTAAATAAAGGTCACAGACTCCCAGCCAACTTCCTTTTCCAGCCCCAAACCTGTAGCTAGGATCTTGATTTACAGAAACCAAGCCATTGAGAAGTTATTGCTCAGCTCCAAAGGCTAACATGTCATTTATTTCCAGTTTGAATTCTGCAGATTTCAATGTAAATACCTCTGCTAAATTAAAGAACAACTTGCTACCAGGTATTACTCTATCAGTTTTCCTAAATGTGTGCTTTTCCTCCCCCATAAAGTTATTTGCATCTATAATTTGGTTTGCTAGGAATTGGTTTTTAGTTCCATGAAAAACAGATAAAAGGGAAAGCTATGCAAGACATCAGTGAAATGAAGTACTATATTTGTATTTTTTTTTTTTTGGCCAGATGTGCAAGCATTACTGAATAAATATTCAGCAGAAAGAATACATACACCCTACTGGGGTTCTGGAAATAACCTGACAGTACCTCTAATCGCAGCACATACACAGAAGTATCATGCTGTGCGCTCCGAACAGGAGACAGAAGGCTGCATTTAAAAGCAAGAAGATAACCATGTAAGATCAAAAGACAAACAAGGAGCGGTTCTCACTGGCTCCCTTGAGGATATCCTCTTTCTTTTACAGACAACTAATTGCTACGTCAACCCCAGTTGTTTTTAATGAGAATTTAAATGATTCTACCACTTTTGGTGCTGACAAAAACAAAACATAAGGTCTGTATGAAGTAACTAGATATAGACAAACACAGAGATAATCCACTCTTTACTGGTCAGAGAGAACTCTTCAAGGAAATATGAGCCATCTTACAGCAATTTTGATGCTTGGAGAAGGACGTGTGGTCTCCCCTTTCCTGAGAACATCCATAGATGACCACCTAGCAATGCAGCTGGGATGAAGGACCCTGTTCTGTGCACATCCATTGAGTTTCAAAGTTTCCTCACCAAGTGAGGTCTAAAATAACTCAAAACCTGAAATTGCATCCAGATGCTACATCACCTAAATTTAAAGAGTTATACATCTGCAGTAACATCTAGTTTGGGAATCACAGGCTTCCCTAATTTCATATCCAAGCTTAAAATTAGTACATGTATAATATTTAACTTCATTAAAAGTGAAAGCCCTCCTCAGTATCCCATATACTGCCCTTGGCCAAGGACTGCAAATGGGAAAAGATCCACGAACGATGTTAGCATCCTGAAAGCTTTAAGTGAGACATCTGAGCCAGGAATTGATTTTCTTTCCTCCAGAAAGCAGCACAACACCACCACTCTGCATGCTGTCACTGTCCCCAGGATGGAAGGAGAGAAAAACCATTTAGTGCCATAAAGCAGCATACGTAGAAAAGTGATAAAATGTTACAACCTTTAAGTTTCACCACCCAAAGCATGAAGGTGAAATTAATTTTTCCTTTCTGTGAAATTTGGTTTAAATAAATTTAGATTTGACTCATAAAAAGAGTGTTCAATTCCCTGGTCTTATGTGCAGCTTTCATGTGCAATGCTCTTCTCAATGCCAAGGAGAAGGCCTCAGAGTAAAAACCACTTACACTAGCATTTAATCCCACTTGTTCTAACTGTACAACAACATATTTTTCAACCATGTACTCCAAAATCAAATGAAGAGCGGAGGAAAGAGAGTCACTGGAGCATTTCAAGTTACACCTAACATAACAGAAGAAACATAGCAAGCATAGGAAGTGGTTTGGCACAGTGACACAACGAGAATTTGGAAAGCTTAAGTTCTCTATATTAAACAGCATCTCTGACCCAGGGGGCCGACAGCCCAGGAGGGACACCGGGACAATGGCTGACACCCACCCACCCCATCCTACCTTGATAACACACAGTGGAATTTCGTCATCAAATTAAACATCAGCCAATTTAACCTCTAACTGAGAAGGGTCATCTTTTATTAATTTTTAAAACTTTTAATATCTTCTATTTCCTTAAGGCAGCGGAAAAGTCACACCAAGTAACATGAAGTGGGAATACTCCGTCTTACTGACCAGTGCTAGTTGTGGAAGGGGGGTAGTAGAGGACCTTAAGTCCCTCTATTTCCCATGTCCGGTCCCCAGCGCCCTGTAAAGCCTACCTCCATTATGCTTTTTTTTTTTTTTAAACCACTTAATCCCTTCCTTCCTCTTTTCCCACCTCCTTCCCTTTTTCTAATTGTTCCCCTTGAAACTATATTGAAAATCTTCGATCAGCCAATAATTTAGTCACGCTTATTAAGAAATCGTTTATCTGGCGTAACAGCTGGCCTACACTTCCCACTGAATATCGGTTTCCCTTTGATGGCCACTTTTCGATTTAACACTTGAAATTAAGCCTGTGTTTCCCACAGAATTGTGTCACACTAGAAGCCAACTCAAAGTCGCCAGGAACAAAGCCAAAACCCCTGCAATTAACTAGCATTGTCCTATGGTCTTCAGGAAGTTTGGAATGAAGTTCCCTACTCCAGCTTATATGGAAATTATTAAAAACAGTCAATGATGATAGAGGAGAAACATATGGAAACAAAACGGAAGGTAAGACTGCAGTGTGGGAATGGAGCACCCAGGACATGGAATCCAATCTGCCATGAATAAGGGTGAAGGTCCACCACTGCTTGGCTTTTGACATGGCAGATTGCTTATTATCACCCTGTTGTGCAGAACCATTTTTAAGGCCATTCTGTTCAACAATAATAAACCCCCAACACTGCAACTCCAGTTACACAAGTAGTAGAATAAAGACAGTAAGGTGAGAGCTCAATGCCACTTTTCTTCCCCAGCAAATAAGCTCAGACAACAGACCTCTATCCAGTTGTCCATTTACACCCCTACAATTTCAGTCTCTCTGCAATCACTGGCAAATGGCTTCAAAGGTAGCAGCAATATCAATAAACAAGCAGGTGAATGGCTTTCAGATTAACTCCCCCGGCCCTAATGCATGTATATCGGACAAATTTGTAATACCGTATTTCCTGAGTGGTCAAAACACTCCACCAAAAGATGACAAACTGGGGGATCAGGCACAACTGACTTCCTAAAAAATTTAAAGAAAATCCAAGAACTGCTGTTCCATCCAAGCAGAAGCGCACTTTAAACAGACAGAAATCACTCATGTATTTAAAGGTATTTTTATACCTGAATGGAAACTTTCATTTATAGAAATCAAACCCCATGTACCTCCACCCATTCAGGAAATGTGGGGGGAAATTTCCAGAAATGCGCAAGAATGTGAGCTGATTTACCAGCTTTACTGCACAAAAGTCTCACTTCCCTTTATCCACCACCTTTTTGGGCATTTGCTGGATGATTTCCTGCCCAGCCTGTGCTTTCCCCCCCCCCGCCCTTTCTGTGGAAATGAGAGGAATCTGATGTATATGTACGCCCATGCTTTTAACTCAGTGCGGTGTTGAGAAACAGGTATAGCTAGACGTTGGACTGGGAAAGTACTCTTGGGCTTCTTAATCCGGGCATAGCTTCAGTGAATTTAGAGACACAAATCCTGCTGACTCACGGTTGCAGAAATCCCAAAAGAGTGTCTCCACATAAAAAACATTTAAGCTTCCCTCACTGAAGAAACTGTAAAGCAATACTGGTTTGAAATAGAATGCAAGATACCTGGGAAAGTACATAAAACTATGAAATGAGCTGTGCTTAAAAATTACTTTGAAAGTTACCTAAAGACAGATAAATAGATATTTTAATCTGACCTGACAGTGCTTTATGGCATTAGACATGTATTACCCACTTTAGCACAACACTTCTTTCCTGTAATCCTGCCACACTGCAAACCAAAGAGAACAGTCAGAACAGATGTGTCGGCTCAGCATATTTTTAACATGTCCCTGGAGCATCTTCTAGGCCAGAGACTGCAAATGGCCAGCATAGGTCCACGTCATCTACAGAAGGCCTGTATATCCTGAAGTCCTGGTTCTCCTTCAGGTGGGTTTCAGCCTTCCTCAGTACCCTACTGCTCCTCTAGAGGAGACTCAAGACAGTAGAATGCCCTCCTTTTCCACAGGACTGCATCTTCTAGCTTGTGAACGGCAAGTACCTTGAGACCATCGGGTCTGTGGTGGCCATACTGTGCAGACACCACTGACATTTAGCCACCCTTGAGCCAGACACTCTGCAAAAAGAAGATATGCTCTTAATCTTTTAACACGCAACTTGCCAAGGAAAGATTACAGCATATTATTTCATACCTACTCAATAACCAGGTAATCGTCTTTATGCAGAGTTGGCTAAATTTATGAGTGGGATCCTGTTTATGAAGCAGCGCAGTCCATTCCCTCATACTGCTGATGCCTGTTTTCTGGTGGACATCCACCTAAAATATGTTTCATTAGCTGTTCCAAGAGTCTTTCGTACAAAACAAGGTCTGAGCTCGTGTATATACCGTGTCAGGCACCTAACACTTCTTGAAAACAATTACCTCATCCTCCAGAAACCACTGTCATTGATGACACCTTGAACCTTTGCAGCATTAAAAAAAAACCCCAAACCTCAAAACAAAACCCCCACAAAAACAAAACCCAACCAACTCCAGAATCAGAAGTCTGAGATGAGTAACCCACTTAGTAACGCATGGTGGTTCAAAACAGCTCCCAGGTACATTTCCTCATTCTCACGGGGGGTGTTAGCCCAGATGCCCAGTGGCCACTCTTCTACAGCATCAACATGGCGAGCTGCCACACTGCTGTCAAGTTATAGGAAAGAGAGACAACCCTTGCTGCGAGACAGGATTTAAAGCCCCTCTTCCAGCTTGACCGGTGGAGCCAGGGAACCACTGCTGCAGCATCCCACCAAGCACAGAGGACAAGTCACCTCTTCCAAAAAGCACCCTAGGCAGCCTCCCATCCAGGGAGGCATCGCCTGCTCCCACACAAGGTAGTGAACGGGGGAATTCCCCTCTGACTCTTCCTGGCAGCTACTAATTGCTAGAGGCCCTGGGCAGGTAGATGGTAACATCAATCAGCAGTTCAAGTACAAGCAGTCATGACAGCTATAAACAAAAAATATTTGTAAGTGAATGTTTGAGTCACAGGGTAGCACTGGTGCAACTGAGATAGACTCCTGCCTTGCATTAGTTTGCCCAAACCTGTTTTTCAGCCCCATTTCTGAAGAACTCAGCGTTTTAGAACAAGCTGTTGATAAACTGAAACGGGTGGAAAAGAACCAGTGAACCGATTCAGAGATTGCATTTGGGCGAGTTTACTTACACTGACAGAGTGAAAGGTGTCAAGGTACTCAAAAAGGATCCTTGAGGAAAGACTAAGACCTGATTTAACTAGAGTGAACAATTACCTTTAAATAGAGGTACATACTAGGTTTCAGGGGCTGTCAGATTTTTGGTTTAATTTCCATATTAGAGTGCATCTATTTCATATTTGCCTAATGATGAATTAAAGCCTGCCTTTTAAAAGCAGTACAAATATAGTATAAATATAGTGGGTTTTCTATCCCTTGATATCATCAGATAGAGACTGGATGCCCTTCACTAAGGTATGCTTTAAAGTTACTGAAGTTCAGATAACGATAAACTAAATATAATAGTGCAAGACATACAGAAGTTTTTGTCCTTGCCTTCAGTACTGCTCTTGTATTTTGACCAACTACAGCCCACCTTAATCTTGCCACAGGCTGGCAGGCGCACCTAGCACCCTCTTCTTCCAGCTGATGCCACAACCAGAGGCTGAAGCATCTTCTGGCTTGTTCCACCCCACCCCAGGCCCACATCATCTCCGTTTCCAACCAAGTTTCAAAAAGAAACACGGAAAATGCCACAACACAGTTTTTTCAGTATGAATATGGAGAGGTGTTGAAATACACCAATCTCAAGTGGGCACAGCCACCTGCCTGCAGTCTGCACTACAAGAGAAGCAGGAGCTCCTGCACACCCGTATCATCGCCATTTCCAGCTGCCTAGTGCTAGACAGCTCCCCAGTAGCACACAGGCATTAGGGATCACTTTTCCAAAGCGCTCTGGTGGAGCTCCAGTGCCTGAACTCTAGATTTTGGACTTTGTTCTGGCAGCCAAACTCAAAATGAAAAACCATAAAGTATTTAATTTTATTAAGAGTAAAAGCCCTTCTCAGTATGCTGTAAACTGCCCTTGACAAAGAACTGCAAGTGGGAAAAGATCCACCAACTATGTCAATATCCTGAAAGATTTAAATAAGATGCCTGACCTGGGATCACTCCTCTTTCCCCCAGAAAGCCGCACACAACTGCACTCTTGCTCAAAAGATATTCTGTGCCTAACCCAGAGAAAGCCAAATGCTTCTTTGATTTGGCCCATGCATTCAGTAGGGTCAGTTTTGCAAAGAAAATATAACCATATGCAACATTAGCCAAAAACAGCTGCAAGAGAGGCTGAAGTTTCTCCTTCATTTGCAATTTATGGTTACGTGACAGGCAGCCAGCCTTACTGCAGAGAAAAACAACTAGAGCAAAACCAGCATCTCCACAAGATAAACTGGAGGAAACAAAAGCAAATGAGAAGTAAACAGGAAGTAGCTTGCTGAATAAAAACACAGGAGAAATCATCCAGATTTTCTGTATAGTGTTAACAGATGCAGATTTTGGTTTATGACTAAAGGTGCTACATCACAATGCTAATGTGTATCAGTAAAAATCAGTTCCAGCAAAACCTCTTAATAATGCACAAAGGTTAAAAGAAAGTCACGTGTATACTCCATCACACTTTTTTCATTAAACATTTTGTGGAATAGATTGGTTTGTGGTAGGAAACAATCTTCTCAATACCACCTTTCTTGTTCAGTAATATATGACGACACAGGTCATTGCTGTATACACACACTGCTCAAGCATAACATACCTGTTGTCATTATATTTCAATTGCTATTATAAAAGATTTCCATTACACTGGTTCCTTCGGCATTCAGATGAATTATTTTAGTATAATTTTTAACATTCATTTGAAAGGTCAAGCATGCTTTTGGAAATTGTCAATTGCTGAAGAAATTAAAAATGAGGTTTTTTAAAAGATGTTTTCTAATGTATACATTTATATTCTTTAAAGAGGCACCATTCACAGAGGAAAGCTGTTCTTCACAGGCAACACCCCAAACATAACATGACAAGAATATCAAGTGAAATGTATTAATTGATATTCGTCAGAATTTACATAAGAGCAAGGTTGTTGGATTTTAAGGGTGTGGCATAACAAAAGCACCAATTCAGAGATCAGAAGTTATGAAGAACACATTCTGTGCTCCCTCCCACAGAAGGGTATTTGCCTTCTGTACACAGAACAACAACTCTGCAACATGAAGAGTCAGGGCATTTTTTCCCCCCACCGTCATATATTTTTTTAACTCAGTAAAATAAGTCTTCCCATTCACTGAGTTACTTGGTATTTCTTTTAAACACTAGAAAGGAACCAGATCAAAACCATGCATTTCATATCTCAATGTTTACATGGAAAAGGAGGTTAACAAGTGTAACTTGCAGAAGACTAAGTTGTATTTCAATGCCTCTCCGAACATTTAACAAGACTGATTAACTGAACTCTTCCTTAAACATGTGACAAGACAGAAGGCAGTATATATTATGTATGAAAAATATTTGAATGACTATGAACTTGTTTTATAATAATTTTCAAATCATGCTAAAATTCTCATTTTTGGTTTAGCATTATGTCACTTAAGATTCGGAAACACTGGAATAACATTTTTTCTGAAAAGAGGAAAGTACTGTAATGGTGAACATTGTATAATATGGATTATTTTAAATATTGTAGTAAAGATTAAGACATGTAGATTTTCAGTGAAAAAGTCAACCATTATGCGTGGCACAGTACTCTCAACCAGTATTATACTCCTAGTTCGAAATAGTTTTAACAAGTGCCAAGCACCTTGGTTTAGGAGAAGCATTTTTAAGTACTTGCTCAGACAAAATAGTTTAATAAACCATTAAAAAAAGAGGAAGACAAGTAAATCAAGCATCTAAAATTTAAAAACTTTATAAATACCTCTTTAGATGCTGTTCCAGTTCCAAGAATAACACTTTCATGGTTATTTGGTCAGAGCCTTGTTTCTGGAGAAGTGTCACTTTCATTGATGTATCTATTTAGTACCTGCTGATTAGTTTCTCCCAGACCGAGAGTCAGAAGAAATACCTCTCGGTCCTTGGCAGCCATAAGATTAGCATTAGCATTCCACTATTAACCACGGGTCCTGAACTCCATAGCGCTTTCAAGAATCGCAAAGCCTCGCCTGTTAAAGATTATCCACTCGCTTCTATTCAAAGTTTGCCAAGTTTAATAGTGGTTGGTCACGATCAACAAAAACAAGAAGGGCGAACAGTGATGACTCTACAGATCCTGAGATCACATGGTGTTCTGTTACATAAAGCACCAAGAAAGATTAAAATCGTCACGATTAGGTTTTCAAATCTCAAACAAATGCATCTTTTTTCAGCAGTGCCAAATTCACCAACTCTTGAGCTGACTCAGCCTGCTCCCACTTTTTGTAAAGCACATATTAATTGCTACAGGTAGGTAATTCTGCTTAGAGAAAGGCACCTAAGTTGTACTGTTTCTCAAATCAAAGTTCTCGTGCTTAATGGCAACTTTAACTAGACACAGAACCGACAGTACCCAGTTCGTCAAAAATATTTTTCACAGCCAAATCCTATCCCTGACTGCTATTATAACAAGAACTGGTGACAGGAGTTAAGCACGCATCTTGTTAGAGTCTTCTGCAGACCAGATAAAAATAACAATTCATCATGTATCAAGCCAAAATTCAATCAAATATTACGTATTCTTCCCCAAAGAAACACAGACCACCGTAAGGAATTTTTGGTGCATTGTAGTACA
This sequence comes from Morus bassanus, assembly GCA_031468815.1. NCBI lineage: Eukaryota > Metazoa > Chordata > Aves > Suliformes > Sulidae > Morus > Morus bassanus. The sequence continues at coordinate 33,224,202 of CM062568.1, read as the reverse complement.
TCTATACCATGTGACTACCAGCCTACTTGCACAGGTACCATTATCTAACATTGCTTCGATGCAAACAGACTCCTTCCTCTATCATGGTGAACGCTTTTCAGTGTGAACAAAAGTTGACTGCCCACAGTACATTGTAGAGAAGTGAACAAGATTCACTTTTCTAGTCGGTGCATGAGCTGGAGAACTGGAGGTAACTCCTCACTATGGAAATATCCAGCTACTTGCAGCATGTGTGCAGGAACACACTTGCGCCACACAAGACAGCACGGGCATTGATATTGCACTCTTTCATCAGACCGAGACCACAAAAATGCAGAGACAAAACCAGAAATCAAACCTAGCAAACGTTACTTGGGTTTACTGCTGACTGCTAAAGCGATGTCAGATGTATTTCCTCAAGTAGGTTTGCATTGTAAGACTATATAGGAAAGAAACCAAATGGAAGGGCCAAACAAGTTGGCTCAGAGCATGGCCATCTACTTTTTAGCTGCATTTCTGTGGTACCTTGCCTAGACACTGAAGAGATGACTGACACCAAGAGAAGAAGGTATTACGCGATAAAAAGAAAACAGTCTGGCTAAGGGGTGGGAGGATAAAACCAATCCTACTTATTAGGATCAACAAGTCTAACATCACACAAAGGGAGTATTTTGGTTCAGAGGTAGAAAGAAGCAAACAAAAAGAAATAATGCAATAATTTATTTTTTTCCTGGGTGTGAGGGGTACAGTGGGATTAGTTCCCCATTCCCAGAGCCAAGAGGGAATACAGATAATTTAAACTCCTAACTGTGAAGCAGTGCAGAATATTTCTAAATGGTCTTCCCACAGCCTGGTACGCCTGGCTTGTAAGGACAGAGCATCACGTTCCTTTTCAAGCACACCAGGGAGCTTGAGGCAAACAAGTTACACTTTACAGTAAGTGTTTCTCTCATTACATCAAGTCCATCTCCCTCAGCACAGCATAGAAATGGGTAACAGTCATGGTTCATTTGAGTGTTCTCCTCTCACTCCCTCCGAAAAGCCATGGAGGTGGGATCACTCAGATGGTAGAACAGTTGTACTCCAGGATCTTGGTCCTTGGAGAAGAGGCAGACAGATATAACGGCCCTATGAGCAGGACGCTTGCTCTGAAAGCTGAGCTACTCTTCAAAGCTTCAAGCGGAGACTAACATGGTACGACCACGGTATAAAAGGAGAGGGGAAATGATCTGTAGAAGAAAGACTTCCAACAGGCTTTCAAGGAACAGTAAGCTAGGAGTAAAGGGATCAACAATTATAGCAATCAACAACTACTAAGATGAGAAAGTTTGACCCAGTATTACTGAATAACAAATATTCAAGATTAAACATTACTTATAGCAAGAAGTCTTGCTTATTTTAAAGAGCCGAAGCACCAGGCTGATTAGAGAGATGCTCAAAACCAATTCCCGAAAGCTGAACCAAGACAGAAATAATAATTTGAGTGGCATCCTTACATATCCTTTCACAGTCAGAGACTTAGTACAATAATAATCCCTAATGAATCCTACTTATATACCACATATCCCACAACCTCCCTTGGCCATTCTATAAACTACACGGCTGACCCATGGCAGTCAGGCTCAGCTGAGTCTGCAACCCACAGAACCACACCAGCAGACCTGATGGCTTTAGATTTTAAGTTGCCCTTCTCCTAACCCTCTTTAACATCCTTATTGCCATCTCTGTTGCCTGTATTCCCCTCTGTAAAGCCGCACAGTTGAAATCAGCTAAGACGACAACCGTTCTCCATGCTGTTGTGCATACAGTACATGCACTGGTCACAGATGTTTTCCAGGATGCCTAAAACAATGAATACACACTGAAGTATGTTGGGATGGGAAAGGGATGAAAGCAGTGATGTTAACCTTTCCCCGTAGACAGTCTTTACTTTCTCCTTTCCTATTCCAAGATGCCAACTGAACAGGAGCTCAGTAACGCTAGGGGCTGCATCAAGACAGTTAAAACCAAGGTCCATTAAGTTGTACACATCTGACCAACACATTGCTCAGCTCCAACACTGCTCTGACTCAAATCTGGATTTCCTTTATAGCCAGAAGGATCATTAAATGTTAGATTACACAGGGGCAGTTTGGGGGTGGGGGTGGGGGTGGGTGTGTGTAAATCAATTTCTTGAGACAGAAATCTAAGCACTGAACATAATTTATGAGATAACTAACTGTACTATCAACTCATGCCCACACAAATAAAAAGGTACTGTAAAACCAGTTATCCTTCCAGCATCCTCCTCATGAGCTTACACTAAAATGCTTGTAATTTGCTCTGCTTATTAAAAAAAGTAATGTCAGTCAGTTTGAAAGCGAGAGGCAAGTGTATATATATATATACGTACTGACTATATACGTACAGGACTACTGAATATATTCTGCTGCTTCATTCTGCAGAGAAGCAAGTACAGTGCTCACAAAGAGAGGCCACAGGTAGCTCCATCTCTGGTAACACTAATCACCTTTCCTCATGCTTCAGCCCCAGTTCTGGTGATGACTTTACAGTAAGGCAACACTCACTCACAGGCTTCATTTGACGCTAATTCTCCAGTTATGCCAAGTAAAATGGTTTCTATACCACTGATCTAAAAGCACCTAATTCCAATTCATCACTTTTTTTATTCGGGGGGTTTGTGCCCCAGAGGTGTCTTATCAGATCCATTTATCACCTTCAGGAAAAACAGCAAAGGATTTGCTTTGTCAGTTACCAGATTGAAACCAAGCTAAATGTTAAAACATAACTGCTTCAGAGGCAGGTATTCCAATAACTACATGATTTTTCTTGTAAGCATTTCCATAAATTTGACACTTCTGGTTACAATGCATTCAAGTAATTAAAAAGTATTACTCAGTTATGCGTAGGACAACAACTTACAGGTAAAAGAAACCACAAAGAAAGCATAAGTCAACTGGATTAACTAAGCAATGGAACATTTTTACTGCCCTGAAAAATAGCCTCTAGCTGCAACCGAAAAATGCCTTAAGTACAAGGATTTTCTTTCTTCTCCTGTCACATTCAAGAATTCAGCACCAAGCTATGCTTTCCTTCCTTTGTCCTGAACCATTCTGGCCGTTATATAAAGTGACAGATTGCACACAGATGAATTATCACTGTGGGTACACTAGGATGTCAAATACGGGTAAGTTTTAGCATTTAATGAAACAAAAACCAACAAGATTTCATGCATGATAGCATCAGGGTACCTACGTTCTCCCCCGCCCCCAGCTCTTATGCCCAAAGGGGAGGAGGGAACATATTTCAAGATACTTAACTTGTGGTACTACTTGACAATTTTGCTTTAAAAAAAAATACATCAGCCCAAGTTTAGATTTAACCTGGTAAGTGAATGACTGGCAGTCAGCCAACAGAATTTACTGTTTATGTCAGTCTGAATGAAGTGCAGCACTTGTGCACAAATTCCTGAGCGTGTCAAACATCACTGAGTTAGTTAGCTGCCATACCTTCATGGGGTAAACATTTAGCAGGTTCATTTTCTGTGTACTATAGAGGACTTCAGAGACAGCTTGAATCATCCAGACTTTACCATAGCAAAAAGCAGAGAATAAAGCACAAGCCAACGTTTAAACTACAGATATGAAGCGCCCTATGGTAACAATGTCAATTGTGATGTGATGCAACAAACTAAAAGAATAAATTTAAAGTTCTGATGCACATACAAGTGCTTGACAAAGCAGAAAATATACCAAACATTCAAGCTTTTCTGGAAGCTTTAAAGTTACAAATATGCAATCCTTAAGATATTTAAGGGTTAACAAATTACTGAAATAGTGATCCAAGACTGATATAAGCCACCAGTACTCAGCACTTCCGAAGTTTGTTTTGTGATTACAGCACAGTCTCCAAGATTACTACTTCAGGAGTTCAAAAAGAACAAACATTTATATCAAGTCACAGTGCTGACTGTTAGGGGAGATGCGCCAGATATTGTATCTGCATCAGAACTTATGGGGTTTTTAATGCTTTGTTCTCCCCCCTGCCCCGCAACCGTTTTCATCATATTTTGAGCAGATGTAACAAAGTGCTGTTAGAGAAGATAGCTTTATTTCAGTCTGTCATTAAGCAACTCAAAAAAGAGTATCTTCAGCTATTAACATTCTAATTGAGCATCTGAGGACTATTCTTATACATCCTTCATAGTCATCACCAAGTGATGTGAAAGTTACACTTTCGGTTCCACAAAGATAAGCATTACAATTGCACAGAATAAGCATGTTGTTTTATACCTAATTTTTGTCTTGGTACCACTAGATATAGTGCCAAAAAGCAAATCCTCCCTGTGTGAAAGATCAAGCAACATGTACAAGAAAGATCTTACTGGGTCTGAAACACCCATCTAGCCCAGGAGCCACCTCTAAGCATGGTGAGAGGCAGAGGCCTGGGGGAGAACCCAAAAAGGCAGGCAGATAAATGCAACTTTCCTGCAGCAGCCCTCCTACCTCTCAGCAACCAGCAGCTTGAGGAGTTCCAGCACAAGAAGGGATAACTTAGTGTTTGAATAACTCAAGAGAATTTTCTTCCAAGAACTGGTCCAGTTGTTTTCTTTTAAGGAATTTGCTCACATCACACAGTTCTGAGACTTTATAAAATTCTGGTTGGTTAATTCTGAGTTAATTACCCAGGGAAGACACAGTTTTCAAACTACTAAATATGAAGCATCAACTCTGGCTGCTAAAGAGGTATGAATTTGAATCTCTAGAGCAGACCTAATTTAAGAACACACGTCAGGAACATGTGGAAGCCACCACAAGTATGAAGGAGCAGCTACAGGGAATTAGTCTTCTCCAAGCAAGCCATCTGCAAGTGAATGCTTTACACTCCACGAACTGGAAGTCACTGAACTTCTAGCATTTAATCATACAGAAGAACAAATGTTCTCAAAGCACATTCAACCTGTGGAGCTATGTTAGTATCGGGACAAAGAAACACGTTTAAAAAATTAAGTAAGATATCTTGGGGAGGAAGCAGTAATTAAGATCATTGGTACTGAATATGTATTGCCAATTAGAATACTGGTTACTGCTTTTCGTTTCATGGAGTTCAGCAAAATCAGATTAAGCCTACAGGAGACAAGCCTAGTATCTCTTTTACTTCTACAGGTAAGGCATCTCTTCACCCTGGTTATGCTATGTTATCCTAGTCTAAAGCAAGTGCTCCATTCCTTCGCTGTAGCACTTGCAAAATCCAAACCAGCAGAATCTGATTAACGAGTAGCCTGATTAACACGGACTGACACAGCACAATAACAGCAGCTCAGCATCTTCTGCTGCAAGGGACTGTCAATTTATTTTGCATTTTACATCAGCTGAATACAAAATTAGTAATGAAGGATTTATGGACATTCAGCTAGATTGGAGGGAAAGGAACCCTCCCCCACACACACATGTGTTTGGCTGTATTGGGGGTCTTTTTAAGCTGCGCACGCAAGAGAACTTGAGAGTACTATGAAGTTGCCAGTCATATAATCCATGAAATGGAGCCTCACGGTTAAGGGTAAATTAATTTCAAACAGACAAATGCAGCATGAAGCAGGACTTGCAAGCCTTCCTACTGAGAAGGGCCATCCAAAACCTTTCCAGAACAAATTCAAAACAAATCTGCGTCATGCCTTCAAACTGAGAGTCACCACTAGGTGTGGGCGAACAGGTACCAGTTACAGCTATTCCTGGTTAACCGAAACTCCTCAATAATACAGGAACTTTGAGACTAAATTACAGCTGACATTCCTTGAGCATTTGGTGACATCCATATTAAATAAGTTAAAGATTTACAACAAAGTAGTTCTAAGCATTATGAAGATAGGAAGAATTTTTAACTCTACAGCTCTCTTCGCCCAAGTTTTTCCTTTCTTTCAGATTCCAGAGAGCAGCCTGCACTCAAGCACCAGTTCAAGCCCCAAAAGCTTTGGGCTCTGTGAGGCTAGCATCTTATTTAAGAAGTCAGCCTGTCTTCAAAAGAAGGCAAGTGGTGAACCTGCAGAACATGAACAATGCAGCATCACCTCTGAGACACTACACAAGCACAAATTCATACCCTTTTGGTATCACGAGCACAGCAGATGTAACACAACCTTCCATGCTCTAAAGCAAGCTGCAGGGACCAGAGAGACTGGGTTTCTCTGCCATGCCCAACATTTTCCCATGGAGGGAGCAATACTTCGCCATCCCGATTCTCTTCTTCATTTAGGCCAGACACTCTGCAAGGCGAGTTCTAGGTGAAAAATTATTCTCTGATCTTTAAACTAGAATAAAGCCCTCCAGGAACCCATTGCTACCAATGGCAAGGCCACTCCACCAGGCTTGAGCATCTGGCTCCTGGACTACCAGGACAGGAGGTACTGCAGCAGGAAGTCACACAAGCAGAGCAATGCAGGCACGGTGCATGCAGAAGGAAGGCGGCTGTAACATGCTGCTGAAACTGAAACTTCGGGATCTGACAAGTATTCTGTGCATAATCTGTTCTCACACAAATAACTTTCACAGTGCGGTGAAACCTACTGAAATACACTGATTTCTGTGAACATACACAGTGCTTAAAAGAGATCTGACAGGAAGAGAGCAGCAACAAAATAACACTGCAGGTAGCAAACTAAATACCTTGCCATTTTGAGCCACTGATAGTACAAGTTTTTTTTCCTGTAATGAATCCCATCAGTGGCCCACCATGAATGGTGAAGCCACATTAGTTCAAGTGTCAACAATCCCCTAACATTAAGCATTAGTTCCTTTAGCAGGCATGGAAGGAAGCGCTAATCCTACACTTGATTATTTTTACTGTGAACATTTAACTCTTGCACAGTTCTTACCCTGTATCTGTTTTGGTATTCTTCTAAATTGAATATGTTTGGCAATGTTTATTTCAGAAAAGACTGAAAGTCACAACCTTCAATTTTCTTATCTGGCTGTGTAACAACAGCAAGCAATTCTGAATTTAGCTGCTTCTGACAAAGCATTTTCTTCAGAGACCTTCTGACTATATTTTCATTTCTTCCCTTATCAGTAAGGAGCACAGAACGTGACAACATTGCAAGTGTGCTGAAATGCCTCTCTCAAACCAGAAATCGGGACTTTGGTTCCATAACCAGTAATTATCAGTCATCTTCTTGAAATTAATTGCTCTAATCAGGTAAGTAAAAGCTACAGAGGTTATTTGGGAGACCAAAATAGAGGTTTGGAAGAGTATTACTGCATCTCAGAGAGGAAGAGAGATTATTTTTATATATGCTATTATTAATGAGACTGAGAAATGTATTTATCGTTAAATTAAATATTAAATAACAATCATAGGAAAACCATCTAACTACAGATTTGGAAACTAGAAAAACACATCAGTGAACTAAAGAGATATAACAATGAGAAGAAAAGAACAGAAATGAAAAGGCAAGTGGAAGCAGAGAAGGAACAGGGAGAAAAAGCAGTCAGAGAAAATAGCAAGGAGAGAAAGGCATTAAAGAGAGAAGGGTCAGGAACCGCATGAGGGAGTGAAGAGGATAAAGGAATTATGGGCTACAAATACCCAAAAGAAAGGTAACAGCAGACGTTATTTTTTTTGTACATTTAATACATCATCTGAAAAACAGAAAGAGCATTTCTGGAAACGCCAGATTTTTCTGGAAAAAAAGAAATATAGGAAGGGAAGGATTAAGAAACTAAATCTACAGTAAGCAGCTGCCAAAGCCCTGCTATTTCCCTTGGCAGACCAGCACTTTGATTCGTAATTCAGTGCCATGACATCACTGTCTTATGATGACAGCTTTTGGAAAAAGAGGGGGAAAAGGGGCGGGGGGGAAGAGAAGTTTCAGACTCTCAATCTCTCTTCTCCATATACAGGAGCAAAAACATCCAGCTCTGACAACTCTCTCCTTAGTTCATGCTCCAAATACAACGTACTAGAGAAATACTTTAACCTAAGGTACCAGAAGTAAAACAGTTATGTTAGCCAAGATCTTTACGTGGCTCAGCTTACCCCACTGAAAAGGGCTAAGGCGGCAATGCTAGGGTAGCTCATTCCAAAATGACTCATACAGCCCTGAACCGCGCTGTCCTGCATTTTGTAGCCATGCACAAAAGCCTCTCCACCATGCAAACTCTCCTGCCAGGAGCACTGCAGTTCAGTATCGCACCAGCAACCCTTGGTTTAACCAATACGGCAGCTGCCCTTCAGTGGAGGTGGGTTAAACGGTGCAGCCTACACCCATCTTTCCACAATTACAACTGATTTGGTCACCGCAAGCACGAGGATTTTTTTTTAAAAAGAGCAGCACTCTGTGTGAGCTCCAAACAATACAGTGCTATTTTCGCTCCTCTTCAGCGCGCAGGGAGGAAGAGAGCACAAGCAGGCGTTTGAGAGTGGGGAGGACAGACGGACGGACACAAAGCTGGTTTATTGACCTATCTGCGTTTCAGCTGTAGTTAACAATGGCTAACGCTTCATGTTGTTCCCTGAAAAATGCACCAGAAGCGGTAAAGATGATGGTTTCTAAATGTATTCCAAAAAGTCTCTGTACTTCTGGGCTTCTGAATATCAATTTATCAAGATATAAGAACTGAGAGTTCTTGTTTCCAAGGTGCCTGAAAAAAAAAATATCAAAGTTTATTACTTTCTCCTTCAGTGAACAGTTCAATATCCCATTAAACATTTGTGGTGATCCCTATTGGTACATACATACTGATCTAAGCCCAAAGATATAACTAATCTGCTCAGGCATTCACGGCAACAGACTTTCAGTTGACAAAGGCTGAACTTTCCATGTTTTAATAAAAGGCACGACCGTCGCTAACAAGACAAGCTAAATAACATTCTTTTCCTCTCACTCCATTACACATATTCCACTATTGTATTTCACAATGGGCTCCAACTAATTGCCATGAAAGGTTCTCCTACTTCATCCCGCCCACGTGTTCTTGCCTTCTCCTTTGCATCGGATCTGATGGAAAACCAATGATTATTACCTGCTACGCCATGTGAACAATATAAAAGTGAAGGCAGAAATGAGTGACTGGGAGAAGGGGAAGAGTGAGAATAATAAACATTTTTCATTCTAGGCTGCCTTCCCCTCCCTTACACACACATGCACACGCCAACTCCACCATCAGTATAAGGTCTTCCAGGAAACACCAGACAGGATGTGTTACCACCAAAAAGCAAACGTGAAATGTTGTTGTTATTGTCTATCTGGATGGTTTCTTGTTGTTAAAGGAGAGGAAGGAGTAAGAAAAGCAGATAAGGAAGAAAATACTTGGGCCATTTTCCTGGCTAATCATCTTTTCTAATGATACCCATCATGGCAGTACGATTTCCCTTTCCTAGCCTACAGCTAAGCACGTGGCATATCTGATTCAAGATTCGTTGCAAACTGCCAAGCAGAGGGCACGCTCAGTAAATACAGATACAGACTGATATTTACCTGTGTCAGAAGTTTATCAGAACAGTTGAAGAACCACATTCCAAAGAAGATAAGCAGGCAAGCAGAAAGGACAGCAGAAAAGAAAAAAAAAAGCTAAATTATAATCAAAGCTATCATATTAAGAGATACACAACAGCAAGTACAATTAACATTAAACCTGTTACTTCAAGGTTACTTGAGAAGTGACTGGATCAGTTGTGCCTACAAGCAAAGAGGTATTGACATAGATATAGCATTATCCAACTATTTTATTAAAAAAATACGGTTAAGTCATGGATTTGTCACCTGTGACACTGTCTGGCCCATTCAAAGGAACCCTTCGAGGTAAGCACGTGATTAAAAAGAAAAAAAAGTCTGCTTGCAACCTTACTGAAAGTAATTCACATATTGGCCATTAAGAGGTGTGTTTCCCAACTTTAGCATAGGCAAGGTTACATGTCTAGAGAGTAGTACCCAGCCTAAGGCCAACTGCCCCTGCCTTTCTCTCCACTAATCACAGAGGCAGCCCAACACAATTAATCTCCTGCACTAAGGTTACCCTTTATAAATACCCTCCCCTCTTATAAAGCAGTTTTTCCAGTGGCCAGCATAAGCCAAACTCTAAAAGGGAAGCTCATAAAAACAAACAAAACCCCCCACATACACACACACACAAAAAAAAAATCAATTCAGTGGACTAAGAGAATTCTGGTAGCTAAAAGCCATTAGGCACAGCACCTAACAACACTCTCACTCCACAAGGTTACTTCAGCTGAGGCCCTTACTGCGAGGGAGCTTAGTAGCACCTTTTCTCTTCCTGTGCTTTGTTCTCCTGGCTTCTGAGCCCATCCATTTCTCCTTCCCCACCTCCCCAGTATTCTTTTCTCTGTCCTTTCTGGTACTTCTCCCTTCGGTTTAGTAGACCGACACACAGTTAACGTTCCAGGTGTTTTCCCCCTCAGCCCCCAGAAGACACAGCTGGCAATAAAGTTCCAAGCATGAAGGTAGTGTAAGGAGATGGGTAGAGGGTGAGGGCAATGGATATCAAGCATGCTTAATTCATCTGAGCTACAGCTGCCTCTGTAGAGAATGGAGAAAAACTGTTTCTTCCAGCATACCACACTGTGAGGAAAGCTGAGATCCACAGCACACAAAAAAAGACCAGTCTGGCACCTTTAACAAAGCCAAAAGGTAACACAGGGAAAAAAGCCAAGAAAAAAATCATTACATATTACCCTAAGCTGCACAGACTAACCCTAAAACCATTTTAGGTCCAGATATTTTTACATTCAGCTCAACAGCTCTAAAAAAGTGCTCAAAAATCTAGCAACTCCCATTGCTCTCAAGAAGAGCTGGATTATCATTTTTAAAGACATGAACTTTTGTTCAATTGCACAGCAAAAGGCATCTGAAGAAATCAGAACATTACAGTCTTAATTCTGTTTTATCATTTGTCTCGATTATTTTCTTGCTAGCCTGAATTAAGAGAAAATTAGACAGTTTTCAGTCTCAAATTGCTGATTATGCTCATACATAAAGAAGTTTTTACTAGAATTAAAGGGTATTCCACATAGCACATTTTAGTTTTAAAGCAAGCAGTTACTCATGCCGCCTTGAGACTCCCTTCATTCGTCAGTTAGGTGGCCGCTTTTTTCTTCAAGGCCCCTATTTGTATAATAGCTCAGCTACCTATAAAACACTCATACATCTCCATATGACAACCATGAAAGACAAATTATCCATTTTTGCTACAAACACGGCTCTACAGTCACAAAACCAACTCTTACTGGTTTTCTGATCCTTTACTTCTGCGCCAACTTAATTTTATAGCAAGATGAAACTGCCACTGATATCAGCACTAGAAATAGACACCTAAAAAAGCAATGCAGCTTTTTTTTAAAAAAAAAAAACCAACCCCAAACTATCCTTTGACCATGTACATAATGTTTGAGGAAAACCAAAGAGGTAATGCATATTTTTAAACTTCCCATACAGCACACTGGACACAAAAACAGGAATCAGAAGCACACAATGCTTGTGCAACCAGAAAGTCCCCAGTCTCACTGCAGGAAGGCTCAACATTACCTGCACCAACCCTGCTCCTGGAGGACTCTTTATATGTGGAGTTAACTTTTGCAGTCACACTAAAGACAGAGAAGCCTCCCTGTTCACAACTGGAAACTTGAACAAGAAAGATATAAAGTGTAAGTACAGGTATAGACCACTCACTAGTTTTCTCCCAAGCATCATGGGATTCTACGACTAATGATTCAACGTTCATACAACTTGGGAGTTATTCAACTACAACAATAATTAAGGATGCCTTGAGTGTACTATACCTGAGCAAACTCTTCCAGTACACTACATCACTGACACTGCAGCCCCAGCTGAACATAACCCAGCCGTGACAGTTTTGAAGCTTTTTCTGCTTTTCCTTCCTTTGATGCTTCCCTCCTGTTGGGGTCTGTGGGCTTGGAGAGGTAGCCGCTCCTCCAGACAGATACACACAGCTGGCTGGCAGAGGTCAGGCAAGCCGTTAGTGACAACTTCTCCCCAGAAGTCTAGCTCTAAACACCTTCTAAGTTAAAAGCTGAATAGAAATTAAATTTAAATAGAAAAACCTGAACCAGGACTCTGCAGAATCAATCTGTAAGACGACGAAATAATCACCATCGTACATAAATGCAAAATAGCCAGATCTGATGTCAGAAAAAGCAACCTTAATGCTATTAGCCACTTCCGTCAACACCCCCACAGAAGCCCATATATAAGGTCAGTAAAAAGCTCTGTCTAACTTACTCTCCGCCCTAGTGAGGCCACATCTGGAGTACTGCATCCAGTTCTGGGCCCCCCAGTTTAAGAAGGACAGGGAACTACTGGAGAGAGTCCAGCAGAGAGCTACCAAGATGATCAGGGGCATGGAGCATCTCCCTTATAAGGAAAGGCTGAGAGACCTGGGTTTGTTCAGCCTGGAGAAGAGCAGACTGAGGGGGGATCTTATCAATGCTTATAAATATCTGAAGGGCGGGTGTCAAGAGGATGGGGCCAGACTCTCTTCCGTGGTGCCCAATGACAGGACAAGGGGCAATGGGCACAAATTGGAACACAGGAAGTTCCACCTGAATATGAGGAAAAACTTCTTTACTGTGAGGGTGACAGAGCAGTGGGACAGGCTGCCCAGAGAGGTTGTGGAGTCTCCTTCTCTGGAAATATTCAAAAGCCACCTGGACACAGTCCTGTGCACCCTGTTCTAGGTGTACCTGCTCAAGCAGGGGGTGGGGGACGTGGGTGTTGGACGAGATGATCTCCAGAGGTCCCTTCCAATCCCTGCCATTCTGTGATTGTGTGAATACCATTTCACGACTGTCATACACCAGCAGAGTCTGCATCCTTGTAGATGATAATGGAGTGTCACCGTTCCTTCCCCCACCCCACTGCCCACTAACTACGGTTAGTTCGGTCAGATGTGGATCCAGCTGCGTTTCCGACTATCAGTATGTGCAGACATGGCTTATTCTTCACCAGAGCAGTTCTGCTTTTTACTGGCTATCTAACAGTGTTCAGACTAAATCCTGCTTTTAGCAAGAACAAGCTACTTAAGAGTAAAACCCAAATCAATAGTTCAGAATATTAACATCCCACGGGGGAAATCAAGACCCAAAATTGTGCAAATTCCTCACATTCTGCCCACTTTGTTCACTCTGCGCTGTCAATACTGAACTCCATCGCTGTTTTTCAAGGAAACGAGGACTCGACCTTCTCCCCTTTGCAAGGCCTTTCCTCCGATACTGCATTCGGCGCAGCTGCACTCCCGAGACTAAGCTTCCACTAAGAAAAAACCTCAGGTTATGGACGGTTTCTCCCGATTCCCGAGGATGCTACTTCCACACGAGCACCGCTTCCGTTAAACGGGGCTATTTATCCCGCTCCCGTTAACCCGACAGGATCCAGAGAAGCGCAGCCTGAGGCCAAGACGCGCCCTCGCTGCGCGGACCGTTGCTCCCAGCACCAACGGCCGCCGCTGACGCGACCCCGCCACCTCGTGGCCGCTGCCGGGGGAAGCCGCGCTCCCCGCCGCCGCCCGGGCCCGCCGCGCCTCCTCGCTCTTCCGTACCGGGCTGCGGGGGTGCGTGGTCGCCCCCCGCCCGCTCTCTGCACGGTTAAAGGATTTGGGGGTGGGATGGGATGGGATATGGGGGGGGGGGGGGGATAACCCTCCCGGAGGCGGTGAGCTGCTGGCAGCGCCCGCCCGCGGCCCCGCCGCGGCCGCCAGGGGGCGGCCTGGGCCCGGCCGCCGCGGCCGAGCCCGGCCAGACCCAGCCCGGCCAGACCCGGCCAGACCCGGACCCAGACCCGGCCAGACCCGGACCCAGACCCGGCCAGACCCGGACCCAGACCCGGCCAGACCCCCCGAGGTCCCCCCCATCCCGGGAGTCCCTCGCTGTGGACCTCCGAGCTCGGAACTGCTTGTACGGCCACTCAAATCTTCCTATAAAAGAAAAAATTAAATCATGAGATACCCAAGCGGAACGGGACGCAGCTGTTTTAAGCTCTCCGTTTTTCCGCCTGAAAAATGTTTCATCTCCCCAAAAGCACTGAAAATTAAGACACAATAAGCCAATTTTGCGTGCATTTACCCAGATAATGGCTAAAAGGGCACAGAAATATTTCTTTTTTACACAGAGGCCAGTCATATAAACAAGAGCATCTGACCCCAGCAACAGTGCTCAGAAGTGCTACAGACAAAACCCGACTTTCAGCAAAAATCAGATCGCAGTGGAGCACAACCCCGAGGTGGGAGACTAGGACCTGCCACACACATCTGTTCCCAGCTGCTGTGCATCCCCCCACCTGGGCCACACACCTCCTACCTGTTTTCATATCCTTCCCCAGTAATCTTCTTTTACTATGGAGTCAAAGCATGAAGAACATGCCAAGGGGAAGCTCGTACAAGAGTCCTAGAGAAAACCTGAGCAAGTAAATCTTTGCCCTGGGCCAGTTGCCCATCAGTGTCTCCTCTCATTGACTGCCCAGAGCAAGAGGGTGCCTCCAGGACGCAGGACCAATCCCACCAGCCAGCCCCTTTCCCCAGGACATCCATCAGGGTCACTCACTACACCTTCAGGTCTAAAAAGAGCTCAGGGCCAAAACCTGTGTTGGTTTTCCCTCTGAGTAAATATTTAAGGCTGTGCGTATGCAGAAGAAGCCCAGATAAATCTCCCCTGTGCTCCAGGTACAGGAAGCTTTGATTGCTGGAGCCTGCTTGTGAATGGGGGCAGAAAGAGACAGTGATCTGAACTACTGGGATCACACCATGTTTTTCTTGGGAGAGCTAACCTCCAAAACACCACAGCAGACAGGCTGGAGTACACCACGCTTGCCAAGTCAAGTCAAGCTATAACACCACCCTCCCTTCCCTCAGCCCTCTGATCAGCAACAAAGCCACAGACAAGGGTAGCAGGTTACTGGTGCCACACCAGAATATCCACAATTGATGAATTTTTTTTTTTTTAAAAAGGCATTTCACATTCTGCCTCCATAAATTGAGATATTTGGGGTTTTTTTCCTTTCAAAACACTGGAGTGACAATACATTTAAAAAATTCTTCTCTTTTCTGACTGTAAAGCCAATGTCACTTTTCAGATTAAAGTAATCCTTATATTAATTGGATTACTAGATTCCCTCTGGTGTCTTCCTGAAAACACCCCTAAATTTAATACTTTCCATTGCTAGGAGGTCATTAGCTTACCCACAACAAACACATGCCCACGGCATTGCAGCTTTATTGAGAAATGACCCTTATCCTTTGTGCCAGCCTTGCAGCATATGACGGGGAAAAAAAAATCCGAAGAGTTGTTTTAACTGAAGGTGCCAAAGGGTCATTGCACTCTCCCCCCAACCCAATCTGACTTTGCTCACTGGCAGTTACCTTTGAGCAAATACTAAAGCCACAAGATGTTGTGCACTCAAATTCTGCCGCTATTCCCAGGGAAACGAGGAGGAAAAAAACAAGTCCTTGCTGAACCTAGCTTAGGAAGATACACATAAGTGCATGCATGTGACATAGGCACACAGGTGGGGTTGGTATGTCAGAACACAGATTTTAGACAGTCTTAATTTCCGAGACTTTGTACTGCTAGAATATACTTTTAAAAGTCAGATTTTACGATTTCTTGGAAAATGTTTCCTTACGAAAAATGGGAAGCCTAAAAAATAAATGTAGCACTCCACCATGCAATCATTTTCAGGGCTGGTGAGTAGGTAATTCAGTATTTTTCCTTTTTATCAACACCCAAACGCTTGAAGGTATTGTTTTTTGTTTTCTCCTTCCTTGTTTTTTCTGTTTGTTTGTTTTAACAGAGCATCAGCCAACATGGCAAAGACTTGTTCTTCAACTGCCAAAAGCATCACTAGTATAAAAGTGATGTCAGCACTGTTTTGTTAGTAAAGTTGGCCTTCCCTCTGAAGAGGCAGAACACGCACATTGCCAGGTCAAGCATTAATGGAAACTATTGTTAGTTTACTTAGCCCAGCAGTGTGAAAGCTCATAAGACAACATCAAAAAAAGATGTGGAATCACCTCAAACTGCATCACTCCAACTCGCTGCTTCTGAAGCTCCATAGGGTCAGAAATCCAAGCAACTGGAGACATGGCAGAGGTAATCACAGAAAAGGGATTAAGCCTTGACTTTTTTTGCACTCCTCCACCTCACCTGCCCCCCCCCCCCCCCCCCCCCGCTGATTTACATATACATGCACTGGGATGCGGTATATTGCAGAAAAAGATGTGCCTGCAAGATTGAACTCAATGATAAACAGGCATTTGATGCAGCCTACCCTTCCAAATTTAGTAATGAATCAACTGTCATAACAGGATTTGACACAAGAGTCTGAATCTTTTGTTACTGTGCCAAGCTAGAGTTTTGTCTACTACTGTAGTTTCAGTACTGCACGTACACTCCACGAGTTATCTGATCAAAACCATATTTATACTTTTAATTATCAAAGCAATGTTTTATTCAATTATTTTAGTGAATTGGCTTAGTTTTCCTGGTTACTTTCTCAAGTTGCTGAGTCCTTTCTACTGTCTACTTGATATGAAATTACGAGAAAACTCTCCAAAAATAGGCCTCGGCCAAGATACACACAAAGAGGAATACTGAAGGACAAGTATTCTTAATCGACCAAGTTTTTGCTATGGGTTCTACAAGTTAGAGAATTGAAGTTTATACCTTCAGGGTATGGCAGCAAGTAATGACACTGTAGGTCCACTAAAAAGAAAAAAAAAGCACTCAAGAGAAGTAGCTAAAATGGAAGCCTTCGAAACCACTTAGTGGGTGCTACCAGCCACTGAATTATACAAAAATTTAGATTGGAAGGGTTCTTTGGAGTTCATCTAAACCAACCTCCTGCTCACATGAGGGATAACTTCAAAATTACATCAGGTTGCCTTCTGAAGCAATTGAACAAGAACAGACAGAGCTCAAAATTCACGAGCACTACTACCCTGACAGACCACCACGCGTTGGAAGGTGTTATCTGAAAAGACTCAGCCTTAGTAATGCTGAAGAGCAGTAAACAAAAATGGTGCAGACTTCATACAGACCCTGTAATTCAGATCACAGGCCATGTGTTTGTGATCCCCCACCCCCAACTAAAAAAGCACGAGTTATTTTCTGAAACAGCAAAAAGGAACAGAACAGAGCATCAGAAAAACTACCAATCGGTTCCCAAAATATTACAGCTCTAGGATATGAGAACCAGGAGAAACTGTATGGCTCATCAAAAGTACAGTTACAGAAGTACAGCAGGCAACTCCTCAGAACATACCTTATATTAAGCTATATTTTAAAAATTACTTCAGCTATTTGGCTTGTGCAGTCCTGGTTGGAGGCCAAACCAGAATCTCAGCTCTCCCAACAGCAGTAGCCTTTACTATGTTGTACACATTTTCTTGCAACACTATGCTAAGAGATCATACTGGTGTGAAAAATAAAAAGTATAATAAGTAACTCTTCTCCCTCTCGGATGTTTTTAAGCAGCAAAGTCACATTCCCTCACTCTTCCACTGACGAGGATAAACAAACAAGGCAGCAGCTGAAGAGAACAAGAAACTCAGTACATGAAACCTTTTCAGAAAAGCCCAAATTAAATTTGAACTTGGGGGGGGAAGGGGGTGGATATCAAAGTGAAAAGTAAGAGTGAAAAGAGGACCAAATACATCAGTCACACAGAAGGCAACTGGTTCTACAGTACCGTCCCAGATGAAACTCTGCTCACTTGCCTTGCAAATGTAAACACGTCTAGGTTCTAGCTCCGAACCACGAAGAAACCTCAAAAACTCAAGACAGTGTAACTGTACCACCAGATCATGCTAATAAGATCCAATTACATATTTTAAAACACAACAGTCACAAAAAATTACGTTGTAATTAGGTATGATGTCATGACCCAGGGTGCAGACAGCACTGAAAGAAGGCTGTATCCAAACTGGCAAGAGAGATCCTATGTAAAAAACAACCCCAATAAACTGATTCAGAACATTAATGCTCTGAAGACTGCAGATTTAAGACTAAGTAGAATCCATTTTAAAAATGCCAAGTCTGTTCAATAGGCAGCTATAGGCAATACTAAAAAAAGGCAGGCAAAAATTAGAATACTTTGGTCTTATTATGTTGAAAACCTGCCTATGAATCTGCCTAAGTTTTAAACGCTTTGGTGCTGTTCTGTAACATTCAAATGACCACTTTTACAAAGTCCAACACCCGCGTATCTTGGGACTATTTCCTTCATAATGTATCACTCGATGAACCACTGTTTCAGTCCAAATGTTTAGATGAAAGCTGCCTGAATTAAACCACCAGTAACAGTTTGTTAAAGTGCAGAGATATATGTATTTAATGAATAACTCAGCGGGTACTGGTCTCTGCAGTCACTTCTGGAACTCAAAAGCAAAATAAAGCAGAAAAGGAGAACAGAAACATTGAAATTAAGAGGTGTAGAAATGAATGTTGATGATGTCTATAGTTCAGAGAAAAAACACAAAAAGCGGAGTATGTGAAGTGTTAAGCCTATATAAATGAACTGGAGACATGTCTTTTAACCTTGTATCATCCCATTTCGCATTATTCTCAAAGTGTCTGTGTTATGCAACTACAATTTTAAGTATTTTTTTAAGTCTGTTAAGAGCCAGTTACCTTTTGAATCCCAAGTACTCTTGCCTGCACTGACTGCCAATAGTAACCACACGCTTAACCGAAAGCCATTCTATAGCTTCTACGAGTTAAAGATCGACGTTTCTACTGTTTCAATAACTTGACGGTCACAAAGTTATGATGGCATTTTCCTTTTTCTTTTATGCTAGAAGTTGTACTCCAGACTGAGCTCTAACAGCAAGGTTAAAGACATGCTAGAAATGTTTGCAATACATGTTTGCCGAGGTTAAGAATAGCCCAAAGATAAGCAGTTGCCTGAACTTGGCAGTTATGAACTGGGACTCTACACAGGCACAAAACATTCTTCTGATGCTCAGACTCATTTGTTCTCAAACACTGATTGTCCCAGCTCCAAAGCCATACAAAAGTTTAATGAGGTGACAATCCCCTGCTGTCACAAAGTTTTGAGAGATTCAGGTCACAGGAAAAAAAAAACAAAAAAAACCAAAAAAACAAAAAACCCCAAAAAATCCCATG
This sequence comes from Morus bassanus, assembly GCA_031468815.1. NCBI lineage: Eukaryota > Metazoa > Chordata > Aves > Suliformes > Sulidae > Morus > Morus bassanus. The sequence goes on along the minus strand of CM062568.1, from coordinate 33,205,080 downwards.
GGTAATTTGACACAACAGGAACTCACTGAACAGAATTAGATAATAGATGTTGGGAGCTGGGTTTTTCCCATCATCAAGATAAAAATCCTATTTTTTCCCCAACATTAAAAGAGAAGACTCACACTTGGTATCAGAGAATGTGTGTGTCTTTGATCCTTGAATCTTGGGAAGGATTTAAAGAACACCTCTGATAAAGCCATTCTTTTCAGAGGAGTCACCGTTCAGTCATTTCTTTCCCAAAGCTCTCAGAAGGTTGAAACATCTTAAGACGGTCTTACCTTTTGTGACAGATGCACTCCTCCTGTTTGAACTAACTAAACTTTGGTCCAGGCAGATACTCAGCAAGTAGACCTAATCAAAATTAATCCTACTGTGTGAGGCTATCAGTGAGAACTCAGCACTTAACCCAAAAAAAAACCACCGGTTTGCCTGGGGACTGGGCTGATGAGCAGCCGAAACTGCATTAACACAGCAAAAATCTGACTACAAAACAATCACTTCACACTACAAACATCTGCAGCAATCAGGGCCTGTCAAGCTTTCCCTCCATAGCAGCTGGCTGCGTGGCGGTGATCTCCCCTTGAGTAGGGACACCTCTTAATGTTACACCTCAAGGCTAAGAGATCCCTTACCTGACACCAGACATCGATGAGTTGGTAAGTGACATTTTTTGCATACATGTGACATTTAAGATACATACAGTAAGCTTACGCAATAATCTTTGTATCCCATACTAACTTTAAATGTAGTAAACAGTATTGACCGCCAATCCATCTGTACTTATTAAATATTTTACATACCTAAAATTTACTGATTACAACTCAATAAACTAGTAGCTCAGATCTGAGCGTTCTCTGACTCTTCTCCTGCAACACCTTTACATGCATCCATATTAAAACTAAACTTGGAGGGGTAGGTTAGCAGGGAAAGCAGAGGCGTAGTAACGCACGTAACGTCATCCACAGCAATTCAGTAAGTCTGCCTTTCATCAGCAAGAGTGGCATATCCAATCTATCTTCCTTAACAGCATAGAATTTCCCATGGCATTTGTGGGAAAGATCAATTTTGAAAAATTAGCATTATTTGATCTCACATGCCATCTATACCATTTCTCCTGAAGCCACTGTAATCCTATAGTTACTAGAAAAAGAACTTAGAAGTCATAGCAGCAATAAAAGAATTCCCTCAGCCCATAAACCACATCTGTTTTGTTTACAGTGAAACGCATTTTATTTTACATTCCGCTTTCAAAAATAAAGTGGACTTAAGGCCTTGTTTGCACCAGTAGAGCCCAGCAGACTCATTATTTCTATTTAAAACTTGATGTAAGAACGTTCATAGACACCCTGAATACAGACACACTAACAGTAACTTAAGTAAGAGTAATTGTACCTGTCTGCTCTGCATTAATTTTATTTATCGCCAGTTAGCATAACATGTAAGGGTCCATTAAGTTCAAATGCCTCCATATTAGAAAGCTGTACTGAATTGTTTTTCAATCGACTGTAATTAAACAGGACTTTTCCCTGGAATTGGTGGTCAGTTTCTGAAAGCAGATCAGGCACGATGGGACAGATTCTTCACCTAAATTAGTCATACATTAAAATTCTTTCATCATCTTCCCTTTTTTCATAGATTCTTACTAAGTACCACCCAGGTTTCCATTCATTTTAAAAGCAAACCCAGAAACGATGGCATTTTGGTCTCTGAAAATGCAAGAGGGCTCTACTTTCAGTAAAACAGCACTGCTTCACATCAGTATGCAAGACCATTACATTACATTTCACAATCATTATGAAAACGGAACTTCCAGATTAACAAAGGGCAGACACAACAATCTGGATATTTCCTCATCACATGTAATGGACAAAAATTAAATGATCATAATTTTAGACTCAAGCTTAACCTCGGTAACTGTCTCCCTGTCTGCACACAGAAGAAACTGAAGACTTTTCATTCTTCTCTAAAATAGCTGCATCTCAGAATTAGCTTTCAATGGAAAGTTACTCTAGCCAGTGATGGATACTACCACTATAAATAGTTACTGGAAATAAAGTGTTGAATAAATTGCTCAGCTAAACAGAAGACTTGTTTTCTTCCTCAGATTGACTCTCAGACACACTAGCTATAATCAACAGTATGATCCTCAAATATTAGCTAACAAAAATGCCAACAGAAAACATGAAAAATCAGAAAAAAGTTAGCAGACTTGGAAAGGCAGAGCTATAAGTATTGAAAATACACCAAAACACAGGAAAGCATCCTCAGCACAAAACAGTCAAAATTATATATACAGCATAAAGATTCTCATAGATTTTTATTCCTTTCTTAACCTAAAGAGCATAGAAAACAGTGAGAACCTCATTCAGCTTCTCTCCCCCCCATATCATGGGATATAAGTTTAATGTTTTCATCTAGATAATTACTACTTTTGTCTTTCATGAATTATAGCATCACCCATTTCCAACTGAAACCAATGCATTCATTAACTTAAGCGAGAAGGATTTGGGCTTCAAGTCACTAAGTATTTCAGAAATACAGGTTAGCCTATCTATAATTAGCATTCCTGATGATTTAAACATGGTTTGATGATTACTAAATTCATCATCTTTAAATAAACACTTCTGACTCAGCATCAGCAGAACAGAGGCATTTTCATCAGCTAATTTAGCTTAAGACTTTTTGGCAAGCAAGAATAGGAAAGAACCGATAGCTTTGGTAAGATGAGTGAAGGCAGGAATAGGCATGCAAGCACGTTAACAAGTAAAAGGGAAAATATTATCATGAAACAGAATCCAGCATCACTGCAGACAATTGTTCCCATACTCCGATGTTTTGCATTTTAAAGTGAGTAATCAGTAAGCAGACACTACATAGACAAAAAGTCCTTATCTAAGTGTTCAGGTAAGGGACCTACCCTTTTTTATTATGACTAAATACTAACATGCTTTAGAAGTTTAAATACTAACATGCTTTAGAAGTCAAGTTGTATCTTGTAGAAGTTAACAGAATATAAAACGGAAAACATTTATTTCAGTATTTAGTGGTCAAAGAGGATGAAGCTAATGACTTCTGAATCAAAGATTTAATCCTATAATGGAGCCACAGTGTTCAATTGCCAACGATGAGCAGGAGTCATCTCAGCAAGTCACCTGCTAAGCAAGCAAGGAAACAATACAAAAATAAGAAGTGCCGTGGATCCACAGTGGAAGAATGTACAAAGACTGAAAGGACACATACCCACTAAGATCCTCAGCAAACAAACAAAACCCAAAATCTGGTACCAGAATTACTTCATCAGTTCATTATTGTCCAGAATTGAGACCTTCCCACAGCTCCCAAAGATCTGACCCATATTCAAAGGCCAGATCCAGAACTTTACGGGTCATCTGAAGTACAAAATGATGTTTCCAATACACTGGTATCAGACAGGGCGAACTGCCAATCTTTCTAAACACTCACAAAAATATTTTTTCAAAGATTCATATAATCCTTTACACTAGATTATTGGTAATACATACACAACCCAATAATTGCACTAGAGCACAAGTCATTTTGCATATCAAGTCTTAAAGTCTGTTTTGTCTACAGACTCCTTGGAAACTTGGTTTGCATAACACATTCTTTCCAAAAGACTCCTCTGCTGAAATATATGTTTTTTTTTTCTTTTATTAAAGATGAGGCAGTTCTCTTCTAGTTTCAAAAACTCAGTCTAAATTATTTTATCTTAAATTCAGCAGGGGACCCTTCCTTCCATCTCCATGAGGCAGACAAACCTTTCCACCCTACAGATTTTAACTGAAACCAGTTCTTTCTAGATTCAGTAACCCACTCAGCTTTTATATATTGCATTGACTTACTCATTCCACATGGCACATTAAGATATCAGAGACCTTTAACTCTCTTGTCTGGTGTGTTACACCAGTCTTCAGCTACTAGGCTGCATACCATTCCTCAAATAGCACAAGCCATTCAGTTTTTTCAGTGGTACAAACGCATGAAGCAAGCCATCCCCCATTTTTCCCCTGCATCAGCTGCTTTAAAATAGATGAAACCTTAGGAATAATGCTGAGTGTCTAATGGGAGCCTCTCCTGAGGTCTGACCATATTTTAAAAATAAAAGGTGACAAGTGTGGCTGTACTGGGTACAAGAATATGGCTGAGTACAATAGCAACCTATTTATGCAGTGCCTGTGACATTTTTAAACAGCCTTGCAGCAAAATACCTGAGGCTCCATAGAGAACAACAGCATCAAACATTTATTCACATGGAGGTGGTTATTTCCTCCAGCCAAATGGGTTGCTGAGAGAATTCACGAAAGCAAAATATTTTTCTAAAAGCTGTCAACTTACATAAGATTAGACAATACTACTGAAGAACAGCTTAAGTATCTAGAAGGTTTTATGAATGATGGCTTTTGTTCAGATTAAGTTTTTTACATCATTATGGAGAAACTTATTACAGGTTTAATATGATTTGCAACCTCCACTAAATCAAAATAGAGGACTATGCCAGGAGCTGGAGATACTTAATGACATGCTGCTTGTCTGGATTTTTCTTTAGGGGATGCATGCGGGGAGAAGGCTTCAAGGTCAAATTTAGGACCCTGAATTTTGCTTAAGTAGTCTAAAAATTAAGTGTAACAGTAATAAATGAATGACAGTATGCTATCAAAGATTTCATTAACAGTCTGAAAATCCACTTAGTAGAGGTCTAGCAGGGGAACAATGCTGTCAAACACAGTATGCCCACTTACAGTTGTATTTTAAAACCAAATTTTATCTTCCAAATGATATATGTTCAAAGGTAGTCATAAATGCTGTAATCTCAGACTTCTGACTTTCTGTAAGCCACAGCATCTGTAAATTTTTACATTAAAATGATTTTCCATCATTCCATTATACTGAATTTCTTATGCTTTTCATCAGCACAGTACATTTGAAAACCAGAGTCAATAACTCCTGAAGTAAATTATCTCAGATGTTCAGTTTGAGCTTTAATGAGGAGAGATTTTTCAAAGAGCCTCAGCAACTCTTCGCAGACCCAGATCCCTTTATTAGTAGCTGCCCAATCCAGCAGCACAGAGGCAACGCAGCCCCAACTCCCTGCCCCAAGGTGCAGCCCAGTAACAAGGCTGAGCACACATTCCCCATAGGCACACACACAGAAACACCTGCACAGCACATACGTACACGGCTGGCCACACAGGTCAACGCAAACTCTGCACTTAGGTAAACACAAGCAGCACCAATGGCCTCCTCCTGCTCCTCTCTGAACAGGGTGAAAGTCCATTAGGAGAGTATGTACATATGCGTGTACACACACACATACAGAGGATATGGATACCTCTGTTACCTGGCCTTGGGCTCACCCTCAGTCTCCCTAGCAGCTGTCCCCAGCCCCTCAGTCTCCCCAGCTGCCAGCACATGGCACACAAACCCCTGTGGCCCCACTCTAGTTGCTGGTACTCAGACCCCCTCGCAAACACACAGACATGCTCACTACAGATCCCTCTAGGATCTGGCCTTGGACTCCCGGTCTAGCCAGCAAGAGACTCTTGCCTCTGGTTACTTCATGCACAGATACACACACAAACAAGGGTCTCACCAGCAGCTGGCCTGGACCCCCAGTTCCTCCAGTAGCCAGCTCCTCCAGCTGTCTCACGCAGATGCACGCACATTTTGCCTGGACTTCACAGCCCCTCCCAAGTCTCTTCTCCTACTCCCTGGCTAGTCCTGCTTCACAGTCCCTAGCAATCACACACCAATACATGCACCCTCACTCGACCCAGCCACATGGGCCCATCACCCATGGTCTCACTCTAGCTGCTGGCACTGAGACCCCCGTAGGCAGCCCCTACCCAACAATTAGAAATTGATTTCATGAGAAGACAGGCCAGACAGCGCTGATCCGGGCAGGACACGGCCACACAAGCATACTGCCCAGCCACCAGCTTACTCACCACCAGCCCACTTTATCCCTTTGCCCCTCTATTTTCCCCATGGTTGCTCCTTCCCACAACATCACCCTGATCCCTCCTTTCCCCAGCCTTGGTCCCTCCCCTAAGCATCCCGTGCTGAGTTGTGTATAATCCCAAAATGTTCTTCCCTGCATCCCATAATAAGTCCCAGGATGACCCTACCCGCTTCCCAATAGGCAAGCTGACCCTGCGGAGCCTCTCCATTTACCCATCAAGTGGCTGTCACACCCTGGTCCCCAGGGCTGATGGTCTCCAGTGACAGCCCTGGCAGGAGCCAGGTCAGGAGGCTCATTTCTCTGATGAGGTTACCAGGGTTCTCCCGCCTGCTGCTGCGCCTCAGGGCTTCACTGTGCGCACAGAGACGAGCCTTTTAATCGCATAACCTATCACCCTTCATATTTCAGACTGAACATCCAAAGCCATTCCAAGCATATTTATCAAAGCCAGGAAAATAACATTTCAAAGTTCAAAGCTATTGTGTTTGGAAAATCATCATGTTCACCACTTGTTTTAAGTTGTGGGGTTTTAGATTAAAAAACACAAGCACATCATTTATCAGATTTACTTACTGAAGTTGTTGCTCTTAAGTGTCAGGTGCTTGCTCATGTGTAATCCTAATGAACGTTTTCCAACAGTTATCAGGACACTTAAGTAATACAAAAAGCACCACATACCTTGTTGACCATATCATATTATATTTGCTTTATAAACACTCCTGACTGTTAATGTTATTGCTAAGCAACTGGACTATCTACCATACAGTATTTGCATAGCACTGTCTATCAGCAAACAAATTATTTTGAACTCTTGGTTCACAATTCACAGAATTACAAATGTAACTAATACTGAACAGATATTTTTTTAAACTTTTGATCAATTATTGAAATCATCGGATGACAAAAAACTCATTCACCACTAGCATTTAAAGGATTGGAACTGTAAAGACATTCAAAAGCATGGGAGGTTTGGGTTGTATGGGAGATGACAGGAAAGCTGAAGTTTTAATTATACAGCAGCTCTGCAAGGTAGAGGAAGCAAAACGAAAGACTGGAATTTGCAAAGTACCACTTTATGCCTAGAAGGTAAGGGAACTCGGCTCTCCTTACTAGCTGTTACAGCAGCTGCAAAAATGCAAATCTGCTCATGCACAAGAGAAAAAAATTAGTCTGTCAGAAAATGGAAGAGGAACAGACAAAGAGGAACCAGGACTGTGCTTATGTTACAGCTAAAAAGCTGCCCTCTTCCATCGCCTCCCACATGTTACCTTCTCCAGTAATCCTAATTCTGTCCTTCTCTACCAATATGTGGAGTGATAGCTCACTGAGATCCCTCTTCACTTCCATTTTCTCTGAAAAGCAGAGATTTATTTTTATTTGAATTAAAACCTCAGCGTTTCCAAATTATTTCATCCCAATGACATAATTTATAATCTGGCAAAACAGCTACTATTACTGAATTATATTCTAACGCCCCCTCCATGAGTTTCACTGATGTTAAATGGTGCATTCCCTTGTGCAGGAAATCATACAACAATTAATACTTCAAGAGAGCAATGAGCTTGGCCAGACAAGCTGAGTGAGGGCGCTTGGCTGGGCAACCCCACTAAGGGCAAGCAACCAGGTTCCTGGAGGGTTTATATAGAGACATTTTAACAATTACTTTCAGCAAGGGGGCTCTGGACATCTGACCTAACAAGAGAGTCATGCTCTCATCACTGCAATGATGAACTGAAACCCTGTTGGTCACAGCTATGGGAAGGTCAAATACACAGTAAAGAGTCAGCGTAGAATTTTACGTGCCCCATTCTTTGCAAAGGCATCATCCCAGCGGAATGGTATAAGCAGCCATACACCAGCTGAACAACAGCAGGAGGAGCTCATATATTCCTGTTACTGTCAGGTCAAAACAGTGGGTAATTTTACAACTACTCCACAAGAGACAGATATTTAAAATAGATTTAAAATAGACAGATGAATGATATGAATTTGGAGTGGTGGGTGAGGCTACAAAAATTCTAATTACCAAACATCTGAAATTGCATGCTCTACTAGCTAGAGATTAACCCAAGTATTAGTTAGGCAGGCTTTCTAAGTATGGAGCTTCAGAAAGCCTATGGCCGCCCACACAACCATATGCTTAGGTTGTACCAGACATTCCCAACATACATCGCCTTATTTTTTGGTTTGATCCTTCCCTTATCATTATTGATTTCTCACCTGTACTATTATTGGGAAAGCTGCAGCATCACTGTTAGCAGCCTACAGCTCAGCATGGACAGAAGCGCAAAGAATCACACACAAGAGAATATACCACAAAGATCACGCAAGAGAATACACAATGGATTTAAGCCACTTCTGCACAAACACTGACCTGTTAGCACTGTTTGTGAAGTTCCTAGGACAAAGAATATCTTTTCTGTATTGAACATGAGAGAGGAAGCTTCAGTTTGCTTGTAAAGTCCACATTACAACAGCTGGGGTAGAGGGAGGAAGCAGTGGCAAGAAGGATGTCGTACCCACCAAGCGGAAGTGGGTAGCCAAACAGAAGAATATTGCTACCCTTCTAAAGGGGGGGGGAGCTCCAAGGTGACAGTCTTAAAATTTTAAAGCATGTGGCTAAAAGTAGACAGAGTAAGGCTGAGGAGAAAGGACACAACTCCTTACCTCTCCAGCTCTACAATGTCTACTTAACATGCACTGCATTAGTAAAAACATGTTCCCAGTAGAAGAATTAATTTAAATAATCGCTTCCTCAGGTTACATAGTTTTATGAAACAATACACATTTAATATTTATACAATGACAGTACCTGGCATCGTACAGGCCTGAAGTCTCTGTGGATAATGGACTACACATCAACTCCATCTTCATGTTAAAATGTAAGTTATTCTGGAGACTACATCTGAATTTTTCCAGGGAGAGTCAGGGAATAGAGGAGGAAGTGGTACAAGACAGGCAGATCCTTTTAAATACATTACATATGCTTACTCAGATCAACAGTCATAGGTTTTGAAATCATATCATAAACCCACATTATTTTTCTATATAATAAAGAGAAAGGAAACAAAGCATGCACCATCAGTGTCAACAGAGAACTACTCACATACTAGGATAATTTTAGTATTAGAACACTATAGTATCAAATTTGTACTGGTTTAATTCCATCACCAAAATAACAAGTTGGACCAAATTTAACACTAAGTCCTGGCACATCCAATTACGCTAGAACTTGGATATCACAGTGGTAACAACATGAAGGCATGAGAAGAGCCCTTTCAAGAAGGTATCTTTAGATACACATAACAGTTACACATAAACTAAAATTCTCAGAAGGACATACTACAGAAAGACTTAAGAGAATTGCATCAATTTCAGTGTTGTTTAAAAATCCCTAGTCAAACTGTTATGGTTTCACCACTCAGGTTACAGGGAAAATGACTAACTTAGCATCACCAAGTATCTGTTATATCAACATTATTTTAACTATTCTTTGTGCAGATTCTCCTTCCATGCGTAATCCCAAGTGCAGTACTTCGTTCAAAATACATGTATGACGGAAGGAAAACCAAGTCTTTGTGGCTCAAAAGACCATTTCCTGTTCTCACTTACACTTTCAGTCCTATTTTAAAAGGCAGTCAACAAGACTTCAGTAAATTACTTCAGTCAATTGTGGTTCCTTTATTGTAACTACTAATCTGCTAAGAAGAACTTTTATTTAGTCTATGTAGCATCAAAATAAACTCTAGAAAAAGGATGGTAAAACACAAGAACTGCAGCCTCAGATTCATGTTAGCACAATTAAAAAGCTACAGCCAAGCTGTGTAAGATGTTCTTTAAGTCATGTACCAGCACAAACAGAAAGCATGCATTTCTGCCTGTGAAGCACCATCTGCAAGCAATAAACTTCCCTATCTTATTCTGGCCTCCAGGAACATGAATAATGGCCTTTCACACAAAAGATAGACAGCTGGAGGGGGTGCCAAGATAAACCTGGAGAACTTGTGTTTACTGTACAAGTCCTACACAATCATTAAGAGTTCCCAGGAATAGCCTCTCCTGGAAGCCTGTGTCTCACTTCTCCCTACACACGCCCCAGACTACACCACCTATTCTGACATGCTGTAACAAATAGGTTTAGTATAACCCAAAAGCTGTTAATATGTCCCAGGAAGAGAGGGGGAGAGCCCCTAGATCTCCAGTTGAGATGTTAGAACAGACCCTCTTAACAGCGCTAGCAGGACTGCTTAACACAGCATTTGGGGAAAAAGCACTGCCCTGTGCACTGTCATGCTTACAGCCAATGTCAAATAAGCACATGTTTAGAGTCAGAAGGTACCCCATAATTTGCAAGACAAATACAACAGGCAACTCTGTCTACCAGAAATACCAAGATGCCCTTCAAGGGCACATCAGCTCACAGAGCGTAAATCGAGACAAAGATTCCTAAAGTCTAAGATACCACGAGTTGGTAACAGTGTTAGACAGTACCTGTCTATCCATAAGGACCACAACATCTGACAATTCAGTAGCCACCTCTCAGGGAGGCTGCACTGCAGTAACATGCCCTCTTAATACCACACAGAGCTCGTATGCCCTCCCCACAAATGGGAAATTGGAAGTGGTATTAATGCATCCTCTTGAGTTCCTGGATGAATGAAAGACCTTTTTATAGACGGCCTCAGGACTCAAAAGCACCTCCTCAAAATAGAAATCTTGAGTTGATACTCCTGTAAATACAACACAAAAGTAGGAGAACCACTTCAGCATTCGAATCAACTTCTAAAGCAATATTTCAATAATTTTTTCCCCCCCTCCAGTGGGACCTTTGGTCTTGGTCACTGCTGTAGTTGTGACTGAGAAGTACTCAAGTCCACCATATCCAAAGTTTAGAAAGTACTGAAAAATTAAGTTGTGGGTCATGTTATTTCATTACCATTTCTGGAGGACATCATTCCACCTTCCTCAAGCCCTAGCCCACTTTATTCCAAGTTTCACCGAGCTAGCTCACTCAGGTACTAAGCCATAGGGAATGGCAACGCCACCTCTTGATAAGTAAATCTAGTGTTGTTTTGTAACACAAGGAATCCCTTCTTAAAAAAAACCCACATTTACAACTTGTTCTGAACCAGGCTTGCACACTCTTCATATTTATTTACAACCTTCATCTTTAAACAAGTTTGTAACATAGCTGTTCTTCATCCCTGCAATAGCTACCACGAACAAGCAGATTCAGCAACTTATTTCTCTGAACTTCACAATTTAAGATCGAGAACTTAATGCAAAGACCACAAATGGTTTAAAAATCCATGCTGCTTACATAACCCATCTCTTTTACTTAAAATGCAAATCAGTGACCACCAAAATCATGTTAATACTTTATTTAAAAATGAAAGAATTAACTGACTTAATGCCACGTTAATCAGTCAGTGCTCAGCATTTAACCTCACTGTCCTTACCAGGCAAGAGCATTCAGGTCAAGTCAAAAAAGCAGCACACAGGAGTAACAGATGGCAAAATAAAAAAATGCTTCCTACAGCCCTATCTAGTGACAGAGGAGCTCCCACTGCTGCAGTGACTGATCACCGCTCCTTGCGGGGACAAAAACCATTCAATTAAACATTAGCACAGAATCATCAAGAACTAGGTAAATGTAGTATAATAATATTGTTCTGAAAGGCTGGGGAAAAGTTATTTTAAAGCCCTTACGTATTTAATGATTACATGGTGGGTTTGATGGACTGTAAAGTCAAAAGGAAGAAATTTAAGTTCTGAGTCCCCAGACAAAGCTGTTTACAAAAGTGATATTCTGCACCAACACACTATATCTATCTACAGAAGTACATAGACATATCTATATATTTATATAGATACAGATATAGACACAATCTCACTTGCACAGAAAAATATACCTGATACTCCAACATACTCTTACAGGCTGCAGGAATTTGGAGCTGATACAAATTCAGGCTTTCTACCTTACTGAGCACTTAAAAAGATACAAAGAATAATGGTTTTGAAGCTGTAGAAAACAATATTCTCTCTCACTGCATGTCCTCACTTCAAAAATAGTCATCTGCATCCTTAACCTGACCTCCTTATAACCAGAGGAATAGCTTCCCCCAGAATCCTCACAGAACTCGTTATCTTAGTCTGCTTTTTGCAGACAATCATGTTAGTTGCTTTAGTTTGAGCTTATTTGGGTTTTAGCTTTCATTTTAAAGGTCAGTATGAGCACCTAGTGCTATGAAGCAGCTCTTTAAATAAGTTTAAGACATCAGAATTTAATTTAGCATTTTTCTTTCACCCTTCAGTATAAATGTCACAATACACAGTACCATCTCCAAAACTCTTCTTCAGTGTAAAAAAACTCACACAATGTAGTTATTCAACTACAGATCCCTTTGTAACCTGATATACACATACTTGTGTATATATATGCACACCCCCACACAGGTAATACTCATGGGTTGGCAAGATACTATTTTGATTTCTTCTAGATACAAGAGCTTAAAATTTTATATCAAACACTAAAAATATATATTTAGTTCCCTTACCTGTAAGAATCCTTTTAACTTAGCAAAAGGCTAACACAAACTCCCAGCTGAAGCTGTCATTAACAGCACAGTAGAGAGAAAAAAAAAACCACAAAACCCAAAAATTTTAAATGTTTAACTAAAAAAAATTTAAAAAATCTTTCTATTACCTTTACAGGAAGAAGACACTACTACAAACCCAGTCAAAAAAATAAGGTCAGTATACTAAATAAGACAGGAACTAGGCAACGAGGGCAAAGGGCTTACTAGAAGTAGGTGGTCTTCAGTAGCAAAGCCTCACACCACTCACAAGTACAAATTATTCTTTTTAAAAAAAAAAAAAACTCAAGTTGTGGGGGGAAAAAATCCAGGGCAAAATCCCCAGTCTTTGAAGATAATTATTTCTGTGTCACATTAAAAAGAAAAAGAAACATTGTGTCATATATTATATTGTACTTTATACTATAGGTCTCAAAACTCCACCTTAGTCGGATTTTTGACTTAACGAAATCCTTGTAGACAGCCTATGCAGAAGGAGGAATTTTGAGGGGACAATTTTCAACTTTGGTTGCAAATGAGAAAATTCAAGATCATTTGGGGTGTAGGAAAAAACCTTTGCCTTATAAACCTAATTAATTAATGTTTGTACTGAAATATCATCCATGGGTCTCATTTAATAAGCAAAGTCCCCTTCCTGGCATCAAGAGAAAAAGGGAAAAAAATGTCATCCTGAATTATTTTATACAGACTAAACTGTAGGTTTGAGGGGGGAGGTGGAAACAGCATCCACAGCACATTACAGTCACTATAATTCTAGGTTAAAAGGTAAATTCCTGTATTTTGATCAGGTCAAGGCTTTTTTTAAGAATCAAGATCAGTGTATTTTAGAAATTAGGTTATGGATTGTCTTGAAAGCAATGAATTTTCCAGGTGTATCTAAACTGCAAAGATTGTCCAGTGGGTGGGGAGAGTTTGTTAAGTAAACAAAATCTCCTCATTGTGCCAGAAATTAAAGAGGAAACACAGAAGCGAAGAAAGGGGGAAGAAATATAGGACTCTGGCAGTTTTATTGTATTTGCTTTTAGCTAGAGCAGAAGAAAAGTTCCTTCAGGCAACAAGAACACCTGCCTTGCAGAAAGCCAGTCACTACGTGATTTACTCCAGTGCAGTCCACATTAAAAAAATGTTCCAAGGAGTGTCCTGAGAATAACTGAATATCACATGCCAATCAAACTGGTGAGACTATTCACTGAACCAAGGCCTTACACAATGTGGTTCTCAAGTATCTCCAATCTGTAATTCTGCACGCTGTGCAATGAAACAAATACGAACAGCTAGTCAAGTCATAACACCTTGCATATACTTCAGTATTTACATATACTTCAGTATTTACATAAAGGCAGAAAGGAGAGTTTCTTTATGAAGCATGCTGAATCAGAGAGCAAGCCAGATTTTGCAACAGTAGGCACTCCAAGAGGGCCACAAAACAGATGGTAGTTCAGTGTGACAAAATGTGTCAATATAAGCCTTTCACTGCTTAAGTGTAAAGGCAAGCAAATAACCTAGATTTATCTCATCCATTCATACATGGCATTAAAGCCCTTAGAAAAATATTTAACTTGCAGAGTCGTAAGGAATGGGCAAGGAGCACAGCCCTTTGTATCATGATTATATTGCCACCAAGATTACAATTTTAAAAAGTCTTTGAAGGAGGCAGAAAATTAATCTGAAACAATAACTTAAGTTCAATTACAAGCAGGAATTTGGGTGTTAAGATTACCTGGAGAGACAAGCAAAATGCCCTGCAGCTGAAGTACTGCCACACTGGAAGCACTGGTTTGACTGCTAGCCGTGGAGATATACTCGAGAGTCTTCCAAGTAATATATATTTTTGGAGAACAATGTGAGGACAGATATGGGGACAAAAGTTTCCTTGATTTTTCTTAAACATTTATTCTCTGAGAAAACATAGTATTACTGCTCATATCCTTCTCATCTGCAAAACTGCTTTATTAAAAAAAGAAAAAAGTTCTGAGCTAGTTAAAAAGGAAGTATTACCAAGACCTGACTAGTGTACTCTTTCAACAGGGATAGATGGCAAAAGTCTCCAGAGCAGATGCAAGTACAGGGAAGAATAGCTAAAAAAAGAATTAAATAAATTTTAGCATTAATACAAGGGAACAGATACTTAGAAGATATCACCCATACAAGTATAAAGGGAACAAAAATGACAGTACAGAAATCACTTCTTGGAACGCTCCTCAGCATCATACATAACAGAAGAAAGCATTACTGTTCCCTAAAATACTCAAAGAAAATAATTTCATTGGGTGCTTTGTAAGTAGTTTAAAAAAAAGTTCAGAGATCAATTAAGCAATATATGAAAAAATACTGTGTTCTAGGATACTATAGAGGTAAAACTGAGAAGAGACTAACACAAGAAAAGCTAGAGAGTTTAGCATGTTCTCATTTTTACAAAAGCTCTTAATTGATTAGGAAAGGAACTAATATAAGTGCTTTCTGTGAATGTCCCTATTCTCATGTCCCTATCAATTTTTTTAACCTATTTCTAATTTCAACCCGATCCAACAGAGGGTTGCAGCTTCCAAAGATATACAAGCTCTTAAAGTTATATAAAAAGAAATGGACAAGTCCAGGGGCCCTTCTAACTTGTCCTTACTTTCCCCTTAAAAAAGCTACAGCATTAACTCAACTGTTTTAGACACCATTAGGTGATAAAGATAACTAGTGCCCAAGGCATAATAAAGCTTCAAATCAGCACTTTTATACTTTTTTAGACACCAAAGAACCTAACCACACAGGCTACAAATCCATAGAGTCCCAACTTTACTAGAGTCATTGCTTATGGGGGGGGGGGGGGGGGGAATCTTAGTTGCTACAAGTGATTTTCTGTCAAGTGTACTGCCTGTTAAGGGAGAGTTTCTACATTAGCTGGCTGCTTGTTATTCCAATTCCTGTGCTGTTCCAGTATCTGACTCAGCCACAATTTCTCTGTAGTCCTGAAGTCACCCAGGAACATCCCATCTGTACACAGCAACTGTGCTGAATTCAGCTGTTCTTCATTTACTCTTACGTGCCTCAGCCTGATTTCATCTCTCCATCCTTTATATATACCTACTCAAAGATTTTGCAAATTAATTTTTCATGCTTTCTTATCTAATGCAAAGTACTACCAGAGATCAGGAAAACATTTTAAAAAGTATTTCAAATTTTACTATTCTGAAAAGTTCTAAACACATGCCAGAGGCAGGTGTGTGAAAATTCCCCTGAAACACTTGAACCGATAAAGATGCTCTCCCAAGTCATGGCCTACGTGTGTGTTCAAGGGAATTTCCACTGTTTTTTAGATTCATGTTTCACATTCACATACTACTTCATTTATAGTTCACGTTAAACAGTATTTCCTAGCCTTCCCTAACACCCTCCCTCACCGGTAAATGCCAGGACATACAACTGTGGGACAACATAACGTACGACAACAGAATTAAACTTCTACCTTAAGGAGCTGAGATTTCCTGGTTTTATGCCTTAAGCCTTCCCCTGGCCATAGGGAACCAAGCTTTGGAAAAACAGGTAAGAATCTGTTATTTGTCAGTAATTTCTGCAAAATGACATGTCCCAACGGTCTTCCCATTCTTCCTGTAGCCCCACACACAGAGTACAGAACAGGGTACTTTACCTTGTGTTTTTAACAAAGGTTTCCTACCAAGAAGCAGCAAGTTTGCAAGCTCATGCTGCCTAGGCAGTTAAACCAATTTTAATCAAGGTAGCATACAGAAAAGTACATAAGCTGCAGAAAATTCCACCATATTTTTACTAGTATTAGAACTACAAAAATATGCTATCTACCACCTTTTAACCTACAGCTTCTCTATAGCATTGTTTGACAAGTCTTTTCATTTTCCACAAAAAAGCTAAAACCAAAGAGAGTTAATTTCCCTATATGCCATGCCAATAGTTCTAGAGATTAAAGTGATATTAATTTCTAAAAAGTACCTTTCCTGAATAGTAGTTTACATTTGCTAACAATCCTTCTGCATTAATACTATCATAATTTTAATGTGGGCTCCAAATGAGGTAATTCCATCCGATGAGTAAACCTCAGTTCAAGTCAGCACAAAGCTAAATTTTGGGGAAATCTAAATCACATTTCAATCTTCAAAAGTCAATTATGATCACATTAAATATAATCATAAAAGTTTCATTATTTGTTCAAATGCTGTTTACTTCAGAGTTACAGATGATGACTTTATCTGAATTTGGCAAGAGGGGTCAGATACCGGCAAGGTTGAAATTGTTGGAGTAGTTACTAAGAAGGAAACCATCCCAAGCCATATGCCTCTTTGTTTGTGCAATCTCTTACAACCGTCCATCAGGATAAACAAAACTATTTTGCCCCCATAATAGTGATGCCCATTTGTGCAAGATAGATTTCTTCACCTACTGTTCTGTAACAGAAGCCTAAACCCCACACACTTTCCTGACCTCCACTTGATAGGTACATAGAAAAAGCAAGAAACATCAGTTTCTACCAGGGAGAGAAAAAAAGCAAAGCTACCCATGTGTAAGAGTGGATCGAGGAAATGAAATATAGGACAGTTTATTAGAACAGTAATTTTATATTCTTAAAAAAAATTAGCAAGTGATCAGGGGAGCGTCACTGTCATCAGTAAAAGAAACACAAACTTAATACAGTCCTCAAAACCATTTTTTCAATAATTAATCATGCCTTCCATGCCATTTAGACAACCCAGTTCAAGTAGCAAAACCCAACAATTCCTGAAACAACCCATCAACTCACCTCATGTTGCTGATATCAACTTATGGACCTGGCTTAGGAGTTGTGCAGCCGCCAATTCTTCACAAAGTTCGTGCAAGAAACAAAACTGGAAGGGTTCAACTGTTTGTTACCATTGCTTTCAGAGAAGGCCTTTTTTCCAGTTTTCAATTAAAAACACTTTTCTAAACTAACCCCTAAATCACATTTATTCTTTCACGGATCAGTAACAGAGGTCTGGCAAACCAAGGTATCAATCTACTTTCCTCAATAAAAGAAGAGCCAAAAAAGGATTTTTATCACTGCTACCTGCTCAAATCCCAATGCCCTGCAAACAGGACTGGGGAAATGAAATCCAACTTACAGCACACCGTTGCTGATGGAACCAGTCTCGCTTTCAGAAGTTCATAGAAAACTGTTGATGTTTTGTTACCCACCTCCCTCACTGTAAAAAGCAAGGGAATACAACCACCACAGAACCTATGCTCTTTATTCTCATTTTCTCATTTGTAAACCAGAAAATGATGTTGATTTATAAAGCAACACATTTTTTTGATACATCTCCCTTCCTTAAACTACTCTAAACTGACAAAGCATCCCTCACAAAAATGACAGGTTTAGGTCTGGTTGAAGTAGCAACATTAGCAAGACTTTTCCCCAAAATTTCCTGATCTTTACAGAGCACTTCCTTACTCTCAAAGCATCCCGTAAAAGAGAAAGAGTTGCAACACAAGCCACAGAGGGTGGACAGAAGGTGTAAAGAAGAAAGCAAATCTTTCAGGTTAAACAAGATAGCTTTTCTGGGACAGGAAAAAAGGAGCTGTCAACAGCCAGGATTTTATTGACTAGCTATCAAACAATTAGGAGTAACTGGCATCTGGTCAAGATGATGTAAAGGATTACATGAAGTGAGTTAGGTAGCTCAGACGCTCAAGGAATCTTAAAGGGAATAGAAAGAGGAAAAATAGGAACACTACAAGTCTATTTTGTGAAATTCTGTTAGTACTGGGGATTAAAAACCTCTAAAATTGTACGGTGTTTTTCCATGTTTCCTGGCATTCTGGAGTCAGAAGAGTCACTCAATACTCATACAATTACGTTAAGTACAATATAAACAAGAAAATGGTTTTAGACATCTTTATTATTTAATAACAAAAAGGCAGGAGTTATTGCTCTTAAGATGTATCAAGAACCAAGGATTCCAGCTGCAAAACTCAGAGCATGATAGCAATATGCTAACACAATGCTGATAGACAAGAAGTATCAAAATAGTGGCTGTAGAATAGCAACAGGGTTTTTTTGCTTTGGGTTTTCTTTTTTTCCCCTAATTGTGACAGCAACTGAGACAACCTTAGAAACCGTTCTCAGTGCCTCTGTTATTTTACTGTAAGTATTTAGTGTTCATAAGTATTTGATGGTCTTATATTTACCTTATACTACAGAATGAAATGACCAAAAGCTGTGGCTGAGGCAAGTACGCATATTAAGGCAGGCACAAAAAATATCAAACCTTAAATGGACTCAGAGTTGGAAAACCAGGTATTTTCAACTAAAAGTGCTGCTGCCACAGACCTCTAGCCACAGATGTTAGTATTTATTTCCGAGACTCGCAGATCTTCAGCTTATAACTTCTAGATTACTTCTGTTCAGCACACAGTTCATGTCTATACCTAGAACAACTACTTAATTTTAAGGTCATCACATACATATTTCCACATATTAAAAAAAAGTACTGAATTTGATACATTAGAGTTAAACTGATTTCTCTTTAAAACATCAAAGTTCACAAGTGTTACTGTGGTTGCATAGTTGAACACATGCATCTGACTATCAATTTTCTAAAAATACCAGGTTATAAATTTAGCATTTTACTCGATAACCACAGAAGCGGCAAAACAAAGAAGTTTGATACTCACAGCAAAAAAAAGATTAAAAAGCCATCCAGAGTGCCAAATTTCAGAAAGTCCAGTGAAAATGGCTCACTACATAAATATGTACTTAAACAGCACCATCTGAACAATTATTTTTAGAATGTACTTAGACTGCAATGCATTCCAGCATAGTAAGAAGTCACAACTGCCATGAAGCAGTTGCCTCAGGGCTACATTAAGGCTGTTCAACAGTTTAAATACGCTGGTGAATTTAATGACAGATCTAGGCATTCGTTAAAAAACAATGTTTTGTGGTAAGTGATTTAAGAAATTAATTGGATTCAAGCACAAGCATCTGACTAGTTTACTCCAACTGCCAGAAGCAGAAAACAGGAAAATAAAAGTGCTCTTTACCTACTGCCAGAGGGTCCGGTTCACCCTCCTGCCACCCCTTCTCACACTTCAGAACAAAGCCTTCCCCTTTCCTAATCTGAACATTAAAAGTAAGTCCTATTCTTCAAAACTAATTTCCTATAGCGAGAAGAACAAAAGTACACGGGCATGCGTGTGTGTTGTTCACTACTGCCGAACATAAGGTTTTTATTTGAGATCTCACAAGACATTTAATTAAGTTTGACTATAGAATCCCTTAGGGGTAAAACAATTAAAAGCTTTCTGCATTCTAACAAATAACTTTTCACCCTTAAAGACCAAGGGGGGGGGGATTCTAAGTTTTCCACTTTCATAGTGCTCTCAACACTACCAACATACCTTTTCTTGACACAAAACCACAGGAAACCTCAAAAGATGCAGTACTTCCCATATTGACATTGTGTCATTTTTGGCTCAAACTTATTTTAAGTAAACTTGGAGAGGTAGAAGCCTAATTAAATACCATTTTCACAAGAAGCTTTATTTATATTATTTCTAATCATTTAAATGGACTATAAGTAGAAAAGGCTTTACAAATATAACAGTCTGAACTACAGGAGAACCCTGTTTCACAGATTTCACATGGCATCTATGCAGGGGACAGCAAGATCTGATCACATTATTAGACCTGTAAAATCTTAAACTTGGATTTATTGACTTGATCTTCAGATAGGAAGATGCCAGGTTTAGGTTTTATAAAAGACATCTTTATGACATTGTAACAAAAAGAACTGTGGCAGACCAAACAAATTTCCTAAAGAACGATGCATTAGAAGTAATTTTCTGCCTAGGCCTCCATTTCTAGGGTGGCTCTGTGTGATGGAAAAAGGAGTCATTTCTTTCCCAATCCCATTTTTGTCAGGAGATCCTGCTTAAGGAAGGCCAAGATCCAAACCCAGTCATCTTCCAGCAACATAAATGGCTCTCAAGATCTTCTGCTGAAGGCTTGTGATGCAGTATAAAGGTTAGAAGGTGTCCTGAAGCAATTTGGAGGGAATGAAGAGGGAGAGAAGAGTCACAAGATGCACCAAAGTAATAATGCACGTAACATAGTTCCAAATGACTTCAACTCAGAACGAAAGAGGAACTGGTAAAATCTCCTTAGAATTTCATTGTCAGTTTTCAAGTGATTCCTTTTGCTAAAAATCAAAAAGGGAATTTAGAATAAAACTTCCCTGTGCCAGCAATGACATAGCTGGAGAAAGAAAGGTCTGACTGTGGGCTACCGATGTTTGCAAGGAAGAGGCTGTTGCTCTGCACAGCGTGAAGCGAGAAAGGCAGAATTTACCTGAGCTGATTCTACTGATTCCCCTCCTCTGGGCCTGAGGGATTGCTGATCATGTGGGTTGGTAGCACATCCCCTTAATCAGTGTGTTGCAGTCTATTTCCTTCACATGGACAAAGAAACAGAACTTAAACCCAGCAGCCACAGGCTCCTCTGAAGGAAGAACGTATTTACACGTTTAGAACTGGGGAACTTTTTCAGTGCTGGGAATCAAGTTGGATTTCAAACCCATTTGGTACCCTCCACCTTATTGCACATTCAAACCTAACACTGGTGTAAAGAGACAGGGAGGAGATGAAAATTGCATGGCTATGGGCCATATAGAACCACTGGCCTTATTACCTTGGCCCCAGCCACCAGTTTCTGCTCTTGACTTAGTTTCCTGTCTAGAAAAGGGTCAGACAAAGAATGTCATTAGTCCTTCAAAGAAATGAAGTACAAATATGACCCATGGACAGGAAGCTTACACAGAGGCATAAAAAACATTCTTCCCAAGTGCCCGGGATATTTTTTTCTCCTCTCTCTCTCCCCCACATTTTTTCTTTAAACTGCTCACACTCTTTCCCTCTCTCAGCCTACAGAAGTGGCAGACAACATCAACAAAAAAAAAGCATAGAGAAACAGCATAAAGTCCATCCTTCACACCTGAGCGGATGGCAGTTCAAAGGGGCCCTACCTACCTGCAACCCTGTCGTTTGCTTCAAGAACTCTGTTTGCCCAAGGAAAAAGAGACGAGCAAATCCTGGAAGCAGATCCTTCCCCAAAGGAAGTTTCTTTCTGAGTCTGCAACCTGGAGCTTTTGCTTGAGACTCAGTCCTCTGAGCGGATTCTTTCTTCAAACTCTCACACTGGTTCTTTACTTTTGTGGGCAGCTGGAAAAAGAATGAAGCCGTAGGCTGAGGCAGGGACTCCATACTTCCAGGATAGGGAGGCAGAAAGACTGGAGGGGAAGGAAAAGTGCTAGTTGGTAACTTCTTGAATAATGATCTGCATTCCCTCATTTTCTGCCACACAGAGACATACACAGTCACTGCAATAGGGGAGGATGACAAGAGATGAGTACTAGACATGCAGTTTTTTCATGCTCTGATGCCAAAAAAAAAATAAAAAACAAACCCCAAAGTGTTGAGCTGTGAACTTTCAAGACTTTTAAGACATCTACCAATAGATGAGATCAATCATAAGATGTTTTGTCCAGAAAGTTCTCTCAGTTTCTTACAAGTAGATGGGGGGGGGGGAATTTAAGTGCATTTCTTGGAAAAAATTCCAAATCTCTCCTCTCTTCACTTTCTCTCAAGTGAATAAAAAATAGCATCTATTGCAATGCAGTGAACATCTCCCCATAATCTAAGAAGAAATTATAATACTTACCTGATTGTTTCCCTCACCAAAGACTTCCTAATCCCACCCCCAACTCCTCTGTAAAGGCCTTACTCTAATTTCAAGTATTCTACTCTATTTGCAAAATCAGATTGATCAGATTGATCAAACACTGACAGGAGTTTAATGCTGTTGTGAAACTCTGACTTAACCTAGGCACATTATGATTGCTGTGGAAGCTAAGAACCTACCCACATTCCTGGATCAGGTTTCTGGATTTCTAGAATATTCCTCCTTTTTCCTGAAAACCCAGATGTCCTAAGATTTAATTGTCATTACTTGAATAACAAAAATATACTGCATAAGAGAGCTGAAATTTTCTTCTTCACAAATACTGAAAGCTGACAGACTCCTGTGTAATTCTATCAGTAGCATAGAGCCAACATGCAACAAAACAAAACCAGAAGTCACTGACTTAAAACACAGTTATATGCATAGCCGTTCATGTATGCGTTTACTGGTTACTATCCATTGCAATACCTTTTACGCAAGAGCAACAGTGTCTGGTATTTGCACATAGGGTAGCCATTGTGCTGTGTGCCTCAGATGAGGCACTACCATTTTACCTGCAGTGCTCTTCCTTGCTCTCATGATCCAATAGTTAACCAAGAAAGTATGCTATTCATTATGTTTGACGCAATTTCACTTAATTCATTTTGGGGCAATTTCGGTGGCGTTTCTTCATCCTCTCCTTTAGAGCTCACACCTAAACAAAATAGCTTTATATGGTTAAGTATCTCATGCGTCCTTCAATTATAAGCTTCCCCCTCCTGAAAGAAACTTTCCTTCATTGTGCTCCAAGTAACAGAAGGAGCAGTTGGAAAAAAAAAGCTAGGTTTTGTCATTAAAACCACAGCAATAATATATTTTTAAAAAGGTATCTTTAACTTTTGCAGTTAGAGTAGCAGACAGGAAAATTTCCCTTTTTTTTTATTAAACAGGTGACCGATAAAACCACCAAGGGCAGAACCTGATATCCTACAGTAATTAAAACAAAAAAATCAGCAAGTTTCTTCCAGAGGAACTGCTCTGGTGTGCAGAAAGATACTCAGCTTCTTGGTTCCTCTCAGGACATTGAATGATGATGCTATCTCAATCTAAGGGAAGATGTTTTGCTCTAAACAGCAAGACTATTACATAGAAATAATAGGACTCATTGTCTTTTAGTGGAATTTCATGACTTTTCAATAACATGAGACCAAGATGTGTTCCTGCACCTTTCAATCTGACAAAACATTGCCTTTTTATTATTTCAGATCAACTTTCAAAGGTTAGAGAGTCAGATTCAGTCTTTTCATTCCACATGCATGTTTTTGTGAAAGAAGGTCTTTCTGTTTGGAAAGAATATCTGACCAAGACACACATAAATGTACTTGGCCGACAGATGTCTCCAGGATGATGTTTATACTCTCCTCGTCCAGTAAGGTAGGGATACAAGGATAAAAGAAGAGAAAATATCATAAACAGAACACATTCAATGCAAGTTTCTACTGCTCTGTACTTGCTGGCTATAAAGCTATCATAAAAGGACAGTATAATTAAAAGCACATTTCTTCTTAAGATTCCCTTGTGAACAGAAGGTTCTTTTTTACCAGATAACTTGCAATACCTTGAATCTCAGGATCTTTTTAAGTTGCTAATACATGCGACTTACTATTTGTAACTACAATGCCATATACAGTATTATAGGCTTAATTTCAGGTGATGCGCTGAAACCTACAAACACTACTAACACTTCCAAAGTCAATATTCTTTTTTAGCTCAAAGCAATAGAAGGTAACAGAGCAAATCAACCCAGACAAAGCAGCATGACCCAGCTTACTGCAGGCTCCTTTCAAACAGGAATCTGCCTAGGGCCTCTGTAATATCAAGATAAGGCTGCCTTTGAGAAATCCTCTTTCACCAGGGCAAGAGCCTATTCACTGGAAAAAGACTCCAGATCACCTTCAATATACTGCACAGTATGGAATCATCTGTTGAAGTTTTAGGGGTGTAGAAGAGAGGATTATTTGGTCTTAGTCTATTCATGCAGCAGTTCAGCAGAAGAGACAAAGATCCAATGAAAGATTTAAGGAAAAAAAGCATTCATGAGGACTTTGTCCATTGGTGTTTTCCTCATGAAAATAGCTGAACAAAACAGTTTCTGGAAGATCAATCTGAAACATAGTGTTAGGAATAACTTGTTTTTAAATTCCTTTCCTTACATCAAGGTCATAGTAGCTCTCCTTTTCCAAGAGAGGGAGAACACTTCACTTGTAATTTTTATCCTTTCATACATCTTTCTTCCCTTGAACAGACTTGTCTTGAACTCTAAAGAGTAAATGAGGTTGGTAATTTTTGTGTTCTAGCTATCAAAAATACTAACTTGATCGATTCCTATATACAGAGATGTATTTCAGGCTGAAACAACTACACCTTTCTGCATTTTGAGATGAGAAACACTAATGAACACTCCTTTGCTCTTCTAAAGATTTAAAAGAACAGAAAAGAGGTCTAGAATAGACCATCCAAAATACCTGAATCCCTCTTATGGGAATTTAGAGAGAGGTTTTTTTTGTTGCCTCACATCAATCATCAGAAGCGATTCACATTACCGAGATGGGATGTTAAGCCACCTTAAGGAGCTGAATATACAGCAGCTCTTCTCAGTCACTGTACAGCAGAGTTTGCTGAGTCACCTCAAGTGCAGGCTGTGATGGGATCCATCTAGTTGGAGCAGGAAGAAATTATGGCCGGGATGACACAAGAACAACACATGTTGATGATCTTCAGATATAGATGAATTCAGGAAAGACACTGGTAGTTCTGTTTGTGAGCATACAGAAGACAGTAAGGAATCCTATAATCAGTGTTCTCTCTCCTTTGGGCAAAGAAAGGAATCTCTGCAATGTCTTTCCACTGTTGATAAATATCACTTTAGCACTTTCTTCCACCTTCCTTCTCTACGTGGCAGGTTTCACTGACACTCACTTATTCAAGAGCCAATGAAGAGTGATCCCCATTTTTCTGCATCAGTGAGCAGAAGCTCAACAGCCAGCAAAGTTTAAACAATTGTGAGTACATTCTACAGAATACCATCTGCAAAATAAGCAAAAAACTGAATCTATGTATTCCGTAAGTAGTACAGAATATAAGCAACAATACTTTTTTTTACTTCTCATACTGCAGCTCCAACAACGGCAGGATCCAAGTGAAAGAACATTGAAACAAAACAAACTGTCACACCTGATTCAAGTTACCCGCAGCTAGATCAACTATTTCTCAACACTCAAACCAAAATTTTAAAGCATCATGCAATTATTTTAGATTTAAAGTGCAAGTAGCCATATGGAGTCATTGCAGTTCCTAAAAATGAAACTTGTTCTAGGTTAAATAGCTGTTGTCCTGCTGCTATTAGTCATACCTCTAGAAATATGTGCAGGCTGCAAACCCACTGCAGGATCTATGCACCAGCATCCAGTTGAACTGTTACTTGAAATAAACATTACAAGAACAACAAATTTTAGTACAGCAACTTTCTCCTGGAAACTAGCACCAACATGACATGCATATTAAAGTATCAACAGGAGTGATGTAAGGCTGACTGTTTAAATTGCAAGCTACTGACACTATAAAAAAAAATACTGTTTTCTCAAAACTTCCTGGTTTTGGTTTTTTGGCGGGGAAGGGGAGGAGGGGACTTGACAGGAGAGAAGGGAAGAAGTTACTGAGCATTACAACAGCTCTACCAGATAATGCTATCAAGTCCCAAGATGCCGAAAAGGCAGCAAACCCATTGATCAAAGTGTTGATTTTGAGATTAAGTGTCATGCAACCCATCATTAAAAGCTAAACTTGCAGACAAAGAGAATGGTAGGAATCCTGACTTTCTGAATTTCAGAATTTGTTTTCAAGCATTTGGCCTCTCTCCAGAAATGTTTTGTGCTCAACTTCTTTAAAGGCCTACTAAAAACCAGAGAGGGCCACAGCACTGTTTAAATTATCAGACAAGGCATTGGACAATACCCACCCGAGACTGGCATAGGTACCAAACCCTGAAAGACCCTTCCTATTGCCAGTTTAGGAGTGGTAAAAAGCTACGGCTTTTCTGAACTCAGCATGACAGAGAATTCCAAAATTGCATATAGCTGTCAGGGCAACACCCATTTGAGAAACACAGCCAGTATTTCTTGGCACATATATAACAGCAGGAAAACACTAGGGGTATAAAATTGAATGATAGGTTGATTATAGAAAATAGTACCTTGTAAAAGTAATTCCCATTAATAGATGCATCAATTTTATAAAATTAAGGAAATGGGTATTTGTCAAACAATGTTGTAATTATTTTTTATTTTTAAAACTGTTTACATTGCAAGAATATTTTTCAATGTCTTTATTAACATGCTTTTTGTTTCTGTCAACTTTGCATGCCAAGTACAGTTGAAAGCAAACCTTTTTTTGGCCTAAGTAAACCACATTTAAAATCAGTTTAACATACTTTACTGGCACTAATATACATTTATATCATAAAGACAGACCTTCATTCAGCCTGAGGGAAATTCTAAGCTTCTGGACAGAGTGCATGAACCGATTTAAAAAAAAAAAAACCACACAAAAACACACAACAAAAAACCAGTGTTTTAAGGTTGTTAGCTTTCTTCCTCCTTAAGAAAGCCAACTATAGCAACAAAGGTTACAGTATTTATGTATTTTGAAGAAATTACACAAAATCTGTAGTTTCTTAATACTAACAGTGTCTTTGTACTTTCCTTTTTAGCTCTTAATACATGGCTTGTTTGATTTAATTTGATTCTATTTACATGCAATTAGCTTACATAAATTTCTTAAACAATTTTTTTTTAAAGCATCATTTTTCTTACTAAGCTCTCAGTCTTCACGTAATTCCTACAATTCTCTGGTCAGGGTCTTCCAGCCAGACTATCTGCAGAACCTGGAAGCTGAAACACTACATATCATTCCTCTTAACATGGCTTATTCCAGTACTGTTCAACAGCCACAGCAGACTGGATGCCTGTGATTTTGGGGTTTTTGTGGGTGGTGGGGTGAGGTTCAAACTGAATTTTCAGGTGGGAATAGCTGAAAGTTTTTTCTCTGTAGGTTTTGACCCTTGATCATCTCCTTTATGACTTTCTTCCTCTGCTGTCTGGGATCTCTGGAGAACTCAGATACAGCAAAAAAATGCCCCTTTCATGCAATATTTACTCAAATATATATATATTTAATATAATATTGTTAGTAAAGGGCAACATGGATGCACTGGAAAATAAAAGCTAAACAAATGAGTTCTTTTTTTAGAGTCACCAGTTTTAAGAAGTTCTACTTTGGAAAGTAGTCAAAACATGCATTTCAGAATTGAGCACTTATGTTACTTTCCATATCAAATACTAATTTCTACATTTTTTATGTTAAAAGAACTTCCTAACTCTAGAGCTTATAAATTTAGCACGCAATCTGTCCAACAAGCTTGATCCTTTCCTCATTTTCGGTAGCATTAAGAACTCTACGGCGAAAACTGGACTGAGTTTTCTACTAACCTTTACTGCTGAGACAAACTGATGTCAAATCCTATTGTAAGCTGTGTTAGTTCTCCAGCACCAAGTGTGTCATGTAACTAAGAGTTCTTTTTGTCTAGCATGAGGCTGGTGACAGTGGAGACAGAAACCGACTTAGAGTCATGACTTGCAAAGGATGCGCAAGCGCACCATGATACCTCCGCAATATATAGTCTGAGTCTTAGGTTCAAGATTCAAGTGTAAAAGTCTCACGTGCAGTCAGTTATGTTTTAAATTAGAATTAAATTTTTTATTTTTACCTAGTAGGTGTTAACAGTACATGAAAAATGTGTTCTACATTATCTTGTACCATCACACAAAACATGATATCTTTAATTAGCTACTTAAATGTTTTCTGAAGATTTGCTGACTTAGCTTTCCTTACTGGACTAGTGCCTCAAATTCACCCATATTTTAATATCAAATTAAAATCGTGTCTTTCTCTCAAATACAACTTGGAATAAGATCACCACAGGTCTTATAATAAAAAAATGTTCATAAGTCAGCTGAAGTAAAGGCCATTTGAAATGTATCATTTGGCTGTGCTTGAGTAAAACCGTTTGCATTGAGTTGTCCCTGTACCTTCTCTCCATGCAAGCACCTTCACACCTACCTGCTTTGATCAGCCAGAACTCCCAGCTTTTGCACTAGACACAATTAACTTTGGCAGTGCCTCTTCACAGGCATACCAGTGTGCAGTGTTTGACTGTCATTCTGTATCTGTTGAAATATTAGCACTTGGTTTAGGTTGCATGCAAGAAGAAAGAAAAAACAGTATCAAGTCATACATAAAAATACATATGAAAACACAAAGATTTATTTCTAGCCTAGGCCTACCGCTTTCACAAAATTATTCAGAACAGGGAATAAGACAGACATCAAACATCCATACCAAAATAGAAACTTACCCCACTGACTGATCTGGGTTGGAGAGTGTTTAACCATACACTGAATCTCACAGGACCCTCATTCCTTCATTTGAGTCAAGACTTCATTGACAAAAATAAACACAATCCAGGGCAGATAAAGAGCTTCCCACACACTCAAACATGTAAGATACTATGAACTCTCTTGAAAAAACCACCATTCCAATCATTACTGAACATTTCTATATATGATTAATATCTACAACATGCATAGTTTATTTTGAAGCAAGTTTGACAACAACATACACCAGAGAGATTCTTGACATGACTCTTTTAGCATGAAATTCGTTGCCTGATCTCAGATTTCTGTGCCAAAAACGTAAAGGCCAGTGTTTCCTCAAAACAGTTGTTATATTTAATAAAATGGTTCTGCCTTCTTATAAAAGACCACAAGGCTCCTTTCCTTCCATGACATTTTCTTCTTAAGGCAAGATTCTAAAATTAGTTTGCAGCAGGACCAAGAGAGATCTGCATTAAAGTTCTCAGGTTTTAGCTGTATATTACATGCAAACTATTTTATTTTCTCCTTAATGGCTTTCTGGCTACCAAATTAAAAAAAAAATCTCACAAGCATTCCATACTGCCGTTACTTCTACATGCAAAAAAGTTCGTATTAGAAAACTGTCTTACACACTCTTAAGTCAAACTCCACCTTCTATTTTAGTGAACCATACAAAAAGGAAAGCATAGAGCATGTGACAAAGCTTGACACAGCAAACGTAAAAAAACTGCAACGCAGATGCCTAATAAAGTAAAAGTCCTTCATTGATGGCATGCATTCAAAATCCATCCTCTAGAGGCTGTAGAGTTAAACATTACATGATACAGAATTCAACTGACAATGAGTCTATATTTTTAAGGGTATTTACTCTTCCAAATAGCTATTTCCCCAAGTTTTAAATGATTCTTAATTCATAGTTTAATATCTGCATAGCTGAAAGCCCCAAAAGCATTTTGCAAACTAGATCAGAGTTTAATATTGTGTAACTGCTTTTTTTCTTCCTTTTTTTGCTGGACAAGTTATATTGAGTATTACACTTTTACAAGTGAACACCAAGTAATTTTCTATTATTTCTTAACTATTCTTATTGTAGACTTCAGTCCAACAGAAAAATTCTTCAAACAGAACTGCCATTTCATACTTCAAGATGCAACTTACTGTTAACATTCTGCTGTTCCTAGCCCAGGCTATCTTTTAATGTGCTTTTGTCAAGTCATCAGGGAATTGTCATTTACTAGTCAAGTTCTTTCATCCTATTTTATAAAATAAAGCATGCATATATATTCAAGCAGCCTTCATGACAGAAGAATCTTATATGGTACCCAATAAAAATGCATTCTAATGGTACTTGCCTAAGCAGCTGCACAACTTTGTTGGAGAGAAGCTGTAGCAAGTATCGGGGTGAGCATTAAACAGCACACTGCGATACACCATTAAAACTTTTTTCCACATGAATTAAATGCAGGTTTCAGAAATATGGCATATTCAAGCCTTTGCTCACGAAAAGTTTGCTTTTCCAGCAGTGTATCTTGATATTATGACTGAATATTTTTATTCATTAAATTTTCTCTTGTACGTTTAAAATACGTAGACAGAAAAAAGGTGTGCAGTAGAAAAACCAAAAGCACTAACAAAATATCGGTAGTCCCACATTACCACAGTCAATAATTTGTTTTTTCATACTTACTGCAGTTCATTACAAAAACGTGAAGTGAAACATATATTCTGCATTCAACATAACTATATGGAAGATGCATCTCCAGAGTGGGTTCAGAGAGCACTTGTGGGGAGGAGGACATGGGGAAGGGTGCACTCCACAACTTCAGTGGAATCACTTGAACACATTAGCAGCGTGCACACTCTGGCAGAGCGTTCTCGAAGAGCCAATAATTTAACCATGATAACCTTGGCCTTTAAGGAAATGAATCATTAACTGGGCTGTAGAGATTTTTGAGCTCCACAGTATCTAGAGCTCTAACTGTAGCAAAATAATACTGAGTATAGACTAAAAAAAGTATGCAAACATATGATGAATCTTTAACTGCAACTTAATAAACAGTGGTAAAAGCCATTATTGAGAAAGTGTAAGTATTTTAAAAGGAAAGTGAAAAGACAAAATGTAAAGATTTACATTCTTCTCACTACAGACAACTACTTCATGTCTTCTTTCCCAACCCATTCCCCAGCATGCATTAACACAACACATACTCCTTCCCTCTTGTTTATCACTTAAACCAGAGCAAATGGTTATTCTGAGCAGTGTCCTAAATATTAATGTAAAAAAATTGTGTCTATTTAGCAGCTGGCAGAGAAGTCAGTATCATCTGACTACCCTGTTTTCCATCTAGCATAAGGCAAATTTAAACTACTACCACA
Source organism: Morus bassanus (assembly GCA_031468815.1). Lineage (NCBI taxonomy): Eukaryota > Metazoa > Chordata > Aves > Suliformes > Sulidae > Morus > Morus bassanus. The sequence goes on along the minus strand of CM062568.1, from coordinate 33,173,943 downwards.
CGTTCATTTGGAGCATGAATATATAGGGCAAACAAAGTTAATCTGAGGCAAAAACATGACAATATGGACAAGGACGTCAATAATCCATCTCCATGTGGCCTAGTCATAAAGTACAAATTCCAATGGGAGGAACCAGAGTTACTATCAGGAAGCCAAATTCACACACGCTTAACAATCCATTTCAGAATTGCAGCTAACACTAAACATGAAAAACTATAAGTTATAGGAAAAGAGGGCTTATAGCTAACAAACTAATCTCCACATTTTATTAAAATTATTCATTTTGTTTAGTAAATGACTAAAAGTTACTAGAAATTCATTTAGTTTACAGAGTTTAAAACTCCATAAACTTTCAAATTTCTAGTTATTACACTTAAATGGTTTGCAATGATAAACCAGACTCCAGAAGATTAATGCCCACTACACATAGTTCTGTCTCAATTTTGATTGGGTCTTCAAAAAACAAACAAAAAAAAAGACAAACCAAGCAGTTCTGCTGCATGTTCCCTACAAAACTTTTGAAGCCACTGTTCAATTTAAATCCAGTTTGACACCTCAGAATAGGAGAGCGTCATGAAAGCAATGGAGAAGATGAGCACAGCCCTACTTCTGCCTAGACAAGCACTAGGCAAGGTATGGCAAGAGGCACCCCAACATTACTCATTCTGATGGACAACGACCAGCTATACAGGTAGCACATCCCAAACAGAGAGCAGCAGCCCAGCCTGATTTTTTTTCAGGCAGCCGGCAAGCCAAAAGACACAAAGCAAAAAGGAAACTACAGTGAGGAAGGCAGAGGAAGAACATACAAGAAGAACTTAAATTATTGGGGGCAAAAGGAAGAGCAGCATGGGAATAGGGAAAGGATAACTGCAGTGCCAGAGCCAAGAAGGCTTCTGGCAGAAATCCCTAGAAACTCTCCCATTTTTTTTTTTAAGCTGCAGTACTCATGGAATTTTTTGTTTGTTTCTCAAATAATAAACAAAAATACCTGGGGGCTGGGAGAGATAGATGTACAGATTTGAAAGTCAAATCTTTTAAGGTTCGTTCCTACATCCTACACTCTCCCTATAGCAGAACCACTGACTGGAGTGAACTCTGCTGACAGGAAGGCTCTTGCAGCATTAACTTTCTTCATTTATTAAGCCATGGGCAGAACTGGAGCCAATGTTATGGGTATAATACTTAGGCTTTAACATTACCCTGACTATTGCATCAGCCATGCTATTTTTAAGTTCAGTTCAGCTTTTCTTTCACAGTCTGATGCAAGCCTATAGGTTTTTGTTTTGTTTTTAAACACCATTTAGATGCAGTTTGTTTGATACCACCTTATTTGCCAAATATTTAAGAGCTATTCTAATATTATACAGAAATGTCTACCAGTAAAAACATTTCTTCAAAGCAACAATTGTTATGCCTGACAAGCTGCTAATATTAAATTTATCCTGCTAAATAATATGTGAAGTTGGCAAAACATTTTTTATTATTACTTCAATTTTACTACTTTAGGCTGCATGGAAGACAGTTATCAAAATGTTTGGCATCACTGTACAAAAAAGTTAACAGGCATCATAGGTACTAAACCCTGAAACCCAAGCTCTAACAGAGGGGCACACACCAAACAAACATAAAGCATAACAATTTACAATGGAAACTTTAAAAAAAATCAGACTATCAAGGTTTAAACAATCAAAGTAGGGGGATTCTCAGAAAGACAACTTTCACTCTTCAAGACTTACAACCAATACACATTCTTAGATGTGCTGTATTTCAAAGAGCTCGATTAGCTGAATTTACAACTCGAAATTTTAATGTAATTTTAACTTGAAATTTGTACATGCAATTTTTTTGGATGATCAGGGCACACATTAGCATGTACCAGAGCTGGCAATCAAGCATTTAAAAGAAATTAGACCCTGTCAAGAATATTTTGCAATAGATACAATTGTTCTTCCCCACACTTCTTTTAATTGCTTGTATTGGGGGAGAAGAACATTAAGTTCCCAGCTTCTAAGTACCCAACATTTTAGAAATGCTTTCCCATTTAACCAACCAAAGCACGGACTAATGTTTTGAAAGTGTTCTCCAACTGCAAATGGTTTTGAGTGCCCAGTTTGAAGGATCTCTGGCTCAGTTTCAGGAGCATTCTTCCTTTGAGACCACCAATACAAGTGCATTTTAGAAAACTATGAAGTGAGACTAGTCTGTGCTAGAATGAATACCATCCCAGAGACAGCATGAAATAAAGAATCAAAACCAAAGAGATTTTATTAGAACATGAAGCTGCAACAAAATGGAATGCAACAGAAGAATCAGAAGGACAAACAAGAAAGCTACACTGGAAAAAAAGTTTCCTCCCAAACCTTTGGGGCTGGGGAGAAACAAGTGCCCTTCACTATATATTACCTTATTTTTAGGTACCTAACAAAAACCAAAGTTAAAGATATTTCCCTAGAAGCAAAACCACATTTATGAAACACTTAAAGGTAGTGCATGCTTTTAGAAAGAATTCAACGTAAAAAAAGCTTAGCTAAAAGGCTAGTTGAAAAGAAGAATTTGAGAGTTCTCAACTGTAGCAGAAATGCAATAGAATTCTTTATGCCATTTTGCTGAGCTTTCACCAGTTCCTACGCTGTTTATCTAAAAAAGTTCCTTCCTAGAGTTTTCAGATAGTTTACAACCTCAGAAAAAAAATTTTAGTCTGATTTGTTGGGTAACAACTCAGTTAGGAAGCTACGATTACTGGTTAGTTTCTCATGCTGACTTTATCCTTAGACTTGCTTCCATTTTCATCAAGGTACATTCAGGATGGCATTTGAAATATTGGCAATTTCTCAGCCATAACATTAATATAGCTTAAAAATGCATCGTGGGAAACCAGGTTTATTATTTGTGAAACTCCTGTTGTCATAGTGATATAATCAGACCCCAAAATACAGGACCTTGCAAGGGGAAGACAGACTTAACAATACCTGCTCTCTCCTGTTTCTTTTACTACTTAACATCCTAGCTTTTTCAAAAAGTTTCACAGAAGTTCATGAAAAGGTAATCGTCAGGCTCAAGATGGGGTGTTTGAAGAGGGACATGCAGTTGCCAATTCCTCCACCTTTGTTCTACCTTGAGTTATCTACCAAAGCCGTTTAGCAATTCAACAAACAGGAAATGAAATAGTTTCAGTAAGTCTGAACAAGGATTCAAAAGCATATTCCATTTTCTTGGCTCCAATACACCCACTCTGGTCTGCTCACCAGCCAAAGTAAAACCACAAAAAAACCTAACAAGTTCTGAATTACTAGTATAACGAAAGTCTGAGCATGTTATTTTCACTCCATCATGCAGTTATGCCACATTCTCTACTAGTTCAGAAGACACAAAATGAGGAAAAGTGACGTAAGGAAACTTTCCAATGCTAGAATATCTGGAAACAATAGGTCTGAAGTACCTAGTTAGGCCCAGCGATCCCTTCAGGCTTACAAGATGCATACAGCATGGATATGCCTCTCCACTTGTATGACTGGTGTACACCTACCTAGCTGCTGCTTCCTCTGGAAGAAGTTTCAGAGCCTGCACAGCTCGACAGCTGTCCAGAAGCTTGCAGGCTGCTGCCCAAAGCAACAGGCTAATAGCGTACCATGAAAAGAGGAAGAGTTGGAAAACAGGCAACAGCAGGTCAGCAGGTTCTCCTGCAATACTCTGTCAAACTTTATAGTTCTTTACTTCAAACTTCTGTTCTCCTCTACAAGAACCAGTGAAAAGGGATTCAGAACACAAGAACAAACCCAAGACAAACTTTCCTTAGAGAAGTCTTCCCAAAAATATGCATAACAATTAAAAATCCCTCAATCCCAACAGTTGAACTCAAAGGCAGCTTTGCTGATTGCATTGTGGATTCCAAGACTGAAGGAGCCAGGAGAGGGGACATGATATGGCTGTAAGGCAACAAATGGCAAAACGGGCAAGCATTAGTTACAGATCACAGAAGAAACAGTAAGTTTCCTTATGGTCCTTCTAGAAGTTTTACTGTACAAAAAACTAGATGTTCTCCCTCTCAAACTACAGTATAGTAAATTAAAAATAAATATTCACCATACTAACACTTCAGATACAAAAATGTACACAAATTCTATAGCTTGCTAAAACCTGCTACTTTTAAGTGAAACTGACAATTCTGTAATGTATTAGAATAAATATGGAAAACAACCAGTGCCAGAACTGTAGACTTGACAGAGATAAAATACTACAGTGAATTCACCACACCTCCTTTTTCTTCCCCCTTCCCAAAACATCCCATCTGAAGCCTTCAAATAAAGCAGACTAACAGGTCAGGGAGGAAGGCAAAAATAGACAGCAAACAGAGAAAGGCAAAGGGACCTTAGGTAGGAAATAAGCTGTTTGAAACAAACCATTGGAATTTATACCAGTATCTACATCGGGTTTCTTGAAAAATGTTTCTAGGGGAAAAAAAATCTAAATAAAATGCAGGTGTGTATCAGGAATAAGTCAAAGGTGTTCTAGAGAAACAAGAATTAACAGCAAGCTTAAGAGGACCAATACAAGTCAGGCCTGCAGTCTACACATCAGCCTAAGATATTTAAGTTTTCGGTTTGAGTTCTGTGACAGAGGAAGAAGTTATCTCCATTTTAGAGAAGCACCGCCTTCAGTTCCTGCTTTACCATCATAGGTTCCAATTTTTATGTTCATGTCTTTAAAAAAAAGAAAATAAAATAGAATCACCAAACAAGTAACCATGCCTCCTTGCTGCATAAGTAATATATTTTAATTTTCTTTTCATCAATTTTTAAAAATTCATAGAAGTGTATTCAATTTCTCACAGGATCACTGACTAGTTGAGGTTGGAAGGGATCTCTGGAGACCACCTAGTCCAACCCTGCTGCTCAAAGAAGGATCAGACAGCAGAAGGGAATAACAAGCTACAAAAGGAATAGTAAGCCGCAAGATGTTCCAGTGTACCAACTTTTGAAACTCAGAAGCAAGCAGGGCTAGCAACTAACAGACCGTCTTGCCCTTTTCCTGCCCCTTTTTTAAGAGGAGGGTAGCAATAGTACTTCTACTTCCTTATGGGAAACAGAATCATAGAATCGTTAAGGTTAGAGAGGACCTCTAGGATCATCAAGTCCAACCATCAACCCAACACCACCAGGCCTCCTAAACCATGCCCTGAAGTGCCACCTCTATGTGTTTTTTTGAACACCTCCAGGGATGGTGACTCCACCACCTCTCTGGGCAGCCTGTCCCAGTGCCTGAGCACTCTTTCGGTAAAGAAATTTTTCCCAACATCCAACCTAAACCTCCCCTGACGCAGCGTGAGGCCATTTCCTCTCATCCTATCACTGGTAACTTGGGAGAAGAGACCCAACACCACCTCACTACAACCTCCCTTCAGGTAGTTGTAGAGAGCGATAAGGTCTCCCCTCGGCCTCCTCTTCTCCAGACTAAACAACCCCAGTTCCCTCAACCTCTCCTCATAAGACCTGCTCTCCAGACCCTTCACCAGCTTCGTTGCCCTTCTCTGGACACGCTCCAGCACCTCAATGTCCTTCTTGTAGTGAGGGGCCCAAAACTGAACACGGTATTCGAGGTGCGGCCTCACCAAGCTGCATTTAAGGGACCTGTATACTAATTTTCGGAAAAGCAGGTTTTTTCTTTACAGGAACTATCACACATTCAGTGAAGCACAATGTGCTACAAAGGCCATTAAGTAACTATATTTAACATACAAGTCTGACACCTCAGTATCAAATTGGTAAACTTTCTTGTTTACACGTGTCACAATTTGATATTTCCCAATCTAGGGGAAGCCCTTTATTTGTTGAGAACCTCTTCCAAGCAATACACCATACCTTTACTGATGGGAACAGTCTATTATTGATTCGTAACTAAAAATGTATATACTGCAAAACTAGGGCAGCACATCAAAACTTTTAAGATGCAAGCTTTTTGGTTCAAGAGCGTAAAATGTTTAGTGAAGATGGTAAATTCTTCTCCAACTGATACAATCCTGAATCTGTGTAGAAACTGTATTTTTTAATTTATAACTACTTGTTTTGAAACTGAAGAGCCAAGAGACAGCTACAGAAAATGTGTGAATTTTCTTTTATCTATCGGTATGACTTAACCCAGGAAACACCAAAAGACGTGAAGAAAGAAAGTGTGAACAGAAACAGAAGCTTCAAAGAGCCAGTTCCAAAAAGAGCAAAGATAGCAAGTAATATTCAGGGACACTATCTTTTATTGACTTCAATGGATTTTCATCAGGATGCTTTGGGACACATTGTGTTTGAAGAAAATACATGCCAGGACTACTAAATAAACCAAAAGAGCAGGAAAAGAAAATCATGTAACTCCTCTTGAAGCATGAATATTAGCGTGACTGTTTGTTTGGTTTTTGGTTTGGTTTTTTTTTTTAAACTGTTGAGTCGTATTAACTCAAATCCATAAGCAGAATTAAGGAGACTAGATTGCTCCTCCCTAGTTGTCAAGTAAATACTTACAGTCACTTGGGACCCTTTAAAGACAGTGATTTATGTAAATTGGGCCAAAGACTTTGAAATTAGCATGGGCATTTTTATATATTATAAAATAAGGTTTTAAACAACAAAGATTTGGAGATTTTTAAAGCTATGACATCTGTTCTAGTTTTTATAAACTAATAGCCACATTAATGATAAAGAAAACACTATACTGCAAACACAGTAAAAGAGATGTAACATGACTCATGAATAATCCCAATGGCTTCAATAAAAACTTTGTTTTCAGCTAAAGCTACATTATTAAAAACCTTAGGATACAAAAAGTTTCAGAAACTATTCAAACAAAAGTTGTAAAAAAAAATCAAAATCCTCAAGGGGAAGTATCCAGATTTCTACTTTTGGGGTTCATTGGTGCAAGAGATAGATGAGAGGTTCAAAGAACTAATCAACTCCGCATTAAACCATGGCAATTCACACTTCCCCACCCTTCCTGCTCATGTTCCCTTAGAGAGCCATTCAGACAAAAAAAAGAAAAGAAACATAAATAAGCAGTTGCAGTACAAAATCTCAATGAATTTCTAGATGGCTACGAGTAAATTCCAATAGAAAATTCTTCCCTGGCTACATCACTCTTCTTTCTCCTCCAGGGAAAAATGGATTCCAAATATCTAGCAATAAGCAGCATTTGTCAAAGGCTTTGCAAATAATCCTGCCTAGATACAGCACAGAAATAACTACCATATCAGAAATGCTAAATATCTTAACAATCCTCTACCTAGATCTACGCAGGATTGCAAGAATGATCAAGTATCAATTAAAAAGTTAAGGAAAACATTTGTTTGTCCATCTCCCTTCCCAGCTGAAAATTCCGTGCATTAAACTTCAGGTGTTGGGATTTTTTTTTTTTTATTAAGTAGGCTTTTTATTACACAGCTAATTATTTGAACTGATTATATTAACCTTTAGAGGACAAAAACTTAGTACAAACAAAAGAAATTAACAGCTTGTTTTGATGCTGGAATTCAACGTAAGGTTCTTCTGTGCAGCAACTGAAAGGCTTAAATTAACATGGGGGATCAGATCATCCAATCCAAAATAGAAAAACAGTGTTACCCAAGTATCTGAATCAGGTTCCACAGTCCTTAGAACAGTTCATATTTTCCATATGAATTTCAAACAATGCAAAAATATTTGCATTTTAGTCTCATTCTAACGAATAACACATTTATTAGTAAATACAATCACTGAAATTCTACTTCTATTCTTTTCCAACTGGTACCTCCTAAAGCTTCTGGATTTTACCAGTTTATATTTTAAAATAACTCACATACTAACAAGAGTAACAAGTTTTTCAGCAGAGATCTACAGAACGTGCAAGTGTTTCTATTCCCTTTTGCATTTTTTAAGGGCACTGACATCATGAGTCACTGATTTCAGAGCAATTTACATAGTACGAATTATGCACTAAGCTGTTCTGGCTTCCTTATTTTTTCCTCTGAGCTTTGTCTTCATCCTCACTCTACTTACATAATTCCCCCCCAAAAGAACTTAGGTACCATTTTGGTATACAGTATAAAAAAAAGCATTTAAGCCACATCAATTAAACAAACCAAAGTATCTAAATACTCGGCAATACTAGGAACTCAGCAATCCCTTTCATAATTTTCTTCCATTAGTCTCAAACCCCTAATTACAAAAGCATGATCATTTCCCAAATGTAAACAGCAGTGACAATTCTTTTCAAAGGCAAAACAGTCAACACTTACACTTCTTAGTCCTAAGTAATTAAGAAGGAGAGTATCAGGAGTACCTCACCTTAAGTCCTCATCCAGCAGAAGTAACATTCCACCCATCCTCACAGTCTATTAACCAATATTGCATACTTCAAACACTTCTGCTGAAATCATAACTGATGGCATAATAGAAGATTTTGCAAAAGGCACCTATTAAAATTACTGGCACCAAGTTATTAGACTAATCAGATTTATAAACTTATCTAACCCAGCAGCCAGTGTCCTACAGAATTACTTGGCTAGTTCAGAGCAGTTTAGCAGCCCCTTACACTGTTGAACTGTTTGTCACAGGCATATCCTGTTGTATACAGGAAGCAGCACATACACGTACAATTCTTACATCCACATCTTAATATGTTTCCACCCTACCATAAATATAGAAGATAAAAAGACATGATTAATGCTTGCAAGATCAGCAAAAAACCTCTAGTCAATGACAGTGTGGAAAATGCTTCTGAAAAAGGAGCCAGCCAGTCTAGTTACATATACCTAAACATACTGAGTGAGTATATGGCAGCTTAAAATAAAGGGATAAAAACACATACTATTACAGAGTAATATCTGGAGGAAGAGGATGTATTTAGTCAGTGGACTTGGCTTTATCTTACTACCTGGCCCTCCGCACCCACCAGTGTGTATAAACATTACCCAGCAGATTTCTTTTGGAAGAACACACATTTTAGTCTTATCAGCACCCCTTCTTTGTCCTGTATTTTGGCTGCTTAACCACCTTCATGAGCATAGTTTTCCCCTGCAGTCAAGAATCTACTCCTGATCTTCAAAGGCACTGCTGCCTTGCATTGTTCAATGACATAATGAAATTGCTGTCTTTTTCATGATACAGATCAAGTTCAAAAAACAGATCAATAACGTCACCAACTTCTTCAGATCCCTTTCTCCTAGGATGCTTTACAGAAATATCAACAAAGTTAGAGAGGGTCAGGTACATTTTCTTAAAAGTAAAGCTACACATAAGTTTATATGTGCAGTTGCATCCCTCACCCCAATCTTTAGCACTCAGTTTATCTTCCAAGAGTGTAAGATACTCATGCTTATCCCTCTTCTAGTAGATGTGAGCGAGATGTGGCACACTGTAAGCACTAACATAATATGAATTATGATTGTTATTCCTTTATGGATATTTTATTCCTCTTCCAACAACTCTGTACCCATTTCCTGACAAGTTTAAGATATTCAAAGCTAACTGAACAATTAATTCATCGCCTTAGTGTTCCCATAAACACAGCATTTTACAATACTACCTAGACAATAAAATGATGCAAATTTCAAACAGACTATCCAAGCATGAGGAAAAAATAAATAAATTTCCTGAACAGTAGTTAAAGTATAAATAGAACATTTGGCTAATCCTATTTTAGTTAGTGTTACACAGCACTTCCTAATCTCATATTCAAGATGATTCATTAAGGCAATGGATAGATAGTCTAGATAAACTTATTATATAAAACCAGTTACAGACAAAAAAAGGATTAAGTATAGAAAGTCATGCCAAGACACTAAACTAATGTGCAAAACCACATTTGCTAACTGGTCTTGTACTTCAGTTATATGCCATGCAGTGACTTGGAGCATATTACTTTGGGTTTTGACCTTTGTATTTTAAGCCAAAGATAGTAATTCCCTCCAATATTACCTGATGTTACAGCCAACAGGGAACATTTGAGATAGTTTGTATTTGCTATCTAGAAAATGTTACAGTAATTTATTGGCTTTAGTAACTGTAATTAATTAAAACAAAAAGAGAAAGTTTTGCCAAAAACAACTTCTATTTAAAACAAGATCAACAGGATTCCAGCATTTCTAAATTTATTACTCATTTTACTGCTAACTTGCAACATAATTGCGTTATTTGCATATAAAGCACATCGCACTCCGCTGTAAAGTCTAATCAAACATCCTCTCCGAACACCAAGTACAATCCCTGTAAAGTCTGCAGACTCCTCCAGCTTCTGAAATAGGATTCCCACAAGAAGTGCGGTAGATCAAATACAATACTAATATCTAGTCCACAGCCACATGATAAGGACGAAAGGAACAGGCAAATATGGTATCTGGAGCTTGTCTAAACCAGATTTTGATTTAGGTCCTTCCCACAATGGTTCTCTTTTAGGGATCATATTCAGGTCTTGTCCAAGCACAAACTCATTAAGCAAAACATTCATTTCCACAGACTGGACAAGATATACGCATTCTATGAAGGCTATTTTCAATATATTTTCAATATATTAAAAACCAGAAATACTAAATAAAGTCAGAAAACAAAACCTAAGTAGATTACTTGACTCCTTTAGGCTTTAGTGACCTCTGACGTGCTTGCTGGTCTGCAGAGCATCTGATACACCAGCAACTCTAGAAAACTGGAAGTCCTGTAAAAACGTGCTCCAGAATTTATTAGTAGCACAAAGTCAAATTCCTCCTCAATGTCACTACTTAAAGCATTTGAAAAAGCAGTGCTGTGATGAAGGAGTGTTTTGAAGAAGTTTCACCTGATCTCAGAGTCCTGGTAACACTCTTTAAAATGACTATTAGTGCCCTGGCTGCAAATGCAACCACACAGGCACGAATCAAGCTGAACTGTCTGGGTCTTTTTTTTTTTTTTTACTGTGAAGACAGTTCAGAGCAGCTTTGGTAATGGTATTTGCCTGCCAGAATTGGAAGGGGAAGCACAGGAAGCATTTCACATCTTTTATTCCAAGTCCTTTGCAGGCAGCAGTAAAATTGAGAACCTGGTAATTTTAAATGCTTGCTACTCGCCTATTTATTCATTAGCAACAGCTAATGGACTTATCCACAGCTGCTCTAAGAGGGGTTATCACAACAGAATGCACCCTTCCTCCCCTGAGGCAGGATGCAACTACCAAGGATGACTCAGGGAGGAGGCGGCTGCTAAAGGGCATCCCTCCTCCTGGTACCTGCAGCATCCTGCAAAAGGACAAACAACATACTTCAGTTCCATCACATAAATATATAAATATGTTTAGTGGTTATAAAGAACTAGCCTCAAAAGGCCTACAGTGTATCCTGACATAGAACCGAGCATTTGAAAAATATGCAAGCAGGGAAAACAGAAGAATCCAACTACTGAAGTTTATTTTTTACCTCACTGGTGCAGCTACCACTTTACTCTGTACAAATTCAGTAATTCTTCACAGCTAGCTACCCTACATGCACTCCTGTAAGAAATTATTTTGTGTTGCCAATAGGAATTGTTTCTACAGGATTTTAAGCTCGCTCTCAAATATTTTGTTAAATAGGCATATAATTTTAAAATTTTAGAAAATTTAAACAAACATCAGAAGCTACCTTTTGAAGCTTTAACATTTAAAGCATTTTTCTTCTTTTACAGGCCTCCTGGATGTTTTCCAGCAGGGCTCTAATGCCAGTGCTATAGCATCCAAAATGCTATTTTAAACCATTGGTGTGCTGACCATTACATTTTTCAAGCACAAGAACAGCTTCCTGAAAAATAATGATTGCGGATAAGTGTTTTTGTTGTTAATGAAACCGTAAATATCTTGCTTCTGCTTACATGACATCTTCATTTCTGACCTATGCTTTGAAAGAGTATGGCAGTTGCTACACTTTTCCCTACTTTAAAAGTGCACAACCTCTGAACTTTTGCTACTCCATAAAGTCAATAACACGTCACTGTATCCCAGCTAGCTTTTAGCAGCCATGGGATCAACTGCGATCATTCACATTTCTATAAACAATAGTCAAGGGTATGTATGGACTTCTGTACCTCTGTTTTTCCAGTTGACTTGATTAGTTTCTTCTCCTGTCCTCATACTTCAATACTATTTTCAATAAAGTTTAAATAAAAAAAATTTTAAGTTTTAGTTTATTTCTAGTTTGGAATAAGAAGGTATGGAGCAGTATCCTGTCTTCAACAGCTACCAGCACCAAGTACTCCAAAAGTCACTGAAAAAGATGAAAGTAGCAGGTACAGCGGATCTATCTCAAAGATGTACTTGCTTCCCCTGAATTAGGCAGAAGTAGTCCTAGAAGCTGAAGCCAACAGTCATTTAATTTTCCATGTACTATTATAATTCTGTTTCACTTCCTACATAAACATACATACACATGCAGACTTTTTTTTTACCCTTTAAGTGCTGCTTATTTCTAGGCCTCCACAGGATCTTGTGGCAATGAGCTTCACAGACAAAACCTTTCTTAAAATTAGCCAAGGCAATTTTGCCTGTATCCTCTTGTTCCCAAGTTATCTGAGGGCACATAAGGTCCAGATCTTGTTCTAAAGTAGTTCTCATTTATAATTTAAAAGTACAGAAGAGTGGATATGTTATCATAGCTTTAGGCTCCTTCTAAGTCTCTGTCTCAATCAGAAGTTTGATGTAAGTTTACCGTTCAGCTTTAGAGATTTGTCTTTTGGTTTAGGTTTTACTTTGCCATTTCATTTTGAATTCCTTCTAATCCCTGTAGATCATCTTTAGTCATTTCAAAAAAATGCAACACCCCAATTGAATTCTGAGATGATGTAGGACAGACTCCAGCAACACGGCAGGCCTTAACTCATTAGCTTTTTCTTTTCAAAAGCTCAAATTAAAGTACTTGCTTCATTTACAAGATGGACATTCTGGGCTTTGTATCTGTCCACACCAAAACTAAATGTTCACATTCTAGCACATTTGGCAACAGATTTGGGACTCAAACATATTAATTCACCAAAGTAATAGTGGGCAAGAGCGGAAAATCCTTAGGAAGGCAAAAGTGACCAGATAAGACACTCCAGTGTACTTGTAGAATGTATACATGAAGTAAGAGAAAAGGAAAGCTGCTGGCCCTAACACCAGCTCCGCTTCCTGGGGCGCCAAACCTCAGGAGCAAGCAAACCTAGCCTACAAGGACAATACAAAAGGCTTCTGGTTAAGCAAGAGTGGCTCTAGGAAAACAAAGAAGGGAAAATAATACAAACGGAGGACTTCCCAGTCTGACAAGAGGGATTAGCAGCACACAAACTTATTTAGTTAATTGCTCGTACCATCCTTTTTCCTTACCCCCTTTCATTGCTTCTGCTGTAAAGACTCACCAACAGCCAGCCTCATTTTCCCGAGCCAAGGTATTTACCATTCATCAAGAGTTCTCAAGCAAAGAACAGCTGATGCTGAACCAAACTGGACAAATAGAAAAAGCACAGGACGCAGTGCTGAAGCAGAACCACCGTAAGACACCATTCTAGGCTTCGAAACGGGATGCATTAGTTCAAGCAGCACAACCTAGCTCTGCAAGTGTTGCATTTTGCCAACATTATCAGGAAAGGAGCAGAACAAAGTTTTGAAGCCTGTACTTAGATATGTAAGCAGAGTAACACAGTGAAGCTACAATGCAAACAGTTCACATCAAGAAAAGCAGATATATTAGGAAATCTTAAAATGCAATTTGCATGCACATAAAATATGCTAAGCTGGTAAATCTACAATTAATATCAACCAATTACTTCTATTGTAATTCTGGAAGGTGCTGGCCTCAACAGTTAAGCATCAACAGTCACTTCCAAGGATATACAGCATCCCCACAACTCTGGGTCATACTAGCCAGACTCTACAATACCCACTCTAGCTGGCTGAAAGCTTCTCCACTAGACTCATCTTCCCTATGGCAGTGGGCCTCTGGCCACGAGCCATCAAGAGGGAGTAAAGAGAAACTCTACCATTCCTTCCCAAGAAACTATATTGAAGGTAAGAGAAGCGCATATGTTTCTAAATACCTTTCTCATAGAAGGCTAAAGGGTCAGAATCACCACTGCAAACTGCTCCAAAATGCAAACCTCAATTCAGCGTTTTCAAGCTCTCCACAGGGCTCTATTCAGCTTCCTTCTTCAGCAGCTCTTTCTTCTATTATTGTTATGAATTACTTGATTAGATGAATTAACACAAGTATGTCCTTCAAGAAGATCAAGTTGCCAAGTCAACAGCAACCATCCTGGCATTTTAGATGTTCATTGCCGTGTTTCAAACATGATTTTTATTTAGTTTTAGTTTTCAGAAAAGCCAGAACTGAAGAGATAGTCTTAATTTTCATGCTTCATGTCTGTGCAATCTTAATTCAACCCACTAACATCAATGTATTTAGAGAGAAAAACTGCTTACTTCACCAGAAAAAAATGGCAAATCTCTTTTCAGATACTGCATTTCAAACCATTTCTTACCAGTCTGAAGTTACAAACAACCTTTGTTTACCACTTAAGAACAATCTCACAGGAACTAGTCACATTCACTGACACACACTATAATTAAATAGTATTCAGATATGGCTGGATCTTCTTTCATAAAGAAGAAAGCCTACTCTTCTCCCAGCAATTATGTTTGGTACATTTCTTCTGTGGTCATTTTAGGCAGATTAGACCACCAATCATAGTTACGTCTTTTAACTCTTATTTCTGAAGCAAAACGTAGATCTTTCCAGCAACCTCATGATTTCTGAAAGAGCTTTGTTTCTAAACCTTGGCTCTTCATTAGAGGCACACAACATAAATCAGTGGCTGAAAACATGCAACTGATTAACAAAAATTAAAACACCTAGTGTTCACCCATCATGCTCAAAGTATTTTGCACAGGGACAAATCATCTTAATAACTTCATTATAAATATATACCTTAGTATAGACTATAGATTTAGCATATAAAATCCTACAGAAGATAATTCCATGTTATATGATTTTTCATATTATATTTACATTTTTAAGAACGCTGTCCAAGAAAGTTGAAGTTTTTAGTAGAAAAGGCATTATTTGAGAAGTTCTAGCATACAATTTACAGAAGCTCTGCACATACACATTACAGTTTACTACAGAAAACTGAAACTTATACTTGACCATTTCTGAACACAGACCTCACAGTGCCAAGTTGCCTATGCCAAATCGTGCAACGCTACATGGCAATATTATTCAATGAATGCAATCTGTGCGACTGTTCTAGTGATCACAGTAACAAAAGCATGGGAAGATTTGTCTGCGGACACAAAGGCTATAGACTTAATCCAGAAGACAGCAACTTGCCTCTTAAGTCACAGACAGCAGGTCTAGTGCCTGTCCTAAAGTACTTCCATTCCAGAGCTATCTAACAGCAACTTTGAGAAAGTAATTCTAAAGAGTACCTACAAATTCAGTGAATTACAGGATTTCTAAAAGCCAAAGTAGAAGAAAAAGAAAGGGCGTTTGGGATTTTGGATAACTGCACAGATCTTACATTGATCTGACTTGATCTTCCATCTAACACAATAAGCAAACTCCCTCAATTTAACAAAAAGATATCCCAATGTTTTGGGTTTGGGTTTTTTTTTGTTCTTGCAACATAAAAATGCATAAAACATTTTAGATACTTATAAAATGTACATGTTCCTGAAACATTAAAAATGGTTTCATCTATCATGTTCGGAGGTTGGAGTAAGAAGGAACTCCTTTTAAAAATAAAAAAAAAGCAAGCTTCCTTAAACATCTCGCCAATTAAGAAGTATTAAGAGAGAGGGTTGCATGGCTTTCTTAAACACTTTTTAGGTCAGAAAATAGCAAGACAATCCTCTATTTGAAAACACCTATGAACACTTCCCACAATTTCAACATCCTTTACAGAATTCTTTGGAGGGCTGTTTGTGTTACCTTCAGAGAAAACACTTTTATCCAATAACTTCAAAGGCACTAGAAAAGCATGTTCTAAATATTTTAAGTATCTGGACAGTAAATATACACATTAAAGATTCCCAGAGATTGAATTCTGATGGTCAGGCAAATGCAAAAAGTGAGGATAACTACTGCTAGCCACACTGTCTCCTGTAACAGATAAATTATAAACGGAATTTATTTTTCCCCTTCCACAGATCACAGTACTGTCTAGAAGCTGAAAATCTTTATGCAAATCATCATCTTCCATTTACATGTTGATTTCCAATGAAATAAAAAGACTGCTCAATTACTTTGCCATGCTCCAGCATAAGCAAGCAGCACTAAGAATCTACACATCCCAAGAGCAGTCAGTGAAACCTTAAAAAAAGAGGCTAACCCATGCTTTCGTGGCAAAATGGTGACTCAAATAATTTTCAATGCAGTGGTATTCCAGAGATGATGTACTTTGTTATTAACAGGGCACATCTCTACAGAAACATAGAGATTACTATCCTGCTTTGCTGCTCTGTTTTTTCATAAACCACTAAACACATTTAACATTTTTCCTGCTTTAAGGCATCACTGTCTTAAAATCAATTCAGAAATGATATGGACATCAGACAGTAAGTCCTTTAGGATCATATTTTCTGCTTTTTGTTATAAAGCAGCCAGCAAAGTGGAGCCCCAATTCACAACTGGGCCTTTTATCTACTACCCCGTAAATAAGAGGAGGCTGTATTGCCAACAACTGCATATACTTGGCTCTAACACACAGATGTCTGATACCATTTCAAAAATTAAAATCCCTTTCCCCACCAGAAAGAAAAAAAAAAGAAAACCAAAACCACCACCATAAACACTTCACACCTCCTTCCCTCCCTCCTCTCTCAAATCAAATACATGCTCGGGAACTCCTCTCTTTCATAAGCAATTACAGAACTGGAAAGAGTCTCACAAACCTGGAAAGAACGAACATGGAGGCACATGCACAGCCTGCACCATTCCCCAAATTTATGAGTAACTTGCCATTTCACCCAATTTAGGATATTAGGCCTACTAAAGAAACACTTGGCAGTGCAATATGCTGATCCATTCTTAACATAACTTCATTCAATAGATTAAAGAGGTACATTTACAACTTGAATTCATTAGAGTGCTGCAGTAAATTATTTAACAAGTACTTAAAAGATGCAGTCATTAACTCATGGTTCCTTTTATTTTATTTTCACTTGGTCTTATTTTGTAAGAAAGCAAGAAATGAAACAGTAAGAGCAACAATTGCTCCTTCTCTCACCAGCAGGTTTGTTTAGGGTTTTGGGGAGGTTGTTTTGTTTGTTTGTGTGTTTTAAAGAATTAAGCTTTATATGTTCTCATATACCTGTATACAGATACATGGCATTCAGAATTTTAGATGAAAGAATTTAAAAAAAAATTAATCAAAATGTTTAGTAGACATTTCAAGTTAAGGCCAGGTCAAGATTTTCACTACACAGCCTGTAACATAAAAAACCATAATGCTGAATATAAACTCATTATCATTATAAAATCCTTCCTTGCCAGATCTCAGATATGCTCAGAATTTGAGAATCCTGTACTGCAAGATCAAGGGACAGCAATAATTAATACCTTGCACAAGTTTCCACACACACAGCAATCATGAAACATCCTGAGTTGCCCTGCTTCCCCTTACATGCCTTTCTATAGGGCAGACATTGCTGCATGAACCCTCATGAAATCCTAGAGGAAACAAGAGCATTCCACTTCTGTCAGGCTCAACCTGGAAGTAAGAATTAAGATGCTGTTTATAGCGCACAGCCAGACTTCCTCAAGAGAAATATGAAATCTTTTCACATGGTACAAAAAACACATTATGATGCTTTGACACATATACATCCAGTAAAATTACCAAGCTGAAAATAAATCTTCCAGGAAATCTAAAGAAGTTTTGGTTGGTTTTTTGGGGTTTGTGGTTTTTTTGTTTGTTTGTTTTTTGTTTGGGGGGTTTGTTGTTGTTTTTTTTTTTTACTATGTTTATCCCAACTCAGTGGCAATATATGCCAAACAAGTCACTCACAATTCAGATTCCACCTGAGAAGTTTTTGCTTGCTCTTCTTTAAAAAGAGAAATATTTCAAAATTGCAGTCACAATAAAAGTCAAAGCAATCATACATGAGTTACCGGGTTTATTTTTAATCACAATCTTCCTTACTAGCTATAGCAGCACTAGATATATAGAAGCACAAATTTAATATGGTTACATTTTTAATTCTTTGATTTCTACAGTTTCTTTTATATAAGTTATGACTGCCAGTCATCATCTCTCCCTTTTATCTATACACAACTGTGACAGAAGTTGGGTGAAGTGAAGGTCAGAGGAAGCTTAAAAGGCATTTGAGTTCTCTCTCATCTTGACAGGCATTTCATCCCTCTACATTGCACAGGGAGTACAAAGTTACTGGAAAAACATTAAAAGGTATTTCTATACCATACATTTGTTTATAATGATTTAAAGGAAAATACCGTTTGTAAACCAAGCACAAGCAACTCACAACAGATACTAAGTTCGGAAACTTTATGCAGTTAAAAGGACTGCTGACTAGATATGTAAGCACTGAGGAAGATTAACACTTGGTTACCTGTAACTAGGACTGTTACTGATCCATGAGACAATGAATTACAAATAAAAGATCAAGAATGACTGCAAAAAAAATGGTGTAACATATTTGATTTGCACCTTCTGATCTTATAGGAATGAACCAAGTGTAACACTGAGGATACAGAAATAAGCATACACTAATAGCACTGTAAGCTGAAATTACCTTATCTGCGTTAACTCATCTTTAAGAGCTACAGTGCAGTATAGTAGTAAAAAACCCATTAAATGCATTTAAGACACTAAGACTATTCATAGAATCACAGAATGGTTTGGGTTGGAAGAGACCTTAAAGATCATCTAGCTCTAACCCCCCTGCCATGGTTGGGGCCACCTCCCGCTAGACCAGGTTGCTCAAGGCCCCGTCCAACCTGGCCTTGAACACTTCAGGGATGTGGCATCCACAGCTTCTCTGGGCAACCTAGGCCAGTGCCTCACCACCCTCATTGTGAAGAATTTCTTCCTTATAATTAATCTAAATCTACCTCTTTCAGTATAAATATTGTTGAACATGTATCCACATTTTCAGCAGCTTTCATTACTGTCCCTAATACTTAGCACAGTACTTTGATACCATTGCTTAAGCAGCTGCTGGAGAAGTTCAAATCTTGACTACAAATGAAGAAATCAGACCCCTAAAAATTCCTGCTGGATATCCATGCTAATTAAAACAACCAAAAAAAGACATACAAACAGAAGGTTGGACAAGCACTTAAGTCACTCACTAGCTCAAACAATTTGCCTGATCAAGTGGTTTAGCACACTTAAGCAGCAGGTTAGAAAACACTCTACAACCAACTTCCAGTTTCTATCAAATCTATACTGGAAACACTGTCTACATTTTTTTAAATGACTGAGCACATCCATATATTTCTGTTAAGTTTAAACTCACAGAAGATCTGCTGCTGCCTGTTTTAGCAATTTATAAAACCGTACTCCTCCACTATACTCAGAAGAATGGGTTCTTCAAAAGTGTATGAACAGATGATCAAGCTACCCCTCAAGTTTTAATAAAATAAATGCAAAGCACAGTTTTCTGAAAGTTTCCTTGAGGGAAAAAAAAAACACCAAACATCAGTGGTACCTGCATTTGTTCCTCTAGAAGGATTACAGTCAGCTTCAAAAAAGTGTTAAATTTCTAAGCCTTAATGATAAAAGCCCCTCAAACTGTTTTACTTTCTACTCTATTATTCTAACATACGTTCAAAATTCTGTACCCACTTCCGCTTGTACACTACCTACAATCCCCAGCAAGAAAGGCTAATAATAAACGGTAGTTTGTTAAAGTAGCAGTTCTCTGCTGAACAAAGAAAAGTTACATTGACTCTCCTGGACCATGGCTAGCCTTGCACTGCCAGAGGAAATACAAGCTGGGACAAGAGCTTCAAGCTTGAATGCCTACTGTACTTAAACATACATCCTGATTGTCAAAGGTACTCAATAAATGAAGCTTCATCAACACAACACACCTCATGAAAGCAGCATAATAAACACTTAAATACAAAGAAAAAACATTTCAAACACACAATAACACACATTGGCCTAAGTGCCCAAATATAGACATACCTACATGGGAATTTTTCATGCTTAGCACAGTGGTGAAATCTTGATTTCATATACACATAGAGCAACACTTAGACTCAAACATATTCTTATGTTCATACAGCCCAGTTTAAATGTTTTTTAATAATTCATATAGCATTAAACTTACAGTAGTAATATTTAGGCTCAATATACACTTTCTCTAATTTTAAATATTGTGATAAAAAGACTAGTGAAATCATGGAAAATTACTAACTAAATTAAAAAAAGGTTAAATTAACAACAGCATTAAAACAACTTAGATGAAGTCAAGATCAGTAAGTGTATGTTAAGACTGCAGAGTAGAAAAAACCCACAGGAGTAATTTCTGAAGCACAAAAAATAATGCCAAAATAAATTAATTGCTTGCTCAAAGAAAAATGGTGAACAAGTTTACTATGACTTTTCTACAAGCCTTCAAGATTTTACTTTGCAATTGTAAAAAATTCATAAAATTGAACAAGTTCAGTTATTAAAGCGTAATGTTGTATTTGAACTATGATGAGTATTATTCTGAACTTCTACACGGCACCAAAGTCAGAAGTCCTCATTTCGTAGGTGCCAGCAAGTCATTTAGTCTCTAAGGTAACCAACAATAATAAAACCCCTAAACTACCACAGCCTGTACTCTGTAGCATTTGCACGTACGGGATCGTTACAATCCCTGCCTGCCAAACATTTATAACCTCTAAATCCCTCTCTCAGGAAGGTCTATCCAGCTTCAGCGGAAGATGGAGACTTGTGCATGTAACTGCAACCACAAACCAAATCCCGCTTCAAACACTGATAATGCATAATAGGTGTTTGGAGGCTCGCACAAAATGAGCTGATAGGGGTTTCTACACCACAACTGGCCGTAGCACAATTACTATCTTTGTTAGCAAATTCCAACAGACCAAGAGTTAAAGTGTTGCAAGACATTAAAGCCAAAAGGATGAGCAGTTGCTCCAGTCTGATACCATAATTATGCTGCACTTCCGTCATGCAATTCTTAACTCTGAATGCTTTAGAACAGGCTAAAATAAAGCAGTATCTCCAGTCACTCAAGAGTTCTTTCCATCTTCGCTTTAGGCTATGGTTTCTTGGACAATCACATTGAGAATAAACTAGTTCCTTATTTATGATGATCATTACCATGAAATAATTTATTGAATAATCTTACCCTTAGTCCCTGCTTAGCATGCTCTTAAAGCATGTTTTTGCTTAATAGCATTGCCTTTGGTGGCCTAAGTGCAGTAAATGAAAGGCATAGGCTCACTTTTAAAAAAGTTTTCAGTCATTTGTTGAAGTGTAATATGTATTACACACAGCACATTTCAGTCTCATAAATTAATCAAGAATAGAAAAGAACCAATGCATTAAATCAATGAGAACAACGACACACTATTCTATTCTTGTTTACATTTCACCTCCACCAAACTGCAAACCCAGATCACAAATTATTCCCAAAAAGGTCATACCAAGAATACGCCTGCTATTATTACATTGCTTTTCAGGTGTGCGTAGTTTCTTCTTCTAAAAGACTCTACTAGCAATTTCTACTACTATTTACAACTTGATCTACTTCCTAAGCTGTTAGAGACAGGTCTGAAAAAGCTTATTTACTTTATTACCCTCCGTAAAGTGAACAGCATTATTATAGGGGTTTTATTGTAGCACAGGTGTGCTACCCATACATCCTTTTTACTTACACTTAAGCAAGGTACATCCACATTTGGGTTTTTTTTTTTTTGTTCCTGTTTTTATAATTTCCCCCTCCCGTCCTAACTCTGCTAGTTTACCACTGTTACAGCCATTACTCTGTTGTGGCAGTATCTCAATCACAGCAACATGTCAAGGCTGAAACACTTATCTACCAATACGCAGACTGACAAACGGATAAGTCTAATTTCCAGATTAGCCTGTAACATAAAGAATGCAAATACCTGAGACAGTAACAAAGATTCCTTTTCAACATCAAATATTTTAAAACCTTTTGTTTGTTTTTACATACACATATGTAGATGATTTAGTCTGCTTGTACACTGACAGTTTCCAAAGAGCAGTCAAAACTGTAGGGCTAAGGAACATTTTCTGGAAATCACATTATCAGTTGGAGAGGTACATTTCTCAGCATATCCAACAATCTGCCTTAAGTGCTAAATTACTGCTTTTATAGCCCCCTGAAATCTGGTGGTTCTTCCTGCCTTCAAAAACAATGCAATACCAAGCACCGTAGCAATCCTTAGTTCAAAGCATATCATGGCATGCAGAAATCAGGCAGCAATGCACAGCATCTATAAAAGACACCAGAAAAAGGTCCATCCAAGCAGGTATTGCCACCTGCAG
This sequence comes from Morus bassanus, assembly GCA_031468815.1. Taxonomy (NCBI): domain Eukaryota; kingdom Metazoa; phylum Chordata; class Aves; order Suliformes; family Sulidae; genus Morus; species Morus bassanus. Next base: position 33,151,459 of record CM062568.1, on the reverse strand, counting down.
CCAGCCAGCAGACATACAAGGTGCAGACCCTAAATTCCTTGTTGTTCTTTACTTAGAGCAGAGAGCTAACAAAGCCAATTCCACCAATGGTAGGTATTTTATTTCACCAGATGAAATAAGAAGCTGGACTTGTCAGCATGACACAACAGCAAACACACTTTCTTTGCCAAAGCGCTCTCTTTTTACTCATGTGACTTGCCATTACTGAAACTATTTTTTCAAGTTCCATAGGCAGCCAAATTGCAGATACGAAGAGACTTTTTTAAAAAGTCCATCTCCTAGAATTCAAACAAGTATTAAATTACATCTGTAAAAATCTCATTTGTACCTGATCAACCTTCCTACTTCATACATGATGAAAATTTCTCCAGTTTCCTGAACGTACTCTGGCTTTACAAGCTAGTACTAGTTACTACTAGAGATTATACTAGAGATTCTCAAAGGCTGTTCACAAGTCTTCCAATTCTCAAGTTCAGTTTTCATCTTCCAGCCCCTCCACAGATTTAATAACAAGCAAAAATACACATCCTATACAGAAAACATTTCTTCGACTTGTTTTATTTTTTCCTCTGTCCAGCTGCAAAGGGATCTCTTAATAAAACTCTCTCTTCAAAATTACAAGAGATCGTCAGGTAATAAAGAATACTTCAAATACTTCTCTGTCATTTTTATGTGTTTGTCATCACCTTTTCCTTTCTCTTTTGCTTCACTGCTGGATGAAATGCACAAACAGTTGAAAACAACTTGCAGACTAAATGCAGACAACTCTACAGGAAATGCTGTCAAGGACAGAGACAGTTGTTAGTTCTCTTATCCTTCATTCACAAAATCTGCTTTTGAGTAATGGTAAACAACGTTTCAGATTAAGGTATTTTTAAACTCACAGCAGTCTTTATAAATGCTGCAAAATACGTTGTTTTTCTAAGTTTTCACTTTACAGATAAGTCTGTACAAAATTTTATTGCATCAATAGCATAATAAAGCATTGTCTAGGAAGACGTAAAACTGATTTTTCAACACTAAGTATAAATACACAAGAGAATTCACTGCAATATAAGTATGTATTTTTCCATACTTAAGTTTCAAAAGCATAAAAATAAATCCTCTTCTACAGTTCTAGAGATGAAATACTAAGCTCAAAAGACCATGTCTAGAATTGACAGGATTTAATAACTGAACTGAATAAATTGAGGTAACTGCTGCAAATCCAAGACACTATATGAGAATCATGCACTGAAACGAGTCCATACCATGATTCAAGCTACGAAAAAAAAGAAGATACTTAACATTCAAAAAGCTGGCCTGCATAGATTGAAATATTAGAACAGATAATGAATCTACCAACATACAAACATCTGTGGCATACCCAACAGGCTGAAGAAAGACTAGTCAGAAGAACTAGGGGTGGTTTGGGGTTTTTTTTTGTTTTGGTTTAGTTTGGGTTTGGTTTTTTTTTTTTTAATACAGAGACCATATTATTTGTATCCTCTTTTTAATAAATAAAGTTTGCAAATTAATTTTCCATATGGTTTGCATACCAAGCAGTTCATTTTTAATAGCTCTTATTTCAAGTCGTAGTGAAGATCAACAAAAAATAATCATTCATACTGGGGAAATAAAGGTTACAGTTTTCAAAGCAGATACACTCCACGCTGTCTATATTTAAAAGGCCGTGCCCTGATAACAGGCATAGAAAGAGCTGCGAATGGTGTTCTAAAAACTGAACAGAGCTGAAGACTTAAAGATACTGGCACGTCTTTAAACGCACTTATATACAGGTTTAACGAAAGCTGGGAGTTAATCTAAACAAGGTATTACATGGGTCAGATGTTTTTTCAAAGGCACACCAAATGGAATTTTACAGCTTCTTCAGTGGCCTAATTATGTCGTCACTTATTTCTTTCTCCTATCTTTTCCCTTGCCAGGTTTAGAATCACTTGGGATGTACTGATACAAATCTTCAGTGATACATGTGCATGTGCGTGAGACGGAGAGAAATGAGGATTTTATACACACATATTTACAGTATACCTGCTTCTTAAATGTTTATGTACTTTTACAATACATTACCCTTTACCTCCTGTAAAAGAGGGTATAATCTAACAAACAGGCAAAAAATTCTCAAGAGAACTCTAGTTAGAGACATCCAATGGCCAGAGAAGTGAGGAGCTAAGCAGAATAACAGCACATCTCGCACTACCTTCAGTGAGTTGATGAGGTCTAAGTTCCAGACCAAAAGAAATTCCAGTCAAGATGACAATACAAATAATAGCTTGCCCTCTGATCCCCTGGAAGTGGAAACAGAAGTAATCTCACTAAGTTTTTAATGTTACAGGGAGAAGTGCTGCTGTAAACCATCAAATTTCACACAAAAGTGACCTGACCACTACTGCCATGCAAAAAAACACCATTATTTTTGGTCTCCATTTAATAGAGTCATATCCTGCTCTGTGTAAAGCATCTAAACGCTTTTCCAACCGCAGCTAAACAAAAGTATAGCCTACCTGGAGATGACAGCTTGAACAAAGACACAACATGCATGGGAGAAGAAAGGATATGATCTTTGGCTAGCCAAAAAACAGAGGAAGAAGGTATTTCTGGCTATTGTTACCCTGAGGGATTCAAACATTCTGGGAAAAACTACCAATCATGACAAACAGCTAACATATGCTCTTAAAATCACAGTACAGTCACGTGCTAGATGTCATTTTCCAAAACACTGAGTATCAATGAGCTTACGATTCTCTTACTCAGCTAGGACCCCCTGAAAGCTTAGGGGGCATTTTTGGTTAGTTGGTTAAAAGAAAAAAAAAACACACCCATCACACACCACCAAACACAAACAGGGCCCATGAAAAGAAAGATTAGCGTTCTGGTTTAGAAAGATCGAAGGAAGGAAAACCAAAAAAACGTCTCTGAGAAAATTGACTACTAGGAGCATAATGGTGACACTGTGGGCTTTAACACCTCCATCTGTCTTCTACCACCTTCCCGTACTTATTGACTAAAAAACATAATCAGAGTGAAACAGTGTTGGAACTTGTCTTCTAGCACTCCTGGAAGACAAGCTGCTACTCATTATAGCTCTCTGGCATCTTAGAAAGATGTGATGAAAGCCACTAGTGCAGTCAACACCTCATGATCAACATAATCAGAGACTGCTGATAGAGTTAGTATTTTCAATATTAAGAAAAGAATCCAGCCTCTCCCAGCAACCCATTTTTTTTAATAAAGTTTGGCCACTGATACTACTCCTCATTTAAGTTATGGCACCAAGAAGATATTTAAGGAGTACTTCACCTCCCATTGCTATGGCATTTTTTCCCCAACTTGTGTTTAGTGCTTCGTCTCTTGACAGGAGTCTCAGTTTTTCTTTTCTAGTGTTCTTTTCTGTCCTCTCCCACATTCTCAAGGCAGGTTATTTATCTTAAAGTTATTTCTCCCATTAACGTAGCTGCTTCTTAGACAAGAAGTTCTTTGGCAGGACCACCACAGTCTTCCTGTCCGTTTGTAAATGCACATCGCAAGAGGTCCTCAATACAGTGAGGAATATCCACATGTAATTAATATCAAACAACTGCACTCTAGAACTGCTGTTCAGAGTACTTCAGCCTGCACACGCAAGGACCTTCCGCAACTGACACCACTTCTCCGCACACATGGTCAAAGAAATGAGACTATTCACGTACACATACTATTAAGACCAGCTAGTGGCCATTGATTTGAAAAGGTGAAGGTGAGAGAACACGTGCAGTTTCTTACTCTGACTGCGCAAAATTGGTGCACCAGGTTGAAAGGCTCACCACCCCTCCACAGGCCTGAGCGGCTCTCACAATGGATGAATGCTTTGAAGTAAAACCACCAAGACCAAAAGTGCCCCAAGTTCAATTTAAAGAGCCACAACGGTATTGCTGAACCTCCCTTTTCCCACCATACTCATCTGCCCAAAGCGTCTCTTGGCTGTCAAAGTGAAGGCTTCTACATACGCCACAGACTCGCAACTGGTTCAACCTGAGTAAAGTCAATACTTGAAAAAGAGAAGCTGAGACAGGATGAAGTCTAGGCTTGTGAAGAAAAAAGCACATCTACCTAAGTATAAATATTAATTATTTCAGTGTAATTAATAATCTAAACTACAATCACCACTAGCATACCCACATTCCCCAGTATTCTTTTGTCTTCCTCTATACAATGGGAATATACAGAGTCACAGATTGTTAAACACAACTTACCCACGCGGTAGTTTTGAAGCATAATCAATACAGCCCACCCCCTCAAAAGAAAAACGAGTATTTTAATAAAATACCTACATGTGCTGGGACCTGAGAAATAGTATTTCTAATTAAACCAAAACATCACACCACTTCGTTTCACAGAACGGCTGTAAGGAGACCTGCAAGTTAGTGCAAATCAAACTATCAAACAGCGTATCTTCTAATAAAGTCACAGGCAGTCTTACCTCTCATCCTCACCATCTACGAGGGGCGTTGTCAACGGCAGCACCTTCAGCGGAAAGAGGGAAGCAGAGGGTGGCGCGCTGCTGCTACCGCCATCTGAAATGGCTGATGCTCCAACACCACTCTCACCACTGGCAGCTTGAGGTAAACCCACTAAGGAAGGTTCTGTAGGGCGCCTGCCGTCTTCAATTTGGCTTACAACTGACTGAGCTAGCGATTGTGCGGGGAACTGGGTAGAGCTTAGCGGTATCTGCTGTGGCACACTCTGCGCCACTGGCATACCTATACTTGTTGATATCAAGGGAGGCTGACTAACACTTTGAGCCAAATTCCCGTTCTGCACAGCCGAAGCTTGTGCTATATTCTGTGGCTGTCCCAAACCTATAGAAGCAGAAGGTATGCCAGGAGGCACAGCTGAACCAGCTTGACTTGGTGCAGGAACAGTACTAGCAGAAGGTATAGGGCTAACAGCAGGCAGCTGCTGGCCAGGCATCCCTTGGACTACAGATTCCACTCCTTGTGCCTGCGGCTGTACAGGTAACAAGGTGTTTTGCTGAGCAATGACCATTTGCTGAGGAAGGCCCGAAGCGCTAGCCTGTAACCCCTGCTGCATTATTCCTGTCTGCACAGGCTGCACTACTTGTGAAGATGGAGGAGCAGCCGTTGACGGCATGACTGGAGGTGGAATTTGGTTTGCAGCAGATGGTGGTTGCACCACAGCAGCTACGCTTCCTTGCTGCCCAACATTCAGCATTTGACCACTGGTACCTACACCTGGTATCACTGCTGGAGCATGTGCAACAGGCTGAGCCGGGGCAGCGGCTGGATGTGCTTGTACTGAAGGCTGCATGCTCTGTGCCTGGGCAACAGGAACCGGTTGCCCTGCTCCTACTCCTGTAGAACTGGGCTGCATGGCAGGGGCTGGAGTCTGAAGGATCTGCTGATGTTGAATGTAGTCTGGCATAGCCCCTGTAACAGAGTTTTGGTTCACCGGCTTAACGTGACCTGCGGCCATCTGTGTAGGAACTGTCTGTTGCTGCTGCTGCTGTTGCTGTTGTCCATACTGCAACTGCTGCTGCTGTACGAGTGGCAAAGTCTGCACAGGCTGCGCCGGCTGAGAATAGGGTAGTTGCTGTTGAGCCATACTTTGAATGGCAGGTTGCTGGTGGCCCAGAGATGGGGATACACCTAGTATATTAACTGGGGCTGGCTGAACCCCAGTAACAGTGGTTAGACTGGCCTGTGCAGGAGGTTGGACCCCTGACTTCTGCTGTGGATAGTTTACTTCTTGAGAATGCAGCTGGACTTGTGCAAGCTGTGATTGAGAAACACTCTGTGGTATACTAGATGCTGGAATTGCCGGAGGAGCAGCGCTGCTAAAATCCATCTGCTGCGGACCCACACCTTGAAACGCTTGCTGCTGTACCACAGTAGGTGCTCCTATTTCTCCACTTCCCACACTTTCTGTATAATGACTCAGTGTGCTTACATTGCTGCTAACAGAACTCCCACTGGTGCTCTCCCTTTCAGAAGTCACTTCGAGCGGGTTTTGTTTTATCGTCTCTACTGCTTTGTTTACTGCTACTCCTTCTGAAACTGCAACAGTGTTTTCTTTATCATAGAATTCAGTACATGTCCATCTACCTTTTTTGAAAGGTTCAGAACTAGAATCTAGTTTTACAACCCTAAACCTTGATGTGCCAGATGCAGGCTGCTGCTGGCTTGATCCCACTGCCATTCCTGCAGTTGGATTAGTAACATTGTTAATGACACTAGAGGAAGCACTCGTACCATTGCCAACACCGCTCAAGATATTCACATTAACATTGCTGCTAGTTCCAGACAAAGCATTTACATTACCAGTACTCGTGATGTTACTTAAATTTATAGTACCAAGCATGCTGCTTGCCACACTAGAACTACCGCCACCCATAGTATTTAAGGTACTCGTTCCAGCAGCAGGACTTACACCTAAATTGCCAGGAGTACTTGTAGTGCGGATATTAGACACAACAGATGCCGGGGAACCAGTGGATGATGCAGCAGAAACCGGTGCAGTTGATATAACATTGTCAGAGCTTCCAGTTGTTGATAGTTTTCTAAACGAAGGACTGGGCGGTGGTCCTCCAGAAATCGGGGCACTGCCCACCCCAGGATGCGATGGATGATGGTGTCCATGATGGTGGTGGTGAAGATGGTGGTGGTGATGAACGTGATGGGGGTGAACACTTCCATTGATCACAACACTCTGCTGTGGGTGATGAGGCAGAGGAGCGTGCTGCTGAGGAAGATGAGGCTGGTTTGGAGAAACAGCCCCAGGAGTCTCTGCCTCTTGGAAGTTATTTAAAGTCTCTTCAGAGGAGCTCCTCTCAGGCTCTCCCAAGTCAGTGGCCCTGGATAAAGAAACATCCAAGATTTCCGAAGACGACAGGTCTTCTGTGTGGGACTCATCCAGGTCATCGTAGCTTTCTGTATCCTCAGCTATGCTGTTATTAGAGCTCATGCTAGCTGATATTTGAGCAGGGGTCACACTGGTAATTTGGAAGCCACTTTTCTTTTTCATTTGAGCTCCAGTCTGTGCAAGAGGCTGTGGCTGGAGCTGAGACTGCGAGAGGAGGTTCAGGCTTTGTGGAGGAGGGGGTGTTGGCTGTGGACCCGCTGATGAAGATGCTGCAGGAGACGGAGGCGGCGGCTGGACCAGCAAAGGTGGCTGATAATCCTCGGCGGAGAGGGCAGCGCTCCCAACGCCGGTACCTGGTGCAGTGGGAGCAGTAACGCAGCTGCTGCCGCTGCTACTGCTGCTGCCCCTTCTAGGAAACATTGCCGGGTGCGCCATCTTCCTAGCACTAATGTCTGCGGCTGAGTCAGGCTGGTGCATTGTATCGGGTGTATTTTAAGAGTGCGGTCCCCCGGTATGGAGAGAGACAGACATACACACACAGTTAGCTTTGCGCTCACGGCAGGGCAGAGAGACACCACGCACACCGCCCCCGGCTCCCGCAGAGCACGGGATGAGGCGCCCCGGCACCGCCGCTCACCACCCCCCTCCCCTCCTCCTCCTCCTCCTCCTCCTCCCCTCCGAGACAGGGAGGGGGCGAGGACCGGTCCTCCGTCGCCTCTCCATTAGCGCCTCTGAATGTGACACTTTCAATCCTCCGCCATTCACTTTCTTTCGCCCTCCCCCCCCCCACCGCCTTTTGATTTCCACCACCGCCCCCCCATCCCCGGCCGCCCCCCCCCAACCCCCCCCACACACACACACACACACTGCGCCTCTCCCGGGGGACGGGCAGCGGGCGGAGGAAATGCCCGCCGTTGCCGGCCGGCCCCGGGGGCGAGCCCCTTCCTCCCCGCGGCGCTCCGCCGGGCGCCTCGGCTCGCCGGCAGAACCGCCCTCCCCACGGCGGGCCGCCGCCGGGCCGCCGCCGCCGCCGCCTCCTCCTCCTCCTCCTCCTCCTCGGCGGGGCGAGGGCAGCCGGCGGGCCCGGAGGGCAGCCCGGCGAGGCGGACGGCGCCCCTCGCCATCACCGCTGTAGTAGTAGTAGTAGGAGAGCGCAGATACGTACAGGACTGGCGCACAGCAGGGCGGCAGCGGCAGGCTGAGCCGGGCAGGGACATCCCCGTCAGTGGCAGCCATGGAGCTGAATCATTTTGGGTATTAAAGAGACGGAATAAGGAGGGAAGAAAAGCAGCGGCAGCCCGACAAGAGAGTCCATAAAAAGGAGGGAGGGAGGAAGGGGGAGCCAGCCAGGCAGCCTCTCTCTCTCCTCCCTCTGTGTCTGGCTGTCTCTGGAGGAGGCTCCGCTCCGCACGCTCTTCCTTCCCCCTCCGCCTCCTCCCCTTTTATAACAGGCGGCACCCGCTCTTCCTCCGCAGAACCGCGCCTCGCAGCAGTCCTCCTCTGCCCCGTCCTTTCTTCCCTCCCGGTCTCTCCCGGTTCTCCCTGCCGCCGCCGCCGCCGGTCTCTCCCCCTCCCGGCCCCGTCTCCTCACGGAGCGCTGGAGGAGGGCGCTGCGCGGAGCTGCAGGGGGGAGGGGTAAAGCTCGCCAAAGGGGAGGGCAGGCGAGAGACAACGTAAGATGGCGGCCGCCGCGCATGCGCGCCCCGCCGGCAGACATAAAGCCCGTCTGGCCGAGGCCGACGGAAATAGGCTCGGCTCAAGTGGCGGAAATTGCCGAGCGGCGCCGAGCCCGGGGAGGGGGAAGGGCGGGGGGTGTCCCCGCGTGGCGGCGCTCCTGGCTGGGGAGGGGGCGCCGGGCGGGGACAGGGCTGCGGCCATGGCGGGCAGTGCCGTCGCCGCCCCTCCCTCCCGGCCGCCTGCACCCCCCCAGGTGCCCCTCTCTGCCTTTTCCCCGGGCCCGCAGCATGACTGTGCCTCACATGACCCGCCGCCGCCTCCCTCCCCCTCTCCTCGGCTCCGCTGCAGATTTATTCAAGTTGTTCATCACCTTCCTCCCCTCCCTCGGTCCAGAATATTCCTGCCCGTTCCTTCCCCCCCCCCCCCCCCCCCCCGCCCCGCATGGGGAAAGCGGAGGCGCCTCGTTCGGGGGCCGCCTCCCCCTTTGTGCCCCCGGCGGCTCGCCCACACCCTCCCGCCCCGCCACGGGCGGGGGTCGCCGCGGGTGACTCCCCTCACACCCCGAAATGGCCGCCCGCCCCGCTCAGCCGGCCGGGCGGGAAGGTTCCCCCCCCCCCCCCCCCCCCAAACACACCCACACCCCGGGGCGGGAGGACGGTGTCACCGGGCGGTGACCGGAGGCCCCGGGTGCTGCCACTGCCGCAGCCGCGTCAGGTGAAATGGTGCCTCTGCGTTCACAAGGAACACGTGTGTGTGTGTGTGTGTGGAGGAGCTTGTGGTGAGAGATCGAGAGGAAACACACCAAAGCGCTGCTCTAAAAACGATGCTGTTCAAAGGTGCTTTTAAGTTACTAAGCAAAATTGAGGTGAAATCCACCAATCTTCCCTCGCTGTTTCAGTGCTGGCATCCCGCCGGGGAAGAAAGACCATGTGGCGCTCTCAGAGCGAAGCACAACGGGCCCGTAGCGGCGGGGCTGCTCCAGGTCTCCCCCATCCCAAACTGAGCTTCTCCTCACTGTGGAGCCACAGCCATCCGACCTCTGAAGACACTCGATGCGCACATGTTCTCCAGTAGGTTTTCCTCCGCGTCCTTGTAGCTGTGCAAGGAGGTGCCCAGCAGGTAGGCAGGTATCTCATGGCCACGCCAGCCCGACAGATTCACCCCATCAGCGTTGCTCCACCTCTCCCATCAGCGGTACCCATCTCCAGGAGCGCTTTCAGAGCATGATAAATTGGGTATCCCGCTTTCCTACGGAGAGGGGGACAGGTTCACACCCTCTCCCCCATTTCTCCAGCAGCCTGGTGGTAGGGTGTGCACCAGTGCCCGCAGAGCTGCTCCTGTTCCCACCTCCTGGCAGCACATCCTTGTCTTGAAACGCAAGCATCCACGAGCTGGTAGAGGTGTCTCAAATTGCTGCTTTGAAATTGGTCCGGTTTGCGTGGAAAAATAAAATGTTTGCAGGACTTGACTGGCTGAGGCTAATTCTGTAACCTGACTATGAAGCCCACTGGTTAGGGCAGTCAACAGGGCACGGGGGAAAAAAAAACAGGGCTTGGTGTTTGCTGCAGTGAATATTTAAGCATGTCATGAAGAGTAGTAGAACTTTAACGGGAGAGAAGTTGTGAGAGTCCGAGGTGTTATATCATATAGCTGAGTCATGAGAGTGTTCTTGTGGGAGATGTAAATGTTAGTTCCTACAGGCAGAGAGGAGATTTGAGTCTCCCATGTTCCGTGCGTGGCGTTTAATCGCTTGAGGTACTAAAAAAGCTGTTTTTCCAGCTCCATTTTGTGGAAAGGGTGAGGATTCAAGGTCACACACACAGTGAGAGCTTTTGCAGCCTGTTCCTGAATTTCACCCTTCCATCTTGCCTCTCCCTGTTAACCTAGCTTATCTAGCTCTCACTCGGTGTGGGGACAGGGGTGGCTTTGAGAAAATCTTGCCTTTTGCAGCCTAATTCCTTTTATGTCTGGAATGCAGACATTCAGCTCAGGTCTCCAGGTACCTGAAAGGTAGACTTGCAACCCTTGCTCATTCCATGGCTCTAGGACACTGCCTGTATACAGACAGTGCCAAACACTATGAAACAATTGACATGTAATTAAATAAGAATTTGCCTTTTCTGAAAGCAAGACAATATTATTTTTTAAAACTGGTAATCAGAAAGACAGCTTGAAGACCATACTACCCGAACATGAGCTGCCTACGGGAAGGAGCCTTCGTGTAACGCTCTCAGATTTCAGGAAAGCATCACAAAGGTGCCCACAACCTGTCTACATCTTGATGCACCGCTAAGGCCTTATATGTGTCTTTAATGAGATACTCACATGTGTAAACATTTTTGAGATGAGAGCCTGAGGTTGCAAGCCAACTTCCATTATAAATTCCTGTTCTGTCTGCTTATAACTTTCCCAGAACAATTTCCTCGAGGAATTAAGTCTTCTATGATTAGTCCCAGCTCAAAGATGATTTTTTTTGAATGTTTGAACAAAGCCCAACTACTTTTAAAGCACACAGGCTATGAATACAGATGAATCTGCTTCTAACCTTAAAAATTTGTGCAAAAGTAAGTCCAAAAGGATTGAGCTCTGCAGTTTGTATGCACCTGGTAGACATCAACAAACCTGAAAAAGAATTAAAACAGTAGTATTGTCATTGGTTAAATGTTTGCTTTTGCCCACACTAAGTCTTTTGCCCACTGGTAGTCTTTTGGGCTATAAACTTCTTAGTAAAGCATGTGAAACAGTTCTTTAAATTGGGTCCATATAGTTCTCTTCTCATACAAGAGAAACTGAAGAAAAAATGAAATTTAGATAACGGTGTTAACTTACCTATGTAACGTGGGCACTGGTCAGTTAACAATCCAAATGGTGATCTAGGCTAGACAATGCACCTCTGAAGTGGCATGTTTGAAATTAATTTTTTAATGCTGTTTGTAAATATGAACATTTTCATGTTACCCCTTTTTTTCTTTGCTTATCCATTTTCCTTAGGTATATGCTTACACTTCTTTTCTTTTTTTGTTAGCCTTAGTCTAAGCATGAAAACAGGATTCTAAAAGATTTAATTCCATTTCGTATCCATTAAGGTTTATGAAATTAAAATTAAACCATTGAAACTGAAAATTTAATTGCTATGAATTGTGCTATTTAGTCGTTGTTCAAAGTGGAAAAAGAAATTTCATCATTTCATCATTTACAAAACACCAAATATTTCAAAATTCAGCCACAACACAATTGACCACCTTCATGTGCGGACAGTAAGTGAAATGACTTATGTAATTGTGGAATTAGTTATTCCAAACAAGTCCACCTGCTTTTTTTTAACTAACTGTATCAATCGACTAGCTGGAACCAGAGGTGCTTGTGTCATCACTGGATGGGTCCAGCACCTTGTTCACCATGGTCACTGCTCATGACTACAGGGCAGACAGTCCTGCAATCCCGTCACTACCTCAGCTGGAGACTGAAGACTACTGGAGGGCTGCCAGTATAGAGGAATCCCCTTGGATTGCATCTCCTGCATACATGCTTCCCAAATGAGCAAGCACAGATGGGCTTGATGCAGCCCTTGCTGCCAGGTGGGGAGAGTGAGTGTCCAGAAGAACTCTTATTTCAACCTTAAAATCTTATCATTCAGGTTAAAGCAAGAGAACAAGGTCTTCACAGTGTAAACATTTAGAGATCTGTCTCCCATATATGTAATATTCCTTCATACAGGAAACAACACGCCTTGTTGCCACCACAGATTCTCCAAGGATACCAGAAGAAGCAGTATTTTAATATTTTATTTCTTTGGCTGCTTTACTATTTGACACAGTTGTATGCGTTCATCCTAGCGTATGCAGTCGTTTGTGTCTTTGTACAGAGTAATTATAAAGCCAACAAATGGGAACACTATGGCTTTTTTACTCAAGACAGTCAGAATCATGGCAAACCAGTCTGATGTGTGTTTTAAATCCCATGTGACTACTTAATAATTTTTTTTTTAAATTAAAATAATTTTTTTATGATATGAAGCTGCCATTGTTAGTTTAGACAGAAGGCTTTTCTGTGTTCCTTAATATTGTTGACTGTAGTCCCTAAGCTGATTTGCAAAGATGTATGCAATTTTTTTCTTCCTTCTTAGAGAAGTGCTCATAAGAAAATTCTCACCTTTCAGCTCTGAAAAAGTTGTAATTCTGCTTCTGCATTTTCTTAGAAAGTTCAAGTCAAGTCTTGATCTTCCTTTCTTGTTTTGTTTTTAGTTGGCTGGTTAGTTGGTTGATTGGGTTTACTGACTGATTCCAAAACGCCTACTGAGACATTTTTCAGTCCTTATTTTAATTCTTATGAAATAACGTTGAACTTTTTGGAAAGGAGAGTTTTCTCACAAGTTTTTATTAAGTAAATCCTTGCAGAAATTGACAATTCTAGCAATCTTAAAAAAATCAGCTTCCTTTAGGCTAGTCAGGTCTATTCCAATGCCAATATACTCAAAATCATATCTTTCTAGATGATCTGGAAAAGTTGTTTTGAAATATTCATTATACCTGCACTTGGGGAATGTGGCCAAGTAGGTAGTCTTTTTTTTTTTATGGGGATTGCATTCAAATTCAGATCTTATTAAAGACTTCTAGAAGCTTTATCATCACTTCAAACTGTATAGACTATAGGTGCATAGACTATGTGCGCTGCATTGCAGGAGCAAGGGTTAAAAGTAAGTCCTCCACCGGCCAGTGACTGATGCATTACCAGCCAAAAGACCACCATGGTTTTATCACTGTTATCATCTTGCTCTCCTTTAATTCTCCATTTTCACTGACAATTGTAGTCAACTGATGAAACTGCATCTTACAGAAGCACCAAGTTCTGGAAAGTATTTCTCGGAGACCTCTGCCTACAACTGTAATGGATGCAGTTCCACTGTAGTCTGAGATCATTTATTTAATTAAGTGTTTGTAGAGTACAGGTCTTAGATTGTTAACTGTTTGATCTTTGATTAGTCAGCCAAGTGGTATATATAATTAAGCTGCAGATCAAATAAAATAGATGATCAAATCATTGAAAAATGGTCCAGTTGTTAAATAGACCCTCCCTTTTTTACATCTGAAAAATCTGTAAGCAAAGTAGCAAGTCAGCCAGATTTTTAGATTAGTTTTAGTTTTTATGAATTAATCATAAACATTTGCACAGGACTCTTGAATAGTGTTGGAAATGTGAGCCCTTAGTTTGTGGTTCTCAGTCGTGAAGATTTTGTGGAATTGTTTTCTTTTGACTGATCCTAACCCTGATAGAGGAAAGCACTTAGGAAAATGCTTTGTTTAAGAACAGCACTTTGTGTCCCCTGACTACACTGGGACTGCAATTTATGTATGATTTTCTTGAATGATCAGGGGTGAATGTGTCTGCTGTGATGAGCCACAAACCTTTAAAATCTCAGGCTAGGAATAAATAAAGAGATTTTTGGATATTTTTTTTCCCCCGAAGCACCAGGCTTGTTTGGTGCAGGACTCTTTGGAAGAGCAGAATGTGTAGCTAGTTAGTATTTAGCACAGCCACACAATTTTTGTCATTATATTATCACATAGTAACCGGAGGCAGATAGGCTGTCCTAGTTGTGAAGGGTACAGACAAATCCTTCTTGAACTCATTTAATTGTCTGAATCTTGTGTATCTAAATTTCATCTCCCTTTTGGCTGTGTCAACAGTATTTCTTCCCATCTAAAACATATTCTATGGAAGCAAATACTCGTTTGCACAAATCCAGAGTTTTCTACTGGGCAGTATTTGAGCAAACTTAAACTTTGGTTTTTTTATGCATTAGGCGTAGTGTAACTGAACAGCTTACTGAAAGCAAGCACAGGCTGGTCATGAGCACGGCAGAAGTAAACACAATTTTTATGAGTAGTCACTTGGTATGTTTTTCCATAACTCCAGTAATAAAAATCACCTATACTATATTATTTCTCTGCTAAAGGACATACAAATTTATTCACAGTAATAGTAAATTTAATTCCTCTGCTTCTGTGAGGTCTTTGGTTTGTTTCCCTACTTTCTAATTTTTCAGGCATCTTCTCTTTGATTATCTCTGCATTTTAAATTACTGCATGTGACACTTTTGCTTCTGCACCCGTACACTGGCAAGCCCTGAAAAGTCAAATTAAATGTTCTTGTGACAAAATTCAGTGGGAAACAGGTTTAGGATTTCCAGCTCAAGCACCAGAAAAAATTGCCTTTATCAATTTCAGTAGAACAAAAGATGTGCAAAGTCCTGACAGTTCAAACACATAGTCAGAGGCTTTAGTTCAGTCATGTGAACAGTCCCTTTGACTATTAACTTCTGGTCACTAAACCCCTAAAAACTTAACATTACATGTGTAAATATTTGTAGGCTCAGAAGACAAAAAGATGAGGTATGTGCTAAGGTGTGGTCTTATGGAGCCTTAGGATTATGTTGACCTTTAGTTGGTAACAGTGTTGAGTGCTTATCAAGAAGAAAGTTACTTCATATGCTGCCAGACCAGCTATTCTCCAATATTTTTTGAAAGGTGCTAACTTTTTCTCTGATAGGAGCTTTGTGTCTTAGCTTAAAAGCCAGCCCTGCAATATTTCACTTCTTTAGGATCAAACCTCATTTCCAGTTTTACCACTTATTAAGGCATTTTAACTGTTGTTAGTAAGAGACTAGAAAATTGCCTATTTTAAATAGAGCGTCAAACAAAAAAACCTGTTTCTATTGATTAGAAAGTGCTTTACTTCTGCTCAGTCTTAATACCTTTATTAGTAGTTCGGCATGGAAGCACTGACAAGAGTTTAAAACCCATCGGGGTTACTTGCCACATCTCATTGCCAAGTGAATTCTTAGATAATAAATGAGGAAAGGCAGAAATAGTGTCAAAACACACTTCAGACTGTGCTGATCAAGTAGCCTGTTCTACTTGAATAAGGGGCAGTATGTCAGTGTGCCTGTCCCGTGAGACAAAATGCAGCGACGCCGTAAGCGAGGGAATTGCTTCCCGCAGCTAAAACCCCCTGCCCGGTGTCTCCCCAGTGACTCAGTCATCTCTTTTAAGCCATCTGTAGGAAGCAAGAGACAAACCCTGGTCAACACATATGCGAAATCTAGCTCAGAAACATTCAGAGCACTTGCTCTCGAATGACAGGTGTCTTGTCAGGAGCCAGTGAGGATGGTCAAAGGGGAATCCTTGGTGAGAGGACTTCTAACAACTCCCTATTGTCACGGGCTACAGGAGACGGTGCTTTTTTACTTCGTGCACAGAGGAAGAAGTTAATAGGATACAAATGAAATTCACAGACATGAAGATGAGAGGTGGTGTGGAAACCAGACAGGTCCAGGAAATAACATGTGGACTTAGTATTTCCAGAAAAAGTACATTTGCTTAGTTCACACACTTAGTAAACACGGAATTATATATGATTTCAGAATATAAAATGGATGCAAAGTAACATTTTTAATGTTTGGTAGCATTGGTAAAGATGCTGTTGCTGGTATACCCTAGGAATTGTAATAATTTAAGGACGCTGTGGTACTAGAAGTATATTGGAGAACTGGAAGTAATCCAGAGAAATGCAAAAAAAGTGATGTTGGAAAAAGCTGGAGTATCAGACATAATGTGTGTTTGTTTTGCAAATGCCTGCAGGTTGAGGCATTAAATCACAAAATAATAATCTCCGACAATTTAAAGGAGGGGAATAATATTTCAGGCCCAGATTCAGCTCACCCCCTGTGAGGTACCTGAGTTAGAAGTGTTGCTGTAGAATTTCTCATAGAGAACAGGAACCTTCACCCATAACTTCTGCATCCTCTGGAGCTGCTCATTTCTCTCCATTGTCTGCTAAGAGAGCCTGGGGTAATTAGATGTCTGGTGTGTGTCTCTCAGTAGGGACCTAGAGTAAGGTGGGAGGTGTGTGAGCCAACGACATAAGAAAAAGAATATGCAGACTGAACATCAGGATAAACAGTTCTGAAGACACATTGGGCACTAACAGTGAAATACAGCCCACGAGAAAGTGATAGAAAATCAATTACAGGGACACTCAAATTTAGCCAGGATAAAATACTAAAGAATTGCCTGGAGAGAGTAATCCTATGCTGACCAAGAGAGGACTCATATAATCTGTAGGATTGTTCCTACCATTAATATATACAATACTCTTACCTGGCAAAGCACAATAATCTATAATTTAAGGCTCTTACCTGATACCAGGATTAAAGTGACAGGTGATTATCCAGTGCAGGAAAGAATGGGATTTTATTCCTCAACATTATGCTGGGGAATAAAATCACATTCTTTATATAGATAAATATATGTATGTATATAAGCATATATATATATATGTGTAAGTATATATGTGGTTTTATATGTGAATATATATGTATTGTATTACCTATATGTATAAATTTAGTAATTTTTTTCCTTACTGAAGCTTGGTGGTGCTTTCAGTGTCTGCTAATTGACACTTCTGCACCCCGCTGATGTCAGACACCGTTAGCTGAGGGTGCTCTTAGCCGGATTCGGCCTGGCCTGGGCAGCCGAGATCTCCTTCCCATGTTTCTTGTCCTTCATTCTCACAAAACTGGACAGCTCGCTACAGTCCACATAAACATGACCTCTCAAACCAAATGCTGGCAGGTGGGTGAAAACAGATTTGTGGGTCCAGCTCTGGCTTCACGTTGCAGACATTGCCTGCTCTTCTTTGCTTTGGCATCTGCTGCATTTGGAGGCGGTGATGCTTCATGTTGATTTAAAAAGTGTTTAAGACGACTAAATCTGTATTCTACAAATTTCTTCCTTGTTTGGCTTCTATTGACTGTCCCAACATACCTTTAACCTGTCATTTAAATTATATTCCATGTTCCTCAGCACACTGAAATGCATTCATTGCTGTGCTGATTCTGGGGTTTTTACTTCATTTTTTCTTCTATCCTACTTTTCACTTCTCTTTTTCTTTAACTCTTTCTCCTTTCTGATGCTTAGATTATTTTCTTTCTCTGTAAAACTTCCCCTTAGCTTAGATCAGCTCTAGCACATCTCTGCAGAGCTGCCACCACTTTCAATATACTGCTTTCAGACTTCCAGTTAGACCAGCTTCTTCTCGGGTAGGGTCACAGAGAGGTTATGCTGCTTCTCAGCTAATCCTCTGAGGCCTAGAAACAGGTTTTTCAAGCAGAATAAATAACTCTGCTGAGCCATTATGCTTGTTACAAAGTGTTAAATAGCTGATTTCAGTGTTTTTGTAGACAATGATGAGTGAATACTGCATTTTGTTTCTTTTTTTAGCCTGTTTTCCTAAGGAAACAAAGCTTACACAACTGTTCTGCCTGGCTGTCTGTCTGCTTGTCTGTCAGCCTCTCTTTAATAACTTTGAACCTGTTGGTTGATTTCAGGCTGGGATAGGGATCACAGAGTTATGCTGGCCCTAAAGTTCATGCATTTCTGCAGCTTGGGAGAGGACAAAGTCCTAACGCACCACTCTTATGGGACAACAGGCAACCCCACGGCCATTCGGGGCGGCAGTGTCCACGGCTTCGAAGTCCAGCCTGAAGGCTCTGGCCAGCCGCCACGTCTCTCCTTGGGGGCAAAGAGCTTGAAGAGGGGGGATGTTCTGGTGAGGAGAAAGCGTTGACGAAATGGGAAGGAAGGAGGCCTGCTCTGCATGGGGGCCAAAAGTCTGTAGGTAGCTGAGTTTCACTATTGCTGCTGTTCATGGAACAAGTGTATTTATGTCAAAGAAGAAAGCATGCAACAAGCGTTTCCTTCACAGGATTCTTTCTCTTCTTGGAAAGAGTATGTGCTCATCATAGACCCACAGTGCGTGTGTATTCATTTTTCAGTTGGGTAGCTCAGTCTTGGATTTGGGTCACCAGGTGCCACTGAAATACAGACGGGAGATGTTAATAATATTGCATCAGGAACGCTAGACTTCATTCTTTGGTGCCCAAGAGATGCAGCCTACAGCTTGCAATTTTCCGAGTCTTTCTGGGCATTCAAGTTTCAAGCTCCTCAGAGTCTTAATCTTCTTCTCGGCATCGCTACAATTTTCAGCTGTTTATTCTCGCAGGAGGCTGGTCTCCCGATATCCAGTATCCAGATACTCAGTATTTGTCCTCCAGCTCTCTTTGCGCTGTGGAAGATGAGACTTTGCAGCTGCTGGTTAACAGACTTCATACTCTAAAATTTTAACGTCTTCGTGCTTTAGCCCTGGAGTCCATGGTCTGAATTCTCAGTCATGACCACTAATAACAAATAAGGTAAATCATCTGATTCACATGTTAAGCGATAAAGGTGCACATAATTACAGTGTCTCAAAAAAACAATCACGGTGGCAGCTAATACAAACAAACAGACAATAAAATATGAACAGCTAAGTGAATGCTAAAAAAAAAACAACTCGTGCATCTGGCATCCAGGGCTGAGAGTTGCTATATCATATCAGAAATGGGTTGCTGGTGGGAGTGAATTCTAAATACAGTGCCATCAGCTAAACAAGTCCTTCTGTCAGCAACAGATTTAATGAGGCCTGTTTCCTGGGGGTTCGCACTTCATACTTGGATTCTCCATCATCTAATATGGTAGCGACCCTGATCCAAACTTTTCTTGCGGATGGGACACACCTAACCCCTGTCCTGTGAAGTTTCTCTGCCAGTGACTGTACTAAATCAAACAGTCCCAGGGAACATTTCTGGCCACTTGAATTCTCTGTACTGTGAAATTGCCCGAATAGTGCTTGGCATGGTGCTGACCTGTGTGCCCAGCTGCAGTCTCCCAAATGTCTCCTGAACACAGTTTGGGAATGAGCTTTGGCCAAGGCCATTTCCAGCAGGTAGTTTGCATTTAGCCACTCTGTTCTAGAGAGCAAGTGCACTTAGTAGTACATGGCATGGGCTGTTCACTGCCTGCTGCCCTTAATGGCAGAGAATGGTCCTGGAAAATTTAATGTAGGAGTGTAGACAGAGTCTCTGGTATCTAATAGGAGTTACACCTTTTCCTCAGGACTACTGATACACTAATAGAGCTTTTATCTGTTAACTAACTGCCTATTTATACAGACCCATAGGAAATAAGTGAGTTAGAAATCTCCGCTCTGCTGTCAGATTTGACTGGAAGTGGCTGAGCGCTTCAAAGTTATTAGCAAGTGATGGACAGTGATGGGAAGAGGAATTCGTAGACATGCAAATGTACACACGCATTTGTGAATGTACTTGTGCTTGCATAAAGGCTGCAATCACCAACCTTTCATAAGGAAATCAGGCTAGAAATGTGGTGGACAAACACAAACTGGTCAAATCCTGTGGAGCGTGCTCTGTAACCAATCTTGGCTGTTTTGATGGGGTTTAAGTAAGGTGAGCTGTAATTTCTCAGGGAACCTGGCCCTTTGGAGCTCTACATTTGCTCACGCCCCCTGAATTACTTCAGTTGAAGTGAATTTTAAGCAGAAGAAAGGCCACTGAGAACTAACACATGCTTTTTGAACACATTTGGATACATTGTGTAGCAAGCAGTCTATGACTGTGGATGTGCACAGATGTACATGAGCTACCATTAAAACAGCTTGGGGACTCTCAGCAGCATAGTAATCTGAAGCTTGACACAGACAGTAGAAGCCACTTGAGTGATGGGGTAAATTCTTGGTTGGTGAGCCTGTCCTGAGCTAACACATATGTTAGCATATGCAAGGTGGCTCATACACGATTAGGTCAAGGATATTGCAGTATGTCAGAATGGCCTGCACCCGAACAGTGCTAGCACGCCGCACAGTCTAAAGTTTGTGCTGTTGTTGCTGTCCATTTCCAGCCTGAAGTACCCTCCTGCCCTTTGAAGCTGCAAAGAAAACCTTGAAAATATGATCCGCTGTAAACTTGGGCAGCAAATCTTCCTGCAAGCGGCAAGAAAATAGCTTGTACTTTCTGTAGCATGAAATCTTCAAGAGGAGGGGTAAGAGGTCAACAGCGTTAGCTGGTTCACATCTGGTCTCTTCAGCAGATATAGTTTATGTTCACAGCCTGAACCTGCTTCTCGTGCTTCCCTTGATACACTATCCCTCTTTTCATCTCGCTCCCCCAATGCCTGAACATGGAATCGTTGATACACTACCAGCTGGGGGTGGTTTATTTATCCTGCACAAGTGGAAGAAAGAACATGTGAACATTGGTTTTTCACCCACA
Organism: Morus bassanus; assembly: GCA_031468815.1. Classification (NCBI taxonomy): domain Eukaryota; kingdom Metazoa; phylum Chordata; class Aves; order Suliformes; family Sulidae; genus Morus; species Morus bassanus. The sequence continues at coordinate 33,130,758 of CM062568.1, read as the reverse complement.
TTCGGAACAATTTCCAAACAATCTGCACTGAAAAGGAAAAGATTCCTCATGAATTTCTACGAGGACTCATGAAAATCCAGATTCTTCATGATTTGGATGGTGATTATGAATTTTTTCTCTCTTATCAGGAAGCAACAGAAGATCAAAGTGGCAGCCTTAAAGATAGGATGGTGCAGCTAGCAAGGGTGCAAGACATTACAGACTGTCAGTATGGTATTGTTCAAAGCTGTCAAAATTAAAGACAATTTATGCATTGTAAGGGCAGGCTAAAATCAAGGCCTTGCAACTACAGTAGTCTAGCTGCTAGAAATATCTCATTGACTGAATGTTAATGCATCTGTGGGATTTTAGGAGTGCGCATTGAGGGCAGCAGAAAATGGAATGGAGTTTCATCTGGAAGGAGACAAGAAAATGATGTCTTTCTCTGTTAGAATCAAAGCCAAGGAGAATTTGGATGCTTTCCATTACTTAGGACTGACTCAGCCTCTTTTTTGAATTTAGTGTCTATTGCAGAGATGCCAACAAAGCTATCCATCAAAATGCTGGGAGGAAAAAGCACAGGTGCTCTCCTGCCCCAGCTATTTATAGGAGAGGCTTGCAATCGCATGTGATACAAATGCCCTGGTTGAGTTTTTACATTCCAGAGCATAAATCCATCTCTTTGGCTGAAAACACAGCTCAAAAATGATAATTGGCTATCAGTTGTAGCTGTTTAGCAAAGCTGAAAAAACAGCAATTAAATTTAGCTACAGGAGACTGCAAAAGGAGAAGTAAATTTGGGAGTCTTTGTAGAAAACATACTGGTTTGAGAGAAAGATATTAGGGCACCAGAGAATTTGCACGGTATGTTAGTGTAAGTGTGATAATATTTTATCAAAGCCTGTACATCCAGTCATATGCATATTTAGGATGCAGAAAACACTATGGCTCCTAGGTACAGACCAGGATTTGGATTGGCACATCTTTTGCTAAACTTCCCAGAAGTTTTCTATTTGTCTCCTGCTGTTTGAGGAAATCCCAGGTAAACTGATTTTTTCTAAGATGATGAATGTTGCTGTGGGCTTCTGAAAGTTCTCATAATTTGTTAATTCTTAAGGCTAAAAATTTTAAGTATGAGAAACGTCTGGGATTAAATCAGAAACATTTGCAGCCTACTGAAGGAATCATTTAGAGCTTTGCATAATGATATGAACATGTTGCTTCTCTTCTCAACATGACTGCTATTGTCTCAGTTGCCATAATAATTGTTTCAGTGTATTTTTAACCACTTCTTTAAATAAGTCCAAGCAGATTGCAAAGCCAGCAACAAATAAAGCAATTTCAGATTTTTACCTCTCTCAGGAATCTTCCAGCAGTTCTGCTAAAACTGTTGTGCAAACGCATTGACCTACTTTGGCAAAGATCTCCACAAGAGTCTTACAGGACTTACAGCCTCTCTGCTCTGTTGTTATTTCTGTCTATATTCTTTAAGCCAGTGATATGTTAGAAAGCCACATAGTGGGTTGTTAAATTGCTGGTGGACAAAAAAAGCGCATATTTAGCAACCCCCCCTCCCCAAACGGTCCCTATTCTGTGCTGTGAGAGGGATTCTGCTTGTTCAAAGGCAGCAGACTCTATGCAGACTACCTGCTCACCTGAGAAGTTAGTAGAAAAGACAGCATAAACAAAGGGTGTGAGCAACAAATCCCAGGATAATCAGTTTTGTGGGAATACCAGACATCTTAGAGCCTCTGCCTCAGCTGATCTAAAGAAATCACATCCTAGCAGCACTCCGTTCTGCCTTGTACAAAACTCTATCTTGCAGAAAGGCACTTGAATACCTTCAGGGAGTTAATAAGGTGGCTATAACTATACCCAAATTTTGGTGGCAACTTACCACAGAGAGCATTTAATCCTGTGCCTCTTATTTCCAGTGTGCCCAGTAGCTAGAAACGTTACTGTAGGAAAGCAATGAAGATTGGCTTCCTACTGATGAAAAGCTTTTTCTATAGAGCAGAAGTGCCCCTGCCAGCGAGATGCCCAGGAGCACTGTCCTAGCACTGTGTCTATAAATAAAGTACTGTGACCATTTTACTCCTTTTGTTCAGCAGCATGGTGGAAAGTGAAAGCCCTACATATAATGTATTACTTTTTTAACCTAGTTTCCAAAAGATTTAAAACTTCATTGAGTGCATATTTTTCCCATTTTTTTTCCTCCAAACCCCATATGTATTTCTGAACAATATGTGATTTTTAGCCTATTTTGCAAAAAGATAGAGATCCCAAACACCTTTAGTTAGTACAAGCTTAGTGCAAGTAGAGGAGAAAGGTTATAGTGCAACTTTCACTCCTTCTATGACATGAGGATGGAGAGAAGAGTGTAAGAGAAAGAGAGAAGCTAAGCATATTGCATAAAACCCCTATGGTCATAGCTCTCCCAGATTTCACAGACACACAGCCGCAAGGAACCAGGCTCTCCTAGTCCTGCTGCAGACCGGCTTGCAACCCTGCACTGCAGCTGCTGTGGAGGGTGGTTGTATAGCCATTACTAATACAATAGCATATGTGATGATGACTTTATAACACTGACGTAAGGTAGGTGGGGAGGTGACATGCCAAGCCCTACACCTACCATAACGTCATAACGTTTCTATTGAAAGCCAGCGCTAGTCTCCCACAATTCCAGAGGCTGTCAAAATGTTCTGTATGTAATTCTCTGTGTGATAAGCAACGTGTACATTGCTATGATGCTATCAGTTCTCTGTTCAAGTCATGCCATCTGGGAAGGGCAGTCTCATTCTGGAGCAGGAAGATAAGCCTGGGCACTGGCTGTACATCCCATGTCCAGACCACTTTTAAGGCATACTTAAAGGCTTGCAAAAATAGCGCAGGGTTCCTTAGTAGCCTAGTAGAAGAAAGGATCCTGTGAACTCTAAGGTTCATTGGCACACAGTGAAACCCTGATACTGTTGGGTGCAATGGCAATCTGGGAAGGTTTGGGTACCAAACAGAACAGCACCTCAGAAACCAGCTGCTCGCCAGTTCTGGTTTAGACTCCTGTGGTTAACATCATGCTTCAAAGAAAGTTTAGGTGACAGCTTGGGCATAGGCAGCTATCAAACATGGTTTAAGTTCCTGGGCAGTTTTTTTTTAATGCCTTGCTTCCATAGCAATGTTTCCAACTCATAATCAAAGGTGCAAACCTTTGCTTAGCAATAGGAGAACTAGCTGCTTTCATTTGGAGAGTGTCCAAAGCGTCCGAACAGATTTGAGTGAGACTGGTGGGGTGTGGCACAATTTTTTTTTCTCTGGTGGAACCAAGCCAAAGAGGCACTTGCAGGCATTTGTGGGTACCTTTAAGCCCTGAGCACTTCAGCAGTCCCAAGGCACATCTGTCAGAAAGGTCAGTTTAAGAGCTGGTCTTGCTTTACACCGGGAGAGGTGTGCAGAAGTCTTTCGCCTGGCTTATCTAGTGTGTCTCTGGTGAGGGGCAAGCAGTAAAATGACATCCCACAGCTCTGAGAAATACACATCATCTCACTGTATGTTCACAGTGTTTACGATGAATTACTTGAAATATACAGACCAAGAAATGCAGGATTTTGAAAAAAAAAAAAAAAAACCTAATATTGGTTTCTTGAATTGCTGAAATTGCACAAGATAAGTTTATTGAATGAAAGCCTAGTTCCACTGAAATCAGTAGGAGTTTTGTTTGTGACTTCAAAAAAAAAAAAGATAATTTCCCCATAAAGTAGTTTATAGCCTTCACTAGGTAGGGACTAGAAAGTGAAACTATATCCCTGTACAGTAGACAGGTATTTGCCAACTGGGTTTGGGTTGGGATTAGAAAGAAATAAAATTTGCTCTGTTCTTTCCTTTCAGTCCTCTAACTAATTTCTGCTTAGTTCCACACTGTCTTCTTTTGCTGCAAAGAGCAGACATTGAATTGGGATTGTATGTGTTGACAGTCCCAGCTTGAGCCTTCCCGCGGGTTGGCTGAGGTTTAACAATACATTTTTTCCCCTGGTATTTTCTGTCACATATTTTTTAAAACAAACAGTATTCTGTCAGCTATAGAGGGCATGAAGAAAAGATGCTCTGTAAAACAGCAAACAAAAGGCAATTTCAGGTTTAGTGTTTGCAAGATTATATAATTATATCGGCAACTCTCCTTTTCTATAATCTCTTTGTGAAATGTATATTCTATTTATTGTGCTGTTCAGAGGAGTAAAGGCAATTAAGGAACATTTCATTAAAAAGAATGACTCAGTTTACCTTTGGCCACAGAAGCATAAGCTCTACCGACATTTTAGAGTCACTGCCAACAGATCTGGACTTTGGCTTCAATCTAGAGGAAATGGACACCTGAAAATGAGCTCAGCTGTGCATCTACTTGGTGCCACACTAGCTGTGAAAACTCTGAGGAAACGTGCAGAGCTGTATGATGTCACACAGCAAGTATTTGGTGCCATCACACACACGTACCATGGTACTTCATGGTCAGAAGTAACCTGATAAGGTAGCCCATTTCTCCAAGAGAATAGCCTTATGATGCAATTGCTATTGACACCCTTGGTCTGAGCTGGTTCCCTCTGAAATCAATGATAAAATTCATGTTGTCTTTAACAGGAGCAGTGTGGGGCCGGGAAGCCATCAAGCTAAAACACCATGCACAGCTTTGAAAGGTAAGGAAGTGTTAAGGTCAGAATAATAACTTTCATTAAGCATGACAAAAATCAATGCAATTTGCACTGTCCAGCTCTCCAGCTTGTTGTACATGCAGATTATCTGCAGCTGGTTATCACACTTAGTAATCCCAGCCTGGCACCGACTGAAAAAGTGCTTTACAAAACATACAGCCCAGGGCAGGAGACTTCATAAAGTCAATGTTTTTATTGCTTTTCTTATTGATGTAACAACCCTCTTGTCATGTAGCTTTTCTTTCTTCTTTTTTTTTAAAGAGAGGGAAAAATAATAGATGATACAAGATGATAACTTAATGCAATGATTGCTGGTTGTCCATGGAGAAGCATAAACTTGAGCCAGGATTTGGAATACAGCCGAGAAAACTGCTGAGGAGACGGATCCTTGGTATCACGTGCTGCAGGTCACCGTGGGACCCATTGCAAGGCCTGTCTGTGGGCTCCAGCTCCATCTCTGCAGGCACCAGTGTCTCCCTGTATAGGAACCACTGTGTTAGACACCAGGAATCAGTACTGACAGCTCTTCAGGTGGGAAAAAGGTACTTGCAGTTAAAAAACTGAAGGCATGGTGGGTGTTACAAAATAAAAAAGAGATGGGACAGAGGGTGGAGAAACCATACTGAAAGCAGCGCTGGGATTTCTGCCACCCCAAAGACCTACCCAAAACAAAAACATTTGAGAATAGAGACAGAGCTGAATCAAGTCCTACTCCCAAAGGTGGTACCACCTGTTGAGGTGGTAGCTGTGCATCTCTTGCTGCTGGTCCATTAGCTTGCACGCTGCTCTGGCCACTGATGGCACCAACATTTAGTTTGGGATGGTGTGCATACACAGAGGAAGGAGAGGCAATTTTGCTTGCTGCAGTTTGCAGGAATGCTCTGGGTCCCCATATTCCTGTACTGAAATCCATTACTTCCAGAAGAAACTCTGGGTGTATTCACAGGCATCTGCCCATGGGCTTGCAGGTTGAAGGTGGCTTGCAAGTCCCTTCCCCCGGCCTGTTTCTTAAAAAGAAAGTGGCACAGTGCCTGCTGTAGACTAACCGCATGTGCTGGACTGATGTAGCTGCCACTGGATTGCAGAGGACAGGCTGGCCAGGATGGAGCTGGCCCTCCCAGCAGCAGCAGTTGTCCCTGCAGCTCCCATTTCTGCTTGCATGGCAACAACCACAATCTCACCTCATCTTCCTCCTCCCCACCTGCAGCATCTTAGACCTGACCCCTGGGGTGAGGAGGAGGTGAGGGCTTGCTAGGGATGAGGCGGGAGAAGGTGAGCAGCTCCGGGTGCAGATCAGGGCAGAAGCGGGTGCATTGCAGAGTGGGGATGAACAACCCCAAATCCCAGACCCAGCTGTGTTGGCTTCTGAAGTTGGACTCCTTTCTGGACAGGGAGATCAGCGATGTACAACATTGTTCAAACTACGGTGACAGAAAACCTCGTTAAACACAAGTGATGAGAAAAGCCTGGTGGGACGAGGTCAGAAGGAAGAACAAACTTCTAAAACGTATTGGGCAAAGCCTGACTGGCAGCTTCCCTGCTTGACCCACTGCAAGGGAAAATGTGCAGTACGTGCATCTGAGCTCTCCTTCCAGAGGACACGTACTGAAATAGTCTTTTGAAAGGATTTACACAAGCTGAATAGCCATATTTTATTCCTCTAATAATACTAGTATTTGTAACCAACTGCCATAAAACCTGTAGTATAAAATACTGTGCACGCTACTCTGGATTCATCATAGCAATGAGCCCACGCAAGCTGGTTATGTTTTTATGTGCTAGGAGCCTGCTCGCTATAGGAGGTATTAAGTTACAGTGAACATAATGAAATGCTGTAATGTATGAGCCTGGACGGATGGGGCATTTCCAAGCAGACATCCCATCAGCAGCAGGATTCGGGCTGCTAACAGGCATTATGACACTGGGCCTTTTTGCTCTCCTAAGCTCTTAGATAAAGTAGTTTGTTATTGCTTCTTCCCCAGGCACAGCAAAAGGTTCTTACTGCGTGCTTCTTAGCTGAATTAAGTTGGTACTTGGCCAACCTTGCTCACAGAATTTTATTGAAATCTCGTGCTGTTGGCTTCAATAAGTGCTTCATAAGTGGGTGGTCATTACCGACTTACGTTAGATAATGAGTTATCGTTCAAACACTGTACTCAGTGAAGATAACTGAACAAGCATGGCTATAACATTGGTGTAAATATAAAAACCTATCTGTTGCAATTTGCTGTTTTTCTATCTAGTGTCATAGAATATGAGATAGAGTGTAACATTTATTTTACATACCAGAAGAAAAATAGCTTAAATAATAGTATTCATTATTCAAAAAAACCCTGTTTATTTGTTATAAAAAAAACCCCCAAACTATCTGTTATTTATGGTCCCACCAGCACTATGTACTGTCTGACCATGCAGCACAGCTTGTCTCTGACAGCTTGGTTGTAAGAGGGCTTTCTTAGGAAGTGGAAAATCTCTTTGCACCTCAGTCTAGAGGAGTTCAAACCCACAGTGTCCACATCCCAGGAGACAACCTTAGCTGGTCCAGTCCAGCACAGCCATAGGTGGTGCAGTCTCTGCTCTTGCTGAATATAAACCACTCTGCAACACAGGTTCATGGAAGCAAGATGGTCGGGCAGGCTGAGGATGGCTTTGAAGGCTCAGCATTTAGGAACAGGGGATCTTAGGACTCATTTTGTGTTTTATGCAACATTAAAAGCAGATGCTGCCCTGGGATAAAGGATCTGAGCCTCAGGCTCTCCTTTCCTATGCAAGTTCTTTGCTCACTGGTGTTATTAAGAACATACCTCCATGGCTTATACCATTTCATATGTGATCAGCAGAAACAGACTATCTTCTCAAGGTCATTAATTACAGTAGAGCCCAAATATTAAATGTTTTTTGGGGGTATGTTCATTTAAGCTAGAAGTAGTATTTATTGAATTATACCTCTCCTAATTCTGGCTCCTAGGAAGTGAACATTCAGTTCTGAATTTGAGGAAATCAACAGCTTTGTATCCTAACTACAGGCCAGAGTTTTATCCATGATGTTGACCAGAGTATTTTCCATTTGTGTTGGTATAAACCCAGAACTACTCAGTTAAAATGCAGTGATTCATAGTAGAGGCTGATTTACACAGTTTTAACCAATATCTGTGTCCATCCCAGTATTCCACACTTCTGAACAAATGTTACAGAAACACTGTTCTGCAGGAGGCTGAATATCCTCCCTTCCAGCTCAAGGTCCAGCCAGCTGCTCAATGCAGTCTCTGGGAAGTTTTCCATGGCTTCAGGACTCACTGGAGCTGGCTCACACTCTGTTCCTTTAAAGCAGCAAACTGGTTTAGCTAGCACAACCAGCGCTTTGCAGACAACTCAGCAATTACGGGATCATATAACTACAGTAAGAGGCTGAGCTGCAAATTACTGTAATTATGAATATTTCTGTTGCAAGGCAAATTTACAGCCAGATATGTCATGTCAAAATTATTTTATTTTGTGGGTAATTCTAATTCTGCAATACATTTCTAGAACTTCATTTTCCTGTTAAACAGCATTTTAATTTGAAGAGTCTATTACAGTGGTTATGGTGGATTATTGTTAGAATTCAGAGGCGGATTATGAAATGCAAACATGCTCCATCACAGGCTAAATCCTGATCCCAGACAGAATAGCACAGTTGGGAATGGTGATTAATATCATTATAAGGGTATTGGACAGCATCTCAGGAGAGGCTCAGTTGTCTCCAGTTCCTCCCATGTACCCAGATAAGGCTCCCTCTGCAATAAAAGGGCAGAGACAAGCACCTGCGGAGACCTCAGTCTTTGAGGGTGTTCATCTCAGAAAACAGAAGGAACATGGGGTAAGACTGCTCCCAACGTGCGTACCTGCCTTGAATGCCAAAAGCAAGGCAGTGGGTCTTTTGTATGACTTTCAGTAAGGCACTTTATCTCCCAGTGTCCTTTTTTTATGTTCTTGACCCCTGCAGGGAACAATACAGACATGTTTTGGGAGGATATATTCACTGACAGCATTTAGGTTCCCAAAAACTTTCGTAAAATGGTCTTGCTCATTAAGAAGGTAGCGATTTCCCAATCCTTTGTTTATCACAACCAAATGTCAGGTAGTCTGCATCACCACTAACACCACCGCTGACCTTAGCTCCAGGATTTTGAAAGCAGTATATGCTGCAAAGTGGCGATTTCCACAGGTTTAAGTCTTGCAGAACACATCCAGGTTCCAGCTACGGTACCATTTTTTAAGTAGACCTCCCTATTTCCAAAACATCAGCCTCTTCAAACTCTTCCTGAAGCTTCAGGCACTACCCAAGTGTTACTGAAGGCAATGTGCAGCGATGTGCCTGTCTTTGGCGGTCGGTGTGAACAAGCACGTGGCCTTTCCCTGCCCCATCCCTGTTTGACATCGGGGAAGTGTGGCGGCTTCACCGGGCTCCCAGCGCCTGTGGAAAGAGCTGCGACCTGGGGCCACCAAAAGGAGGAATGACCTTGTCACCTTTGTCTTCCTATCTAGTTCCTCTCAGGAGGAAGCCAAAAAACAATCCCCTCCCTTGCCAGCTTGTTCATTAGCAGTTAATGGGACATGCTTGACCCTTGTTTCCCCCGCAGCCGCCTCCTCGGTTGATTGCAGGGGGCTTGAGGCATGCATGGCATGCAGGGGGCAAGCTTTGGGGCATGCTCCTGGCCAGCCCCGGGTGGAGCCGGTGACCTGGGCTGTTCTTTTAGAGAACAGCTGCAGGCTGGGGCAGTAGCTGGGAGTTGGCTGCAGCAGCGCACTGCGTTTGGAGGGCTTGCACTGCTGAGATGTGAGCAAGAGGTGCTAGGGCTTGCACTGCTGAGATGTGAGCAAGAGGGGCTACGAGCTTTCAGCCCCCTGACCTGGTGATGGAGGGTACTTCTGCCCTGTATCCCTAAAAGTTTTAGTCTCAGCAGTCATCACTGTGATACTCAGGAGCTCCCAGGTCTAACAGCCTGTCCCTGAGAAATTAAAACTTTGTCTTCTTTTTCTTATGCAGAGGTAGCTGATAAAGATAGGGGGCTGTGGACTTACTTCCACTGGACTCTGTTTTCCTGCTGGCTCAGGTGTCTGGCAAAATCTCTCATCTAAATTTTAGGTGCATGCAGGTAGATCCAAAGCATTGGAGTGAAGACTTGGATCAAGATACGCAGCCATTTCATAGACCAGCCTCGCTCACCGCCTTACTGGTTCACAGCCGTTCCCTGCAGTTTGTGTGGTACTCACAGATTATTCTCACATACCTCATCTAGGCTCTAAGTCGAGTGGTGAGGCACTGACTGACCAAACAATCTGCAATGGGATTTTCTCTTGGCGAAATGTTTGTCCCCAGGCTAACACAAATGAAGACTCTGTGATACAGGCTTTCCTGTGCAACGGCTGTACAGCCAGTCTTCCCCTCCAAAGACATGACCTTACCTACAAACTGGTCGGTGTCACTGAACCCATCCTGTTTCTGAGGTGCCATTTGCAGGATCTGACCCCTTAAAAGTCTGAGCCTTCATTTCAAAAAAGAACTTCAGTCTTTGCACTTTCGAATGCTGTAACATCCAATAAGCTTCACAGTGGAAATGGCCTTTGCTGGGTCCCTCTTGCCTGCATGCTTTCCAGAGAGCTGCTTTGTTCCAGCAGGAAAATTGGGAGACCCACTCAGCGAGCAAGCCTTGTAACCAGGCTGCCGGGGACGGAGGGCTCTAACAAGTGCAGTGGTGACTGGGGAGAAATTACTTTTCAGGCACTGAAAGGGTTTAATGAAGAGCAGAGAGTAAAATGGTATAATAAAATATTGACATGTCATTAACTTCTGCATTATGTCATAAGCAAATCATTTAGCATCGGTATTGCATATGGTCTGGCCTTGCAAACATCCCCTCCAATGAGGTTAATTCCCGTCAGCTCGGCAGCTGAGACCTGATAGTCCCCTTCAGGAGGTATTTATTCTGTGCACTCCAAAAGTCAGTGGGTCCTTTTGATATGCAAGATGACTGTTAAATTAGCTGCTGAAGGACTACTGCTGCTTTTCAAGCTCCAGCCTCAGCAAGAGATGTTCCCACCCCATCACTCGCTCCTTATCTCACTCATTTCCTCATGCAGCAAAGCTGATTTAAGTGATTTCTGCCCTGGCTGCTCCTTCCCACCTCCACACTGCAATTCACTGTCCCGCACTTGTGCTGGTGCAATCATTTTGTGAGGGCAAGCGGTAAATTAGGTCACTGAAATGTTAGTGCTCCTCCATGGGATGCTGTCGACAATTTCATTCAGGAGCTGGGCAAGAAGCTGGTTGTCCCAGCATTTCCTTCTGACATTCCTCTGCACAGGCAACTTCTCAGAGGTGTCCTTCCACTGCCAAGGAGGTCCACTCAAACCACCAGGCAGGGCACTGCAAATGCATAACTGTTGACCTTCTTTCTCATATATGACAAACTAGATCAAATTCCTCATGAAATTCACTAACAATTAAACTCATAATTAATGGAAATAGCCAATTTAAAATACACCCAAGAGGAGATACTTAAATACACACTTACTGGTTATTTATATTCTATTACATTACATTAGGCTGGAAGATCCATCTGTTATTAAGCTTGCCCAAGACTTTTCATTAAATGGAATCGTAACAGTTGTTATAATGCAGAATTTGTTCATGCTGGTTATCTGCCTCAGGCGAAATAGCCAAATATTTTAGTTACCTATAGGAGTAAAGATAGAAAAAAAAAAACATGATCTCTTGTGAAATAAACGTTCCCTCTATTTCCTTTGAAAATGTGAGGTGAAAACCTATGTGTTTTTCAAATTTTAGAAGTGTAAATGAGATCAATCTTCTTGTTTTTGTCTCAGACCTCACATTTGCACTGGACTACTCAAACTGAGGGATAGGTATCATGGTAGTTATTTTAGGTGTATAAAAATGATTAATCTAAGGATGTGTCTAAAACAGAGTTTTTGTTTGCACTGGGAGAGTGCTTCTGAAATGCATCCCCCAGGCATCCCCACTTTCCATGCTATGGTTTGCATCACGGAGTGGTCTTGGGGGCACCAGCTGGCTCCCTTGCTGATGAAACTAAACCAAAAGAAGTGCCCTAGGGACACACCTGGTGTGCTAATGGGATGAAACTAGAGCGAGACCAATGTGTATGGTGTAGACGTCAACTTTTCAGCACTCTTTCTCCCTCTCTCAATCTGCTCCTGTTGCACTGCACTACTTGCTCAAGTATACATGGCCTAAGTCAATGCTAATCATCAAAGCTCACCTGCCATCGTGGATATGTCAGGATACACCCTACTTAACTTAGAAAACTCACTTCTCTGCAGTTCAGGTTAGAGAAGATGACTCCACTCCAGGCATGCATCTATCTATAATTCTATCTACCTACCTACCAATTAGGACCATGCCTATGGAGGCAGCTTAACCTGCTTTCACACTCCAAAAAGTGCTTTCGCAAAACATGTATCTGCAAGTAAGAACCTCTGCTCTGAAAAGTGGTGTTGCAGCTCCTGAGTCCTGTCCGTCTTGCATCCTGGGAATGCCCGGAAACTTGATTCCTGGCATGGCACAGCATGTTGTGTAGGCACAAAAAGTAGGTAGGACTCAGGACTCGAGCAGAAACACTTCCTAATGATGCTGTGTGCGCTGGAAAGTAATTTCTGGAACCCAGACTATGTAAATAGTCTTCTAGTGACCTCTTTCTCCCCTCTCAATTCCCAACCTTATAAATAACTCTTACTTCCACCTTCAGATTTTTTCCAGAGCTCTGCTGAGGCTTTTGGTCTGCCTATTTTTAGCTTTACATTTATTGACAGTGGTTTCCTCCTTCTTTGCCTATTCAGGCTGCAGCCTAGAAAACGTAAACATTATCTGATTCCCAAATTGGCTTTCCATGGACAGATCTCTAAAGTATCTGAAGACAAAAAGAGAGGTCATCGTTTCTTTCCATCACGACCGGCTATACATCCTCTGAGAGTCACAAGGGGAGCCATGCACTGTCTGCCTTCAAAAACTTCCCGAGGCCTGGGAACGTGCTCTCTGATACCCAAATACAACCAATCATCTCTGGGGAAGCCAGCAATGAAGGCCATCATGCACATAACAAGGAGTAGGAGGGCAAGATGCATTTTAGGTAACTCCAGTCAAAAAATATTATCACCAAATGCATGGGAAAATTGCTAGATTTTAATAATACAGATAATTTTTCCTGTTTTTCCACAGACAGCATTGAATCACTAGGCTTGTACTATGCACATGAACTAGATATAAAATCGTTGTTTGGGGAAATTTCTTACCATGTGGTTGGACGTAGTGCATGATAGGCTGTGTGGGATCATGCCAATTTAGCGTCTTTGCAAAGTGCAAACAAACTTGTGAAGCTATATGGTCTGCCCATACAGTTTATGGAGCTTAAGTGTAGGCATAGAGTTAGATCCCGTAAAATATGGCTTTTTCTGCTGTCTAGTTTTATTCCCATTAACCAAAAGGAGGTAAAAAAACCCCAAACCATGGGTAGTTTTAGCAGATTATTTTTACAGTGGTAGTCCTTTCTTGTGGGGTAATAATGCAGAAAAATGGAAAACAATGTTAGTGTCACTTTAAGCCATAAAAAGATAACTGTTTGACAAACATAATCATTTATATGAACTTTTATGTTTGCTTGATGTTCTGCTTCAGGCACAGAATTTCAGGCAAATCCAACAAGAGAACTAAAATGACAGAAAAAGCTGCGAATTTCTACAAAAATTGATTTTTCAGAGGTACGTGACATAAGGCCCGATTTTCAGAGACATGCTTAAAGTGGGACACATGATTAAAGAACTTGCTGAATCAGAGATTTTGTGTACAAAAGACCAGTTATGCAGCTAACAGGCTGTGCAAATAGACTGTGTGATTTCCTCACGCAGTTGTAACTGCATACAGAAGAGCTACACTTTCATTGCTGCCACAACTTACATGAACGCTACCCGGGAAAATACAACACTTAGTATGGCAGTAGCTCCAAAGATTTTCCACTGTGAATTGAATGTTAGCATCTACCTTGTCTCCACAGGTAAGATCTGCCTTGAAAAGCTAGTAGATTAGATGTGGTCTGTGGTAGATTGATCCTCCAAGACTTGAAGTGACTCAGACACTTGATCTGAGGGAGTAATTGACAGCAGCGATAGGTTGCCATCCCGTCCTTGGACCAGCGAGAAGATGAGGATGATAGCACAGTTTGTGGGTAAGTTTCTTGGCTGTTTCTTGCCAACAGAGGAGTGCCAGGATGGGTTTTGTCCAAGACCATGGTGGAGAACATGCCTCTCCCAGTCTCTGCTCTGTTTCTTTTCTCGTCCCTGGCTTCTCCTCTTGGTCTCCTAACCTTTCCAGCCTTTCCTATTTTCCAACCTGTGAGCTATTTATCCTTCACCCGGCCTTTCCTCCCAGTCCTTGGTGCAGTCTCTGCAGCACCTGAGCCTGCAGAGCCAGTGGCCTTACCTCAGTCACAGTCTTTGTTCCTCTCTCCCTTCCTCTCTTTGCCAGGCTCCTGGTCCTCAGATACTTTCCCCGTGACCTCCCATCTTTGTGCTGGTGCTTGTTTCCCCTGCCTTTGAGATGGGCGCCTCCTTCTCCATGCAACTTTGGCACCAGGCAGGGGAATGTCGAAAGGCCAGGAGAGACGGATGCCATGTCCTCCATTTGTGCACTGAGAGCCACCCTGGCCATCAGCAGCAAGACATGGTGGCAGTGAGGAATGACCTGCAGCCCTGAGGCAGATCCAGCCCGCAGGGATGATGGCTCTGCAGTGTGTTTGGTATGTGAGGGCTTGTGAAAGGGTGAAGCATGCTTAAAGCAGGTGAGAGCCTAGGAGAATTTAGCAACCATGTTCAGGCAAGATGAAGAGAAAACCACCATCTCCCCCACAAATGAGGCTATGAGAATAATTTGATTAGTAACCCCATAGTAGTGATGAGTGGCACAGAAGGGACCATGAGGAAAGGAACAATTCTGCCTCTAAAAAAGGCTTGGGTAACGTGTGGTCAACAGGGCATTGGGTTATGCATTGAATAACGATGAAAAACAAGACACTGAACAGCTGCCCACTTGGTAGGCACCATCCTTTCTGTGCAAGGAAAGAGGCAAGGGCTTGTGACTGGTGGTGGGACAGTGTATTCACAGTGACTGGAGGATATGACGGCAATCTGGCTTGAGGGCAATTCAGAGGAAGAAGTTAGAAATCTAGTTGGTTGGGGAGAGGTTGTGCCCTTGTAGCCTAAGACAGGAGGCGTGAATACTCCTTTATCATATAGTTAATGAAGTCCAGTGGCTTCTTGCAAAGCCTCTGAACTAGAAATTTCACAGTCCACCTTCATACCGACGTTTTTCAGGTGTACCCCACTTGGCAGCCTAATGTTCATTTCGCATAGTTTTGTGTGAGCGTGCACAGCATTGTATAGATTCAAGCCAGCACCTCGTGCCACACCCACAAATGAATATCTGGGACAGATGATAAAGCACATGTGTAAGACATTTGCGGTATGAAATGCTACTGAATAAGCAAGCAGCTGTATACTGATCTCGCTTCTTTTTCCAGATGGTCGCAGTGAGCAGCATCCTGCAGGGAGCATTATAGTGGTCAAGTCCTGAGCTGACAAAGGCTGAGTAAGTGTAATAATATCTGCGACTTGAAAGAAAGGATTGTACAATTCTTGCCAAGAACAGATGGCAAGATAGTGTTCTTAGCCACAACTGATACCGACCGACTAGCAGGAACCACAAATCTTTATTGCAAACATATCTTATGACAATTGATGCAATCTCTTAATCAAAGAGCCTTGACTGTTCCTCTAGTTAATTCCCACATCCAATCAACATTACTGGGCAGTGTCTGGTATAAGACTTAGCCACATAAGCAGCTCCTAGGTTCCTATCTCGTGAAGATGCTGGCTCATATCTTGCATTACATCAGCCTGCTCAGATTAGATAGAGAAAGGGGCTTTATTCAGACTGCCTATCAACAGTGCCTCACATAGATACCATGATTCTTAAAGGATCAAAGGACTGATGAGTGATCCAGATCCCAGACCTCATGGTATCAAGAGACATACTTGTGGCACAAAAATTCGGCAGATCCTCCGCTGAAAGTACCTACCAGGGCCACAGAAACTACTTGTCTTATACTTCTCAACATGAACTGTGGCTTGGGTTTTCCATGAGGGTCCCCTTTGGGAAATCATGGGAGTTTAATGTCTTGATGAGCTAAGAGTAAGCACTCAACCAGATTAGCTGATGAGGGGCAGCTTGATCAGCTGCTACAACTGCTTGCAGTCATGGACCTGTGCCCTTAACCTAGACAAGACAAACTATTTTAGCACAGATTAGCCAGCTAGAGAAAAGTTAGCTCCTCATTAGCCTTCACTTCAGTCTGAGCCGTACCTTTAAATATATGATAATATATTAAAATTAAAAATATTCTTTAATATGAATGTTAAGAGGTAGCAGTTAGAACACGCTAGCTAATGCATTTTACAATAGTGTATTTTGTCCTAAACTAAACAAGTACTCACCAGCCATAAGGAAATCACCCCGTGTTTTATTTTTCATTCATCCTAGCTTTCTTTTTTGCTATATGTGCACTCTCCTTTCCTTTCCCATGAGACCTTCCATATTTATACTTGCTTCAGAAAGCTGTTGCTCTCCAGCCTACCATGCATAATACCGAGCCTGTGAAATAGAGTTTGCCCTTGACCATTCACCCTGAAGCTAGCAAAGAAAGAGATGGGAAAGGTGAGAAGAGAAAGGAAGGAGTATTTTTTAAAGAGATACGAGAAACAGTGCTGTTTTAAAAACCATCCCTTACCCACTGTTTATAATGGCTAAGGGATAGTCAGGACATGCAGATGCACATTGAAATGGGGTTGGGGAAAACAGTCCTCTCCAAGTGGAAAAGAAGATTCCCATGTGGTGGGAATGCCAGACCCAGGTTGTCTCAGTGGGCAACACCCTGAAATATGGACAGACAAGGTAACTGAGGGGCAGTCTGAGCCTGCCCCTATAAATATGCTCCAGCCACCCTCCAAGCATCCCCAAAAATCCCAGCACATGCTAGGGAGAGCCCAGGGCCCATGTCTGGTTTGAAGGTCAACTCTGGGTGCCTGGAGCAATGCCAGGCTGAGCGTCTACTTCCTTCAGGCAGCGCTTGTTCCTCACTCAGCTCCTCTGCACACCACCAAACTTGCCTACTCAGCACAAGTCATCTTTTGTAACATCAACTAACGTGCATTCATTTCCAAAACCTACAAATTAAAAGCAAAAGCAGCCTCTGAAATGCCAACTGCACTTTCAAGAAGGATGGTTTTTCCTCTTCCACCCCTATTGCTTTTCACCTTTACTGTCATACATTTATACAAACCGTCAGGGTTGCGGGGGTTACCATCGCTGCTATTTTCTTTTCAAACAGATGAAAACTTTATCCTTGCAGATCAGGCATAAGCTCTAATGCTCTCTGTGCCACCAGAGTCTGAACCCAACTCCAGGGCTGTGGGCAGGGCATTTGCCTTCCCCTTTCGTTAGCTCAGCAGTTCCTAAAAACACAAGTACTTGTCTTTGATAGCCTTCACTCTGGTTTATTAAGATTCACAGACAATACCATTGCAAACACCAATGGGGATAGTCTGCACATACCGGCTGAAAAATAACAAAGTGACATTCACTCAGAAAATGAAACATAATACATCTAGGGAAAAACCAGCTGAAAGGCAGATGTTCGAGGGGATGAGAAACCTAGAAAGTCAGAGCTCTGAAGGAGAGCTGAGGGCGACAGACAGCAAAGGATGTGCTTTGCAGGGCAATGTGAAAGGAAATGCTCAGGATGTTTTTGACCTGATGTTATGTGACCCCATGGGCAGACAGGGCGATGTCAGTGGTACATGCTGGAACCTGCTGCCCGCTCACCCACACACGATGCCAGGACCATAGAGCTGAAAGCACAGCTGTGTGAGGTATCCCTGTACTGGAGCCAGTTTGCTTTCCCCTGAAGATTTTCTGCATTATACACCTACACTCTGGCAGTCCGAGCAATCCTGTCTTCAAACAGGTGTCTTCTGGCCTGGCCATCACTGCTGTGCCACACACGGAGTAAGTCCTCTCCTGACACCGACAGCAGCAGTAGTGCTCGGACCAAACCAGTCCTTGAACCAGCCAGGTGTACAGAAGCTCCTTTGTGCCTTGTGTTGCAACAAGAGAAATTCGCTCAAGCAATAAATCAGGAGGTGCAATTTCTAAATGTTGGTGTGCAGCAACACGGCTGTAGTCATCAAAAGGAATTTACCCAGCTATACAGCTACTGATGGAAAGACTATAGATCAAAGTTTAAAATTTATAGCTTATTGTGCCATTACCCTAGGTTAACCTTTTAGTATCTCCCTTGTGCTTCTTGGAAATGTAGGAAAGTACACTTCAGAGGGTCATTGATTTCAGTGGGACTCAAAGCAAAGCATGTGCTCAGGAGGCAGGACCTATACTTTGAACAGTAGGTCTGAGATGTATTTCAAGTGTATTTTGGATGCAAACACACTTGCCATTCCTTAGGATCTGTTCCGCACCGGGATACTTTCCTTTCATCCTTCTCAAATGGTGCAGAGAACTTTGCTCATCAAAAACGGATGGGGAAGAATCACGCCTATGCAAAGCAGCCCTTTCCAAGCAGACTTCTTCCTTTGTTGCCTCCTTCTCCTACCCAACAAAGAAACTCAGACTGCGTGCATGAAGTCTGCAAAGAAGCTCTTCTTATACACTCTCTGTGGATAACCTAACACACCCAAATATTCTAGTGAAATAAGGCCGCTGATGAACCTCTGTGACAGCTGGAGAAGATTGAAAACACCAATGAATCTTAGCCTCCAGGAGGTGCTGGCAGGTTCCCTTTGCTTCCTTCTGCGCGTCTGGGCTCCACACAGAGGGTAAGTACCCTCATTTCCCAGGCTTACCTTAGTTCATTAAATAAGAGTATTCCTGTGACATGATAGAAAAAAAAGGAAAAGCCAGACTAAAAGATAAGTCAAATGCATACTTTGTCTCTCTCTTGCACCCAAAATGTAATATAAAAAGAACAAGAGATTTTACACTGAGGTCATTCTCATTTCTCTTTGCCAGAAGCTCAGCTTAAGTCTCCTTTTCCGTGGTCTGTCCTTGCTGGTTCCCTCTGTTCATGGCTGAGATTCTTGTGTGACACAAGCAACTCCCTGTGTCCAGATGTCTGCATGTCTAGACGTCTTCCCGAACATGTCTAACTTGCAAGGGCTTTAGAACAGCTTCCCTTACAGCCCTTCATCTGCATCTGAACCTCTTTTTGTGCATTTCCTCATCCTGGTGCTGGTATTCCTAAAGCTGCATCCCTGTTCAGAGGGCTCTTGCTCATTTTGAAGAAGTTTTGAATAATTTCCAATCCTATTCTACTTTTAAAAGCAGAACACACAGAAAATGTTATGTATAAACATGGTTTAAGGCAGTTGGTGTAGCTACCTTTGATCTCATCTTTTTTTCATGCTTCCCAAGAGGAGTCTAGATAATGATATCTTTCTGGTGGATGCCTTCTGAGATTTTTTTATTTTTTTTGTTACACAGTTCTATTTTCTGAATAAAGGCAGGATCCATGATGTTCTCAAACTGTTTTGATTTGCAGACATCTACCCTGCAACGCTGAAATAAGGAGTTCAAGCCTACCAAAGACTCATTAGTCTCCACTGCTTTTTATGAACTCCTTCAAAGCAGTCCCCCGACGTCCAGGAAAGCCCTGGGCTCAACTATGTTTTGAAAAAATCTGAAGACAGCTCCATGTTGATAAACATTCAGGCCCAAGACATTTGCAGAAACAATGTCCTCTTTCTTAATCCCACCATGGTGAGTGTATGTCCGGCTGTGCGGTGCTCTGAGCATCCCATGGCCCAGATTCCTTTTCTGACTTGCAATTGTTCTGCTGCGTGACCTATCTTCATCATCGCTCCCCATAGCCCTGATTGCTGTCACCCTCCAGTCCTGGGAAAGGCACTTAACCTCTCTGAGGTTCAGTTGTGACCTCTGCAAAAGAAACTGCTTCAGAGCCTGACACGAGAAGCAGCCCGGAAGCTGGAAAAGAACTGCTTTTGCTTGTTAACAGGAGCTCAAAGAAGTTAAAACAGGGCAAGAAATAGCGCATGGTCTCGATAATCCTTCCTGTTGTCTGAATTGTCCCAGCCTGCCAAGAAGTGGTGCCCGGCTACCTGGCATGCCTGTTTTCTGGCCCTTAATGAGGAGCCTGTCAGAGCCACACATCTCCCTGCCACTCTGCGGCTGGCAGGGTCCCAAGCAATGGGCAGCTGCTCACAAGGCGTTTCGGATTTTTGCCCTGTGCTCTCTGACACCCCAGCGTTTGTGGGGAAAATAGCAAACATTTTTATATGGTTTCATTTGTCCCGAGGCTTTGCTGTACAAGCCAAGTTCTCCCCAACCCTTCTGGTGGAAAACAGGGCTCTGCTGAAGAGCCCACCTTCTGGTGTGCTCCTTCATCGCATGAATTAAACCCCAATTGCCCGCTCTTAAAATTTCAGAATTCCTGAATAAATTCCTTGCCTGCCATGAAGGAAGTTGTCTCTTTTGTTTAAGGAGTACAACACATTTGGGCAGGTTTCATCTTAAAGTGTGTCTCTCCTCCTAGAGAGGAGTAACCCTTCATGTTCTCCAAGACTTGCCTTTTGAGCCACGCAAGGAAGGCAGATTTACATGTCATAGTTTTGAACATTTCGGTAATAACAACTCATTCATCTCCAAGGAACAGACTAAATGCAAAGAGCAATCATCCTAAAATAATTTTCTGTCAATAGTTTCAATTTCTGTGTTTTACTGTGTCCCGTACAGATGTGCTTCTGCTTCCCTATTAAAGATTGAGATGAATCGGCTGAGGGAGGGAAGCACGTGTTTAATTTTAGCTCTTTAGTACATTTTGAAACTAAATGCAAATGCTTTTGTCGTGATTCCTTGTGTTCAGTCTATTATTATTTATTCATTGTGTAGGAAGTCTTCTGTAATGTGAATATATGGTGATACCTGACATAGAATATTTCTTGAAAATCAATCCATTACAATTTGCTAACACAACCAATCTCTTTTAACAACCTCATTTTTAAGAATTTATCAATTATGCCATCAAGAAGCTCTCAATTTCTTCCTAACAACCACTTACAGTAACAGGATGATGACTTATATTTTTCTGGATGCCAAAATAAATATAGAAAATAATTTAGTTTTACTCGCATCCCTTCTGTGTGTGTGTGCCATTCGGGTCACTGCACAATATCCTAAAAAATATTTTCTGATAATTCCACTTCTGGAACTACAAGTGAATGAGACTACTGAATCTGTAAGATTGCTAGCATATTTTTGCTATACAAGCAGAAGGCAAAAATAACAATAATTATTTTAAGTGTCCACTGAGCCACAAAACATCAAAAAGAGAATGAAATCTCAAACAGAGAAACATTTTGGGGGGGACTTAATGATGCTGCTGCTAGACAAGTAACTGTCACATATATGCAAGACTTTCCTGTTTCTATTGTCTTTCTCTTGCTGTTTCTTACTTTGTTATCCAGCTTCAAGTGAATATCAAGGAAGCAGGCAGACCCATCATGAATGCTAATATTGTATTAGATGAAAGGTACCCACAAAGATGCAACATCCATGGAAGAAGCACTATGAAAAATAAAATCCCACAACAAATAGATTTTCTGCCCACTTGAAACACAAAGAAAGTGTTGCATTAGCAAATAATCCAGTGGCTTATAAAGATCTACCTCTTAGCATTAAGAGATAGAAGAAAAATACAGTATAAAAAACTTGAGGTCAATAAAGTATTACATTGCAGCTTATGGATGAAATTAAATCTCAGGCTCACAGTTTTTAAATTATGGTGCTTCTAATAAAAGTTACTGTTGGCTTTTTTTTTAACTTATATTGCCTATTATATTTCAAAGGAGGAAAGACTCAACTTTTAGGGCATCTCATTTCAGCTTGCAATCTGTGTATTCTGCGCTTTTCCATTTTCCTCCTGATTTTCAATAGTGCCTTTGAAAAGATAATTAAAAGATATGAATTAGCTGAGGGTGAGCATTATGACCAGCAAGCTCACCAAAAGGAAGGTCTTTAAAACTGCAGGATGGATGAGAAGCCGTACGATGCATGATAACATTATTATTCTTTCCATTAGGCCATTTACTGCTCTTGATCTGTGACAAAGCTCCCACTGATGTCAAATGCAGTCGTACGCATTGATCCAGAGGGAAGAAAAGGCTCTTCCAGGAGGAATATTTTTTTTTCTCGCTCCCTGTGTGACAGAGAATTAATCAAAGCATAAATTCTTGGCCTGGGGAGTTTGGCATGGCAAATTCAAGGCCTGATCCAAAGGGGGACTTGAGGACCTCCAGGATAGGAGATGTGATACCCAACGCTTGGGTGGCCACCTACCAGCTATCTCTGATGGCCCAAGTTAGGCAGCTATGTTACCTACACAGTGTGTTTAGGGGTGGATTTGGTGCCTACAGCTAGGCTGGTGAGCCCAGGGCACAAGCTCGGGATTGTCCACAAGTAGGGTGGATGAAGCCACCCTGTTTTGGGGAGAGGTGAAAGAGTTCAGGCAGAAGGACAGAAGCTGTGTGTACCATCAGTTCTCAGCGGCCCCTTTTCCCTGCCAGTACAGGTGGCACCTGCTGGGGTACAGACGATGGTCCTGCACCCGGTGGGGCTGTGAGAGCTCTCCAAAAGGCTCCTGCCCTTTTAGTGGTGACACTGTCAATGGTGAGGCCCAACAGACAAGGGAGGGCTCAGTCCCTGAGGCGAGGACATTTAAGCCACAGCTCCTTGGGGAAGGGGATCACCATTGTCTTCCTCTGCAAATTAGGCCACTAATGCAAGGGGAAATGCAAGGTCTGGAGGGCCAGAAGGGGAGAAAGCCAAAATTTATAGGCACTCAGGAGGTCCCTGTTCTCAGAAGTGTCTCTACATTTAACTTCCACTCGCCTTTACTTGTCTCAGTGAGAAGAAATGTGGTCACTACGGCAGCGGCTGGCTGAAGCTGCTGAGGTAGGGACAGGAGTGCTCAGGGTCTGGCTCTGACCCTCAGAAAGCTTTGAAGAGAGGAGCTCTGGTGCCCACTGAGGAGGTACCATGGGAGCCGGCGGCTGCTGGAAAGGAAAGGCTCCCCACACCAGGCTTTGGGATGCAGCAGCAAGGAGCATCATTGACTGTTGCATAGACCACACAACCCAAAACATATCAGATATCCCGAGCCCTTTAAAGACCAGCCCCAAAAACTTGCATGAACTGGAAACCTGGCAATATGCAGGGTTGGACATGGCCAAACTGGTGAGGCAGGGGCACTGCGCAGCAGTACAGCACCCTGCCCCCACCATAGCTGTTGCGCTCTGGAGATTTTCAGGCCCAGCAAACCCTATGTAGCCCCTTTGCCCTTTGAGTCATGTCTGATTTATACTCATCCCCCACATGTATAACATTTGTTTATTTCTGTAATATATTAAAATACAGTAACATTCCATACTTGGGGGGGAGCTTAGGGGGAGGGTAATGACTTACACATGTACTGTGCTACACTGGATCTTTTCCAGTATCATAAATAAGAGGGAAAGCAAGATTTTACAGCTCAGCCATTAATGAGAACAGTCCACTATCACATATGGAAAAATACTTTAGTCAATAAAAGCTGACACAACACTGATGGCATTTAGCTGTCCGGTGTGAATCATCTTCATAGAATAAATTCCAAGAGAAAATATTATATCATTAGTTGGTTTGTAACCTCATTGCAGGCAGCTGCAAATAAATGTTTGCATTGGTGTGCTCTAAAACAGGCTAGCACAGCTCTAGGAATAACTTAATTAAACTGTAGGTACTGGACAAACACATTCTATCAAGGGTTAAACCTTCTAGGTATTCTTTTGCATTACCTGTAGGTAATTCCTTTTGTGCTTTTTTCCTCCTCTCCATGCTAGGTGGTTCGCAGAAAGAAAAACTAAATGAGCAGTGTATGGGAGTCAATACTCTTTCAGAAATGGGCATAACTTGAAACTTCTTCACAGCATAAAAAACCTCAGCGTCCTCAGGAAGACACTCAAATACTGAAGTGGGGGTAGTCTGAAAGGCAGAAATGAAGGTTCAACAGCTGTCTAGCTCTCCAGGCTTGTTTATGGACCACACTCTGCAGGACAGAGGTTATCTCCATTTGCCATCTTGCAAAGCACCAAATCTGCTCTCGCCACCCTCAAGCACCTCTGGTAGTACCTCTTCCATGGAGATGTGTGGCTCTGAGTCTGAATCCCTGCCAAAAATGCCTGTCTTTTCTTGCTGACTTGGGTCACTAAGCTCCAAGCGTAAGCATCTCTCTAACGTGCCTAGTGTTAGGTGGGGAGAGTCTGACTGCCGGTGCCTACACGGGATGTAACTGCCTAAACACCTGCGTGGATCCCAGCCCTTTGGCTTTCCCTAATAAGATGGTTTAGCTTTATGCCTGCCTACGCATGCAATGCTGTTAGTAAAATAAGAGCTCACAGTCATTGATACTTTCTGTAGCTAATCATTAACATAGCTTGCATGCAGTTGCCCATGCCTTGGGAGAATCAAAGGACAAGTTTTGCATAAACATATTAGCAGAACCATCGTCAGTATACTACGGATTGTCTTAGCATTCAGTGCATGCCTTTAAACATCCTCCAAGCTGTGCCACTCCAAGCCAACACACTCCTTTGAGCACAGTAGCTTGCACCACCGTAAGTGTACGCAAAATCTGGGTCTGAGATCAGATTACACCTGGGGCGCAGTCTTTTCTCACTAATTTAGTCTTATAAGGATACTTCCTTTCTTTAAACTATTAAAGAGAAAAAAAAGATCATGTTCTAGGAACCTGCACACTAAAATGCTTGTACTAGTAAATAGCACGTAGCTTTTAAAAGCTGAAAAATCAGAATTATTGCCTGGGCTTCCACAAGGAGCTGATTTCACCCTCAGCGAGCACTGATCTTCAACCTGCAGCAAACAGCAAAGCAGGCAATATGCTCATCACCCATTACGTGCATTTCGGTGATACCTCGGGGCTTGGGGCCCAAATCTTTCATTCCATTGAACTTGAAGAATGAGTGAAGTCAGCTGTCCATGATCCAGGGTAACAAGGGACTTGGGTTAGCCGAATAATGGAAAAATGCAGAGAACAGGGGTAGAGCAGGAAAGTCTGCCGGGAGGTTTGAGCTTTATGTAGCACAAAAGCAATTCACAGATATGAGGTGACCTTGAAAGCCATTCAGCTCATTTTCACATGAGATAATTAGCCCACTGGCTCCTGCACATAGCAAGGAGCTCGTGCGTGTGTGTGTGTAACCTGCACTTTGGATAAAGCAACAGGAAATACTAACTCTCTGCCCAAGACCTAGATACATGGGGAGCAGCAGTAGATGGTGGAAGCAGAAAAAGGGAAGGGACATAGCAATAAAAACACAGATATTTCTGCATAGTGAGCACCCATTTCACCTTTTGTGCTGACTCCAGCAGATCAAGATAAGGGCTGTCCTGCCGTGGACAGCCATGGGCTCCTAAATGGCGGTTGTTGTGAGTAGTCACTATCTGTGCAGCAGAAGCACTGAAAAAAGCCAAGCTGAGCATCACTAAATGGCTGCCATAGACATAGGAGAAATACTGTCTCTGAAGAGCTATATAGGTGACAAAAAGCAGGAACACAAAGGCTAGACATATAGACAAAAGTAAATAGGTCATTCTCTCGGGCCAAGCCATCTAATTCCGTACAAACTTGTTTGAACCCAAGCCAAGAGACTGCTGTCTAGAGAACCTGATATATCAGTGGGGACTGGCATGATCTCAGCCACAACCCAAAAAAGAGTAAAAAAAAATTCCCAAATAGCAGCTTATGTTAAACAAGAGAGTTACCATGACTTCCCAGCCCTGCTGCACTAGCACTGGGAATTTCATCTGCGCAGGGACTGTAGAATATTTTGGGCATCTGAAGCCTCTCAGTTCCTTTTCAGTTCACAACTTTGCTCTGCAATAGTCTTATTAAGAAGCATGCAGCAATACATTTGCTTGGATATATAATTATATTCTGACAAGATTTCCATATAAGGGCATATTGTTGATTAGATTAAAAAACTAATTTTCTATAGAGTCATCTCTACATGTTATGCCAGACCTCAGATTTATTTTGGATACTGCCAGCAGGAAACTTTGTTAATGACATAGAAAAGGGAATTGTATAAACTCTTACATTACACTATAGAAAAGATTCCTAAGGTTTGCATCCAAATCATATTGGATTTTTGAGACATTCAAGCACTTAACCTCTCTTTGTTCCTTATCAACATATAGTAGAAAGGAACAAATTAGCTTCCCAGAAATTGTCTGATGGTTCTCATAGCATCAACGCCAGGAAGAAATGTCAAGCAAATCAGTCACCATATTCCAGAGGAATTACTGCCTGTGAATGAGGCTATTAGATACTCAGCCTTCCCGCACTCCACTTTGTGAGGATATAGGGGCTGGGGACTGACAGGAATACATCAGCTTTTCACCCAGGCATTTTCCTCATAAGTGTTGCCTAGCTAATTCATGGAGTAATTTCTACCCTTCCCTAACTTACGCAATTTGTTAGGTGCCTGAATGCTTTCCTTCTTTGATTAAGAGTGCAAACTTTGGGAGACAAAAACAGTATTCCCTTTGTCTTTGTGCAGCACCACGCACAAGAATAGGACTCAGTAGGTAGTTAGAATAATGACGGTAATGTCTTAGCAAACAGAATGAACTCTTGACTGCAAAAGCAAAGGATGACTTGCCTTAGCCATTAAGAGGGTGCTACAGAATCAAGGTCATTGTCTCTGCAGGTGATCAGCAATTTAACAATAGTCCATGGCACATGGTTTCCATCTCTGTGATAGCTAAGCATGTAGTATAGTCTTTATGTATCTCATTGGAACAACTACAAATCTCTCTTTCAGAACATTCAGATAAACAGAGATGTCTTGGTGTACCAGGAATATTGTCTTTCCTCTGGGCAAGTAATAAGTGAGGTGATACCGAGGATCGGTTCAGGGCCTTTGATCTGTAATCCATTAAATATAATTTATACCTCCTCACTAGTGAGAATTATTGTTACAGAGCCAAATGGATAGTTCCTGTGATGTCTCTGATGACATTTGCTGTTTCTCATGGGAACAGCAGTTTGAATCATTTTTCATGTCTAGATAGTGCGGGAGGATAGGGATGACTCTCTTTCAAACAGGGATAACTGCATTCAAAAGGAAAGCCAGATATATTTTGAATTCCTGACCATAGTGGCTTATCTGTAAAGTTAATGCTTGATAGGGCCTGCTCCGATTATCGTGATTTGGATATAAGGTGGGTGGAAAATTGGCTGGATTGCCAGCATCAAAATGTGGTAGTCAGTGGTTCAGAGTCCAACTAGAGGAGTTTGTCAGGTTCTGATTCAGGAGCATGACCTGACAACAGGACAGATTGCCTCATCGATGAGGTCACCAGTGATACCAAGTCAGGGGGAGCAGTCAATAAGCTCTAGAGCAGGGCTGTTGTCCACAGGGCCCTCGAGAAGTGGTCCAACAGGAACATTATGAAGTTGAGCACAGTAAATGCAAAGCCCTGCCCCTGGGGAGGAACAACCCCATGCACCAGTAGAGGCTGGGAGACAGCCAGCTGGAAAGCAGCTCTGCAGAGAAGGACCTGGGGGTCCTGGTGGCCAGCAGGGTGGCCATGAGACAGCAGCACCTCATGGCAGCAGAGGAGATCAGCATCACCCTGGGCTGCATGAGGAGGAGTGCAGCCAGCACTCTTCCCTTTGCTCCTTGTGCTCCATGTTGGGTTATCAGCCCCCTAGTCCATGGGCTGGGCTACCGTATCCATCCATCCTCTGAAAGGATGCAATTCCCTTCGGTTTGGCCAGGTGCAGTCCCTGCTTGGGCTGAGATACTTAACTCATCCCGGTAGGTAACGAGGAGAGAGGGCTGTGCAGCAGACTGCGCTCGCTCAGCCTGCAGATTCCTTTTGCACGAGCTAAGTTTGGGCACAGAGCTCTTAAATAAGCTCTTGAACTTTCCATTCCCTTTTTGGGCTAGTTTATCCCACAGGCTGAGGCAAATAACTACCTGGCTCCTCTCATCAGTGGGGGATGTTCAGCATCTTGCAGGCTTGGGTCCTTCAGATACACAGCTCTGGTGTGGAGAGCAAGCTGGTTTTCAGCTGACATGGGAATTTGTGCCTATTGCTCATGTGTGAGACAGGAAAAAAAACCCTCTATTCATATCTACCACCAATGGGATGTCACAAAAAATATCAGACTAATGAGGCATTTTATAATGAAACTCAGTCAAGACTTTTGTTATAGTCAAATCAGTCTCCATTTTAACAATTGCCTGTGGCTTGTACATGCTCATGATTATCATGGACATGAGTGCAGTCACTGACTGCAAACACTGCTGTCCATTTGCATACCCCAACTTGGAGGCATTCAGTCATAAACCCCGGATCTGCTGAGAATCTGCAAATGGGAGTTAGCAACTTCTCATGTCCAAATGCAGGGAAGTGGAAAGCATTCAAAACCACTTGGGTATGCTTGCATAAACCTTTTATAGCACACACTAACATTTTGCATTTAAGTGAAAGGAGGAAAAACTAGACTGACCCCATGATTCAATAGCAATGGCATTTTATAGAGTATACGGGGACTGCAGAACTGACCTCAAGATGTGGGTGAGGAAATCATTCACTTTTGCATGCACACTGGAGCAGTAGGTAAGATCCAGGCTGGCTGATTTAGCACTTAGCTTGCACCTAGGTGCAAAGTGCACGGTTTTATCTGCTCAAATGTGCACTGTGGATGCCTATGTCTCACTAGTTGTCTGGATTCATAGAAGAGAGAAATGAGCTTGTTTCAACGTGCAGCTGCCTTTTTACTAAGAGAGATGTGTGAAACAGGTCAGGTCAATGACTTCCTAGAAGTGCCCATCCCTGCCCATTGACTAGGAAGATGACCAGGTATGGCACAGTTGACCCACCTAGTAATAGATTTTGTTAGGATACAGTTAAGAGGGGTGAATCACACCCTAGTCCCTCAAGAGTCCTGTAGTGTCAGCCCCAGCCAGAAAGCCTGTGTCCCAGCACAGTGGTCTACACTTAGCTGAGATGTCTCTCTGGCTTGCCCTTGCTGGGTGTCTTCTCTCTCTGTTGACTTTGGAGGATAGCTTCAGTGGTTGACTGCAATGTCAGCACAAGCTAAGGGCCTGAAGGTGAAGCAGACAAGAGGGCTTCATCAGCCATTCAGAGTCTTACCTTGTATAAGGGATATAACCAAGCAAGAGAAGTTATGAACCAGAAAAGGTCAAAATTATAGCAGGAGTTATTGCAAAAGCGCTGTCAACTGAGGACCTAGTCCTACAAGTGTTCATTGCACATGTAGCCCTTATTCATGGGGTTAAGTGGTTTCTTCAACTGTGCACACAGGACTGGGTTTGCTGGATTGGATCCCTTTTCATAGAAAGATTCACTATACTTAGCATGCTCTTGAGTGCAAATCATATAGTAAAAGTTTCAAAAGTGGTTTCTACTATAAAGCCTTGCTTTCACGGCATGCCAAAAATGTTGCCTTTTCAGATGGGATGTTCCAAGGTTGATTGCCATCCAAAGGCCACTGCTGAAAAGTCAGAGCAAAAGGCTTTCGGTTGGCTGTGAGCTGTGATTGTCCCTGTATGCGCAGGGAATTCACTCCTTTGCAACTTCCTCTACCATCCTCTGAAGTATGTACCACAGACCAGTGTGGTAAAGCCACAATACAGGATAACATGAACCACCAGGATGAGTTGGTGGCTCAATCATTATGTTCTTGAAACCCTGTCAAGTTTATAAGCATCGCTGTGAACACAGGACCAAATTGAAATGGCAGGGAAATTAAAGTGTAGACATTTTTCAAATCTTTCCTGATAAGGCTGTGTATGAGACATTGGCTTGTCTGACAGCGTGAACTTTAAAGGGGATGTTGCATACAAAGTATCTTTCAACATTGCATCCTTCCCATGGAAATCAGCAGTCATTCTAAAAAGACTTAAAAATGGCTTAAATGCTTTAAGCACCTAGAAGACTTAATAAGGATTTAAGTTAGCTGTAATGCTTACATTGTGCTACCTTAAAGATTTAAGGCAGCTTAAATGCTTATGTGCCTTAAGAAGTTAGGGTAACAATCACTTCGTCTGCACAAAGCCCAAATAATCAGGATTTATTCAGTGAAACACTTCAGGGAGGTCTTCAAATCACATCTTTTCTGAGGCTGGTAGAGGTGTCTTCATCAAGGGTAACCTGGCAGCACCAGCTCACGGTTTTGCCTGTCTACCTAAATATCCACCACTTTTGCCTGGTACCTGGCACCCAGCATCTCAGTATTTAAGGTTTATCCCATCCAAGCATGTATGCTGCTGTGGGCTGGAAAAAAGCTCTTACCTCCCTCTTGTGCATGTGGGGAACTGAGGCACCATCAGGCTGAGGGATTTGCCCAAGATGGCATAGGAAACCTGATTCAACACAGAAACATGAACCTGGGTCTTCCACCCACCAGGTCCTTGCATGCTGGGTCTCCCTGCAGCCATAGCAGCTGGACTGGTTTCCCTACATTAGTTTCTTTCCTTTTAAAGCATGACCCTTAACTCAGCTCCATGGGCATGGATGAAACTGCACCAACAGGAGTTTGGACTATTATTGTTCAACTGTGGGGCAGCCCCACTTCTGTGGGACCCATCTATTTCCTTGTGGCCAAAACCCATTTCCACTTTAATCCCAGTCTCCCTCCACTTTCTACTTCATGATACAGAAGCCATGAAGGCAGTTTTTGCCATCTGGCTGGAGCATCTTCTGAGAAGTCTTCTCCCCTTCCTTCAGAGAAGCCAGCTCTCCTCAGGACCTATTCTTACTGCTGGAGTTTGGGGCTGCAGTCTGGACATGGATGTGGGCAACTGGCTCTAGGTGGCCCTTCTTGAGCAGGGGGCTTGGGCCAGATGACATCTAGAGGTCCATTCCAACCTCAACCACCCTGTGATACTATGATATGTCCCACGTGCCTCAACATCTGCTTTGAGGATTTTGAAGTAATTACAGAGGAAGCTCATTTCTAGTGCCTAGTTTTAATAGTTGGCAGTGAAATTCCACAATATCTGTTGGATAATGATTGCAGTTGGCCTGGAGAGAAGAGCAAACAGCACGGGACGGGAATGCAGTGGGTCCAGGAGGCACAGCTCTGGGAGTAATCACTGGCAATCATCCCTGTTTGCATGCACTTATTTGGAGTTACAAAGTCACTTCTTCCCCTCCTCTGACACGTTCTCTTGCTTGCTTTTCTCAGAAATATCTTTTCTATAACACAATAAGGGCAGCCCCACAGAGCAGGACCAGCTGTAGGCACAGGCCAAGTGGGCAGATACCCACAGGGGAGGGCTGTCCTGAAGCAGGGAGGAGGGAAGGGGCTGGGTCAAGGTCTATGACCCTGCTTTTCACTTTGCCTGTGCCAGAGCCTTGGAAACTAGATGCTGCTGCTGAAGAAGAGGTTGGGGTGTAGTGACAAGCAGGGGTGCAGCCTCTCCCGGCAGCAGGAGTTGTTCTACTCAGCTCTCATGTCCTACGGGCAGACGTAGCAATCTCAGCTCTCCATCCAGACTCCTCCTTATTGGTTTTTTTTCCCTTGCCATGGCATGAGCCACTGCATTCAGCCTTGGCCTGGCCTTTGTCCCAGATCCTTGGGTAACAACATTCAATTTTGCATGTAGCACTGTGTAGCTTAACCTAAATTACAGGGCCAAATTCAGCTCTGATGCATGAACACTTTGCTACCTATGTCGTTCCTCTGCAGCATTTCTCCCCGAGGCCAGAGGAGCTACACCAGTCCAGCCAGGGATGTGTTCAATGCACTGAAGTTCATTCATTAGAAGTTTGTTCTTCATCCTTGCCGGTTCAAAGGCAGGGCTACAGGGAAGCGCTTGGGTCCACACAACCAATTTGCTGTTGCCTGGCTGACTGCTGAAACAGCACGGAGCAGAAAGCTGCCCGTGGGATTAGCTATGCCTTCAGCGTGCTGGGAGCTCTCCCAGTTTTTAGGACAGGGAAAGCATCCTTACAGGCAGCGGAACCTTCACAAAGCACAGCCAGGGTGTCCTGGCAAGGACGTGACTTGTTCTTCGTGGACACCCCAGGCAAGGGTTTGTCAATATTGCTAGGGGCAGAGCAAACCAATCCATTGCATTTGCGCTGAATTTGTTTTGCAAATGTTGTTTTGAATATGCTACCAAGAAATGGCCGTTTTCTGGCTTTTCTCCAGCGCCTGGGACACATCCCGTTCCCCAAGCAGGCCACAAATGGAGAGTTACATGGAAAGCATTGGCACCATGAATAGCCACAACACAAATTCCTTGTGTCGGGTCTTCTGTAACTTATGTCCCCTTCGTGCCAAGTGGCACTGGGAGCTGCTTTTCTTTTGAGAGGAGGTTTCGAATGTAAGACAACCACTTTGGTATGCAAATGTGGCATTTACAAACTTTCCATATCTAATGTTGTAGTTAATATTTAATAATGGTCATTAACTATTTTAATTGTTATGAAGATGTCTTCATCTTTTCTATCAGTACTTTGTTTTAAAGTTACCTACTGCTCTGTTATGACTAACTTTTCATGTCTTTTTTTTTTTCAGTAATCAGCTTTGGCAGAGCAAGAAAGTGGTGAGCACAGATGTTTATTGTAATGGCCTTATTTTGTGTGTTTTAACGTAAGAGATAGGCATCCACTATGTGGGCTGGGTAACAGGTGATATACCTTCAAGTAAATGAAGGAGGAATGTGGAAACTCTTCCAGGGTTTATTTAACACTGTACAGAGCTATGAGGTTACTACTCATCCAGAAAAACTAGAGAAACTAGCTCTGATCCTTTAGAAAAAAGCAGATGAAGGGGACTTGGGGTGTTTTAGAAAATAATGACAAGAAGTGAGATCTCTAAATAATCGCCTTCAAATGTTGCTGCTAAGCTGCACGAGTTGGGACCAGTTTCATTTTGAATAGTGCCTTTCATGCAAATCACATCTGTGTATGCTTCAAGGCTCTAATTAGAGTATTATGACCAAGAGAAAAAGAAAAATCGGAGATGTGAGCAAGTGTGGGTTTAGATAAGCTTTGAGTAAGATGGGAGAGGCAGTGAAGTGGAGAGCTAATGTCATCTCCCAGTAGGGGTCAAGAATTTAAGCTCAGTGTATGCAGGATGGGTGGGCCCAAAAGGAATGCCAGATGATTTAAAATAGCAGAAGGAGCTAATGTACAGGACGAGCTGCCATGGGCGAGAACACAAGCAGCTGGTAGAACAAGATTTTTTACCGTCTTTTGTTCAAATGCGTTACAAAAGGCAGAGAAAAATACTTTGAGGCAAATGCAGAGGGGACAGATTTGTGCAGGCTTCTTAACTTGATCGTTAGATGGGCTGTCTTCTGGAGCATGCTACTGTATGATTAGTTCTTTAATTAATTAGGAAAATAACAAGTGGTCTATCCTCCCTGTGGTCAGTGCTCTGAACTTCATTAGCACCACTGCACAGCCCATTAGCAGAGAACTTACAACATCAAACCCTCCAAAGGCTTGCTGGTGAGCAGGATGAGATCTGGGAGCCTTTAGCAAGCACAAGAGCTACAAGCATCCCAGGGGATAAATACTTACGCCTGTGAGGATTGGACAGTGAGGGGTACAGGAAGGACTTCATGGACCATCTAGGCCAACTGAGAATACCAACAAATTTTTGCAAGCTTGCTTTTTCTGTCATGCTGGAGAGCATTGGCGTTGCTTTGAACTGCTTGGTGCTCATAGTCTCGGGATGTGTTGTTTCCCAAGGGCCAACAAGAGAGAACTTGCAAACTGCTGATAGTGGGCAAAAAAACCCATGCAGTAACATTTGGCTTTGAAGCTTATTTTCTTATGAAGGTGGTTTGGGGTTATATTTTCCCCCTGAATTTTCATACATAACTACATTAGTATAATCTGAGTCACGTCTGCATATTTACAAAGAAACAGATCCCCAAGGAATTTGTCATCCCAGCACTGAATCTCTGAGAATGATCCTTCCAGATCATAATGAGATATTGTGTCTGCTCATGGAGACAAAGCCTGTCCTTGGACGCCTGTCCAACTTTTCCAAAGGAGTGAATAAGAGTCATGTGTACATAACCCTTCTGCCAGGACTTGATGGGCAGCAGTGAGGGCTGGGTTCCAGTGTAAGAGCATCAGTACAAACACTCCAGCGTGAGCTCACAGCCAGCAACCTGGGAAAAAACAGGCTAAACTGTCTGATGGGCAGTCATTCTCAAAACATTCTCAAACACGAGTCAGATGGGTAACAAGAAATATGCTTATTAAAGGAAAAAAAAGGAAATTTGAACGAGATAAGTAAACAGCATCATAATAACAAATGCCTAAACTGTAACACTTTCACTTTCTCTTGCTTTGGGATATAACCACTTGGCAGATTTCCATTCCTGCATAACCTTCACTGGTGGTTTCAGAGTTAATCTTGCAGGATAGCAAGGACTTATGCAGCTGTGAGCCTGTGCTCTGCTCTGTGCCCCTTGCTGCTGGCTGCTCCTGCAAACACACTACAGTATCTTCCCTTTGCAGCTCAGATGCTGAAAGCTGTGGGGTTAGGTTGGGGGAACCACTCATCCCAGGCTCTCAGCAGAAGATCTGGTTGACCTGTGCTTGCAC
Organism: Morus bassanus; assembly: GCA_031468815.1. Lineage (NCBI taxonomy): Eukaryota > Metazoa > Chordata > Aves > Suliformes > Sulidae > Morus > Morus bassanus. The sequence continues at coordinate 33,096,258 of CM062568.1, read as the reverse complement.
ACATTATTGCAATCACTAACTTTTCTGCATACAATGCCATTTAAGCAGCACATGCAAAATGAACACGTTGCAGCCCTGGTCACTGGGCTTCTCGTTTCACCTGGTAGCAACGGAGCCCCCCTGGGTTTGGGCCCTTTGGCCTGTAAGGATTCCTGAGGCTCCAGTGGGGTTGCATGGGGGGAGTGCTTTCGCTGGAGTCTCATCCATCAGGTTTGCATGTATTTTCACTGTCTAAAGAGAAGCTTTTTAAAATGGAAATTTATTTGGCTTCCCATAGCATGTGCACAGCATCTCCACCTGACTGCGGACATTTGCTAAGAACATAGGTCCCAGCCCACTAGTTAAACCAGTTGAGTTATTTGCTTCCAGAAATGTCTAATCCTAGAAGAAAGTGAAAGGACCCCAGAATCAGGTACATTTGGAATGCATCATTCATGGGATTTTTTTTTTTTTTTCCCCGCTAATCTTAGGCAATTACTGATTGGATCACACCTCGAAGTGGGATGGCTCATAGACCATTTTTTTCTCTTACATACCTGCTGGGCCTGTTAGTCATGTAAATGCCAGCCATTCCTGGAATCCGGCTGAATTATCACTTCCAATGCTACCTTATGAAAATCATTCCTGTGCATGAAGCATTTGCTGTTAGTGTCACGAGAGAAACAAAAAGTCACACACCTATGGACATGGCCCTCTACGCAGGCAGAATGAAACCCCCCCACCTGCTCAGTTATGTCAATGGAGGTGTGTGTTGTTCTGAAAAAGCAGTGGGTTTTTTGGGATGTTTTTACCCATTGTCTTTCATTTTCATCTGATGTCACTTTGCTCTTGTGTTAAATAAAAGGAAATAATGTGTTCAGCTGAAATTCTCTGTGTTACTTCAGCTGACATGTTTTATATTATCTCAAGTCATTCTGTCAGGTTCCTTCATATTTACCATCACTCTCACCTGAGCCTTTTCATCTCTCAGTCTCTTCCGCTCCTCAAATCTTTTTCTTGCTCTTCCTATACTCCTTCAGACTATTTTGACCTCATCTCTGAAGCACCTCACAGGTTTTTACAGTTTCAATTAACCTGGGCAAATTGATGTCTTCAGCATATTTCCTCTTCTCTTTCCCTCCTCCTGCTCTGCCCACCAGGACACCTGTAGCCATGTGCTGCCTTTGCCATATTGCAAGAGAACTTTTGCTTTACGCTCTTGTCGGCAACTTTTATCCATGACCGAATTTTACCCACGTGCCTGTTCAGTTTTCTGAGGAGCATTTTTAAAATGCTACTGAGAATGTAAGTCTGTTTTTGAATCGGTTCTGCTGTTAACTGCAGATGAGCTAATAGATGAAGGGAGAGGCACAGCCTATCCTTGCAGAAGCCGTGCTGGTCTGCTGCTGTCCTGCTATATTCACCAGGTTGTTTAAAGTAGCATTTCAGTTATCAGTTCAGCCAGTGCTTCCTGTTCCTGATTCAAGACTTCCTGGTCCACAGCTTTTATTTTCAAGACTGGTACAATCGCTATGCTTTGGAGGGTCTTAGCAGGCCAGAGAAAAATATCCCAAATTCCTTTAGGACTTAGGGGGGATGTTTTTGCTGGCAACTCAGTCTCCTATCGGTTCCAGTCCTTGGTTGTTTGACACATGGTGCAGGAAGGAGGAAAGAAAAGAGTAATGAGCCTCCAAAGTGTTCAGGCTTTCAGGTTGGGAAACAATATCTGAGGTCCTGCCTCAAAGGTCGTCCCCAGGGAGCTCGGGATCGTGATGGAGAGTGCTTCTGGAGGGAGAGGCGGCTGCCCAGAGGGCTTCTGCAGAAGCAGCACCTCCTGGCAATCGGAGTGTTTGGCTCCACCTAGGACCAACAAGGACACTGGCCAACACAGACGTGAGAAGAGGAATGACAAGTGTCACCAGGCTTTGCTGGAAAGATGGGCCACATTTGCTTCACCCAGTGCATTCCCTCTGCCATGGTCAATGACAAACTCTTACCAATTCCTCTTGTATTGCTTCTTTCAGCCTACCAGTTTTATCTGTTTCTCCTGATGAATTTGCAACTGGGTAGGGGATGTACGTGCAACAGCGGGAGCCCATGGCTGGAAAAACCCTGCATCATGGTTTCTCAGTGGATGCACACAAAGGATATAACTTTGGGGGAGAAGGGGCTCTTTAGTGTGGTTTATGGTTATGTACATAGGGAAAACGGGCACGAGCAAGAACATCTGTGTGCTAGCTGGGATTTACCGACCAGCGACTCTCACGCAGGATGGTTTGTCTTCTGAAACGCTTTAGCGCAGGGCACATTCCTGCAGAACATAGCAGAAGCCATCCAAGGATATTCCTGCTCTAACTTTATCATTTCTGTTAATATAAAAGTAGAGTCAAAGCCACAGAGCATTGAAACAATCCCTTCACCGTGCAATTGCCTGTGGGTGTATGCAGACAGCATGATTGCCCTTGCTCTGGGACAATGACAGAGGATTTAGCCCTTTTTTTGTAAGCTTTTGTTAAAACCTAGCCCCATGTACACCTCCTAGTTACATGGTTGTTGTAGTATAGGATGTGTTTTTCTCATTAAGAAAGAAACAGATTTTCCTCTGTCTTGTGGACGGTCTCTTTCTATGAGATAGATACAGAGGATTGGTACAATGCATGCAAACTCCTCATTGCTGTAGTATTCAAAGGTTTTGGCTTTACCACATCTCAATAAATAACTAAAATGTTCCATCAGTCCAGTAGCATGGGGAGTGAGAACAATGTATGACCAGATAATTAAATGTCTTGTCTTTAAACAAGAAACAAAGTCATTTTCAATAGAGGCTGCTAAACCAAGCACCCTTGCTCATCTGACATGCTTTCTGGGCTGTGTTTGGTATTCTGTGACAAGTGACTGTGTAGGGATTTTGCTGGATGCAAACACTGAAAAAAAACTTGTTTATTATGCTGTTCTAGTTTACTCATCTCAGATATGACTTTTCCAGTCCTGTTGAGAGCCTTAGAGACCATGGGTAACCCCATTCAGCTCTGCCCTGGGTCAGCACAAAGAAGAAACAATACACAGGCAGCTCCACATAGGCAGGGGTACGCCCTTGTCCTGTGTCCCACAGGAGAAGTAGAGGAGACATTCTCCATCTCCTCTAGGGAAGAAGGTGCTGTAGGCCATGGAGAAGCATCCCCTGGCTTGGCTTCACCCTATAGATCCTCCAATGGGCAACGCTGGATTGCTCAAGAACAGCTTCCAGGGCCAAATGCAAAACACTGGAATTTGAAAATGAACTATGCACAAAAATCAAAACCCTTTCTCGTCTGGCCATTTATGTTATGACCTACATGGTATCAAGCATTTTATTTTATGTTATTTTATGTTATTTTATTTTATTTTATGTTGTGCAACAAAATTGGTCAAACCAGTAGATAAAATAATCAATCTCAAGAAGGTAAAAAGGATACAGAAGGAAGAAGAGAAACCAGCCAACTGCAAAGGACAGTCGTGTCTTAATAATCTACTATAAATCTTTGCACATCTCAACAAATAGAAGCAGATGCATCATTTTGGCTTGGATATTTGTGAATGAACAGCACAAAAAAACCCCGCATACAAGGGTTAAATAGTGAGGTAACAAAATTTGCTAATTATGCTTTACTTCCAGATGAGTGAAGGCTGTAGGGAATTATGCAGGGACTTAACAACTTGTAGTCACCAGAGCAGCACAATGCTACATGAAGTCCCCAGATGCCAAATGCAGCCTGATGCGTGCTGAGACGAATGCCACAAATACTCAGGCATACCTCACACAGGGTTTGACACACATCAAAACCAGTCTGAAAACAAAAGCAAAGGGACTCTCCCATTTTTCTTTCATGCTGCCTCAAAGCTTCCCATCAGCCGCACAGCTGCCTCTTACAAACCGCTCCCGAAACTGCCTTTTGTTTAATCCAATTTTTTTTAAAGGCAGCAGAGAGTAGTCTGCTCATACTGCTCTCCTTTGTGGTCCTGTGTCTGACTTTGCTTGTTTTATACCTTGAGCTTGGTGGGTTTGCTCTATAGCTCTGCAAAACCTGACTGCATGCAGTCCTGCTCCCTTGGCCATGACTCTTGGCCAGCACGGTGATATGAATAAAATTGCATGAAATTGAAACACAACAACTTGAAAAGGGATTTGAGGATTTTTTTTTTAAAATACAATGTAGAATTAACTGACCGCCTTGGACCACCATGACGTAAGAAATCATTGAGATAGATGGCCCTCAATAAGGATGAGGGGTTTAGAAACAAGAATCTGATATCCTTTCTTTCTTAAAAAATAACCTTTTATCTCATTTTTCCAATGTCACAAACCAGTTGTGAAGAGAAAGATAAGGGAATGTCACCTGAAATATTACTCCCTAATTGTCCCTTTAAATGTTTCTTGCATTTGCCTCTGAAATATTTGTCTCTGATTACTCTCAGAAATTGGACAGGAGGGTAGATGGATCCTGGCTCTGTGCAAGATGACTATTCCTCTTATTCCCAGCAAAACCTGTTTGGCTGCATTCACCAGATACACCAGATACTTTATGATCCCCTAAGTTCCAAATTATTGAGCTGTTTTCCAGCTGTTTGGGCCTGTTACACAACGGCGTTCCCAGGGAAATCCCGGGTTCAGAGCAGAGCTGCACCTGGAGCGGTCGGGAGACCGGCAGATGCGGCTGGGAATTTGCTCCTGAGCTCCCATCTCCTTTCCAACCTCTCTGCAGCCTTATAAGCAGAGGGGGAAAAAACCTCCGCTGGGATGCTGGATTCGCCAGCCGACTGACAGGCGTAATCTGGTGCACATTGCGGTCCCAGATTGAAGATCGCATGTGACCCCCCGCAGCCTCGGCATCTCCCGCCAGCTGCCTCCATGGACAGAAGTGAGAATGTTAATAAACACCCAAATGAAAGGAAGTTGTTGGGTTGTAATTAACATATGCCATTAGTATCTGTCGCTTTGGCCAGCCGCAGCAGACAGGCTGAACCCATACATACAAATGAGTGTCTGCCTGAACTGCAGGGAGGGGAGGGAGAGATGATTTCATTGTGAGCGTCTGGTGCTGTCAGCAGCTTTAAATCACACGGGTACTTACTAACAAAAACAGTAACGACCATTGTGTCCTGGAACAATAATACGCCTTTTAAAACCTTGTTTTATTCAATAAACAGTTCTAAATGTTTGCTCGCCCTCTTCTTTTCACCAGAGATACTTAATTTAAAAGATATTCCAAGGGGGAAAAATAAAGGTCTGGCCCACCAAAGGTATTTTCGGCGCGATTTGTCTGCACCTACAGCCCTTTCACAACTCTTCTCAGCGCCACTGCCAGCGGGACAGGTGACAGTGGCGGTCCCGTGGGAATCACATCAACCCGCTTCCGAAGAACACTGTCAAGGGTTTCTGGAAGGTCAAAAACGAGCCCAGAGCCCCCCACACCAGCCGGGATCGTTTCACTGAAGTGGTGATGGCACTATTCTCTTTTCATTACCAATAATTACCTTTGTATGGCTGGGCACTGCCTACCTCACCAATTCCTCTCTTTTAGAGGGCTGAAAGATTAAAAAGCACAGACAAGCCCCTGCCCATTGGCACTGCCAGAGGCCTCCCCATTAATTGCTATCACTCTCTCCTCACATCAAAGAGATGTGTCAGAACCTGAAGGCCTAGCAGGTTTTATCCTCTCCAAAAATAAAGCCTCTGAATTAGAAAAAAAAAGATAATTTGTAACCCCCAAATATATTGCTGGAAGTTAATTGTAATTCTTTTTTTTGCAGCTGTCTTAGTCCTCCTCTAGGTTTTTAAATGTTTATTTACATAAGCGATTAGTTCAAGTACCATTGCTACCAAAACCAGTGGATCTAGGACTGCAAACGTGATTCTGCTGAATTGCTAAACTGCAGCGAAAAACAACAAAGTCAGAAACGCCTGGGCTGTGCTCCAAGACATGGGATTTATATGATCACATTCTGCATCTTGGTTCAGTCTGACAGAGTATTTTCCTACTTTCTGTATTAAAAGAGCTTCAAAGGTCTCTGCAGGAGTTTCTCTTTGGAGGCATTTGAGATGGCAGATGATAATTAGATATTTCTATAGAGCAGAAATTATTTTCTTTGCATTTCCCAGTTCGCAGGCAGAGCTGTGGTCAGCAACCCTGTCTGACTCAGCCTTTCATCATCCTGCTTTTAAAACCCCATAATTCTCCTATTTATTGACTTTTTTTTTAAAAAACTCTTACTGCCTCTGAAAAAAATCCTGTTCTGTTGTCCTTGCTTCCAGCTTTCTGCAGCAAAGCTGCTGCTGTCTTCAGTGGAATTTGTGTCCAAGGAGGCACTGCAGAAAACCTGTACGATTTGTCCTCAGTCAGCACGTCCAGCTGGATGCAGCCAGTGCTCCCCAAAATGGCCTGGGAAAAGTTGTGGGACTGTCCCCTTCAGCTGGCCCTGCTCCAGGGGAAAAGCCAAAGGCCAGGTGGATGAGAGCGCTGCCAAAGGAGTTGTTCAGTTTGATGGTTTTCCCAAATTTCATAATAAAATCCTTAAAAGTGGTTGTGGAAATACATCCTCCCCTGCATGCAGAGGCAGACCAGCCAACTTGGATGTGCCCAGCGTCACTGGATGCACAGCGGGGCTGCAAAGTGGGGCGGGGGGGGCTAGTTTTCCAGCTTTTACACCTGCCATCTTAGCCCTGATGTAATTCTCCCATTTTCCTCCTGATGTAATTCTCTCCATTTTCCATCACAGCATGAGCAGGAGGCCAGCGCAGCCACCCGGCATCATTGGGACTATGCTGTGGTTGTCCTCACCACCCTTCACCGTACCTTCATCAGTCAGTGCCCTTTAATGGAAAGAAGACCCAGGCTGCCACCCTGGTTTCTCCAAGGACCCACCACCAGCTCCTGGCCCTACCTGGGCCCACCCCACTCCGGGGGGATCAGAGGGCTGCAGTTTGTATGACCAGGCTTGTTTTGGTGCCACTGCACCACTACACTGCAAGATGGCACTGGAAGGATGTCTTCAGATGGGAAATTCAACATGCTGTCAGATTTTTGGGTGGAGAAATATCCCCATAATGCCATGTCATGAAGCTGCTTCTTCTTGCCAAAAGACTGCAACAGCATTTATTCTGCCTTCGAGATAAAGTGGGCTGGGAAAAAAAGTATTGGATTGGGCACCTACAGCTAGAGCCCAACTCTTCTGAAGTCTTCAGCCAGCCTGGGAATAGATTTCAGAAATATTTTTTAACATCAAGAAAAAGGGGATAGTCTTGTACTGTGGGTATTTTGCCCTGCATGAAGTCCCACCACCTGTAACAGGATTCTTAGGGAGAAAATTCAGCTGTTTTAAAACAAATTCTGAGATCAAGACCTAAATCTGAGGGAGCTATATGGAAGCTGGTTTTATTGGTTTTATCCACAAAAACTATCTTCTGGATTTTGCAAATTTTCTTCAGTCTTTTGATGATGCTATTTTGACCTGGGAGTCTGTTCCACTGAGAAGCGGTTCTTCAGCTACATGGAGTTCAAAGGCACAAGAAGAAAAGTTTGCCAGTGAAAAGTTCCATTAGGAAGTAGATTTAATCTTAAAATATGTATATTCATCTTTGCTTAATGTATTTAGTGCAATGCCCAGGGCAACCCATTACGTGAGGCAGGGATACAGCTCCAGCCTCATGCTTTTTGCTCTCCATGGGTGCGAACTCCATCAGTCTGAGCTGGAGCTGCCATTATCCTACTACCCCCTCTATCCCCATGCTCCCGTCTCCTCCATGGGTCAGCACAGACACATGCCTGGCCCCACGGCATGCACCATGGGCGTGCACACGGTGCATGTGGTGCACACATGGTGCACAGCCCTTCCACCAGCAAGAAACATCCCTGCAAGAAATGGGTAGTTGTTTTCTGCTGGTCTGGCTCAGTGGCTCATCCCACCCCAGCACTGCCAACAGAGCAGGGACCAAAGTGCCATGGAGCCGCACCCACCCTGGGCTTCAGGTGGGACTCCTGTGTGATGCCCTCAGCTCCTGTGGGCTTTCCTCTGCTCCAAATTAAGCAATCTTGTGCATGAGATTTGCAGGATCAGTCCTTACGTTTCTACCCAGTGGCTTCCACATATTCTGATTTCATGTCATTTTTCAGGTTTTGGGGGAGCAGTTTGACCACGTTGAAGGCAGCACCAGGGAACAAGCAGCTCTCTTAGCCCCAGAAAGGATTCAATGTTTACTTTTCCTTTACTTTGCATATTTTAAAGTATCTCAATGTGTTTCTTCATCCAACTTGTTGCCATAGCTGAAGATATACATTTGTAATTCCAAAGGTAATGAGTGATAAGCCCTAACACACTGGAAACTAAAACAAAATCATGCTTTGCCCTAATATCAACCACCTGCTAGAAAGAGATGACAGGCAGGCATGTGTCAGTTTTCTTAAACTGATGCACCTGCACAAGAAAATGCCCAGAAAGGCCCATTTGCTAATCTGGAGATAAAAACTTCATCTCCTGTGTTTGGCACCTTTGTGAGAATGAGGCACGAAGCATCCCCATGAAAACCTCCCAGCCCCTCTGCCCTGGGACATTGCCCCCCAGAGCCTCGCTGGACACCCTCGGGGCAGGGCGGGGAGCCGCTGTTGTCATGGGCAGACCCCAACACTGGAGAAGTCGGGGTGACACCACCTTCCCCTGGAGATGCCACCTCTAGTGCACCACCAAGAGCTGCTGATCTGGTAGGCAGAGCCCAAAACAGGGCCAGAGCTTGTGCAACAAAGAGATCAGGTTTTCTTCTGGAACTAATTTTTTGTTGTTGTTTTGTTAACTTTCTTTACATAGAAAAGAGGGACTTCAGGAAGAAGGAAACTAGAGGAAACTAGAAGGTTATGGAGGCTGGTATAAGAAGCAGAGCAAGACAAAAATACTGCACTTTTAGTATTAACATATTTTCTTCATTAAGTTCTCTGTTGCTGTGAAGAAAAGCTGAGGATCTTTGTGATTTGTTTGCATTTTTGTAAGACAATCATGTATCCAGTTTCCAGTCTCTAAGACTAACAAATTAAGTGCAAGTATCACAGCATGATGGATCCCATAAGGCATCATCATCTGGAATCACAGGATTACATAAAAATATTACATTTGATTTTTTGCAAAAATTTAAAATTACCTTCCAAAGCTGTGACTCCCATATATACAGAGAGAAAAATAAAATGGGGTGTTTTTTTTAGAAAATGGGCACTTTTAAAGCTCGTTTCCTAATTTGGAAGGGACATGACTCATGCTTTCTTGCATGCTTGGATGCGACAGTACCACTTGGTAGCACACAGACACAAGTGTGGCAGCTTGAAAACCCCAGTTCATGTAAGAGAAAACCAGTTTTAACAGATGCTTTCTTCCTCTGTGATGTGGTCGTCTGCTATACCTCGTGTGAGGTATCTGGACATGTAAGAGTGTATTTTTAAAGATGACACAAACCTCTTCTCCCAATGTCCATTAATCAATCTCTTCCCTTAAATGCAGCTTGCACATACATAGCTCTACAGCTGTAGGAGGTCCCATGTTTCTCCCAGGCTAACAGTGTGTTATGAGTAAATTATTCCAAAGGGAAAGGTGAATTCTGTATCCAGTCTGAACTTTATTTAGGTTATTTCTGTGGAAAACCTTCATTTCTGACTGGCCTGTTGGAGAACCTCCAGACAACTTGGCTTCTTCCATAGTGTGCGTGCTTGTTGCTTTCAGAAACCTCACCTCCTTTTAGGATGTCGCAGGCTGAGTGATGGAAATTTTTGGTCACCTTTGAAAACGTGGTCCTTTGGCATTGTCCATGCATGAGGATGACCAGGAGGGCAGCAAGTTAAGGGCTGCAGCCGTTGGTGGCCAGAGGAAGGAGGTTGCTGGTGGCTGCAGTGCTCCTGTGCTGCTGGAAGTCCTTAATCAATTGAGTCCTCCTGGGAAAACAAGAGCAATCTAAATTTCTAAAGTAGCAAAACAAGCAGGAAAAAAAAAAAAAAAGCCTACTTTTGAAGGCCCTTTTTATGCCTCATTAAAAAACTGAAAGAGACCCAAATGAGGTCTCACTGCTCAGTCCCTCTAATCTCCTTACCTTTGTCGTGAGTTTGTTTGGGTTTCTTCCCCCCATTTGTGATGGTGATAAATCCTGACAGCCATGAGACAACATTTCTGAGTCCCTGGCTTCACATTAAACAGTAAGGGCTGAAGAGCAGGAGCTGAGCTTCCCTCCATGTTCACCGGGCTGGAGACTGACTTTCTGCTCCATGCATTTATCCATGTACTTAGCCAAAACCGTTATTTTTCCATGCAATCTCCAGCATGGCCTGCACCTCAAGTGGCTGCAACTCTATATCTGAACTTAGGAAAAAAGAGTAAATTCTTTTGGCATCATGTCGCAGCGGCTGCTGGTGCTCAACAGAAACGGAGAAGCCTCCAGTGGCCAGGCAGGAGAAGAGCTATAAATGTCATAGGTTGGCCACAAAAATATTGAAGAGCCATGCTCTCCCACAGCCTTTTTAAGTATATATCATTCAAAATTTATTTGACCTTTCTGGCTGATTTTTTTATATATAGATCCAGTTTGACAGTTGTTTCTCCCTCACATTTTGGAATGCTTTGATATCACAAAAGTGCATTTCTACTCAGAGACCAGATGTGTCCTCTAATAACAATTACATAGCACAGGGTAATAAACCTATTGTTTAGCCCAGTAAATCAAGCTGTTTAATCAAAGAAGCCAGATTGTTGTTTTTTTACTGCACATTTATAATGCTTCGTTTGACTTCTTATACACTTGTGCATATATACATACATACACAAATATATGTTTCAATGCTTCGAGCACTGTGATCTGCAGCACAAGCAAAGTGGAGCCCTCGTGTTGGCGAGGGGCTGCTGATCCATCAGAAAAGGTTTGCTCCTCTGAGCAAACCCTGGTCCCGGTGCTGAAGTCTTGCTGAGCTGGGATCACCAGGGGTGCAAGCTGATGCTCTGGTGGCTTCTTGCTGCCTCCCTGGCAGGAGCAGCGCTTCCCCTGGAATGTGCCATGCTGAGCAGTGGGTGACTCAGGGGACCTGTGCACTGCTGCTCTGAGCCACGGCTGCAAAGCAAATGTAGGCATTGGGCAGGCAGGAGAGAAGTTTAGGGGGTGCCCTGACCCCCAGCTGAGACAGCTTGAAGGGTGGGTGACCAGCAATCATTGGGCTTAGAAGGAAGTTTAAAGCAGCCAGAAAAGCTGATTCACAAACATGAAACATTTATTAGCAGCCAGCACTGTTTTCCCATTAAAGCTGGCAACCAGGCAAGGGGAGTGAAGCGGCTTTCCTGATGTTCATGCACAATGACCTGCTCCTCCTTCCCCAAAGGACAGCGATGACCGCTGAAAACCCTCCTCTCCCTCATCTGAGGTGACCCCTGTTCCGCAGTGCTCTCCAGCATGCAAAGTTCCCCCAGGCACTACCCTGTCCCTCTTCCCAGCCCTACACCTTTGCAGTCAGGTCGGGTGAGCAGGGAAACGTGGGTGCCACTGATTCACCCAGGCTTCTTTGCACCATTGCAGCTTCCTCTGCTTTATGGCTTGCCTGTGGTTTCTTTGCAGAAATACAGGCTCCCCCAGATATGAGAAAACGTATCATCTGCATTAAATGCATTTCCATAGGATTACATCTCTCTGGGGCATTCCTGGATGGGCAGCTCTTCATCTTGTAGACTTCTAGCACCAGGTTTAGCTCAGCTAAGACTTTCCTTATATAAATAGACTGTTGGCAGATAAAACACATGCAGGGGCTGTGTCCTGCCAATAAATCCTAGTTTTTGCTCTGAACATCCACCTAGCCTTTCAGCAATTTGTCATCCAACCATGCTTTTGCACAAAAGCCTTCATTCTTGCCTTGAAGCTGCCTGCTGCAATTTTATAATACACTGTGGGAATAGGACATATCTAGTTCTTCTTCTGGGACTTAGCATTGCAGAAGGCCTCTGCCCTCTGTCTTCTGGCTCCCTTCAATGCTACCTGACAGTAGGCAAATAGCACTTGCAAACACTCCTTGTCTGTGCCTGGCTATTTAAATTTTCATTTTCACCTCCTATAACCTTTTTTCCGGAGGGAGCTGCACAGGTCAACTCACATCAGGACCAGACAACCTGCACTGGAAATAGTGCAGGTTTTGGGTACACAGCTTTTTGGGTAAAAATTTTACCATAAGCTAGTCCAGGCCATTTCCCCTACCAAAACTGCAGGCCTAAAGTCATTGCAGTTTCTGTGCTGCAGCCAGCTGCATTAAGTCATATCAAAAAAGCCTGATGAGCTCTTCCAAGGGCCAGCCACCAAAGCTTCCTTCTGCGTCAGCCTGGCTGTCCTCTGCCCTGGAGATAGGCAGTCCCAGCTCCCTGAGACCGAAAAAGTGTGTTAGGTTACTGCCAAAAAGGAGAGAGCGCTAAGAGTCAAGAGATTCAGGCTTGTTTCCCAGACTTGAATCAGTTGTCCTGTATGGCCTTGTGTGAAAAAAACACTTTTTCTCCACTTCCTTTGGGTCTTTATCAGGAAAACTGGAACAACATTTCCTTACTCCCAACCCGTCCTGCCTACCAGAGGGGTAGATTTTACAGGGAAGGAGCTGGGTCTTGCTACAAATGGGTACAGTACAACTAGGTCCTCATGTGGGGGGCGTGGGGGCTGGCAGGATCATTTTCTGAATGCAGAGAGGCATAACTCAGCTGGATGTTTCTTTAAACTCCCTGATAAACCCTCAGGAAGCAGCTACAGCTTTCCTCAAGATCAACAGGGATCGTATTCTCCACCGAAAAGCTGCCCTGGGGTCACCAGAAGTTCACAGCCTTGCAACCTTAAGATGCTTTGGCTTCTCTAGTGAGGACATGGTTTTATGGGAATAGAGTGTTTATGGGAGGAGGATAGCTTTCACCTGGCAGGGCAGGGAACTAGCAGCAAATCTTGCGCATTTTTGCACCATCTGTTTTGCCCGTCAGTGCTGCAGCTCTCAAATCCTTGAGAGCCTCTTCTGGTTTCCAATTCTTTTTGATTTCTGCAACGCCTTTCAAGAAATACCTAATATCTAATACAAATGCCACAAGGTGATTTTCTTGCGTGGAGCCTTCTAAGGTCTTAGTACATGAACGAGTTTGGTTTCATGCTGGGAAACATGCAGCTCTTGCACAAGTTGCATATCAAGCAGAAACATTGCCATGAGAGGAGGTTTTCTTTTTCCCTAGGTAGTTATGTCAAGAGGTCCTTCCTTGGATCAGATTTTGACTAGAGGTTTTTGGAGGAAGCGACTGACCTGCATACCGCCAACCTGTGCTGGCAATGGTAGCATCTCGCTCCAAAAATCGGTCATCTCTGTGTGACTGGTGTCTCCACCACCAGTGAGCTGCAAGGTGTAAACTTCTGCTAGGGCTCGGCGGAGCAGCAACACAAACTGTCCAGAAAAAAGCAGCACTTTAATTTCAAAGAGCCTTTTGGATGTCAGCGTCGTGCATGTCCCCAGTGAGAAACAAAACCATTCATGCTGATGTGCCAGTCAGGGCCGCAGCCAAGTGGACTTGAGAGCAGGAACAGCTGGATTTCAGTGGACTATTAAAATGCTGCAGCCAAAAGCCATCGCTATGGACCTGCCCACATACCACAGACCTCTGGAGAGGATCATCTGCATAATTACAAGGATCACAGATCTTGCACTTCCCCTATCAGTGGACATTTTCCTTTTGGGTACAGTATGTTCCTGCAGATTCCAACGATAAACCGCTCTAATGGTCTTTGCAGTCATCTGATTTAGCTACAGAAAAATGTCCTAGCGCTGAGCTGGAAACGCAGCACCCCACCACATGAATCTGCATGGGAACAGGGTGTGTGCAGCACGTTCCATCCACGGATAAGCTAATCCTTTCTGCAGATAAAAATTGCCAGCAAAACGTAGCCTGAAAAAGTAGTTACTGAAGTTGTTTGTTTTTTTAAAGGATGGATAAAATTTCAGAGCGATAAAATCATTTCCTTGAAATACTTTCATTCAAATAATTTACTTCCTTTTGAAAGGCTTAATCTTTCCTTTGCTGAACTTTTTTTTTTTTTTTTGACTCCTAAGCAGGGTGAGCAAAAGCAGAGATGGCCCTGATCTGAATGGGGGGATGTGCAGTTACAAGACTGTGTTTTGTGACACAGGAGCACGTGCCATGCCAGCTGGAGCTAACGTGCGTGGAGGGGGGACAACTAACACCCCACGGGCCCCTCCAGTAAATGTCGCATTGTACTTGTAAATGTCTCATTGTGTTAATTCACGGGAGCCCTGCAGACAACTACAATGAAAATTGTTGTGTAGTACCACTGCTCAAGCTGCGTCCACGGCTTGGATCATGTTGGTGGGCTACACCTTGCAGGGAGGGAGCCGGTGAGAGGTGCAGAAAGGGCACCAGTTGTGCGTTGCAGCCAGCCCAAAGCTTCAGGCTCAGCGATGGAGCTGGGGATTTATTTTTCAGTGAAGGCTGAGCTTCTTTGATTAATCGCATGTAACTTTAGGCAAAACATCAAATAGCACAAGATTTTCTATAAAGCCACAAAAAGCTGGCAGTGCTGGAGAAGTGGTGAAAAATGAATTGTTTTTTCAAAGTCGCATAACTATTTTAGTAAGGTTGGGAGCCAAAGCCTGGAAAACTCTACAGAGCAAAAAATAAAAGCCACTGAAAAAAATAAAGGGTATATCTCTGGCTTAAGTGCTGGCCTGGGCTTTGTAGGGTATTCTCTACCCCTGCCGTGCCATACAGGCTGCCTTCTGGAAAGCGAGTTCGCAAATGGGAGGATTTAATCTGACTGCTGTGGAAATCGGTGAAGTGCCGTGGGATCAGACAGGGAGTCCAGTGCCGGTGGATCACCTGCGGGATCTGAGAGCCCTCTCTGCCCTGAGGTTCTCATGCTACCAAGTCAGGTAGAGAACAATAAGGGAAAGCACAAAATGTTACTCACAAAATAGGAGAAAGAAATGGCTGAACTTTCTCCCTGGGCTGGCTGACCCACGCTGCAGCCTGAAGCATGTGAGGACATCACATCCAGATGCCTTTGGCCGTCAGGCTTCTTACAGACAGTTTGATGGGCAATGCCTTTCTGCAGGCGTTTTGACTGCCCCGTCTGCAACAAGGAAACAATGATTCATCGTGTTTGCTCTACAAGGGATTTTGTACGCTTACCTGCCAGAATTGTGTCTGTAAATGCAAATTTATACCATAGCCTGGCATAGATTTAATCAGGGACAAAAGGAGAAAGAGTAGATTAATGCCTCCCCTGCCCCTCCATACTAGCCACCAGATATCAACACCTATCCCTGTTCCTTTCAAGTAAAAGTAATGGCTATGTTAGATACTCCCTCCCAACCTGTTCAGATGACTTGAAGCTGCTTACATCTATTTTTGGGTTGTCTGCTAGCCCATTTCCTAGTACTCCCAGAGCACCCAGCAAGCACAGCACTATACAGAACTAAAAGACAAAAAGATACATGAAAAATATGTGAGGAAGCTGAATTACAGCAACAGAAACTTAACAGGATTTGATGGAGCTGGTGTCAAGTTGGTTTTCCACCAGTGTAACTCCACTGATGTAAACGGCTACTAACTCACATAGACAAAAGTCCTAACTAGAGTTGGGTCTGTTGCTGGAAGATGGTGAAAGGATGGCACCTCCAGAAACTGAGCAAATTGCATGTTTCCTGGAGAAAACTTCAACAGAGAAGGAGAAGCAAACACAACTAGAACTAAAGTAAATAGAAGTGCAAACATATCTGGACAGGGACCGATCTGAGTCCAAATGAGAAGATCAAAGTGCACGGCCTGGGGCTCCTGGAGGGCCAGGTGATAGGTACTTATCCTGTATCCCACAGAGAGGACAGCAAAGTAATTCCTGAAAAGCAGGGGTTGTTCTTGGAGTAACTGTTGTGGCAGCTTTGATGGTTTAAGGATGTAAATGAGGCAAAGCCTATGGGAAGAGGTAATACCTGTCAGTAGATCAGCTAAATACCATTGAGGGAAAACAGCACATAAGCCTCCTGTGGGCACCTTCTCTATCAGGCACTCGTTGTGTAATATAAATTGGCTTAATATAAATTACATTAGGAGAAATAGGTACAAGTGCCTGACAGGATGATGGCAGGCAATTGGCTTTACGCAAAGGCAATAACAGCAGCAATTCAGTTGTAACACTGACGGTCTAAAGATGTGAGCCAGGCAAGGGTACAGGGAGAGGTAATATAGTGCAATCTATATATATATAACTGCATTGTGCAGCCAGATATAGGACCTCTGGTCTATCATCTCCTGGGACAGAACCATGTAAAGGTTTGTTGTTTCTATTCCAAGACCTTCTAGAATAAATTACACTAGAAATGTAAAATGAAATCAATAATAATACAAATAGGTGGCAACAGTTTTTGTGATTTCTATTTCAATTTTTCATCTTCAATAGCTTTTTAACAAAGCTTAACATGAGCTGTTCCAAGCACACTTAAAATAGGAACTGATCAATTTTTCCCAACACTCCAGTAAAACAGGTAAGCTGCCTTATGTGTTTTAGCAGGTGAAAAACACTAAACCAAAAAACAAAGAGCTTTGTCCAAAGGCTCAGAGCAAGCTTGTGGTAGAGCCTGGGACTACACCTGAGGCTTCCTAATGCCCTACCTGCTATTTGGCCATCCGGCCTCTCTCTCTCCTCCAAAGACACTAACACAGGAGCTTGCATAGGGTTCAAGATCTCGCAGAGCCCTCACAACTGGCCTAAGTGGTTTCCTATACAAAACCCAAGTGAAAACTCTCTGTCTATATTTCTGAAATTCTCCTCTCTGCAAGAGAAAGGAGAGATAATTAAACTAGCCTAGGGCACAGGAAATCCATCTCCTCTCTAACTTCTGATGTGACCTGAGTAAGTTTGAGCCTTAGTCTCATTAACCCCAGCTTCCCACCACTAAAACACTATAAAACCACAAAACAGGAATGTTATTAGAAGAATAACATTCTTCATGTTATACTCCATGCAAAATTCGATGGTATATACTTTATATACATACATACTGTATACGCAATGAATATATTTTATATGGTGTGGTTACCTCAGCACATAATGAAAGATCCTTAGCACCAAGACCTGACAAAAAGGGAGAAGCTCTCCTTCTCAGGTTTTGTTTTTATGCTGGCATCATCTCATTCATTTAAGTTTTTCTCTCCCTCTTGTTTCCCTCTGCTCACCTGCCATCAGAACATCTTGCTTCCGTGTGTGCCATTAGCTGTGGTGTTTGCACAGTAGTTGCTGCATTTGGGTTTCTTACTTGCTTCAGTAATGTGAAGAAAATGCAACTTTGTGGCCTGTAGTGACAAAAAAATTCCAAAAGCTTCTGGATTTAATATAAAACTCAACAAAAATCCTTCCCAGAACTCAAATCCATTTTTTCTGACAGAGATGTCTTTCCAAAAAAAAAAAAAAAAAAAAAGAAAGCTCCTACACCTACTGTAGACCAGATTCTCCATTCACAGAGCTAGAAACCAGGAGTCATTCCTAGTCAGCACAATTACAGCCCTGCAAAATTGCTGCTGCTGAGCAGGGTCGCAGACCTCTCAGTTACAAGCTCACCTACACAGATGACAGCTTGAGAAGAAGGGCTGATTGCGGGGGAAGAGCTGGCTGCACTCCAAAACAACAGCATTAGGGGCAGAGATGGGCTTTGACATGCAATATTTGGTGTTCTTTGTCACTGGGACTGAATTATTTCTCTTTTTTCATGATACTGTGATAAGCTGAAGATGCCAGCACAGTTGAGGGAGCCTGCCTGCATAAGCTGCAGCAGTATTCAAGCAAAGGGCTGGAGCTTTGCTCACCAAATAACTCCTGACCCACTGAGAAAGACCTGTCTTGTTTGAGCTCTTACAAAGCTAACGAGCCCTTTTCCCTCAGGCAAAGCAAAGCAAAAGCAGGAAGAAAATGGTAAAGGCACTGCTGAATTAGATAATCTACCTTTGGCAGCAGGTTGCATCTGAGAATGGAGGATGCCCTCTCTCAGCAAAGGAAAACCAAGAAAACTTCATTTGCAATGAAAGAATTGCCTGTCAGCTCCTTGAAGCCACTGAACACAACTTTCTGCCCAGTTTTATCCTTGCTAAAGGCAAAAGAAAGCCTCAGGAAAACCCCTGAAAGCCACCTCAGCGATGGGCAGAAGCTGATAACACAGCAATGACTGCTCAGATTAATGACCGCGAGAAGTACAGCAAAGCTTTTGAAAGCAGAGAGTAGAGCAGAAAGAGCAGCCGACTAGTAAACAAACAAATAAACAAGAACCAACCAAATCCCTGAAAAATAAAACTAAAAAAAAGAAAAACCAAGTCCTACTCACCTCCATGGCTAACTCCCACCATCCTGTCCAGGTGTACCAGTTTGGTGTTCTGGTAAACAGACTCTTCCTTGGGCTTTGAGGACCCAGATGTTAAAATCTAAATAAATAGTAATTATAATCAGTAAAATGTTTGTTCATCATTAAAAGTCAGTTTAATGGATTCCAAGTAGAAGTGGTAAGCAGCATTTCCTTTGCACCATGAAGACACAAGGGAAAAATGATTGTTGCTCCGTAATTCTCTGTAAGTAGAGCCAAAGGGACTCAGAGGGAACCAGCACCCTGTTGCGATACAAGATGAACACAGAACCCAAGGGAGACTTCATCCAGGCAATGTTAAGTACGTGCATAAGTGCAGAACCCAAGAAGCCAAATAGCTCCTGAACAGTGCAAGCACAAAGAGGGACAGAGACACTAGTTTATGCCATTCTTATGTATTTTATTTCTTACCTTGTTAGGTCTGATTTTAAGTTGTATAATCATGTAGAAGTATCCAAACTTTCCCCTTGGCCTTTGGCTAGCTTGTAGTGCAAGCCCCGGAGCAGTGCAGAGCCAAGGCTCAGAGACCACCAAGTCTGCTATGGAGTACCTTCTGCAGAATAACTTGGATAGTTCCCAGAAGCTACAAGCAAGTGTACAGGGCAGACCTTATCACCAGTGCAAGACCAAAAGCTGCACTGGAAATTCAGGATCCTGAGGGAGACAAGTTGAGACAACATGAGACAACATGCATTAGCTGAAAAGTGGGAGACCATGATTTGCAGGACAGTCCTTGCAGGGCAGACTAACCCAACCTTTGTCATGTTTAGAGCTCTTTTGAGACAATATGCACTTTTTCTATCTGTGTTTACACCATCCTTGGACTGAAGAACTTGAATTCACGACTGAGTGGCCAGCATGGCTTCTGGAGAAGTACATGAGTGGGATGTCAAAGCTGGATACAGCTGCAAAGGGGGCAGCTGCAGAGCTTCCTGTGTCATCTCACGACACCACCCATGAGCTGGATTGTGTTAATGGAGAGGAATGGCAAAGGCCCACTTAATCCCCACCAGTAAATCTGCTCCCGCATTGTTGCCAAGTCAAGGTCTCACGCCAAGTGTTTGCTGCAGCGTTTCTGCCTTGTGAAAGGCCCTTGCTGGGTCACAGCCCAGATTGGCCTGCTCCCCTCTCATTTCTCTGTGGCATCCCCAAAGAGACGGGGAAGAGGTGCTTGCCTTGCAGAGGCCATGCCCAAGCTTGACGGAGACTTGAAAACCCCCAGCACTGCAGAGTCAGGCCAAGAGATTTCCTTCCAGAGGCCCCTCCAGGCACTTTCCCGCCTGCCATCAGCAGAGGCATGGCTGAGCACACAGACACCCACCACCACAGCAAGCCAACACCGCACGCTAAGCACATTTGACATGGTAACTTAAAAAAAAAACGTTTAAACAAGCAATGCTATGAACTTTAATGAGCCTTAGAGCAGCACTCAGTAGCCTTTTGTCTGTGACAGACAAAAAGGGGAAGGTATTGGTCTGTAAGGCTTGGCAATCAGAAAATAGTTTGCAAAGAGTGAAGAAACACTGGCTGTGAGAGAAGTGGTGCTCACCAAAAGGATGTAGGAGGTGACAGCACTAATGGAACAACTGATGCACCTGAAAATCACTAGATGAGAGTATAATTTCAAGGCAAACAATTAATTTTGAAAAGCACCTGCTGCACAAAAGACACTCACAGCATTTGAAGCAAAATCACAGGCTGAACATGCTTTAAAAAAACCAGTCCAGTCAAAGGTAAGCGCACTTATAAATAACACCAGTAGCAAGACAACCATATCAAACAGGATTTTGATCATGCAGAGAGCAGGAGTAGTCTGTTGAAAAGCTGAAAGGGAAAGAGGGTCAAAAACTTATGCTCAGTGACAGGGAGTCACTGGGAAAGTAAGGAGATGTGTTATCTTTGGGGATTTAAGCAACCTGCAGTCTGTGCCATGCTGGTTTTGTGTGTGACCCTGAAGAAGTCATCCAGTGTGTTTCAGTGTCCTGATGTAAAATAGTCTTTATGAGAGTGTGTCTGTGAAGGCTGGTAGAGTGCTTTGTGATGCTCAGATAGAAAGAGGCACTTGCTTGTCAGGATTGAGAATTGGTTGGTGTCTGAGAGCATTTATGACCATCTGTATTTATAACCATCTGCCTGTAAGGAGAGCTGGAGCTTTCAGCAGCTCGGCTAGCAGTGGGACAGCTAAAGCAGCTCAAGCAGCTCTTGTTGCTATCCCACTGTCAGGGTTTTAGCTGAGATAGGGTTAATTTTCTTCCCTGTAGCTGGTATAGTGCTGTGTTTTGGACTTAGTATGAAAATAATATTGATAACACACTGATGTTTTAGTTGTTGCTGGGTAGTGCTTGTACTAGTCAAGGACTTTTTCCAGCCTGCCATGCTCTGCCAGGTGCACAAGAAGCCAGGAGGGGAGGGGGCACAGCCAAGACAGCTGACCCAAATTGGCCAAAGGGTATTCCATATCATATGACATCATGCCCAGTTTATTAACTGGGGGGAGTTAGCCAGGGAAAGCAGCGATCGCGGCTCGGGGACCGGCAGCGTCAGTTGGTGGGTGGTGAGCGGTTGCAGCACTTGTTGTTTGGATTTTTTTTTTCCCTTTCTCCCGAGGTTCCACCTCTCTCTCTCTCTTATTATTTTTCCTTTTCATTATATGATTACTGTTATTATTATTATTATTACTACTACAATTACTGTTTTATTTTAATTATTAAACTGTTCTTATCTCAACCCATGAGTTTTCTTACTTTGGCCCTTCCAATTCTCTCCCCCATCCCACAGAGGTGGGGGGAGTGAGCGAGCGGCTGTGTGGTTCTTAGTTACTGACTGGGGCTAAACCACAACACCCACCTTAGAAGCTGAACTAAAATCCAGCTTTTAATGAATACAGCTATAATCCTCATACTCAAACCTGCAACTGAGCAGCTGTGGTGGTTGCCAACATGTACAGGCAAATGAGAAGTTTATCCTAGAGTCCTATCTTTCTCCATGCTCCATGTCTCTAAGGGTGTGATACCTTATCTGAAAAACCTCTGTGGCCGTCTCTGGAGCTTGCTTATTTGCACCCCCAAAACCCTTTGTTCTTTTGCCTCTCATTCTGCATAGCTTATTGGAAGTGTGGGCTGCCTGTGTGCGGATAACTATAAGTACTCACAGGGCTCCTGGCAGTCTCTTTTCAACCACCATCAGAAGCCACCATCCTGTGTCATAGACATGGACAATCCTACCTCCACTCCACTCCTTGCCACCAAGTGCAGATCCTCCCAGGGAAGGATTAAATGGGTCCTTTTGATTTCCTGAGACAGCTCATAAATGAGGCACAGACCAGTCCCCAAGAAGACCTAACATTTCTAGAGAGGACCAAATGTGAGTCAAAGGTTTGAGCCTGACCCTTCTTCCTTTTCCGTGCTGCCTCTGTACAGCTATGGCTCACCACATTAGAGAGATGCCTGCTCTTGGCGTTACCCCATTTTGTAGCTGATCTGGATCACAGCTGCAGATATTCCCATTTTTAGTTAATCCCTTTTGAAAATAGCCAGCGAAAGGTATGATGTGGTTGGAATAAAATGCACTGGATTTCCTCCCGCGTGCGATGCTCTCACAGTGGTGGCATTCCCTGCCAGAGGAAGCAGCCCAGCAAACCTCACGGCAGGGCATTACGATAATCTAATCAGAAGGAGATAAGAGACTGGATGAGCTTTGCAGTGTCTGATATGGATAAACACCAGACCAAAGCTTGTCAGCATTCGTGAGAGAATAAACCGAAGCATTTAGATAGCAACAAAAATGATCATCCAGACGATGAGAATGATTGAAAAGAGATATAATTGGCAACTCACATTTTAAAGGCAAAACCAAACTCATTTCATCCGTGTCTCTGTACTTAACCCACTTCCTTTGGCAACAGAAAAAAAGCTTTAGTTCGATTAGCTGACTTAATTATGCACAACTCTGAGCTGAGAGAACACTTCTCAGGGACTAATTTATTCCACAAATATAACATATTTTTCTGCTCACAGAATACCCACAAACACATTGCAGTTTCCTTACATATTTTTCTTTGAATTTTTTTGGCGTATTTTCATTAATTGTTTGTGAGTTTGCTGTTTGCAGTATTAATGCCTGGAATCTGAGCAGTTGGTTAGTGGCAGTTGGTCACGTACATCACATGCTATTATTTCTGCTGGTCCCTGGCTGGGATTGTCCTTCATCGGATCCAATTCAATGTCTTTTGATGTCAGTGAGAGTCTCTTTGACTTCAGTGCACTTGGGTCCAGCACTTTGTTAGGGAAGGAACTGGAAGAAGCCACTGGGCTTTGAGTCTCTGAACTGCGCTCAGATTTATTTGGGAACTCAACAAACACTCATTCTTCCCACACAGGCCTTTCTCAGCTCTGCTCCTAAGAAAAACTGAAGTTTTCAAACATCTATTGGAGCCAACATTTTATTTCCTTGCAACTTGTGTAGTTATTTAGACCAGTGAAAAATGGGCATAAAATAGTGCTCTGCTTAACTTCATACTCCACACCGGTGCATTCCACAAATATCAGAGGAGTGAAGGATGAAGCTTATTGCTTGGATGCAGGGCTTGCCTTCAATTTAATTTCAGCACTGTAAAACGAAAGTCCTGCCTGTACCTCACCCCATGGAAGTCCACAATTTAGAAGTTCAAAACCCTTCATGGAAGTCCACAATTCAGAAGTTCAAAACCCTTCTTTCTCACCAGGAGGCACACATGCCCCCCCCCCCCAAATGCTTACATTTTCTTCCTCACTGCCTCCCCAGACTTATGGGCACCTGCCGCCAGGCACCTCCAAAACCATGTCTTAACAACGCCAGGTGATGAGCTCCCGCAGGACTGTGGGGAGAAGTTGGCAAGCCTGGGTAAATTGAGGTGCTTATTTTGATCTCTAGCACTCATGGTGCCATGAGGGAGTGGAAGAGCAAGAAGGACTGACAGGGAGATTTTTCTTTTCCTTCTCCTCTTGGGCAGTGCTGTGCTGGCAGCTCATTTAACTTTAAGACTGTCTGCATGTAAAAATACAAATTGTCTTCTCTTCAAAGTCTGGTTTAAAAATAGCACTATTTGAGGAGTATATAAATAAGTAATCATTTTGAACACAATATTAGAGCTCCCTTCTTTAATTAAATGGTTGCTTGATGCATTTCAAAGCTCTGTTCTGACTCAGTCTTCCTGCAACTCTGTACTTTTCCTGTTACGAACAAACCTAGGCTAACTGCACCGGGATTTTTAAAGCAAAATAGACGGCGCAGAGTAATAGGACTGTTAATATTCTAATTGCTGAGCTGTGCTTGGGACTAGCCCATTCTCACACAGACACAGGAATAAATTACGTCTCAGACATGCTGTTAAGCAGGAATGGCTTCAATGGCCACTGCCTTGATCTGACACCTGGCTTACAGGAGAACACAGAGAAAATATTCTAATGTGAGGGTACATACATTTTTCATCTCAAGCCACATAGCTTTTGCTAGACACAACCAGGAATGAAATACTGACTATTCAGACCAGCCCCTCCTCTGGTCCTGAATGCCGCTGGAGAGTGAGTAGAAAGGCCATGTGTTTCCCTTTGTTGAAGTGCATTCTTTGTGTAATCCCTGGATTGGGTCAGGCTTTTTTTTTTAATATCACAGAAGTGGGGAATGGAAAAGACACATGACATGAGGCTAGCAGTTCACCCCATCCCCGAGCAGGGTTATTGACTCTGTTTCATTTATTGATGCTGTTTCATCCACTAGGGCTCTGTTTTGTCCAGTTTTAAAATTTTGAAGTCACACAGCTTTTGCTCTTCTCCTGGGGTGCTATTAGAAAGTATAAATTCCACTCTTAATAAAAGTTCCCTGATTTCAAGGCCTAGAGCTTCCCTTTCTAAATTTCACCCAACTGCTCATGCTGTCCACTTAAAGCATATCAAATGCTTTCCTTGGATTTTTAGGGGACCATTGGCGACCATTTAGCTCCTCTGTACATATTCAGCAGTTCTTTTTTGCTTGCAGGTCCTTGTCCCACTGTGAGTCAGATTTCCCCAGCACATCACTCTTCACTTTTCTTTCAGGCTCGTAAGCAGCTGCCAAACAAACAGAAGCAGAGCACTTTTTTTTTTTGTTCTTAATGACATGAGGGAAAGGACGGAAGGTCCTAGGAAGAAGAATGCAAAGAAAATCACAGCCTTTGCCTTCAGCTGGTTTGCTCACATACTTGCTTTTTAGGAGGGAGAAAAGGAGAGTTATTTATGTACAAAGATGGCCATTTTTCCTCTGACATGCGTGGACTTAAACTTACCTGGAGCCTTTCCCCAAAAGGCACCTTAAACTAGGTGTGACGTGCTCTTGGGTCCACACAATGGTATTAAAGGCAAATTTGGATTCCAGAGCAGCCCTGGGAGGACACAGATAGTTACATGGTGGAGCCGGAGATGAGGCATGCTTCATGGGAACTCACTCAGTGCAGTGTCTAACTTGCTATGGTATCGCATAGAGTGGTACAACCTCCTAAGCCGTTTGGTGGCTCTCGCCCTTCATTGCTCCAGTTTCATTGGGAAGATGGTTTCTCATTCTCCCTGACCTGAGGCTGATGCCCACCAACCAGACAGATACTGCTACAGCTCTAAACCAAGAGCCACCACTTCAGCTTCAAAGGGATAGACTGGTCCTCACCCTGCACATTCTCCTAAAGGCTGGTATGGCAGCTTTGGTCAAAGCTTGTACGGGACCAGCCCTATTCAGGGAGTGTTGCACACATGATCCCACCACAATCCCATGAGAGGCTTTGGAGCTTAGCAGTTGGTTTGTCTTGGGAGCTCCTGAAAGGCCAAGTTAGTGAGGTCTGTGTTAAGATTTGCTCAGATACCCTGCAGAGATGAGCTGCTTTTAAATCACATGTTTAAATCCACTCTGAATTTACAGATGACTGTTTTGAGTTGCTAGGCATCTTCTTTTTGTCCTCTAAGATATGACCTCTGCATTAGGATGACGCTCACACATTGTGCAAGTGTGCTGCTCCCTTTCAGATGTTTTCTTTTGAATTCCTTCTAAACATGCAGTGATATTCAACAGAATAAGTACACCTTGTAAAGCTGTCTTGAGTTCTTTGTAACCTCACCCAATTTGCTTGGCTGCTTTTGCTGTTATAAACATGAATCTGCCTGATGCCAAGTTCAGGTGATGAACAAGTGTTGGAGGCAAAACTGCTGTGGGAGTGGGATCATACAGAGCTGCTTTTATATTTTCTCCAGCTCTTCTGGGCTTGGGAAGGGAGGAGTGACTGACCAGGCAGGAGCGATGCAGCTTCAAAGCATACTGCGGGGCTGTAGCAGGGCTGAGAAGGAGCTCAGGCATAGAAGAGATATAGATCAGGAAAGGCAATTTTCAGAGGAAAAATGAGGTGGATTAATCTGATTTTTTCAATTAAAAAGAGGAAGCAGAGATACTGCCTCACTCACTTTGCTCCTTATTTTTAAGCACTTGGAGTGGAGTAACTTCACAGGAATGTTTTCAACATCCAGAAGCAGTACTTCTTGATTACACAGGATCCTCTGTTGAGTTGCTTGAGGCTTGTGTGGTAACAGCGTTATTCAAAATAGCAGTGCTCCGTCTTTTATCAATTAGGAGTACAATGGCAGAATCATCTTTCACTAATCCCTAATCCTCCCCACAATTGCTTGAGATTCCCATTCACAGAATCTCCGTTTTATTTACATGTTTGTTGGGATGGCGGCTGCACGATTGGATCAAATATCTTTCAGATTCTGGGGCATTTTTAGTCTCATAATGGGAGTAAATGAAAGACTTCAAAAATAAATGTTTAGGACACAGAGCAAGAAAAGTTCTGCTTAAAGTTAGAAATGTTATAATTGCAGTAATTATGAGATATAAATGAGGTATCAGCCATCCTCCACGTGTGCATGACTATAGGGACTTCATGGGATTTATTCCCCTTCACAACAGACCAAAACATGGCCAGCTGACTGGAAGTAAAACACAAGCCTACATATGAAGCTGGCAATGGGAGTTTTGTCATTGCCACCTTTGGTTTTCAAACTGGCTGCAGGGAGTTTGTCTGGCTGTCCTGTAGAAAGCAGGATCATGCAGTCATTGAAATCTAGGGACTCTTCTTAATATGACAGATGGCGTTTAGATACAAAGCTTGGAGCCACTTGCCAGCTTTCAGTTTCTATCCTGTTGCAGGTCAGTCTCCTGCCATGCAGTGTCACGCCTAAGTGGTATTTGGTATTCTGGCTGGGTGCCATCCCCAGGGTTGATGATTATCATTGTGTACAGACCAAGTAATGAGGAGCAAAGACATCTTCAGAGTCCATTTTGGAACAGCTTTCCCTTCTTGGTCATAACCAATTCTGCAGGTTGGCTGGTTTGGAAACAAAGTCATCAAAGACGGTGGTTCTGGCATTGCCCCTTAGCAGCTCTTTCAGCGCTTGCTCGGAGAGGCTCTCTTCAGCTATTCTTTTCCACACTGACTGTTTTTCCAGGCAGATCCCTACTGAGCCGATGTAGTCACACAGTAAACACTGCTAGAAGCAGGCCAACATATGGTATCACTTAGGTACATAATAGTCCCAGCACCATTGTAATGGTATTTCAGTATCTCTGGTTCCACTGCTAATCCACATCAGTCAGATCATTTGTGCGCAAAGTGAGGAGCAAAAAAAATGTGTTAAAGAAATTTTTATAACCCATGGAAAGAGCGTTCATTTGATACCATGCTTCATGTCTCCAAGAGGAAGAGACCTAAGGTCAGGAGGAGAACAATGCCCAACAAGCAGATGGCTCTGTAGTCATCTGATAGCTCTGCTACAGGCTAGGTCAGTGAGATGTTAAATAAAAATAGCTTTAAAGTCTTTAAAATTAGACTAGTATACAACCTTATCCAGCTTTGCTGACCTAATACAAGAAATGTGAGCCACTGCAGATACAAACTAATCCGGCAAACATGAGCCACTGGGACCTAACGGAAAACCATGAGTCCCACTGCAACTGCTTCTCAGTGTTTCAAGCAGCAGCTGAAGGTAGGAATTGGATGTGTAAAGGGGAAGGAAATTCTGGTGTTCAGCAAGAGTGAACTACTTGGGACCTTGTCAAGCCGTCTCCTCCGGGTTCGCCTGCATGACTGGAGCAGTGTAAAGTTACTGAAGACTGCACAGGGAATCCAGATGTTTGGCAAAGGAAATTGATGGGAGCCTCCCAGAAAGCAATGGGAGACTCCTGTTGTGAAGAGCATCAGGGTTTGTAGCAGCACAAGACAGGTCAGAAGCGGTGGGTCGCAGACTGCCTGCACCAGCATGGGGTGGCAGGGCAGGAGTGAAGGCTGTATGAAGGGGAGGGTGATGGTGTTATTTTGCCTCATAAGTGAGGAGCATTACTCTGTTTGGCAACCCTGTACAAACCAGCTCTTTGCCTGCCAAGTTGCTTTTACATAGCATGCGGCACCTGAAGACTCAAGCTATCTGTAAACCTTCAGTGGGCTCCTGGCAAAACATGGCTCTAAGCGATGGGGAAGTTTGAGGAGGCAGGTCTGGTCCTCCAGGTCATATGGAAGTGTGAAGTCCCAGCTCTCAGGCTGAAGCTGCTGTGCAGAAGGGGACTTGGGGCCCTGGAGGCAGGCGAAGGGGAGCAGATGGGTTTTAGTTGGGTTTGGTTCCAGCTGAAGCCTTAATGCACACACAGACTGCGGCAGCTGGATCCCCTCTCTGCAGTGGGCTGTGAAGCCAAGGTAAGGCAGGTTGGCCTCGTTTATGACAGCAGTAGATACCGTCCCTCACCAAAATGAGCATATGGGAATTGTGTAATAATGTACAAGATACATCGCACAGAAAGGAGGACGTGCTTAAGCCACATAGAAAAGAATTGAAAGATTGTTCTTGCAATTTAATAGTCCAGATGGATACCTGTGGGCAGCAAATCCTTTGGAAAATCTTTTTTCAGAAAATCAGTTTCCTTCAACAGGAAATCTAAATGTACTCAAGGAGTTCAGAGTCTCTCCACCTCAGCAACGTGGTGTTCACATGTGCACATGCTCGCAGGGGTATCACACACCAGATTTTCAGTTGTAGGTAACTAAAGATATAGAAGTGCATCTATATTTGGAGCCATAAATGAAGCACCTTGCAACTACCGAGCAGTACAGACTCATCTTTCCTGCAAATTAAGCCATTTGTCAGCTTTAGGAGCATCAGCTTCTGACACCCACAGTTAAACTGTGAAGTTTCTAAGGCTTGTTAGACATCCTTACACAGGGAGACCAGCACAGCAGAATTCAGCAGGCCACCTCCTCTACAACAAGATCGTCATTAATGAGAATGTGTTATCCTGTATTTTTCCAAATCAGTTATCATCTTGCTCTTTTTTGGGTCCCTAACTTGAAGCAACTTGAAGTAATTGCAGTCTTCCAATGATAGATGTTAACACCTTCTGAAAAAAATTAGGCTCTTTTTAAAAGCGCCTTATATTGGACAACTAAAAATTGATGCACCAAAAATGGAGGCATTTTGAAAATTTTGGCTGTCATAAGGGAATGATCTGGTTCATTTTCTCACTGGAGTGCCCTTGCATTGACTTAGTCCTCAAGCAATGCGAGGTGCTGGGACTGGTGAGCGGTTGCCTAAATACAAATAAGAGAGATATGGTGATCTCAAATAAGATATGAATATTGTAGGTTGATCTGTTACTGAGATGTTTACTGTACAGAATTTTGGTTTTTTTTTTTTTAACTTCAGGCCTTAAAGGATAAAATCTGCCCTTGAAGGCTTTTAAGAGACCACACGAAGCCTGGAAGCTGCAGCCTGTGTCCTCACCACCTGAAGAGCTACTTGGGACTTTGGTGGAGGCCCAGTTTACGTAGGAAAACAGCAGCTGTGGACCGGTTGGGGGGAAAACAGATTGACTCCAGCAGGTCATGGAGATGCCTGAAGTTAGTCCTGCCTGAGCCATCTTCAGGAGGGTACAACGGACAGTGTGGCCTGGTTTTGCAGACCCTTTTTTCTCTAAAAGCTCTGTTCTTGGAGTAGTAAAAAAAGTGCTGAGGTTGTCACTTTGTTTGTTAGTACACAGATTCACAAAAGGAAGAAAGGGCAGGTAGCAAAGGCGCTTGGGCACTTGCCATAAGCCTGGGAGAGCACTGCAGTATTGAAGTCCCCATGTGGACAAGTGATACATCCCCGAAGTAATGAAGGTGGAAGGCTTCATACCCGAGTGCAGGTACCAGAGGCTGCAGAAGAGAGACATAGCCCTGGGCTGCAAAAAAATGAAAATCAGACTCATTTTTAACAAGCAGTGCTATTTCTGAATTGCACAAGAGCCACATAAGTAAAGTTGAGCCTTCTATGATTGGTATGCATATGTTTAGACTAGTGTTTCAGGAGAGGGCAAGAGAAAGTCCCAGGACTGTGGAAGCCCTTCTACTTATAGCTATGAATTAATTCTAATTAGCCCTGGAAATGGGCCTCTCTGGCTCTTTGTTCTCTGAAACTGTGCTTTTCAGATGCAGGCTTCTCAATTAGCAGCTAATTATGATGGTCCTGCCTACTTGTGGCTAGAGAGGGTATAAAAAAACCACAGCCCCTGACAGCTGTTGGAGATTTGCCTTCAGTTTCAGCAGCAGAATTATTGATATTGATTTCAAGGGTCTTTGGCTCTTGCCTGTAAATCCCTCACAGACCTGAAACAACGTTATTTGTGACACTACTGAGAATTATTTGATGCTGTGAGCTCTGAAAAATACATCACATTTCCACCCCTCACCAAATGTAGTGAAAGCAAAAAATAGACAAGCTGTATGCCCAATACTCTGTCCCTCCTCTCCTCTCCTGGAGCAGCGAATAAGGAATGCAGGTGCAAACCCCGGCACGTTTTGAGGAATAGCTGGGGGTTCCCAGGCTGGGGTTTGCTATTACTAACCTTTCTTTAAAACTGTCATTGGACAGTGATGCTAGTAGGTCTAAGAACCCTTAATCTAGATCTAGATCTAGTATCCCTTATGCCAATGACCCCAATTAGCCATTTCCCAATAGGCCAGCTCCAGTTTTGTAGACTATTGCAAGCCCAACAAAGAACCTTTTTACCCCTGTGCTAGGTAGGTTTGGCTCTGGAGTCACAGGCAGGGCAGGCAGGGTGGGGAGGAGGTGCACTTCACAAGAATATCAGACTTCCACTACTGGGCTGAGACCAATGGCCCACCTCATCCCATATCGTGACTCTGTTGGTGGTAGGACATGCTGCTTAGGGAGTTTAGTGAGTACAACCCTGCTTATTCCCTTTAGTGTCTCTTTATGGACCTATGGTCCATGAATTTATCTAACCGCTTCTTGAACTAGCTGGTAGTACCTGTACTCATAGCCTTCTGCAGGAATAAATCCCAGAAGTTTGCTACCCATTGTATAAGAAATGAGCTTTCTTTCATCTGTTTTAAGATGATCTCCTAGTTCAATCATTTTTCCACTGTCACCCCTCACTTTCAAGCTGCATACAGTTCCTTCTGCATGCAGGGGGAGAAAATGGTTTGTTTGTTCTTTAATCTATCTGTCTGTACTAGGGTCTGTCTGTACAAAATGTATCTGCTGAAGGACGTGACAGAACTGTACTAGCATCACAATTTTCAGCTACTTGTAGATGTACAGTTGTTCTCAGATAACTGGAAATGCAGTCCGCTCAGCAGTTCTCACGTTCTTTTTGTATGACGGTTTCACTTCAGATCTCCATGGAGCAGTTATTGTCTGATATTTCCTTGGTAATACTGAAGGGGGATTAGCAGTACTGCAAGGACTGTGAGAGTACTTTTTAAAGATAAAATTTCTCTGCGGTAAAACTAGAGATAAGACAAACCCGAGCTCAAATCAGCCACAGACTTTCCCCCACTACAGATCCACATCTGGATATGAACTTCATGCAGATGCTAATTATTTCCGTGCTGCAGCAGACAGACTCCCCAGATCCAGACTAAATTTCAGCTCCAACTAAATCACACATCCTCAGTCTAGAGCGTGCATCTGGGAAAGCAAGGAAGCCTAACACCAAATAGGTGTGTAATAACACCTCCTTCCACATATATAAAATACAGCTATGAAAACTTGTTTTCACGTTGCAGGCACTTGAGAAATGCGGTGTATACATTAGTACCATAGCATTATAGCTCCCGGTATGTTGTAGTTTCTCTCCCAATGCAAAAATCTGTCCTGAAGGGAAAAGAATCATCTTTTGCCTAAATTAGATTACAAAACTTTTACGCTATCAAATAATCTCTATGAAGATTTCTAGCATTTCTCTTTCCTACAGAAAATTGAAAGGATCACAGCAGCAAATGAACGTAGTTTGGCTGGTTTAGGCTGAACTGTGTGTAACTTGTCATCAGCTATGTATTTTGGAGCAAATGGAGTGGTTGAAGAGAGGAAAGTACAGGGAAAGGTTGTCCAGAGGGACTGGAGTTTGCACCACTGCAGGGCTTCAAAAACAGGTTAGACAAACATCAGTCAAAAAGGGCGGTGATGTATTTGATACTGCCCTGAGCACAGAAAGGAAGGAGATAACTTCCCGAGGTCCTCTCCAGGCTAATTTATGTGATTCTATAAAACAGCAACAAACTAACAAAGTAGAAGTCTCTGCTTCCATTTCACACAGCACTTCTCAAGTATGTCAGCTAAGCAAATTTGCCAAGTCTGCTGCCTCCTTAAATGGCATGCTATAAGCAAAAGTATAAGTTGCTTTAAAAGGGACAACATACAGCATCCAGACAGAAATGCTGCTGCAAACAAAAAACTTCCCTAAGATTGCGACATCCAAATGTTCAACCTTAGCAACATAATTCAAACCTGTGATAACAGTGGAAAAACAACTGCAAAGGGGAAGGAAAGAGGAAGGAAGGAAGGAAGGAAGGAAGGAAGGAAGGAAGGAAGGACGGACATCAGAAGAAACTTGGAGCACTGTATACCCCACACTTACCAGCACCAGAAAGGCTCTACTCCAACAGCTACTACTTATCACAGTAAAAAGGAGAAAGCAGCTCGTCGAAAGGAGAAACTGCAACAGCCATTACTGATGGCTACGAGCAACAATTGGAAGGGAACATGAGGATATGGGTCAAAAAGAATAATTTACTGGAAAACACTAAAAAAAACAGGAGAGACTTAAAGCAAGTGTGTGTGCAGTTGCGAGAGAAATGCGTGCAGTGCTTTGTAGTGTTCTTAATGGTACATTTTTTTAAATTACCATACTAAAAGCCTTTCCAAACAAAAAACCTGAGATCTTTTATAAAACTTGGTGTTACTACATTTCCAATACAGTCGTATGGAACCACTTTGCTATTGACATAAGCCTGTGAATTAACATACTTTATATATTTAAGTCTGTTTTCTACTCCTCTTCCCATGTCAAATCCCTTTTATTATTCTCAGATATAACTGTGCCAATGTTACCGTTGAGCACTAAGGACAAGATTCCATCACTTAGAAGTCACCCTTCATCAGCTGAGCTGTAATCACTGATCTTATGCAAGCTTTCAGCCTCCCTCATCTGCAAAGTAAAACACAAGTATTTAAGTGAGCCCATTTCATCTGGCAATTGAGGCAGGCTAAGAGCACACACATGGTTAATTAGTATGGTTCAGCCAACAGGCAATAACTCATTAAGCTGCAGTAACTCGACTACGTTTGATCATGTGCTTTATACCCCAAGGCACTTCATAAGTAAAGCAGTAAAGTCAACTTATCTACCATCTCATTTCTCTCTCCCTCTCTCTTTTTTTCTAACCACAGAAAATCGTGGTTAAACCACAGAGGATAATTTCTGGACACAGAATAGTTCACCACCTTCCTCTTTTTGGCAGACTAACTGCACTTGAAGATTGTTATTGTGTCTCCTTTCAGCTTTGCCTTCCTCAGGCTAAATACAGATGCTTTCTGTCTCCTCATAGGTGCTGTTTTGTAGGGTCTCTGCAGCCTTGCGCTGTGCAGGACGGCAGCCATGTCTTTCCCAAGGTGTAGTGCCAGAAACTGGTCCCGGTGATCCAGCTGAAGAGCTTATGCCTCTGTGCCTAACATGCAATATCTCCATCTGTCCAACCCAGGCCTATGTTTCTTCCTTCCACAGCTGAGTCATTGCTCCATCGTAACCTCCAGCTCCCTCGTAGTAGAGCTGCTACCTGGCTACTCTCTCCCACCGTGTGCCTGCGGAGCTGATTATTTCAACGTAGGTGCAGATTTGCGCTTGTCTTCACTAAATTGCATCCTGTTTATTTCCAGACCGTTCCTCTAATTACTGAGATCTCCTGATCGCTAATCCTCTCCTCCCTAGTGTCTCTTGCTCTTAGCCGAAACTCTTAACAAAGGCGCTCTCTACCCCTTCATCCAAATTATTAATGAAAATACTGAATAGTCCTGAACCCAGGCCAGATCCCTAGGGATCCAACTCAATAAATCTTTCCAGTTTGACAGTGTTCACCTGGTAGCTGGTCTCTGAGTACTCTCAGGAATTTCATCTGAACCTTTTACCCTTGATTTTCTTACAAGAACACTGCTTCTCCAAAGGTGAGATATTGTAGCTACAGCATCTCCCTATTATATGGGCAGGAAGAAAACCTATATTTTTAATAGTTAAAGCTAAGATAAAATGTAGAAGGGAAACTAACATCCATGTGTCAGGCCTGACTTCAACCAGCTTCTCTCTGGGGAGAATTAGGATGTGGCCAAACGTTGCAGCCTGCCTATTGCAAGTGCATTTCAGCATCCACCAAAAGCGTCTGCTGGTGGTCCCCACTGCAAATAGGATGATGGTCAAAATGGATTTGGGAATAATTTAGTGTAGCTGTTCCTAAATCATGGGCTTCTCAACTTCCATGAGATTTGGATCAGGCCCATGTGAGTCCAAATTCACTTTCCAACTCCAAATATAAGCAATGGGTTTCCACCAGCGACCTCCACTCCTACTTAGGTAAAAATTGCTGAATTTCAAACTCAACATCAGAGTGGGATGTTTGTTTTTATACAGGGGAAATTTCATTCCCTTGTGCTCTACTGAATTTTGTGATTTGCATAATGAAATATAGGAAGATGGTGGCTAACAAAGCCAGATATAGAGAGAACTTCTTGTGCTTTTCACGTCGTCCTGGAGAACAGGAGCATGCAAGAAGATAAAATAAAATATAACCCTAAACACCTGTTATATTGCACGACATGGTAATAAAATATTGCTCACTTAAGCAAGAGCCTTTGAACTACTCACTAGAGGAGCCCTTCCCTCTCCATTGGTTTTTATAGGCAGCCTAGGGAGTTTATGTGCTTAAGTTAGTCATTTAAAATTAGATAGCTAGAACAAACATCACAGACTCCCCTCCTCCCTCCCAGAATAAATACTTCATGACAACATAAGGCCGTTTTCTTTAAAAAAGAACTGGTACCGTAAGAAAAAATTGATGAGAAAAGAAATATTTCACTCACTCTTCAATGCGGTGGTTATTTTTTTTGTTCTTCTAATGTCAATTGCGCCTAATAACTGAACGGGAACCGATGCAAATTAAGCAAGGACATTTCTGATCACTGGCCGAGTGCTTGCATTGTGCTAACGAGAAACTGAACTGTAAAATCAAGTCAAAATATTTTTTCCATGGTTCTCAGTGGAAGTCAGAGCAAACGCACATTTGTACTTCCTCTTGCTCCACAGGCAGCTTGGCGCCCCTTTCACTGACATCGAGTCCTGCCAGAAAAGCCCATCAGGTCTTTCAGGTTCCCACTGGCAGGAAAAGTACCACTCTCGTTGCACCAACATTTGGAAAACAGAGAATGTGCTGAGTCTCAATGTCCTTCAAGTCTCCATAAATCACTCATAGAAAAGAGCGGGGATTAGTTGGGCAGCACATTGTATGCCCAAAACCGGAGCTGAAGAAGGACCTCCAGAGTCGCTATAGAGGGATTTCATCACGAGGAAGCAGGGCTGAGCAAACAGCAAGGATGCCCTGTTACAACAACATCCTGTCCTTGCAAAGAGGAGAATGGCTTTTGAGGGAATGACAGAGCTTTGGATCTCAGCTCCCTGAGGCAAGTTCAGGCAAGTTCAGACTCATTGCTTTTGTGTGATGGAAGGTTTGGGTTTATTATTAGATCGAACTCGAAAGAGCCTTGCCAAGTTTGAAAGTTCATGATGTTTCAAGCAAAGAAAGGAAGTGTCTTACCTCTTAGAGAGGCTAGTTTCTCTGTTATGAAACAGGCTAGGAGTTATTTAGCTGTCGTTCCCAACAATGAATGGAAGATGGCTGAAGAATAGTCTGCGGAAACCCAGAGGCGGATCTGCCCTTCACAGTTCGTGAGCGAGGGCACCGCAGTGTTTCTCCTCGGAGTGAAATTCCCATTTCCAGGGTTTGCTTTTTCTGCTGCGAATGAGATAAACATTGATACAGTGCAGAGCAAACAGAGTCCACTGTGAGGCTCATCCAGGGATTACTGGCTACTCAAACAGAAGAAGATAGGGTGGGAATTAAATTTGTATAACCTCAAGTCTTGCCCCCTTGCCTACAGCTCTTTCTCACCCTCCTCAAACTCCTTCTTCATGCCAGCTGGGCATTTGCCTCTGTTTGAAGGCTGTCCCAGAGCCACATCGCTCTCAAGCCAGAGACATCCTCTAGCTTCCAGCCTTAGCTAACGTCCTGGCTTCAGCTGGGATAGAGTTAATTTTCTTCCTGGTAGCCAGTACAGTGCTGTGTTTTGGATTTAGGATGAGAATAATGTTGATAACACACTGATGTTTTAGTTGTTGCTAAGTAGTGTTTACACTAGCCAAGGACTTTTTCAGCTTCCCATGCTCTGCCAGGTGCACAAGAAGCTGGGAGGGGGCACAGCCAAGACAGCTGATCCAAATTGGCCAAAGGGATATTCCATACCATATGACATCATGCTCAGTATATAAACTGTGTGGAGTTGGCCAGGGGGCAGCGATTGCTGCTCAGGGACTGGCTAGGCATTGGTCAGCGGGTGGTGAGCAGTTGCATCACTTATTTTCCCTGGGTTTTGTTTCTTTCTCTCTCTCTCTCTCATTGTTTTCCTTTTCATTACATTATTATTATTATATTTATTATTATTATTATTATATTTTATTTCAATTATTAAACTATCTTATCTCAACCCACGAGTTTTCTTACTTTTGCCCATCTGATTTTCTCCCCCATCCCACGGGGCTGAGGATGAGTGAGCAGCCATGTGGTGCTTGTTGCTGAGTGGGGCTAAACCACGACAGCTAATAGCAGACAGTTCAGACCCATTTGCTTTTGTGTTGACCATCTCCCCAGCTTAAATAGTTTGTATCCCTCCTTTGGGGTTACCTGCATTATTCTGATAGGCAGCAACCATAGCTTCTTTCAGCCTCAGTTTTGCTAAGGAAAGCAAGCCAAAGCTTTTTATTCACCTTTTATCAGTTAGGTAATTTTTTTCCCCTTAGCCCAGTTTTATATCCTTATCTGCACTTGATTTTGGTAAAATTTCTCTCTCTTGAAAGTGAGTGATTGGAGTTGTATAAGTCAGGGCTTGCCAGTGTCTTCATTAGGGCTCAGTATATCCTTCCCCTGTACTAGGTTTCGCACCTATTGGAGCTGCTTTGTATTCTTCATAGCCGCCTCATGTTTGACACCCACAGTCGAGCCCAGTGCTCAGGTCTCTCCAGGCCAGATGACTTTTAATGGACAAATTTCCCAGAGCGTAGCACAAAATTTCATTTGTGCATCACTTTTTGCAGTTTTGTGTGGCCCCATCTCATCTTGCATATATTTCTCTGCTCCTCAAACTCAACCAGTTCTTCCCAAAAACTCTCCCAATCCTACTCTGTAGTGACAGTGTATTAAAGCAGGGTTCATCAGTATGCTCCCATTTGTCTGTGCCAGAAACAGTCACGTAAGTACTTAAGAAAAGCAAACCCAGGACCTGTGTGTAAGGATCGCCACTGGCAGGTTCCCTCTGGCTTGGTGCTCCCCTAAAGTACAAAAGCTGTTTCTCACTGTGAGCCAAACTTTTACCCATCTCATTATTGTTACACTAATGCCCATCTTTGTTAGCTTCCCTGAAAATTTTCCAGGTATCTCTGTATCTAAATCATCTGTTGAAATTCAGCTGTATTAGAACTACTTAATCTCTTGTGCCTAGAAAATCAATTATCTCTCAGTTATCTACCCATCTATCAGTTGTCTATCAGACTAGGCTGGCTTGAGCTACTCCTGCTAAACCTGGTCTGAATTTCACAGGTGGTTTTTTTTTTCCCAGAACACCCTTTAAATTTTTATTAGTCCTTCAAATTTTGTTCTAGGCCTTTCCTAACA
Source organism: Morus bassanus (assembly GCA_031468815.1). Lineage (NCBI taxonomy): Eukaryota > Metazoa > Chordata > Aves > Suliformes > Sulidae > Morus > Morus bassanus. The sequence goes on along the minus strand of CM062568.1, from coordinate 33,058,539 downwards.
TCAAGACCACAGTGGTCAACTGGCTAGTAATAATTTACCCTTTTCTAGGTCTGGGTTAACACCTCTGACTGAGTAGGTTTGCAGAAAAAGTAGCTACTGTTGGATTAATGATTTCATGCAATCTGATGAATGAGTCTTTAGGGGTCCTGGGATGGGGATGATCTTGTCTATGTGGTAAGGTGCATTGACCACAAACTGCTTTGTTTTTACCCATGATGCGGCCCCTTGAATTTTCATACCCCAGTTCCTAACAGTTTCCCTGGTTTTATGCCGAGTATTTAAAATCTGCTTATAGAAAACTGAATTATGGTGGCTTTTTAGCTTGATGCACTATCTGAACATCTCTTGTTCTTGCCTCTTCCCTTAATGCCTCCTTACTTACTTCTTGTCTGCTTTCTGTTTATGCCACCAGAAGGACTTAGCTGCTTGCTGTCCTCACAGGGTCTAACTCAGCTTGATTTACAGCAACTTCCTCTTTATATCAACCCATAGAGACCCATTTGCTTTTCCCAATTTGTTTTTGGTCCCTCTTCCTCCCCAGTGTCCCTCAGTCACTTGTCCAAGTAGGTCTGGAGCCTTCCCTTGCAAAGTCCATCCAGTTCATTAAAGTGACACCCTGCCTCTGCTGTGTCGTGCTTTAGGAAAAGCATTGTCAAACGCCGACCAGGGGCAGACAGGGATGTCTGTCTCAGTGGCCAAGCACACAGCACTTCCCCGGGTGGGGAGGCGCCACCTCCTCCTGAACAGCTCTGTGACACCCGTCCCAGCGTGGGAGCCACCTGCACCTCTGTGCTGCTGTGCTCCCCCACATGTGCTCTTCTGACTCTCCAGCATCTCTGGTTCATCTTAAACACAGAGCATCCCCTGAGCACGCATCAAAACAAAGTATGAAATTTATCTCCCTGTTCAACGCTTCCACGTCCGGGGTTTGCTTGCTCAACAACGTACCTCATTCATTAAAATGGCTCTTCGTGCCCACAGCTCCCAGCTTTGGGTGAAGAAAAGGGGGCAGGTGTGTGTGTCCAAAGCAGAGAGAAGTGAAAGTCACTTTTCCTCATCGCTTTGACAGCACTTACTAGTGGCAGAGTAACTCCAAAAGAGAGAGGTGGCTGGGTCAAGCTAAGGAAGACTGAAGAAGTTAATTCCTCCTGTTGCAAATTGGGATGCTCACACCATCCAACAGAGCCTGACTCAAGGCTGAGACATACATTTTGGAAAGATATTTCTCGTCTTGTGTGTATGGGAAGATCAAACTTAAAATGCCTACCTTTAAACAGAGGTTAGACTGAACGAGGCCCAGCTCAAATAGTGCAAGATTTTACATTGGAAAGGTTGTACCATTGCCATCAGCCCCCTTTTATCTCAGCTGCAGCTACCTCTCCCTTTTTCAGTGGCTGCTCCTGCAAATTGCAAAATATAATTTTTTTTTTTTTCTGAGAGCCCCTCTTCTTCTGCTGCCCTGGATCCGGGGAGGGCTTCTGCTTGGGCACTTGCTGCTTGGAGCATCCTTCCCGGTGGTGCGGTATCTGCAGCACCATCCCACAGTAGTGTCCTGTTCTGGGGGGCTAAACAGCAATTGGGTCTCTACTGGTGTCTCCTTTCCGGTGTGCTAAATCTGAATGATGATGTGGCAGCAGCACTGATGTTACATGCCAGACCAAATGAATGGGAAAGAAATATTTTCATTATTTTGAAATGCCAGATTGATTTCACATCCAGCTGGCACTACTTATATATCCTCCTTTCCCCCCCACCTCTTTTTTTTTAAAATACTGCCCTGATTTCACAGGCTCTGATTGTTTCTGCAACCCCTTCTCAGGCCAGAGGTTTTGAGAGGAAAAAAAACTAAACACGGTTTGGTTTTTTTTCCTGCACTGACATCATTAGCTGCCCATCACTTTCACAGTGAATGTGCTAGTGCTGTCATAAGGCATATGCTGCCAGTGGGGTTTTCTTCCCACCACTGCTCTTTCAGCATAGCAGAAGTTCCCTTTTCTCTATAACGAGAAGCTGAAAAAAAACCAGCCAGGACTGGCACCGGCACAGGCACCAGATACAATCCTATTTGATAAGAAGCAAGCAAACAGGCTCAGATAAAGCTTAGACCCCGGGGATTGGGCCCTGTCTGTCCTTATTTGGTGCATCTGTCCTGTGTCCAAAACATCGTTGATTTTGGCTTTATTAGGCAATTATCCTCACCCTGGCTCCTTCCCGTGAAATGCAGCGAGACCCACTGCCCGTGCCTTGCCAGCCTCCTGCCCGCATCCCCCCACAAGCAGGAGAAGCTAAGGGTGATGGAGAAGTGGTGGGGAAGGACAGTGCGTTACCAGACACCAGGCCAGGGGCTCCCGGGACCTCATCTTCCCCCTGTGCTGCCTACACAGTACTTTGGGAGAGTTTATCTCATTTTGCCTTGAATACATCTACTGTTTGAATCATAATTACCTTGCTAGGCAAAGCACTCTGTTATCTGATGTCCTTTCTGGTGGGCATTTTTCTCCAGCAACGTGAACTCAGTTGGACTTCTCTTAAGCATCAGTTATTTATTCCTCTTTCTGCTTGTGGTACCCAGCATTAGTAGTTGCTTTTTTCTTCCACCCAAGTGTTATCCACCCAGTAGCTGTTTTGTTCCACCCCAGTGTATCAGTGGGGGGAAAAACTGAATTTGTAACTAATATTTTAGAGCCTTTTGCACCTGCATGGTTTTTATTGAAACAAGGAGCTTCAAGATTTAAAAGCTGTACAGAGAGCTGGAAATGAAAATGGAGTCAAGCCTTTCAAATCTGTGGAGGCGGGTGATTTCAGATATGTGGACAACAGCCTTTAAAACAATCTGCTCTTGCATGCTTTTGAAAGGTGTTCAACACCCATCCCAAAGTTACACAAGCTGAAACTTCAGAAAAAAATTACTAGAAGAAAACAGAATAAAAACATGAACATGAAATGTCTCTTCCTTCCCAAATCATTTCTGCGGTTTCAAGCTAATGCTATTAGAGCCCTCAAAAGTGAGCAGAAATGCCCTAAAATTAATAGGAAGTTTTATAACTAACCAATGAAGAGATTTCAAAGCCAAAGTAATCTGATTAAATACTCTGAATCCAGTTGGTATCCTCCCATATCACTCTGTATCAGCTGCAATCTTTTAATAGCACAAGCCGTGAGGTACAAAAATAATGCACCACAATGGCATACGGTTCCCTGAAATACAATTAAACTCTCATTAGTCATATTACCCCATAAGAATAATAACTTTTGGCTGAACACAATCATATTCTTTAGTCGTTTTGCATAAGCCTGATCTAAAATATTTGACACAGTAAAAAAAAAAAAAAAAGGTAGATTAAGAAAACCCCCAAATACAGCGGTTATGAAAATCAGACTTTCCTTGAGGATGTGAGAAGAGGAAGGGAAATTACCCAGAAAGGGTGTTTGGACATTCAGCACCCCTCTCCTTGGCATCAGATTGGGTGGCTTAAGCAACAACAGAAGCAAAACTGGCTTGCTTGCTTTTTTTTTTTTTTTTTTTTTTTTTTTTGATACAAACCAGTGCTGCTCAAAGGGAACGAGTGCTCCTACGTGCTGGTGTGCTGGAGCCTCTGATGTGAGAACATTACTGTTTTCATAGTTGAGGCGTGATCTCTACACGTCCCCTCGGATTATAACCAGAAGGCTTACACAGAGGCAAACGTACCAAAAGGACGTTGCCTGGCTTGTCAAAACCCAGCGTTTGGCACCGCAGAAACCAGACTTTCCTCTGAAAATACCAGCCCAGCCCCAGGGTTTCCACTGCAGGAGTGAGCTCCCCTTGTGGACGCGTGGGAAGGGGCAGAGCTCAGCACCCCCTGCCACGAGGCTGGGGTCTGGGGGAGGTTCTGCTCTGGCCAGCCCCCTCCTCCTTCATGGATGCAATAGATCCCAAGAAACTAGATTCACCCTGGAACCTGGTGGTTTTACTTATTTTTAGATGCCTTATGTAGTTTAAGCAGCAGCTGAACGCACCTGTTGTGGCTGGAGTTGCACAGATCCTTTCATGGTATTGTTGCAATGACCTCCAGAGAAAAATATATAGGAATAAACACACCATGTCATAGAACAAAATATAAAAAAAAGTAAGAGCATCTAGGCTTGGTGTGGGAAAACATCAGGAATGAAAAGCCAAAACACACTGGCTGTTTGTGAGTGTTGTAAAAGGAGCAATGTGCTCTTCGGAGCTGAGGAGCTATTTACTCATCTGGAGTATTTCCTATCACACTTAAGGACCCGAATCTTAGATCAGCAATAAAGGAAACAGTGAAAGTAGTACCTATGGGAAGACAATTTTATTTTTTTTTTCCAGACCAAGCTGTTGGGGTTGAGAGCCCCTCAGTGCATCACAGCTGTGCTGGAGGCAGCCATGCGATTCCTCCTTGCCCACACACCCAAAAACATGCATGGATCCTCCATTTGCAATAATTATTCAAACATCTAGGGTTTTTTCTCTCTTGAGGCCCAGATCTTCCCTCCTTCTTCATGGGTAACTGCAGTCCTTTAGAAATAAATGAAACTGCATGCAAGGTAGGTGAGCAAGGTCTAAGCCTGAATGCAGAACCATGGCACTGGACACCCAAACCCTGATTAGACCGAAACAAAAGCTTCAGTTGCTGCCTAACCCCTGCAGCACCCAACATCCCCCTGTCTGACTTCCAAGAAGCCTGGCATCCTCCTCTTGCATGCAATCCAAAGGAGCCCCACAGTGAGCAAGTCAGGGGTTAGTTTCTCCTAAGGGGAAGGCAAATTCATCCTTGCCACCAGCTTCCAGAGCTGCTTGAGCATTTCCTATTAAACACTCCTATTCTACCTGCAAAATACTTACGGCACATTTCCGCATGGATAGGAAAGATAATTGCTTTAATTAAATATCAAAGATCCCATTATTTTGCAATGCAGAGAAAATTCAAAGTATCTGGGACATAAATCATGCCTTTGCCCATGGTACTCCTGGCAGAGGTTGGGTTGGCTCCATGAACTTCAGGACTTCAGGATTAACTCTGGTAGCTCACGTTGCTCAACTTCACTTCCATGAACCCTCCTGGAACAAATCACATAAAATTTTGTAAGTGCTTGGGAGAAAACAAGGAGATGATTAATAACAGCCAGCATGCACCAAACTGATCTGGTTGTATTGAGTTAGGTCAGACCAATCTAAATTTGTTTTCATGACAAAATAGTGGGAGAATCAGTAAATGTCACATATCTTGACTTTTCAAAGCTGGGAAAGTATGGTCTAGATTAAATTATTTGAGGTGATTGCAAGAGTGGCTGGAAAATCATAGCTGGAGAGTAGTTCTCAATGCCATAGTCTCATCTCACAGTCGGAGTGAAAGGACGTTCAGGCAGCGGTCTGTGTGCTCTGCCCCAAGTCTGACGGCACTCCACATTTTCAGTAACAGCTTGGGAACAGAAAAGAAGGGACATTTGCTAGTGATGTGAATCTGGAAGCGGTTGCATGTAAGTTAGTGCATAGATTAAGAATTAAAAAAATAAAATTGAAGAAATCCCCTGCAAAACAGTGTGACTTGGTTTTGACTAGTCAAACACAAAGTTCTGCATTGCACAGCAAAAAAAACCTTCACAAAATCACACCAGGGAATTACCAGGTCAGGAGGAGTTCTGGGGAAGCCGGCTACAGGCTAAGCGTAACTCAGTGATCTTGTTGCTGTAAAAAAGGTAATTCTTGTACTGGATATATAAACTCAAGTGTCACCATGTGAAAACACAAGATAATTCTGCTCTGCTCTGCTTGATGATCTTCTCTCAAAGCCTCAGTGGGACTGAACTGCACAATTTGGGCAACAGAAGCTGTATGACGGGTGGACCAAGCAGAGAGAGGTCAGAGGAGGGCAGCCAGGTCTAGAACAAAATTATTTAACGGTAAAAGTGAGAAGTTAGACATTAGGGCATGGAAGGCTTTCTCAAACTGAAGATAAGGAAGCACTGCAGAAGATTGTCTGAGAAAGCTGTGATTTCGCCATTGCTGAAGGTCTCCACCATTAATGGGTGGGCAGACATCTGTCAGGAATGATGTTGCCCTTGAGCAGAAGATGGACCAGAGACCCTCCCCCTGCAGAGTGGGTGCATCCCCTGGAACAGGCAGGATTTCAGAGAGATCAGGGCATGAAGCCAGACTCCTGGCTCAAGGGGACCAGAATGCTAGCCTTAAAAATGTGGCAGAGATGCTCGATCCCTATCTTCAGATCAGCACGTAGGTTGCTGCAGTTACGTGCTAGATACATAACAGATGGACCACCTCCAAAAGATAATGTAGCTAATACCAGTGGAATAGAAGGGATGTTAGCAGGAGAAAGAAAAGCAATAGGCAATCTCCAGGGAAGCAGATAATTCATTTACAACCCCTGGAATGTGAAGTTGGGGAGGATTGTAATGTACCATAAAACTGTATCAACAACGATTCTGTAGTTCTTGCTATCCAGGAAAGCTGCAAATTTAAATTTTTGGATGTATTTAAGTCTCCCAGCTCTGAAGTAAGCTGTCTCTGTTTCACGCCTGAAAAAGGATTTCTGAGCCTGAGTTCTTAATACTTTTTTGCAAATAAACCAGTTTGTCTTACAGAAGGTGCTGTCTGTATCTAACCATCACCTTACCGTCTTGCCTTGGAAAAGAGAAGTTTCTGGTGTACACAGTAATGTAGGGAAATATGAAAAATGGGCTGGAAGGGTCCTTTTGTCCATGGAAAGATTAAACATATTTATCTCATTTCTGGTGAATGCCCTTCTCAAATGGTCTTAAAAATCTGCAGCAATGGAGATCCTGCACATTTCCTAGGCAGTCTGTTCAGATGCTTCATTATCCTTTCCTGCAGACAGCATTTCCTAACACCTAACCCATATTTCCACTCATGTAATTTAAGGCTGTTACATGCTTTACACAAGACACTCCTGTGTACATACTTAACCCACTATAGATTCTTTTTTTTGAAAAATCATAATGATACTGCCTTTACCACCTTGATTGGTCCTAAATTTAGTACTCCCTTTTGTCCCTTTCCATAGACATCTGTAAGGGCACGGTGCAGCCAGGTCACCATGCAGCCACAGTGATGTAGCCTGTGAGCCCTCTTAAAGTTATATATATTGTGAGTTATTTCATGTCTTCATTGTCAGACAAAAATGAAAGCCAGAGCAGACTCCAATTGCACATACCAGCCATAGCAGAGAGAGCCGTCATCTCAGGCTTCATGCTCAGCTGATTGAAATGATGGTTGATGCAATTAAAATATACATATATCAATGATTGCTAAGGTTAAGAGTTCAAGGGGGGGGGGCGGACACAAAAAAACCAGGAAGTTCCTAAAAGAAGGAAAATATTTCTCTTCCCCTAAAAACCCAAAACAACCCCTGCCTCCCCACCGAAAAACTCCAAACCCACCCAACCCAGAAACAAGCCACAAGCAAAGCATACTTTGGCTGTCCTGTATCCTCCACTGCCTGGTGTTCCCAGGGAGCTATTGACTGTCAAGGACTTTGAGAGGTGACATGAATGGCAGCAGGGATAGCTTCATTTTCACTCTCCTCCATTCATTCCTGTGCACTATCTACATTATAGCTCAGGGGCTTATGCCAATGCAGCTGATGCACAACCAGACAAGGAAGATCAAGCAGTAGCTCCGATTTTAATTGTTTCCTTTTGAATTTCTCTGCTCAGGAAGAATGTCAGGCTGGCCACCTGGAGCCTGGCTGATTTGTTTACAGATCAAATGCACCAAGAGTTTGGTGACACCAAATCTGACAGTGCAGAACAGGGTTGAGGTGCCCAGGCAGGGAGGGAGCAAGGGGCAATGTCTGTCCAGCCCAGATACAGACATTTCGGGCAGTGGTTCTCACCATGAAAAGGTTTTAACCCTGCAGCTAATCACTGCATTTCACAACTGCTCAGCACGTGTCCAGGGGCAAGGCCTGCCGACCAGTGAAGATGGGATTGGCCACGCATCTGGACTGGGGGTGGTGACCTGCAGCTCCTTCTGCGCTCAGACAACATGGTCGTTGTTTCACAGCCTATCCACCTCCATCCCTCCTGTTGGGGAGAGACGTTTGATGGCTCAGATTTCAGACCAGGTCCATCTTGCCCCCAAACACAGCTCAGGGAACTCAGCTCACACAAGGTGGTAATAGCCAGGCACGGCTCCTGCCCTTGCAGGGAGCCCTGGTGAGACCTCCTCAAAATAATGTGCACCGTTGTGGTGTTTGCTATTCAAGCTGCAACAGATACAGAGGACAGAGATGGACAGAGACATTTTTTTAGCCTTCTTTAACAAACACATAGCAAAAGCTGCAGAGAAACCCACATGGCTGCATCCAGATGTATTTTTCATCCTGAAGAAACAATTTGAGCTGGCGCCAGTTTAGAAGGTAAAAACCATGTGGTAGCTAGTTAAACAGCACATGTGATTAATAATTTACCCCAGCTATTTAGGACTTGAAGCCTTTACCCAGGCAATACCAGAAAGGAGTGAAAGGGAGCCATGCAACCTATGCATCTGCACTGGGACCCACAGACGATGCTTTACATAGGTCAGAAGTGGAAATGATTCACAGCTGTTTCAAGCTGGAATACCACAAAGCCTGGAGGGAGTGGCAAACCTTGCTAGCTACCATCATTCATCTCTCCTCTCTCTTGCGTTAGTCTCTAATTTTAAAAGTCAGTTTCTTTTAAGAGCCATCATTATGTTTTCAATCTCCAAACCTTTCAGTTTCTCTGGAGAACCAAATGAGGGGAAAAAAAAAACTTTTCAGAGCTCAGGAGGAAATAATGGGTTTAGTGGGATCATTTCCTTCTAGGAGATGGGTTGGTAAAGGATTTCCAAGAACAGACTCAAATCAGTGCGCGTTTTGTGTTCAGCAGTATTGCCAGGAAATTTACACACCTGTCACCTAATTGCCACTTCCTTTGTAAAACAGAAATGACAAACCCAAGTCATTTGCTTTTAGTGTCATTTTTTTTTTTTTCTTAATAGCAAAGTGCTTGACACCCCTTTGAAAAGAAACAGCAGATTTCCTCCATGCTTTGGGATTCAGTGCAGGCTGCAGTCTTCAAGGTGTAAGCAGAGTGGGTTTCCTTTGAGTCATCATGGTATCAGACGGTGCAATGTATTATTAAAATCAAATTTAAACTTCCTACTCTAAGGTGCCAGATGGCCAAACTATGTTTGCAGTCCTGGAGTAGAGCTAGGATGGGCTTGCCACACGCTTCTGATGTTGTCACATGTATCTAAATAGAAATTTCTAATGTCACTTTGTTTTTTAAGTAGTTGGAAGCTTGTTGGTCATTTCAGTCCTAGCACATGGGCTTTATGGGTCTCTGTCACAATGCACAAACATTTCCACAACTGTAGAGTTCCTGCTTAATTCTTGCAAACCTGAGGTCATCCTTAGCTGAGTGGTGGGAATACAGCTGGGGCTGGACCGTAATATTTGTCTCCTGTTCCTCTGCCCTCATTGCAAAGCCATGAGAAAACAAACAGAGAAGCAACGTGCACAGAGAGACTACATTCCCAAGGCCTGAGCAGACTTTTCAGCTTGAGACTGAACATGAGGTTGGGAGCAGATTGTTAAACAATAAAAAGAGAGAGAAATCAAGGAGAGAAATTTCTTTTATCTCCAGAGTTCAGGAGGTTTCTGCCAGAAAAGATTTCTTAATTTTTTTCACCTGTATGTATTTCTCACTGGAATTTTCTTATGCTCCGTTACATTTCCTATTGCTTTGTAATTGAGGATTTTAGAAGGCATGTCAACTTTCAAGCTGGCAGGCAGGGTAACAAGGACTAGAAAATTACATAGGACGTCGCTTAGACAGAATTTAACCCAATGACATCATGGTTGTATTATAACCCCTTCTGAAAAAAAGTGGCCTGCAGATCACCTACAGAGCAGGGCATCCTCTCCAGAGAACTGTCCCATGGTTGTCCTCAGGACAAATGAGATGGCAGAGATGGCTACAGCATGACTACAGAGGAGGTGGGCATGTACTTACCTATGGTCCCATGGGCTAGAGCTCCTCCATTGTGCTCAACTGCATGCGTATCTCCTCTGGGGAGGGATGTGTTGCCATTTTGGGCTCAGAAAGAGCACCCAAGCACTTCACTGCTGCGAACTCCATGCCTCTGAGGGCTGTCTGCATTTTCCCCAGAGAAAGGATGGAATAAAACCTGCCCCACGAGGATGTTTCATGGACCTCCTTGCAGGCTGTCTGTGTGTTTCCCTCAGAAAAGCAAAAGACAAGCTGTTTTCTCATCCATGCTAAGGGAAAAGGAGATCCCTGCGGGAGGGAGGAATAAGGAGAATGCCAATCATTACACAGGTCATCGTACAGGGATTGGGAAGTACTCAAACTATTTGGTGGCACAATCTGCCCCCCTCACAGCTAACTCAGTGTGTTCAGTAGCATGGCAACATGACCAAGCCATCCTTTTTGCGCTAATACCGTATGGGGAGATTAACTGCAAGCAAGCAGGCAACAATAACGGGCTCATTGAAATGCAAGGAGAGCTCTGCTTCGACCGTGTTGAAATACCCCTTTTCCATTTCGAGCTTCTCTCCCCAGTGCTGGTGCAGGTGCCCTGCCTGCGTGGCACAGAGAAGTCCCCCCTTTACATGGCAGTTGTCACCAGCTCCATGCCTCCAACAGCAGCGTGCCCAGGAGGTGTCAGAGAGTGATGTGAGACACTGGGAGGATGGCAGGGAAGTCCCCCAACCTGGCACAAAGTTGGGGCAAGAAAAGGAGAGCGTGAAGGGGTCAGGTGGAAAACTGGGATGCAATTCCCAGCAGGGCTTCCTGGAAGAGGCTGAGCAACAGACCACAGAGAGGGGATTTCTCCCCTCCTCCTCCTCCCTGCAGGCCCCCAGAATAAGTTAAACAAGGCGTCAGATGTTCCTATTTTAAGAGCAACCAGGGAGGCTGGCAACTACAAAATGAAAAGGAGGGGAGGGCAGAAGTTGTCTAGCAAAATTAGCAACACATTTCCCTCCCTGCCTTCCAGAGTGTGTGCTCCCTTCCAGCAAGACAGGGTCTGCACAGCATAAATTATTCCTGTCTAAATTTGAGCCTGTGCTGTTGTTTCTGCCAAGTGTTTACTCTTGAATGCCATATTTTTTCAGGCACAGATGACACTGGGTGACACGTGTCATCACAGTACGTGTCCTTGAAAAATATGCACTGTGAAATTGCACTGTTGTTCTCCAGGACATGCTGCTCGCGTGTGCAGAGAAAGCAGTCAGAAGGTCTTGGTCAAGAGACTACTCGTCCGTCTCACCGTGTCAAAACTGAACTAAGGGATGGGGAAGCTCTCCACTGCCAAATGTCACCTAGTTCACAGATCATCACCAAAACGTGTGTGCATTTGGCTTGTACAGATAAGACCTCTGGGCACCTTCTCCCTCAGATATCTCTGCACTGCTGCTTCCCCCATGAATGAGACCTGTCCTCCTCACTGCAGTGTGTAAAGCCACAACTTCATTGTCTATCACAGGTCCCTTAACATCCAGAAATTGCCTCAGGCGTGCTCCTCGCAGCATAGCGATCATGCACCACTAACAATCACCTTAAGGGCAAAAGAGAGATGCTGGATAAATATTTGACAGCTATTTTCATTCTCCCAAACCCACATTCCTGTTCACCCCTTTTGGCCAGATGCCACCTGCCAGCGCTGAGACCGGAGCTCTTTGGAAAGGTTGGATGATCCCTTTTCAGTTATATTCTGATTGCTGAAAGCCCTGGTCCATGCAGCATGATTGACAAACCCAATCACTCAAATGTTGTGCAGGTCTATTTTGATTGTGCCAAGTAATAGACTTTTATGGCTGGGGACGCAGCAGACATATTCTGTCATTGAATCAAAGATCTCTGGGCTGGGCAAGCTCACCTGGCTCCCAATCATCTTTGGCCTTTACCCACTCATAGGTTTCAGTCCAATCTAAAGCAAACAGATTAAAATAAACCGTACATTTAAAGAGAAGGCTCTGTACCCCCAAGTATGGAAAAATATTTTAAGTTACTGTCTTAAGCCACAGCACGTCAAGGTTAGAAATGTTTTTGTTTCATTGCTCTGACACCATATGGCCAAAGTCAACAAGAGGCTGATGTGACTGTTTGATATATGGCAGCCCAGCATGATCTCATCTTTGGGAGGTCACAGGATTAGTGCATAAAACAGTCAGATATGATTAACATTAGGCACTATATCTGTGCAGAGATGTATGGGTCTGTCACTGTGACTACAGATGGAAAACCAAAGTTGGATGAAGGTCAGACAGGGCATTGTGACTGTCCGGGCAGTCAAAACCAGTGAAATCCTATCCCATATGGTGCTACCAGTAGAGGAAAGCCACTTGTCCTAAAATACCTCTCACTGCCATCAGTGTTATTGTGCTTCGTAGCTTAGGTTCACCCAGCACACCTGTCTGCTCCAACAGCACGCAGCAAATGGAGGAGGACATCTGTGCTGGGGAATTGGTTTCTGCCATCTTCTGCTATTTTTACTTGGTGGCTGTGAAAGCTTCCAAAATGAGACGCATTGCCACAATTAAACTGAATGCATTTAATAGCAAACTATATCACAAATTGCAGAGCAAAGCCACTTCATATTTCTGTGGGGTTTGCTAGAAAAATATATCCAATTAATGAGGCACATGGTAGGCTTGTTTATATTCAGTCGACTCTGTTCAAGCAACAAATTATCTGTGTGTGATTATGAATCCAAATCTACCCTATAATTTTTCATTTAACCTTATTTTACTGCCTGGCTTGTTCCACTGAGCTGAGGAGTTATTCATGGAGCAAAACCTCCCTGTCCTCGCTCCCAAGCTTCAGAGGACTTTACAGGTATTGCACAAAGTCACCACATCCCATGCACAGCCACCGCTTAGTAGTACCAGCTTCCAGGTTCAGAGCTAGCAGGCAGAGGGCTTGGTCACCCTTCTGGCTTGGTTTGCTTCTCCCTGGACTCGGTAACCAGAAACTACGAAGAGAGGATACTCTGGAGTCAGCTTGGAGCTGTAAAATTCATTTCACAAGCACGCGCCAGCCCCAGACAGAATCAGGGCCTCGCCGTTTGGAGGGAAAGAGCCTGATCTGCTTTCCCACCTGCCCCACAGCATTCACGGGGAATCACATCCCCAGCATGCCTGCACAGGCCATCCAGGTCCCAGCGCTGTAATTGAAACCACCTAACGCTGTAGTGCCCTGCCACGAAAAGCAGCAGAGGTTGCATTTAATCACTAATCTTGTGGTTTTGCTCACAGCTACAAGTAGCATTCCCAGTAAAACAGGCGCAGGCGAATTTTTGTGTGCTCTTCATGGAGCTGCGTGGGAGGGTCTCTGGGCAGGAGCCTTCCCAGGCTTGAGTATTTTGGGGTAATTCAGGCCTCATAATGATGTTTCACTGCACATTTTAGAACAAGACGAGTCTCTGCCCCAGCCACTCATCACCGTGGGCATGCTGGGATTTCCTTGCAAGCCGTGATGGGGCAGAGATGAAGAGAGATAGAATAGCCATATGTTACAATCCAGAATTAGGACAAACATCCCCAGCCCTTACATAGTGCTTTCACTTATGCCACATAAGCAGTACCAACCTCAAAACGTCAAGCTTCTCTCTTCCCTTCCCTAAGCTGCTGAAGCAGCCTGGCAGCAGAGTCGCCATCACAGCACCAACGCCAGGTGCACACCTTGGTGCTCAATCCCAAGCACAGGGACACAGGAGAGATTCATTTCCACAGTAACAGTTGCACAGACCCTATATATTTATAGCCTCCCACAAATGTCCTGAAGAGGAAAAGATAACATAAAATCACCAACCAGAAAAGCTAACAGAGAAGAGCAGCTCTGTGTCCGTGTGGTTCCACTTGTTGCTCAGATGCCTTTTATTTTTGGTGCCTGTCCTAGCAGTTTCCAAGAAATCTCCCCCTATCCTGTTTCTATGGGGAGGTATAACATTACACTCCAACCCTTCAGGCACGAACATTTGAGGACAGAGTCAGGCCATGAGGTCAAGCCTGTATTTAGAATATGAGACGTGAGTGGGCCAGGTCACTGGAGCAGGCTGCACTTTCCTGAAAAACAAAAAGATACTCCAAGGGTCCCTGGGACTATCAGGAATTACCAGTAGAGCCCTGCAGGGCTGGGTCTGCAAGTTTTCACCAGGCAGAAGAGCTGGACGGGGAGACACATTGCCTCGCTGCCACCAGGCACACCTCACCCCTTCCCTGAGCAAGCCAACGCCTCTTGGGAGGGCTCAGCAGGGGATGGGCAAATCTGCCCAGTGCTAAAATCAGGTCAAATCCTGAGTCTCTGCTGTTTCACCTGGTTTGATTTTTAGTGGAAAAACCCTTATTTTATTATACTGGTAAAAGCATGTCAGATAACATTATTATTGTTACTTCTACAGGGTTAAAGCATGGGTGCCTTTTGCTATTTCAAACTTTTCCTTACATTAAAATTTGTATAGCTTATCCATTTCTCCTTGGCAATAAGATCCAAGTAAGATAGAAGCAGACATTAGCAAGACATACCAGGAGCAAACCTCCTCAGAGCATTCCTGTGGGCAAAGCTTCACCCAAGTGCCTCCTTTTTTTTTAATAAATACGTCTTAGAGACATTTAATGTGTGGAAAAAACCCACCTCAGCCTTTTAGGTTCCACTGGTCCTCTTTATTTCCCACAGGGAGCCATAATCCTTTCCAGTGGTAACTAGTTGGGATGTCACAAGTATAGGATTATACCTTCAGGTGAGGCAGAGCTTCTTATGAGCTTGCTGCTTAAACATTATAGATCCTGTTCTCCTGCAGAAATTACATGCACATATGGACGTGTGCATTATTTAAGACAGAGCAGCAATACTGCAGATGGATGGATCTTCTAGCTCAGGAAAGCAAGAATACTAATTATTTTTCTTCCCGTGTAGCCATCCAATGCTGAGGTGGGGAAAATTATATATGGGGCATTATTTGATCCTTCAGATACACTCTTAAAACACACTATTCAGCACGGGAGCAAAAGTTATTGTCAAGATGTGTTTCTTACAGTCAAGTGAGCATTGCTGGATTTGGGTTCATGTTTACAGGCTGCAGTTGTCAACCCTGCAGTCCGATTATTTCATTTGGATGTTTCTGACCTTGTGCTAAAATTTCAAGAAGAAAGTGCACTTAGATTTTTAATGTGCATCCTGCTGACACACCACCTTTCCCTGTGGGAGAAGCAGTGTTTGAGGAGGGAAGAGTAAGAAAGAAGATAAGTAATTCCTCTTGGTTGGATAAACTCATTGATTTCATGTGCATAAGATTAAAAAAAAAAGGAAGTCATCACTGTATGGTGTTTATTACTTCAGTTTGTGGCAAAATGTCATTTCTAAAAATAATATCAACCTACCATGGGAAGCCACATAATTTTTATCAGGGTAATTGATAAATGAGACCTCTATCTAATGTTTCTCTTCATAGAAAATTGCAGCTTTGGAGAAGAACACATTATTGCAGAAAATGTCAAAGTTAGCATTGAAGAGCTGACAGCCCTGGCTGGAGACAGAGGTTGCTTTTCACTGATAACATAAAGTTTTACCAGCACTAAACTGATTTGGACCATATGACAATCAAAATAACATCATTTATGGAGCTTAGTCTGCTCTAGGACCCACAGCGGTGCAATGAAGACTGCCCTTTCACTGCGTTTATCATCAAAACATGTAATATATTTGAAAAACACAAACCTGGAGTAAGTCTCCAACCATCATGTGTTTTCCATCCTTTCCCCCGCAGAGAAGGAGGATCTGCTGCTCTGACACCAGATGAAGCCATTCCTGGGACCTGTTTTCTAGCATCACCTGGGCAGAAAGCCCACCACGACAGCAAATGCATGGAGCAGCCAGTCTGCAACCGCTTCCGACAGCCTCGGTCATGGCTCCCGTCTTCCATTTCCTCTTCTCCAAAAGGGAAGCCAGACAGATGTTTAAGAACCTTTGAATAAATCTTGTCAAGAATTTCAAAGAAGCAGCAGACAGTGTAAGAGTGTGTGTGTCTCCAGGTTTTGGCCCGTCTCCAGCTGGCTGACAGCATGACACTGGCTTTCGTCTTTGTCTCCAAGCTGCAAAATAACCATAAAAACAAAAACCTAAGTAACATATTCATGACTCGCTTAATTTCACTTTTTCCATGTATTCCAGTACTTGTGCAGCCCCAGAAATGTTTCAGTGTGCAACTATAAGTAAAGGAGGGGGGAATGGCCCATCAAGCAGTCTCCAACTGCGGGAAAGGAAAGAGGAGCTGGTGTGAGCTCACCAACAGTAAATAACACTGCTGTTTCACACCTACAGCTTGCAAAAAAATAAAAAAGGAGACATTTCAGTTCACAGAGAATTCAGTGCTCTCCGAAATTTTTCCCTGAGTGCCTGAAAGCATGATAAAATGCAAACAAGCATTTCCAGGAACACCTGAGAAGATGGGTACGGGCTGCCTTGGATTCCCAAGGAAAATCCTGTTCCTTTGCAGCATTGGACGCTGCGCAGTGGCAGAAGAACTGGATTCGTACTGCTCCTGCTGACATCAGGATGGCCACCCTGAAGGCCAGGCCTGCTTTTTAGAAACTGTTCTCTTAAGAGAGCAAGTCCCAAGAAAGTCAATAGGAAACAGTTTTTGTTTTGCTTCATTACTTGGCTGAATTCTGGTTAATATTTTAAAAAAATCAGTCCTGAATCACTCAAAATTAATGTTGCTATTCAGGTCTTCATAAACCAGCACAAAGGTTGCATCTTGCCCTTGACCTGCCACTTTGTAAATTCCCCATAAATTTACAAAACTAAACTAAATTTAATTTAGTTGAGGTCTTAGCTCTGTATCCAGCAGAACACATACAAGCAAGCATACACCCTTTCAGTATCTGCATTGCAAAATGCACACACCATTTTAAGTGACACAAGAAGCCACTAACATGATTATGGCAGGCACTACAGACAAATACCTTCTGATGACACTTTTATTTCTTCTGCTTGCAAATGATCACTTCTCATGGTGCTTTCCCCAAATATTACTCATTTTCTGTCACCAAGCTGCAAGAAATCATCTGTCTTCTTTCAGAAGAAATCAGCAAAGAAGGATAGACAACCTAAATACTGACTCTGGTCCTTCTACAGAGAGGGGTCGGGTTAAGGAAGTGGGGTTTGACGTAGCCTACCATCCAGTTGTATTTTATGCCCTGCTGCTTTTATTGGTCATGAAATGTCCATGCAAAGCCAAAGGACCCTCCTAAACAGTTTATTTGCTTTGCTGTGAGTCCTTTATTCTGCAGAAGACCAAATTAGAAGCAATGTTAGATAAAATACCCAGTCTTTCCCAAGACATACCACTAGCATTTTCAGCTTCAGAGTCCACAAGAGCAGCATGATGCCCTTGCCTTTTTAATTAGCTTAAGCCAGAGGGGGAGAAGATCTGAGCTCTTGGGCTGTACCGGAGAGACCGAGAGCTGAGGCAGAGCTGCTGCCACCTGCCATAACCTCCCCTCGCCATGAAGTCCCCATCAATGTGAAAATGAATGTGTTTACTTCCCATCAGTGGGTGAAATCAGAGCCCTCATGCAATTTCTGTCAACAATTACTTGATCACCCTATTTTTGTGCAGGTCTGATGATTACAGTGCAGCGTCTCTGTCAGGGGATGGGTTAGAGGCTGGAAGGGATCAACCTATTGCTTAAAAACAACAGCTAGGAGAAGTGCATGTTTTGCAGAGCTTTTTTATTCACGTACCAAAATTGTTTCATATTAAACAAGCTAGGCTAAGAGATGTGCCAAATTAAATGCTCAGTCAAGCCTGCCTTGGCCCGCTGCTGCAGCTGTTAATCTGATTTTTGAAGCCACCAGCTTGCTGGCCAGTACAAACGCAGTTTGCTGGATGCTCTCATGGCTGGTGGTGTAATGTAAGCACAACACTTGGAATACAATCCATCAGTGTCCCCACGCCAGATCCCATAACCTACTTCCTAGGCTTGCTGCCAGTGTTGTGCTATGAGTCACGAAGAGAAACAAACACAAGGAATGTCAAATTAAATAGGACACAATGCTTTCACAGCATTTAAAAGCAGAGCAATTGTGCTGCAGCATACAAACCTCTCTGGACTCCTCTTGGACTGCTTCTCGTCTTGGTAATAAGAAACATCCCTTTAATTAGTTCCACCTAATGAAATTCATAAGCCAGGGAATGGGAGTTTTGCTTCTGGGTAGAAACTGAAAACTTCTCTCCACTCGATCTGCCCATTTTCTGCAGCAGTCATTAGCAAATTTTATCAAATCTCTGCACTAAACAGTAACAACTATTGTTTGCCCAGAACACAAGTCCATTTATGAGCTGCAATACGACACATCTTGGAAACCCCAGACTGAGAAGAACTTAAAAAAAAAAATGTAGGACTGGCAAGAAAAAGTAGTTTCAAATTGTCAAGAACAAACAATAGAGAAACTTCTACCTGGTCTTTCTTGCTGCTGAGATCAGAGCGGTTCCTTTACCTTTCTGGGGTTAGGCAAAACAGTTTACAAAACTTATTCCATCTTTCCTTACCATTAAGGGGCATCCATTACCTCTCCAGCTGAAGCTCTGGGTGCTTCATGCTCCTTGCATCAGAGACAAGTAAAATAATTCTAGGAAGCCTCAAGATATGCATTTGCTCCTATGGAAATATTGACCCACAAGGGTCTGTTTAAATCCATTTTGGTTATGTGTCTCTCAAGACAAAGCAATATCCATGGCAACAAACAATTTCACTGCAGAAGAGAGAGCACATCCAGAAAGAGCATGTAATCGCTCTGTTTATCGATGACTAAAAGCCTGAAACCACAAAGTTTGAGCTCTCAAATGCAGCACCAGTGCTCTGCAGAATACCAGGGCCTTTTATTGGGACACTTTTGCAAATGTCCATTGTAGAGGATGGACAGGGAAAACAAAGCCTTGCTTGCTGTTTGCGTTTCCAAACTCTTTTGCAAAAAGACATGGCTCGCTGCGTGGTTGCAGTTGCCCTTTGAGAAGGTAACAGAGGAGGATGAGAAGGAGGGAGCTGATTCTCAGCTACGTTTGGAGACAGAAAAAGCTCGAATCATCACTAAGACAAACCATTAAGATGATCAGGATTTCAGTATGAACTGTTTTCAGCACCTACTGGGGCCCCTCGGTGTATTTGCATGCTTTCCTCAAAGTGGCTGCTGACCGATATGTTCATCCTATCATTCCACATTGGGTCCCATAATTACAGAGCCTGATTTACAGGGTTGGTTATAGCTGCTATTATGGGAAGCTACGATGTGGGATGCAGCTGCAGTGCTCATCGGAGAAGGACAGAGGAAGATCACACAGCAGCTCTTGCGTGAACGCTCGCCACACTGGGCAATGTTAACAGAGGGGAAGGAGGAGGAAGCTACAGCCCCCCCTAGGGTCTTCCCAAGACTCCTTCCCACTTATAAAGCCATATTTGATTTGGGCTGCAAGGAGTAATTTTCTAGTTTAGCACTCAGGGGTGAGTTTTTCAGAGCTTTCAGTGAGAGCTCGAACCAGCCCTGCTCTCAGAACCTGCTAGAGGAAGGTACTGGCACAGAGTATGTCTCACTGTGGTCCCACTGGAGCTAAAGGACTGCTCTGCAAATTCAGTGCATTTTAACCCAGGATTGTCTTACCCCGACCTGAATCCCCTTTCCCTCCAAACCTGCTACCTGCCTTCTAGCATTTGCTCTGCTCTCCAACCTCCGTGCTCCGGCCTCCACTCTGTTGAGACAAAAAGCTCCCCACAGCATTGCTAAAGGAAATCCAAGACAATTTCCTGAGCTGTTGGGAACCTTTTACCTGCAAACCAGAATCAGAACTCACTTTTAGCCTTGAAGATCTGTTGAGGGTGGGTATGGAGATGCCAAACAGACAGACATTGCTGCAGAGGGAGCAGAAGAGAAATTCAAGGCTAAATTTTCCAAGCAGTGTTTTGGTGCCATGACCTCTCTAAATGTTACACAGCCACTTGTAAATGATATGATTGATTACAAATTATGCCAACACCACCCCATTGGACCTCCTTGCCTACAGTGGTGCTGACAAAGCACCTGTCAGCTTCGTTTCTGAGAACCCATAAGTGCAAGAGCTATAAGGTCATCACCCTTGCAGGTGAAAGAAGGGACCTTGTTTTGAAAGCCAGAGTACCTCTATTAGGAATTTGAGGTCAAGGTACACAAACAGGCATATGCTATCCCCTAAAGAGGTATCCAGGGTGAGCACACCTCCCACAGAAAACACAAAGTGTGAGATGCTTGCTTTGTCAGGGAGAAAGACCAGGGTAATGGTTTCTTTCAGAGCTTTGGCTTCTTATACTGGGGCTTCCTGTCCCACAGAGGAACAGGTACTACTTCTGGAGGCCAAAGCTTATCCATTGAGGAGAGCAAATTGTTTGAAGATTAATACTGAATTTAGCATCCCTAGTTGAGATAAGGAGTTGATTTTAGGGATTAGACTCACCTGAGTGAAAAAAAACAGAGGCACTGCCTCCCCCACCCATGCACTTGCAAGTGCCCACAACCCCCCCTCCCATATCTACCTCACGCCACCACCATCCATCTGAGACACCCCACCTCTGTTACTGCAGGGGTTTCCCACTTCAGCTGCAATATAGGGTGTCTCCTGGCTCTGCAGCAGCAGTGAGATACTACCTACCCAGGTGCTGACCAGGCTCTACACACCAGCTTATCTACCCAGGTCGACTCCCATGACCCTTTGTCCCCATTAGCCTGCTGAATTTATGCTCCTTCTCTGATGTATTGCTGCATGAAGCTGAAGGCAATGATGACGTTTTTCCTGGTGGTGCAGGTAAAACCATTATGAAAAAAAAAAGCCCATGAGCAAAACTGTCTCACTTTACCAAGATCAGGTGGGATGCAACCTTACTCTCTCGTTCGGAACATAGCAAATATCAGTTGATCAAAATGGCTTCAGGTATAGCATTTTTAATACAAATTTGAAAGAGCTATAAGAAAACATCAGTGCTGTCTCAGGGGATTGCTGGCCCGAATTTAAAGAGACCTTCAAGTGATTGGAGCTCTACTACACAGGTCAGAGTGAAAACTTCTACTTTAGTGATTCTCAGAAAGGACACAATGCCAAGCTAGGTTTTTATTATGATTAAGCCTTTTGATGCCTAGTGCTAGAGTTATGGATTTAGATGCATATTTAGATACTGTCATTGGCTGCTGGTGTAAACTGTGTCTTCTTGAGTCCAGAAACTGGTGGCTGGTTGCCCATCTGTCTCTTGGGTCTTTTCTCCCAAGAAATTGTGGGTATTTATAACTCAGGACCCTCTCATTTGCTTGCCCTTAATAGGGCAATGCATTCCCAAAGCCATCTCTCAGAGACTGAACCGTCTCCTACTCCCTCCCCTCCCCTCCCACATCACACCCCATAATGCCTCCCTTAGTGATGGCTATGATCCCGCTGAAGCAGACCGAATTTCAGGCTACTCAGCAATCCTAGCTCTCAGGGGAGCATGAGACACAGGCTGGAGAATCCTTTTCTGTCATTACTCCCTGGAGCCATTAACAGCCAAGAAGTGGTTTTGCCAAATCTCAGCTCCTCTCCGGTTACATCCCTACCACCCATGACCCTAAGCAGAAATTCCAGGCTTATAAAATTAAACAAGCCATTCCCACGAGCCACCCTGGGACTCCATGCTTGAATGGGATCAAGGGAAAGAGCAGAGGCATGTCTGCTCCTGGAGTAGTGCAGAATGAGGAGTGTACAAATGTAGCCTCCGAGATTCCCTGGCCCTGTTTTCTCATAGCTGCAAGTCAAACCGGACACGGATGTAGCACAATAACCTATTGAACCAGATCTCATTAGCTAACTACAGAAAAGTCTAGCAGACCATTAAAAATTAAGCTAAATATAGGCACACATCAAAAAACCGGTAATTCTAAAGCTCTGAGCCTAATTCATCAGGGAGCAGAAAATCGTAACACATGGGATGTTCTTCAGACGATGCAACTGTGGCTCTAGTGAGACAGAAAGCTTTAACTAGATCTCCCCAGAACCACAGGGAGGAATGCTGTGCCTCTGCTCTGCTGCCAGAAAACCCAGCTTCCTGCACGCCTGGTTATTTTCCACGCTCAGACATGCGCAAGCTCACACGGCAACCCAGGGTTGTGCTACCTTTTGAGCCTCCTGCAGCTTGCTCCTGCTTTCAAGGCTTGCTTGGTAGCCCAGAGGACAGCACAGGTCCTATTTCCCTTGAGACAAGGGGTGTTGGTGGCAACTGGTCATGAGCAGGATCGGCAGCCTGGGACAGCTTTTAAACAGCTGATAACCCTCGCTGGGGCAACCTCCTGGTTCAAATCTGTGAAGCCACTGCTGTTGCTCCTGTGCTCAGCTCACACCTGGGTGGTAAGAACACCCAACTAACAGTGCTGGGTGTCAAGGGCAAAGAAAATATCTTTTAATTGACAGACGGGTGTTGCACAGTGGTCTGAGCCTAAGGCTTGGTGGCAAGAGCTACGGGCCTCCCCACCTACAGCCTTCAGGTTTTACCAGGTTCTCATGGAGGCAGAATAAATGAGGCAAACCAAGGAGAGACCCTACCAAATATGAAACAGGACCTTCACAGTGGTTCCACGAGGTTAAATTAGTTTGTGCGAAGACTTTGGGATCACAAGTAATCTTCTGGTTCAAACCTCCAACATTATGTGAAACACAGTCCTTTGATAAGGGCTGAATTACCCAAGAAACTTCAAAGCCATCAAAGAACTTGTGCTCGGTGACGTTTGTGTGCAGCGCTTTGAGAGAGTTTTCTTTGCTTTTCTTAGTCACTGCACAACAGTCAATTAAAAAGCACTGCTTTCTTTGCAGCCTTCTCTGCAGTATGAGGTTTATTGTCCTATTTATCACTGTTGAACTGCCTCGGGCTGAATTATTTATAGCGCTGGAGAAGATGAATTAAGTGGTAAATTCAAAGTGGGTCACAGGGATGTCGCCTTGGCCTTGCGACCCAGATGCGTCAGTGCGCTGATGTCTTGGCCTCCTTGGCTTAATGGGATGGAGGACCGTTATCTGCACTTGCACCAAAACCTCGAGCTGCCTGCGCCCAGCCAGCGCTCCCCTCCCCTCGGGCCAGAGGGGTAGGAGGCAGGTACTGGCACTTGGCGTTACCCTCCACGGGTGACTTGCGTCCACCTTTTTGTCCGTGCATACTCTGATATTTCAATTAAGGAGATCATTGCAGCACCCTCAGCAAGAAACTCCACTACAGAGCAGCATTTTTAGCACGTGGCATGGAATGCCAGTATGTTGCGCTGCTGGTGGCCACAGCGTGAGTCAAAACACTCCAAAAATTCAGAAAGCAGCCCACGAGGCTGAGATTTTTCATTTTTAGCATAGGAACAACACAGCTACTTAAGGACAGACTTTTTAGAAGGAAAATCCTGCATTTCCGTCCCTAAATCCTGACTGAATCTTGTAATCCTTCACCGAGAACAGCCTGTGCTCCATGCCGCCTCTAACTTCAATGACAATAATGATTCAGTTGTTTCCAAAAGAGGAGAATCACTTTTCACATTACTGCTTTTCTTACGCCACATCTGACTACATAGCAGAGGCTCCAGCAAGATGCTTACGCTGGGGGGTCCCCCAAATACTTTCCATGCCAGAAGGTGGGGAGCCCTTCCACAGGCAAAGGGGATGGGGTACCTGCTTGGCATGACCCCAGCACCACCAATATAAGAATATTAATCTCATAAATATTGGAGATTCACATTATTTTACCAATGTCTATGTTCAAATATAAAGCCCAAGCATTTTTTAAATCCACTTTAAAAATAAATACATACATGAAGCAGAACACTGCTCCCTCCACACCACCCTTGTTCCTTGGAAAGCACCAGATGTGTTGATTCTGGTCATCTTGGGGCTTTCTTAGAGAGTGTCACAGAAGCTCAGACACCAGCTATGAGCTCCTGTGCGTGGATGGAGGTCCCAGGCTAATACACATCAGGTTCTCAGAAATGCTCACCTGAAACTGAGATGGAAAATGTGCTCCTGGCCATGAAACCAAAGGGCAATAAAAAGGAATCTTTTTCCTGTATTATTGGTATTTTCTCTCTATAGTGCAAGAGCAGACAAATTTCATTATCTCTTGTGAGAAAATCTTTATCAACAATATCACCTCAGAGCACAAAAGACAAGGCAGGCACCAAAATTCAGAATGAGTTAGCTTTAATAGATAGGTTGGGAAACAGCCTCTACTTTTGGAAAGCTGCAATAACATTCTGTCGCTATATGATGCAATCACCTTCCCTCCAACGTTGCCTGGTACAATACTGACATCTTGCCCTCAAAAGTCAAAATCTCTTGGCTAAGAGACCAAATGAAAATAAAGAAGAGGGTTTAGATTTAAGTACAGGAAGATGAAGAGTTTTAGTAACAGCGAACTTCCTGAGAAATGTGATTTAAGTAATCCCACTGCTATTTTCAAATTTAGGTTGAATTTACTTAATAGTTCCAGCGAACGAGAGAGCGTGGACCAGACTCCCCAGCCTGGGCAGAGAAGGAGGAGGAAGCAGACAGCTTTAATTAGCAGGCGAGTCAGCGAAAGCACTTGCTCAGGAAGGGATTATCCCGAGGATGTGGACCCCCGCATCTCCCTGCCCAGGAATACTCCAAGCATGACACTGCCTCTCTCCAGCATCCTCTGGCTTTCTTCCCACCCCCGCCCCTATTTTGTAAAGGTTCAGCCTCCCAGGTGAGAGATTCAGCTTCTGGGGAAAGCAGCCTGGTTCCTCCCCTGTCGGGAGGGAAGGGCTTTGGGCCAAGCAGAGTTGTGGGGAGTCAGGAGATGGGATCGGCTGACCCCACATACCCCAGGGGCACCGCTCCAAGCACCTCTCTCCCGGGAGCCTGGTGATAGATGTCACCTTCTTCCACATCAAGGAGGAGCAGCTCTGGCTTCCACGCTTCCATCAAAATGGAAACAAAAAGCCTTTGTCCCAAGTGAAAAGAAATAGTTTCACCAATCTGAAACCCATGTCTCAAAAAATGTTATACTCTGGTCAGACATTACAAAGAAATCTCCTCTGAAGTTATTACAAAGCAGCATACTTAGGGATTTTTCAGGCCATCTCTGGAACTGAAAAAAAAATCCTGCTTGCCTAGATCAATCCATAAGTCAATCCAATGGGAAATCTAGCTATTTCACCCCAACTGTTTGCTGAGGAAGCAGAGTTTAAAAGGCACCCTGGTCTGAACATACACAGTCTGGTCATGAGAGCAGTGGATCAGCACAGACAAATACTGATGGTGGCAATTTTCTTTCAGCCTCCCCAAAGTCAAGGTTACATTTTTACATTTCCACAATTCAGGCAGATATCCTGTGTTTAGAATGTAAAGCATTGGTTTTTACTACAAAGTGAAGGAGACACTTTTTAGCCATCCCATTTGCCCATACGCTCACACAATGGTGCAGAAAACCGTATGTCTAGTATAAAAATCAAGAAACCATACAGCACCCTTACGGGTTGGTTGGTTTGTCAGGGAGCCAGGCACAGGCGAGACAGGAGAGGAGGAAGCAGGTTTAACATACTCTGTACCTGGCTTGCTGTGACAAATAGAAAACAAATTTGCTGTTTTCCTCCGACTACATATTGCATTTGTTCCAATTTCTTGTCTCAATTTCCGCAGCAAAGACCCAGATCAGTGTTTTCATGATGATGTTTGTTAACCTGAAAGAAAATGTTCAGCTGAAATCCGTATTGGATTTCGCCTCACCCCAAGCAACAACTGCTCCTGTGACCGCTTAGGGGTTTTGATGTGTCAGATACTCCTCAATGCAAGCTTCATTTTACTGAGCTGGTATTGCTTTTACACAAGAGCCCATGCCCATACAGAGTTTATACAACTTCCTTTATGTATAGAATTAAAAGATGGAAAAATTATACCATGCCAAGAAAGCTGTCTTATCAAACAAGAGCCACTGCCTGAAGGGTATGTTTAGAAATTGGAGGACAATTTAGGAAGACACACAACATAAGCCAGAAGAGTAATGAAAAGTAGGGAGAGCGAGAGTTTCTTTTAGGTATTTAGCACTCCCAGACAGCATCAGTGAATACCCAGACCGACACAACTGTTTTTCACCTCACTGAATAACAGCAAAACCCAACATTTACGTAGCATTTTTCATTCATCTGCCTCAAATTGCATCACAAGGAGACTTAAAGCATTAGATTTACCATCCCTCTCTGCAAACTGATGCACAGAGCTAAAGTCCCAGGCTGCGCAAAGGCAGACACTAAGGACAAATATAGGCTGTGGATTTCTGTCCATTGTCATGGATGCTGCGTTTGGACCCTGGTACCTTCTTTTCAATCCTTGACACAGCCTGTAAGCCTTGTGCAGGCAGTCTGCGGGATTTACCTGCTCTGCCATTTCAGTAGGGGCAGAGCTTCCAAAGCAGTTGTCTTACACCAAGAAGTCATCTTGAGCAACGCATCCACTTCAGCTTGTGGACTCCCGGCGCTGCTGAGGCTGGTGGGCACCTCTGGAGACCATCCAGCCCAACCTCTTGCTCACAGCAGGGTCAGCCACAGCAGGCTGCTCATGGCTGTGTCCTGTCAGGTTTTGAATATCCCCAAGGACTGAGATGCCACAATCTCTCAGGGCAACCTGTACCAGTGTTTGATCCACCTCACAGTAAAAAAGTTTCTTTCTATATTTAAAAGAAATTTCCTGTATTTTGGTTAGTGTCCCTTGCCTTGAGTCCTGTCCCTGGGCACCACTGAAAAAAGCCTGGCTCCATCCTCTTTACTTCTACCGTCAGGTCTGATGGATAAGATCCCCGAGACTTCTCTTCTCCAGGCTCCCTCAGCCTTTCCCCATATCAAAGATGCTACAGTCCCTTCATCATCTTTATGGCCTTTTGCTGGACTCACTCCAGTATGTCCATGTCTCTCATGTACTGGGGAGGCCAGCACTGGACCCGGTACTCCAGATGCATCTCAGCATTGCTGAATAGAAAGGCCCACCTCCTCCAACCTACTGGTGACCGATCACAAGCCTTTGAGCCTGGCACTTCAGCTAGTGTACAATCCACCTCACTATCCACTCCTCTAGCCCATGCTTCACCAATGAGGATTTTACAGGAGACAGTGTCAAAGGTTTTGCTAAAGCTACAATAAGCAACATCCCCTGCCCTCCCTCAGCCACCAAGCAAGTAATCTCTTTGTAGAAGACCATCCAGTTGTTCAAGCATTTCTCCTTTATAAATCCATACTGACTAAACCCAAACACCTTGTCCTTAGTATGTCTGGAAATGTTTTCCAGGCTCATCTGCTCCACCACCTTCCCCAGGATCAAGGTGAAGCTGATGGGCCTGTACATCCCCAGATCCTCCTGAAGTGATATTTGCTTTTCTTCCAGTCCTCAGCAACTTCCTCCAGTTGTCTTGTGCTTTTAAAGATATTCAAGTGGCCTCACGACGACATCAGTCCATAGTATGCCAGATTGTCACATCTAGATAGCTTGGGGAATGCAATATTGCAGCCCAGACTTCTGCCTTTGACAGAACAACCTGCCCAAAGGGTTTGTATTTGTTCCTCAACACTTCTGAGCATCTAAGATCCACCGGGACTGTACGACTGTTATTCCTGAATAACAACTGTACTGCATGACTTTGATTAGCGGTTGAAAGAACGAGGGGAAGCAGAGGGACACCCAGTTGTAAGGAGCTGATGCAGAGGATCAGAGCACTGACAGCAAGGACAGCATCTTCCTTTGAAGCAGGGCTGATCCAACCACCACATCTCCTGTGTTCTCAGTGCAAAGATTGTGACATCAACATAGAAAAACAGTTGCAAAAGCCCTCACTGACCACATAGTCATACTGATGAGAAACACACTTGTTTCCCTTACCCTCATATCTCAGGAGCAGCTGTGCTGTAGCATAAGTGACTTTGTTCACAGCAAAGGCTAGATTGCCTGAGCTGCACCACCACAACTGAGTATAGTCTAATTTTTTTTTTTCTCTCTCAACTGTTCTAGCTCAGTAGGTGAGATGGATTTAAAACAAACAAAAAAACCAGCAAAGCGCAAGGGTACTGAATTTAAACTAGACACCCACAATTACATTTTCAGTAGCTAAGTTATAAAAGAAGAAAGATAAAAATAAGATTTCAGAAGTGTGAAGGTTGTCACTGGAATATTTTTATCTAAAGTGAGTCACAAAGCCTGGGAAGTAGGATTTTTTTTTCCTAACAACACTGAATTAAAAAAAAAAAAAAACTACATCACCACCACCCCACCCCAAAACAATGAGAAAGTTAAAAGCTATGCAAAGCTTAATCAAGACACTGGTTCCTGCAGCACATCAGAAGTAACAGGTTCTTCTCACACAGACACAGAGAGGCATCTTATTAGAAAGGATTAAACAAAACCCACCCCTCTCAACCCAGAACAGTAAAGTTGCAAGGACCAGAGAAGCCTACAGGCACTTGACCGTACCAGAAAGGTAATTATGGCAGCTTTCCTATCCAAAGGCTGAACTCAAAAGTACTAAGAAAACACATTCCTGAATAGCAGGAAGAGGTACGTGAAGTCTGAACACAGCCTGGAAGAACGGGAAAACAAAAGTGGGGGAGAGGAAGGGACAGAGCCCCTCCACTTGTTAACCAAGACTGTAATTCAGGGTTTAACATCACTGCAGTGTACATCTCCACGTGTCTGCTATATGAGTTGGCAGAAACGGTTCGCTACGAGAACAATAGCAATTCTGCATGTATGCCACAAGTCCTACGTTAAAACTCCTGATTTATGGCATGCTGGCCTTATACAGATCTCCCCCGAAAGAAACCCACTTCCTCCTATCTACATGAAATAAACTTTAAAAAGATTTTCTTCTGACAAAGCTTTTGATTTTGTGTGAAAGTTTAATATTCTTAAGTCCATAATGACAACAGTATAAAGAATTCAGGTTAAAAGGGTTTTTTTTCTTTTGTGTTTTTTGTTTGTTTGTTTTTTGTTTTTGTTTTTGTTTTTTTTTTTTTTAAACACAAGGTCAGAGTGTACAGTCAAAGAAAGCGCTGCCATCAACTCAATTGGGATAGAAGCATGTTAAGGGTTGATTAAAGTGCAATTTAGTAGCAATTCTAAGACATTCACTTCTCCTCCTGCAGCTGTCACCCATGCTTTCAACAGCACTGGTACCACTCCACTCTGAAATCAGGTTCTGCCCGAGTGCCAGATCTCCATGGCTTAGAGTCCTTTGCTGGTATTTTCATCGCAGTAAAACTGTAAAAGCCATAAGCAAGTCAGTGAGATTAAGATGGTTTGTGGGACCATCATGAGAAGAATGAATCATCTGCCTTGGAAATATAGATGTTTATGATCACTGCCTCTATTTTACACATATATATTCTTGAGACATGCAACTTTTACAAGGGTGTTGATATTTTATAATTCCATGAATTTAGATGGTGCATTACAAACACAATATGCGGTCGTAGCTATAAACGGCAGAGCAGTGGGACAGAATTTTAAACTATTTCTTGTTTTCTATGCACCACAAATGAGATGTGCGGCACAAGTTACGGAACTAGAGGAAAGAAAACAATTAGGCAAAAAAAACCACCTCACGTGAGTCTCTATTTTAGATGATGGAATGGAAGGCTAGACTTCTACCAAAGAACAAAAAAAATAAAATCAGTCCCTGAGATTTAACTCCAACATTTAGCCATGCCCAAAAGACAAAGAGCAGAGAAATATTCTGAAGTGGAGGTTTTGACAATAGATTATTTTCATGGCATGTTTTCAGTGTCAATGTGACAAACTAACACCTGCCCTTGACAAGAAGGATTCTGACAAACAAATGCACAATGTAATCAAAAGACTAAACTTCCATCTAAACCTTGGCTGATGCTTTTTTAGTGTTCACAACACTATGGATGTATGGACAAACCAAGGAAAAAAAAAATCACTGGATGCTGTAGGAGCATCCTAACAATGTACCAAGGAAGACATTCTTCCAGAAGGCCAACTAATAAATTCCCAATGCATACTAAAAAGGGACAAACCAGTAACTTTTGGTAAGCCTTCTAAACTTTGATAGTATTCTTAATACAAAGAGTTTGCTTTGAGAGTTAGATTTGTCAGACAATGACTGTAACAGCAGTTAAGGCCTAAGGCTTCATACTGGGTACCTGAAGTCAACCAGCAACCTAGCACTGGTGCAAGCAGGTAGCAGTTATTTTACCTTTATTTACTTATTTTTTAAAAAGGCTACTTGCATCAGTCCACACCCTCATTTCAATTTCTCTGCTCAATTAACAAATTAGTTCAGAGAGTAGGAGACTCCTGGTACAAGCAGTATTTTTAGAGCCAGGTCAGTTTTATCTGCCATTTCATTTCTTCATTTTATACTGGATAGATTACATATATATTGGATAGATTATATCAGATAACAGCTGGGGAAAAAATATGCACTGAAATTACCATTTCAAAAGTACACTGAAATACTTCTGGACACTCAGATACTCCCAGAAACGCCAGGCAACAATTTCACATGAGGAAGATCCATCCTACCACAACACTACTTGGCTCTGGTGATGATGGACTGACACATTTGTAACGAGGTAAAACATTTAGAGCTCTGAAGCTCAGAAATGTGGTTCTGCACCTACTCTAGGGAAGGCCATAATCTGTGCTACTGCTGTCTTTCTGCAATGGGTTAACACAATTAATCAACGCGGATGCTGTTTTCACAAGGAAATGGCCACCTCAGGCAGAACATACCAGAAAAGTGGTTTTAACAGCTTTAAGTATGTACTTTAATGATTATTTTGTTATACCGATGTCTTTCAAAAAGCATCGGTCAGGTAGAAAAAGTGAGCCTTTGCTCTGTTGTCCACAACAGACACCATCTACAGTGCTTCTTCAGACTGAACTGACGGGGTTTCCCATGTGTCCTCATCTGCCAAGCGAGCCACCTGTGAAGTCTGATCCACGGGTGCTTTCTCACCCTGGGCGATTAATAATGCATCTTCTTCTCCTCCCACTAACTGAAGGTCAGAGCTACAAGAACAATTAGATTCATTGAGTTTGTCCATCAAAGACTCTGCTGTAGTTGCAGTTGTAGAGGACTGTTCAGTCTCTGTGTCAGCTTGTGGTTCTGTTTTACAATGAAGTCCAAACACGTTATTTCGGATGAGGTATCGAACACACTGCAAAATCACATTCCTTTCATGTCGAATGTCCTGGGCCAGTAACTGGAAACAAAAGAAGAGAAAAGATGATGCACATTGCCCTTTATTGCTCTGTAGCTGATACAAGCCTAGCAAGATGTACGGCTCTACTCGGTAATTTTGAACATCTCTGAATTTAAATAGTTGGCTCTCTCACATGAGTCCTGGACACACAGAGCAGGAGACTGTTCTACCAGAGGCAGCACAGGAAAGCCACGTATTCCCACGCTGGGTGCTTTCCCACCAACTGACTGGGGCTTTGGCAGAGCCAGTGAGCATGTTTGACAGTAAAATGCCCAGCACAACACAGAAGAGGTGGGACCAGGCATCCAGAGAGGAGGTGGCAGGGAGGGAGCTGCCCTTTTGGGTAGCAACAAGCTGCCAGAGCAGCACAGGTTGGTGGTCA
Organism: Morus bassanus; assembly: GCA_031468815.1. NCBI lineage: Eukaryota > Metazoa > Chordata > Aves > Suliformes > Sulidae > Morus > Morus bassanus. The sequence continues at coordinate 33,026,864 of CM062568.1, read as the reverse complement.
AACAGCACTTTCACAATGACAGAGGCTTATAATGGCCACTATGGTACCGGCACGTGACTGTACCACTGAAATGGATGAAAAATACACGTGCCCAAAGTGCGCATGTTTAAGCACCACTCATTTAGCACCATTAATGCACTAAGGCAGGTAGAATGAGTGACAAATCTGATGGTATCTTTTGGATTAAGCTGTCAGTCTCAGTTTATTCAGGTGGTAGAGAACATCACGGAATATACTTAAATACACAAAATTTCCCCCCCCATTTATCTGACTGTAGACCCAGATGACGATGTTCTCATATCATGGACTATAATTAACACCTGAAACAAAGAGTGCATTCCAGGCCAGGTATTCCAATAGATCAGGACAGCAAATCTGTTAGCATCTTTTACACTTTCCAGGTTATACTATATCTGTAATTTAATATCCCATGCATTTTTTATTAGAAAACCCCTATGAGCGAAGGATACTTATAAATACAAGGAAAGGGCATGTTTCATCAGATACCAGACTGATGTTAAATAGCAACAACTGGTTTGGGCTATAATCCACCAACCTAAATCTAACAGCTTAAAGTGCTAGAGGCCTCCCTCATCTCCTTTAACCTCACTAAAGTTCATTTTGGTATTACCAAAAAAAAACCCCTTCCCAAGAATCAGCCAGAAGGCTGAAGGACCTTTTGTCATTGCGAGCGTCAGCCAAACTAGTACTCTGAACAAACAAGTTTAAAGCAAGCAGCTAAATCTGTAACTACCTGATCATTTGCAAGAGATCTGTCTTACACATCCTACCTAAATTTGGCTTGTAATGTCACAGAGAATCTTTTCTGTTGTTGTTATAAGTTTCAACAGTGGTTTAACCAACCGCTTCAAAGCGTGCATATTTCTATTTAGACTAGTTACTAAGAGGTGTTACAAGCAGCTGACATTTAAAATCGGCCTTCAGAAACCTCCCGTCTGAACTAAGAGATGCACATTAGGGCAGAGAGGGGACAGCAGAGTGATGTTCTCTTTGCCAGACCGGGAGAAACTGCTGAATTCCCAAATGGCCAAATAAAGGCAGATGGGATGCACCATCACCCTATCAAAGACTATCTTTGTATTGTATTTTTTAATGCAGGGACAGGTATCAGTGGAGTGATGCTACACAGGCTTTTTATTTTGTCAGCATACAGAATAGTTAAACACATATTACTGTTTGCATGGCTACAATAAACACGTTTTAGCAGTGCCCAAGCTCATTGCCAAATGAGTGCCAATAGACATCTGCAGGTATTCTCCTACCTCCCCTTTTTTTTTTGTTTAAAGCATCATTTCACTGATACAACATCCTCTTCTTCACAATCCCACTTCCTTACTTTTTGGATAAATTCTCAGCAGTGACTCACTGAAATTTGAACTTTTTTTCCTCAAGGTTTTTATACACTGATCATTTCTGACAGTGGAAGCCTACCTGCGAATCTCAGGCACTCCTCTGTGATTCACAGCCACAGTACACATCCTCTAACAACAGTTTTGAGCAACGTTAAAAGGCAAAAAACCCCACCAAATGCAATTTTAAAAATGAACTATACTGGCAAGCTACAGTTCCGGCTTCCAGTGTTCTGACAGCTTCTCTCAGCGTGTGGGACTTCATATGACTTTTTTCCAGAGTCCTCACTGCTTTGATCACCAACAACTTTGAAGAGCAAGAGATAAAGACAACTGCATGCTTAGGGAGCTACACAAAGGGCAAACACTTCCTTTTCAGTCACTAGGAGTTTTAATTCTTGGCAGCAATGGTAGCATGTGCTAGAAGGACTATCAAGGGATTTCTCCCACATCTGCAGCTTGGGATGTAGCTTATCAGGTATCTCTTGCCTAAACATCCTGTGCTGTTTTAGAGCCCTTATGTCAGTGGCACTCTGGTTTCTCCTGCACTCTGCCCACAGCAAGTTCTCCTTTGACGGGGGAGCTTTATGCTGGCTATTTACAGAATCACAAGGGTAGTTCACCTATCTGATACTGCTTTTGAGTACTAAATGCAATAAAAGCTTCAAAGTTCAGTATAAACAAAAGAAAGCCAAGCTTCCAAATAGGATGCTTTGCACTGTTACTGAGAACAGAATCATAACACCTTGGACTCACACCTACAAACCTCTTTTTACCCTTCTGAGACACCAACCTGCTCTTCAAGGTACCAGTGCTGTCACTTCCTCAGATTGGCCTACACATACCTACAGAGAAGAAACCCATGCATGTGCAGGTTGCAGCTCAACACCACTCTACAGTTTAAGTCACCAACAGCGTTATTAACAAGAACTCTTTGACTGCATCTGAAAAAATGGTGCTCCTTGATCAGGGGAAGGCAGCTGAAGAGGAAAGCTGGAAGTGAAGTGAGGAAGATCAAAAAATAAGGCTGACGGGATCACACACAAACAAAACCAACTGGATACTGCCACAGGGAAGGGAGAGGGAGGAATAAAGGTTTTGTCCTTTGTGCAGCTCATTTTAGGCACATGATTAACTTGTCATCTCTTGCTCACCAAAGTCAGTCATTACCTGAATGCACACCAGGGTATTTCTATTTGTCTTTTTAAGCATCTACACTTTCTCCAAATGAAACGCTCACTTTGCTATTTTAAGACAGGAACTTTGCGAACAGACAGCTCTAACTTCCCACAGGGAAGAGGAGAACCGCTCACAAATAGTGCTACTCTTGTACAGGAGGCATTATTTTAGCACTAAGACTGTTACCATTTCCAGCAGAGTTGGACGGCGCTTCGGAAGGAGAGGTAATGTTTTCTTGCCCCAGTTATCAGGCCCTCTGGGGGGACGTGCATTTGAGTTCGAGCTTCTTAACGTCGTGCCTGCATATTCTGGACGTTTTCGATTCAGATTTCGACTCCAAGGAACATAAGTAGTTTGAGGTGTATTTCTGAGCGCAGCCTGGTTTTTCTCAGCTTTTGTTGCAGTCTTGACAGGGATTTCTTAAAGAAAAAGAACACACTTTCATCTCAAACTTAAAAGGCTCTTTAACATGCTTATATCCCCATGCACTGGCAGTTCATTTGTACTACTCTTGCTCACATAACCTGATGTGAAGATGTGCAAGGTTTACGTGGAGGAAGGGAGGGTTTTCTTTTGTCTGGGTTTGGGGTTTCTTTTACAATATAAAGAATAATCGCTAAACATTCACAGAAAGGAAAACAAGATATTCAAATTCTGCAATACAAAAAGAAAAATAGAAGCAGTAAGAGTTGAACGAGATTTTCAAACCTCTGCCTTGTTATCACTTAGAAAGTACATTGCTTCCGCTTCGCAATATAGCTTGCTGCAAATTTGGCTGCTGAGAAAAATCACAATACAGTTAGGGCAGAGGATGCCCAAGTTCAATTTCCTGCCTGCTAGATGCTCTCTGTAACTTTGAGCAGGCCATCTAGGGCGAGTAAGGTACAGCGACTATCTGCAAAAACAAGGAGCAGCAGCAGCCCTCTACTATACGCTGATGCACACACTCAGAGAAGCACAAAATTCAAGTACTACAGAGCTCAAGCCTTACTGCAACACTCAGAAGCCTTCTATGGAAAAAGCCCTTAAGGACATGGAAATTAGTTCACAGGGTGAGCATAACAGCTTTTTCCTGGCGCTATTCAAACATGATTTGAAGCGAGACTGAAGACAGGCTGCTTTCCCCCCCCCCCCAACTACGGGGAAAAAAGGCTTGCGAAATTCGAAAACACACACACTAACCAAAGACATTTTATGCCCTCCCTTCAACCCAGGACATGCTGCTGAAAAAAGGCAAGCAAAGACAGGGGAAAAAAAAACACTCAATCTTTCAGGAAACTCTGAGGCTTTCTAAAGTATGCTATAGGACCGGGGGTTGGAGGGGAAGGCACTAGATGTGGCACAGGCCGAGGCCACCCCTGTGCAATGGCTGTCTGCACAAATGCTATATTCTGTCTGGGTGCTTCTCCAAGACTGGGAGCTATCGCCATACTGGGAACAAGTAATGGCTCACCCAGTAACCCCGGTTAGTGCTCAGCACTGGGAGGAGGGAGGAATGGGGAAACAAGAGTGAAATAATGGCATGTCCTTTTACTCCTCCCAGCCTGTCCTTATGCATGGCTTACACCAGTACTAGCGTGCACTGTCACTGAAAGCAAACTGGAAAGGACCTGTACACAGACCGCAAAAACATCCCTGTGCATAACCTTTTACAAGCTTCTCTCTTTACTCGTATAAGCCTAAAAATCAACAGGTACAAGACAGCTCTAAATTACAGGACTGGTAGACCAGCCAGCAATCAAAAGGCATTTCCATAGCCAAGAGTTTTGGAGATATGGCCACTGAACTGGCATTACATTAACATCTTTGCTAAATAGAAGCCACAGCGTACATGTTGCATTTTCTTCTGCAACACCTTTGACTTCAAAGTTTTTTCTCAAGAAATTTTAAGTACTATGTAGGTTCTGTCTGTAATAACTGATAATTGCAGCTTTCAGCAGTTGGGGACACAGGTGTAAAGAGCTACCACTGGTCTACTGCACCCATAAATGCTGCATTTATAAATAAATGGCACCTGGACAATTGGATGGGAGATGGCAAAGGACCAAATACAGAAGAGGTAAAGCCCCCCATCCTTCCCAAAGAAGGGTCATTTTTGATCAGATCTTATCGTTGCTTGCAGTCCACACCAGAGCAGTGATGTAGGGGAGAAGGGGAGAAGAGAAGGGCAGAGGACACACTCCTACGCACCTTCGGGCTCGCTGTCGGACGCGCTGCCGTAGTTGGCCGACAACGAACTCAGGGCAGAGGTGACCTGCTTGGGAACAACAGTCAATCCCAGCCTCCCATCCTTCGCTGCTGCTTCATCCTTGTCGGATTCTGCAGGGAGAGAAAAGTCAAGAGGGATTTTTCCCAATACTCCTATGTGCCAACAGCCAGCCTTGCTGCTAAATCCCCATCTCACCACTATGCAAAAACAACGTCAAGCACCATTGCTCAGCGCTGTGGACTGAAAAAAAAAACCTCACACTTGCCTATCCCCTACAGACATTCAGTGGCAAAGTCGTCTCACCACTGGTTTACAGTCCTGCCAGCAAACCTACAGAAATAAGAAAAAGTTTCCTGAACAAGGGCTTTCTGGTTCTTTCTTCACATACCAAAGGTTTTATTATCAAGTGTAGGTAAATAGAAAGAGAGGATTTCATAATATGTTCTGGAGTCTTACTGGATTTAGTCCTGTGAAGACAGGGGAGAACGATTCAAAAGCCAGTCAGAGGAAAGAGAAAAAAAAAAGAAAAAAGGAGAATTAGGCTCATTCAAAGTGCGAATTTAAGAGCAAAGAATTTTTTGGGTAGTAAAATAAGTTCATAAGAGAGATTGAGAACCAAGGCTATGTATTAGATGATCAGTTTTCAGCAGTACTTCAGACCATTTGATACTTAAATCCCTGCAGTGCATTATGGACATGCATGATGTATATTACAGTCTCAAACTGTCCCAAAAGACAATACTGGGAAGACAGGAGGCAAACGGACCAAAAATGCTGAAATTGAGGATACTAGGAAAACAAAGCCCTACCAGAAAAAGATTCCTAAAAATAAACAAGCAAAATTGTGATGGTTTTAGTTTGAAACAAAGGATCTATATGCATTAAAATCTTGGAAAGACTCTCAGGTGAACAGTGCTAGAGTTAGCAGAAAAACCAGGAGATGCTCCTCAGTAATACACCTGCATACATATATCTGTGTGTGTGTATATATATATATATACACACCCACACCCACACACTCCCACCCCCACCCACCCCACTACTAGAAACATTTTGAGAAACTAGTAGCCTGTTGAGACTTCTAGCAAAAGACTGGTTGCAATCTTACTTTCACAAAGAAAAAGAGTTGCGCTCTCTCCCATCCCCTGTCAGTCTAAGTCTGCCCCACAGGAAAGCTGCCTCACAATTCTTAAGAAGATTTTGCTGAAATAAACACTTTTCAGATCTTTATTTTGAAATCACAAATGTTTCTCTAGTCTCTTCTAATATATCATTAAAAATTGGCAATTTGATTCATTGGAGCTTATGCTGTTCAGTAAAACAACTTTTAGATAAAATATGCAGGTATTTATCTAAGCTACCTACCTGCCTCTTTTTAATTTGAGTTCCTTTTGAGAAAGGTTGATTCTCACTGGTTTAGTAATCATGCCAATTTGCAATTACATTGGAAGCTCATGCTAAATGTGGTGCATTTTTCTAATGGAGAATACATAGCATTTGCATATACTTAAGCGATTATAAAAACAGCATTTACTCCAAGTTATTTTGATTCATTGCTGCTTTTTCCTATCTCATCCAAAACGTTAAGTGCGTACTGGGGTTGAGTGCCTTTTCTTTTTATTTTCTTTAAATTTTGAAGAATTACTTTTCATTTGATTTTTAGCAAATTAGGAGAACACATTTACTGGAATACATTCTCTTTGAGAGTAACATGTTTGGAGGAAGCATTATGCACTACGGAATACAACTGACTGTTTCTGGTCAGTAAATCTCTCAAAATTTTACACCTGACAGGCTCATCATCTTACCTTGTTTCTGCTTATAAAGCAAGAAGATAATTCTGTTTTCTCATCTCCTATTCAGTTTCTTAGCTTTGAAGGAACTAGCCACTAAACAGAACTTAAGCGAATGCATTATGCAAAAAATACATTCCCTCCAGAGAAAGGGCTGCTGCTGTTAGTAAGGTTTAAATACTCCAACAAAATGCACCTATACAGCAAAATCATGGACTTCAGTCGTATGATTTTTTTTTAAAATTCTACTTAGTTACATTGTGTTTGTTATTATTTGCTATATTTCTCAATAGCACCAAAAAAATGCAAGTGGCTTTAATAATGTATAATAAGCAAGTACCACATTCCTTTTCTACCTATTATAACAGAAGTTACTGGCTGTACTTTGGTATTAGACTTTTTATCATTAAGTAAAACACAGATGCTGTGGGGAAATACAGTTATATTTAAGCATACTTAAGTTTCCCAACATGCAGAATAAACAAATTGCATAGGGATGCTGAGTTCTTATTCCCACTAATTGAAGATTATGTTTTCAAGAGGAAAAACTCAGCATCAGATGTCTTTCTAGGGGATGCGTTCTAGCCTTGCTGCTAAAAATAGCTAGAGTATAAGTCAGCTTGCGTGCCATATCCTAAGAGTACTTCAGCACTACTGAATATATTATAAATAGTTATAGCTGGAGAGTTTATATTGCTACTGGCATGTGGAAACAAGACATGCTCACCAAAAAAAACAAGCAGCAATACTTCATACACATATGGAGAGTATCAAGAGTAAATTAGATAATATAGCAAAAACCAGAATTAAAAGAAAAATGCTGACATTTTAAGTAATTCACTTAACTCATACAAGGAAATCCATTTGTTTTCACATTCTAAATACTATTATTTCAAAACCACAAAGGGATATTTAAGTCTTTCAAAAATAATCTGATTGTTGAAGTACTTTACTCTTCTTCTGGCTTTATAAAGATTTTCTTACTTTACATGCACGTCCTTTAGGCTATTGTACAGTATTTATGGCGGAATGTGTAATATTGCATACAAGCTTTTTGGCAGCACTTCCAAAACCTTGACTAGCAAGCAAAAGTTTCAGCATCTAAACTTAAAACAACTCAGATGCTATTTCTTTTCCTCTCCTTCCTGAAGTTACTACAGCATCACTTCCCTATGGCTCCAACTATTTTCCCTTTGCTGCCTTTCCCACCCAAGTGTTTTGGACAAAAAAAGCATTCCTAATAAGGAGATTACAGGTAAAACAAGATTATTATGGTACAGTACGCATTAAAACAAAGATAGAATTGAGGTACTCCATTAAGAGCCCAGAAACCCTCTTCAGTTTGTTAGCTAAATATTGATTTAAAGCAAGTAATGTATATTAAAACATACAAAGCTAAGACAAATAAGTGTCAAGCGTGGAAATTTTTCAAATCCAAGACACTCCTACATCCCATCTCCCAACAACATCTCCTCTTCAGATTAAGTATTTTTTGATCATACAGAATAAAATTTAATGCTTCCTAATTCTCACAGAAAAATCAGAAAGACATAAAAGTAGTCTGCTAAATCTTCCCCGTGTGTTTATAATACGATCAACTTGGCTTGCAAGCAAACTTATGTAGAGGTGCTTAATGCTGGTAGTATCTTAAACATTCTTGTGTCAGCCTTTCCAAATCAGAGTTTTTCTTCCTCTTCAATGACTTTGTATTTCAGCTTCTTTCCAAACCGTACCTCAGCCAAGTCTACTAGTTTTAGCTCCTCCTACCAGCACATGTGGATATGAATTCAGACACACGCATGTATCTCAAAGACTTCTAGACTACTGAGATAGTTTCCTCCATAACAGGCCAAGCCTACTTAGGCAGAAGCTCCACCAAATCAAGATCTACCCCATTGCCTTTAGATAAACCACTAACCCATAATTCATAATAATCACACTGGAAATTTTGTTAGAAGACCATGTCCTGAATCAGGATCTCTCTCTATGGAAAGTTCCATTTAAAAGGAAGTTCTAAGTGCAAGTTTTAGGTGCAGAGATGTTGGACTACCTCCAAGCTTAAGACCTTTTTGGCCCTATTGTAGCCACAATACAGCAATTCCGGGCTTTTTTTGCTGTTAGTAACAATTAGAAGATCAAGTATGACAACAGGCTCCCCAGTGTCCTCCTCCAAGCATACTGGAAAGCCTTGCATCAATGCATCAATCTTCTACTAAGAGAGAGTTATCCCATTTTAAACCTGCCCAGTTAGCTCTCTTTCAATCAAGGACAGAGTTTACATGTTTTCCTAAATCCCCAGCTCTCCCCAGAAGTTGCTAGTTACACAAGAGTTCAGCAATCTTTTCAGCAGTACCACTTAAAATAAAAATTCTCCAAGTTCCTTCACCTTACCAACATCACTGTTTGCCAGAAGACCAAGAGGGTCCATGTCCTTCACGTATGGCTGAGCTGCCAAAGCACGCTGTTTTTCATGTCCCTTTTCACACATGCTGTTTTCTGGTCCATTGGCTTCATTTTGAGTTCTATGTGCATTATAATCGCCATTATTTTTCCTACATTTCTTCCAGAACGGGCGCCTTTGTCTTCTCCTCTGTCTTCCTTGCTGCCCAAACCTCTCTTCATTTTCTGGAGGTTTCCACATCCCCTTCATTTTGCTGGAGAATAGAAACACAAAGCTCATACAAATGACAAGCTATGAGAATAAAATTAATTGACGTAACCAAACGGCTCAGGCCCACTTTTAAGGTTCAGCAACAGAGCACGATGCCAGGACTTATTCCAGCTCAGCTAATATGTGGTGACAGACCAGACAGGTGGTCACAGCTCATCTCATTGTCAGGGCAATGTGACAAAGCTGGAATCTAAATAAAGAGTTTGAAGTTCATGAGTTTTATCTTTTGACAAAGCAAAGGGTACGAGGGCTAAGCAAGTTTCTTAATCATCTACAGTGTGAGAATACAGTGTTTTCATTTCACATTAAGTGAAGGGAATATTTGTTGGCTTTGTAATCAATGAAGTTATTCAAAAACAGGGGGAATGTGGAGTTAAAAGGGAATCATCTGCTATAAGCATACTTCCACTGCTGAAGTCTCCTTTTTCCACCTACAGCTCAGAGAAGGATCTTGCTGCACTAAATCCATCCAGGCTTCTGACACCATCAATTGCAATAACAACTGCCTACTCCTGCCTCCAACTAACATGACGTTCATCTTTTTCATTCAGATGGAAAAGGAAGAAAAGAAACTTCTATCAGGACAACGGATTTAAAAAAAAACCCAACCCTGAAACAAGTCCTAAATTATGGAAAAAGCACAGCATGCTGGTTCCACTAATCTTCCAGAATATCCTATAAACACAAAACACATTTATAAGAAGGTACCTGGAGAGCCCAACAAACTCAAAATCTATAGATACAAGAATAGGTGTGACCCAGACAGAAAAGCAAATATAGAAGTGACAACATAAGCTTCCTGAAAAAAAACTTATTTTCAAGCAACAGAAACGTAATTCAGCAAAACAAGACTGAAACTAATCATCAGGACATTACAACTGCAAAAGACATACAAGATCTACCATCTTGAATGAGCCCCATGTTTTGTTTTGCACTGTACTCTCTCCCTCAGCCTCACCTACAGCATGGCAGAGGTCCTATTACCCCTGACTCAACCTTATAATACCATACTCGGGCAAGAGCTTCTTTCCTGAAACTTCTCCCTGGGTCTAGAGTCATGCATCTGCAAGCAGAGTCTCAGAGGTGTATTTCTAACCTGGTACCTTGTCACTGGATAAGCAGCCAGTGGAACATGCGAGGAAGGAAAAAAAAAAGAGCATAAAAGCAGGGCAAATCATCACCTTTCTCCTTGTCTACTTTTCAGCAGTACCACTTAGAGAGTCTCTCTGACTAGAGATGCTCCCAAGACACTGATGGTTTTGTGTCTCATGCTGTGGGATGCTGTATGAATGTCTAGCATCCCCGAAATCTTGCAGCAAGGTGTTAACATTTTGTGAAAAAGGAATTCTATTGGTTTGTCTTCATTCTGATGTCTAAAATGGTCATTTGGTACCCCCATCCTTCTCAAGTTACAAGAAACAGTGTATAACTGCATCCTAGTCACCTCTTCCCACCTGTGGAATTTTTCTAGACCTCCATCATACAGCCCTTCCAAGCCACCCACTTCCTTGCTTGTACAGAAATGTTCCCATTACTAGCATTCCTCTCTTCCATACCTTTCCAGCCTAATTAAGTCCTTCTTGAGAGGAGAACAGGGCCTGCCATAGCATTCAAAATGGCTTTATATCACAACACATATTTCATTTCATTCTCCAGTCATTTCATGACAGTGTCTAACACTGATTGCTCAGCCCTGATAGTGTCATCCACCATAGCACTCCTGTGGCACAAGAGGCAAGCCACCACCTTCCTGTGCATCAGCCTCTCATCCACAGAAGGAGGCTAATATTAGCTCCCACAATTCAACTCCATCTATACAGAGAACTGCATTTTTGAATTTGTACAACCAGACTGTAAATTCAGGATGTTGTTGTATAATCGAGAAGATATTGAGCAAATATAGGCTCTATTAAAGGTGTTGTCCTTGACCAAGGGTTAAAAACAACATTCTGATTTCCCTGGGGCCTCAAACACCCAGAAAGAAACCCCAAGGTCACAAACACGTCCCAACAAACATCAGCCTGGCATCTGTCTTCTGCCTTCCCCTCGTGAAAGATGTACTCTTCACTTCCCGTTCAAAGGGGATAAAGAGCCATGCGCTATTAATTAGCTGTTGCAAGATACCACACAGACTGCCAAAGCAGTCTTTCTGCATCTCTAATCTCACATGCAGGGATGCTGAGAATTAGCAGTTGTAAAGCACTTCAGAGAACCACAAATGGAAAGCGCCGTAGAAGTGTTAAGTATCTAATCCCTTCTAAATCTTACTTAGCTATTTGCTTTAATAGTACAGCTTGCAGAGCACAAGCTGTATTCTATTTCTGCCTCATGCATCAGTAAATTTGCCAGATAAGCACCAATTCCAGAATCTTTACTGTTGATATACAAAGCAGAAACGACAGCTTTTTGGACAGTTCATCAAGTCTATAGTGCTAGCAGTTCAGAGAAGGGAGGGGGGAAAAAGAATAGATTTCTAAAATCAGCAAGTTAAAGGTCACTAAGTGAAATCAAACAGCAAACAACCTCTAGTTTTGAGAGAAGTTTTCCAGATATGAAGTTACTAACACATATAATAGGTAAGCATGGAATTGCTGATGGACATTTAAGACTACATAATGCACCCATCTCACAGCCACAACACTTACCAAATAAACCTGTAGACAACAAACAGTTTGTTGCTGTGACAAGCAAAAGTCATCTTTGTTCATAAGAGCCTCCAAACAGAAATCCATACGTTTGCAGCTTTAGTCTCAATGCCTAGGTTTGGTTCTTTGGGTCCAAAGCGCTACTGCAACTTTCTATCTTTTGAAGGAAGTTTCTTCTTCAGTCTTTTATAAACCCTTCCTTCCAAAGTCACAAAAGGCAACTGGCTGGAGGGGGTGGAAAAGTGTTGGGTCTTCTGAAGCACGTGCTGCACCAAGGTAACCATCACCATTTAACAAATCACACTAGCCTGGCATGAACCCTATTCTGCACTACTTCAACCACTTTATCATGGTGCAAGTTTTATTTTGTTTGGTGTCATTCCCTATTAAAAAAAAGTAGACAAGCTCCAGCTTCATTTCCATGCAGCAGCAAGTGGGATTTAGCAAGAGTCCCTTAGAAGCTGGTCTGCTCCTGCCTTGCAGCTCAGTCTTTTTTGTTGTTTAAAGAAGTGATATTCTGGGGGTGTGGATCATTATAACTTTTTTAGAAGTTTTCCCAAAAGCCCTGAAGTAGAGCTAACGAAGTTAGCTGGTTCCACATAACACTGACACTACAGGGAGGAGAAAAGAACAAAGATCATACTGGAAAGTAATTCACAATAAAAGGGAGAGGACAGCTAAAAAAAATCCAACAGGATTATATATTAGGCCCAGAACAAAGGTAGCAGACAGATAAAGGTGATGAAGGGTAGAAGAAAGAAGTAGCACAACTTAAGCTACGAAAATAAAGTTAAATCTTCCTCCCTTCTTCACTTGATTATTGATTTATCATCTGAAAGGAGAGAGTAAGAAGCCAAATCTGCTCATAAAATCTCTCTTGACCATTTTCAGGCATTAAAGGATTAGACCATGTGGATTCATTATGTTGCTTCACTTCCATCCCCATTATTGCTTTTTCAGAGACCAAGGTTATGCTGATATAATGAATGGCCACTAGAATGCCACTTTCTCAAACAAGCCAGAGTGCAGAATTCAGCATGAACATCATATTTCTAATACAATTATTGTTTAATTTAACTGAAGTGGACTATGAAGCACTGTAAACAAAGGAACATTACATGTGCAGTTTGTCAAATGACCTGTCCTCTGTTAAAGGGCAGCTAGATCGTGTGTACAGTAGAGGCATTAAGTGCTGGGAGAGCACAGTAAGAAAGCGTACTTCTGAACTCATTAGCAGGAGAGTTACAAGCTTGTTTCAAAATGCTTACCCAAACTGTTGGGTAGTCAGCACTTCTCCCCTTTCTTCCTTCTGTATCTGCATCGTCTTCTTCCTTTCAATGTTTGCCAACGTAGGAAAATTTCTAGAAGAAAAAAAAAAATAATTCACTGGCTCTTAAGTGATTCACTGTACTTTGTTAATTCACCCTTTACCAAACCAGCAACCTCTATAAATGTAATAGATTTTTAAAATGTTTCATAGAAGTTTAACAGACTGTTTCCTTCTTAAAAAGGCAAGAAACCTGAGTGCATTTATGCTTACATACTCAGATAAATAAATAAATAAGTCTACCAAATTGGCATGATTAGATTTACCAAACCATCAAACAAGCTACAAACAGATCAGTCATGCTTATAGACCCTCTGCCTGTCCCTACACGTAACAGCATGACTTAGTCCTGCAATTTTATTTTTATGGTGCTTCAGTTGAGTATTCGAAGGATCTTAAAAGGTACAACATGCCTTTAGCAAACCAACTGCTCAGTTATTGTAATACCAAAAAAACTCAAAGGTTATAAGAACAGCTTCTGGGTGCACAAGATTAAATTAATGTGATAGTTAAGGAAAAGCATGCAAGTTTCCTCTCGAGCAATATTCAGTATTGTGCTTGCACACTGACCTCTACTTCACCAAAATTACTGCCCCTTTTTTCTTCCAGCTTCCAAGAAAAATTGCTAAGTCATGCAGATCAAAACAAATCTACTGTTGTAACCATCTCCCAAACCATCCCTCTCTTCCATTCTCCTCCTCCCTCCCGACGAACACCATGCTGGTTCTAACATGCAAGGCTTGCTGCAAATTAGCATCAGAGCCCGAAAACGGCTACGCCGGTTGCTCTGTAAACATTAGTTAGCTAAATCCCAGTGCTTTGAGATGAAGGTGGTAAATGGGAAACACGCGCACCCCCACTGGCTTCTGGACAGAAATGCAACGTATAAATATTTGATATGTCTATTAAAATGGAGTAACGAGAAACTTAAAACAGCTACTCACTATATATAGCTACCAAAAAGGACACATATCTTTCTTTAAACATTTAATCTTATCACATGCATCTTTCCCGTTTTACAACACGAATGTTAACCCTCACACTGATGCAAGACAGCTTCAACCACATACCAAGGGAAAAAGATGAAAAGCATTTCCTACAAGGCACACCTAAACACGTTACAGAACTTGTCTCCTTTGAAAGGATCTGAACACGAGCTGTCAATGTCTATTTTCATTGGACTTCTTCCAGAAATCCACCATACAGCTCAAGCAAGCATGGGGATGTGATGCTTTATCTCCACTCCTCCCTGTTAGCTACATTTGTTCATTCATGTTACAATACTCCCAGCACACAGTAAGCATGCAATGAATTATTTAATCTCAAGAGCTTCACACCGACAAAGACCCCTGTGCTTGGCACCTCTCCACAGCTTTAGGATAAGGTGCTTTCCTTCACATGAGTAAGGCTCACAGGAGGGGAGAGAGCTATAAAATAAATAGTTATGCTCAAAAGAGCCTCAAGCTCATCTTAGCAATATTTTTTTCTTCTTTTAGAAGACATAAGGGAAGACCCTTAATCCTGGAGCAAAGGAGTCTTCAAAGTGCTCCTGTAGTTATGCTGATTAAGGACATATTCAGACATGCTCTCACAACATGGTTTGAGACATGACTGCCTCCCACTTTCATTCCTATGAGTTACCACTCCCTCCACCGAGCCACCGTAAAGGACTCCACGAATGCTTTCCATTCGATTCAGTGCCAACACAGACAGATTTCTCCTAAACCACCCTTCCAGTTGACACAGGCAGTAACTAACAGCTAAAGAGAGCTCACGTCATAAGTCTGACTATGCCTGCAAAAGCACATCTGAAGGCACCTGTAGCAGCTGTGTTTATTTACTCCAGCTCTCCTCAAATATTAAATAGCATTTTACTCACTGCCTTTACCTTGTGCAGAAAACGTATCTATTTTGACAGCACACACGCATAGAGGTGTTTCATTTCACTCACAATGAGCAAATGAGCATCTGCTAGTTTATTCTTCCACCTGAGGACTTGGTGGGCAGTAAGCTCTACAGGTCACCAGCCTCAGTACAAGGTAGATGGGCTTCACTCCTCCCTAGGTGCTCTGTTGTGCGACGACGAGGCCGGGCTAAGCCCACCAGTGGGTCCTGGTGGGACCGGGCCAAGTCAACCCCAGTTCTCACTGCAAGCAGCAAGCGGACCAAAGAGGTGTGGACCAAAGAGGTGTGGACCAAAGAGGTGTGGACCAAAGAGGTGTGGACCAAAGTTACCCGCCCACCCCAATGTACCAGCCCCAGTGCATCTCCACAACTCATCAGGTACCGCAGCCCCAGCACAAAGAGGTCTGTGCACCTCCTAACATCAGCTATATCTACCCATGGAGGCAGCAAAATTCAGCTGGACCCTAAGTGGAGGCAGAGGCCTACAACGGAAACATTATGGTCTTGAGGTACAACTTCATGGCAGACTTTGCAAACTTCACTATCTAAGGACAGCCACAAAGTCCTGAAGAGAGGTCAAAAATTAAAGAAAGGAATTCAATTTTTTTTGATACAAAGAATTCTTATTCAGGAAAGTTAAATTTAGGAAGACTGCTCTTGAACAGAGCTGAGACGATGCAGAAGGAAGAGCCTATACTGAATCTTTCCACATAAAAAGCCATGTGTTAAAATCTGATGAGCTGACTTGGGTTTGAATCCTTCTCAGAAGGCATGCCCTCCTCCCCCAATAAAACAAGGTTCTTAAAATGTTACCTACAAACACCACTGAAGCAGAAGTAGCCCAGCACCTAGGTCCTGTAAACAACTTGTCAGAGCTTGACGACAGACAAGTTCATCAGTCACCACAAAGGCTTTACAGACCTGAGCAATTTCTTATAAAAAAGGGAGTTAAACCAGGACATGATGGTCTGGCACAGTAGAGTTCATGAAGGAGCCAGCAGTGCCTGTGAAGGCAGCCCCATTTCATAGCAGCTGCAGTTTCCAACTGAAGACACTTCTATAAACCAAATCGGAAGTTTTTCAGCATAAATTGTCAGGATAGCACCAGGAAACTGGTTTTCAGGCTAAGATGAGTGTATTACATATACACCAACAAAATCACATGCAGGTAAAGGATAAAGGATACCCTAAAGCTTCCAGAGACAGGGAACAGCGACACTGAGCATAATCACTAACACGTGTACCTCAGTGAGTAGATGTTTTTTGGTTTTGTTTGGTTGGTTGGTTTTTTCCCCCCCCTCAATAAATGAGTGCACTAGCTGAAGTCATACATGTTTTATAGGCCAGTGTACTCTATCTTGCTCACATAAACATCAGAGTAAACTAGCTCTTAGCAAGCAGTGGAAAAACAGAGCTTTGCCAGTGTCTACCAGACAAGAGACCTGTTTCCATAGCAGTTTACACAATGAATTTCTGAGTCCAGAGCTACACAAGTTTATCATCTTTATAGGAACAGCACTGTGATCAAATTGCCTCAATAATTTCTTGAGCTGGTCTTGATTGCATACGCACAACCAACAGCAAAGGGGACATGGATAGCCCAAAGGGAACAAAGATGGCCCAGCAGAGAGCTGATAAAATCTTGGTTTAAGACTCCCAGGCATTTTATCAAGCATTGCATCTCTAGTGTGATTTTACCATATGTTAGCTGAGGCAGTTTTATTGTTAATCCATCCCTGCAGTTCAGAGCAAACTTTATTGTATCTATGTTTCTTGATTTATTTTATCTATGTACCTTGATCTACCAACAAATTCTTTCTACTTTGCTTCATCTTTTCTACTTTAACCAGGCGATAAGAAATTATTTTCCTTATTACATACTTAACTACTGTGAAAGCAACACCAGGGAGGATTCCAAGCTACTCTAGGATTATCATTATTCAACTAGAGAACCACAAATTAAAAGTGGTGTGGTTGACAGTATTAGCCTTCATTCACTAACCACATGCTCAGAGTATGAGATGTATTGCAAGGAAATAGAGCAGTCCATGCCAAACTGAACAAAAAAACCCAACAGATTAAAAAAAGAGGGGGAAGAGGGGGAGAATTTACAAGCAACACACAAGATCAAGAAAATCCTCCAATGTGACATTAGGACCTAAACAAAAGTAAGTTTAATGATTCACTTTAACACCAAACCAGCCTTGCCACATTCTTTCTAATAACCTTTGCTCAAGAAGACTTGGTTAGAAACAGATGGGCTAGCAGGACCCAGATCTCACTTGGAAAGACAGGAAGACAGCAATACCTCATTCTGACACACTAAGGAAATGCACTGTCAAAAAGTCCCTTTAAACTTGTGTTAAAGAAAAAAAATGCTGAAAACAGCACATTTCTCAACACTTAGAAGGGACAGGACAAATCAAAACACAAAAAGTAATTTTAATCACCAAAGTTGATGTCAGACTTCACAACCATCTGTCTGCAAAACACAGGGAAATCCTGAGATCCTGCTGAACTTCCTGTCTATCGTTGTCCACTTAACTTCAGATTGCCTGGCTCAGCAGATCTGGCAGGCCACAAACCATTAAAGAGTCTTTTAGGTAAGCAGAGACATGAAGGCCGCAGCAACGAACAGGGTATTATACAGAATCCAAGAGAGGAAAACAGCATTCTGACCCAGCATACTTCATCCAGAGATACTCGCTCCTTACCAGCTCTCCCCTTTCTCTTCCCTCTATATGAGTAAGGCTGCACTTCAGACACAGACTCTTTCCAATAGATTTTAGCAGGATACACAATGGAGCAACACAGCAGCTAATTAAGAAAAAAAAATCTCTACTCTGTAAGTAATTATTTATAACAGCTGAAAGAACAAGCAAGACAGAAATGTTAGGGATGCAGCATGGAAACACACACACTAAATCACTGCAACCTAATTAGAAACAAACTACTAATGACCTAAAAAGATTCATTGTTAGCTCTGACTGGAGCTTCTGGAAATAAAAAGGCTGTTTCCTGTCACCATAAACCACAACTGCCTAATAGCTAAGACTCCCTCTGGTGTCCTTTTTTCCTGTACAATGCAATGTTTACTGTGAGTCAACAACGGACCTTCAGTACTAAACTGATGCTTTCCTGGAGACCCAATTAATGCTTCACAAAAGTTTCAGCTGGGTTTCTCTGGTTTTCCCCCCCCCCTTTTTTTTTTAAATTAAAAAAAAAAAAGCATGTTAGTACAGCTTCCTTGTTGTACAAAGAGCAACAAAAGCCACCCAGGTAGTCATTCTACACCCATCCGTTATAGCTAAACAAGATGCCCACAGGAGGACTGAAGTACCAAGATCAGCTACAGCAGTACTCCATCTAGTGGCCTTAGCTTAGAAGGTCCTAATCTCATACTGCCTTTTTTGGTTGGTGGTCTTGACTACAAGACTTTATTTCCATTTATTTTACTGTGCTGCAGTGAACAAAGGCTTTCAGCAATGTTGTACCCCAGCCAAATTACATTAATCTGTAAAAAACCAACAGTATGTGCCATGAGATTCTCTAAAAACTGAACAAAAACGATCTCAGGCAGAGTATCATCCTTATAATTAACTGTAGACAAACGTTGCTTTGACTCGCAGCACCCACTCCCCAAGCAAACGGTACCTAAACATGATTGTACATTCAGTTCCTGCTTCCCTAATGTTCTAGTATGCAGTAGAGCATGTACTGAAATACATACCTTAAACATCATTTCAACACTTAAACCTTAGCATCAGCCACTACACAGGAACTCTTCCAAACACCTCCCAAAACAGAAAAGTGTATGCAAAGTTGCATATAAATAGCAAAGAGACTGCATACAAGTATGGATATCTTTCCTTGGAGCTACTGTCAGAAAATTAAGTGTGGACCACTGTCCACCTGTGTGAACCAGACAAATCTAAGGACATTTTGGTTTTTGCTAACTCTGTTCAAACAAGACTTGGTAAGTATCACTATTGCGGGGGGGAAGAGACAGCAACATGTAGAGTGAAAGCAAGTAAAAAACCAAACCCTCAAGTATCTTTTGAATAAAATGAAACCTTGCAACCAAAACTTGTACTTGCACAGGTCACAAGCAATTTTTGTCTGGTTAACAATAGCATTTGAAACATGGGACAAAAGAAGTTTTTTGGTAAAAAAAACAAACCAAAACAAAAAAGGACCCGAGGGAATGGCAGGAAGATGTGCCAGGGGAGGTTTAGGCTGGATATTAGGAGAAGGTTCTTTACCCAGAGGGTGGTGGAGCACTGGAACAGGCTCCCCAGGGAGGCAGTCATGGTGCCAAGCCCAATGATATTCAAGAAGTACTTGGACAATGCCCTCAGACACATGGTGTGAATTTGGGGCTGTCCTGTGCAGGGACAGGAGTTGGACCCGATGATCCTTTGGGTCCCTTCCAACTCAGGACATTCTATGACTCTATTAAAAAAACCCAAAAAAGCTGTTTAAAAAACAAAACAAACATACACCACACACCAGGACCCACAGATTATCTTCATTTGTAAAAAAATGACAGCAGGTGCAACAGTTGACTGCCATGATGTGCTGACATAATGAAAGACTTCCCTTTGCAGTTCTGAAATCTGCAGAAAAAGCTGAAACCACATCCAAAGGAACGTTAAACTTGCAGGGAGGATTTGCTCCTTCCCATCACACAGGGAGAAATTTTGCTTCTTGATACAGCAAAAAGCGATGGGAGGCAATAAAAACAATCTCCTACCATACATTCCTTTCATTTTTCCTTTTTTACAAAGCCATCGTGTAAAAACTTAAAGGAAGTCAGGTTCAAAACAAGAACGCATTAACATTGCTTTCTGACTTAAATGCAAGCTGGATTCATCTGTAAGACTGCATCAGACAACTGGTTTTATTTTCATTTAAAAAAACCACAGGTGACTAGTACACTGCCCAAGCATGTCACTGGTGATCTTGAAATTAAATTTGTATCACTCCCCACTCTGCATATAGGACTCTTGCTCACAGAAACAAAACCCACGTACTGATCACTTGCAAGACCATTCCAAGTCTGGAACGGAAGTGAGGAAAGCCTACAGCATCTTTCACCTGCTGGAAAAGGGTAAATTTTAATCTGTTCAACACAGAGGGGAAAGAAACCCCAAACGTCAGTGGGACAAGATCTATAGACATCCAGTGTGAATTTTTAAACACTTCAATCCTGGTAAATGGAAAGAAGTCATACCACCTCACATCGCAGAATGAGAAATACTGCTTACATGTGAACTTCACCTCGTACTCTAGGTACAAGCTGAGTTAGCCTGCTTGAGACAGCATCATTCATGGATACTGTTCTTTCCGTAGAAGAGTGCCAAGCAATGCAGAAGGTCCTTAAAAATTAGAAAGACCCCTGTGGGTTTACTGGGACAATTTAGGCTGTGGAAATTTGCACACAGCAGGATGTATTACAGTTAGAGTCAGTACAAGAGTTGGAGATTTCTTAGCTATTAAAAAAACACCGAGCAAACACACACACATTTCTGACCTAAAACATCTCAGCAATGAGGCTAAAAGGAATAAGTTGTTCACCTAACCTGGGGTACCAAATCAAATGTCTAGGCAAGCTACCTCCTTCTCAGTTGATATCTTGCCTCCTATTATAATCATCCAACTGCTGACAGTCTCTGCAGCTCACACCCTCCTGACTCGGGCATTCTGACACAGACCACTACCACAGGAGTTTTGCAGAGTCAAAGGTACAGCAGCAGCAAGCACACGCTGCTACTGCCTTTCAGCTGTCATCTAATGATCATAAGGGGAAAATACAGTAAAACAAATTCATAGGTCACAAGTCTTACTCACTTTTTTCTTTCTTCTCTCCATCTAGCAATCTCTTCTGGACTATCTAATTTTATTCTTTTAGCACCAGGTGCATGTGCCTAAGGAAAAAGTAATTCGTAAGTGTTTAAAAGGGGAAGGAAAAAAACCACAAGAAAAAAAGAAAGCATCGTTCTGCTAACTATAGTAGTATCACACTGTTTTCACCTCCAAAAGTGATGAGACTGCATACAGTGATTATAAAATGAATCCATTAAAAAGAACCTCATAGCATTCAACGTATTTTAATCCACAACATTGTCTTACAACAGGTTCTACTCAGAGGTGATACATTTTCCTTCCAGAAGGATGAAAGCAAGCCTCTAAAGAATTAGAAGAGGGACTACAGTAAAGATTGCATAGACTTATATTTTGGGCCCGGGGGAATACCTACATTCTTCCAGTGTATCTGAACTATCTTCTCATGTGCGCTGAAATTGCAACCTTCTTCCGTGCACTGCAAGATAAGAGGGTGAACTTAAGACACACCAAGTTACACAAACAAATTATAAACAAGCATTCGAGTACACTTAAATGAACTCAGTGCAAGATGCCTGTACAACTAGTTATCCAGAACTTTTAAGCTACTCAGTTTCAAAACAAATGTGACTGTAAAAACAGGAAGAAGGGATATGTACTTCTAAATGTCATCTGATTTTAGAATAACCAGTGAAGCCAACGTATCTGACAAGTGGAGATAACGTGAAGTTAACCTACGAGAAAGGATTTGCAAGACTCTCCAATTTCAAATTTCGATGCTTCTTTGCAATAAAGGAGTGGATTTTTAAAATATGCTTTCCACATTTAGCCTTTTCACACAAAGAATTTTACATGCTATACTGATGTCAATGAATTAATCACTATCACTGGGGTGACTCTGCAATACTTCGCAAGACAAACATTAAAATTACTTCAGCAATAAAACCAAAAATACAAGTGAGAGCTCCCCTACACACAGCATTCAAAAAAAATCCCCTATTAACACTTTTTGTCACTCTGGAATCTCTTCACTAAGTCTTTCATTCAAAGAGTGACTACAGCTAGCTACTTATGACGCACAAAGTTAAAAATCAAAGTGTAAATAAAACAAGCCAAACTCGTCAACCTGTTTATGTTGTGAAATATGTTCATCATACTTCTCCTGGTTTTTATAGCCACGGTCACAGGTATCACAATAATGAGAGAAAACTGGCTCTTTTTTCTTTTTGGTCTGAAAAAAAAAAAAAAAGAAGAAATCAACTCAAGATTGCAGCTACAGGATTACAAGGTATTCCTATTTTAAATTAGATGTGAAACACTTTCGTTGAGTATTTTTGTTAGTAAAGCCATCAATTAAAACATGTTTCATCAGCTCTTCCCCCTACCACCTTTCCATCAATTATCACTTCTGCAAACTTACCAGGCTGGCACAGGTTTCTCGAGGGCTGGGAGGAAAGCTAGGCTACAGTCCTAAGTCTCCTCCCCATTAAGTCAGACCATGCCTGTTCTTATGTGACTTGTAAGAGCTCAAAGACCAGCAGAGATCATTCCTTCTCCCGCTACACACATCAGGGTGACCTGGCTGTCTGGTCCTGATAATATAACAGAGCGCTAATACAATTTAGGTACTCAGGCATCACCATAGCAAGGGCTTTTCTAAAGCAAACCTGTGTTAGAATTTGGTTGAAATGTATCTTTATTTCAACAGGCTCAAGATTTGCAGGCTGATTGTCATATGTTTGATCTCTTGTAAGAGCAGGCACATTAGACAAGAGTATGGGGTCTCTGTAGTACCATGGGGGAAGTTCCACACAACTGTCACTGACACAGAATCACAGAATGGTTGGGTTGGAAGGGACCTTTAAAGGTCATCTAGTCCAACCCCCTGCCATGGGCAGGGACACCTTCCACTAGATCAGGTTGCTCAAAGCCCCATCCAACCTGACCTTGAACACTTCCAATGATGGGGCATCCACAACTTCTCTGGGCAACCTCTGCCAGTGTCTCACCATCCTCATCGTAAATAACTTCTTGCTTATGTCCAGCCTAAACCTACCCTCTTTTGACGGTTTAAAACCACTACCCTTTGGCCTATCACAACAGGCCCTACTAAAAAGTTTGTCCTCATCTTTCTTATAAGCCCCCTTTTGGTACTGGAAGGCTGCAACAAGGTCTCCCCACAGCCTTCTCTTCTCCAGGCTGAACAACCCCAACTCTCTCAGCCTTTCTTCATAGGAGAGGTGTTCCAGCCCTCTGATCATTTTTGTGGCCTTCCTCTGGACCTGCTCCAACAGGTCCATGTCTTTCTTTCACTGGGTACCCCAGTCCATACCTTTGGCTTGTTATTTTCTTCTGGAAAACGTTTGTTAAACCCAGGCGCTTGTTCACCTTGCCATTTCTGGGAGAAATTGCCACTTCCACCTTCAAAAAAAACAAACAAACAAACAAAAAACAACAACAACAACAAAAAAAACAACAAACAAACAGCCAGTTATGCATACAGCTGGTAAAATACACGCCCCTGCTACCTTGGTGGGCCCCGCTGTGGTGGGGAAGGGCCTGAGGGAGACACAAGTCAGGGCTGCACGCCCAGCACAGGCACCGGGGCACCTGCTTGGAGGGAGGGGGAAGTTCTCCACCCCCCAAGTGTTAGGGACAGCCCCAGGGTCCCCGAGGAGCCCACGAGCCGGAGAGATGACCTCCCCGCCATCCCTCACCGGCGTGGGGGCCCTGCGGTTTCTCCCCGTAGGTCTGCGGGCACCAGGCGGCGGGCGGCACGTAGGTGTCGGGCGGCGGGTAGCTGTTGGGCTGGGGCGGGTAGTTCTCGGCGGGCGGCGGGCAGGGCCCGGGGGAAGCCCAGAAGCCGGTCCCCCAGGGGGGCGGCGGGCAGAAAAACGGCGGCGGAAGCCCCGGCGGTGGCGGCGGGTACCAGGCGAAGGGGTTCATGTCGGGCCCAAGGGGAGCGGCCACCCGGCTGCAGCCCCGCGCCGCAGTCCGCTCCCGCCGCCCTGCCACCACGTGGGGCCGCACCGGCGGCCGCCACAAAACACGTCACTTCCAGGGCTCAGCCGCTCGCCCTGGCGTGCGTCATCCGACGGCGGCGGCGGGGCGGGGCAGGGGTGGGGGATAAGGAGAGGGCGGGGCGGTGGGGCGCATGCGCGCTGCGCCACGACCCCCCCCCCCCCACACCCTCCCGCCCCCCCCCCGCCCCGTCCCGGCCATGGCCCGCGAGCTGATCGGCCCCGCGCTGCCGCCCGGCTTCCCGCGCCGCGCCGAGGCGGACCCGGACGAGGACTTCGGCCAGGGTGAGGCGCCGCGGTCGCCCACCCCCGCCCCGCCTCGGCCGCCTCCCCTCACCCTGCCCGGGGCTCGGGGGGGCGGTCAGGGGGGCTCCCCCTTTCCCGGCTCCCTCCTTCCCGGCTCGGGGGCGGCCGCCTCCCCCGTCCCACCGCGCAACACGGCTACACGCGCGTGGCAGCCCCGCGGGGGGGGGGGTAGGGGGTGTCTCACCGCCCCTCAGCGGCCCCTCGGTGGGTCCGGGTGGTTTCGGAGGCCGAAAAGGGCGTGGGCTTTATAGTGGCTTTTTCAGGAAAGAAAAACCTCGCGTGGTGGGGAACTGCAGGTGTGAAACGGTCTAAAACCTGTTTGGAAAAAATACTGCATTGATCTGTTTATTATTTTCCTGCTCGAGTCCCGTACGTGCTTTTAGGCCCGTGTTCTTCGGTAGCTCCGAGTGCGAA
This sequence comes from Morus bassanus, assembly GCA_031468815.1. Classification (NCBI taxonomy): domain Eukaryota; kingdom Metazoa; phylum Chordata; class Aves; order Suliformes; family Sulidae; genus Morus; species Morus bassanus. The sequence goes on along the minus strand of CM062568.1, from coordinate 33,002,181 downwards.
GTGATTGTCAGGGCAGTGATCGTGCCCCTGTGCTCGGCACTGGTGAGGCCGCACCTCGAACACTGTGTTCAGTTTTGCGCCCCTCACGACAAGAAGGACACTGAGGTGCTGGAGCGTGTCCAGAGAAGGGCAACGAAGCTGGTGAAGGGTCTGGAGAGCAGGTCTTATGAGGAGCGGCTGAGGGAGCTGGGGTTGTTTAGCCTGGAGAAGAGGAGGCTGAGGGGAGACCTTATCGCTCTCTACAACTACCTGAAAGGAGGTTGTAGCGAGGTGGATGTTGGTCTCTTCTCCCAAGTTACCAGTGATAGGATGCGAGGAAATGGCCTCAAGTTGTGCCAGGGGAGGTTTAGATTGAATATTAGGAAAAATTTCTTTACCGAAAGAGTGCTCAGGCACTGGGACAGGCTGCCCAGAGAGGTAGTGGAGTCACCATCCCTGGAGGTGTTCAAAAAACGTGTAGATGTGGCACTTCAGGGCATGGTTTAGGAGGCCTGGTGGTGTTGGGTTGATGGTTGGACTTGATGATCCTAGAGGTCTTTTCCAACCTTAACAATTCTGTGAAGTTTGTGGGCAGAAAAAAAAGGCGGTGGTTAGGTCTTCGCAGCATGCTTTCCTTTGTCAAACCAAAACATGTCATGAAGCTGTCGTTTTTCAGTCAGCTATCCTTGGGATGCAGAAGTGACTTGTGGCCAGTGAGGCCACGGTGCCTCACCTGCCAGCATCTCCAGTGTTGAGGGCAGTCACATCAGAAGTGGGACCTCTCTGAGACCAGTGGACTGCTGGGCTGGCTCTTCTGCCGTGGAGCTGTTTCCCCCACTTAAACTCTGACACGTTCTGTATCAGTATGTCTGGAAGTAGCAGTTTGAGCGTTAATGCTGTCTGTCCTTCATCCAGGTTCACATCACTGGTATACGTGTTCAGTTTCTGGCAGTATTTGGTGATCATTTGGTTATTCCAAACAAAGCAGCTCCAGTGGGAAAGGTTTGCTGTGCTCGCCTGCTCTTCTTATTTCTTAATCCAGAAGAGGGAGCAATAGGAAGAGACTAAAGCTGCTGCCTTAGTTGATACCATAGCAACACCACGCTCTGAGCCTGTAGCTTGGCTTTGTGCTGAAGTCCTGACTACATGCTTGTTTGAGCTGATGCAGCCTTTGCTATTTATATTTGCGTTGATGGCTTATTCACTTTCTTTCTATTGACATACTGATACATGTTGCACATATCTGTATTGTGTATGAATCCACTGAACAAAATAAGTTAAACTTATCATTAGGCCAAGGTTTCGTGATACCAAGTGTTTTGGCAGTATCTAGTCTAGGTTATTCAGCCTAGTTTGTCGTAGTTTGTCTGAGTGTACACCAGCTCCATGGTAGTACAGTTACACTGGCAGATCTGCTTGGGGATTTCTGTGTGAAGTGGATGAAGGAATTTATTTGCCTTTAAAAAAAACAAAACCCACCAAACTGGGGGGTTGTTTATTTGTTTTTATAACTTTTATAAACTTTTCCTGACTTACAACAGCTTGGCACAACAACTAAGTGTACCTGCTCAACACGAGGCATACCACTGCAGTGCAGAGGAGGAAGAGAGAGCAAGTGCTTTGGCGTAACACACTTTGATGTACAGAAGTACAGCTCCAACTGGAGCCCTGCACCTGGAGGTTCTGAGTGGCAAAATCATGTGGTGGGGCTGCCACAAGCGTCTTCTGTGCTGTAACACTTGCTGGGTCTTGAGATAGAATGAGCAGAACTTTTTTTTTTTTTTAATTAAGAAAAACTGAAGATGTAGTAATTGTAACTTGTGTAATTACATTGATGTTAATGTGATGTTTTGCGTTGTGAAACATCAGCAGAGTTAAAAGCTCGGTTGTTCATTTCCTTGTGCATCCCTGCCTCGGAAGATAAGGCAGTAACTAAGGTGAAGTGCCAGTTGTGGCTCTGCCTGTAGGTCAGCACAGGGGGAGCCAAAATGGGCTTTGCCAGGAGATACCAACCTCCGCTGGTGTCAGAGAACTGATGCTACTCAGACCCTGCGATGCTTAATCAGGACCAGGATGGGAGCAAACGGTAGTTGGACAGGCTCAGAAGCTCATCCCTGGTAAATCCTTTACCTTTCCTTCTTCAGCTTGTCACCGTCCACTCCGCGGGACACGCTCATCTCCCAATTCTTCATCTCCTGGTGATTCTTCGAAGCTGGCCTAAATGTGCTCCTGCTGGAAGAATCATAGTTCCTTTGGCCGATTTGTCCCTGCCTCTGTGCTGTCCCTGTACCAGCAGGAGAGAAGTGCTAGGGAGTGGCTAAAAATAGCCAGAGATGCAGAAGCAGGTTTTGGCTATTTCAGCACTGAGGCCACATTTGTTAAAGTACAGATGCATTACGTGGTACGTCTGAGCTGATCTGTCACTGTTGCTGAAGGTGAAAGGCCCTACTCCTGTCTGTCCTTGAGTGGTTCCTAGTGCCTGGCTGATAGCGTGACAGACTGCTTAGAATCACCAAATACAGCAGAAATTAACCTAGCAAAATCCAAAACAAAACAAAAAGTAGTTTTTCATTTGGCTTCTGAATTGAATTGACTTAATTTTCAGGCGGATAGTCACCAGAGCCAGCTCAATGGAGATGGCAAGTCAGAGCAGCAATAGTAGGATGGCTACTTATAGCAGCTGTGAAACATTCACTTCAGTCTGACTTGAGACGTATCCTTGGTCTGTTTCTCTCCTCTCACTCCCCAAAATTTTCTTCTCACATTTTCTTATCCCACTGCCCTGCTCTGAGTTGTTCCGAGTTCTGGTTACCTCCTCACTTTCCTGTTGCTGTACCATTGCTACATCCATTTCTCTTCCTCACTTCATCGGTTTTAGTTTCTCCTTTGATCTGTATCTTTCTGCTTTTCCGTGGCTCTCGGGGAATTTCATTCATGGAATTCTCGTTAGGTGTTGGCCTCCCTCCTTACCCTTTCCTTTCTTTGCTCCCAGAATCTATGCTTAGCAGTTCCCGTTCCTTCATCTCTACTCTTCCCTGTGGTTCCCCACCCCACCCCGATCCATAGCTGTATTCTCGTCTGTGCTGATTATTAGTCTCAGTCAGTACCATGAGAATACTAATTTTTACTCCCCATTCTCCCAAGTCTCTTCCTCCTCCACTTCTTTCGCCATGTCCAATCACTTTTCCTTCCCCAGGCTTTAAATGCCATTTTCCCTTCAGGAACCAGTCTCTGCCTCTCTCTTGTTTCTGATTGTCCTGCTTAGGCTGCAGTTCCATCAACAAGCAGTTCTTTGAGGGGAGTGCTGGGTTTTGCAGTGTTATTTTTATGCCTCTTAAGTTTCTTGATCCAGTTTATTGCATAGCCCACACAAACAGTTGCGCCAGCATAACAGGGAGGAATTGGGATAGAAGGTGTGTATGTTAGCCCTGATGTTGGACAGTGTGTCAGGGGACCAGTCTCCTTCCTTAAATAGTTTTGCTTTTACTAGTGCTTTCCAGCTCCCAAAGCTGCTCCCAATTTCTGTCTTCCTCTGCGGTATCAGACTCATCAAACCGCATCTCCGTTTGCTCCTTTCACTCCAAGTCCTTTCTCTTACCTGCCTGCATTCAGAGCAAATGAAGCTCTGCTTTTGTGATATCAGGGCACCAGGTGGCTGGAGAAAGCTGCTGTGCGGGTTTTGTCTGGTTTTTAAGTGCTTTTTATCCAGTGGTGTTTCTCATACCAAAATGGGAGACTTCTTGATAGCAGTCTTTATTCCTATTTATCATTCATCTGTTGGTTCCCTCTCATCTTGGACTTTCCCTTTATAGGCTGGGGTGTTGTGTGTTTTTTCCTTCTTAGTGCTGAAATGGATTCGCATGTCCTGGTTAAAGTCTTTCCCGTTAAAACAGAAAACAACATAAGTGGCAGATCTGTCTGGATGCTTTGTAACTAGTAGACTGTCCTTGTTCTGTGTCTTGTGCTAAAGACAAGTAAAAGCTTTACGAAGCTCACTTGAAGGACTCAGTTTCTGCCTAGCCTTTGTCAGCTAACAATGGAACCGTAATCTGTATCAGGTTTTATTTTGGACCATCAAAAAGTCGTAGTTCTTTAACTGGAAATGTAATTTCCTGATACCCTTAATTTACGTGGTTTTATTGCACCCCATCTTTTCATCTAACCCTTGACTATTCATAAAGCTAACAATGTCTTTTCCCCACCAAAACATCTTTCTGTCCTGTCAATCTTGGACTCAATGCTTGAAATATTAAAAGTAGGAATGGTGTCTGTGTTTCAGGATGCTAAATCATCGGTAGGATCAAATCTCCATTATATCGGATGACTGTTCATTCTGCGTGTGTAAACTGGTGCTCGCCCTGCATGTTCTGCCCTGGATCTGGGAAGGGCTCTTACCTTGGGACCGCTGCTGGTCTTTGCTTACTCCAGTGGGCCCTGTGTTGATTGAGCCTGTGAGGGTATCTGTGTTAAGTGTCTCGTTTCGGGGGGCATTCGCTGCTAGGATCAGTGGCTAAGCTACGGCTGGACCCAGGGTACATGGCACTATATCCAAATAAGTCTATAAAGAACTGTGCCTGCTGGTAGGGACAGTGCCAGAAACAGCTCAGGCCTGTTAGCAGTGTTAGTGTCTGAATTTTTCCTTTGCTGGGATATCCCCCCTCATCATTACTCCAGGGGGTGAAGCGTTGACTGGAGCACAAGAGCTCCATCCACAGCCCCTGCCTTCTGACAGCAACGATTCTTTGAAGTCTGAATGCCTAAATCATCCCTTTTTCAGCAGAGTACCTAAGTCTGTGCATGCTGTTCACGCTTAGCTGAACTGGGAATAACCTTAATCGTTAAATCATTCCTAAAGCAGGCTGGCAATTAAATTCCACTAATCTGTGGTCTCCCATTCTCTGTAGGTACAAATGATGTGATTCTTCACTAGCAAGCTTCAAATGCTTTATTAAGGTGGTATTTTCTTTTAAATATACCACTTTATACCCTATGCATTGAAAATCAGTTGTTAGATAAAACGGGGCTTTCTAGTCCTGTTCCAGAAGACATTCATGTAGTAACAGATTGGTAATGTACTACTTTAATTCGGGGGGGTTGTCCATTGAAATACAGTGCTGAAAAAAGTAACTTCTAGAAGTTTGTTTAGATACCTTCTCTACATACTAGACAGAGCAGTGATTGAATAAACTTAATTCCAGGTAGATATGTGTTTTGGGAATACCAAGATAGATCATACTCATTTGAAATGTTTAATAATAAGTATCCCAAATAACTCTGGATGTTCAGTTGCAGGACCTGCGCTGCCTCCAGGCTATAAAAGCAGCTGTAGCTCAGAGACTCCTGACAGTGATGACAACTCAGAATCTCTTCCTCTACCCAGAGATACAAACAGAGATTCTGAAGAGGAGACAGAAGGAGATCCAGCACCCAAGTGAGTGTGTTCTTAGGTTATTTTTTATATTTACATTGTACTGCAAATGAAATGTGTCTGCATAAAGTATGAGAAAGGGACAGTAGTATATAAATAAAAAGGTAAACCCTCCACCTGTGTAAAACTTGATGACATGTTCTGCACATTCTTTGCAGTCAAGAATGTTCAGCTGTCCTGTTTGGCACCCTGCGGTGGAATTAAGTTATTTAGGGCAATCAGGCCTCTGTATTTGCATGTTTCATTTTAGTTCTGCAATTAAAGTAATAAAATCCTTAATGTTTTGTTTGTTTATACTAAGGACAGACACCACTTTTTGTGTATGTAAGGATTTGGTACTTGCATTTTGCCCTGTTTCTGGTATACTGTCTCTCACTGAGAGGTCATAAGAGCTACTTACGGGTGTTAATTTATGCATTCGATTGAGTCAACTCTAATTAATAAAACCTGAATTGTTTAGCAAATAGCAGGAGTCTGCATGCACTCTCATTTGGTGGGGTTGATTACTCACAATTGCTGTGTGAAGAACTTGTGTGTGTTTGTGCTAGGCATTGTATAAGGGACTTGAAGGGCATTATGCCATCTTAATGAGCGTTAGAGTAATTATTGCTCGCTTTTTTCTTGTTGTCTTATTCAAGAGTTTTTCAGTTCATTAGAATTGAACTCGGAAAAATACTAATCAAAATGCAGACTGTATAAAAATGGAGAAAGAAGTGTGCTGAATTAAAAATTACTTTGTGACTAGAAAATGGTATTTCAGCATTATACTGCTCTTCTTTCTACAGCAAAAGCATTCTTAATGTTTTTTTAAATGTCAGAGCGTTTTTGGAGTGAAGCTTATGCTCCCGATTTTTTAATTGCTTCAAATTATTTTGGATCTTTTTGCACTGTTTCCTTGGTAACAGGAGGATATTTAGTACATAAGACTGTCTGGAATAATTTTATGGGGTTTTTTGCTTTTTAAAATGTAGATAATTTCTATGCATGTCAAGGTAATTATTAAGTGAAATCTCTGTATTTGCAGAAAACCAAAAAGAATTCAGGAAGACGATGACGATGATGGCTTTTTTGGGCCTGCTCTTCCTCCTGGATTTAAAAAACAGGATGATTCTCCAGAGAGGTAATTAAAATGGAATTATATTCAGACTCTTTTCCTTAAAACACAGTTATTTTAGATAAAATATTTTGTGGCACTATTACAGAACACTTCAGTTGTGCACTTCAGATTCAGATGATTAAAAATGCTTCCTCCCCGTTCTGAGGACAGGAACAGCATTCCCTTGAAACAGAACGCGTGGCCCTCCTAGCCCTGGTGGGAAGGTTGGAGAGAAAAATAAAAAATGTGAATTGGCTGGGTTATATTTTGAATGTCAAGTTTCTTCCATTTCTTATGATAGGTCTCAGATCAGTGTGGAAAAAACAAATTACAGGTACAAGGACCCAGAGTTCTGTAGTTCATTCTGGACTGGGAGGGAATAGGGCAGTTAGCTTTTGTGTGGTGCAATACGGTGCAGATTACTGAAATTGTTGTTTGCTAATGCACCAAGGCTTATTGTTTTCGTGTCTCCAGGTCGAACACTAATCTGAACAGTGTAGTGCTTTCTAGAAAGCAAGCTGTCAGGTCTAAGCAAAAAGAAGAATTATTTATAGACTGTGTCAGGAAGCTTTCCATTTGATTGCACACAATTATAAAATACTTTGCAAAAAACCCTATGGATTTTCAATGCAGATCTTAACCATGTCTCACAGCCTTCTAGTCTTTACATCAATCTGTGCACTGCCGTCTGAAATTATAATCCATAGTGAAGTTGGTACTTCCAAGGGGCCACTTTCTGATGAAAGGTACAAGAGAGTCTCTTGATCACTGTTATCTTCCTCAGAGCAACAGCAAGCTGGCAGATAAAATAAATCAATACCTACCTGTCAGGTATGAGTTTTCAGTTCTAGAAAGTGACTCAGTTTGTTGTCGAGCTGTGTATGTACTATACCATCTCAAAGGAAATTTCAAAGTTCAGATTTTTTTTAGTTTGGATAAATTTTTATGATGCTTGGCAGCAATTAGGAAGACCAGAATTTATGTAACTAAGGTTATTTGGAAGTATCCTCTTCCTGCATGTTTGGTTACACTTTGCTGTAATCAACTCTTCTGTACTTGTGTACAGAACTCTTCTGCAATTGTGGGTATCATGCTCAGTGGGTTCATTTGGTGCTTTGATGGTCCCAAGAGTAACTAATGGTTTTTCTTTTTCTTGCGTTTCATATGCACAATGAGTTAATTTAATCAGAAAATTTATGAAGTCGGTAAAAATAATGTGATCTCTAATAAAGTAAATAAATACTTGTAGCTTTTAATATCAGCAGAGGTAGCCTTCTTGCTTTCTTGATTTTTTTTTTGACATGAATACTCCTGTGGTAAAATGTTATGTCAAAGTGTGGAAAGGAAAAGAGGAAGAAAAGAGGGAACTTGTAGTTTGAAGGTCAGAGAGATGAGCAGTAACACAGGTGGTCACCCATCATATGGTCTTAGTCTTTTGTATGTTCACCCAACTTTTATTTCTACTTAGCAGTTTACTTCCAAAACTCTGGATAACTTGCATTTACATTCAGAGGGCAAGAGTCTGCTCTGTGGCTGTGAGTATGAAAGATTTAAGCAGGAAAAGGCACTTGCTAGGGTTTTTTTGTTGTTGTTTTTTGGTTTTTTTTCTTTCCTAGCTCACCGTACGACTGCTCCTAGCACACACTGAGAAAGCAGATGGAGCGGAGCTGGTTTGCACCCAGCCCGATTCCCTGAATAGGTGGGAAAGGTGTGATGTGTGGGAAGAGCCTTGTCTATCTTCCACCCCCGTACACCTGGCAGTCTAGTTGTGTTGACACATTGAGGCGCGTAAGCTGTGCACAGTGTAGACACAATGCTGTTAACTGTCTCCCTGCTGCATTGCCCTTAGCGTTGAGTAGATTGCCAGCTGACGGTCTAGCCGTGAATAATTGAAACAAATGCAGGCTGTTTGTTTCAAAGTACGGACATACTGTTTATTAGCTCTGTGTGACATACTCATTCTTTTAGGAAAGCTTTTGTTCTGTTACATCTTTCCAGACTTGTCAAAGCAACATAGTCATGATTAGGAGCAGCTAATGTGGCAATTTGCAGCTTGTTAAGAATTGTTTGAATCGTTCCAGGGTAAAATATATATATGAACAGATTTCCTTCACCTTTGGAAAGGATATTGCTGTTTATGAATGTTAGACAGAAGTGTAGCACTTGTAAATATTCCCGAAGTATTCACACATCAAGGTAAAGAGCGAAGGTTATCTTAAAAAATTTTATGTTATGCATCAGAAGAATACTGAAATACCCATCTTGAAACATGCATTAGCAAGGACTCCAAGTCCAACAAGAGGAAAACGTTGTTTACCATGCATGAAATCCAATATTCATTAAATGAAAGCTTAATTCATGACAAGTTTGGGGTGTTTTTTTGAATGTGTACAGATAGGTACCGAAGTTGCCAACAGCAGCAAAATGTGTTTAACAGAGTTTTATTTATATTCACTTCATCTGTTCAGAGAGCCTTTGGACATCCAGGAAACTGTCAAGAATCATGCTGGCTGTGTGCTGCTGAGGAAAGACCCAACAGGGTTATTCATGTGGGAAAAAAAAAAAGGATGGAAATGGAAAGCATGGGAGGAATGAATGTGGGAACCATTTTTCTATTCCTTGGAAGAGCCTCTGAGCTGCGACAGAAGCAAGGCAGAGTATTTGAGATCTGCTCTTTTTCAGAAGTTGCACAGATACAGCCCACAACATAGATGTTCTTCTATATTTTAGTATAAAGCTTTTTTCATAGTTTGGTTTAACTGTCTCTCCATGCAAAATAAAGGTACTTGTATGCTAAAATAAAAGGTTATTTTGGCCAAGTCTGTATAGGTTTAAATTTAGTCTCTTTAAATTATATTGGGAATTTAAAATATGGTCTTAACAAGAAAGCAGTCAGAAAGGAACAGAGGAAAATAAAAGCTGTTTCTTTTTTGCAGCAGCTAGGTGGGAGTGGAACTTCAAATTTAACCCAGACTTCTTGCCTGGGTTTGAAACCTCACCAGTGCCGTCATCCTGGCCTGAGCTCACATTTATCACTTGTGTCTGTCTATCTGTGGTGGGCTTTCTGGCAGGACTTTCTGCTTTTTATTTCCCCTCTTCAAATCCTGATAATAATATCACTGCAGCAGGGCTGTACTGATTAGATTACGTGGGATTTAGTAGAAGACCATAATTAGCATAATTCAATTCATGTTGTGTTACATTTGATCACCCTAAAGCTCAGAAACTGAAGATTATAATAAACAAGATCTCTGCTGATACATTGTGAGGATACTGTCACTTGGATATTTCTGCAGGTGATAATTGTTTGGGTTTTTAATTAGCTTTTATTAGCTTTAAAAAATATGGTGGATTATTAAGAGGAACTCCTATACAAAAGTCTTTTCAGTACTGCAGGCACCGTTTGTAGTACGCTTTGAAATGTTTTCACCACTGGAAAGAGATTTTCACCTTTCTGTGTTCATGGAGACAATTGAATTATACTGCTTGCAGAGCTGCTGTCTAAAAACAAGTCAGTGAAGTTGCCTGAGACCGCAAAACTTTTCCTCTCTCGTCCCCACTCCAAGGGAAAATAAACTTAAAATCAGAGCAGTTCACTGATTCTGTTTATTGAAGGACAGTGAAACTGTGGTGCAAGGCAAGAATGAACGAAATTGGCTTTGTTGCTAGAGAGAGAGTAGCATATACTTGACCTCCCACCTTTCATTGCTCTTGAATCTGGTGAAGGAAGCTAGGGAAGAAAAAAGCGGGTGTCCTTGATTACATGCTGCAACTTTTCCCAGTTTTCTTGCATCCTAGCTGTCTGCAGAGGTCCTCCAGGAAAACAGAGAAACTCTTCTTATTCAGTTATTTCTATGGTGTGCGCATAGGGGGCACACTTGACATGGGGAGGATGGAGAATCACACTTCTCATCAACATTTCATTTTTATTTTTATATTAATCTATTACATTTTTTTTCCTGCAGCAAACAGTGGAAGGCTGTCATTTAATGTACTGTCCATGTTGGTTATGTTACTTCCAGGGTTTTTTTCCCCCCCTCAACTGAAAACCAAGATTTCAATTTTTTTTCCCTCTCAAGGCCCATTATAGGTCCTGCATTACCGCCTGGCTTTAAGAAACCTTCACAGGACACCGGGAATAGCAGATGTTCCATAGGACCGTCTGTTTCATCAGAATTCCATACCCAGGTTTGTGAAAACCAGAAGCCTTTTGTTTTAGTACAAGCTATCTGAAATGCTTAAACAACTAGGAGCCTGAAAAAGTCTACTAGACATACTTTTCAGCATGACAGTTTAATTTTAGACCGGAAAGTGTCTGGCATATTTTTGCCTGAGTCAAATACTGAAGCATAAATAAGCCTTAAAAAAGAAAAAGGCTAGTCTGGTTTGTTGTGATTTTGCTGTTAGACGGCTGAGGCACTCAATGAACAGAAGATCTAGGCATCTTAAACTGCAGTCATGGTAATTCTTCCTAATGTTTTTTCCATTCTTTCTTTTGGTGTGATGTCCTTCACAAATGAACATCTTGGCAAAGTTCAAATTTTTAAAGACATTTAAGAAGTAATGCAACCTGTTAGAATGAAAATATTTACCTATAATTCAAGCTTTTACTCCTTTGCTGATGGGGGAGCAAAATGCTTGAATGTTTCACATATCTTCACCTCCTTAAAAATGTTTATTAGTGGATGCGTTAAATAAGTTTATCCAGAAGAATACAATCAAGAATGACACTACAGTGTCACTAATTGTCCTTATCAATAGCAAGATGATACCTGTAACTGGGAGTAAGGAAGAGCAGGGCACTGACACTGACACAGTTTTTTGGTTCGTGTTTTTTGACTGTTTTTGTCAGGTTAGGTGAAGACTGGGTAGAAGTCCTATAGTGTAATCCCTAGCTGCAAAATAATGCATGTACTACTAAAGAACATTCAGGAATAAGTTGTGTGATAAAATACAGCTAAAAGTATGGTGAAGATTCAGCTCCCTAAACGTGGGCCTCTAGTACCATTCTGAGGGATTTGAATCATCTGCAGTGGCAGATAGGGAGTAGCGCCTTAGAGAAGCCCACATCCTTCTTGAGCAGCACCTCTTAAGCCAGGCAGGATACCCTAAGACATCAAAAATGCTGTGCTGGGTACCAGTGTTCAGGCAATTGAATCTCTCTCATGCTATGAAAAACTAAATATTGATTCCTTGTAAGAATTGGATATTGGGAAAAATTTCTTTACCGAAAGAGTGGTCAGGCACTGGAACAGGCTGCCCAGAGAGGTGGTGGAGTCACCATCCCTGGAGGTGTTCAAAAAATGTGTAGACGTGGCGCTTCAGGGCATGGTTTAGGAGGCCTGGGGGTGTTGGGTTGACGGTTGGACTTCATGATCCTAGAGGTCTTTTCCAACCCTAATGAGTCTATGATTCTGTGTTTCTAATTAACAGTTATTCTGTTTATTTCTAAAATACTTTAACTCCAAAGGACATGCAAGACGTGCTAGGAAGGAATGAGACAAAGGCTGCTCAGGAACTTCACTTTTTGATTAGTAGTTGCAAAGTATATAATTCTCCAGCCTCCTACAGCGAGTGTTGTCATAATCCTTCATGAAGAATGATTGTCTGACATTTTTAAGATACTCATTGTCTTACAACTCCAAATAATGATTAAGCAATTTATTTCTTGAGGCAGCGATGTCAAAACTGATCTGCTTATATATTTTACAAACAAAAAAGTCTCTTTCCTCCTAAATAGATCTTCTAGCATCAGCTTTGTTACAGCTATTACAGAACCAAGCTTATTTTATTTTTTTTCTCTTTCTAATAATACTCTATCTTTTTTTACCTTTGAATATGATGAATAATTTTTCTTGTTTATTTTGTTGGTATTTATTTAATTATTTTGTATTCTAATACATCTTTAGGGGCAGCTTATTCCATGCTGATTCTTCCCTTTATATTGATTTCCTCTTCAAACTTGAAGGCAGTGTTTTTTAATGTTTGTTTCATTTCATATTGTTTGAGGCAGGTGGTAATAGAGTGTACTGAACTTAAGACTAATGAGAAAGGAAACAAGACATGCTTCTTCAATTAAAACTCAGCATGGAATTTGTCCTCATTCATCCTCAACTACTTTACAGTGCAATTTATTATGAAAGTCTTATATCTTTGCATTTTTTATTTGTTTGTACACAGAGAAAGGGAAGTGTTTTACTACCTTGGTTTCTCAAGATGGTTATTCCTCTTCCCCACCAGCTCCTTCTTTAACAAAAAATAGAGAAAGAAAATGCAGTCACCCTGTTCGCTAGAAGTTGAAGCAATATCGCAATGGTAGTTAATTAGTGAAATCTTGAGTATGTAAATGTTTTTGAGAAAAATGACAAGAGGAATTGGTGTTACCACCTTGCATTGATGGTGTTCATAGATGACCGGCTATTTCTCACCCTCCTCAGTCTTTCAGATCCATTTCATGCAACTGGTCATACAGCCATTAAATTTGCTAAGCCTCTTCTTGCACCTTGTGGTCCACAGCCATACGTAACTGTGTCTCTTGCTACCTGAAGCTTGCCTTCCCCGCTGTTCATACCTTTGCTGACTCCTAAAGGCAGACAGGGCCAACTGGCTTGGCTAGCTTGGAGCAGCGTCATTAAAGCCCGCCAGTTTCTGTAGCAAATGGCACATGTAGGAATAAAGTGGCTTATTTCACACCTGCTGTCTTCCTTAGCCCAAATCCCTCTACAGCAGTGGGCTGCCAGCTGTGAGCAGCCTGAAGTATTAGGCTTCAACTCAGTGGAGCAGGATACCTTTCCTGCTCTCCTCCTCCTTTTGCTCATCCTCCGTTCCCCATGCTCCCAGTAGGTGACTCTTCTAGTGAGATTCTGTACTCCGTTCTTGTGTTCTTCACTGGGTCACCTCTGCCTGGGCACCTTATTTTGCATAGAAAGCTCCTCATACTGTTTTTTCCATTGCTCATTGCTCTTGAGGCCTTATCTTCTCTTGTCATATCTTGGTTCTAGGTTGTCCACCTGCTAACTGAAGTTTGGTATGACAAAAACAAGGCATTCCCTCCCACCTTCTGCATGCTTCATTTGAATCTTCTTTGCCACCACCTTGTGTTCAGAATCACAAAATGGTAGGGGTTGGAAGGGACCTCTGGAGATATTCTCGTCCAACCCCCCTGCTTGAGCAGGTACACCTAGAGCAGGGGGCACAGGACTGTGTCCAGGTGGCTTTTGAATATTTCCAGAGAAGGAGAGTCCACAACCTCTCTGGGCAGCCTGTTCCACTGCTCTGTCACCCTCAAAGGAAAGAAGTTTTTCCTCATGTTTAGCTGGAACTTCTGTGTTCCCATTTGTGCCCATTGCCCCTTGTCTTTTCAGTGGTGCCCAGTGACAGGAGTCTGGCCCCATCCTCTTGACACCCACCCTTCAGATATTTATAAGCATTGATAAGATCCCCCTCAGTTTGCTCTTCTCCAGGCTGAACAAACCCAGGTGTCTCAGCCTTTCCTCATAAGGGAGATGCTCCAGTCCCCTGATCATCTTGGTAGCTCTCCGCTGGACTTGCTCAAGCAGTTCCCTGTCCTTCTTGAACTGGGGAGCCCAGAACTGGACGCAGTACTCCAGATGTGGCCTCACTAGGGCAGAGTAGAGGGGGAGGATAACCTCCCTCGACCTGCTGGCCTGCTCCTTTTTAATATTCTCAAGTAATGCTCTGTGCTTCCAGAGTATACAGCCTTGTTGTCATCCTACTCCCATTGCTTTATCACCCACATTCAGGCTGTAGCTAAATCTCTTCACTTCCATAGATACTGGGCACCTTAGCTTTGTCTCCAGGGCACTGTGGCGTGTCACGATTTTCTGTCCACATCTGTACTGTTTTAACTTGGAGGGACCTGTGAGCTTTCTGTACAACCCCTGGCACCTGCAAAGATTCTTTTTAACACCTAGTCCCTTTCAAACTTGGTTTTTTGAGCCGTTCTCCAAATAATTGCTTAGAATGGAATGTCAGAAGGGATTGAAGAAGCGAATGACAGAACCAAGAGATTAGACTGGCAGATACTATACGCCCAGGGGTGTAGTACCATGCATGCCACTGTGCCCTAGCTTGCACATTAATCTTTCTAGCATCCTAACAGAATCTGAGCTCAAGACAGTTCTTGCAGTGCAAAATTGCGATCCTTATTACGGAGATGCGTCCAAATGTTGCTTAGGATGGTAAAGCCCAAAGTATCAAAGGTGTATGCTTGTGTGTTTCAAAGTTACCTATGGCCACAGAGGCTACATGGCTGGTGCAGAGCAATGTAAAGTAGCAGGACATTGTGTATTGCCGCTGTGTTTACCAGCAGTGTTGCCTCACAGGAGATGGTGCTTTTGGAAACGTGGAGACTAAGTATCCATGTTAAAGTGCTAGAACAGGTCTAATCTGGAGTTTTAATCCAGGTTTTTGTTGTCTGACTGGCAGATAGATGCATTGCGTTAGGTTTATATGCTCTTCTAGATAAAATCATTCTAATCCTATGAAGTTGACGTGTTTCTTGATGGTCTTAGCACGATGGTTGAGAAAAATGTTTTATTTTTGGAAGGTAACAGATAGTAGTGAAGAAGAAGACAACCTTATAGGCCCAATGCCTGCAAAAGGACCAGTGGAGTCTGATGTGACTAAAGAATTTGAACGCAGAGCTCAGAGAATGAAGGAAAAACTTACTTCAGCAGACAGCGTAAGTTGGATTTCTTAATTTCTAATATTTTTTTTTGCTGCAGTGTATTTGTGTTTTTCTTTCCCTCTTTCTGTGTGAACCCAGTTGCAGTTCTGCTCAGGTTGCTAAGTGTTTGCAGTTGTTAAGATGAAGAAAAATCCATTATTTCTGCTGGAAGCTAAGAGATTTAGACAGCATTTTTTTATTATGCTTTTTTTACTCTCTCCTCCCCCCTCGCTATTTCTTTTGTAAAGGATGAACCCAAGCAAATTACCAGGGAATCGTGGATGACAGAGCTTCCACCTGAACTGAAAAGCTTTGGATTTGGCCCAAGAACATTCAAGAGAAGAGCGGATGACAAATCGGACGATAGATCTATTTGGACGGATACTCCAGCTGACAGAGAGAGAAAAGCCAAGGTGAGCATTTAGTCATTCATATATGCCTGCGGGCAGTATGTATGTTGTTGGTATTCTGTGAAAACAAAGTAAAGATACCCTGAGCTGTTCAGTGCAAATTTTTTTCCAGATTTTTCTTTGTTATTAAAACTTATTCATTCAGGCTTAAAGGTAAAGGCAAGGAAATAATGATTTTAAGTAATATTGATATACATTTATTCCCTCTCCCTTCTGCAATAGTCAGGTACTCCATATCAGCTCACTGAATTTACAGTTACAGTGTGTCCAGTTTCTTATTTACCAAGCTGAGCAAAAAATATCTGGTGGCCTCTATCGTGGCCTCTACCCTTCAGATTTAATTAAAGTAAAAATAGTTTTCCATGCTTTTTACTTTAGACATTGATTACTATAGTGTGTGATTTGCTTCTACTCATCAGGAAAGAGAAGAGGCAAAAAAGTCAACCGGTAAGGATAATGAAGAAATTGTATTATCTGGGAGAGACAAGAGACTTGTTGAGCAGGTGACTTCATACAATGTAAGTGCAATAGCAAAATACTTCCTTTTCCTGCATTTCCTATAATCCTTCACTCTTTTCTTCTGGTTCTTAACTTCTAGCGCTGCTGGTTTCCATGGTGATGCCACTGCAGTCTTCCCTTTAGTGCCCAAACCTACCGCTGTTTAAGTCATTAGAATATTTGCCATTGACTTCAACAAGAGCAGGATTGGGTCCTCAGGCTGCTGCTGAAAACAATGTGACAGAATTGGGGTTTGTGTAGATCTTGTCAGTTTTAGGTGGTGTTTTCCTTAAATCATCCTCACGTCAGGACATGGTTGCTGGGAGCAGACAACCTTAATTCAAATCTTAGCTTGCTTCACCACATTACCAACATCCCAAAAATAAAACAGTAGTAAAGGTTTAACTTCTGGGACAAAATGTGCATTAACCCAAAAGAAGCTTGATGGCCTAAGCGGATCAGTGCATTAATTACACTATGTAATTAATGACATTAACTGCTTATTGCAACAGCATTATTACATGAAGTTTTCCTCCATCGTTCCAGAAGCAGATAACTTTCACAGGCAGGTGTTGATTACTAGAAATCTGAACTCCATGTCAAATTCCCTCTCACTTTTCTGTCTGCCAACCCTGTCCACCGGAGTGTATGGACTATTGCCTGCCTTACAGCTGTTCGTTCTAGTTCTTCCCTGATTTATGGCTTGAAGTCTTAGGGAAGGCAATCTGGTCTCTCGAGAGTATAATTAACTTGAGGATCGCAGCCTTGGCTTATATTACATGATTGAAGTTTATCTGGCACTTTTAATAATTTATTTGTAGTTCATTGAGTCACATGTCCCTCTTGACTTAGAGGCTTGCAAATCCAGAGCACACTGTCTTAAATTTCTTCTGTATTGTCTGTTTCTACTGTTGCTATGAATATAGTAGAATAATTTTCATGTAAAACTATGGGTTTTGTCTGTACCGTTGCCAAAATAAAACATATGTAGGCCTTTACTGCTTCTAAGGTTAATGGCGTTCTCTCAAAAGAAATTGAAGAAGGCATTTTGTTTAAGAACAGTGTTTCTTGGGTTGTTTGGTTGGTTTGTTTGGGTGGGTTTGTTTGTTTGTTTGTTTTTAAATCAGCTCTCTTCTGATTTTCAGGTGGTTGGTTTTTTTTTATTTTTGAAGTTTTTTTCCTCTATTCTTTCCTATTTCTTTCTCCACTGACCTTTAGCGAGGATACATTCATAGAACGGGGGCTTTTATTCTTGAAATGGTTTCTTAGAGTTAATTCTCTCAGTGCTGATGCCATATACATTCTCCGGTGTAATTCTGTCAACACCAACGCAGTTACACCATGACTAAGTATTGTCCATTTTCTGTTTTCCATGAGAATCATTTCTTACGTCACGTATGAATTATTATTTGTATGTGTGATGAAGTAAGTGTTTGCACAGGGAGTGAAGGGAAATGAACCTTCAGGATAAAGATCTCGTGTTCTTTGACAGGAGAAAACAGAGCTACTCATCTTTTGCTCTTTCTGATGAGAGAATTGGTTTGGACTGATCTTCTGGCTGGTTTGTAAATATTTGGGAGTCTGAGAAATTGTCTACTTAGGGATACACAAATATGCTTTACCTGAGTAAAGGAGGGGCCACATAGTCTTCTGAGAAGTAATCCTGCTCCTCTGTGAAATCAGCAAAAGTTTTATGTTGCATTTGGGCTGGATCATGCTCTTCAATAAACGCAGCTGAAGTCCTTGACTTGGCAAAACACGTGCTCTAGCTCCGACCTGTGACTTTGTCCTGCAGGTTTGCAACAGGTGATTCAAATACTGAAAAGTTAAGAGCACACATTAAAAACACAGTAGTGCACGAGAGTAACACGGAAAGGGTATCTAGCTTGTTCCTGCCCCTAGCACTGCCCAAAACCAGATGCTGTGGGGAAGCATATAAGAAACTGGGCCTGTACTTAGAGGTAATTCTCTTGACATGTTGTCTTCATTTGTCTCTGCAGAGCAGCTTTTATATATCTTTTGCATTATTTTTATAATTTATCTCCACTGTCTGCGGAGGTTCAACAACATTATGGGTATCTTTAATGTCAGTGAATTATTAGTATTTTATTCGGCATAAACAAGATGACACACGCATTCTGCTCTGTGTATGCCAAATGTATCGTTCTGCTTTCCAGTAACTGAGCTGTTGTCTTTTTCTGGAATTTTTAGCCTTCCTAATTCCAATCTTTCCATTTGGATTTTCTGTATGTTGTTGATATTTTGTAATACTTTATTTCTTCTTCCTTCTTCCCATTTTTCCAGGAGTCAAAGAGGTCAGAATCTCTCATGGACATACATCAGAAAAAGCTAAAGAGCAAAGCATCCGAAGAAAAGAACAAACCTCAAGAAAGAAGGCCGTTTGACCGAGACCAGGATCTCAAAGTCCATCGATTTGATGAAGCACAAAAGAAAGCTCTTATAAGAAAATCCAGAGATCTGAATACGAAGTTTG
Source organism: Morus bassanus (assembly GCA_031468815.1). Classification (NCBI taxonomy): domain Eukaryota; kingdom Metazoa; phylum Chordata; class Aves; order Suliformes; family Sulidae; genus Morus; species Morus bassanus. The sequence continues at coordinate 32,983,587 of CM062568.1, read as the reverse complement.
AGCACAGTAAAGGCAATATGTTTTTATAACATAAAAGCATGAAGCTTTTTTGAAATGAAGTGAATTAAATTTTGAATACTTAATTTTTTAAGTATTTTTCTGTAAATATTTGTATGCAAAATAAATATCCTGATGTTTAACTATTTTTTCCATGTCTGTAAATACTCTGTTAAGGAGGATCACCTGTACTAAAACTAAACTGGTAAAGGAAAGTCCTGGTATAAAAAAAGATAATGAAAATTTACTGCTTTAAAACATTGATATATATATATATTATTTTTTGTTAGCATAAAAATAATTAAGTAAAATAGGTATTATTTTAAGGAGCTCTAGATTTGATCTTGCAGTGGAGTTGGCAGTTTCCCCCTTTCTCCTGCCATCCTTAAGATATTCTTGCCGAGCCCAACCTGAAGGCCGTGGAAAAATCCCCTTTAGGCTCGTGGGCAGGACATTGCTTGACTGGAGTTCCTGCTGGGGAGGATGAACTCAAATGGCAGCTTTTACATCTGCCCAGTGCTTTTATTTCTACGATTCTGTGTCTGTACATAAGTGCAGGTCTATATGCATGCAGTGTAATTTCTGTACTATAGCAGGAAGAGCTAGCGGTAGCAGAAGTAATAAAACCTCAAGATTTGCAGGTTTAATTATAAAATGGTAGTATACAAGAAGAGAAAATCTAATTTGAGTTTCAATTTGTAGGGCTTATCATCAGAAAATCCATCTTTTTTTAAGCAAACACAATGTGAAAATCAAATCAAAATAAAGCTTATTTTGTCAGTTAATTTGCAGAGCAGAACAGCTCTTCGGTAGCAAAAAGGAAATAAATCTGACATTTAAAAAAAATCTACATCCATGCTTAGAGTTCTTTAGCTCTTCTGCGTGTGTGCACAGAGCACCTGAAGGGAGAGTTGTGTTACTTATTTTAAATTAGATTTGTACTTAAATCCTTTTTCTCTTGAGTAGTGTTTGGGATCCTTTTTGAGGAGTTATTGAAAATATCTAGACATGAAAATAATTTTATATATGAGACTCTGGCAACTTGTTTGGAAGTGTGACACATTTTGCGTATTAAACACCATGGGGTTCACTGTAATTTGAAAAAAGGCTGCCGTGACAGACCGTGTCAGGGTTGGTTCATGTTGACCGAGCAGTGACCCAACAAGCCCCAGAAATGAATGGCTAAAAACTTGGTCTTATTTTATTGCGCATGTGCGTGAGCCCAAGGCGCAGCCTCCACGTGCTGAGAAGTCTCGGAGAATTTTCAGTGTCGCAAAAATGAATGCTTACGTACAATATATTTAGTTACTGCTTTTTTTTGATTTTTTTTTAATAGACAATTTATTTTGCTATCTGAAAAACCTGCTACCTTCAGGAGGAAGAGGGACTGGTTTGGTGTTGTGTTTGGTTCTTCTTTAATCAGTTTTGAGTTTCTGAGCCTTCTCATTTTGAGGTGAGAGGAGGGTTTGAACAAGGGCTGTCTATTTTTCCTCCCCTAAAACAGACTTCTCTTAGTGCCTCGTGCTTTTTTTGCCTCAGCAAGCAAGGCCTCACTACGTTTCTAGGTTCTGAGTTGTCTCCCTCCCCTTTTCGGCGTGCTCCTCTACAGCTGGGGTTTAAATAACATCTCTCTAGCAATTCAGCAAATGTAGATTTCTTAATTGGAAAGGCAGTATTAGGAATGTTTGCGGGTTTTTTTAAGGCAACTAAAGCAATGACAGGGTGAGCATCGCGTGACTAGCTAAATCTTCATGGTCAACAAAAAAGGATCCTCATGCCCACTTTTGGAAACCCTACTGCCTTGGGAAATCCTTTTATTATCAGGTGTCACCTTACGCTGAAGGAGCGGATCTCATGAGCCCGTCATGCAGTCCTCACTCATTCAGATGAGTCTGTAGCAGGGGCGAGGGCTGCTTGTATTAAGATTTTGTTGTTGTTATGTGCTTCGTTTTCATATTTGTTCTTTGGTCCCTCCTCCTCCAAACCGAGGACCCGTCATGAGATGTCGCAGATGGCCAGATCTTGGCCGTCCTGCTGTTTGCTGGCTGCCCTCTCCAGCCCCGCTGCGGTCTCCTGCCCTCTCCGAGGACGTGTTTGGGTGGAGGCTCCACGGTGTCGAGAGGAGAGCTCTTGTAACGGGGGCGCAGGCAGCCCCTTCGCGACCGTGCGGCGGTACGTTACACTTCCGGACGGGGGACGTGCGTTCTAATTAGTGAAGCCTTGAGCTGGGAACTTGTTTTCTCTCATCTGCTTAATCTTTTTTTTTTTTCCCCCTGCTCCGAAGCAGCCTCTCAAAGACTCAATGAAATCCGTATTACGAACTTGAGATAGGGGGAAAATGGAATTGGTGAGAGTTCAAATTAAGCTTTTCATTACTTCATGTAAATTGAGTGAACTTTTGAATCGCATTAATACACAAACTAACCTCCTCTTACAGATGCCAAACCATTCCAGCAGTCATTAGAACAAGCAGTAACTCAGTAAATTACAAGCTCTGTAAGCTTTTGTGGGAAAAGATGAGCTGTCCTCTACAATTTGGACGAGCTGTAAGGCATTTCTGCAGAAATGTTAGTGGGTGATTTTTCAGAATCTCATTTGAAAAAACAGAATTTATTTCACAAAAAAAAACCCAACCAAACAACAACAACAACAACAAAAAAAAAACTTCGCCATAGTTACTATGTAACGTTTCTGGTAACCGGCTCCCAACGCAGACTTAATGGATTCTATTGCTATTCTGCACAGCCAGCCTGTGCCGCAGCATGTCGACTCCAGGCTCATCAGGAAACTCTGTTTTGTAAAAAAAAAACGTCAGGGAGATTTTCCTGGATGTGAAAAGCCTATCGGCCTAGATTTTAAAGCTCTTGCCTTTGTTTTGTGTTGGCATAGACATCCTTTATTAATACTGATGTTAAAAATTCCAGTTCAAGGGTAGGGTCCCCTCCTCTGAAATGTCACATAGGTGTGGAATTCATAGTCAAGTAAAAAAAAGAAGGCTTTTGCGGTAGGCATATGATTAATAGGATGTTTAAGAGGAATTATAAGGAATATTTTATGTTAATACCAAAAAAATTTTTAAAAACCCTGTTGAGCCTGCTCTTACCAAGGAACAATGAAAAACAATAGAGGCATTTCAAGAAAACGTACTGATTTCTTCGTATGTATCTTCAGGACAAAAATATTGAGCTACCATGATGTTTGATCTGGAAAATTTTGTTAGAATGTGGTATAGCAATACTGTCACCTGAGGAAAAATCCCTGTTCTTCTGATTTAAACACCTGCTTATGAAGAGTTATTTTTTGCTTCTGCTGTTGCAGTCAGTGGGTGCACTGTACATGTTGGCTTATCTGGATGAAGTGCGCTTCCCAAATAATAAACACCAATAGAAGTGCATTTCATTTAGGGCTTTGATGGTGTCATGTTGATAGCACAAAAGTGGCACTGTCGAAATAACTTTCTTCTCAAAAGAAGCATTGAGATAAACATTGATAGGTTTCTGTCCAGTACAAAAGGGGTTTTTTTCTGCATGAAAGAAGTTTCAAAAGGCTCCAAAGGGCTCCAGGAGTCCAGGGCTGCTTGTGCTTAGGGACTTGTTTCGTTTTTGAAATGTAAACTTTCTTACTTCTGTCCAGCCAATTATAAATTGTGTGTTGATTTAAGAGTAATATAGCATCAAAAATCAGAATCTGTGAAAACTTTCTGTACGTGCATCCTTAACTTCAGCTGCCCCACCTGCATACAGTGCGTATAGTTTCTGATTGCGTGGTTACCTAATTCTCAAATAAACACATGCATGTGATTTTCTGTCCTTATGAATTGTGTGCAGCGGTTTATATGCTGGGAAGAAAAAAAGTGATGCGGTGTCTTTCAGCCAACAGCTCTAGATTTTTCTCATGTGCTCACTAGTGAAGATGGTGTCTTGTTAGCTGAAGTCGGTGAGGAACGCAAGTGCGGGCCCCTGTTGTTGTGTGAAACGCATCTTCCTGATGCTTCCAGCTCTGGCAGCCGAATGGGAAGTGGTGACCCTCAACAATAACTCACCCAAATGCGGCATTTCTGTTCTTTTCAATCATGACGTGAAGACTGAGCTGATCGTTTCACAGCAGCCACTTCTGAGTCCTCCCACAGTGGCTGTCACTGCAACAGGCAAAAGCCCTTTCTCCATCATCCCGTCTTCGTTCCTCGTGGTTCCGATCATCTGTTTTCTTACACTTACACCGGTCTGTAAACCAGTAATAAATCCCACTGCTCTTTGAAGGCTCTTTGAAACTATACACATTTTGAATCAGTGTGGCAAAACAAGCCTTTTTTTTTTTTTTTTTTTTTTTAAATCCTTTTCTTTTGGAGTGGGAACTTCAGGTCTCTAGGAGACAGCAGCACAGACTGTTTGTCACTTCAGCAGGGGCAGCTGCAGCTGTGACTTCTTCTAAATAAGCAATCCAAACAAATATTCAAAAGCAATTCTCATAAGCAGACTTTGGGGCGGGGCGGGGGGAAGAAGTGGCTGGCCCAGGCTCTCAGCTGCTTAACGGTGCCATCGCTTGCTTCACTTTGTAGCGTTGTAGCCACTTGTGCTTGCACATGTACACCTGACCAGGAGTTTGACAACTTCCCGGCCTCAAGGCAAATTACATTTTCTCTCTGTCCTTTCCTGACTCTCTCTCTCATTCGGAGCCTTGCTCCCTACTTTTGCCAGTACCTGAGCTGCTACAAAACACTTGATGCAGACCGACAAATACTTTTTGCTAAATCTTAACTTCTGCGAGCCCTGGAAGAGCCACTGCAGCTCTCCCCATCCGTCATCCCGGCGGCCTGGCCCTAAGAACCAGCCAACTGCAGAGTTTTGCAGCTACTCCTTTATGTTTCCTAGGATCCGTCCTTAGATCTTGCTGGCCTAAGTGGGGTTGCCACCCATTGCCAGCTTAGGGTCAGGAAGGAATTTACCTGAGCCCAGCCACGATGGGGAGAGGACAAGTGTTGAGCTATTACATTGGCCTCAGCTCATGGAAGAGAAGACTCTTTGCCCACTGGAGCTCAATAGTGGGGTTTATGGTAGAGCAGCAGAGCTGTGACACCACCCTGAACCCAGGAGCTGCCCTGGTTACGTCCCTCAAGCCAGACTTTGGTTCAAACACAAGAAATTTCAGAGCAGGAGAGCCTCTCAGGTACACGTTCGCCTTCCTTAGCCTGAGCCCTGTTGCTAAGCAGGACCCATCTCTGCATTAGCCACTCCCCTCCATCAATGAACCTCTTGAAGACACCTTTCCTCTTTGGTGTGTGGCCAGATGGCCCAGGGGGGCTCCCGTAGTCATGCTCGGTTGGGCTGGATCCATCCTGGCTGCTTGGCTCTGATCTCTGTGGGTATTTACACCCCCTGTCATCCCCTCAAGAAGAGAAGGGATGCAGTCACATGGCCAGCATCTGACAGTCTACCCAATGTAGGTTGGCCTAAGTCCACCATTACTTTTTATTATTAATTTTTTAAGCATCTCTGAAGAAGCAGTCTCCAAAGTGAGTGCTCCGAAACCAACGTGGTGTGTGTCACAGAGCCACGCTGCTTTGGCTTGGGGTTTGGGGCTGAGGGGGGAATTAAAAGCTCTGCAAAGACACCTGGGTTGTCTCCCTGGTCAACTTGCAGGGAGCCACCCGAGCTCATGTGTCCACCCAGCCGATGCTAAAACCCAACCAACCCCTCCCTCCCTGCAGCACATCAGCACTGGGGATGGGAGGACTTCCCTGGGGGCATCTGGGGCTCCCCCTACCAAAATCACCCCCAGCAGTGTCCCCCACATTGGTCCCAGGGAGGTTCCATGTTGCTGCCTTGCCAGCCACCACCCTCAGATTGCCACAGCACGAGCTGCCCCACAGAACAAACCTCCTTCTCCTAATACTATTAGGAGATGCTGAAGCCACAAACATGTAGTACAAAAAACTCTGCCTTCAGAGGAAATTCTGGTGTGGCTCCTCTTTCTTGTCCACATTGGTTATAGATAAATCAGAAAACTACTGTTAAAACTGCAATGGCTATCAATGTGGTTAGGACACCAGATTTCAATCCCATTAGATACATCTCTGCATGGCTTTCATTCCCATCACTAGCAACCTACTTCAGTTAATGTTTTCCAGAGGTCACCTCCCCTGGAAGAGGCAAATAATAGTCAAAAATGAGCTGGAGAGGCACAAGCGTGAAGGAGCAAATAGGCCAAGATGCCATTGCCTGTGGGACACCGAGGTGTTCTGCTAATAGAAGCAAAGGGGGACAGACCCCCAGGTTGCCTGAGAGCGACCAGGATTAACTAAAGCAGCAGTTTGTGCTCTGCAGCACTTTAACCCTCAGATACCAAACACTCTTCTGAGTTTTCTCCTCTAACACAGAGCAAGGTCCTGGAAAGAGCATCCCCAGGAAGCACAGTGTGAAAGGAATGGAGGGGCACACATACAAAGGAGTAAAGACACCAAGATGCAGCTGGTGGCCAGTGTTTGCAGTTTCTGGGGTCCTTCGCTGTTGCCGCTTTAGTCATGAGTAAATCAAGATTGCGGTTGTTGCCGAGATCGAGTTTCTTTCCACTTGCCACAGATCCCAGAGACCTGTGATTATACCTATGGACCTCAGTTTTCCTTTTAGAAAGCGCCATGTTCATAGTCCTCAGGGTGGCTGGGCACGGCTGAGCTCAGCACTGCCTAACAGCCATGAAGCTGCAGCCCTGGAAGCAGTGTTCTTCTAGGCGTTTATTTGCTATTAAGAGGCATACCCTCAGAAACTGAAGAGGTTTTCCCTTTTCTACATACTTGACAAAAACTTTATATATATATATATATATATACATATGGCTCCTGTAACCTACTCATTCAATCTTGGCAAGAAAATGTTTGTGAGGGCTTAACATGTCTCCCCATGAGCTGCAGTATGACAGCATGGGCTGCAGTGCCAGGCCTTAGCTGAAGCTATAAAGAGTGTTGCAGAACATAACAATTGTGATTGTAACTCTCCGCAGTCCAGCCTTTAAATGAAATGACAGCCTTTGGGACCACATTCAGGCTGCTGCTGCTCTAGACCTGCAGCTATTTGCAATTTTAAATAGCATCGCCCAACATCTTCTGTTTGAATATAACATATATGGTATATTCCATGGAATACATACAGCTCTAATACCCTACAAAGTTTAAAACTCTACCATAAAAGGTTGCTCCAGATATGTAAAAAAATTCCCCTGTTTTCTCTTCTTGGCAATTTAGTCTAAAACTTATTTTACATGAGTCTCTCTAAGCCTGTCTTGTAATGTCTTGTAAAGACTGTCTTTGGTGTAATGTCTTGTAGAGCTTTGCAACGCACTTTCAACTTCATCTCCAGTGGTAGAGCATCAAAGGTAGGTACACTTCCTTTGGGTGGTATTTTGCAGGAATTAAAACTATCATATTGTTTCTAAAACAGGAGGATGGTATATGAAGGATATTCTATGTCCTGCACTACTTTGAATTTGTTCATTACAAATACAGCAGAAGAAATTCGAGAATCAAGGATGGCCACCCCTCTGTGCCACAGTTAGTGGCAGAGCCCTTGGCAGCCCAGTGGACTGTTTGCTTCTGAGACCTGTGGGAGTCCCATGCGGTAACATCCCCTCCTGGTTCACTCCTTTGATTAATATTGCCTCCTAGTGATGGCTGACCTTTATGAGGGGAAAAGCACAGCCTTTTGTCTCTGTTCCAAATCTGTAGGTCTGATTTTAACTTTTTCATATTAGTGTAATCCATGTATTTTGTGGCAGTCCTGTATCCCCACTGGGCACCCAAGAGCCCAGAGCAAGAAAAGCTTAAGACCTTTGAAATGAAAAATTCCGTCTTTAGAGCTGTGATGAATTTGAAGGTTTTGGGGATTTCTGCAAAGCTTCAGATCTGTCCTGCTGTGCTGACAGTTGCTTCTTCTGAGCAGGCTGGTCTCCCCATCTGCCAGAGCAGCCTGTCGCCCCATCTTCTTCCTCCCCAATGGCTGATCAGGGTTGAAGACCACACACACACACAGCTGTCCTTGGACACACCATCCCGTAGCTGGTCCTTGAGCCCCTGCTCTCCCCACTGCTGGCACCTGGACATGCAAGCCCCCAGTCCGCAGCCCTGCTGCAGCTGCAGTACTCAGCCCTCATCCCCTGCTCACCAGCCAGTCCAGCATCACGTTTGCTGTGCTCACACATGCCCACTCAGACCAGAGAGCACACTCTGGTTTTAACCAGATAAAAATAGGTTTTAATGAGAATACAGAACAGATTGCAGTGATCAAGTGCAGGCAGGGCTCAGGCAAGCATACTGACTTGTCCTTTTTATCCTTTTTTCTCCTTCCCAATCCACCTTGATCCCTTCTTTCCTCAGTTTTAATCTGTCCCCCAACACTCTGAACTGTCTTGCACATTCCCACAAGCCCCTTAAAAACATCCTAAAATAAGTTGTAGACAATCCCAAAAATGCTTTTCCTGCCGCATCCCATAACGAGTCTTACAGCCATCATCTTGTCCTAAATGCCTTTAGGTGTTTCTCCATGACCCACAAGAAGGTCATGTGCACGCTCTGCAGGGGCTCAGACACCATGTTGTTCTTCTCGTCAGAGCTCTACTGCTGCTGGATCTCTCTTCTCTCACATGAAATCCTCCAGCAAAGGAGGTTTTCTGTGGGTAGAGTTGCCCACAGGCACAGGAAAGATGTTAGGTATGGGAGCTCCTGAATGCCATTCATCATTCAGAAGGGGACTATTACGCTGTAATTTTAAGGAGCTAAACATAAGTTTGTCTCCAGGACGCCAATAGAGGCTGGTGTTGGAAAAGGAGCCTTTCCTTGTAAGAAACAGTTTTCATAGGAGAGGACAGAGGGTGGGGTTTCCCCTCCTGGCTCTTCCATACCCCACATGTGCCACTACTGTGGTTTTGAGTTGTGTTTCTTGGCATCTTCCTCTTCTGCCTGCCTTTCCCCTCCTCCCGTTACGCAGTACATGAGGGAGTTGTGGGTGACACCCTGGCCTCATGGGCCCTTCAGGCAGGCACAGCTGACAAGGACACAACGGGGTCAGATGAATCAGCCATAAGCTAAGCCACGGGAGCATGAGCTGCTCCCTTCCCGCTGCCCGTTGCAGCAGTGGGCAGGCTGGCCCCATCTCACCCGCAGTCAGGGACAGCCGCTGCACAGCGCTTGGCAAGGGCAATGGGGACCGGGTCCACTCCACCTCACACAGGCTGATCTGACCATGCGAAATGCAGGAGGTCTGGAGAGCATTTACACTGAGGCCATGGAAGACTAATGATTCTTTCCACTGCTGGGGGTTTGCTTTTTTCTCTTCCGCTGCTTTGTACCTCTCCTGTCAGGGCAATGAAGGTTTGGCCTTACCTAGAGGGACATCTGTGTTATGTGAAAGCAAGCAAGCAAGCCCACCTCCTGCTGCAGCTCCCTGGTGCAGTGCCCCTCAGCATCTGATGGCCCCAGAGCACCAGGAGATGGTAAGTCAAAGCGGTCAGTTCCCATCCAGGGAGAAAAGGCACGATGGAAAAACAGTACCTTCAGGAAAAGGAGACCGGACAGCTGCTGGCATGCACAAAGCCCGCAGCCTGGGGGAAGCTGTGTAGAAACCATCAAGGGCTTGCTGTGGTTTCCAAGGTAACTTCCATCTTCTGCGACCCAGGTGAGGCTCAGCTTTTATGAGCACACAGGCAGAATACAAATAGGGGGTCTGAGGTGGAAAGCAAAATGCACAGCAAATGCCATGTGTTACCCCAGCTGCTCTACTAGTGGCTGCTCGCCTTCCGCCCTTCCACATCTGCCCACCCCGAGGCAAAGTGCAAGGAACAAGGAATTCAGCCACCAGGGCTGAACCTTCACAACTCGCTGCCAGAGGGAAGCCAGGTAATTCAAAATTACCATAGGTGGTTTTCCAGCTGGAGTCATGACTCAAGAGCCCAGGGAACCCGTTAATGTGCAGCTCCTTGGCACCCACACTGCATGGCTCTGACCTTCCCTGTGTGCTCACCTGAGAGCATTCATGAGTCTACCAGCTAGCATTGGCACCAGCTGGGCTTGGCTGTTGCCTCAAGGCCATTCCGGCGTCTTCTGGGGAAATAATGGAGTCAAAGCATCCAAAACTTCATCTCTGTGGCAACCACGGGAGAGCTGGGCTGCTGCCATGGGAGAACCAAGTAGCTATTCACGTGTGGGGTCACATGGGTCAGGTGTTGTTCACCTCTGGACCACCTGCTACAAAAGCCACTGGGTTTTAGTTGCCTCTTCAAAATCAGCGTGAAAGAGGAAAACAAGAGCAGTGAGAGGATGAACTCACAGTACATATTGAATGCAATACTTTAATTCTTTGATGTACATATTATTGTCCACAAAAAGAAAGTTTCCAAGAGCAGAGAAACCAAGGCCATCGTCGAAGGCTTCACACAGTTCTTCCTGTGGCTATCATGCTGTGCACAGGCAGGGAGCCCACCCCAAAAATGCCAGCTTCCCGCAGAGCTCACGGACGCACGCCCAGGTCGTGGCACTGCTGCTGCCCCTGGTCCAGCATCTTCTCTCCAGCACCTTCACACAACCCAGCCCTTGGCTGGGAGAGGGGTGCAGGTGCCAGGATGAGCCTGTTAGGGCAGAAGCTAGCATAAGACCACCACTGCAGTGCTGAGGGTTATGGGTGATGCTCTTGAGGAGGTTTCTGCACAGTACTGGTGGTCTGGCAGGAATGAGAAGGGGACCTGGCAATGACACCTGCTGCAAATGTTGTCTGAAAAACTTGGCATCAAGACACCCTCCTTTCCAGGTATTTGCGGCTTTCCTGAAATATTCTGTTAGCTGTCATTACCTATCTCAGCTGTCAGCTCTGATCCCCCCACAAGACTCCATGTCACTTTTCTTTTTCAACTATTTCAGAACACAATCTCCAGTAGCACTGCCGATATTGAAGAGTTCCTAGCTCTGTGTTGCTGAGAGGCTCTGGTTTGGAATATGGACTTAAATTTGGGAGAGGCAAATTTGAGAGCATCACTAGCATCAGGAAGATTTTTTTTATTTTTTACCAAATCTACCCCCACTTACAAGCCCTCTCAGGTCACAAATGCTGAGAAGAGACTGGTTGGAGCTTGACGAGCAGCTCCCTGAGACCTGCTCTGGCGATGCTGTACCCCCAGGCAAGGGGGCCGGCTAATATCTCCTTCCTCAGGCAGGCAGGAGCTGCAGCAATGCCAGGCTGAGCAGATCTGCGAGCAAGGATCCTGTACACCCCACAGGACCAGTCTTCTCCCTCTATGTGGCTGGGTTGGCCTGAAGGAACCTCGTGACCTGCTCTCCTGAAGGATGTGGAGAGGTGCGCTTCACCTTGTCCATTCCTGGGATGAAATGATGTCTCACCATTAGCTAAGGCAACCAGTGAAATTTCTGTCCCATCCCCATGTGTCAAATCCTGTTCTTTAAGGTCCTGGAAAACTGAGGGTGGAAGGAGCTGCCTGGCCACCAGTTGGTGGTGATCTTCACTAGCACTGGGAGATGGGCACAGCCCAACAGTCTGATACCTCCTGGGCCATGGACATCAGGCCTCCTGTATCCCTGCTGACCTAAGGAGGAAACATTGCCTGATAGTGGACTTGGAACCCCTCGGCTGGTTTTAGGCATACAGAAAAGGCAGGGACCCGCACCAGCATCCAAATATCAACAGCAAGTGAGACAAGACACGATGCAGGCAGCTGAGGCATCATCCTATTTTGACTGCTGCACACCCCTCAATTAGCAGCTGAGCAGTTTTGGTTGCAAAGTCACATTAAAAACTCTTCACAGGGAGGAATCCTTGGTTTAGCAGCTAAGCTGAGACGCTGAAGGTCTGCCAAATGCTTAGGAGTTTGAAATGCAATAGGCACAACTTTGCAAGGGAAAAGAAAGCTTTTTTCTCAGCCTGTCGAAAGATACAATCTTCAACTCTTCATACGAGTCAGCTGGGATGAAGTGCTTCCAAGAGGCAATATTTCTTATAGTGTAGTCATTCCACCGCTGATCTCCCAGCTCTGATTCTCAAAGAAAGCCTACTAAACTTTCCCTAGGTAAACCTGGGAACTGTATCTCATCACTTTTCTGAATACTAACGTTTTAGAGCACATTACCATCCCCCTCTTTTCACCATTCCCACTAATCTCTCAGTGCTCTACATTGTGCTACTATTATTCTACAAATTACCTGCCTCTCTTTTCCCCTTAGGAGATAACCACCAACATCCTTTCTATATTTCACGGGTGCTGTCAGATGCCTAGCTCAGACACAGGTCTAATTAAACCCAGAACAGTTGTTCCCCCTGTGCAGTTAGGTTTGAAATTCACTGTGTCTTTCCTGAGGAGTGTGCACGCCCCAAACCTTACCTGCTTTCTCCAGCTATATTAGCTGGCTTCATAAAAGCTTTTACACCTACCTAAAAATCTTTCTCTTTAAACCTTTGGCTCTAACAATATTGCCACCTCAAAAGGCTGCATACACTGGAAATAGGAGAGGCAGCATGCAGCTGGGTCTGGTTTATCAAAAATAGAGGTGTAACACTATGACATGGTTCACAGAAGATCTTAAATTTTGTTGCGCAGGACAGGATCATCCACGGCTACAAGCCCCAGTGCAGCCCAGCCTCCCCTTTGCTCCTTCAGCTCTTGCCTGGAAGAAACACCTCTTCACTTCTTTCTTCAGGAGGCTTCTCTCCAGAAGGGAAGCAGCATCCAAGCTGCCCTTTCACTGAGCCTCAGTTTCCCATCTGTAGAATAAGGAGGTAATGGTCTCTCTCAGTCCTGGGAAGACAGGTTCAGGCTTAGCTACTCCAGCCTGCTGTCACCCCCACTGCTTATCCATCGCTGCTCATGTTTGCTCCTGAGCATGGCCAGTCCCTCTGCAGGGAGCCACCCACCCTGCTCTCCTCCAGGGGTTTGTACAGCATCTGGCTGTCAACTTACTGCATGAGTAGGACAGTGTGTCCTACAAATATACCTCCCAGAGCACCTGCACAGTATCCCTGTTGTGCATTTCCACAGCAGGAGAGGATCTGAATCTTTTCTCCTTGAAGACGGGTATCCTCACCGGGAGCCTCTGAACGTGGGTTACCCAGTGTTTGCGAAGCCCTCACGCGCTACAGCAGCGGCTGCTGCAGAAGATCCCATGGCGAAGGTGCTTTGCTTGTGATAGGCAGCGTGCAGGGCAGGGGATGTGGGACTCCTCACAGTGTGGGCTAAGCCAACGTTGTAGCAATGCCCCCATAGAAAGCGCTGACCACATGGGGCTGGGCTGTGCAGAAGAGCGAGGAGCTCTGGGACCAGTGGGTACCCAGCCTGCAGGGTGACCTACTGAAGGAGTATCACCACAATGTGTATTTATCCCATTCAGAGAACCAACAGAGGAGGTAAACCTTGACTGTGGCCAAGTGTTTAATAAAGCATGGAGACCAGCTGAGGCTTTCCATAGGGTATTTTTAGGGTAGGGTATTTTTAGCATCTCCTCCCTCAGGTTGCTTCTCTAGGTGTCTTGTAAGGGCTGGGTTTACACTGCTCTCTCTCTCTCACTGGATCTCTAGCAGGATCTCTTTCCTCAGTTGGACCTCCAATTACCATATATTCATGGCAGTATAGTATCTTTGAGATTTGGTCGAAACTTGTGGATGGTTTCAAAAGCTAGGGGATGACTGTCAAGCAGACATACACCTACACAGACAGCAGGACCACAAGGGCATCCTTTCCATAGGAAAACAAGCTAAATGCTATGTAATCATGGCATTCAAGGCTCTATTATAATGTACGTAGATGTACAGAAATAATGCCCTGTGAGCAGCCTAAATTTCTTTTAACCTTTGGCTACTTGACTTTGCAATTTTAATGCCTCTTCCAAGGAAGCGGTTTTATATGCAATGCAGTACCTTGTGCGATGGCACGTTAACTTTGACAGAGCATGTTTAGGTGGAGGAAGATGCCTTTTAATTTTGTGTTGATTTTCACCTTTTTTACATTCTTCACACACACACTCTCCCCCACTAAGAGTAGATTCACGGACACGTGCACAAATACGCAGAGGATCAGCAATGCAAAAGCCATCCACATCTTTGTCCCCATGCCACAGATGACAGGAGGCCGATGAGCCTGATCCTCGAGCCTTGCACAGACAGGCTTATTGAACTTGACAGCACCACTTGTGTGCAGAGAGATGACTCACTTGAGCAGAGGCTGTGGGATCTGCCCCTAGTTGTGGAGCTGCTTTCTTCACAGCAAATATTAACTGTTCAAACAACACTCATATTTCTATTTTGGGTCACTGTTTACAAGTACAGACTAACAACAGTGAAAGAACGGGAATCTGCTACCAGCCAGCGCTCTCCCGGCACTCTCAAAAGCAGCTTACGGAAGCCACATTTCTGGAGAGTGTCAGAATGGACAATTGCTGTAAATACATTAAAATGATGTTATTGGCTGCCAGACATTTCACATTTCCTAAAAGGAAGGTGAATATCTGGCACTTTCCTAGCAGGTTAGAGGAGTAATTATTAGTGTGGAGACTTAGATGCTGACTCTTTGACAGGTTGTCAGTGATTTCTGAGACTAGGCAAGTATCACAGTGTTTTCAAAATAACAGCAAATTTTCTAGTGAAGAGCTGCATGGTTTTGGGTGCTTAACTGAAGCACCTCTGAATGGCTGTCAGAAATAATTTGCACCCGTCGCTCAGCAGAGGCAACGGATGGTTTAATAACCAGGCCTTTTGTTATGCATAGACATGTCAGATAAGTACACATCTGGCCCAAAGGAAATTGCTACTTATTCTTCTTACACTTGCTTCTCTCTGTGTGAATTCACCTGCTACTCCAACAGCCACTTCAAAGTCCCTCTTCAAAACTGTAATTGTGATTCAATCAATAATGTTTTACAAGAGGGAAAATGCCTTGGCCCACAAGTGCTCAAAATGGAGGTCATGCCAAACCTACAACTCATCGAGACGTGAGGACACTTAGCATGACCTGCCTTGATTTTCAAAAGCTGAGTTTAATGAGCAATCATCTCGATGATTTCATGTTCTCCACATTTCTAATACAGCAGTCAGCTCCTCCCTGTATCAGACTCCGCATGCCTAGAAAACCCAGGATGGGCTGGCAGGCACAAGGGACTTCCTACGTCTGGGTTTTCTTCAGCGGAAGTATGGTTGTATGTCACTGAGGTCAGAACAAAAGGGCAAAGAAGGCAAGTCCCAGAAATTTAATCTCAGCTCTGCCACTCGTGTATCCACATGGTGAGAAAATCCTTAAATCTTTCCCTTTTTCAATTTTAACCCTGTACATGTTGAAAAGTAACGTATAGCTGTTAATGTAGTATTAATATTTAAGATTTAATGATGGGGGAAAATCCTGTTCGAGCTAAAGGAAGGACTCAAAATCAGTCAACCAAAAGAGACAAGCAGATGAGAAATCAGACTTCGTTATTCCTAGCACTGCCAGAACAATGCCTTCTCTCTCACCCCAGAAGATCTCCATGTGAAGAAAGAAAGTTGAGGTAATCTAACCATCATGCTGTTAAGGAGATGTTATTGCCTAGCATAACATGCCAGCAAACGAGGATAAAGCCTACGGCTGGCTTCAAGTCATCGCTCTCTCAGCTCCTGATCAAAAGTGTTAGGATCTTCAGTGGTAGCCAGGGGTCATCAGGGGTGCTGGTGATGCACAGCAGGGATGGCGAGATGAGCGAGAAGCTCAGCTGGGGCCAGCGTTGTTCTTTGGTGCTTATTTGAGAGACAGCTGAGTCAGAGTTGGCAACGATAGCAAATCTTTAACTGCAAATCAGTAAATTAGAGGCAGAGAGGTTGAAGTTAGGAGACATATTGTGGCTTATATCGGGGTGTTCCTAAAAGGATTATGTTTCACTTGTTCTCTAAGAAATAACTAAGTAATGTGCTGTGCAGGCATGAACCAGATCCACGGGGCAAGGCAAGGCAGGCAGAGGGGGAATACTCTTTCTCAAAAAACAGTGTGGAAAAGCAAGACGCTGCTAATTTGCTGAGGGGCTCTGAGCCCCAGACTGAGGAAAGACAGATTAGGCAAATGATCTGCTAATAAGAACACTAAACGGATAATGTTGTATGTGATTGATGTAGCACTAGTGTTGCATGAGAGACAGGGTCTTTAGGAAGGTGTATGCATAAGAATAGGAATATAATGGCAACGCCTTGCAAAAGCTGTAACAACCAGGAAGGTTATTTAAGTGATGACAACTATGCATGCTAAAAAGGAGTACAATTAAGT
Source organism: Morus bassanus (assembly GCA_031468815.1). NCBI lineage: Eukaryota > Metazoa > Chordata > Aves > Suliformes > Sulidae > Morus > Morus bassanus. The sequence goes on along the minus strand of CM062568.1, from coordinate 32,967,324 downwards.
CGTGATAAAATGAGGGCCAAGAGCTCGAATTCACAGAAGAGCAATGAGAGCCACCGTAAGCCAGAAGGTGAAAGGAGGAAAGGTCCTGCGAGCCTTAGGGCAGGGAGAAGTAATGGGATAAGGTTTGCAAAGCTAGTGAAAATATTGCAGGCTCTGAAGGGAAATCTCACTGCAGTCAGAAAAGGCTTCTGTTATTTATATTTTTTTTTCTTCTGGTAACTTTAAGAAAGAAGTTAACATTCAGTTTTGTTAGATAAAGCTTCAGTGATTCATCCTTAAGAGTGCATGAAGCGAAGAGTTGAACTCCTGATCACGTCGGGTCTCCAGAAATGACAGGCGTATGTGAAACAGGGTGTGAGCTTCTGGAGGGAGGTGAACGTGTCCTGCAAGCTGCAAGTGCCGATTTGAGGGCTGCTGCTGCCAAACGCTCGGTCTCCAGGAGAAATTGTTCTCAGTGATAAGCCTGCAGTTTTCAGCAAGGCTCAGACTATGAGGAAATAGTCTGTGTTGATAAACAGTCCCAGAATCATTGTATTTCTTTCCCCTAGCCTCATGTGTCATTTGCCAGAAGATAAAATGAAGCAAATGAGGCCATCAGAGTTAGCTGCAGTCCCTGACCCTCTCACCATCCTTTGGCACCCGTGTTGTCATCGGATCTTCTTGTCCTCACTGGTTTTATTTGCTCTTTCCTCTGTTCCTCTTCTGCTTATTTTCCTCCCACTGACTGAAATGCCATTTCTGTTCTTTCATGTTTAACTCATAATAATTAACTAGAAGGCAAAATTTCAGACATTATTTAACCTCATCCATCAACAGAAATCCAGTAAAGTGCAATCCAGTTGTAGGTCTGTAACATTTTCTATTCATGCCAGTTTATTCATTTCAGTTTCGTGGGAAAGCCCTTCTTTGTGGCAGAGAACCTATTTTGCTCTGGTCTGCAGTAGCATTGTTAGCTTATGCAGTGAGGAGACAAACCACTTTCCTATAATCATATTTATTAGATCATTAGCACTGTTTTAGAGAAGTGCCAACAACTGGCACTTAGGGAAAAAAAGAGAGCTGGCAGTAAAGGTCATTAAGTGGAAAGGCTTTGGAGGGAACCCGCAGGCCATTCACAGCAGTAATGAAGCAGAGGTGTCTGATGTCTCCAGTTAATTATCTCATTGAGAGCTAGCTGGGAGGTGCTGTGGTGGCTGAGCTGCAACCAGGTGCAAGGGTGGGATTTGAGGTTTGATGCAAATACATGTGGTTCATTTCCTTTAATGATAGCACTTAAATATGTGGCATTGCAGGGTACCAGAGCAATCACTTCTGAAGCAGTGGCACCCATGAACTAGATGCCTTTATTGCATTTATATATATACACACAATTTCAAAATTTTATACACCTGCCTATGTTTTCAACCATGGGCAGCTGCAGGAGGTTGTCAGCCAGTCCTATGTGTGTTCAAATGATGTGACCCCTATACAACAGGCTGGGTGGCTTCCCAACAGGAGCATCCTGTTTTTCTTCAGTAGCTTTCTAGATTTGTTCTTCTGGTCACTAATGTTGTTTTAGCTGGGCTTAGTCACACAGTCTTTTCCTAGGGTCATTGGAAAGCTCCCTCTGCAAAACAATAGTCCATTAGGAGATAATTTATACATCAATAACATACCTTGGCAACTGTGTGTTGTCTGTACCTACATAATTATGGCAATATTACTGGCATATAATCACGTTTGTTTAATTATAACACAAGGGAAATAAATCCATTGAAAACAGATTTTTTTTTTGGGTAGCTGAACAGAAAATGCCTTACTCTTCACCAAGACATTAGTGGAAAGTCCAGGAGATGAGTGACTGTAGGTACTGCTGACTTTTCGTGCTGAGGTACTACATCACCAGAGAAAACCCAAGGAATCAGAAAAAAAGGTAAAGGAGTGAAGGACTGGAGAACAGGTAGCAGTCAGTTCTATGTAACATCTTCTACTCACCTACAATGAAAAGGCACTTTAGAAAGCAACAAGCTGCTCAGAGCTCACATTAGCTTTGTACTATTACTGGGTTAAAAATGTTGCATGCTTAAAACCCCTTCTTGAGAGACACTGGTGAAAAATGTTAGCTAATATTTTTATGCCAGAGAGAGGCAAAAGGGACCTTGAGTTAAAGAGATAATGTCAATTTTATGGTTGCTTTTTAAGAAATTACTTTAAATTAAGTTCACATCAAGTACCTCAAATTCTCTGACATGTCTTTTTCCTTCTGTTTAAAAAAATTTTGCAGCTGCATCTTTCAATTATCTCTTCTTTTTTTTTCCCTTCCTTGATATGGTGAAAATCCAAACAAACAAGAGGCGAAGCTGCCTACAGTCAAACTCACTGCACGTTGTTAATGTGATGGAAGACATGGTCTGGGTGGAACCGTAAGCATAGCTGCAGTTCCACTGACCTGAAAACTAGGTGTTCTCCAATGCATAGCGTACATAAAAATGTGTGCCTGGAAACATATAGAAAGAATTAAAAAGGATTAACTAATGAATGAAGGTTGCCTTCTGATCAGAACTGGGTTTTTGAGTTGTGTTTTCAGGCAGAAGTGTGATGTTTAAGTTTTCATACTGCCTAGCATTGTACTGAAATGGGAGCTCTGCCATGAGCTTGATGCTCTTGCACTCTGACACAGAACAGCTTAGGGTGAACAAGTCTGTTATTAATGTATTGCTCAACGGCAATCTGAAAACACAATGGCTGCAACATGTATTTTGGCCTTAAAGAGGCACACTGAGAATCCTTTGCTGCTGGAAGAAATAGATATGCAGCTTGATGGCCCATGCTCTGTTTCAGAATAAGCTACACAGATTTCTTTTCTCTTATTCCTAAACAAATGAACACATTCTGCTCAGATGTTTTTTATCTCTTTGCAGATTATTTCTTCTCCTTTTTTCCAGGTTACATAGACCATCTGCAGTGCAGGCAAGAGAATGATACATCACAATTGAAGATGGCAAAGGTTTGCCGTCTGCTTGCCCTGGCAGTTCAAGCATTAATGGTAGTTTTGAGATTCAATCGGTATTCAAAAGGTAGATTTAATTCTTGCACGTTTGTGAAGCCATGGGTTCTTTGCTGGCTGAAAAATCAGATATTCAGGCTATAGGAGAGACCTTCACTGTCCAGCAGAGCTCTGCTGATGCTGTGCAGTACTTGCAAGGGAGTAGGACAAGCAGCTCTATAACAATCTCACTCCATTAGTTTTCCTCTTCCAAAATTAGTGCCCTGCTCACCTTAATTTGTTAATGAGGAAGTTGGCTGACAGGAATGAGTGAAGTCAGAGCATTAGCTGTTGGTGGAATAGTCTCCATCCTGGTTCAATGCTCCCAAGTGAAAGTCAGCTTCTGCAGAAGCTTCCCTTTGTGCAGCAGATCTCAGCTCTAGCTCCAGACCCAAATGATTTGACCCCACGGAGGCCCAGCACAGCTCCTGTGTACACAGCTGAACTCAGGGAGCATCCAGATGTGGGCAGCACTCAGCTCCTTCAGCACAAGGAAATGCTAGAAAAGAGATGGGGTGTCACCCCATCCACAGAGAAGAGGAGGTGAAAGCAGGTTTCTGGGCCATCACCGTTTCCTGGTGAAATGCCTTCTGGAAACCTGGGAACCAAGAGATGAGGAAACATCCCAAACCTACCAGGAATCACTTGCAGATGCCAAGGGCTCCCATCAAACGTGAAGTGTGACTCATGGAGGTGGTGGCCCTGCAGCATACTCAGCACCAGCAGCCAAAAAAGGAGAAGGGTGCTCCAGTCATCCTGGAGACCCACCATCAGGAAGAGTGAGAAATCATCAAAATGAGGTCTTCTAGCTGCATGAATCTAAGTGAACGCTCTGTTCTTAGATATCTAAGCCTCTGGGCTGTGAGATGGCCAAGCCACGTCTGGCCGCAGGAAGGAGGTCATGGCCTCTGGCTTTTAGGACTGCCCAGCTCTTGGGCCAGCCAGGTGGCCAGCATGAGCTGGACAGCCTCGTGGCCTCTCCCAAACTCTTCCCACCCCTATGTGTCCCCAGCCACACAAGCATGGAGATGGGATGGGGGCTTGCTGGCCGTGCCCCAATGCCTTTCACAGGAAGGGGAGCCTGTGGCCCAGTGTCATAGTTTATCTTGCAGGGAGAGCCCACAGTTGGACCCCTGTGGCACATCTGGACTGTGAGTCCCAGAGCAGCAAAGTCACTGCAGTATTTCAGGTAGGAAGGGGCTTTCACGTGCTTAATGTGATTTTACAGGACCATAGCCAGGAGCTGCAGTCCCTCTCCTCCTCGCCTTGTGCCAAATACACGCTTCTCCTCCTCATCTACCACGTGGAAAGCAATAAAGACAGGGGGTCTGCAAACTCATTGCTGGCAGGGCAGTGAAAAGGAGCCAGAGGCGCCTGTGACTCTGGTTTTCTGTCACTCAAAGCAATGATCTTCTTCTCTGTTTTCATGCACCTGAGTAGGGAAACTTTATTCCTCTTGTTAAAATTCCACGCACGCACTCTGCCTTGCTTATAAACTGAAACACAAGTTGGGATCCACCTGCTTAATATAATTCAGTGCTTGCAGTTTAGTGTGATTGTAGTTGATTTGTTTGATCTAGTGTATGAAAATTGTTTGTCCTCTGCTACTTTACCCAAAGTGGAAGGTTTGGGGACATCTGCACAGAGAGCAATATAGATCTCTGTGTTGTATTAGCTCATAATACACTAATTATCATGTGCTCTATTTTATTTCGTTTCTACATAGCCTGCTTCACTTCCCCAGGGGTTTCTCTGCACCAGGAAAAATATGGAAAAAAATGTAGTTTTCATCAAGACCTCTGATGTTTCTAAAAGAATGTTATCCCATGACTTCTTCCTGCCAGTCAGGGAATAAGAACTATGTTGAATCATCTTGCAACTAAAACGGGTGAGGCTGGGGCAAAGGAATCCTGACATCTTCAAGAGTTGTCGGGGTTCCTCCATTTGATGCAATTAGGGGAGCTCAGGAAAAGAAAGCACGTGGCCTCCAGGCTCGCTGGCCAGCTCTCTGCCTGCATGTCCAGGTCTCCTTCCCTCCAGTGGGAACCAGGGAGTCACGAAGCAGTGACCAGAACATGCATGAGTGCTGCCCCCCGGGGCACCCTTGGGCAGATGTACACACTATGTCAGGAGCTGAAGAGCCTTCCCAGGTGTCACACTTTAGTGCCACCCAACAATAAAGCAGATTTTCCCCACAGAGGATACATCTGAGTGGTTCAAGCACTCTCATGTGCAATTCACTTCACCAGTAGGTCTTTTCCCCCTAAAAATTCCATCTGATTCCTGAGAATTGCTTTCAGTGAAACTTGTCCAATGGTGTCCATCACTAACATCTTGGGTAGGACCACTACCAGCTCCCAGGAGCACATCTCCCCTCATCCTCACTGACCTTTGAGGGAAACACGTGAGTTCCCAATGGCAAAACTCCCATCAGCTTCAGCAGGACAGCATCAGGACTTTTGTATTTTCTGCTGTGCTGGTTTTCAACCAGCACCATCAGGCTGCAGTGATTAGCCCGTTCCTAAAACCAATGAAGAGAATCCATGTGCGGCTGCCAACAACACCGCACACTTTTCATCTCACCTAGTTGGATGGGCAGGGAAAAAAAGAGAGAAAGGTTGTGCAAGTCTGAATTGGGCCACCTCTCCTCAGACACAACATCTGTTTCCGTGCAAGCAAGAAGAAAATGAGTGACTAACACACAGCTCTGCTGCTCGGCAGCTGGCCCCCAGATCCTCCTCTGTGGCACTAAATGTGTCCCTGGCAAACAGGAGGCTGAGATTTTAAATGAGGAATTAATGAAAATGCGCTCTTTTCCTGCTTGTTGTCCCTTTAAATTCTGTTTCCATGGAAACGGGTCTGGAGAGGCTGCCTGGAGGGAGCCGGGAGAGATCTCTGCCTGGCCGCCTTCCCCTCCGGATTGCCAGCTGAGCCACCCCAATTGCCAGGCTTTTACAGAGGTTTTTGCTATTGTCATTTATGCCTGGAATAGGAGTAATGGCTCCTCGTGGGTTCCTTGTCTAAGGAGCCCCGAGGTGGTCAGCCATGCTGCTGTCACCTGCAGCCTAGCCGCTTGCAAAGCGGAGCTTCTCTCCTTCCATTGCCCTTCCGGTGGACCGCAGGCTTGTCCGAACTCACTGCACCACTGCCTTGCTGAAAATGTCACTCCTGTTAGAAACATCCATTCCGCCACTTTTTTCTTTTTTAAAAGTGGTGGCGGGTGTGATCTGAGCACACAGACTGAGCTGGGAGTGGTGGCAGAGGGACAACTTTGTCGTTAATTCTGTGTTTATGCTAGGGGAAAATTTGAGACCGCACCTGGAGTACCGCATCCAGCTCTGGGGTCCCCAGCACAAGACAGACATTGACCTGTTGGAGCGGGTCCAGAGGAGGGCCACGAAGATGGTCAGAGGGCTGGAACATCTCTTCTATGAAGACAGGCTGAGAGAGTTGGGGTTGTCAGCCTGGAGAAGAGAAGGCTGCGGGGAGACCTTATTGCAGCCTTTCAATATATAAAGGGGGCTTATAAGAAAGATGGAGAGAGACTTTTTACCCGGAGCCTGTAGTGACAGTACAAGGAGCAATAGTTTTAAACTGAAAGAGGGTAGGTTTCGGCTGGACATAAGGGAGAAATGGTTTATGATGAGGTTGGCGAGGCACTGGTAGATGTTGCCCAGAGAAGTTGTGGATGCCCCATCATTGGAAGTGCTCAAGGTCAGGTTGGACAGGGCTTTCAGCAACCTGATCTAGTGGAAGGTGTCCCTGCCCATGGCAGGGGGGTTGGACTAGATTCACCTTTAAAGGTCCCTTCCAACCCATTCTGTGGAAACCATTCTGTGATTCTAGGAAAATCGTATCACTGAGCCACTCATTTCTGCCAGACCCATCACCAAGTTATTTTATAGCAGGGTGGGGGACAGCAGGTATCCTGAAGAATGGCCTGAGAGCTTTTGGTTGTGGTTGAGGATACAGTGTTTCTTGGAGTTATGCTTGGAGTACTGTGCTGGGTACAGGGAACGAGGTGGGATACGGCTGCATCCATACCTTCTTGGATATCCAGCTGTTTTTCTTAGAGATAATTCACTGGCTTGTTCTTAAAGAGATCCCAGAAACAATCTGTCCTATGTACAGCACAGAGAATCAGCAGAGTAGGACCCAAAAGCAAACTGTAAAGTGATGGTGTTTGTTTTCCAGGTGAATAAAACCTAAGGGTCTTAGACCTATGATATTTGGGGGTCGCTCAGTCCCAGGAATGGTGGCTGTTTTTACCGCTGTTGAGATGCATCTGCTTCCATTTTTGTTAGCATTTGAGGAGATGCTTCTGGTGTGTCTGTGAAAGGTTGTCTTAAAGAAATCTGAATTTTTAGTGGAAGCTGACTAACAGCATAAACTTCATCCACCCTCCCAGCTGAGTTCTGCAGGCAAGTACAGTTCCAATGTAAAAACAAAAGTAATTTTTAAATGTAATTAATCCCAATCAGAATAGTTCAATGTTAGTTGTTGTTGCTTCAGATATGCATAAAAGCATTGCCCTCCTTGATTACCTAGATGCTTGCCTATAATTAGAAAGACAGACTATCATGTCTGAGATGTAATACTGAGATTGTTTTCTGCAAGCCAGATGAGCAATGTCTTGCTTATTGTACCAGGAATATTCTCTGCTTGCTGCTGGTGCAGTCTCAGATGGAGTATGACCTTCAGCGTTGTGCAGCCATACTTCAAGGAGGATGTAAACCTGTACTGGGGAGAATTCAGAGAGCAACGGGCATGACCAGAGGTCTAGAAAATATCACCTATGAGACAAAATTGAACGAACTGAGGTTGTTTAGTGTAAGTGGAGACAAACCAAAGGTATACATTTCAGTGAAGGGATAAAGTAAAACTGCAGAGAGGAAGGTAAGAAAATGCTTTCTGTGTCCACAGTGGATAGAAGGAAATAATGAGTTTAAACTGCAACACAGAAAACAGTCTAGATATTAGGAAAACTTCCCCAGTGATAGGGACACAGTCATAAAATAGGTACTTAGAGACATTATCTAAGCCCAGTACCCCTGTCTCAAAGCAGAACCGGCAGATGATTGCTCTCTCCTGACTTAAGACATTTTCAGTGTACGAGATGCCATCCCATCTTAGGACAGCCCATTCCAATGCTCCAACATGAGATCCCTTTGTGGAAAGCTAAGCCTAATTCTTCACTTTTTATCCATGGTAAACAATTCACCTGCTCTTTTTTTGTCTGCATCTCAAATACCGTGTTCAGTTTTGGGCCCCTCACTACAAGAAGGACACTGAGGTGCTGGAGCGTGTCCAGAGAAGGGCCGCAAAGCTGGTGAAGGGTCTGGAGAGCAGGTCTTATGAGGAGCAGCTGAGGGAGCTGGGGTTGTTTAGCCTGGAGAAGAGGAGGCTGAGGGGAGACCTTATCGCTCTCTACAACTACCTGAAAGGAGGTTGTAGTGAGGTGGGTGTTGGTCTCTTCTCCCAAGTTACCAGTGATAGGATGAGAGGAAATGGCCTCACGCTGCGTCAGGGGAGGTTTAGGTTGGATGTTGGGAAAAATTTCTTTACCGAAAGAGTGCTCAGGCACTGGGACAGGCTGCCCAGAGAGGTGGTGGAGTCACCATCCCTGGAGGTGTTCAAAAAAACATGTAGACGTGGCGCTTCAGGGCATGGTTTAGGAGGCCTGGTGGTGTTGGGTTGATGGTTGGACTTGATGATCCTAGAGGTCCTCTCCAACCTTAATGATTCTGTGATTCTATGATTTGGGCACTCTGTGATGCTTTGACCCCTCTCCCCAGAGCAGCTTCCCAGCCCGGCGGGCTGCCCACGCAGGAGAGTGCCGTCATGGCGGTGTCTCCTCTCTCCCGACTGCTCCTCCAGTTTCTCTAGATTATTTTGCATGCGGCTGCCGGTCTCCCGCATGCCGGGATAACCCTTCCCGTACAGGGAGAGAATAAGTTCTCGTGGCCGCCATGACGAGCCACCCCCCCGGCTCGCGGCCGCGCCGGGGCGGGACGGGGACTCGAACCGGCATCCCCACCGCGGCGAGTGCCCGCCGTCCCGCCTCCGCCTCGCCGTACGCTAAGCGGAGGAGGTTTGTCCGCCGCGGGCCACCGTCTTCCGGCGGTGCGCCGCCGCGCGGGTCCGGGCGGGTACGGCGACCGCGGGAGCAGGAAGCGCTGCCGGCGTGCACCGACCGCTCTCCCCGTCCTCCGCCTCCGCCTCGGCCCGGCCACCTGCCCCGCCATGAGCGAGAAGGGCGAGCTGGACCTCACCGGCGCCAAGCAGAACACGGGCATGTGGCTAGTGAAGGTAAGAAGGCGCCGTGCGCGGGCCCGGGCCCGGCCCGTGGCGGCGGGGCGGGGGGCGGAGGGGAGGCCCGAGCTCCCGTGTCTTGTCGCTGCAGCTCACCTCAGTGCTAGAACAGCACGGCTGCGACCGAGGCGCTGTGAAGAGGTGCAAAGAGCATCAAAGCAAACCCGAGCACCCGTCTGGTGCAGAGCCGCGCACGCATCTGCTGCTCCCGTGACCAGGCCGCCGCCGCCGCCTACGGCTCTGTTCTGTGGAGGGTCTTTTTGTCGAGGTGGCTTGGCAACGTCTGCTGGCCACAGGGAAGAGGAAAGAGGAGACTTAAAGCCAGTGGGGGAATACGTGCCCTGGCCCCCTTCTAGTCCCCTGCGGATGTGCCCTCGTTTTTCTACATCTCTATTTGTTCAGTCTGGGGCAAAACCGTAGCGGCCTCCTTTTCCTCCTTTTGGGAGAGAGATCAGGCTCAGGCCATCAACCTGAAAACCTGCAGGGACAGGGGAGTACCCCAGTACTGGTCCTGGGTGGTGAGGGGGTGTGACACCGTCATACTTCAACTAGCGAAACATCTTACTGTGGCACTTGAAAATGGTGGGGGATTTCAGAAATTCTGCACAGCACGGCAGGTCTGGTGGTGGGTAGGTCACTGCATCTGGCTTCCTTTTTCATACTGACACCGGAACGTCTAGTTTCATGAAACCTTGCTGAAAAACGTCTAGTGCCCTAATTGTAATAGTTTATCCAGGACAGTAAAAATGAAAGCTGAGAGCAGAGAGCTGCAGAAGCTTATCATGATACTCAGTGGCGGGATGACAACATGGCAGATGAAATTCAGAGTTGAAAAATCTAATCGGATATCCATAGAGAAGAACCATCCTAATATTTATACAGCTATTTGGTCTCTGCTCGTTGTTGTCATTAGAAAGGAGGTTTAGTTTCACTGTAGGTGTGGATAACTGTGAGAGTGTCATGTCAAAAGAGCAGATTCAACATTGGGTATGATTACAAAAGATACAGAGAACAAAAGATAAAATACTATTATGCCATCGTATTGCTTGTATCCTGGATACTGTGTGTAGTTCTGGTCTCATCCTCCATCGTGGAAAAGATACAGTAGACCTAAAAACAATACAGGGAGGAGCACCAGGGATGATCTGGGGAACAAGGAATGGTGGCTGTGGAGGAGACTCCTAAATACATTGTTACCTTTCAGGCTGGCAAGATGATTGATTTGGAAATCTTATAGAGGTCTGTAAAGTAACGAGTAACATCACAGGTGGATAGGGAAGAAATGAGTAGGGAAGAGTCAGTTCTAACAGAATAATTAAGAGTGCGTCAAAATAATTCATCTGGTGGGGCTCAGAGCAAACAAAACAGGTACCATTTTGCAGAAGATATAGTTAAGTTTTGGAACTTGTTGCAATAGGAAGTTGTGAACGTCAAAACTTCACAGAAGCTCAGAAAGCCGTTAGACAAATTCAGGCAAGAAAATCAGATTGAGATATTAAAAAAGACTATGCTCCCATACCTCAAGGCTGCTGCATCAAAGATCACAGTAATTAGAACGGCATGCTGGGGAAATACCTTTTCTTCTTATGTTCTCCTGCTCTTCTGTAAGTACTGCTGTTGGCAGCATTTGGAGACAGGACACTGAACTTAATTGTCCTTTAGTTTGAAGCAATTTGGTGGTTCTTGAAGCAAGCCAGGAATTTTCAGGCACATTTGTGCTTCTAGTTGATGCTGCTCTGTGAGCACAGGGTGCTGCCTGGTCTAATGAGAAAACCAGACTGAGAGGAATGCTTAAATATTGCTCTTCCAAGTAAGTGTTAATGTAATCCTTCATGTACGTGGTCTGACTTTATAATTTGGCTGTCGTCTTGTATAATAAAAATTTAAAAAAAAATAGTGACAAAGTTGCTGACATTGGTAGACCATAGCAAGGGATGTGCAGGATTTTATCCTTTGAATTCCTTTGAATCTGAACTTGGAAACAAACATCCTTGTTCCTAGGACCTTCAGCACACTCAGAGGCATGACAGTGTGTAGCATCTGTACTTTTTATCTTCACTAGCTAGGATAATAAGGCTGAATTTATCCTTCCTTTGAGGGAGAGAGCAATCAGTTCTGCTGGAATAAAAAAACCTGGTTTATTTAATTTCCTTTTAGCATGTATTATGCTAGCACAGGAAGTATTCCAGAGAGACTACTTAACAGGCAATAAAAAAATGTAGTGATGAGTACTTTAGAAGCATGAGCAGTAAGAGGAGGTACCAGAAAACAAGTGAGTCGCTTCAGTACAAACCCAGAAAGCAACTGGAATAATTTTTTTCTGTGTTTTCAGTGAAAGCTAAGATAGGGGGATATTATAAGAACTGTTGGTTGTGTACTTGTGGTAAAGTGAAACCCATTTAGTGTTAGCCATTAGAATTGTTAATTTCTTATTCCCTGTGTGATTTTTTTTTTTTTTAATTTAATCTGCTGCATTGATCTATATTTGGAAAGATGGTATCTTTATATAATTTCTTTTTTGTACGTTCAAAGGAAAGCAGAAACATAGAACCCAACATCAGCCTTAATCAGTTTCTGATGTATGTACTGCATACAGATTGCTATATAGAGAAAGAGCTAATTTAATTTCATGCAGAAAATTGGAAGTAGTTTGTTACAGATAGGGACTGTTTGTCTGTTTTGATCTAAAGGCAGGTAGGAAGCTGTGAAGAAGCTGAAAGATGCGTGGAGCAGGGGCCCTTGTGCTGTACGCTACCTGGAGGGTGCCTTGTGTACTGGTGCCTGGGTGTTTGTGTGATGGGAGTAGCAAGAAGAAAACAGCAGGCAGAAGAGGTCTTGAAGTGATGCTACTTAGTATGTCACATTTCTTCTCGTGATTAAATTGTATGGTTTTTGGAGAGAAGAGTGTTCTTAGGTACAAATCCCAGAATAAAGGCCACTTGTCTTGAAAAGGTTCAGTAGCCTTTCAGTGTGGCAGGTACTCTGTCCCCAGGTCAGCCTTTCTGTCGGTGTATATTTTGCAAAATCCTGCTGTGGGGTCTTTGAAAATTCTTTCTGCTCTGTGAAAGCAGGTTGCTTTTGTTTCCTGTACGTTCTTTCAAGGAATGTAAGGAGTTTGAAAACTGACTGGTCTCCATAAGTTAAACTTTTATTACGCTAAAGTTAAAAGAAAGTGGCAAATTAAGATGTCTACAGTGTGTGAGACTTCATTTAATCTATCCTGTGATTGTTTATGCCCTTAGCATGGAGCTACAGAGTTTAGCATGTGGTTTTGAGAGCACCATCTGGTTTTAACTGAAGTAACTGTGTGTGGCTAGAAGTAATCCTTTGACAGGGCCTTTATAACCCTTTTTCTTTCTCTGCCCTTGACTACAGATAGGCCAGCAGAAAGATGATTAGTTGCACTCTTTGAGACTGCTTCCCATACAGCTGAAAGAAATGTGATTGATCTGCAACCTCTTATTCTGAATAAATTCCTTGTCTGATTATGTTATATAGCAAGTCAGTGATTTTAACAGCATGAGAGCCCTTCACTCCTTGTCCACTCACACTGAATGTGTATCTACCTTATTACCTGGCAATATAAATTAGATACAGATTAGGTGCGAGCACATAATAATATTTCTATTGAGTTGGCTGGGGTGCATGTCACAGCATTTATCTTGGCTTTAGAAAGAAAATGGTATCTGATCTGGCATGAAATCCGCTGTAGAAAATAACCACTTTGAAAACTGTGGGGAAAATAAGTATCAGTAGATTGTACCAATTCATGGCTTTCTGTTGTACATTTGTGGCATTTTTGACCCAGTGTTAGGACTTCATGGAAACCTGGACTGCCATTTAGTTTGGCTGAGCAGTTGGGAGGACATCTGGATTTTCTAGCTGTTCCACAGTACTTCATGGGGTGCTGTGAGACTAAAGGAAAGTGCTAAGCGCCAGTAGAGACTAAAGGAAAGTGCTAAGCACCAGTAGGAAGGTGCTTTCTGGGTTGTTGGTTTTTTTTTTTGGTTTTTTGTTTTTTTTTTTGAAGAACAGGTATATGCAAGGTTAGTGTTAAATTCATTTGAGCTTTAGGAAATTAGCAGGTTGCTGTTTGTCAGCAAATTCCTGGAACAGGCTCTTCGCCTCCTCAGCTGCGCAGTGAAACTTGGCTTAGTTTTATTCCATGCAAGACAAAATCAGACTACAAAGTGCCTCTTTGCTGCTTGAAACAGAAGACGCCACAGGCAGAGCGTAGTATGTTTTTCTTTCTCACTGGCTGTCTCTCGCAGCATTTTTCTGGGTGGGCACGGATGTTTTCAGCAGCTGTGGACTGTGTGAGCTAGAATAAACTTTGGTGTACCAGTAAAGAATGTTGCTGCAAAATTAAAGAGTGTGGTTTTGTCCTGATGTGTCATGAACATATGAAGAAAAAAGGTATAAAATTCCTGTATCAGAATACTTCTTTAGTACAGGGGGTTGGAACAGTAAATGATTTTTCCTTTAACAAGCCACTGTTTTGCGAGACACTGAGACTACTGTAGGTCTTGAAGGTGATGTTCCCCCAGCAACTGCTGCATCCTTATTAGAAAGAAAGGGATTTATAGGAAGTAGTAGCTTCTATTAGACTGCTTTCAGCTATTTCCTTTTGAAAAAAATCTGTAATTTCCATATCACTTGAACAACTTAGAGTTAGTTTTAAATAGTCAGATGTGAGATTGTCCTTATTACCTCAGGTCGGTATTCCATCTCTTGATGTGCCACGGTACTTCTACATCTAATAGCTTGTGTGTAGGGGGGAAATTGCTCCAATCTCACATTTGTTGTACTAATGTGTCATGTTCAGTCTGTATAAAAAGTCATCATAAAAAAAGACAGGCATAATTGCTGAACGGTGGGGAAAAAAACTGTGATCTGCAAATCTATGTGATCTGCAAAACATTGCCTTCTGCACTTTCAACCGATTGAACGGCAGACACAGCTAGAGCTGATGCCACGTGGTGGAGCAGAGAAGGTAGAGAAGTCCCTCATTCCTCTGGGGCTAAACTGAGAATCTTGAAGTGCCTTACGGGGGCTGAGCGCACGGGGCTGAGCTGGGAACTCCTCTCTGAGGCAGGGCGGTGGAAGCCACCAGGGCAGTCCACCTTTTGAAGTTCTGGGAAACTGTGCCCTCATACAGGTGTTCAGATTTAGAGATGTTCATCACCCATAGCACCATATATCGAATTAAACGCTTAACCTTTTGATTTCACAGAATAAATGTTGTTCGTTGTCTCTCAGCTTGCCTGGTCTTTAGGGAGAACTGGGGTAACTCTGCCGAGAACTGGACACCTTCTCCTGGCATTACTCTCTCCAGAAAAAAGGAGTGCTCTTGCTGCCGCATGCAAGCATGCATGCATCGTCACATCTGGGACGCGTTTGGGAGCCTGAAGAGCGTTGGTGTGCAGCACAGTGGCAGCAGCAAGGCATTGAGGCTGGCCATGGAGGTGCCGGCTGTTGGGGTCTAGCCTACCTGGCAGTAGTTAGCTGGTACCTTTTTGGATAGAGAGTGGAGAGGCAGGCTGTGATTTCAGCCACCTTGATAGCAAAAAAGGAAAAACGGGTCTGCTTGGAAAGCCAGCTTCCAGCTTGTTGGTTGGTTACGTAGGTGCCTTTACTGTCTATCATAAGCCCAGGCCACCTGAGGTTGCAGATACCAAAACCTTTGTAACTGAAGGAACGTGTGTGTAGGTGAGTCAGCATCACTGGAGCAGCTTTTATTCCTTGGATGTATCAGGTTAGTTAAGGCTGCTTGTTCCTGTCCCCTCCGCTGACCTTTGCTTTGTGCAGTTGTTTGGGGAAATGGGTTGGGAACCTGGTTTGGTTGTTCCACGTGCCAAGTACAAAATCAGCACAGCTAAAACGTAAAAGTCCCCCATGCTTCCCAGACAGATGAGTTTGCTCTTTCCATATACTGCCCAGCTGCACAAAGACCTTTCTCAGTAGAGCGGAGGGGTGGGAATGAGTGATGGGAGGTGGATCTGCATAGGGTAGTTCTGCTGCTGAAGAAGTGGGCATCTGGTGGGAGCAGGGCTATGGTTTGCTGCTGAATGTGTCTGAGGTTCCCACATGCTAAGCCTTCCCTTCACAGCACCTTTTGGTCTCTGAGTTGTTATTGCCTAACTTCTCATCGGTGTTTTTTTGGTTTTGGTTTTTTTTTTTTTTCCTTTGTAGAGAGATGAGAATTTCTGATGAATATTTGAAGTATAGTATTACTTGATAAAATTATGTGGACTCCTTAGTTTAAGAATATGATGCTGATCTTTTTTTTGCGTTTCATGATTGGATAATAGTATTTGAGATTAAAGGTATTATAAGATTTTTTTCCCTCATTTGGGAAATTTGGGACTCTCCACTGGCCTTGTTTTTGTGCTACATCGTCCTCTTTGCTCTCCCTAATAGAACAGATTGTCTATTATACTTAGATCATATTGTATTCTGAAGTGGTCAGGGTAACTGCATTTAAAGGATATACACGTACAAAATTTACATAGAATCTTAAAATCTGCTTCTCTTGAAATGTCTTCTTTTTTAGGTCCCCAAATACTTGTCACAACAGTGGAATAAAGCTTCAGGAAGGGGTGAAGTGGGAAAACTAAGGATTGCCAAGTAAGCCTTTACTGTACCTTTATTGGTTGCAATTCTTAGAAGTTACCTGCAGTAAAATACATTATGTTGCATGTCTTATAATACGTAATCCTGTTTCTTGCAAACACTGTGCATATTTCTCTGAAACCTGAAAGGTAGTTGCTTGTATAGTGATTATCAATACATAAATGATATGAAATTATACTGAGGAGTGGCTGTATCCCATTATATGATGTTTGATTTCTTAAACCCAAGAAATATGCACATCTAACTGGAGAATGTTCTTTAACTTACTTATGTGCTATTTTGCTGCTTCTGTTCTCACCTGCTGACTTTTCCCATTTATTCTTGGGCATCAGCATCAAAAAAAAAAAAATTGAGCAGCTCAGGAGTGAAGATGAGTAACAAAACTAGAATTTTAATTTGCTTTTTTATCAGGGAAGCTAAACTTGTGGAATTAGATTATGGAAACTAAAACATTAAATATTTTCTTTTGCAGAAATCAAGGAAGAACAGAAGTAAGTAATTACTAAATACAAAGGCTGTGAATGTGTTATATTTTAAATTCTAAAAATTGTGTACAATATGCTGGTTTCTAGTGTCATATATTTTTTTGTTACACCTGTAATGAAGCATTGTACCACAGAATCAGGAGGAAAGAATTCTGTTCCTCGCTCTGCCCATAGGTTTACTGTGGGACTTCGATCAAGTCTCTTTGTTCCCTACCTTTGTTTATGCATCTGTAAGCAGCAATCGTAGTACCGACCTTCTCTCTAAACATTTTGAAATGTGTTAGTGCAAAAGGCTGTCTGAGAACTAAGGAGGATGATGATAAAGCAAAAGAGGCTGGAGATGGAGGATTGCAATTTCAGAAAGTATTCTGTCTTAAATTCGGAATGTGGTCATACTACATATAAAGCAACTTGAAAGTTTTGCTGTATGCAAAGGTAACTGCATTTATTAGCAGCCTCAGTGAATGACAGTAACTTCCTTTCTCTCTTACAAGAGAGAAGGAAAGTTGCATTAATTGGAATTACTTCAAATACCACATCGGTCTGTTGCTGAATTGGAAGACACTTTGGACAAAAAAATGTCAGGGAAACAACCTTCATTTGCCATTTGATAACCTGGCCAAACTCCTTTTAGAATAAGTGGAGAGAGTTCTGCTGGAGGTTTCGATGTTTGATTGGACTCTTCTAGGCTGGAATATGAGCCAACCTCCCTAACTTTGTGAGCCCCACACCAAAAACTTGATATTGATGAGAGCCACAAAGTGCATTTTGCAGTCTGTGTAGAGCCAAGCGGTGAGGAACCCCATGAGAATGGATGGCTTCCCGGGGACCCTGTTGCTGCATGGCAGAATGAGGCTAAGCAGGACGTACAGGAAAAGTATGCAGTGCAGGTCTGAACAGTCCCTTTTCAGGCTTCTTGCCGTGTTCTGCGGCTAGGGATTCTGGTTACCCAGTCCCCCCAGTACCTCCTCGGCTCCTGTATTGGGTATACAGTGTAAACATAGCAAAGGAGCTGTATTTGAACCTCTCCTGGGCTGCATACAATTCAGGAGTCCTCAGGCTAATAACACATGTTGTGGTACATTAGCACTTTTTCTGGAACTCAGCTGGCTGTCTGAAACATTTTAAAGCACTCATACTGAACAGTGTCTGAAAACCTGTTATGCCTTACATTTTAATAAGTAAAATCAAATTGTCCTCTGACTTCAGGAGGAAGTAATTTACAATTTTTAAAGTATGAGTGAATTTTAATAAGTACCTGAAAGCTTTGAATTCTGTATTTCAACAAGAGATCAATATACTAAGACTCTTATCCCACTCTATGTTTTTGAAATAGAAATGTGCTGTACTACTTGTTTTTTCTCTGTTTTTGTTTCCCCTTAACTCTTAAAGCTGTGTAATTGAGTCTGTTTAGTAACACTGTGGTAATTGTGACTGTTAGGTGTCATTTACTTTGAATGAAGAGCTTGCAAGCATCAATGATATTGGAGGAAAACCTGCTTCAGTCAGTGCCCCAAGGGAGCATCCATTTCTTTTGCAAAGTGTGGGAGGACAGACCTTAACAGTATTCACAGAAAGTTCAGTAGGTAAGTTAGAATTAAAGTTGTTTGTTACGATTCCAATATACATGATTTCAGTAAACTGGCTGGTGTAAAGGCCAGTAGACTCAGAAGTCAGATTTTGGCTCTGTTTTGTTATCTGCATACATATCACTGCTGTTCTTTTCTTGTGTCTGTCTCTTTTCTTCATATGATTGAGCAAATAATTTCAGTTTTCCACATAGGGTTATCCTGTACATTTCAGCTGTGGATCTGCTGAAGACAACAGAGAGAGCGTGGAGTGCAGTACATTGTGTGTTCTTTTTAGGGTTTTCACTGGAAAAATGTTTTTGTGTTCCCATGGACTTTTGGGATCGACTAATTTTTTTTTTTTTTTGTCTCCTTGAATCGATCTCTGCTGTGAATATAGTTTGTCTCTGCTTTATGGAATAAATGAGGGAGGGAGAATTGTGAGTCACAGGACAGAGTTAGAATACTTAGTAAGTTTGAACACCTCCTTTTTAAAATCTGTTTAAAGGTTTGATGGCTAAGCATTGAGATATTAAGGTACAAGTAGCTTGACTGTCATGTGTGTTTAGAAATACAAGCTCTTACGGTACAACTCAGGCACTTTTCAGTTATTATCCCTTTCTCTAAAAGTAATCTAGTTATGATATTGGGTTTTCACTTAAAAAAAACCCTTATTGTATTTTCACGTGTGTGACTTGCAACGCTTTATAAATACTGGTTTTTATAATCCATAGATTACAAATGTGGGAAGAGACAGGGAGCAAGTTTTCAAGAATGTTGTAAGCATTACAGTAGTACCTCATCCTTTTTTTTTCCTCTGTGCCTCGACCTCAGAATGCTTGACAGAAGAAAGAGATTTCAGATATGAAGATGTGTTTATAATATACATTCAGTGATTTTTTGCATGTTTTCTGCAAATCCCATGGGATTTTGCTTCCTGAGACACCTTTTTATAGAAAATATTGCTTCAGAAACCTCTAATGGTAACTTACGCTGCAGTGAGTGCAGATGCTTAACTTGAATGTGGAGTATTTGTCATCAGTTAGAATGGAAGTAATTAGAATGTCATACCTAGAAGATGCCCATTTATTTCTGTTTTACCACCTCTAATACCAGTGTCTTGAAACCTGTAGGTACTTAGAAGCTGCCCTATTTTTATTTAATCAATTAAAAATTTGGCATTTCTTAACAACTACAAAATGTTATTCAAAGACCATGGCTCTGTTGAGTAGAAGTTGTTATACTAATCAGGAGCAAAGGGTAGTTAGTGAAATGAGAAATGTTTGGAGTGAAGCACTGAATAAGCATAGACCTTGTCAAAATTGTTTTTGCTGAGATTAGCAAGCATAACATACAGTCAGTGAGTTTTCACGAAACTTGCTTAAATGCAAAATGGCTAAAACGTGTTGCTGTTGTGTTAAAGCTGGTGTTGGCAGTATAATCAAAAATAAACTTTAATGTGCTTTTCTTGCATGACTTTTTTTGGTTATGAAGATGAATGTGACACAAATATTCCAAATTCCAGGCAGATTTCTTAAAGACACCATGTTTCTGCAGCCACACTCTTGTGTTTGAATGTGTATCGCCAATGTGTTTTGAGCTCCAGGGCCAATTTCCACAAATTTGGTAGTGAATTATGGCTACTGTGAAAACAGGTGCCTGAAGAGTGGAATGAAGCTATATGGATACCCCAACCGAAAGAAAGGCTGCTACCCTATTTGATGCCATAAAGTCCACATGGAAAAAACCACTATAATTACATCAACCATGGAAAAAGACTCAGTAAAAGCTTACACATCTTTTGCACATCTGTCGGTCTGCAGTAAGAGACAGTCATAGGAAATTGAAATTCATTCATCCTTATGGTCACAGACCAATATTTGTCTTCAAATTATAATTAGCATATTTTTGTGAAAAGCATTGGTGATCTTGTTCCTTTTTCTTTTGCAAAGTGCACCATATAACAGAATCAACATGCTGGTTTGAACCATGGGCCAAAGATTAAGATGCTGTGGAACTGCAGATGGCATTTCTAATGTTGCATCTGGAAGGATGCATTTGAGGAATTACATGAATGAAATATGAATAAAAAAGTGCTTCATGCACTATTGCTCTCAGTCAGTACCTTTCTTGAGGGCTGAAGTGGAGCAAATTGCACAAAACAGTTGGGTTTCTTTTATAAACGGTGGGTTTTGTGGTTTGTTTGGGTTTTTTTAATTTTATTTTTATTATTTTTCTGGAGCACATTAAAAGCCCTAAGGTCTATTCTGTGTGCTGTCCTCTGATCCTGATATCCTTATGTTGTAGTGACCATATTTTTGATGGTTTTTCAGAAAATGAATGTGGAATGACAAAGCTGCCTCTGAAATATTTTGTAATCTTGGAAGATGCTGCAGGGAGTTTACGTATTCTGGATAACTCAGCACTTCACATTGACTCGTCAGGTCACTTAGAGCAAGCAAAAGAGATCAAACTTGACAAATAATTTAGTAATTCCTGCATGATGTAATTTCTAGACTTCTAAATGGGTTTTCTGTGTTTTTTATTTTGTCTTAACTAAACTTGCTTCTAATACCTGTTGTAGTTGGAAAAAATCCTTTGGTTCTTACATTGTAAACCTTTGCTTCTCTGGTGGTCCCATATTAGTTAATGGACAGCAGTAGGCTCTTCTGAGGTGCCATTTATTATGTCCAAAGTCTAATGAATTGCGGTTTCTTGGTGTTCTACAGTATGTGTACTAGATCTGAGCTAATGTAAAATTTGGGTTTGTCTAGTTTGGAGAAAAAGAGGCTGAGGGGTGACCTCATTGCTCTCTACAGCTTCTCAAGGAGGAGAAGTGGAGAGGGAGGTGCTGATCTCTTCTCCCTGGTATCCAGTGATAGGACACGTGGGAATGATTCAAAGCTGCACCAGGGGAGGTTTAGACTGGACATTAGGAAGCATTTCTTTACCGAGAGGGTGGTCAGACAATGGAACAGCCTTCCTGGAGAGGTGGTTGATGCCCCAAGCTTGTCAGTGCTTAAGAGGCATTTGGACAATGCCCTTAACAACGTGCTTTAACTTTTTGTCAGCCCTGAATTGGTCAGGCAGTTGGGCTAGATGATCTTTGTAGGTCCCTTCCAACTGAAATAGTCTGGTCTGGTCTGTTCTGTTCTAGTCTATTCTGTGTTGGATACAGCTCATACATAAATTGAAACACAAATTAAACTGTATTCTAATATAAAGCTGGATAAAGGGGATACTATTAAAAATCTGGTCTATGCTGACTTTCACACATGGTGTACTTTCTATTTACACTAACTCTGGGACTTCTGCTGTTTCTTTTCCTATTTCAGTATTTTGAAATAGCTTTAATGAATAATACAGAGTAGTACAATGCACTCTGAAAGCACTAGTTGCAGAATACCTCCCTACTTCCTTTGCAAGGCTGTTTGCATATGTGAGACATTGTGTCATCTTCATTGCTGGGCAAATGACTAAGACCTGCAGTGGTGTTCCTGAACATCAGTTTAGCAAAGCTGGTGGGAAGTGTGGCTTCTGTGATGACTGCAGAGGGATCCAAAGCACAGTTGTCTCTTGCTGTCTAGGTCTTGCTGTCTAGGCTGGTTTCAGTATTATTTCTGCTTTAAATATGAACTACATTCTGTTCCATAAACATCACCATATGTACATCAACAGTTGCTATGCAACAATGCTATTTGTGCTTCCAGTCATTTTATCTTATCTTTGTCATCAGCTATCATAGCTGTAATTTTTGGGCGGGAGGAAAGAAGAGCATTTTGCCTATATTTCAATGTGTTGTATTGAACAAAATGAATTTTTCTTATGTGTGTATAGCTAAGAACTATCTAGGGGCAAGTCATGGGCTTGATATAGGTTGTGTTTGGTTAAAATTGTTTTTTTCTGAGCTTCGTACTGGCGGACACCCTGGCATAAGGAAGTGCTATAATTTGACAGATTTTTTCATGGTTGAAGGAATGGGAACATGCTTTTGTTAAACATTTAACAAAAAACTTTTCTGATCGTGATTATAATTAATTTCCTTACTGCTTTAATTGCCTATTGCTTAATTTTTCTGCCAGCAGGTAGTTTAGAATTCCTGGCTCTAAATACAAATTAAAAAATGCAGCTATGTTATAGATAATGATGAAAGTTTCTTACTGAGGTAGTTCTTGGAAAAATGTGCTACTAATGTGACTTGGGAAAACACAGACCTTGGTAGGCAATTGCATCCCTAACTGTAAAGGACTGATGGGTGGAGAGGAAGATTTTACACTGTAGGTGCAAATAAAGTATAAGATATTTCTGTGAAGTGGGGTGAGATGACTCATTTTATTGAAATTTTGAATATATCTTCACAAATCCCCCTTCATAAGTGGGATTGCCGTAATGCCTGTTTTCGTGACTTTAAATTCCTTCGTGCTTGTTCCATCTTACTG
Source organism: Morus bassanus (assembly GCA_031468815.1). Classification (NCBI taxonomy): domain Eukaryota; kingdom Metazoa; phylum Chordata; class Aves; order Suliformes; family Sulidae; genus Morus; species Morus bassanus. The sequence goes on along the minus strand of CM062568.1, from coordinate 32,944,862 downwards.
AAAGTAAAAAGTGTTCAGAGAATTCCATTGACAGAAAGACTACCAGACCTTTGTTTCTGAGCAGCATTCATGCATGGATTGTTTCACTGTTTCATGCTTCACAGAAGATTGCTGGCTCTTAACATTGTGTTCTTCTCCAGTTTTCTGAGTCTTCTCTTCTTTCAGAATCTCAATTCATGAAATTCAATTTTTTTTATTCCCCTTCAATAATACACATTACTCTGCCTATATATCTTAGAACAGCTCTTTTATTCCACACCCCTTGAATATTCTCCCCTTGTTTTGGGTTGGTTTTTTTTTTCCTTTACACAGCTTCTTATATATGAAAGGACCTTTTCTGAGTTTGTACATGAATCATGCCTACTATATAACTTAGAGTGCATGATTGCATTCCAGTGAAAATGAATATTCAGAGGTTTGTATTCTGTATTTTGTAAATTTGTATTTTGAAATATCAGATATATCCAGCCATTTAAAGAAATGTGAAGGGAAGAAACGCTAATAAAAATCCTGGAATGATGTTTCTTTCATTAAAGCAGTTACTCCTATAATTACATTTAATTACTTCCTGTAAAATACATAACACTCAGAATCTTTATGCCTTGTGGTACTACTTGTAATCTTACTAGATGAATGTTTGACTTCTCAAATTTTTCATCAAACTCTTATTTAGGAAATAAACGCCCTCCCTCATCCTTCTGCCATCTTAGCTCTGCCTGCTGAGGAGTTTTGACGTATACCTGTTTACTTGAACAGCTTTTCCAATTGTCTCTATTTGTTCAGGCTGTCAGTTAACCACACATTCCAGTCTCCAAAATGCTTTAGGGTCTGTCTTAATGCTTCTTTGTTCCTTTATGTACTTCAATCTTTTATGGACTGCTGTTAGCAGAAGAGTAAAACCTATCAGCAGCCTCACGATCAAAAGAAATAGAAGCAACAGCAGCCTTTCAGATCTCAGGCATTTATGCAAATTTCCAAATATTTGTAAGGATCAAAAAGAAGGTGCAACCCATGATGAGAAAAGCAGAATATGTGACTCAAGCTAGTCTAATTACAGACAGGAATTTGATGGGTCAAGATTTTGTATGTATTATTGTGACATACAGTCCATTTAGAAGACAGCTGTGACTGCTTACATCATGTCTCTTCTCCATCTCTAAAAAATGGAAATGATATTTATTTACTTACTTCATATGAGTGTTGTGAGGATTAACAAATTACTGTAAAGTGGGTTCAGCTGGCTGGCAGGGGTAAACTAATTTTCTTTTCATTTTTGTTATTGAAACTATAGACTGTTAATTCCTGTGCAAACTTAAACAATTGAGGATATAACACACAAAATATATGGGATGTTAGAACGGGCTTAGTGTGATGGGAACAGAATTGGCTTTCTGCCTACTTCGGTGACTTTATATTTCTTTGTTTTTTTTCAGTCTCACTGATGTATGTATAAAAAACCAAAACCCAAAACAAAACCAAAAACCAACCAAAAAAAACCCCAACCTCCCCTCACCCCCAAAAAACCCCCACGAAAAAACCCCAACAAAAAACCTCCAACCAACCAATCCCAACCTGATGACATTATCTGTGAATTTTGCATGTTGTGGCAGAGGCTCAGCAGCTGTATTCTGCGTTGATAAAATATATTGCGTAGATGTACAACTTCTTTTACTTTCTTCATGCTATTACTGAGAAGATTTTTGAAGCAGAGACTTATGATTATGTCACAACAAAAACAAATTGTCTAATGATGAGAAAAAAAATGTACTTTTTTTGCAAGGCTTGAATTTTGTCTAGTTTCTTCTCTCTGCTGTTGAGGGCAGATTCTATTGCTACATATAAGCAAACACACATACTCCCCCTGTAGACATGATACCCATTTATTGTTATTTGAATCAGAGATGCCAATAACAATTTTTAAGCGTGGTGTCTTATGCAGTAGTTTTGGCTAGGTAGCTAGTGTTTTCATTGAAACAGAGTTAAAAAGCAACAGCTTTAAATCCAGCTACTTCTCACATCTCAGTCCAGGCAGGGGTTGATATCTTAATATGTTTGCACGTTCTTCATTATGTCCTCTTTGCTTCTTGTGTGTGTGCTGAATGTTTCCTTAATTAAGTTACAACCGAGTTAGGGTATTGGTTCGGTAATAACATTATGCTGTAAATGTGCTAAATACACACAAAAAAGTCAGTGAGAAAATACATGTTTTTCTGCAAATGGGCTATCATGCATGTATATCTGAAAGTTTGTAGGGATCTTAACTTGCTTTGTGAATGCTCATGGATGGGAAGAGGCCATATAACGATGTTTTCTCAGTGAGAAAGCACATGCCTTCAGGTGCTAAGGCTGAGGGCAGCCACCGGTAAAAAAAAGAAGGATCTGTCAGATACTGCTTTTGCCATTTGCATTAGTCCTCAGGCTGTCAGCCATCTCAAAGAGTCACCAGGGCCATCAGCCATGAAAGTCAGCAAGAATCAATGGCAAGAAAAACGTTTCGTAAAGTGTTTCATGTTTTCAGTTCTGGTAATACCCAGCCTGTAAGTGGCAGAAATGATCAAACAAACTGAACTCAAAACTTATGCTGAGTTAGAGCAGTAATTCACTCTCGCCTGTAAGTAAATAGTCTATAATGATAGCTGTGACATGTCTGAGTGGAAAGCTAAGGACAGTATATTTTACCATTTTTAACTGTATTTCAGATAAGTGAAAATGTTCTTTTTATTCTCTACCTTTAGGAGATGCGTAAAAAGGAGAAATATAGGAGGAGCAGTCAAATTTCAGGCTGACAAATGTATGTAGGGTTTTAATTTCATAGGACTTGGTAGGTGTTAGAACTCACTTTACCAAAATACATCCGCCGGCTGCCATCTCTTGAAATGTGGGATTTCAGTGGAGGTGTAATGGAGTTCTCTCATTTAAGTTGTGAGTTTGGGCACTGAAGGAGATATTTTTGTTGCTCCCTGTGGCAAATTATTCTTCAGAAAGTGAATTTGTGAAGACTAATCAAACCCAGTGGTTGTGATTTTTATCATAATTTATCATTCTTTGCTTTACAACCCACTTTTTAGATGTAATTTCAAATAATCAACACAGAAACATTATGTTTCCTTTTTTGTTCATTTGTTTTTTTTCCAGAAAGCCAAGCAGAAGAAAAATCTGAAAGCAGCAGCACTGGTGAGTGTGGACACTTTCTCTGAAACACTTAAGTTGTTACTTATGAGTGCAGCTTTTCAGTTTTGCTTTTCAAGAAATTGGTAGATTAAAAATAAAAAGGAGTCCTTTTTTGTTATATTTCTAGGGTAGAATATCGTAAAATTGGAAAATTACTTCAGAAACTGATTGTCTGCTGCAACCAAAAGCTTAAATTATTAATATTTTTTATTTAAATGATGTGAGAGAGCTTTAGAAATGTAGTGTTCTTTGGAATGTTATTTTAGCCTTTTTTTTTTTTTATTTCTCAACTCTTTTGTAGGTTCATTGTCTGTATCCTTTAGTTTTAATTCTTTCCTCTTGATTGGAAAATTTGTAGCAAATTTCCAAAGCTTTTGTTATTTGATTTTAATTGCATAGACCAAGCAGTCAGAAAAATAGTGTTCTAGTATTGTAGTTTATTCAGTTTTTCTAATGAAAAAAATCTTTCTTGTAAAAGATTTATAAATTCTTTGGAAAGAGTAAAAAATTTTCACTGATAGTACCTACCCGTTACATATTAGTCAGTCCAATGATGTCCGACGATTTTAAGTACTGTTAAAATTTCTAAGGGTCCTTCTCAGACTGCAGTTGCTGTAGTAAAAGTGGGGTTTTTTTACACAGTTCAGAGTAGTAAATCGAAGTGTTGCACTTTGATTAGTATTTTTTTTGTGAAATGGGCAACGTGCTTACATCAGATAGGATATCAGGTGGCCTTACGAATCTAAAGACTTTATTTCAGGTCTGAGCTAGTCTCTACAGGCTTCCTTTAGAGCCAGTGAAGGAGACTGTTCCAGAAAGTCTCATTCTAATAGGAGTGTGCAAGTGCAATCCCTCAGCAGCTTGAGCAGAGCTCTCTTGAAGCTGTGTGTTCCTAGCCTGCTCTCCCTTCTCTTCTGCTAAATCCTTTGGGCTTACGTTACTGAAATTCCCAGAAAGGTACACAACAGCATGAGACTCCTACAGTGTCAAGTAGTGTTTAATAAAAATGCCCTTTTCTGCTTTTATTGAAGAAAGAGATGTTTCAAAATATCATTAATGTACTAGCACAAATAAGTGCCAATGTTAGCAAGAGCCTGTGAACCTGGGAAACTAGACACAGCTAATACAAAATATATAGACAAATCTCAGTCATGTTAGTAGAAGGATTACCTCTGATGCACACAGATTAAGTAGTGCTGGGACTGTGCTGGCCCTTGTAAGCGGTAATGGCAGAGACAGTAGATGGACTGGGAAGAGTCTCATACCCCTGCCTTTCTTAAAAAGCAGTTCCTAAACATAAGACTAATGCTAGTGGATTTTCAAAATGTCGTCTTGAAAGTGAAGATGCTTTAACATGGAGATGTCTGTTTTTTACTAATAGTTGACTTTTATTTGAATTGCATTTCAGCATCAAATGTTGTCAAAACCATATACTTTGTGTCTGGTTATGAGTAGGGTTTGGGTTTTGTTTCTTGTAGGAGGGAATTCTTTGTAATATTGAGTAATTTCTACTACACTGGCTTAAGCATGTCAAAAGACTAGTGTTAGAAATGTTATGGTCTGTAGGCTTGTACTGAATCCAAGGTGTGTTTTTTACCTTGCAATTTTTCTCAGTTACTTGTTAAAACCTGTTCACTCTGATTCTATGTTAATTGTGGTGTGGCTTTAAGGTTATGAAGGGCTACTTCCTAGAGATTAGTATTTTATACCACTTGAAAACTGAGACTCGCTGCTGTGGGATGTTGCATGTAAAGCAGATCTTGAGGATTTAAGTGCTAAATTGAGTCAGAATTTTCATATTTACATTGCATTTCTGTGATGATCTCTAGTTCTAGGCGTGCACACTTGGTTTTGCTTGGCTTTGGGATTTTTTTGTTCTGTTTTGGTTTGGGTTTGCATTGGGTTTGCATTTGAATGATTGAATTGTCTGCTCTTAGCTCTTGGTGTCTCCTCCTTGTTCTGTGAATATTGTGTAAGGTGGCCACATGTTTAGTTGTTTGTATTTTTGCTTTGGTCAGAAGAATGAGTTACTGTATGCTGAGGGCTGTTTAAATATGCTGACAAAATGAAGTGCTAAACCCATCAAGCCATGTGGGGATTCAGTTTCTGAGGGATGGTAGTTGGTTACTCTGGGGCATTTAAAGGAGGACTCTCAGCCATCAGTTGTGCTTGTTTGCTTGTTCACTTTTTTCCTCAAAATTGTTGTGGAAATCAGATGACCTTTTCCAAATCACCTCTCAAGTAATTCAGGTTATGGAGTGCTCGGTTTTGCTGCTACTGTACTTTATCTTGGCCTACAATAAGTACTTGTGAGGCAAAGATGGTGTCCTTTATGTAGTTATGTAGCATTTTAGCATAAGAAGGCCCTAACAACTGCTTTTAGGTATTACTGTAATAAAAATTTGTAAGGTTTATTTGTAGTTAGAAAGTAAATAAGGGAGGTGAATGAGATAAATACCACTCAGAAATCCTTTGCTTTACATCCTTTAAAAGTGCCCCCACATTTTTACATTGGGAGCGTACTGTCAACCTTCAGAATTTCTTACGTCATAAATCGTTAGGATTATGTATGACATTTTAAATCACATTTATTGTTGGGCTGGCTGTAAACTATTTACCAAAAGGCAAGATACTACCGGTGTTGCCACTCTGCTTGATACCATTTGGAGAGAGACAACGTGCTACTGGGTCAGACGAAAGATAATGTAGCTGGTGTCCAGTCACCAGTGGTGGTCAATAGCCAATGCCTTGAGAATAACAACACAGAAGCGTAGTGATACCTCCCCAAAATGCTTCTCCCAGCCTTTAATGATTCACAGCTCAGAGAGATCCAAGCCAGGGGTGATGGTGTTTTAACAGGCCCTCGTGGTTTTTCCTTCTATGAAGTATCCCAGTTGGTTTTTGAGCCCATGTAGACTTCTGGTATTCATAATATCTTGAATGATGCTATGGCTACAGTCAAAATAATCCGGAATTAAGGGACACCTGAAACAAGTTTACCTAAATTAAATTTGAGCTCCTTTTGCATATGCAATTTGATAACTTTAGATCACTTTTTCCATGCAGAAATCCTATTTGATTAGTGCATGTGATAAACAGTGCTCAGGGATTCAACTAATGTTTAGTGCCTGAAGGATTTTTTTTGTTAAATGTGAAAGGAAGATAGCAAAATACACATTCAGCTAGAGGAAAATAGGAATGAGAATTGACTCTGCTAATTCCTATAGGATGCTGAACAAGTGATTGAAACCCAAATATGTGTATGTAGCTCCTGTTTGCTTATGGCTTCTCTTGCACCTACCTGTAAGTGCCGTCAGTGGTGATGGAAACTGTGAAACCCAAGCATTTCTGCCAGTTAAAATGTGACTTGCCTGCCCCCTCCCCGATTAAAAATACCCAGAAGGTGCTGCCCTGAGCCTGTGTAGTCTGTTGAGAATGATATGGTGAAGAAATGCATTCTCATGTAAGAACAAATGTACTTACCTACTGTCCTTGTGGAAGTGTGTTAAAGAAAGGTTGCATGGGCAGCAATTGATTATGATGTTGCCTAAGCTTTGAGAATGTATTTTTGAAAACATAGTATTTCTTTGGGGGGGAGGGTGGGGGTGGTAGTGTATGTATCAGCTCTGTACACAAACTACAGATGCACCTTTTTCTTCAAGAACGTGTACATCAAGGACTGTTACGTGCAACCTAGTAGTTCAAATTCCTGAACCTACTTCAAACCAATTGAACTCCTGTTGTACCCAAGTTTCATCTCTTAGTGTCTTTGATGTAAGTTTATAGCAAATAGCAGCCTTCAGTACTTGACATGCCTTTGGACAAGGTGTTAGCCGTCTCTTTACCTAAACCTGCCAGTGAGTAATAGAAAATGCTTTCTAGTGAAGGGAGAGGCACCATTGGGACCATTTCTGATTTGGTTTTGGGTAAAGGAATAGATTATTTGCGCTGCTGCAGACAATACAGTGTGAACCTACTATTAAAATTTTGCCAATTGTGAATGTATATGACAGCAGACACAAATAGACAACACTTGAATTGTCTGTAGATCACACTTGCTTCATTTTTTGATGTTGCAATAAAAAAAATTCAGGTGTTGATTATAAATATGTTGGAATATTTGAAATTCAGTGTAAGCACTTTGATACACTGAACTGCATGCAGTAAAATCAGCAATTTTTTGTTAAAGGCACAGAGTTCTTATGTTGTGACACAGAACTGCATAAAGCTGCTAAATGCACATCTGATTTCATCCACTTTAAAGCAGTTAACATATATTAATGATATTTCAAAACTGAAGCTCTAACTGAAAAATTATCATCAGGTGGAATAAAACAGTAATTCTTAAATACTAGCTCGAAACTCAGTGTTGAAGATAACGTAGTCATAGAATCTGCCATTTTCAAGCCACAGAAACAGTTTTTGTCTTGGAAATATAACTGGTCTTGTTGGCAGATAAATGCAGCAAAACTTAAAATACGAGCTTCCCTGTACTTTTCCAGAAGCCATGATCAGTCCTGAGACTCCCATTTGTAGCTGTTAAAAGACACAAAGAAGCAACAATTCCTGCTTTAAGGTATATGTAGTCAAAGTCTATCATACTGGTTATAATAAATATTGTGGAGAATCGGGGAAGGTGCATTGGTAGGACAGCAAAAAAGTAAAGGATTTAATGTAGGTCAACACTAACAGGCGTTAAACTTTTTAAGAACTAGCATAAATGGCCTTAGTGTCCTTAGGGTCTGGCTATTTATTTTAGTATACTGTATGAATATTCTAACATTTATGTTTGCCTGAGCAGCACTGGTGTATTTATTGTCATGCAATCTCTATCCTGAGAACAGAACCTGATACAAAACAGTGGGAGTTAATCCCATGAGCCAATTCTGTCCTTCAGCAATATCCACGTCCAGCTTGTCGAAGTATTGCACTAAGCAGAAGCATGCTTTTGGCTCGTATCAGAGTTCTTGGTCCTCCCTTCTGACTCTTGAGAAGTCCCAGGAATTTCAGCCATGCCTGGCATCACAGATCATGACTCCACAAATTGTGTTTGTCTTCTGTGAGGAATTTTGCGGATTATTGCAGTTTACCCACCTACCAGCACGATCACATTTGATGGGTTCAGACCTTTGCAGTATTGCAGATTAGAGCCTTAAATGATGGATCAAAGGGGCAGAGGGAGATCAAATGCTTGCTGTCTTGGCCAGTACAAGACTGGCATGCAGCACATGTAAAGCTAGCAGGAGGCAGTTTCAAAGTAAATAAAAAGAGGTGGTTCTGCACTCAGAATGTAATTGAGCTATTTAATTCCTTGCAGAAGATGTGGATGTGAAGGTGGTGTTTGCTAAAGGTTTACATGACCTTAGAGGAGACCAAAAGGGTATGTGAAAAAAAATCCACCAAAGGGTACTAAGATGGAGAGGACATCTGATTTAAGAGACCCAAAGCTACAAAAGCTTGGTGGACACTGGAATGCATACCCAGTAGGAGAATTATACATGGCTGCTCTGTCCTTACACTTCTTCATGCAGATCTATCTGCTTTTGGCCACTTTGCTGGAGTCACAATGCTGAGCAAAGCAGACCTTTAGGCTGATCCAGCACTGTTACTCTCAGGCTCTGCTTTATTTTTTCCTCCCTGTTTTTTTTTTTCCCTCAGTTCTGTACTGTTGTTACACAGCTTGCATCAAGGATAGTTTCTTCTTTTTAACCATGGAAGTAACTTTTGAGGGGGAAGGCAATGAAGGCAAAGGCAAGAGCAGCTCTTCTAAGGTAGTGTGTAGTCATTTATCTCTGCCTGCTAACTGCAGCTGCGAGAGCACTGGAGGCTGCAGCACAGTAGGACCTGAGCTTTCTGTATGCCTGAGTCTGGAAACAGTCTAGCAGAGCTCATTTGGTGCTCTTCCTGATCTTTAAGGCTTTTCCAGTCCCAGCATCTTGCCAACAGCTCTGGTGATACAGGAGCAGGAGCAGCGGGTAGCTGTGCTACAGCATATTGTCTTATGCAGGTTGTCTTAGGGATTTCTGCACTGTACTCTGTGGGTAAACCCTAAAATCATCATCTGTGCATGGCAGCAAAGTCTTATAGAGGTGGACTTTTATCATCATATGAGAAGGCGTAAAATAGCCTACATGTTAGATTTCTGCTCTGTTGGAAAAGAACATTATTTGCTGTTCATTTTAGAAAATGTGTTAGAAATATCATAAGACCTGGCAATGCTACAAGCTTTAGATAAAGTTAGTATTGGTAAGACTCCTAACCGGAGAGTACCTTTTTCTCTGTTTAGCTGCTTCTTATCAGCCTGGCTTGTAGGACCTTTAATTTGTCTCCTCTGAGATTACCAGTTTCAGCATTGAGAAAATGTACTGCTTTATCCCTAATACTTGCTGAAGGCTTTATTTAAGTAGTAGAGAGGCAATAAATGACTGGGTTTGGTATTACAGTTGCTTGTTCTGTTTACGTTTTTTGATGCTTAGCCTGTTCGTTGCTAGTCTGTTTGCTTAATTTTCAGTTCCTAATTGAGAGAGTCTGTACCCACCTCTGACCTGTTCTTTTTTTTCTTCATCTGTTCACTATGGTACAAAATCAAGAACCTCCTTTGAGATAACAAGCAGCTTTCTGTGGAGCTGCAGCAGTAGATTTGTAGCTTGAGGTTTCCTATTAACAAATTTTTTAAAAAGTGAATCTCTCCATTCCTCTGACTCCTGCTGCAAAAAACTGCCTTTCTGAAACCTGAGATATGAAAAGCCAAAAGAGAAGTTTTTTTAAATTTGATTTTTTTTTAAACTTAGTAATTTCAGGATAATTAGACATTACTTGTGTTGTACAACCTCTGTGTTGCACTGTGCTGGCATCTGTGCCTTCTCCATAAACTCAAGGCCCCCAGCTGATCGTCACTGACAGAGTCCCTTGGCCCTCCTCTTCATCTCCAGGTGCTCAAGTACTGTCAGCTCTCTCACCACACTGCTCCCTTCCCTCCTCGTCCTCGCTGCTCAGGGAGTCCGGCACTGCAGGTTTCCCTGAGCATCAGGCCCATGGCTCTAGCAAGCCCTTTGGATCCTCGTCTTCCTGAGGCATTTCCCTAGCAAGCAGCTTTGGGCTTTTAAATCTGAATTCTCATCTCCTTGGTGTGCTCTGCAGCTGGTGAAGTGCCACCCCCTTACACAAAACGCCAAATCTCCCTTCAGGAGATGTGAGCAAGAAAACCTGCCGCCTCCTTTTGGCCAGCCTTTCCATACCTGGAACAAAGCTGCTGTTGAAAGCTTGGGGTGAGGTGGTGTCAAAGGCAAAAAAGATGTATCCTGGAAAAGCGTAGTGATCTAGTTTTTCAGGTAACTGAAATAACGCTTGGGGTGGAACTAATGGAATCCCCCTTTAATGTCCAGAAAGATTGTGGGTTTCATGAACTCTATAAACTCAGGTTATGTCCCCAAAAGTCACAACACCCGTAAACAAGGCAATACTGTAGTCATTTTTAGCATTATCAGGAGAAGTTTACAGACCTTCAGAATGGCTCGATTTTTAAGTCATCTTCTAACTACTTGGTTTTGAAACCTTAACATGCTGAACTTGCATGTCATCATGCCCTACCAGGATTTTAAATGAGTAGCTGCTGTTTACAGCTATAATTATTGTACCAGATTTGTGAACGTTTTTGTTTCTGAAGTAGCAGAGCAGTATTCTTTTCTGAAGCTTAAAAGGAACAATCATGGTGTTAAATGATAATGGCAATGATGTTAAACTGTAACCAGCACAGACAGAAACAGCTTTTTGGGAGACTATTGCTTTAGCTGTGTGTGGTACTCCTACTACACACATTTTTAGGAAAAGAAAGCTGTCTATTTCTACAGGATATTATACAATTTCTTTCAGAAAGGAAGGCAACTGCACTTTCTTTTTCCAAGTGCTTGCTCATCTGCGTTCCTCAGGTGTCGTCATACATCTCCCTCCTACCTTCCCCAGTCCTTGCTGTGCTTCTCGTTTTCAGGCATTTTATTGTGAATGATGATGATGATTTATAGAGGCAGTGTTTTGAGACTGTGTGATATACCGGTACATAGGACTTACAGAATGTCTATTTCAAAAGTCATTAAAAACCATAATGTTAATTTTCTCATCTTAAATTTCTCGTGCATTATGGATTCCTTTTGTTTCAACCTAGTAAATTATGCGAGCCTATCTCTCCAAATGAAAATACTTTTAGTTTTTTAACTAGTAGTCTCTTTCCTGTCAATCTAAGAATTTCTCCCCTGTGTTGCAGGACAGGAGACAAAATTAGGGTTAGGTAGTAGTTATCTAGCAAAGATAAAATAATTCAGCCTGAGAATATAATATTTATTTTGTCATAGACCCAAGTTAACTTGTCCCCTTCATCCCCAATCCTGATTCATTAGTCAACAGAATTAGGGCAACATGACCTTTCTATGCAAATAAATTAACGGATGAGGCACTGCCATTATTAAATTATAATATTTGTTGCCTGCCTTTATTCTGCTTGTATACTAATGGGGAGAGAAGGAGGAAGATAATTTTCTTAAGCCATTCCCATCTCATTGAATGGAACCCTTGTAATGCTTTTAAGAGGTGAAAATAACAATGCCACTGTTTGCTGCAAATGGTGATGTAATTTTTTTCCCCATTTAGGATCTAAAGAAATATTAACTACTGTAGAAAAGAAGTGACCAATTGTCACACGGTTGTAATGGGTACGAATGCAAAAACACAATTAAAAATCAGACACGAGTGTTTGAAAATGTCAATAGTGCAATTATGATGCTGTGAAACACTGGTTATAGGGTAAGCAGGTACTGAAGGTGCAGAGTTGGAGCTGTAATTTGACCTTGTTGCACAGCCTATGTATTTCACAGCATCAAGGCTACCTCCAAGAAACCACATCTGGCTCTAGAAATCATTAGGCAGTAAGCGGCTGGAGACTGAGCGAATGCTTCAAGGGAGCATCATCATGTATGTTTTTTTTCTGGTTCTTATATTCTCTCCTAGGCATCTGCTTTTGGCCACTGTCTTTACTGATTTCTCCTCTTGAGTCAGGCTGCTGCCCAACCCTAACAAAGCCCCACAGCCCTCCTGGTGAAAGGGAGGGGTATGGTGAAAGAAGAATGAAAAGTAGTTGTATGATGTGGGAGAAAGACAAGATAAAGGGGAAGGATGTGAGGGTCAAAGGATTAAAAACGGGGATTTTGCCCAGAGATGGGAAGGATCAGGGGATGGAAACAGTTCACAGTCACCAGGGGACACTGGGCTAGATAGACTTTAGTCTGACGTAGTGCAGCCACTCTAATGTAAGAAAAAGCCAAATAGGTGATAACTATACCAGTGTACTGCCAAGCGTGATAAAAGAGCCATTGGCTTCTCCACCAATGGAAAAGATGGGTGTACGAGTGTGGGTGTAAGGAATACAATGGGTATTTTTGTCAATTTGGCACTGTTCTTTATGAGGAGTCATTCAAGGAACTCATAGGGGCAGGGATATTCTTTTTTTAGTGTATGGGGGTCAGTCCTGCCTTCAGTTCCTTCGGTCCCTTCTGAATTGTATCTGCTTGGTGGCCCTTTTTGTCACCCGAGAAGATGGGCAGGGAGGCAAGAGGAGCTGACCTGTGTGGGAGCAGATTAAGTGCCTCCTTGGGGAACGGGGAGGAGGTTCCTTTTTACTCCGATCTGAGCAATTGAAGATCATCAGAGAAATTATGAAAATTGCTGTTCCTTCCTGATACTTGTAGGACTGTTCCGATAAGTTCATTGTGATCCAACTCTTAATGAGAGAAAGATGAATAGAAATACTTTGCATGCACATCATATTCAAAGTAATGTTGTTAGAACAAGTGTTAGTATTTCTGACTTAAGGACCTGATTTTGCAGCTTTCTCCTTGTCATAGTAGATTAAATATGCAATTTCCCACCTTAAAAAAAAAGGGCAGAAAAGGTAACTGATGTATAACTTGGTACCTTTTCTGGCACAGCCTACAGTGGTAGAACACAAGCATCTACCTGAGTCACTGAACATATGCAAAATATGTTTATGTTATATTGAATGGAGTAAAAAGGAAACGTTAGGCACAGTATGGAAGTTTTATGTGGTCATTTTGTTCGTCTACCAAACCAAGACACTCCCCCACCCTTGTTTGAAAAATTATTCAGGTTTATAACTAGTTTGAAGCATCCTGATTGTAGTTGATACAGTGTGATTCAGCGTAGTTGTGGATTTGTTCAATTTGAACAGGGAAGAGTATGTTTTTTGTCACCCCCATCTTCCTTCTGTTTCTGGTATGTGAATCAAACAGCTGAGTGACGTGCCTTTGATCACGTAAAAATTTCAAACCCTGACGCTTGTAGAATTGCATGAGTGCTCGTGAAAATGGGAAAAGACGACAAGATTGAAGTTAGTGTTACAGCAGATGACTTTACATGTATGCCACAGATGTCAGTGTTATCTGCACAGAAATAAAAAGAAGATGCAAAATGCTTAACATAATAAATCATTGAGGTTTAAATTAAAAAAATAAAACATGAATTACTAATGATTAGAGGTGTACATTTTTCACTTTAAAAAAAAAAGGGGGAGGGAGTTTCAAGTGCTCTTTCTTTTATATAGGTTAAGAGGTACTCTGAACAAAGGCCTGGCAAACAAAAGCTTTCAAGTAAAGCTTTTTAAGAATAGCTATAGACTATTCTTAGAAGATATTTCAGATGTTTTGAATTTTACCTGTGATTACCAGCTTGTGAATAGCTTATATTCCAAAAGTGTTTTCTATAATAAATGCGGAACCATCAAATTCTCTACTGCTTTTTCATGAGTGAAGTCATGCTATGTTTAAAAACTGGTACGGCTTTCTGATACTAAAGTGCTACTGTTTTCTTGACGTTGGGCATCCTAAGAGCCCAACTGAAAGCCAAGCAACCACAGTATATTTTAATTAACATATAAGTATATTAATTGTTTGAAATAAAAATTGATTTTTGCTATGTTTCTTTTTTCTTTTGAATTGCAATGACATTTTAATTCTCAATCAAAGATCCATTACAAGTGAAGGTTATAACCAGAAGCGTTTAAGTGAAAATGGATGATTTGACGTCCTAGGAGCAATAGCCTCCTCCAGACTTTGTGCTTATGCAGGCTGTGTATTTGCCAGCACTGAGAGCACGCTTTAAAACTTGTAGATTAGTTATGGAGCTTTTTTAGATTGTATTGTCACTTTTTCTTGCTCATGTAGAGAACTGTCTGCAAAGGGCTATTTGTGTAATTGTTCTGTGTGATGGTGTTTCTAGTTCTTGTCCTGGATGATCAGCGGGATTTTGGATATCTTTTAGGGGAGCTTTCACATTTACATTTCACAGAAGTTCTAGAGGTCCCTGTGTGTACAAGACTGGTGGTTAATGAGGATTTTTTTTTGAAGATACCAATTTGAAAATAGTTTGGGGGAGGGAAGGAGGGAGGGAAGGAGGATGACACACAGTGATGGAGTTCTAGCTGGGATGTCGTTAGGAGTGTAAAAGAAGTATGTAAAGAATTGTATTTTATTATATATCTTCTGTTTGCAGATAGTTAATGCATTTGGACAAACCCAGGGAAGTTTTGGGATACATGAACAGTTCTTCAGCTTGTATGCCTGAAATGTAGAGTGATCTGATTTTTAAACAGTTCAGTCTGGAAAAGTTCCACTTAGAACCACATCTTTTATGATCCGTAAGTCTGTGACGTGGGGACTTGGTAGAAAAGTTCATCTTTTCTAGACAGTGGGTTCATTCTGATGGAGTATTCTGGAGAGGTTGGGTTTCCCTATTTGATAAAATCATATTGGAATATGTTTCAGTCACTGCTGTCTGGAGGTGTAGAGTCCCTCTCTTAATTCAACTCTGGCGAGGGACCCAGTTAACAACACCTGTTGCATGTTACAAGTGAAATAGAGTTTCAAGTTGAAGGATAAGTGGACCTTGCATTTGCATTCCCAGTGCTACTAAGGATGGACTTGTTCCCTCTAAAATCCGAAAGAAAACTGTTCTCAGCCTGTCTTGTGTTAGCTGTTTTCCTCAGTTGTCACTTCTAGTTTGGATTGTACTGCATTTTGTTGACGGTCTTAGTATTTTTTTTTCTATACAAAATTGATGTTTTGGGAATGTTAAGAAACTATTTCGTTAGTTTTTCTTTCTTTAATAGCATTTTACTTGAATTTTGGGTTCATTTGAGCTGTGAATGATGGTTAGAGTTCGTGCAGCTTCTTTTTGCTTTTTGTGATGATTTTTCAGTCTGCTTTTGCAGAGTGACTGGTTTGTAATGCTTGTGGTTAAATTAGTTACTGTTATTCCATAGAAGCTATTAAAACTTTGTTTAAAATATAAATGAAAAGATTTGATAAATAGTGGAGATGAGGAGAAAGAAAGTATTTATTCTATCACTTAGAGTGATGCATCTTGAATGCCAGCAGGTGGTCTATTAAAAACTAATAGTACTAGTTGCTTTTAGTAAGCCATTGTACAAAGCGAAGGCTTTGTTAATTGCCCTTCCTTACCAGCATGGATGGTTAGTAGGAAATAGTGTCTTTAGCATTGTAGGATGTCAGTACTGGAAACCTGTTACATGAAACTTTATGTCAAATATTTTTATTAGCTGTTTGATATGTATATATAATTAGAAAATTTAACGTTCTGTGCAGATTAAACTCATTTCCCATAATAGAACTAATCCCCCCAGCATTATTTTGCTGGTTTACATGTTTTTGGCAATTGTTGTTCATGTAGTAACACAGCTATAAATTTGGTTTTAAGTGAGCTGAGAAATCATTTAACTTCAGAATCAAGTTGATTAATTTTAAACCCTCTTGCAATCTCGTTTTTTGCAAACTCAGTACAATAGATTAGCATAAACACTAATGAACATTCAAAATCATTTATTCCAGTTAAAATCCATTCTGAATTTGTTATAAGCAAAACATATTTTCAGCCTGCTTATTATATGAAAGTACTCTCACTGCTGTTCAGCAGAGCAGTTAGGTGTATGCATGTTAGTCAAACAAGTACACAAAAATTCAGCTAGGCTCTCTGGTTGAAAGACAGCATCGAGAAAACATATATTACAAATAGCATAAAGCATTCAATCTGTGTTTACAATGTTTAGCAGATAATTTTTATTAAATCCAGGCATAAAATTTTCATTCAGCTTAAGTAAGCCAGAGATGGATGTCATTATGAGATTTACATACCATTAGCTCACATCAGTTGATTAGCAGCCGAGCTCTGTGGTACAAGGCTAGTTAGATACATTATTTGTGATGCCAGGAGGCTGCAGGTCAAGGAGGTTTACTGGCTGCATGCTTGTTTCCTTTGCCTTTGTGATTACTTGATAAAATGAAGTGCATCACTGTGAACAATTGACCCTTTCGAACAGTCCAGACTGGTCAGCAGTCTAAATCCACATTTTAAAGCCGTCATTATAGCCTCAAACTTAAGAGTTTCCAGGGTGCAGACAAAGGTATTGTCCTCCTTCAGTACCAGGCGCGTACCGTTTTCAGACTTTATGAAGTACTTGAATTGAATAATGTTTGAAGATATCGAAAACTCCTCTGGAAATCCGTCCAGCCTGCTTTTGGACACCAGTACAATTCTGGATTTTATTTTTGCAATGAAATCAGGAGCATTACAAAAGATTCTAAGTCCTTGTGAACGGTCGTGGCTGTCGGTTATTTCCAGGAAAGTAGTCTCTCGAGATGCTAGCTGTTCTTTCTCCCACCTTGATTTCACTGCATCTGAGAGTACCTTAAGCTGGAAAAAATCTGCTTCTTGTGCCAAAAGTTGATTTTCTCGAAACCCTTCTGGTAGAAGAAGTTCTCCATTTCGTAGGAAGTTGAGAATGTGTCTGAAAAGGAGTCCATCTCTGTCTATGAAGTAATGACCGTCTGCATCAAATGGGCACATTATCTTTCCATTTATGATCCCTTCCAGAAAAGAATCTGGATACTTGGTTAGTGTCTGTTTTTGTGTGATATATAGATAGCCACCAACATTCAGAGTAATCAGAGACGTTTTATAGTCCTTGTCTTGCTCAGAGCCTTCAGAGTTGCTGTGTTTTTCTTCGCATTCCTTTTCTCTTTTGTTTATTTTTCTCTCCATTATCGAAGCTAGGACAAAAAGCTAGCTATCTTGCTTTGTTCTTGTCAGCTTGCAAAGAGATTTTTTTTTTTTTTTTTTAAAAAGCACCTTTATTCAGCTCCGGCACGATGTTGGAATGGAAATGCTGCTAGCATTGCTCCGACTGTCAGCTCGGGTTTGCAGTAGGTGGCGTATCAGCTGTGTATGCAGGGAGATATCAGGAATATGACTGTAAAGGAGAATTTGCATTTAACTGTATAAGGGAAGAAGGGTATAACAATTGTTCATCTCTTTCTTTCCTTTAAGTCTGGGAAGTTTACATAGTTCGGGAGTTATTCACAGAAATGCATACTACTATTCTAAATGGCACCTTATTTTTAATACTTCAAGATGTATATGTAGATCAGCTTGTCAAATCATATTTAGTGCTTATGGTGTTAAACAGATATCCTTGAAACATAAATGAAGCTTTTAATTTTCACAAAGTGTCTTTTCACATTTTTTTGGTACCAGCCACACTACCTGATGCATGCAGCAGGACAGCACTGAAAGGAAATGTACCCCTGACTGTACAAGGGGAGTGTTGTCTATGGAGTGCATGCACATACATATTCCTCATTTACTGGACATGTGTGCAGTGGTAAGATGTTTTCCCAGGAGATACTCTGGAAGTGATGCTGAAGACTTGTTGGTCTGACTATTTTATGTTTGTAGTGAAAGCTTCTATTTGCAGTCCATGGGAGTATCTGTACCAACACAAGAACTGCAGCCTGGTTAGGTTTTGCTTTTTGCTGTTCTCTGTGCCACAGATGAAAACTGTTTTGGAGAGATTTACTATTTTTATCAGTGATGTCTTTTTAAGCCACCAAGGCTATCAGTTTGTTCTTTCTCGATAGAAACAACTCGGCTGCCATGTGAAACAAAGGGTTAGTGTGCCTACAGATAGCTTTGAACATCACATAACATTATAGCTTAGCAACACTTGGGTATGGGGAGGGGGGAAACATCGGCAGAGCATGCTTGAATCAAATGGCTGTCTTCTCTCCCCGAATCTGTGCTTTGAGGCTTGCTCTCAGTTGCCTCTCAGAAAAAGGTTTCCCCTTTAAACATTTGCAGCTTGGAGCAGGAAAGGGAAAGCTCTCCACACATCTCTGTGTGCATTTCCTTGGGGAGCGGGTGGGAGCCACAGCATGCATTCCCCAGCAAGGGCGGGAGCGAGCGCTTACCTTGGGCTGGACCTGGAGAGGAGGTCCCATCTTTTTCAAGATGTATTTTTCACTTTGCAGGTAGATGTCTCCTGCTTTGCCCGATTAGCAGTGAAAAGTCAGATTTTTCTTCTGTAAATTCTTCTGCTCTATTTCTAAATATTTTATTCCTACTGCTCCCACTGTCTCTACGGCTGTTTACTGATACTGTAGAGTCATCGCTATAATATTTTATTAATTGATAACTGAATCTAGTAGAAATAAATGCACTTTTTTTTTACTTGCTATTCTCCTTGCCAGGGTATTGCTAGCACTGATACGCTGAATTTTTCTGGTGCTGTATGTGATACATGAAGCAGATATTATTCATTAGATTTGATTTACCAGGAATTAGTCATGGTTTTAATTTTAACTCTTTGATGACATTGATCTTTTTAGCATAACTTCAATCAAAGAGATTTCAACTAGTTTCTAATTTTTAAACATTTGGACTTTTTTCAAAATTAACTCCTTTCACAATTATTGAGTGAATAGTTGAGAAAATGCAAGAGCCAATTAGTTTCAAGTATGATTTTTTTTTTTGCTATTACAGGAGACATCTGTTCAAAATTAGTTTATTGTCAAGTGATGGAAAATTCAGTTAATGTGCTTAGATCATGCATAGCTACAGTGTTGAACTGTCTTAGTGGCTGTTAAATCCTAGAGAATTATTTTTGTGGTGCTTTCATCTTACACTGTGATCTTTAAATACTTTGAAGCTGAACTAGGAATGTCCTGGCACAAGTAAGTAGGGATTTCCAAGGAGAGCTGGGATTTGTAAAAGATATGAAAATTTTCGTGACCAGCTAAGCTGTCTACGTTTTAAGAGACAGCAGTTACAGAACAGTATCTGCTCGCTTAGTTTTTCACACTCATCATCTTCTGAATGTTCTAACACTTGCAGTTGAAATTTTCCACTTCTGTGAACGAGTAAGTATTCTTTGAAAGATCATGCAAAATCATTTTAGTGGTTTGTATGATAAAATATTCAAAATCGATTTGATGTGGAAAATATACTCTGGAGATCATGAATATTTACATTTAAACCTTTGAGACTTGAAAAACGAAGAGCTGCTGTAAAACTTTCATCACCTCAAACCCATGTAACTTTACTTCAATGCAGCTGACAGTCATCTGTAACACAAAATTAAAGCCTGGCACATCTCTGTAAAAATTTTCCACCTTCTGTGCCGTACTACAAGACAACTTTTCCAAAGAGCCCTCGTTCTTCTTACGCACTTGGTGATACATATGGTATTGCAGCACATGTAGTTTTAGTGAGGTGATTTCATATAGCTCACTGTTTTCTGAAGGTGTAGCTATGCCTAAAGGAACTGGGTTTCCTTATGTCTTTTTGTCCATGCACTGGAAGATCATCCAAAAGTTCATTTTGGTAAAGGTATGCAAGTATTTCTTGCAATCAAGTTAGAGACTTTGACCATTCTTGTGCTCTGAGAGTCTTCGTATGGTGCAACAGGTATGTGATGGCTGAGATGTGCCCGGTGCATCCTGGATTCCCACTTGGATTGAGACAGAGCAACATGCTGCTTTGTGCTCTCCAGTGCTGTGAGCGAACTGCCTCTGTTTCTGCCCTGTACAACTGAAGTATCCTGCTTGCCGATGTTGGTAGGTAGCAGTCCTGAAGTGACTGCTGCTTCACAAATTGTTAGTGTTACCTGTTTGCTGGGATTGGCCGTTCAAGGGAGGAATAACGCTGGAATCCAGCAATTGGAAGGATATTGTTTTGGTTCCAGATGAAGTCAGAAAACATACGAAGCACTCTCTCTGGCACCCACTTAAGAGAGTGGTTGTAGTAGTACTACTCCATTTCCAGGTTACTGACCCTTTGGGCTGTACTTTGGATTGCTCCATGGCAATTCATGGAGCTTTTCAGTTTCTTCTTGAACAAGCCGTCTTGGAGACAGTGAAAATGCAGTGCTGGTGTCTTATCAGCTACACAGGAAAACAAATCCAAGCAGGAGGGGGCTAGGCATCTGCCCCTCATTCTGTCCTACATGTTTCCTTTTGGAAAATAACCTCACTCCTCCTCAACTTCCATCCTCCTCCTGAACCTCCTGGTCTGGAAGCCTGAGCATGCCATGGAGCTGAGGATTCAGAACTGGAGCACGCCGCAGAAAAGTTGGTGCTTTAGCTAGGGTTCAGCTTACATGTCCAACCAGCGTCAACTTCACTGATAGTCTGCTGTCAGTGAAAATGACCTTGATTACAGAAAACAGCTACTTTGATTTATTACAGTATAAAAGGATATGAGGAGAAATCTCAGCTATAAGAGGTAGAGAATTTTTGAAGTGTATTAGGAAGCCATGCTAATGAAATCTGTTTGGGTTATTAAGGCAATTTGCTAGTCGTTTAATGTCATAACACAGAAAATTTGCCAGTTTGTTGGACGATTAAACCATTCAATAGTTACTATCTCACAGTTCTAGTAGGATAGGTATTCTCATTCCTATAACTCCAGGATGTTGATTAACAGCTATCGAAGACAAGTTTTACACACTAATTGAAATTGAAGATTTTCAAATCATCAAGTCTGAACAATTTGCATTCAAGAGTTTTAAAAAGCTATTTAAGAAACTCTATCAACAGTTGCTTTTGATATTATCAATAATTTTTGAGCACTGCAATTCTGCAAGACTGAAAAAGCAAATGCTGCACTAGTATTTGAAAGATGAAATAGATGGTCCAGGTATTAAAAAACAAAAAGGGACTGTACAAAAAAAAAATAAAACATCTGACTTGGAAGTTAATCAGTTAAAAATTAAGGGAGAGTAATATAATACTAATCAATGTGGGTGGAGGGGAAAACGGATTGTGCCGATTTTTTTTTCCCTTTTTTTTTATTACAATTTGTTCAGCAAAGGAGGGAATGCTTTTTTTCCTGTTAAATCTTTGAGTATGTCCCATTTGTCATCTTGAATTAGAATATATACTGTAATAGCTTCCCTCTCATTTAACTATACCAAAATAATTTGCCAGGTATCAAACTCACAAATGTTAAGCAGAGAATTATCACTAAAATGTTGCTGTGATTTGGTTCTTGGTGCTATTTATTTTTAGTCAGTGATCAAGAAGGAGGTAGTTACTGATGAAGTTTGGAGATGATACAGACTCAGAATGTAATCAATAAGGAGATACATTGCTGATGCAGAACCATTTGGGTAGTTGGTTAGGATAACATTTTAATAAAGCCAAATATGAAGTTTATATGCCTAGGAATATACTGTAGGCAGGGCTTGCAATATGTATGTTTGCGGGAGGGGTAGGGCAGAAGCTCTGCCCTGCATATAATGCATCATCGACAACTGAACACGAGGTCATTGTTCTGTGCAGTGGTTAGTAAAACAAATGGATACCCTAAATAAGGGAGTGCCAAATGAAGACTCGGCAATCCTGTTCTCTAGTTGTGTAGCTGCTAGGGAAGGGTGATCTGAGAAGGGCACCAGCTTCGAGGCTGCCCTTTGAAAGAGAGGTGCCACGAAATGCCTCTGCCCTGGAAGAGCACAGCTGAGGTCTAGTGTAGGAGGGGGCTGCTCGTTGTCCAGCCATCACATGCAATAGCCTGGGAAGCTACAGAGCAGTATAAGTGGGCAGCAGGAGCTACCAGGTCTTCCGACTTGGACGCTGCGAATCAACAGCCCAACTTCTACCTGCTGAGGAGCTGGAGGCACGCGTGCCCATAGCCTTTCCTTACTGCACTTTCTTCCACTTTTTCCTGCTGCCTGGGAGCCGTGCATCCTGAGGCAGGTCTTCATCTCCTCCTTCCTTGGCACCTCTCATAAAGAGCAGGAGCTGGTAAACTCCAGATCCTGTCCCACATACTCTCAAGTCTGGCCGTGAGGCCCACGGCTCAGGAGAGACATTCATGAACTGAACTTTCTCAGGCCAAAAAGAATGATTAAGAAGCTGAAAAGTAGGCCTAATGGAAGATTTGAGAAAACATGATTTATTTTTATTAGGCTTGATAAAGGTGGAGAGTACATAAGTGCTTGGGTGGGCAGAAATGCTTTTGTAGCAGGCTCTTCAGTTTAACACTCGATGGTCTAACAAGACCCAGAGGCTGGAAATTGGAGCTGGGTGCAGTCAGACTAGAAAACTAACACATTAAAATCTCCAAGCCAGTCCATCTCTCTTATTAAAAAAACAAACAAACAAACAAACAAAAAACTCAAACAAAAAACCAACCCCCATCAGACCATCTTCAGCACAATTTAGGGGTGGGACTAGATGACCTTTATAGGTCCCTTCCAACCCAAACGATTCTATGATTCCAGTAGAATTGCCCAGTTTATTAAGATTGCCGTAAGTGTTTTAACCACATTCTTGTTCCTTTGATAGTGATTGTCAGCAGGATTTGAAGCTGGAATCGGCATCTACCCAGCATATCTCCCTATCATCTCACTGAAAGACTCAACAGTTGAAATTCCTTTATGAATTGGCAGGCAGGAATTCAAGCAGGGGGGCGGGGTGAGCATGCAATGATGAAGCTATGGGTTATGTAGACCAGCCTGTCTGGAGCTGCACTCCCAAGTGTACTTGTACCTGCCACCCCACACAGGGCAACTGAGAGTGTAAGATGCTTGGGAAAATGTCTGTTTTCGCTTCTAATCACTGGTATTAGCTAGTCTTCCAGACTTATTAATTTATCTTGTACTATCTGCTTTATTTCGAGTAGGTATTTTTAACAGGGAATTGCCACTTTCATGCCCTATTCATCCTTTGGCTTCTAGGCTGATGTTACTATGCAAATATCAAGGCAGAAGTATGGCACTTTGGATGTCTTTTCATTGCAGCTCTGGTCCTGCAACAAGTGAAGAGACAGACCCAAGTCTCTGAACTTGAATTTGGTGAATGAGGGCTAATTAGGCTACGAAGGGAGTAAAAACTGTGTTCCCCCACTACAGTCTTGTATCCAGACGTTTGCATGCATCTTTGCAGATTTATTCTGCTAGACTCTCCGGATGTGTTAAAATCCCCAAGAGGGTCCAGGGAAAGTAGGACATTAACCTTGGCTTTTGGACGGTGGATGAGCTTTGACAGCAGACTAGCTTAGCTGCAAGGCGGTGTTGCTGGAGACTGCGGACAGCCTTGTACTGTGAAGTGACTGGAACATTGAAAGTCAAATCCGGATCAGTGGTAATTAAAAGAGGGTATTAGCCAGGACATTGAGATATTACTAAGGATAAGCATGTTTAGTTGGCAGGTTCATTTCCTAAATAGTTGGTGTGGGGCAGCTATCTGGTTCACTGATCCTGATTCTTAAAACTTCAGAATAACTTGAAAATTGTGCAAGGTGCAGAGAGGTAGATAGCAGCATGCCAGTGTTAAGGTAGCTGGGCTGGATGGCTCAGATGAGTATACGCTAGTTAGCCTTCAACCTGTACCATAGAAAATAGTGGAAAAATTGTCATGGCATTAAAGAGGTAGAAAAGATCAGAAATATAATGAATGCTAGCAAACGTGGCTTTATGTAAAGGCTTTCTTGTCAAACAAACTTAATTTTGTTTATTTTGGAGATTGTGAGTTTGATAAAGTAACAGCATGTTTGCAGCCTGCTTATCATTTCATATTGCACATAATTTAGAATCTTGTGACATTCTGATTTATGTCTCAAAAAAAAATAGCAAGCACAGAACAAGATTAAAAACTGGCTGACAGTTATCAGAAAGTAATTATCAGTAGGAAGCCACTCGGGTTGTAGTTTGAAGGGCCTTCCTCAGTATTAGCAAGAGGGACAGCAGTAAGTGAGAATCACTGTTTATAAAATGTGTCGTGATTGACACAAATGCTGGTCAGACAGTGAATAACTACGACAGGACTGTCATGGTGTGACCGGGACCACTTAATTCACAGAATCTGTTTAAAGACAATGCATTTTAACCAAGCCAGAGGCAATTATATACCTAGGAACAGGGAATGTGGAGCACATAGGTAAAATGTGAAGCTTGGAAAAGACTCAAAATAGACATATTGGTGATACAATAGCCAGTCAGCTCCATCAACCCCCAGACCTTGATTTTTAGAGACGAATTGATCTTAACCCAGTTTTAGCCATCTGAACATGAAGCACAGTCATGGGACACAGATGCACACACCCCCACAGAAAAAAACCCCAAACCGAGGTACAACTGTACCAGCAGCACAGAGTGGATATCGTAAAAAGAAGAGACAAGTGCTTGTAGTGTGTGACTCTGTTAAGAGGCACTGAGGCACCCATCTGCTGACCTGACAAGGAGTCACGAGAGGTTTGCTCCCTTCTGGGAGCTATGATCCAAGACATCACTGAGAGGGTGCCACAACTTGTCAAGAACACAGATTACTATCCACTGTTATTCTTCCATGTGGGCACAAATGATGCTATAAGCCAGAGCCTGGGCAGAACCAGGGAAGACTATAAACCCCTAGGGGAGCAAGTGAAAAATATTGGTGTGCAAGTAATTTTCTCCTCCATCTTACCCATTGGAGAAAAATGGGCAGACAATAACAGGCAAATAATGCAAATCAACTCTTGGCTACATGGCTGGTGCCATCACGAGGGTTTTGGCTTTTATGACAACTGGACTTTCGCCAGCAACTATAACCTGTTAGGGAGGGATGGAATCCGCTGTCTAGAAGGGCCAAGGGAATCTTTGGCAGCAGGCTGGCCAACTTGGTGAGGTGGGCTTTAAACTGAAGGACTCAGGGGGCAGGGTCCAAAGTGGCAATGCTAATGCCATCACATCCAACGGGGGAATAATCCAGGTCAACCAGAGCAGTGACAAAGGTGCCTTAGCTGCCTCACAAGATGACAATCAGAAGACCAACCACCTCAAGGGTGTGCATGGCTATAGTGGGTCCTCGTGCACCCCTCCAGGGAAACCTCTGTGCTCGATTACCTCTCTGAAATGCCTGTACACCAATGCACACAGCATGGGGAATGAACGGGGAACTAGAGGTCTGTGTGCAGTCACAGGGCCACGATCTCATTGCAATTACAGAGACACGGTGGGATGGCTCGCATGACTGGAATGCTGTCATGGATGGCTACATACTTTTTAGGAAAGACAGGCCAGCAAGGCGAGGTGGGGGAGTTGCTCTTTATGTGAGGAAACAACTGGAATGCATCGAGCTCTGCCTAGGGGTGGAGGAAGAACGAGTTGAGAGCTTGTGGGTAAAAATCAAGGGGCAGGCAAATATGGGTGACACTGTTGTGGGCATTTGCTGCAAGCCACCTGATCAGGTGCCAACGAGGCCTTCTACAGACAGCTGGAAGTAGCCTCACAATTGCAGGCCCTGGTGCTTGTGGAGTTCTTTAACCACCCTGATATTTGCTGGAAAAGCAACAAGGCGAGGCGTGCGCAATCCAGGACGTTCCTGCAGAGCATCAAAGATAACTTTTTGAACACAGGTAGTAGAGGAGCCAACAAGGCGAGATGTGTCACTGGACCTTATACTAACAAACAAAGAAGGTCTGGTTGAGGATGTGAGGGTTGGGGGTAGCCTTGGCTGCAGTGACCATGAGATGGTGGCATTCAGGATGCTGTGAGCAGGGTGACAAGTAGGATTACAACCGTGGACTTCAGGAGACCCAATTTTGACCTCTTCATAGACCTGCTTGGAAGAATCCCATGGGTTAAGAGCTGTAGAAGGTAGGGGGGTCTAAGAGAGCTGGTCAATGTCCAAGTACCACTTCCTCCAAGCTCAAGATGAGTGCATCCCTGTGAGGAAGAAGTTAAGCAAAGGAGCCACGAGACTTGCATGGATGAGCAAAGAGCTTCTAGAAAAATTCAGATGGAAGAAGGAGGTTTACAGTATGTAGAAAAAGGGACTGGCCACTTGAGGGGAATACAGGAACGTTGTCAGAGGAAGGCCAAGGCCCACTTGGAACTAAATCTGGCAAGGGATGTCAAGGATAACAAGAAGGGCTTCTTCAAATACATCAACAGTAAACGAAAGACTGGGGAAACTGAGGGCCCACTGCTGAATGAGGTGGGTGCCCTGGTGACACAAGGTGCAGAGAAGGCAGAGTTACCGAACGCCTTCTTTGCTTCAGTCTTTACTGCTAAAGCTGGCCCTCAGGCATCCCAGCCCCCAAAGGAGAGAGAGAAAATCTGGAGAAAGGAAGACTTCCCCTTGGTTGAGGAGGATTGGGTCAGAGATCATTTCGGCAAACTGGATCCTCGTAAATCCATGGGCCCCAACAGGATGCACCCACGAGTGCTGAGGGAGCTGGCGGATGCTCGCACTAAGCCACTCTCCGTCATCTTTGAAAGGTCATGGAGGACAGGAGAGGTGCTTGAGGACTGGAGGATGGCCAATGTCACTCCAGTCTTCACAAAGGGCAAGAAGGAGGACCCAGGAAACTATAGGCCAGTCAGCCTCACCTCCATCCCCAGAAAGGTGATGGAACAGTTCATCCTGGAGGTCATCTCCAGGCATGTAGAGGAAAAGGTTCTCAGAAGTAGTGAACGTAGATTCACCAAGGGAAGATCATGCTTGACCAACCTGATAGCCTTCTGTGATGGCGTGACCGGCTGGGTACATGAAAGGAGAGCAGTGGATAGTGTTTATCTTGACTTCAGCAAGGTTTTTGACACTGTCTCCCATAACATCCTCACAGGTAAGCTTAGGAAGTGTGGGTTAGATGAGAGGACAGTGAGGTGGATAGAGAACTGGCTGAACAGCAGAGCTCAGAGGGCCGTGATCAATGGGGCAGAGTCTGGTCGGAGGCCCGTAACTAGCGGTGTTCCCCAGGGGTTTGTGCTGGGTCCAGTCCTGTTCAATATATTCATCAATGACCTGGATGAAGGGACAGGGTGTCCCCTCAGCAAGTTTGCTGATGATACCAAGCTGGGAGGAGTGGCTGGTATGCTAGAAGGCTGTGCAGCCATTCAGCGAGACCTGGACAGGCTGGAGAGCTGGGCTGAGGGGAACCTCATGAAATTCAGCAAGAACAAGTGTAAGGTCCTCCACGTCGGGAGGAACAACCCCATGCACCAGTACAGGTTGGGGGCTGACCTGCTGGAAGGGGGCTCTGCTGAGAAGGACCTGGGAGTGCTGGTGGACAGCAAGTTGACCATGAGCCAGCAATGTGTCCTTGTGGCCAAGAAGGCCAACAGTATCCTGGGGTGCATAAAAAGGAGTGTGGCCAGTAGGTCAAGGGAGGTTATCCTCCCCTTCTACTCTGCCCTAGTGAGGCCACATCTGGAGTTCTGCATCCAGTTCTGGGCTCCCCAGTTCAATAAAGGCAGGGAGCTACCAAGATGATCAGGGGACTGGAGCATCTCCCTTATGAGGAAAGGCTGAGAGACCTGGGTTTGTTCAGCCTGGAGAAGAGCAAACTGAGGGGGATCTTATCAATGCTTATAAATATCTGAAGGGTGGGTGTCAAGAGGATGGGGCCAGACTCTTTTCAGTGGTGCCCAGTGACAGGACAAGGGACAATGGGCACAAATGGGAACACAGGAAGTTCCACCTGAATATGAGGAAAAAACTTCTTTCCTTTGAGGGTGACAGAGCAGTGGAACAGGCTGCCCAGAGAGGTTGTGGAGTCTCCTTCCCTGGAGACATTCAAAACCTTCCTGGACGCGGTCCTGTGCCCCCTGCTCTAGGTGTACTTGCTCAAGCAGGGGGGGATTAGACGAGATGATCTCTGGAGGTCCCTTCCAACCCCTACCATTCTGGGATTATGTGATTTTACCACAAAAAGCCCACCAGGCAGGGGAGATCATTGAATCCTGAAGGAGATGGGACCAAATTTCTGGTGAAAGATACTTCCTTCCTCTCTCTCAGCTGAATTCAGAGGGTTTGCTGAATAACCTTGAGATGGCTCAAGTGAGGAGAGAGAAATTCCAGCTTCTTCTCCTGTATCTGTTATTTTACCTCTCTATATTGTTTTGGTAAGACCAGTACGGGAGTATTACGTCTGTTTTCTGGTCTCTGTGTTCTTAAAACGTCATTGCAAGATTGAACAGGGTGCAGATAAGAGCCCCAAAACTGATTTAAGTATGGCATAAAATGCCTTGTGGTGAGATAATGCATGAGCTTGAATTACTTCATTTATTGAAAAGATGATTGAGAGGTGACTTGATTACAATGTGTAAGTACTTTTGCAGGGAGAAAACACCAGGTACTAGAAGGCTCTGTAGCGTAGTATAGAAAGACATAAGAAAAACCAACTGCTAGAAGCTGGAGACAAATTTGTATTAGAAATTAAGCAGCAATATTAGTACCACTTTAGCCACACATAAGTTACTAGGTTCTGTACAGAAGAAAGAGGATCAAATTTATCTGTCTGTGATACACAGGAGGTCAGGCAAATTGACCACGTTGTCTCTCCTGACCATAAACTTTAGGAATATGTAAAACCAGAAGTGTCTTCAAAAGAATTTGCTTTGTTTCATTCAAAACTACCTGGAAAAATATGACATTCTTATTCCTTTCAAGGATTTAGTTCAAATCAAACCAAGAAATTTTAAATTAAATAATTTTAAATACTTGGTGTCGAAGTAATCGCTCTCTGCATTATTCAGGGAGAGCATACTTAGATTTCCAGACATCATAATATTTCAGTCTGTAAAGCAATAGAGAAGTTACAGACATCTCAGAAAGAGTGCCTTGTGTTACCTGGCATCAATACTTCTAAGTGTTTCTGTTATCTCCTGTGACATTGCCAGCAGAAGGTGAGGGTGACAGTGTAGAACCCTACACCACTAAGACAAGGCTCTCTGTTGGAAGGTCATTTTAAATAGCAAGAGCTAATCAAGCCGTTAAAGCTAAGAAACTCATCCTTTTTTGTTATGCAAAGCAGTTCCCAGAGGGCTATGTTTTATATATATTGCGCTGGCTATGCCCAAAAGAGATGGTTACGTTGCCAAACCACCACCACCCCCCCCCCCACACACACACACTGCGCTAGAACATCATAGTAGAAAAACAGGCATTTGACCACCATTGCATCTTTCTTCCTTTCTACATCAAGTTGCTTTTAATTTTTAGTCTTTTCCACCTTTATGGAGTAGGCTGGTGTTATTGCACTGCTGTTAGTCATCATTGCTTTAGGCAAAAAGATGTTCATGTTGGATTACAAAGGGACTGTGTCACAGAGGTGAATGTACAGAGAGCAGTATTAACTAAAACTTAGTATGTGATGTCCTAGATTACTGACTGCAAGTTTTTATTTCTATTCAGTGACTGTTAGCATACATAGTATTACTACTTTATTACATTATGTTCCTTTAGTGAACAATTTTTTTTTATTGTAATAAGATGAAAATAGGTTACTCTTTTTAGGAGGATAGGAATGAAGTTAGCTCTCATTTTATCTTCCACTAATTTTGGATGCTTTGATGATTGGGTTCTCTTTGTAGATTCTTTTTTTTCATGGCCCCTGACTGTATTCAATTAATATTTCCAAAAAACAGTCCCTAGGTAAGCTGAGTGAAACAATCTAGAGAAAGGAGGACCACACAGTTACCGCCTCTTATTTAAAATTTGGTCTTTGAGATTCATTCTTAATATGTACAACATCTGATGGCAAAATAAGAGAGTTTAGGGAATATCAGCTGTGCAAGCACATTTTTCCTGCTTATTTCTTCAGTGTCTAAATAGCAGAGATTTTAGAACTTAATCTAAGATTTGAGAACTTATAATTACATTATATTTACTAAATGCTTAATTAGTGGAAAATAAGTCAAATGTTGACCATGTTGGTGAATCTTATTTTAATGTCCAGTTTTGCTTTGTTTTTTTTCATTCTAGATAAACTTTCGTTGGAAGGAATAGTGGTGCAGCGTGCTGAATGCAGACCTGCAGCTAGTGAAAATTATATGAAACTGAAAAGGTAGGAGTGCTCTATTACAAATGGATATGTGGTATCTGACTTTGATGCTTTTATTATTGCCTTACTGGGGATGGATGACTTCAGTATTATCATGGTCTTACACAGGATTTATACAGGATCGGAACTGTTCTTGCTTTTGGGGTGGATTTACTGTAGGGAAGGAGTGAAGGCTGGTGTGAGGCTTGTACCTTCCTCTGGTAGTGTCTGGTGGGATAACATAGACTTCTGCATTCCGTCATGTGCAAAACTCTTGCTCGAGCACATGTTGTGCCTCTTCATACCTGAACGTATAAATGTATGGCTATATTCAAATGTGATTAAAGCTGAATTTCCTGAGGACTTAAAGGTTTACATTGGTCTGGTCAGGACAAGATTCTTGTGTATGAGTTTCTGTGTGGATCATCCAAATTTAATTCCACTTAACATTGTGCCATACTAGATGAAGAGCACCTCTGAAAAGGTATTAAAATGCCCAAAACAGGAAGGAGTTCTGGGAGAAGTGCTAGACCTAAACTGGCATGCTTGCTAGAAAAGGTAATGGCTGAAAATGTCAGAAGGGGCATGGAAACCACAAGACATAAATTTAACAGTATCATTTAGTGACTTTTGAAAATTTAATCTGATACACCTAGAACTTACCATGTGATTCATATATCATATGGATAATTAACTCGATGACATTCTCTAGTAATAAATCAGATTTTGAATTGAATTGTGCACTATATGAAATACACACTTACATATTTTGAGCATGTGGGTTTTAATTAAACCACCCTTTTATATTGTGAGTTTGTTATAGAGAAATGCAAAGCAGGAAATTTCAGGAAGAGAATCATTTGTGACCAGTTTTAGAATCATCAAAAAAAACATGCAGAAAAAGCAAAGAGATGTTTTCCCTCAATTCCCGATCTGTTTTCTGTGTACCATATACTACATTTACAGTATCTTATGTTTTATTAACCTCCTCTGTCATCTAAACTGCTTCAGTATTTCCTTATTGTGTTCTTTTGATTCTGAGACTTTATGTTCTAGCTGTTGGCAAATCAGTACCATAAGTTTGCTCATGTACAGTGAACTACTTAATTTCAGACTGTGCTCTGTGATTGCTATCATGATTTTTGTCATCACTGTGAAATGGAGTATGAAGCAAATGTGACGTTACTACAAAAGGACTTATTTCAATCTGGCAATTTTAAATATATACAAATATAGTCTGTGGGGTGTATTTGCTTCATAATTTTTTTAATCACAAGTTGCCTGATCTAAGTGCTTTTTTGCATTTTGTACACAGTCAGTGTTTGTTAGTTGAACAGATAAGCTTCTCGTAAGGCCACAGTAGGACACCAAACCAAAACTGATAGCCTTAATTACATACTACCCAAACTTTGAATTTTTCAGCATTGTACTTTCTGTCATGCACGCATAGCCCCCTCCTGGTCTTTGATTTTTGTCGTCTTCAACTCGTTTAGGAGCAATAAGGATACAAACATGAAGGCAGGTTTTGTGTTTGGAAGCACTGGCAGCTGAAAACTGACGTACCCTTGTTTTTTCTTTAGAAAAATTGTCAGGCTGTGTATGCCTAGTTTCTACCTTTCCATATTGTTAAAGATTTTTTTCCTTTTAGCAAAAAGTTAAAAAAGAAAATCGTATCTGGTGGGAATCAGCATGAGATTTAGCAGATCTAGCAGTCACAGCCTCAGAAGAAATTGGTTTGTATCCAAATACTGTTTCTGGTATTTGAGTAGTAGGATCTAACTTTTCACTCCCTTTGCTTTCTCCCACCCTCAACATGCTGCAGTCTGTATTTGTGCTTTAAAACAGTGACAGCATTGAATATAAAACACAAGTTATAGAACTGTGTTATATTAAACCATTTTTATTGGCTTTTCTATTTACTATTGTGCTTTACATGAGAGAGACTCTCCAAAGGTGGAACTGATAATATTGATAAAACAGCAAGTCTGTTGTGTAGGCTTTAAGTGTTACAATAGTAAATTGAGTCAGGAAGGAAATAAAATTAAAAGATAAATGCAGTTGCTTCAAACTTTGAAGATCTAGAAAATGAAGTTAATCTGCACACTCCAATAACTGTAATCATTTGTTTTCTGAGAGCTGGCAGGGACCAAAAGGGATTATATGCCTCACTGGTATTAAATGCAGATATGGATCCCCTCTATTTTACCCTCTGTATCTGGGTCAAGGAAATCGGCTGCTGGGTGCGTGGCGCGGCATTTGATTTCCATGCTGCTCTGTAGAGTTTCAGTGAGAGGACAAAGCAATGGTCTTTTGATGGGGCTGCCAGCAGTTAGGTGGGAGATATGTGTGACATGTGGGTTTAAGGATGGGTAATGAAAGCACAGAATTTGGTGACATGTATGGGTGAAAGCATTGTCAAACGTAACAGATGGAAGGAAGGTTTTTTTCCCAAGGAGCAACCTTTGGTTTGATTACAGGAAGGATGTAGATGGCTGATGTTCAGAACACTTTGAATACAAGGTACAAAAGTGTGTCTAGGGATAACTAGTCAGAAAGGTAAAACAAAGGTTGTGTGACCTTCACTTGGTATTTTCTATTTTGGAAGTTTTCTTGTTGGCAGATTTATTTATTTTTTTCCATTTTTCTGAACTTCAAGTTCTAGAGGAGGAACAAATACCATTAAACACCTGCTACCCTACACTAGTAAAGCCTCATGCTATTGAATTTCCTAGAATTTTTTTTATTAACAATGTATTTGTCTTTGTAAAGCCTTAATGATTAGTTATACATTTGCAGTTACTGCTGGTGATGCTATTGCAGCTAGCTGGAAAATAATATGTGGTTTCCAAGCACCTGTCCTAATTTCTGTCTTGTGGGAGTAGATCTCATGGTCTCACTTAAAAATATTTGGACTATGTGGTGAAAAAAACCAGGCAGACTCTGTTCCTAACTGCGGATGGTTTTACTGTGTGGTAGTCACAGAAGATAATGTCCCTAGGCTACTCTTTCTGGTTGATACCTCCCTTCTTGCCCCATCAAACCTGTAGGACATAGGAAGACGGTGGCATGTGAACTGTTGTAGCAGAGGATGTGTATCACAGATAGGGTTACACTCAAGGCGCATTGTATGGCGCAAACTATATTTACACCGGTCTTGTGCCCCCACCGTGCATGTCACCTTAGGTGAGCGGCCTTTTCCTTCTGCCAGGCTGTCCTAGGCGGGCTCCACATCCACCCCAGCCAGTCCCACTCAAACTAGATCATTTTCTTCATCTCACTGTAGTCAGCTTTCCACCATGAGGAGGCATTATCTGTCCCTTAATTTTGTCTTTCTGAGGCTTAAGAGATTTTTACTTCCATTGCCTTAATTCCATGGACCCAGTGCTTAAACGCCTTGGGGTTAATAACTACCCAAAGAGACAGAGCCTCCAAGAGGCTAGTCTGCACTGGGAAGGATGGGACACAGAGGGAGAGGGGTCCCCCAAACATTCAGGATCCCTCAGGCTGCAGATGACTTGAGATGAGAATAAGGTTTGGATACTCCTGAGGGGCTTTTGCTATGCATAAAAGAGAGAAAATGAGGGATTGGCAGGCAGCCCATCTCATATTCTCTCTGCCAGATTACCTGTTCCCATCCTTGCACTGGTCTTCACATCTGTTCTGTTCTCTCTGACCAGAGGGAACCCTCTTCTTCCCCGATTTTTTCTCAGGCCCCCTTTCCCATTTCTGTTTACTTCTCTTTCTCCATTTCCTCACAGAAAACATTTTTTATTATTATTTATTTTTTAAAAAATAATTTTAACACATCTCAAACTACATTTCTTTTTGAGAAAAAGTTGAGAAGAAAAAAACCATAATCTCTGGGACGTTAATCTCTCTTCTGCAAAGCTCTGATTCAAACTGACATTGTCAAGTAGCTACAGCAAAATCTCCAGGACTACTCAGGTCTTTTGCAGGGGGGTGACTGGGCACCAGGTTTGCAGTTCTCAGGGAAGGTTCTGAAGGCATGTGCAAAGTGCGTCTCAAGCAGTTGTTGAATGCAGTGTTTGGTAGCGCTTCCCCAGCAGTAGTGGATGGCAAGCAAAAACTGGGGTAAAACTAGAGCCCTTGTTTCATTCACAGATGTGCCGCTGAAATGCTGGTTGCCTTTCAAAATGAATTTTGGGAGACTGATTCAACTATACATAATCTGAATTACTGAACTCTCCCAAAATGTATACCAAATCATAAAAAAAAAAAGGAGTCCCAGGATTTCAGAAAGTCTAGAAAGAGCTGACATTTAACACTGCAGTGAGGCTGGTAATCCATATAATTCTCTTAAGTAACTTAAAAATACATCTTGAAGATCAGTAGTGTAAATGGTAGTTGCCAACATGTCAGCTTGTAAGAAGGCTGCAAGAATTTTGTATGTCTTCTTGCTTTTTCTGTTAAGAGTTTTCTCCAGGGAATGTGATGAATGTCCTTAGGAAAAGCTACTGGAAGGAACATATATGATAGGCTTTTAGGAGAAATGGGTTGTAAGCCGTTCTAGAACAATTAATGAACTTCCACGTTTGAAAAGTCACATTTCTTTACAACCATATTACGTAGGACACTAGAAGTCCTGACACTTGGTGGTCTAGGCCAAGCAAGTGAAATTTAATTAGTGCAGACTAGTTGCTCATCTTCTCTAAAATACTGTGAGAGTGTTCACTGACTGACAGTTCAGTATATTGCTGAAAATTAACATTATGCCAGGTTTCCCCCCCCCCACCAAATAGACCCTACTAAGAAAAGAAAATGAGTAGTTTGACCAGCATGCCACTTCATATATATTTTTGTAGATATGCTCGGTTGGCTATGAATTCCCTTTCAAGATAAGTATGTATGAATACATTTGTGCATTTTCCACAAAAGCTGACATGCTGCACAAATGTTCAGTTTGTTTGAAGTGGGAGGCCATTTTTACACAAAGCTGAGATTGCATCTGCCTGTCAGTCAATGCAACCTTGATTTTTCAAGTATTGAAGATCAATTCCTTTGTCTTGAAGTAAAATTCAGCATAATAAAAAAAGACATTCCCTAGGATGTTTTGAGTAACTCATAATTAAGTAAAAAAAAAATATACATATTTTTTTTTGTTCCATGTGCTAAAATATTTCCAGTCACAATTTTTCCTGGAGAATAATATGCAATTTGTAGAAAATTATCTAATAATTATGTTCACAAGGGTTAAGCTGTACTGTTGAGAGATATATTTTATATTTCCCTTACGTTCCTGGACACCCACCAGTTTTTACAAATCAAGCAAATACCATTCTACTTGTGAACAATTGGACTGCAAAGTAGCAGGCACACTAGTACTTAAGTTTCTTTGTCCATTTTTTGTCCATTTTTCACATTTTTTGAATAGAGTAATGGAGAGAAGCAAGTAAGAAACATAAGGTTAAAAAGTGAGATTAGTTCAGCAGAACAGGGGAATGGTTATTCCCCATTTCAGAGGTCGAGAGAGTTGCTTTTGTTGGATTGCTACGTATTGCTTTGTGATTTTAGGCTCTTTTCTCTGTCTCTTCCCTTTCCATTTTGTCTGTCGTCTTTTACTGTTCTTGCAAGTGCTGTTCTGAAGCTGGATTTTAATAGGTCTTTTATATTACCATGCTTTTTTGTTCAGTGATATGAAAAGGTTCTGATTTTGGTTGCTGCTTCCAGCCATTATAATAGTGCTAACATATAAGGAATAACCTACTGTTTGTAATGCAGCAGATATTTTACCATGTTTCTCTTAAACCTACAGCTGGATACATAAGGCTACTAGTAACCAGGTGTATATGGGCTAATTGGGGTGGAGGAGTGAAGCATGAAATAGTCTTATTTTTTTGCAAATTACTTCCTAGCATATGAATCATGTTAGTTATGGAAAACTGATACTCTTAAATTTTGGGAGAGCTCATTGATCTGACCATTGATCTGATCGTTGGATCTGGTTTCTTCCTTTTGCAAATGCCTGGAGACACAGGATGGAAGAAGTAGGCTTCCTCACTGGCCAACTATGGCTTACCATTCTCCTTTTGTTTTACCTTAAAATGGCTTTGTTACAGCGTGGCATGAAATTTGCCTCCTTTTCATCTTTTAAATGTCATCATTTCCAGGTGACAGGCACAGAATCACAAAATGGTTGAGGTGGGAAGGGACCTCAGGAGGTCGTCTGGTCCAACCCCCCTGCTCAGGCAGGGCCACCTAGAGCCAGTTGCCCAAGAGTGTCCAGACACCCCTGCATTTCGCTGGAATTGAAATCCTGTGATAAGATGCTGCTGGGATGCTCCCGTGTTTCTCAATAGTGGTCATACTAAATGTGTTCTGTGCCTTTTGGAAAGGAGCCTAGCATGAAGGTCATTTTCAGAAAAAAAAGATGCTTAGGGATGCATATTTAAGAAAGGTTTATGGCAAATATTGCATGAATTTTTCCGTATACCCTGGGGGAGGAAATAAGTAGTTGTCATTCAAGAATTCTTATTGTCCTGTTTCTTTAACATGGAGTTCATGAAACAGTATTCCTCCTGCTGGTTACACTGCTCCTTTTCCCCTGCTGTCAGAGGCGTTGCGTTTAAGAACATATCTAGTTAGCCTTTGTGGTAATTAGCTAAAAAGCATCCATTTCCTTTTTATCTGCTGAAAGGGGCAAGGCTAAAAATAGTCACCCTGGAATATGTTCAGGCTTCAGTCGTAGCCAGCTTCTTCAGGCTGAAGAAAGCCTCATTCAGTACCAGTGCTCATCCCCAGAAGTTCTGGGTACTTGTACTTGCAGTAAACCTAAATGTCAGTGGCAGAGTTTCCTTCTCTTGAAACCAAAGTCTTTGGCATCGTACAGTGCTGGAGGTCTTTTTACCTTGCTGCTACCAGGACTACAGTAATTACAAATATGTCTCTTCTGCTAAGGTGCTTTCCAGATTTCAGTGAGGGACGACTTTAGTACTTAGAGACATCCTTCCTGTTCCCAGGGCAGCATCAATTCCTTCTTTTCATCATCTTTTCCATCCGTAGTATGAAAGTCATGCTACAATGGGTGAAAATCTCTGAGAGTGCTGTTTTAACTATCATGACTTATCCTGTGCTACTAGACATACTAACCCTCTCTTCTTTTCGTTTACCATCATGCTTGATCCTGTCAGGGAAGGTGAGAGAGCTAGCAGGTATACAAAAGGCCATTTCTACATCGGTGTCAGAGTGCAGATGTAAATCTTCATTTTCTCTATCGCAGAGCAGAGCTCACTGAAGCTCATGGATCTCTTCCTAGCCGCCATGCCAGATGCTATAGTCATGCTGAGTACTGCCGGTGTTCTGGGTTCTGCAAAACTGCTTGGCAACTACCAGGCTGACGAGCTCAAATTTACACAATATGTAGAATGTCAGCACCACAGCACATCTTCTATTTTTAAGCAACTTTGTTCACATACTACTGATGATATTTGCAATTTGTGAGAGATCAGTAGACTAGTATCATCCAACAGTTACCCTGCTGCCAAGGAGCTCCAAACATTGTATAGCACTGAGTACTAGAAGTTATCCTTGTGCAAAACCAAAGATTGGAATCACCAGGTGGCGAGCTTTGTTGGTGACGTATTGACTTCCTGGCATATTAAAACATTTCTTCAATTCATGGAACTGCAGGAAGGCACTAAAACAATGGCCTGAAGGGTGACAGGGTACATACGTGTCCATCCAAATAGCACTTGTAACTTGGGATGTCGCCAAGTTCATAGAAGACGAACCATCCAGTCTCTATTTCTGGTTCTTTTTTGAGGGAGTGTCTGTCTGTAGGGCTCCAGTGCTTCTCAAACTGGGGTTTTCTGTGATCAGTGGGTGATTTAATTCCTTGAAGACATGGCAAAATTCCAGTGGGAGCTTAACTCCTAGAGTGCCACAGGGACAGCTACACCACAGGGGAAGCAAACAGAGGTATCTCCTGTGCTCCTCAAAGGCTCTGTGGGTGGAAAAGATCCCAGCTTTAGAAATTAATCACAGTATTACATTTTATGGGAGAATCTTTCAGATATTCATACAAGATACTGAAGCACTACAACCATCAGTTAGTACTTAGATACAATCCTGAAACGTTTTCCAAAAGAGAGGATATTGTGCAGTCACCTGCTAATACTCGAGTCTGGGATGTTTTTAGAATGGCTTGGGAGTTGAATTCAAATGAACACCATAACATGAAAAAGAATAGAAGGTTACTTTTTTTTCTTTAAGAGAGAGATAAAATGTGAAATCCTTTGAATTTCAGTCATCTAAAATACTTAAACTTGCTCCCCCCCCCCCCCCCCCCCCAATTATCTGGATAGAGAAAATGAGACTGCCAGTATCAGGGGCCAACAAATTATACTCAAGTTGCTAATACAATGAAGGAACTTTAAAATCCTAGGGGTTTTATTTACATTTTAAATCAAGTGCAAATCATTTTCAGTAATATTTTCCACAAAAGCTCTGCTACAGAATGTTACTTTCCACAGCTTGAAAGACACAGAAATTAATGCAAAGGACCACTGCCTAAAATATTTCTTACATATGTTAATGTGCATGCACAAATGTAATGATGTTTTTAATACAAATGATGGTTTTCAAATCCTTTGTATTTTCCATGCCTGCATTTAAATACAGACACATCTGCTTATGGCCTTAAGAGAAATACATGCTGCTATTTTAATTCTGTTACCATCACAAGACCCACACGGCTGTGAGAGAATGAGGTGGTTTCTCTTTGAAATGGTATTTTATCAACAGAATGTGACTTAAATGTCAGTGCTAGTGATGTGCAAATCGTGAAAGTATTCCTTCCTTTTGAGTCTACATTGAGTTTGAAATTTGAAGGTTGCTTTGGGCTTTTTAATGAAATATATTTCTAAAGTGAACCTCATAGACAATAATCATACAATTCCTGGGTTCTGGTTATGATCTATTATGATGTTTCTGCTAAGCTGTTGCCTCCTTTGTTTGCAGTTAGTGGTTTTGGCTGGGATTTAATCATTGCCATTTCAGTATCTGTGATGCTTCCCTGAAAATTTTGCACTATACAGTAAGCCAGTACCATCAGTGGGACCTAACGCAAATGCATCTGCACTGGTAGAAAGAGCATTACAAATCTGGCCATAAGTACATTTGTTGAAGTACAGTGTCCATGTGAAACCATTGTAGGGCTAATGTGCTTTATTCATACCCGAGACTGGAATGAGAAGGTTTTTCTCAGCTAACCTTGTACCTTGAATGCTGCGAGGCACCCCAACAGGAAAGCGTAAGAGTGCTGCAGACTCATTGCTGCTCCGTTCCTTCCTTTCCTGCTGCCCATGGCAGAAGGTTGGAA
Organism: Morus bassanus; assembly: GCA_031468815.1. Taxonomy (NCBI): domain Eukaryota; kingdom Metazoa; phylum Chordata; class Aves; order Suliformes; family Sulidae; genus Morus; species Morus bassanus. The sequence continues at coordinate 32,905,195 of CM062568.1, read as the reverse complement.
TGGAGCAGTTTTCTGACAACTACCTGTAATTGTTAAGGTTTAGTGTTACTTTAGATTACAGGCTTTTTTTTGGTTTATTCTTGTATAATATGGCTGTCTTCTGTAGCAAGCACAAATATATAATAATATGCAAGGTCCTGTACCTGTGTCAGGACAATCCCCAGTATCAGTACAGGCTGGGTGATGAATTGGTCGAGAGCAGCCCTGCAGAGAAGGACTTGGGGATGTTGCTAGATGAAAAATTGGACGTGAGCCTCAATGTGTACTTGCAGCCCAGAAAGCCAACTGTATCCTGGGCGGTGTAAAAAGAAGCGTGGCCAGCAGGTCAAGGGAGGTGATTCTGCCCCTCTACTCTGCTCTGGTGAGACCTCACCTGGAGTGCTGCATCCAGCTCTGGGGCCCACAACATCAGAAGGACATGGACCTGTTGGAGTGGGTCCAGAGGAGGGCCACAAAAATGGTCAGAGGGCTGGAGCACCTCTCCTATGAAGACAGACTGAGAGAGTTGGGGTTGTTTAGCCTGGAGAAGAGAAGGCTGCGGGGAGACCTTATTGCAGCCTTTCAGTACTTAAAGGGGGCTTATAAGAAAGATGGAGAGAGCCTTTTACTGAGGGCTGTAGTGACAAAACAAGGGTAGCGGTTTTAAACTGAAAGAGGGTAGATTTAGATTGGACATTTACAATGAGGGTGGTGAGACACTGCCACAGGTTGCCCAGAGAAGTTGTGGATGCCCCATCATTGAAAGCGTTCAAGGTCAGGTTGGACAGGGCTTTGAGCAACCGGATCTAGCGAAAGATATCCCTGCCCGTGACAGGAGGGTTGGACTAGATGACCTTTAAAGGTCCCTTCCAACCCAAACCATTCTATGATTCTCTGAAAGTAATACATGGACATAAGGCTGGACAATCAGTTTCATGCCTAAGGCAAGGAACTGGCTCCTGCCCGTGCGGTGAAAGCAGAAATGCCATGTTGCACAGGAGTTGTGGAGATCTGTTTTGCCTTAGAGGTGACTGTTCCAGGTGACTGCTCTGTGCTTTCCCAACGCCTCACAGAAAAACTGAAATGTCCAAATATAAAGTTAAAATGGATGGTGTAACACCTGAGGGTTGTCAGCTCCTCATGTTTCAGGTGCTTGCAAACCATAAGTTTGGAAGCAAGGTGTAGCATAAAGTGAAACTGAGAGAGATTATATGGTGGTATATGAAATTAAAGTTTCCCATAGAGTGTAATTAATATAGCAAAGCCACTAAATAGAAATAACAAATAAAAAAAGAGAATTGTGCTCTGAATTAATATCCTACTGATATCCATGTATATCGTATCAGTATATATGTTACCTGCTCTATCAAAATTCTTTAATTTTTTTTATCCTTGGGATCCATTGTCTTTATTAAGGTGTTGTAGCTATCTAAAGCCATTTCTAGTTGGGCTATCTCTGAACAATTTAGAAACCACTGTGTGCACAGACCAAAACTTACACTTACCAGGTGGAGGAGGGCAGTGGTGAAACCTGCAGTGGGAGACTTCCTGAAGTTGGGATGTTTTGGAGGACAGAATGATTTTTTTTCAACTGCTCACTCTCTGTCTGTATCTTTTCCATCCCCCACCTTTCCTTCCCTTCTCTCGTCCAGCATAGTTACCTCACTCAGACTTTAAGTGTGCTGGATGCTCCTAGTGTTGCCAAGCACTGTCGAAGATCTGCTGATAGGAGATTAGGGTGGCCCTTTCTGAGTCAGATGAAATTGCAAGTGAGTTTATCCAGGGGTCATCTTCATCAGCAGTTCTAAAATACAAAGCAATTTAATTATGTGCTTAACTGGTACAATGTATTCTATTGACAATTTACGTTTGATTTTACAAATAACTAATGCCAGAGATAGCAAACTTCCATCTTCATTAATGTATTAGTCCAGCTTGGCAGACGTTTCAGAGAATTCATTCTGCTGCAAGTACAAAAAGACCTGCCAGAAATTAACAGGTACAGCACTATCTCGCAGGTCCTGGACACACTGAAACAGTAACAGAGAGAAGTGTGAACAGACTGCGTCCTATCTGAAGTTAATGCCAATGAAGTATCTACATTAGCTCTTTGAAGACTTCAGTATTTTTGCAGGAATATCTAGCTAAGCCTTTTTTTAATGCTAGTGGCAGAATCAGGAGGAACTGTACCCTGCGACTTGTAATACAAATTTGAATTACTGTCCTGCTGTTCCCTCAGATTGTGTGTATGTGCTTGAGTGCTGACTGAGACCTTGCCAAGGAGGAAGATAAAGAAGAAATAGTAATGAATTAGGAAAAGAAACAGCTCACCAAAGAGCTTTCCTCTGCTCCTTCTGCTCTTGGACTGTATTCAATTCTGAGGCTTTGCGCAGCACTCCCATTAACAGGCATAGGGAAGTTTGGGATTTTACAGGGTTCATTTCTGTGAATAACATAAGGCTTGGGCTTCGTGCTTCCAGTCTGCAGACGGTGGAGACACATGGGCTTCTGTCCTTCTGCAGAATTGGTTGAACCATGTTAACTCAGGTTAGAATAAGGTAGGAATGTGACAACAGCTTTAAGATGAAGAATCTAAATGTAAAAAAATAGGCTAACAGGACCGTTTAACTTCTCATGAACCCAGGCTCTTATTAATCCTTAGACCATCATGACCACGACAATGCAACCACTTCAGATTTAAAAGCCGAGGGAGGTGAAAGAATCACTTGCAAAATTGTTTTGATGAAAAAAAAAGGAAGTTTAGTTGGGGCTAGAAGCAATAAGACACACATTCTGGCTGCTAAGCTCATTTTTAAAAGTTCCTGTGCCATATCTGAAAGCAGGAAAAGGAAGGATCCTAGCTCTCCGACAATGTTAACTACAGCTGTTTCTGAGGTTAAAAAAAGCCCTATGTTCAAAACCTGTTACAAGGCTGAACATTATCTGTATGCAGTTCACTCCATTTTCTTCTAACTGGAAAACAGACAGGAGAAACGGGAATACAGAAATATCCATGGCCAGATTTCTTTGTGAAAAAGAAATGGAAGAAAGTCCCATCTTTCTGGAATATATTTTGAATTGAGAAGTCATCTTGAAATAGAAATTTCAGTGTATGGGAGTGTAGGCGGGAGTATAAAAACGTGTGATAAAAATAGCAGGCTACATGGAAATCAACACTGATATGTGGATGCATACCTGTAGATGTTACATTGTAATATCTGAGAGAGAAATGTGCATTAGGTCTGTATGTGTATAATACTTTCCAAAATGAAAAAAACATAATTTTAAATTATATTTCAAATTATTGCTTTATTTTGAATTCTAATTTCAACTCAAACATTGACTCCTCTTCTTACCTTTGGGGACTACTTAGAAAAATCAAGATCATTTAACTATTTTGCAATCGGTGGCACGTGTTGAAAAGGGACTTTTCAACGAAGTCTTTGAAAAGTAGGTACTCTTTCTCAGAAGTAAGATGGAGGGAATAAGTACTACATCCTAAAAGTCTGAAACTGCGATCAAAATGCTTAGAGCACTAAGAAATAGCTGTATTGCAGAAATGACCTTTCAGTTGACAAGAGATTAATTGATCAAAATCATGAATTTCAAAACAAGTGGGTGTTTTTGTAGGCTCTTGTGAAGCACAGCTATGGGGTACAGCAAGCTGAGAATTTTCATACGCAGTCTTTTTGGTATCAGAAGCAAAAGATACATTTTGTAGGTTGACAAAATGTATAACTTTATGAGGTTAATTTGTTTATACTGTATAAAATAAACTGCCCTTCAAGTTGGTATGGTAAACCAACTGGGAAAACCATTGATACTTTTACTTGGCACTATTTAGTGATTCTCTTACTGTACCTAGTGTCTTCAGGAAAACACATTTCAGATGTGCTCTTAAGTGTCATTTGGTCTTTGTTATTATCAGCATGATGCAGTAGCAGCATCTGTCTATGGGAATGCAATTTATGATAAAATACAGCTAATTAAATCCCTGGAGGATTTATGTTCACACATGCTGTGAAACTGAATCATACAAATATTTCCTATTAAATTGTAGCAGAATTAAAGTGTCTGTTTTAATTTCTGACTGTGAGCACCTAAACTCTTTTTCCCTGTCTTTCTACCACAAATGTAAAGTAATATGAAATACATTTTATTACTGCAATATCGACCAGAAGAGACACTCAGGGTAGCTTGGAGAGAAACACCTACAGCGTAGTTATGTTGCTGCAAAATGGAGTAGGAGTAATGGTGTAGGTTTTATAAACTGACACCTAAATCACCTGATCTGAGTAGATTATTAAAACTGGTTTTATTGCTCTTTCTTTTTTTAACTCTTTAGCTCTTTTTTTATATTAGTAGACAAATATCCAATGTAGTATCCACACCAGGGGGAAAAATGCTTCCCACAAACTGTACCAGTTTGTGGTACCGTAGCAAGGGCAAAGCTAGCAAATTGGTCTTCCAGATTTAAGCCATTTTATTACAATCATAAACAGATATTTTTCCTCCTTCTCTACCCTGAACTCTTAGAGTTGCTTGGTGTGGCACAGAAAGAATTATCACTTAATACGTCTTTTTGCTGTTTTTAAAAAAAAGTAACTTTGAATGTCCCTTGGATATTAGTTTGGACTCTGCAGAGGATGTTTATTGTATAGCATTTAGATTTTTTTTTTATTACTCTTTCATTAAGCCGTATGTAAGCGAAATGCTAGGCTAGTAGATGATATCTGTTAGCTGTAGCATGCATATGCTGATTTTTGTTCCTGAGCATGCCTGAGAACCAATGCATGTGGAAAATGAGCTGTGGTTTTGTGTATTCAGTGAAGTGTATTAGTTGCTGCATAGCCTGTGCCTATGTAATCAAATTTGTCAGAACATAGATTGGACTATGGGATTTATTTGGTTTAATCACTTTATAGGCTCTTATAACGTAAGAAGTTGTTTCCTATTATAGTCACGTTTATAAATGTGCATAGTACAACTGAAAGAGAGGTTTCACATGCTTTAATTAAGCATATCATTTGTGGAAGTATTGAAACTGGCAAAATGGAGGATAGGATAAAGTACTGGTGAAATAAATAGGATTGTATCTTTATCTTCTGTGTATATACTGGGACTTGAGCTACGGTATGAAGGAAAGTAAGATTTGTGAAGGCTGCTCGAAGAGCAGCTGCTTGGCTTAAACAGGGCACAGTCATTCATCTAAATTGATGAGAGGAAAGCAAATAAAACATAAACTGATCTATTGATACTATTTACCAACAAAGATTTCAAACTTCAAACAGATAAAAGATACATTTCTTTTAATATAATTTTAAAAATTATGGTAAAACAATGTGTAAGGAATCACAGGTAAAGCGTTACAAGCTTTAGTGAATCCAAGATTCACTAGATACACAAGTTAGGAAATGAAGTGGCATGCATATTTTACTTGCGGTTTTACTTCTCTGGAAGGGTCAGTAAATTGAATCAAGTGAGTTTATACGCCTCAGGGACTTCTTGGTCCCTGAACATCTGGGTGATGAGGCTGGAAGAAGGCCCTTGGAAACAATATCCTCTCTTGTAGAGGAATACAACCAAATTAAACGTATGTAATTAGTGATGTGTTCCAATCTGTACATGGGCAGCTGTTTGATTGGTGCTGTGTAAATATTACAGAGATAAACATGAGTAATGAAAACCAGGGAGTGCCTAATTATGCATGGAGTAATTTGGAGTTACATAGATTATAGGCAGATCAATTTCAGAAACTAATGAGTGGAGCGCAAGTGTCCTATGTATCATCCAGAGAAGATGAAGAGGATTTATAAGCGTATTTGCCCAAATGTAGCATATATCATTATTTTAAGAAAAGAATAAACATAGAGTTCAAGTCTGGGATTTAGGAAACCTGGTGAGTGCAAAGTAGAAGTAATACTTGGTACAGATGTCCAAAACTTGCTAGAAAGCAAGCAGACGAGCTCTTACTGAGTTCAGAAAGACCTATGTCCTTTTTGGAAGCGAGGGAAACATCTTGTTACATGGTCAGCTTTGATGTTTATATGGGCTTTTTGATGTATTTGCCTGTCTATATAAAAAGTGACTGATATTTGGCAAAATTTAAAAGGCAAAAATTAAACGATGTTTTGAATTCATGACATGCTACACCAAGTGGTTATTAGAAGCTTTTAGGGCCTGATCCCTAAAGCCTATCAAATCAAAGAGGAAGACTTCCATTGTGTGCAGCAGGTATTAAATCCAGCCCTTTAATGGCTGTGCAGAATCCTGTCTTAGCTATGTTTTGTGATCATATCATAATTGGTTTGCCTTTTCTTTTTTTTCTTTTCTTTTGTTGCTTGTCTGTCTTTACTATGTAAGGAAAGAAGATACTGCTGTAATGGTAGGGTTTTTTTCCTGAAACAAAATGTGAGGTGGAGGCCACCCATTCTGTAACACTGCCTTCAGAATGATTTAGTGTTGCTTTGTCACCCAAGTGCTCTTTGGATAACCTGGCTTCTCACACTGGCATGACAGTTGCATCTTTTCTCTTCATTAATCACTATGAACACAAGCAAGTTCCCTGGACTGTTACTGTCTGAATAAAATAAATTGAACCTGGCTTTGTCTTCAGTTTTGAGTGTGAATTGGAAGTCCCCTGTGAAAGGAATTGAGACTAAAAAGGGTCATCTGCTCTGAGTTCTCAGGGTCCAGGTCATTAGCACATGCTTCCTTTTTGCCTTCTATTAAGATAAGTTAGTAGCTTTCATTCAAAGTATAGGCATCTTTCTTACTTCAAAAAAAAATGTTTTCCTTTGGTTTTGTTCAGAATGTTTAAGTTAAAGAAAAAAAAATGTTGAAGGTTTGGCAAGATGCAGAAGTACTTCCAGTTCATTGCAATATTAATAAAGAAGGGAAAGAAAAGTCAGGTTTAGAGGATTTAGCTATATAAAAGCCAGCTGACAAGAGAATCATCTTGTTCAGACATAGCTTCTGGCTGCAGTAGATAGGAAGGAGCCTTTTGGAAACAACTCTGTCAAAGTAAATGACTCAAAACAAGCAGCTAGTAGCCCATCTCCAATGAAAAAGCAGCTGTGGATATTCTTTTTTTTTTTTTTAAATAAACAAGATTACAGGAAAGAAATACTTGACTCTATCAACAGTTTCTGTTCCTCATTGAAATAACCTCAAGGATGCCCTATTTTGACTTCTGGATGGAGATTTAAGCGCAATAGCATCTTCACTGTCTCCACCTGCAAATGGTTGTGTTTCTCCTAAGAACCCCTAGTATACGAACAAAGTTCTGCCTGATGTCCCTGTCTCCTATGTGAAGTACAAAAAATTAATACCTTAACATGGCTGTCTGTTAGCCCTCTTTTCTGTTTGTTGGTTATCCTTTTTCCTCCATATTGTGCTTTTACTCCTTTTAGAAGAAATCCTCTTTTGTTTATGTAATTGTAGCTTGGTTATTTAAAAAGCTCTTCCAAAAAAACTCCCAGTTTTCTGTAATGTGTTTTCATTCTTCATTTTCTCTAGGTTTAGGAGATGGGCCTATCTGAAGACTGTACTGATACATAGGGTACTCTGCTTTAGACTGTTCTCATCAGGTCATGACTATGTTACTTTATCCTACCTAAACATAGTAATTCCCTAACTTTTTTTACTTCATTTTAGTTCTTTTCTATCATGGATGTAAATACCCAGCTTTGTCATGATGTCCATCTTGAACAAGTAATGCAACTTCTCTGCAGTTTCATTGGCCAGCAGGAATAAACGTTTCGCTTTTTTCCTCTTTGGCCTGTTTTTGGCTTAACTATTTAGTCTGCATGTTATTCCAAAGTGGTGGTACCTCTGCGTTAATTCACATGTTCAGGGCATGGCCCAGTGGGGTTTTTTAATAGTCTGTGTAATAAGCCTGTATCCAAGGGTCATGAAAGGCATTGCACTTGAGATGCTCGATTTTATGCTGTGTTTTCAAGCAGGGAGATAGATGTATGAAGAAGCTGATCCAGATTTGGCGAGTGAACTGATGGTGTTCCTCTGCATGTCCTGTCAGAAATTCTGTGGCAAAAAACAGGTTCATCTTATTTTCCTTTGTCTATATGGGTCATATGAGATGCTTCTTCCCTCCAAGACTCTGAAGTCAAAAGCCTTGCTTTTGAAATAATACTTACTCGACTCAGAAAGTCTTCCTTTCAGTTCTCTCTCTTAGATTTACTTCCAACAATAGTATTGCAACAAGATATGCCTTTGTGTCCTTGTATTAGATCCCATCCTTCTGTTAAGAGGCACCTTTGAGCAGAAGCTAATTAAATCTACCACACATTTGGAATGACATTAAAATTCCTTTTTTTTTTTTTCTCATCTACTGTAGCTGTTTATGACGTTTGATTACTGGCCCAGTAATTAATATTTCTCAGGACTGTCATTTCAAGTGAGTGACAAGAAATAACAACAATGTCTGATATGTTTTCTCTTGCTGGATTGTCAATTTTATTGAGCTGGAGTGAGTGCTTAGCACATCGAAATCTTCATCTGTTTCTTACAGACTTGCATGTAGTTATGCTGTAGTTAGCAAGGAGAGACTCTGTGGCCGCTCCCTTTTGATATGCCCTGGAGGGCATATATCATGCCTCGAACTGCTGAAGGGAAGGGGGGAGTGCAGTCTCTTCAGTTTTCCTGCTAAATCCAGCACGTTATGCATGTCCTGTGATACACATGATGTTATATTTGATGCGTATAACATGTTTTATGCCTGAATTCAAGACTGTCTTTGCTGGGTCAGAGCAAAAGCTGTCTCACCAAGTGTCACAAAGAGTTACCAGTAATGGGTGGCTTAGAGAAGACTATTAGAACAGGGCAAGCACCTGCTGATCCTTGCTCAGCACAATCCTTGAGTCTCCAGCAGCTCATACCTCAAGGACTGTTGGGTTGTACTGGTGTTTAACAGCTATCAGTACAGTTTATCTTTTGGGGATTTATCCTTTGGAACCCACATGCACTTTTAGGATCCATAACATCCTGCAGCAAGAAGTTGCATCATTTATTTCCAAGTTGTGTCAGGAACTGCTTTCCTGTGTTTGCTTGCTTTGAATTTTCCTATTTAGAGATTTAATGCCTGCTAGTTCTGGTATTCAAACCATACAATTGTTCCCTATTTGTTGTCTTCTGGACCAAATGATTTCATGATATGACTTCAGTCATATCTTCATCTCTCATTTTTCTCTCTTCCAGCCCTGAAGAATCCTACTCTTTGTTTTCTCTTATAATGTAATTTGTTCTATAGCTCTATGAATTTATACTGGAGCACAATAGTGCCCCAATAGTTCTTGTTTCTTTTACTGTCTTTTCAAAGAAGACTGCCATTTGTAATGAAATACTGTTTCATTAATTGCAATATCTTACTGGCCTAGAAATAATCATCCTCGCTACTGCGGATACGTAGAATAATAATGCTGAAACCTCACCCTGGCTTCTCAAGCATTTAGCTCAGGTTCATTTTTGCGGTGCTGGCATATCAGATGAGCATCTAACCAATTTGTCAGCCTGACTTTTCAGCTGCCTATAAGAAGGGTTCTTGTGTATGAGGTGTCAGCATTTCTGAAGTTCTCTGGCCGGCTGCCCTGACGGTGGGTGGCATGGGGAGCCGGCTGGCCTGGGAGTGCCGGGCTCTGGCATTCCCGGGCAACTCACACGGCTGTACTGCCAGAGACAAAGCACCATGGATGCTGCGGCAGCCACCGGGCTGGAGTCTAAGATAGTTTTTGTCGGTTTTGTCACCACAGCGAGCCATGGAAATGGCAGTTGTGAAATGACAGGAATTGCCTTAATTTCAGTCGGCAGCTGCTGAGGATACTGGGAAAGCATATTTTGTTTTGGGAACATCATGTTTGGGTTTCCAAAACAAAATTTTGAAGGATTTCTGTTCCATGAAAACTTCAAATGTTGGCTTACTTCCTGATTCAATGGCTGGGTTGTTTTTTGGTTTGGTTTTTTTTTTTTTTTTTTTTCATGAAAACACAAAAAGCTTGTAATAAAAATTCAGATTTCCAGCCAGCTCTACTTATGCTTCGGTTGGAAGATTATTTCTCTTTTTTTCTACATGTTATTAGTAAGAAACTTTATTACATCTACGCTTTTTGCATTTGTCTTTCTCTCATCACTGCAATGACTGTTAGTGTCCCAGTGTGCTGCTTAAATTTTCCTTTGCCTAATTTCATTTCATTACTTCATTGCACAGCCTTCAACTAACCTAACTGCTTTTTTGTTTACGCCCTTGACATCCATAAATGATGATGCTTTTCAGTCGTTCTGTAGCTAAGCTATACCTATTTGTCTCGTGGTCTTCTGATTACAGAGTAAATATGCAGCTATGGAAAATACACATTCTGTAATGTATATTAGTAGAAGCAGATGGTGCAATCTGTTCATCGATGGAATTCAGTTTCTGAAACTGATTTAATCTGGTTTGCAGCAAATACTGCTCTGGTACCGTCTGTCATGGAACATGTGCAAAGGGAGAAGTCCTATTTCAGGTTGTTTGCATTTCATTGCAGTAAGGTATTTATTTCATGTTTTTAGCCTGGGTGTCACAAAGCAGGACACCTATTGTAAAGGCACGTTGTTTAAATCCACAAGACTATATTCTTTGTAATTTGGTATTATTGTGCATTATTGTTTTTCATTACTCTTTATTTTATTTAGAGCTGTGTACTGCTGGTCCCTTTTGCAAACCTAGTTTTCATGCAGCCATTAATAGAATTTGCACTCGAGAAGAAATGATGGCAAATTATTTTCTTAATTTGTGGAGAGGAATTTCAAATTAATTGTAACAGCATTTTGCATAAATGGGCATTTTTCCCATTGTGAAAAAGAAGTTTCCTCTTTTCTTCAGAATGGCTTATTTTTCAAAAAATATCAAGACCAGAAAAAGCTGTTTGTGTTCTGTTTCTGCTAAGCCAAATGCAGAAAAGAATAGAGCATGTTTCCTTCAGCTCGGACAGATACTGTAGCCTCTAAAGCAGGAACTACTTAGGCTGAAGTGATGAATTGCCATAGAAGTCTTAAGTCTGTGTATAGCTGAAAAAACATGCTAGCCGAGGTGGCTTTCTTCTCCTCACTTGCCACAAACACAAAATGCTTGCACCTCTAGATAAAGATGTTGCAAGCAATAAAGGTGGGAAAGTGATAGATAATTTATATTCCATTTCCTTCTGCACTGAAGGATGTGGGAATCCTCCAAAATCTTGTGGACTTAATAAAATTAAAGGGTGTGGTGGAGTAGAGCAAGTAGTCCAGAAAATATTGCAGAAATAACGTGATACAAAAGCATCCATTTGGAAGAAACCTGCTAGGCTTCTTACCTTTCTGAGTAATTGCTTGACTATTCTCTGCATTTTGAGCATTAAATATTTGCTACAGCTGTTTCTTTCTTTTAAGTGATTCTGTTACCCAGTTCTTTTCTCGAGCGTGTCCTCAGCTCCTCTGGACTTAGGGCTAGACTTTAAAAATCGATCTCCCACGCAATGTAAACACTGTCCACCAGCTCCAAAGCTGTCAAATGTCACGACTTTCACAAAAGATAGTTTGTTTCCGAGTTCCCCTCGAGATGCTTGTAACTTTATTTTTGTACAAAGCCAGTAATTAATACATGAGAAAAATTAAAATGTGTACTTCAAGGTGATAGTAGTGTGTAAACAGAAAGGAACTTAATAGGAGACATATGAGTGGGGAAAATAAAAACTGCCTTTTTGTAAAGTAGTTAGTATATGTGATATACTGTGATTGTTCCTAAAAATATACCATGTGTGCCACTGAAGAGAGGACAGATACCCAGCAGTTCACATCGTTCTGAGCTGACCTATATTTATTGCTGCGTACCCTCTGCAGACAGCAGTTTGTATATTTTTTAGTACAGAGTACTTCTCACATCAGTGTTAAATGTTTTTGAAAAAGTTACGGCTCTCAAAATCTGTAATCCCAAGGTAAATTTTTCAAAAGTTACAAATTTATTAGCATTTCTCAGTGTGGTGGGTTGACCTTGGCTGGCCACCAGATGCCCACCCAGCTGCCCTCTCACTCCCCCTCCTCAGCAGGATGGGGGAGAAGGTAAGATGGAAAACTCATGGGTCAAGGTAAAGGCAGTTTAATGAAAGAAAGCAAAATCTGTGTGTGGAAGTAAAGGAAAAATGGGGGAGATTTTTTCTCTACTTCCCATCAGCAGGCGATGTCCAGACACTTTGTGGGAAGCAGGACCCCAGTACACAAGGCGGCTGCTTTGGAAGACAAATGCCTTAATAACGAATGTCCCACTTCTCCTCTTAGCTTTTATCGCTGCGCACAACATCATATGGCATGGGATATCCCCTTGGTCAGCTGGCGTCAGCTGTCCCAGCTGTGTCCCCTCCCGACCTGTTGCCCACCCCCAGCCTACCAGCCCTTGGGTAGGGTGTTGGAGAGACAGACGGCCTTGATGCTGTGCGGGCACTGCTCAGCAGCAGCCAACACGTGGGTGCCTTACCAACACCCGCCTAGCTGCTATACGGGCTGCTCTGGGGAAAGGTCACCCCATCCCAGCCAGACCCAGTGCAATAAGATACGCTGGTTTACGCTGCCATTTGGTACGTATATGCACACAGAATTAAAAATTGTAGAAGTTTTTGGAAAACCGTACTCTTTTCTCAACAATAATAGTTTCACAGAATATTATATTTCACGTTTGTGATTACTGACTAACAAATTCAGTTCCATGCAGGTTTATGACAAACCAATGAAACTTGTGTGGAGCATTTCTTCTTGTATATATTTATTTTTTTTTAATTGCAGCCTTAGGTATAATTAAGAAAAACTATGCAGAGCAGGCTTTAAAATATAATGGTCCTGAAGCTTCTTTCAAGGCTTTTTTTTTTTTCTGTGGAGGACATACTCAACCAAATTACATATGCATGGAGTCTGCTTTTACACAGATCTTACGGACAAACCCAATTATCCAGCTTTGGGAAGCTAGACAGCATTTGTGCTTCAGCCATTAACTGGTTTTGGAATTTGTCATGCTGGACGAATCTATAATCAAATCTTTGGGGTTTTTTATTTAATAACAGAATATGTGTGGCTTCACAAAGTCTGGGTGAGTTTCTTCATGTTCACAGACCTCTAATTAAGATGAGAATACTAATGTAGCAAAGCTCAGAAGTGCATGGAAGTAAGTTTGTTTCTTAACAAATAAGCTCTCTAGGGAGTGTTCAAAAGATAGTGTTCTGGACTACCGAGCTTGTGTTGATTTTTTTCTCCAAAGGAAAGGCAAAGTTAGTTTTTAAATTATATTTTTAAAATGCAAAACGAAATCTTAATGCTTTCTGGGCTCAGTTGTCTCAAAACCTAGCCCTGTCCTTCTTGTGCCTTGTGGTCATTGGTGTGTTTTTAAAGGAAGGTATAGGGAAGATTTTTTGGAAATAACTTTGAGAATTGTTAGTTTAAAGTTGTAGCAGAGCTCGAAGCTGAGCCACAGCCTCCAGATCCTGAGGGTATTTTCAAAATACTGAATGACAGCTCTTATCAGGGGCTAATGGTGATACACTTGTGGCTGTGAGTAGCAGCTTAAGCCCCGGAGATGATGCACAGAAGCCAAGTAAGGCTTTTTAAGAAAACGTCACTCACATTTGCCCTCTGCAGCAGGATTTCAAAGACCAGACCTTGGGGAAGGTGACTCAAGCCAGGCTGAATGAATGATGTAGGGCTGGTGTAAAACCGTCCTTCACACAGCCGGGCAAGTGGGAGCAGAGGTCTGTGGCAGGCGGCCCCGTGGTGGCTGTTCTCTCCCTGTTGGCATCACCTCCCAGCCGCAGAGCAGCCCGGCAGCTCCCATCCCTACTCCTGCTCACCGGGCTCCCTGCGCACAGCTGGCTTCTGCCTTTGGCTTCGCCACAGCCACGTACCCCCTTGCTCTGCTTGTGGGAGCACAGTCCCCACTCGAACAGCAGCTGAGGGAGTGGAGGTGGGCAGGTATGTAATGTATTGGGAGAGGGAGCTGGGCAAGCACTTGTTTTGCAAAATAGGGGGAGGTAAAATGTAATTAAACTGTTTGAACAAATACAGCAGAGCAGCAGTGCTGTACAATTGGCAAAGGAAATACAGTTGGCTGAAAGAAGGATGATCAAACGTTAAAAAAATGTATCTGTTTTCTGCTTTAACTGATACATCTTTCAGTCTGCTCTTGTTTGCTGTGTTACATTTCTTTCTTTTTTTCTGCAGCTTGCAGGAGAAACTGGTGAGTTTTCCAGTTGGAGGATAAGCAAGACTGCTTTTTTGCATTACTAAGGACTAAGGAGAAAGACAGGTTTCTTTCCCTTCCTGTGTTTGCCCTGTTGTTTATAGTGTAGAGTTCCTAGGGTTGCTGAGCCTACAAAGCTTTTCTTTTTGACTTAATACTGATCTTTTTCAGATTAAGGATGTTCTCAGAGTTCAGATAACAACAGTTTGGTTCTCTTTGCTTGTAGTGTTGAGTGGGTTAATTCAGCAGGTTAGTGCGAGCTAATTCAGCAGGTTAGTGCAAGCATATGGTTAAGCTGTTTAACAGTAGCTGAACTGTGCAAGATTACCTTTTAAGCTATCGACGCCAGTATATAAGTCATCGGCACATTAACACATAGGCATGCACAGTGCTTTCTCCCAGCAGTTCCACTTCAGTGCCCTTTGCAGCAGTCTCTCGCTGGTTGTTTCCAAGTTTATTTTAACAGAAGGGAGGTGGATGCCCTCAAAAAGGCGTTCCACTATCTGGCATTTTAGGTCTGCAAGCTAAGGAATGAAGAGGCAGAGAAAAACCTCGAGAATTTGAGCCAGCCAGGTTTTCTAGGGAAGCAATCCAAATGTTTCCCAGATTGCCACAAACTGTTAAATTGTTTACAGTAAATTTTGACTGGAGGATCCCCAATGGAGCCAGATGCCATGGCCGTTTGCAGAGCTGTTGGGGGAGTGGTGAGGTATCTGAGAAGAGGAGTTTTAGAGATGATGTCATGTAGTCAGAGGCAGAGTGCTGGCAGCTTTAACTCCTTAAAGATGTTTTGCAGGAGAAGGGGGGAAGAGGTTCAGATGGAGGAGAGTTAGCTGAGATGCTGTAGGGATTTTTTTTTCATTTGGGGACTTGTAGCCAGCAGTCTGCCTCTTTCTTTCCAGCTTCTCTTTAGCTGTGAGTGGTTTCATTGCAGAGTGAATTGACTGAGCTTGTAAATCATCCAACTTTTTACCCATAAATTCAAGACTTAGGCCTTTCAGGGTATGGTAAAGATGTAGCTTTTCTGTCTAACAGACTTCTTCCTAAAATTCTCCTTTCTTGTTCCCATTAGCAAAATGTTACACTGTTTCTGGATCTGCAGGCACCAACAAGGAGTGTTTGGCTTTGTGTTGCCTCGATTTACAAGTCCCCATTGTTTATACCAATGTTTTCAAAGCAGCAACAAGCGCTGCAGCTTAGTTGTGGCAGGAAAATGAAGATTATGTGATTTTGAGACAAGTCTGTCTATTTTTCTTTTAGAAATAATTAATACTTGAGAATTTAAAATTCCTCTTCTAACATCTAAATTGAAATAGCATCTAATAAATAAATCCATTTGTTATGGAGAAATTTGGGGACTGAGGAAAATGGGAGCAGAAGAGGAAACTGCATCTTTGAAAATTGGGTTAGGAAAGGAGACTTTATCTTTGAAAACATGATAAAAAGGCATAGACATACGGTGAGTCTTCATCATTTCTGTTTTTTTGAATCATGACAGGATGTTTTTCTATAAAGGATGTTGCATAGTGAAATTGAAATTATGAGCCTGAGGTGTCACTGGATACTCTTCAGTCAGTAGACTAGTGAAAAATTTAGACTATCACTTAATTATTTTAATCGTCATTTCTGTCTTTAAGATATATAAATACCTGAAGGTAATATATTATACCTGAAGGTAACTTCATTTTTAAAAGTCTGTTTTGTCTTGGTTTTTACATTAGGATGTCAGATCTTTTTTTCCCTCTTATCTACTCAGGCATCCAAGTATAATATTGGCACTAATTGGTTTATGATATCAAAGAAAATATTCAAGTTGAAGTTTTTCTTAAACAGGAAACAATTTATAGCTGCAAGTTTCCAAGTACAGGCGCACTCACTTTCAAACACGTTGTTTATTCGTATTGATGGGAGAGTGGGCAACCCAGGGTAGTCAGGCCGGACCTAAAATGTAGACCCTGATGGTCCCCAAAGTTTGGATAAGATCAGGACTCTAAATTGCATAATTTTCAGAAAGGTGTACCTGGCGTAACAGGGTGCAGAGCTGGCAATAGTGCTTGACTTTAAACACATCTTATCCCAGGTTCCTGTTTAAAAAATCTCGGGGTCATGGGCATCATTTGTCGCCTACATCAAAACTCGAAGTCTTTGACACTTGCAGGATTTAACTCTTTCACCCATGCTGTCGTTTTTGGCAGTCTGCATTTTGTCAACAGTGTTTCAAATACTTCATTTCTCAGTTGGCTGGTTGGGTTGGTTTGTTGACAGTTTAGAATAAACTTCCCTTTTAGTAAGAGGCAAGAGATTTCCAAACATCTGGCTGTGAAGCAAGGAAAGGCCAGCAGCAGGGGAGGTAAAACTATTCCTTATACTTTTGCCTTAAAAATAATAAGTACACTTCTTAATATGCTTTTGCATGTATTTAAGCTCACTTACACATTTTCAAGAAGTCTGACCCCCCCACAACACCATGCAGTCTTTATTTTCTTTTCCAACTTACCTTCTAAACCACCTAGTAGCATAAAAGAGGAAGAAGTGATGTTGTATAGTTGTTTCCTAAAGGATTTTTTTTGATAGGAACTACTAAAACATGTATGCATGCATAGTTAGAATTGTCTGTGATCCTTTTGAAAGGAATACATCTGGCTTTAATTCGGGAGGATAATTCTTCATGTTAAAATTAAAGGGTTGGGCTTTTTTCTCTCCTGCTTAGAGTGCTAATGAGTTACTTTTCCTAGATAGCCAGTCTTTGCCTTCTGTAGTATTAGTAATGGGCTTGTGAAATTCCTGGTGCTTCCCTCAAAGCAAGGAACCACTTTCTCTGGTTATTAATTCCTGACGATATTTAAGACATGGACATCTGCATGTGTTGTACGGACTGCTGTACAATGTCGGATGGTTAGCTCAGAGGTAGAGGTCTGTAGATGCTCCTGTGCATGTCTTAGCTGAACAAACCGAAAGGGTCTCTTTTTCCATGTGGGACCGATGAGTGTCACGTACATCTGCATGGCTCTTAAGAGCTCTCTCTAAAATTTCACCTGTGTTCCCATTTCTTCTGGCATGCTGCCTGATTTCTTCTGCTCGACATACCTTGTCTTATGCCTTGTCTCATGCCTGTGCTCGAGGTACGCCACATGCTCTGGACAACACAAAAGGACATCCAGATTTTACTTCACCCTAGTTTTAGACCTTTCTGTCACTGGAATAAGCCACAAATATAAGCACCCTGCTATAAAAATGCACTGTGTCCTGCAGTTTTATCTGCTTAGAAACTGAGATGAGATCCCCCATATAGAGATACAGCATGTAACGGAGTGTGCATGGATGCACTTGCACCCTGGCTTAGCCCTCGGAGAAGACTGTCCACTCTAGCTCTGCTTTTGTTTGTTCTTGAACTTGATCTTCTCGCTTGTGTTTGGATTTGTTGTTGGGCTGAAAACTGGGCAGAACAGAGATGTTTGTGGTGTGTGTATTAATAAGAAAATGTTGAAAGAACGGTAGGAGCCAATAACAGAGGGTTTGTTTACCTTCTGGGCACTAATTGATCGAATATGATGACCGTAGGATGGAAAGGACTGCAACATCCTGACATTTGCAACAACTGCAGAGCATCAGACTTCTCTGCTTTTCCAGAGTACATAAGGAAATGTTCATTTCTTCGCAATAAACGATAGGACAAGAAGAAACGGCCTCAAGCTGCAGCAGGGGAGGTTTAGATTGGATATTAGGAAAAGTTTCTTCACCAAAAGGGTTATCAAGCATTGGAACAGGCTTCCCAGGGAAGTGATTGAGTCACCACCCCTGGAGGTGTTTAAAAGACATGTAGATGTGCTGCTTAGGGCCATGGTTTAGTGGTGGACTTGGCAGTGCTGGGATCACAGTTGGACTCGATGGTCTTAAAGGTCTTTTCCAACCTAAATGACTCTATGATTGACCATGCAAGGCATTTCCATCGATCCACAGCATGACAGTCGTGGATGGGCCTTTTCACCCAGCAAGAGGGTGATGCTGGGTTGACCTAAGTCCTCCTGGAAGGACAAGGAGGATGCAGAGGCTGCCTTGCTTCACAAGGGTGAATGGGCGTCTGCACTCTTAAGGGTATCTGGTCAAGGACCCATTTTGGTGCAAAAAGGGTTGTTGACTGAAGAGGGGGTAGCAACAAACACGACATAGAGACACAAAGCTGGACAGACTAGGCTAAGGGAGGCAAAGACAAGAAACAAACTTCATCAGCCACACTAATGGATGGGCTACTTATCACCTCACTTAACAGTCACATTTTGTAGAAGATATCTCTGAGTTACAATTGCTTTTTAAGCTTAGCCTTGGACAACACACTTCTACCATGTCCCCAGTATGGACCAGGCACCGCCAGAGCCTGACTTCATCAGCATCAGGACACTTCTTGAGGAAGTATTCACAGACACATGTGAGCTTGATTAAAAATATCCGTGATGTCAAGCATATCTTACAATTTTCTTCATGCTAATTGCATTAGGGCATCACTTAAAATGTTTAAAGTTCAGCATCAAATAATAAAGTTATTCCATTATATCACTCCTAGAATGCTAAAATCTGTCTTATTTTATATTTACATTATTATCCTCACAACCTCGGCCTAGAAGGTTTTTAGTCATTTGCAATACTAAGCTCAGAGAGGAAAAATGGGAGCTTAGTGGTTTTAATAAATTATTTTCATTTTATGAAACTAGAAAATAAAATGCATAAGAAACTGTTACTTATTGTAGAACTGCCATTCACATCATGTCATGTTCTGTACTGGAGAAAGATATGTAGAATTGGAGTCTTCAGTTATGACTGTGGTGCCTGTCTCAATATTAGATAGAAATTATCTTATATTCATATGATTCATTGCTCAGCCTTCAACATACATAGTTGAAGATGTCAACTTCAGAAAAACCTAATAAGTTTCTTGAACATATAGTAATTGCAGCACTTTTCTTGAAATGCCAGGATTTCAGGACTTAAAATTAGTTATATTCTGTATTAATAATCTGAAACATTTCATTATTGTAAGGCTGGCAAATGCACTTCTTAATGCCATTTCCATTCTGCTTATCCTCTTCTCTGTCTGCATGTCTAGTCTTTATAAATGGGGACTCACTTTGCTTTGACTGGGTGTGTGTGCTGGCGTAACAGTCAACGTCTGAAGGAGAAAGGTAGATTCATCCATGCAGCGGGCTGCAGCAATCTGCCTACATTTAACATGAGACAGTAGGACTTTTCTTCTTACAAAAAACCACAACATGCTGAATTTGCATGTTGCTAGTTCTCATCTTTCGGAATATATGACAGATTGTTTTGTGTAGCAACAGGTTGTCACCATTATTATTAGATAATCTGTATTTTTACTGATGAAGTCATTCTGGTAATTTCCTATGTTGTTTGTGGTTGGGCACTGCCATGGGGTTGTTTTAGCAGGATGTGCCCCACAGGGTGCTGAGTTCCCTTAGTTCTCACAGAATTACAAAAGCTTTGAGAAGTTTCACCATCTCTTAGGAGTTTTCATCTCTTGCCCATCATCTGCTCACTTGTTATAGTACTAATACTCTTGCTTGGAAGAAAAGTCAGAAAAGATGCTACCTGAACCTCAGCAAGGTGTGCTAGTCCAAATGAATGCAAGAGAAGTAGGCATGAAGCTATATCGTTACATTTATTTTGTTACCTTGTTTTGGATGTGATTCTGCAGGATGTACCTACTTCTATCATGTTTCAGGTACTTAGCAAAATAGGAAGGCAAAGAAAAAAAATCTTTGTTACCCGTATCAGGTATGGTGAAGCTTCATGTAATGCAGGTGCCTGTGTCTGGTTTAAGTACAGAAGTACTGTGTAAGGGACTATGAGAACATTAGTCCTTGGCTTTCACTTCCCCTGGTACTGGACTGGGACCTTCTGCAAGGAGTCAAAAAAAAAGGCTACAAAACTGTGTGGAGCTGGAGAGTTTGTGTTTCTTCCCCTCCAAAGCTTTGGGCAGCAGGCAGACTCTTTTCCAGTGCATCTCTGTCAGGTGATATTGCAGGTAGAGAAGCCAACCAACCTTTCCTTTTTTGCAGCAGTGAGGTTGGCTCCTTACTTACTAGTTTCCCTGTGTAAATGCAGCCAAGCACAAAAAGGTATTGAAACTTTTCAGTCCCATCCTTGCAGTAATTTCTTTTGAAATGTCAAGAATTCAAGCCTTAGCAGCGTTTCTGATTAATACCTGCTTCTAATCTGTGAAACATTTGTTTTGTGGCAGAAGATTAATCAGAGGAAATAATCTATTCTAAAGGTCTTTGGTTTATTTTTTATTGCTGGAAGATACATATATTTAAAAGCCATTGAGCATCTCCTCCTAGGAATGTACATATTGCCTTCATCTGTCACCCTTTATGAGCTTGCTGCATGTTGACAAGTCCTATAGAATTATTTCCAGCCTGTTCGAATGTGTTTTCCCCTTATTCAGCTGTAGGCGCAATGACAAATCAGAGTTGCAGTATAAAATGTATTTTGCTGGGAAATGACCGTGGTGAATTCGATGCCATGCTGGTTACTTGCTGTATTTCAAGGCAGAAGAGCTCTATTTGATCTTGGGGGTGGAAGAGAAAACCACAGCGTGCAGTCTGGTGGCTGCTCCGTCGCTGATTTATTGGCAGACTTGGGGAAAAATACCCTGCATTCTCCTTTTATTTTTTAGGGTGGATATTAGCATGAATTATGGCACTAGCTATTTCAACAAGAGTCAAGTGGAAGATTTAACTCCTTGGAGAGTTGTGTGTAGTTCTGAGCCATAAATAAGGCTTTTAACTGTCACGCTCCTGCAAATCATAATAAAGAGTAATAGGTAAAAAGTCACTGCTCCTTTAAATCAGTGTCACCAGTGACTCAGAATATCTATTGATTTTTTTTTTTTATTCCTACCAACAGTTTCAATTAAGATTCAGCAGATCCACTCTGAGAAAACCCTTATAATATTTTGGTTTAATACTGCTTTTTAAATTCTGTTTAAGAAATGAGCATTGAAAAGTAATAATATCTGTAATACATTAAAACATTGGTCTAAAAGGCTAATACAATGCCCAATTCATAGCTTTTGTTATAATTTTTGAGTGTATAATTACTAGAATGTATATGTATGTCATCAACTTTTTTCCAAACAGCAGCTATACAAATTTTAAAAGTCAAGTATGTTCACCCAGACATACTACTTTCTGAATACTGAATAATTATGCCATAGTTTTGGAAAAAAAACCCACAACCTAGTTTCCCTGCAAATACTGTCTGTAGCAACAAATCATCTGGACAAAATGATTACAAGCTATTTGTCTTTACCCTGTGTAATGCACTAAGCAAATTTCAGTGCTTCATCCACACATGAACCATTTGCTAATTTGGGGTATATAACACATTTGTCAGGCCCTTTACCTGCATTTGTGCATTTTGGGGAGGCTAACTCCAGATGTGCAGCAGCTGTTGTTCCACATAGGATTGTGTGACCATATTCTGCATGGAAGCCTGGCAGAAGGTAGGCAACATGAGGCTCTGTCATTCTCCAGAAGATCTTGAAAGCTGCAGAAAGAAATGAGGAGAGTAGCCATTAGAAAGAAGAGCAAGATGCATGTGTAGAATAAATGCATATTAATAAAAAGGTCTGCATCCTGAGTCACTGTCCTTTCCATTTAGATTTCCGTATTGACATGTGGCAACTGCTGTAATTGCTTGCATTAAAAAGTAATACCAGAGATGTAATTTATTTTTAGTTCTCACTACAGCAATTTATCAACTGGGAACAGGAAAAAAAGTTAGCACTGTACTGTTAGCCAGTTTTCTAAAGACCATCTGAGACCTGTGGGTCGTAATTTGGAGACCTTTGGCAAGAAACCCTAAGTATAACAGGGGTATCTCTGAAATTTCCTTCAGAGATGCGTACATTTGTAGCTGATGATTTGTTAGTTGGTGCATGTAGATCTTTCTGAAATCTTCTGTCATTTCACAGACCAACTTAGATTTTCCATTTCCATTTTCACTTGGTAGGCTTCCATCCCGTTTCCTAAGCAGGCAAGAAGTTTTTCTTTGCTTTCAAGATTATGTGCTGGGGAGCTTCACATGTTAAACGTAATTTCACTGCCATCAACCTTTGGAGGCCTCTGAGAAGTGCATTAGCTCTCCTACACATTTGGTTTTCTACCTGTTTGGAAATTAACAGGTTAAAATAAAAAACCTGACATGCATATCCTGCATGGCAAGTGAAAAATGTTAGGAAATAAATTGCTGGTGTTCTTTTATGCAAAGAAGGATTAATTTATGGAAGCTGCACTGAAATGGGTGATGAAATTTCCTGTGCTGTAATTTTAAAATGCCAGAACAGGAAGAGACCTTCAACACTAAGTAGTGTCCAAAGTTCATGACAGGCTCTAGGCTAAAGAGCTATCAATTGCTTGCATGCTTAAATATCTGATTTATTAAGAAGCTGGAGGAGGGTTGACATCACCATTCTAAAGCTTTTCCTTTTGAGGACAGTATGAGGTGTTCAATCCATATTTTCAGTGTTCTGGCATTTCATCATTGAAGGGCTAATGTTCTTTGGCTGATTTTCCTGAAGAAATGGAGGCTATTGTAAATTTACGTTGTTAAGAGTAATGAATATAAAGCCCAGTGCAAGGAGGATTTAATCATGGAGAAATGCCACCATTTTAAGCCTAGGACTCTCCAAGAACGGGAAACCATCTGATGTATGTCTATATTGAAGAACGGGAAACCATCTGATGTATGTCAATATTGTTATGAACTTTATTTATCACTTACCTGTGCTGCAGCTGTAATGAGAAGGACTCTAGAACAACATCACAAAACAAATATCTAAATCTGGTCCATGTGAAGAAGAGGGTGGTGCAGTGGCCCGAAGGGAAAAGAGGAGACAAGAATTCCCAGTTCATCTCCAGGAGGGCCTGTCTCATGAACAGGAGCAATATCAGTAAACAGGTTTAAAGCAGGAAATGTATCTCTGCGTCCTTTACAGAAAGGAAAAGTGTGAGGGGGGAGAAGTGAGGTGAAAAATAGCTACAGTGGGGGAGAGGGAGGACCAGAAAACTCCCCGGGTCAAAACAATAGGAAAAATGGCAAAGAACTGCAAGAAAAGATTTAAAAAAATAAAGTCAAACTATGCAACCAGGCTTTTATTTTTAAAAATATTTAAAAAAAAAGTCATTGAGACCAAAAATAAAAAATCAAGCAATGAAGAAGTGGAGAAAAAGAGCAGATTTGGAGAAAAGATATTGGTTTAGCTTTAGCCTGTGCCTCTTTGTGAAACCCGAGTTTAGAAGACCTTTGGTTAACCAGATCAATAAAATCTTTAAAATCATTTAATTAGATTGAAGGCCAAAAGATAAACTTTTGTGATAAAAACTTCTACTTTTATTTGCCAGAACAGGAGTAAAAAGTGTTCACTGCTCGTTTACCTTCTGATTGATTTTCCTTCAAACTAAGAAAAAACGTGCTACATTTAGACAGAAGGCGGCGTTCATTGATGTACCTTCTCCTGATTTAGAAATGTATAATACCAGGCAATGGTCGCTTAAGGGTAATTAAAACTATACAACAAATGACAAGTCTACAAAGATTCAAGAAGAAGCAAGTTTGTATGTATGTGTGAGACTAAACTGCCAGCAATTGCTGTCCAGCAATACTAGCTGTGCAGGATGATTGGCTTTATTTCCAATTGCTACAACTAGATAATTTATTTCTTAATTTAATGCTTACCTCAAACGTAATTTATTTAGGTGGTTCAAGTGTTAAATCAGAAGTATGCTGAATTTAAATTTACCTTTTTGGGTGTACATTATATTTTTATGAAAATAAATCAGTGATCTCAAACACTTAACAGTGTTTTTTAAAGTACTGTCTGTTTTATCGCTTTAGTGTTTTACATTAGTAAACATATAGTTATTATTTGCATTAATGTCACCATATTAATATTTCTTTGGAAAGAAGCAAACATCACTGTACATTTATTGGGCTATAAGTCTTATGTTTAGTTTAGCAAAAATTGGCTCTTCTGCCTATAAGATACGTCTTTGGAAACAAAATAACATCACTGATGATAACTTAGTTTTATGTCAATATTAATTGTGTGTGCCATTAAGCTATTTTCTCTGAAGGGACGTTGTCCTGAACCTTTCTAAAGCTTCATTTCATGCATTGTCATTTCAAGTAGTAATTCTTGAGGGCTAAACCTGAAGTAAGTTACATAGGGATGAGCTTGACAAAATGTGTTCAACCTCTGACCTTCCCAGAGTCTTTCCCAAAGAGAACTGAAGGTCACCTTTTGTTAACTATTATGATTAAGACTTGATTGCAATCCCAAGCACAAATACAGGGTGGGCGGAGAATGGATTGAGAGCAGCCCTGAGGGGAAGGACTTGGGGGTGTTGGTTGATGAGAAGCTCCACACGACCCGGCAATGTGCGCTCACAGCCCAGAAAGCCAACCGTATCCTGGTCTGCATCAAAAGAAGTGTGGCCAACAGGTCAAGGGAGGTGATTCTCCCCCTCTGCTCCGCTCTGGTGAGACCCCACCTGGAGTACTGCGTCCAGCTCTGGGGCCCCCAACATAAGAAGGACATGGACCTGTTGGAGTGAGTCCAGAGGAAGGCCATGAAGATGATCCAAGGGATGGAACACCTCTCCTATGAAGACAGGCTGAGAGAGTTGGGATTGTTCAACCTGGAGAAGAGAAGGATGACCTTATAGTAACCTTCCAGTATCTGAAGAGGGCCTACAAGAAAGCTGGAAAGTGATTTTTTACAAGGGCATGTAGTGATAGGACAATGGGTAATGGTTGTAAACTGAAAGAGGGCACATTTAGATTAATTATAAGGAAGAAATTCTTCACTATGAGGGTGGTGAGGCACTGGCCTAGGTTGCCCAGAGAAGTTGTGGATGCCCCATCCCTGGAAGTGTTCAAGGCCAGGTTGGACGGGGTCTTGAGCAACCTGGTCTAGTGGAAGGTGCCCCCGACCCTGGCAGGGGGCTTGGAACTAGATGATCTTTAAGGTCCCTTCGAACCCAAACCATTGTGTGATTCTATGATGGTACATTGGTTTGAACCCGGGTGGATTTCTCTGTCTTCATGTTTTCAAAAGTGCTCGTAAAACAGTTATTTGTGCTCTGTTACTCTATTATAATGCTAGTAGAAAGGTCACAGAAATTTATATTAAAATATGTAAGAGAAGGTCATGGAGTCTGATCTTTGCTGTGCTCTGGGAGTCAGCAGAGGTGGATCGAAAGCTTTTTCAGCCCTCAGCTGAGTAAGCTGGGAGATTCTGGGTTCATTTGGGTTGGGTTTCATCTTTTTTTAAGAGCACGGGCTTTTCTTCTATCTGAGTGTAAGCTTTTGGAGTAAAATTTGTGTTCAGACATGATTTTTAGTATCTTCCCTTCAGAGTTGCTTGGTTTTTATTATTTCAGTATCTTCTGTAGCATATAGTGTCATAATAATGCACAGTGTCCTCGAGCAAAAATAGAGTAGGAAAAAGTTAATTCACAAGAGTGCATTTGTTTTGCCTTATGATTTGTTTGCAGCTGACCTTTGATAAGGGCTGGTTCATACTTGCAGATTTTTGGAATTCTTTTTGAGTGTGTGCTTGTCTGAAATTTTTATTAATTCTCTTTTCTTTTGCAGATTACAGATAGAAGAATCTTCTAAACCTGTAAGGCTATCACAGCAGCTGGACAAAGCCGTAACCACGAACTATAAACCAGTGGCTAATCATCAATATAATGTAAGTAGTTTTCAGTATTTTCCCTTATTTTCCTAGCCAGGAATCTGGCAGAGGACTCCAGAATCGCTCTGCTGCTCTCCTGCAGCCCTTTCACTCGCAGTTGGCCACTGCCTTTGGAAATGCTCCATGTTACCTGGTTTCTTCCTGATTTTGTCTTCTGGGGATCTTCTTTCTGTCTCAAGACCAACATCACTGTGGGGCTAAGGTCTGCCAATTCTAACTCTTGTGTTACCTGATGGAGGGCAGACCGCCTTTATCCAAGCCTTTTCTAGTGTCTTTATTACATTCTACCTCTAGTCTTTTTTTTAAATGTAATTTTGAAATTTGGGGATAAGAGGCAGTTTTGGCTTTGTGCTATGAGATGTGGAAGCCCTCCTTTGAGCCAAATAAAATATCATGTGGAGGTGGGTAAAAGACTTGAAAAGAATCATTAGTTTCCAGTCCCTTGCAGGAACTGACAACGAGTAGAAAAGAATAACAGCTGATAATTTTTCACAGTTTCATACCTTCATAGTACGTGTTATTTGCATCATTAGCTTTGTCAATATTACGCCCACGCTGCTGTTCCAGATCAGTTGATGTACATACAAACTATAATGTCCTTTTTCTTAAAGATCCTCTTTGAGTAATTTGTATCTATGCATATATAATCGCTGTTACTGTTGAATGTGAGAAACATTAAGTCATACTGAAAATGAGTCACTGTGTTAGTCATTTAAACTTTTACACTTTTTATTAAGATTTTATTTACATAAAACAAATGACAATATACTGGATGATATTTAAGCATTATTCTGGAAGGCAGTTTATTTCCACAGAACCAAAATACTCGTTTCTCTCTCATGGGACTGTTTTGTAGCAGTTACTGTTCAAAGTCTGATCTATACATAGATGATCATACCAATATACACTATTTCATCTAAGGGAATGACATTTAACCAAAATAGTCACACTGGTATATCCTGCTATGCAAATGCAATTTTACATGAATATAGTGTTTTATGATGCTACTGTTACTCTCCTTCTTTAATTCTGCAGTAAGCTACGGTGTTGTAACAGCATTTCTTTTTAGTGGGATTCTGTGCCATTTGACATTATGACACTATGACATTAGCATAATTACAATAGTATGCCTTCAACCTGGAGACAAACTTTGGATCTTTATTCCAGTTGCAAACCCCTGTTGCCATATCATTACAAAAATTTAAGTCCTCTGTGAGATTCAGGGGGTATAACCAGGATGTAATCAGGTTTCTTAAAAGTTATGATGCTCTTGGTCCTAATCGTCATGTTTTTAGCAGTTACATAGCCATCTATGCTAATGGAAATCCAGTGGCAGTGTGTTTACTTTTCATGTCTGCCTTAAAGGTGTTCTGATGGGAAAAATCTAGTAGAACATACTTACACTTGAGTCATTCTTGGCCATGCCTTGACTCTAAAGGTGCAGGCATGACTACTTTCTGCACCACCTTTCTTTTCATTAAGTCTTTTATTAAGGTTCAGGTTAGATGGCTGAAAGGATGTGCAACTGGGAGAACATGTCCGTGAACCTTTTAAACCTCTTGGTTAAATTTTTCTGGTGTTTGCAAGCATCAGTCGCTTTCTTAAAGCTTGCTGTATTGCTTGTAATCATATGACAGCCCTGCTGGGGACTTTTCACAAGAAATAGGAAAAAAAAATGTACAAACTACCGTACATGCTGATGCATTTGGTCATCTTCAGAGGAGTTTCTGAGAAAAGAATGAGCATCTACTAAGAAAGAATGGAGTAAAATTTCCTGAAGGAAGGTATGATGGAATATTAAGTGGGGCTTAAGTGTCGCTGCTACAGTACCCCTAAATGAACATATAACAGGAAGGAGGATGGAAAGAAATTACATGTGGATGGGAAATGGCAATAGCTTGTTTGAATACAGGGAAAGTGATTTTTTTCTCTGCAAGAAATTGTATGAAACCCATGTTTTTATTAGAAGAAATTGTAATTCCATTACGATTTATGCCAGGATTATAACTTAGCTTTTCTCCTCTAGGAAAGGGACCTTCATTTTCTCTATATCTGTAGAGGATACACGTCTTTAAAAGGTTGCAATGTTATGTAACACAGCAGAAAAGTTCTCTAGTGGTCCTGGTTACACCTTCGGTGGCTTTTTTGTAGTCTCCCCTCTTCCCACTCTTTCTGTACTACAGAGGTTGGTACCCATGCTCCAGGGGATGGGAAAACCTGTAAGACTTCTTTCAAACATCTTCAGATTAAACTTTAGATTTAGTCTCACTTCTCGATCACCTTTGTATTAGCTGTCTACCAAAGCAGTGTAATACATCAGTTTCAGTATTAATGATACCTTCAAGAAGGCAATTTTGGCAGCTTTTCAGCAAGGTTCGCAACATACTGGGAAAGTAAACAAAGAGAAATTGATTTCTGTATGAAGTCTTGCAAGGATAAACTTGCAACTTCTACACTTGACAGCTTGTTCCAAAATGGTCCTTCCTTGAAAGCAAATGGTATTTTAATTCTTTTTAAATTTAAAAACCACACAATTTTAAATAAATCTAATTAGTTTACAATGTATATGCATTCTATAATATGACTCTCAAAAAGTGCTTTAAGCCTACTGCATAAAACATCCTGTTTGCAAAGAAAACAGGAAGGAAAAAAAATGAAAGGCTGCATTGTAACTTGCTATGAGCAGTGTATTCACAAGACAAAAAGAAGAAAACAGCAACAGATACCATGCTTTTTTTTTTTTAATAGCACTTCACAATGCGCTTTGTGTTTTTTAGACAACAGTGGGAGCTGTTGCTGAAGTTGGAGGGGAATGCTGGAGTGTTGCTAATTAAAATGTGGGCAACTGGGATGCCAGCTGCAAATAACTTTCCAACAAAGGGAGGGCTTGATATTCAGTTTTCTGTGCGAGCTGTTTTTATACATTAATGAGTTAAAAATATTAGAATATTCACATTGCATTTGTATAGGGAATACAAAGACTCCTCCTTGATTTACTTTAGCTCATCCAGAGAATGTAAAATAGAAGCTCCTACTGGGGAGAGTGTGCCGAGGCAATAAAATAACAGAGAAAGAACAATGCTGGGCATTACAATTTGCTAGCAAAAAAAAGATTGTGCTTTGGTTAAAAAGACTACTTCATGCTATTTTCCAGGAGACAGTTACTCATATAATTAGGATTTTATACCCAGTTGTGAAATAGTCCTGTCAGAGACCTAATATCAGTGAAGATAACGTTGAGAATTTCCTTATTGTTCCTTTGTTCCTTTGTGTAGGAAGCATCAATTTTGAAGTGAGTAGTTTTTTCTCCACATGGAGAGAGTTGTAGCTACTAGCTAGTTGCTAGCTAAGCACATTTTTGCTATATGTCATTTGAAGAGGTACAAACAGTACCATGGATTTTTTGATGTTGTTCTCAGAGATTGTCTTGAGAGTCCCAGTAGCTTTTCCCATTACACCCATGTTACTTACCCGTTATTCCTGTAGCTCTGCCACGTACAGAAGGAATAACCTCAGTGCTTCACTCTTGTTCTTGCTCCTTAAAAACATAACAAAAACCAGAAAAGGAGGAGATGGATTTCTTCCACCCCTTCAGCTTGACCTGAGGAGGTTGCAGTTTGTTTCTGTTTCTGTTTTTCTTCTTGTTCATTTTGGTTTTGTTGTTTGGGGAGGTAGAAATCGCAGAAGGGTTGGTAAGAACAGGCATAATAGCTGCTGCTGTGGCAGAGTGATGCAGCCTGTAACTGGCTGTGTTTTTCTTTCACGCCACATCTTTCAACTGGTCTTTTTGAGTCAGAGAGAAGTTGCTAACCTTAAAAACAAATACATAGGTCTTTACAATGAAAAGTGACCTGAAATGTAAGCAGGAACCCAGAACTCACTCAAGCTTTGCAAATAGAGATGCCTTTGTCTCTCCTACTGTCTTCTGGACTTGACCTCTAAAGTATCGGAGGCTTTTCTGGCAACAAATTAAGGCTGGATAATCCATCTCCTCCTCTTGTAAAATGTTAACATGTACATATATTCAAAACATTATTAAGTCCTCAGTCCTAGTCTTCCATAAGCCAGTGTCTCAAATGTAGTAGGGCTCTATTGAAAATCCACCAGAGCATTGTCCACCTGTATCAGCCATAACCTGATCAGCAACTGCACAAAGAAATTGGAAAATTCTGTGGATCCCTGAGTTAAAAAAGGCTGAAAACTCAGGCTCAGGAAAGCCCACTGCAGTTGATTGCAGTGGCTAATTAGAAAACTCTGCTTCCAGGAGAACATAGTGTCAGTGTCTTGATTTTTGAAGAGCATCCCGTAAAGTTGTAGTTCCTGCTTTCCTTCTTATGTGGAAGCAAACATAGAGTATATGCTACAGGATGGTAATTCCTGTGTTTGACTATGAAATACCAAAGAGAAAAAGCTGGAGCAGTTTTCAGAGGGGACCAAAAAATATTTGTTGTACCCAGCTAGATAGATTATTTTTAATAATCTCTGGGTTGCTGTTGTTGACTCATTTTTTTCTGAAAACACTGTGTAGCGTGGCACTGTCTGCAACTTTGTGCATGTCAGGTAATTTCTCTACCTTGGTTTCATTCCATGTAAAATGATGATACTGCCATACTTTGTGATGGTCTTACTCATTCATTTATTTGAAGCACGGTCAGTCTCATTACTTATGGGACAGTGGGTTTGCCCTTTGACTTCCTCCAGCTTAAAAAGCATAGAAACAGTTTTCAAATACAAATAATATTAGAAAATAGAAACCAAAATTGTTCTTGATGGAAATACAGCTTCCAAAATATACAGCATAATGGGATTCTGATCATAACAGGTGCTTTTCAACGCTAGCACGAAGTATCAACTTTAGACTGTGGCCTGAGATGTGACATATTCATGCATTTTTTTAAGACCAAAGGGACAGCATCATACTAAAATAAATTTGAAATACATGTCTTAAACCCTGCATGTTTCACTGTCCTCAGGGTGCACCCACGTCCTTGCAGCAAGTCCCTACACCATTGCACTGAGTTAGAACGTGGCAGTGGTAGTAGACGATTGCTCTGGAGAGATGGTTCCTCTGTCAGGAAAAATACAAATGCTCATCATATATCTTAGTAAGTTCTGGCTTAAGCCAGCTGTAAATTAAAAGCATTTTTAATGCCGCAAACTGGCTAGCGTCAGATCAGATGAAGATAAGATGTGAAGAACTTTTTGGCAATTAAACAGTCAATTTAGTGTATTGCTTAACTTTTAGGTAGCAGAAGTGACAAGCACTCTCACACATCTACTTCATCCTACATTTCATGCGGCAAAGGGCCAGTCTCCTCCTACTTCCCACTCTTTTTATAATTTCTTTCAGTGCTTCATACAGAAACCCTTGCTCACCTACCAGGACATGGGTAGTGCTGTAGGTCATAGTAGACGTTTAGGTGAATGAGATTTTCCCTACTTCTCCAATACCTGTATGAGTACGTGAATATACCCAGTAGAGAACTGACCAACTGCTTTGATGGAGTTGCAAGGGAGAGCACACCCTGGCCATGCTGCTTGGTATTTTGGGTTTGTAGTTTTGAAGAGTGTCAGCTGAGCAGACTTGTTCATATGTATTTCACCACCATTGCAGTTCTAGTTCATGCATTTATGACTAAATGCAGTCTACTTGCATTATACTGCGTAGTGAGACTGTACCGGTAGAGAAACAGAAATTGAATCCACAGCAGAGCTTCCAAAGTTTGCACTTAAAACCTTTTCATTGTCAACAGAGGTTCCTAATGAATTGTCTGTTGTACTTTCAGAAGCAGCAAATGTTTTGACACACTATTGTTAATAGCAAGGCCAATGTCCTAGGTTTATGTTCCTGCTCTAGTTTCTATGGCATAGGAGTTCTGCTGCAGATCACGGCAACCAAGATGATGTACTGTGAAGCTGTTTTACTTGACGCTACAGTTGCCATTGTTGCAAAGCTATTACTGTTTTGAAGATTTTTTTTTAAAAATGCAGAGGCTAAAGAGTTAAATAATTACAGCAAAGTGTATTAGCGGGTAAATAATTAATTATTGATTATAGGAGAGGTTGTATCTTTTATAACACTAACATACAGTTGGAAAAGCAGACAAGTATTTGGTTGCCCAAGCCCATCTTAGGTTTTAAGTAGGAGCAACAGACTTCAAGCTACAGGTTGGGTACAATTGCTCTGCATTCAATTTAATGATGTACATCTGTTTCAGGATTTGAAAGAGAGAGTTGGCTGGCCAGAGACCTGTGAGCAACGGCAAAGATGGTAATAGTCTGTAGCCGCTTTGGGACAGATACCAAGAGACAGGCTATTTTCACTCAGAGAGTAAGAGGGACTTAGCTGGCAAGGAAAAAATAAATTGTGCCGTAAAACTAATTAATCTCTTCTTAAACATAAGATTTTTAGTATCCAGTAGAACTGTGAATTTTCATTTCTAGGCTTCTTCTCTGAAGGTCTTCTTTTTGAGAATCAGGTTTGAGACATCAGAGGCAGAACGACTCCCATACAAAATTATCCCACTGGCAGCCAGGCATGTGTCCCTTATTGATCACATGCATCTCTTCTGCTGTATGTTGTGCCGCTTCAGGTTCACCCACGCAGTTTGCCTGAAAGCACTTGATGATTGCATGAATTATATTACCTTCTGGGTCACCTTTGTTGGTTCCAAGGAGCTTGATGGTTTTCTGTGATTGAGGGTGGTATTGGGGGTGGATGGGGTGATGTGCTGACAGGTGTTGCAGTTGACGCTCTTGCTGTGATTGGGGTTTTTTGGGGTCTGCTGGTCTGTGCAAATCTTGCTTTTGATGATTAATCCTGAGGACATGCAGGAAGTATTTTTGGAGGCGATAAAAGTTTCTGCAAAAATATATGGTCATCTTGTACAGATTTTAATAGTTAAGTACTTTTTAATATACATTCTGAAATAGGATGATGTGTGGCATCAAGGGGCCTCTACTTGCTTGAAAGGGGTTTTTTTCGGACTACTGTAATTTTTATGTGTGCTACTCAGGTTTCTCCTGAAGGGATACCATCCGCGTCCTCGAAGTGTGTCTTCACTTGGTGACGATTGGTTTTATATTGACGGAATGGTTGCCTTGAGTGCTGTTTTTGGAGCAGATGAGACAGTGGCCAAGGGCCATTTGAGCATCCTTTGGGCAGGTGGTTGTTATGATTGTGGATGTAGTCATGTTGGTCTGTGGATTTTCCTGAGTATGGCAATTTGTAGGTTGTTTGGTATTTGTCATTATACTTCAGAAGCTGATATCAACAGAGGCGGAGTGAAAATACCATCTCAGTTTGGATTCCTGGACTATATATTAATTCTCTGTCCAGATTTGGGCACATCATGCAAGCTCTGTTTCTGGGGTTTTTTACTGGTTAAAGCAGAGATACGTATCTGAAAAGCTTATTGTGCTGAGGACAAAATGCTTAGTTTATGTTCATAAAAGAACATTTGAGTCCTCAAAAGAAAATTTTCCAGATGAAAAGTACTGAGTCATTGAACAGTGTTTTATTAAATAGAAGAGGCTTTTTTATGTCTTAATGTTCAGCACTGAGAATTATACAGCATTACATATGAATGTGTTTAAAATGTGTTTTGTGTCTGATAGATTGAATATGAGAAGAAGAAGAAAGAGGATGGAAAACGGGCTCGAGCTGATAAACAACAAGTGTTGGACATGCTTTTTTCAGCCTTTGAGAAACATCAGTATTACAACATTAAAGACCTGGTGGACATAACCAAACAGCCAGTGGTACGTACTAGTAGTCTTGTAATATAAGCATTTTCAGTAGTTACTGATTTTCCATATCCAGAAAATAGTTTAATATATACTCTATACCTTTGAAACAGCTCTCTAAATTTGTTTTACAACAAATCAAGAAACCATCAAGTTTTAAGTTCACGGTTGTAGGACTGTATAGGATACCAAGCATTGCAGTGAGTATGCTTTTTCTTGACAGAGGTGGTTTAGGTAACCTGAATGGTCACTTTCTTATTTAGGTTTGCTTTAATACTGGAAACCAAATTCTGTAATGTTCTGATGTCTTCCATGCTACTCCTGTCCTCACTGAAGTAACAGGCTAGTTCTGTTGCTGTTCGCAGTAGAGAGCTTGTGTATGTGAGTGGTCAGCCATTCCTTCAGCTTCTGAACTTTATCTTGGCATAGCAACAGGGGTTACTCTTTTTCTGTGGGTCTAGAAAATTGTGTTTCATGGAATCAGTGTTAAATGCACACATTATCCATGTTAGGAGCTCAGGCATCATGTCAACACTCCCAATTTCACTTGATTTCCTTTACAAATAGAATAATTTTTGGACTAAGAGTTTAAGGGTTTGATATTTGGGATTTATTTTGATTTTTTTTTTAACCACTGTTTTGATACACAAACAAAAAAAGCATGGAGACGTGTGCTTATGTGATGGTTTTGTTATCCTGCAGTGTCTGCCAGCCCTTTCACCTATGAACCCTAACTTTCCAGTTCTTTCCCTTCTTTCCCTGTTGAAGCTTTCCTTGAGCAGACCAGTGGGATCATGGGGAGACAATGACACATGTTGTATCTTTGGTGCTTTTGATGTTTTTCACTGCTGACTTTGATATCTATCCTCAACCCAGCTGCAGTTTTCAGAAAACTTAAAGGAACTTAATTATGTTTGAGTCTAAATGGAGCAACAGTTTCAAAGTTGTTAGAGCTAAGGCAGAAGAAGGAACAGCAACAGCTGAATTATGGAAAAAATTATTGCTCTGTAAAAGAGGGGAAAAAATGGAGATGCTTACTAGTTTTACTCACTTCACGTTTAGAATTAAGCGGATCTTTATCAGAGGTTTTGTATAAGGTGCACAATCTGTTTGGTTAAGACGCTGCACAGAGATGTTACCCAATTCAAATACATGTAGGTTCACGGTGTTCTAGTATCTTGGAAGGAACTACTTGGATAATGTATTCGTGTCTTCTATTCCATTCATTTATCTAATGAGTCAACTCCTCATCTGTGTGGCAGAGAAGGTGTGTGGATCATGGGAGATGAGGAGGAGGAAGGAATAGGAGGAAGATATGGAGGTGTGGCAAGAAAATTTTAAGATTTTTTTTTAAGAGATAGGTGTGACAGTCACTCTCTCGATCACTTTGAATGTAAGTAGGTGCAGATTTATCCCGTCTAGCACGACTTCAGCTAGAAATAGTTACCCACAACTCCCACAGAAGCCATGGGAGAACAAAAGTTTTCTTCCTCCTGTGATGTGATTTACCTCTTGAATGTACCTGTCTCTCTGCATCAGTTCAAAGGAGCCTGGGAAAGCTGTGCTTCTGACAGAATTTTCTTCATTAAGCACCACAAGTTGGGCAAGATTAATCCAATTTTTGTCTTAGTCGCTGTCCTAAGGATTAGATATATATAGGGTAGTTACTAGATGTATAGAGCAAAATACCTCACATGAATACTTCTGTTACATTTATGATTAATTTCTATGCCTGTCTATATATCTCTGCTGTCATCATATGCTCCTGAATATATTCTGCCCGTAGCATAGCAGATCTGTGCTGTGTACTTTCATCTCAGCAAATTTAGCCTTTTTTTTTTTTCCACATATTGTAGTACTACAGATATGTTAAAAGGAAATTGTAGACTAATTTGACCCAACATCACGTGTTATTTGGGCTATATCTTTGCATCTGTGCCTCTTATTTGAGTCTCTCTACTGAAGGCTAGAAGTCCCGCATGGCTCCTGAGATTAATCAAACCACCAAACCCTCTTCCCCTGAGCGGGCTGTGCGGTCTCAGTTTCAAGCTGTGTGTGAGGGTTAGGGGATTCGTGTTTGTTCCCAGCCGGGGTTTTGCTGTAGATGTTGGTGCCCAGCCAGCTTCCTCAGACCTGGATGTCCTCAGAAAATAAGTGACCAAAATCCTCTTCCTGATTCCCCTCTTCATTCACTGGGTGGGCAGTATGGTGGTAAATTCAAAACTATCTTGCAGTACGTCGTCTACCCCTCAGCTAAAGCTATCCTAATTTCCTATCTGGGCTCCCATTAAAAGCTTCCGTAGGGAGTTGCTAACAGCATCCATTTCCATTTAAAAATACTATCCCTTGGTTCCTGCTGCTCAGCCGGTGTTCACTCCGTGTCTAAGCATCCCTGGTGCTGCGGACTTCAACCTCTGGTGTGCACCTGTTGTTTTTTTTTTCTGAAAATAAAGTATCTGATGCTAATGCCCACTGTGACTTGATTGTTTGCAGAGCAGCTATACCTGACAAAAAAAAAGTAAAATGCCAACA
Organism: Morus bassanus; assembly: GCA_031468815.1. NCBI lineage: Eukaryota > Metazoa > Chordata > Aves > Suliformes > Sulidae > Morus > Morus bassanus. Next base: position 32,868,911 of record CM062568.1, on the reverse strand, counting down.
GGTGAATAGGCATGCTTTCCCCGTGCTGTACAGAGGTTGGCTGCTAATTAATCTCTGCTGAGTGTTCACTGCTTTATTTTCTGTCATAGTGTGTAAGATTGTCTGGGTATGTAACTCCTCTGAATTTCTAAATGTTGAGGTTATTTTCAGACACGAGGAAAAAAAATGCTGCTGCTGCTGTCTTCTCAGCTCCTGTTAAAATTAAGTTTACATCACTGGCTAATAATATTTAATATTTAAAACACATCTATCTAAGGGAATTAACATCTTTGATAGTGAAGTAGCAAATAAATATGGGTATTTTTCTTACATAATGGTAAATGTAAATAGTAAATTAAACCCTTGCTACAGAATATGTTGCATGTTACACAGGAAATTGCTGCCATCTTTATTTTGCAATCGTTAAATCACAAAGCAAGTCTATTCTGAACGCAAACTAATGTTATATTAGGGCAACCTGGGTTTATTTGTTTTCCTTTTTAATGAAAAATAACAACTTGCAGTAGTAGGCAAATCTCTTGCCACCTACCCAGATGTAAATACCGAATGCTCCCTGGAAATACTGCAGTAATTCTAGATTTGGTCTTCATGGCTGAGAACATAATATGCTTTTTACATAAGCAATCAAATATTTGTGAAGAATGGAACCAGTGTGGAACCAGTGGTCTAATATGAACTGTATTTTTTCAAAATGGGGTAGATTGCTTGCAGTTTTTTCTTTTATTTCAGCTTTAAGTAACGGTTGTCCTAAATACGGTGGGTTTTTTTTTCTCCTCAAAGTTTCAGAAGGGTTTTCAGAGCTTGGAGGTTAACTCCTCTGTCAGAAATTTTTATCCCATAATTCTACAATAACATTTCACTTTTTAGGGAAAAAATCACGAGGGATGGTGCGACAGAGCAGAGGATGCCTTAAATGTACAAACAGATTACCTACAGATTAGCTCTGTGTTAGAATTAGAAACGTATTGAATCCCTTTCTGAGAAGTTGTGGGCCCCTGATTAGTGCTCACCAGGCTCTAAAATTCAGTATTTGGCATCACTGGAGGAAGCGGGGGGTTCTTTTGATGATACAGTATCAGACTGAGTAGTACACCTCCAGATGTATAGGCCAGCCTGGCACAGCGCAGACCCAGGCGGAGGGTCCTGGTTTCTGGAAGGAGAAGTGGTAATCCTGCAGGAAAAATGATAACGTCCCCTGAACTCATCTCATCAAGCCACTTGCTCTCAAGTACGGTACGGTACAGCAGGATTACCCCTGATTTGTAATTGTCTAAAAGCTCCAACAGTTATTGCCTGTGCACGCAGAGTGATTTTTTTGGGGTTAACACTCTCAGCTGCCCTCCCTAAAACCACTGCTGCTTGTTTCCCCCCGTAGCAGAGATGGCAAATAGAAATATGTTGCAAATCCTCAGTTGCTGCAGTTCATGGTCACAGCTTGAAGTGCCGTTACTTGTGGGACAGACGTTACCTCGCTATTCAGTTTGGGTTGGTTTTGTTCCGTTTTGTCGTGCTGTTGAATCAAAACTCTTGGAAGTTTTGCCCAGAGAGAAGCAGAACTGCCTGGGGAATTGGGTCTGAAAACTAGTTGAAATTAAAAGTAACCTTTGTTTTACTGGGTGGGTGGTTTGGAGGCGTGAGCACGTAGTGAGAGGTGAGAACTGCCTTGTGCAAAGTGTCACCCAAAGGTTCTGCCGCCGAACAGCAGCGAGCCACCGGGAGCCATGGACCATGCAGCCGTAGCGGTTTTGTTCTGCCTGAGCCCTGCGGCATCGTCACGCCTTGTGACCTGGCTTCCCAGATGCAGACTAGGTCTCTCAGCCCAGGAACTGCATATGGATGTACTTCATGGGACGAAGTGCAATTATATTTTCTTCCCAATTCGCATTAATCTGTCCGCGTGGCCTAGAGCAGAATTTAACCTTGAATCTGAGTGTTTCTTCCACCCACTCTGCCATCTCTTGAAGTGTGTGTCAGTGACTCTGCTGAAGGCTACCTCACGTGCGTGCACACAAGGATTGCAAACAAAGCAGTGGATACGCAGGCATACACATCTACATGTACCCATGTAGAAATCACTTTTTCACCTGCTTTCATCACCTTTTAAAAAAATGCACCGCGCAACAGCAGTGTCGTCGTACAAAAACGTTTGCGCACCGATTGCTGTTGTAGCGAGTACATTCGTCTTGGGTTACCTGACTCTCAAATAATGACAGCATCTCTGCGATAGGTGAGATGAGGAAAGGTCTGCTAAGAGATGTATATTGATCTCCTACTGCCACCTGCTGGGGTTTGCATCGTGCACCCTCGAAGACTGAAGAGCCATCCCCGCAGCGCTACATGAACTCCCCACTCATGGCTCCTGTGCGCAGCCGCTATGCTCGAAGAAAAGACTTTTAAGAAACTAGTTTGTATACGCAGTCTGTTACGTTCATCTTTCTTACCTGTGGGACAAAAACCCCTCATTGCTTTGAGATAGGTTTTTAATAATAATTTTGCTACATGAGTCCAAACGAAGTATCGTCATTAGTGTGGGATCTGGATTTTTTTTGCTTTGTAAATTTTTGGTGTGTATCTGGAGGGGGGAGTAATGATCGGTTTCTCTAAAAGAGACTTTTGTTACTGACTGAGAACATACTTTTGATTTATTTCCCAACTTTTCCATTTAGAAAAAATGGGAAGAGTATAAGGAAGAGACTAGGCAATCAGCCTTTCTTTTTTTCCTATGTCATTAACAAATATTTGCTTTTTTTAATCAGTTGGAGTATGTTGATATTTGTGCTTAGCGGAACTGTCGATACAGAAAATACAAGGGTTCCAGTAACTCCAGTTCGATATATGCACTCAGAGAGGATTAAATCGCTCAAACTAAAGCAATTATGAATTTAATGTGGGGATTCTTAAACTGTGGTCTGCGGTTGCCATGGCAATCCGCTCAAGTCAGTCCCGATTAATATTTAAACAAACAAGCAGGCAAATGGCTTTTTTAAAAATGAGAAAAATTACTGGTGTTTATTATAAAGAGTAAAGGAGGGTGATATTAGTGAGCTGTCTTGTGCCAAAGGTTATACTACTGGTTTCATAGCTTTGCTTGTTTTTCTTTTAATTTATCTTCCTAGCCTTAATATTTGAATGTATTAGAAAATTCTCTGGCACCTACTCAGCTCTCCTCTAGAAACAAGGCCATAACAAAATGCTTAAAGCTTTGTAAAATGGCATGAAAACCAACAGCTCGGGGCTTTGATGGGATCTGAATAAGGCAGGGAGTTTCAAGATAATCCCAGGCCAAGCAAGACGAAAAGCCAAGAGCTTTTAGCTCAGGCGGAGAAATTCCAGCAGGAGGAAGATGTGTGATGTACAGACCCGCACAGTGGCTGTGTCCCACCGCCCCGGGGAGCCCCGCGCGCACGGCGGCTGCCCGCGTCCCCACTCCCTCCGCAGTCATGTAACAGCGCACAGATTTTTAGACCATCTGTACATCTGATACTCAGGGTGCATCGGGCATATCTCAGCCTTTTGATTTTGCACGTGCCCCATCTTGAGACAGGAGCTGTGGGGTATCTCCGCTAGCTCATCCGTGGGGTGGGCGCGACCGCTGTAGGTCTGCAGTAAGCTCAGCATCGCCTTCCCAGAGGCGCTGGGAGCTTCGTTTCGGCAGCCCGTGGAGCATCCATCTAGGTAGTACCTGCCTGTCCGCACCCCGGCAGGGCTGCGCAGGGACTGCCCAGGAGCCGTCACCCCTGGGGCTGTAGAGCTCCCTCCCTGGGGGCTTGCGCCGGGCGTTACACCCGGGCTGCTCTAATCCCCGCTGGCGCCTGGGGGTTGAAGTCTTATCACAGAGTCGTTATCGCGCAGGTCGTCGTTTTTATGAACCGAGTTGATGTGATTGAGCAGGTTGTGAGATGTCTTGTAGGGACCGTGGTAATTGCCTGCCTGTATAATTTGAATTTTTGTTTCCTTTCAGATATACTTGAAAGAAATTTTAAGAGAAATAGGCATCTACAACGTGAAGGGGACCCACAAAAACACATGGGAGCTGAAGCCAGAATACAGACACTACCAGGGAGAAGACAAGAGTGATTAACAAAAGCATTTACGAAGCAAGAGAGAATTAGTGATTGCACTGAGGGAACCGTGGTGGGTTTACAGACAGGACTGAGCACAGCGCAATTCTGCAAGGTTCAAGTTAAATTAAAGCAGCTGATACTTTGTGATTTTCCGTAGCTTAATTTTTTTTTCCAGGGAATATTTCTTGTACGTTTCTATAAGTGTTTTGTCTTTTGACAGGAAAAAAATATTTACAGAATAAACTTGTATTAGATTTATCGTTATTAGAAATCTCCTGAGTTCTGATCTCACTTTTTCTTGGTAGCTTTGTGGCTTTTCCAAGCCTCAGTGACTTTGAAGGAAAACATATCCTAGAGGAACCCGTAACTTTGTGGTTTCACATTCCAGCAGAACCAGGATAATGCCCTCATTTCTGCTGGGATCTGTCAGGGCTTCGTCTGCAAGGCTGCAAAGGTGCCGCAACCCTTTGTGCAGTGTTTGGGTGGAACGGACACGATGCTCATTTTGGGATCAGGCTTTAGGAAAAACAGCCACAACCACGGTGCTCATCACAGTCCTTAGACTCCATGGGAACAAATCAGGACAGTTAAAAACCCATAAAATGAACGCTGTTTGATACACAGGTCAGTGGGAAGACGACGATCCCCTCCAGGTGATTACTGAGGAAAAAAAATGAAACTTCTGTCTGTTAGGTCCATCAAGGAATAGATTTATCTTTTGTTTGTTTTTTATGATGTTACCTATGTTTTATGTTTAAGCATATCAATAAAAGCGTTATTTTAATTTGTACTACGCAATGTTCTACATTATTGACTGAACACATGTTGTGATTATATAGCGTAGGTATGAAGGTTTTTTTCAAACCATGTTTTTATTGCTGGCTTTGCCACTGGGTTTCTGTGTGTTTTAGGGAAGATTGCTTAACGTATCCGTGTCTCTGTTCCCCTGTTTTTGATATGCACGTTGCAAGGGCTGTCTATTCAGCATCCTTTGCAGGAGGGAGATGGGACGGGACCATTTAATTATATTCTCAAAGCTTTTATGTTAAAAAAAGAGCAAAGAAAACAGAGTGGAAAAAAATCTCATTAGTATACCTGTAAATGAAGCAGAAGGTGAGGTTTTATAGCACAACTTTCACATTCCCTCAGGTCCTTCAGATGTGCGCATCACTTCTGCACACGCTAATAAAATAATAGGTCTGCATGAAAAGCAAACATTTGATTATTGGGTCCACTTGGAAGTAATGAAAGATTCAGAGGGGGATCAGATGCCTTCGGAGGTTTGTAAAACAACTCTGACCCCTTATGCATAAGTCACACATTTTAATTTTGCTCAGTTCATTTTTTTCTAGAATTGTTTGTGTAGGTATCTCTCTACAGATACGCTTCCTGCTGGTGCTCAGCTTCCTGTGGCATGAAGTTGCCACTTCCTAGGAGGTGGACTATAGGAAGTGGACTACTGAGAGTTTTTGAAGAGCAGAGCTCATTCCAGGGACGTGTATGTGCTTTCATAAATATTGCCGTCGACTCCTTTCTCTTCAGGCTCTACGAGCAGGACCCAGCTTGCTAATGGCTGCAGGAGATACCTGAGGATGCTGAGAGGAACCGAGGAAGTCAGCCTTCACGTCCTGCTATGATACCTGGTGTGTTCCCCAGCAATAGCCAGAGCCTGCACACATTGCTGTCCTCCTCGTGCTGTTCGAGTCCTCCGGAGACTTGCGTTCATAACCGTGTAGGATGAGGACTCTTGCTTTTCATGAGCTGGGCTCCTCTGCTGGATTCATGTCCTGTTTGAGCAGTTAAGGTACCTAGCAAGTCTAGGTCAGCTTCTTCCTTGTGTTGCTCCTCACGTGATCTTCTAAAACCAAGCAAGGGAAAGACATGCGATCCTGATTTAGTAGTGTTGTAATTCAGTGCCACAGGTAAAAATGACCGTGCCGTTTCAGAGGGAGAAGGTTACCTTTCGTGGGATCCCCAGCAGGATTAGCTTAGCAGGAAAGTATTTTGGATCTGCTTGTATTTTTGGTTTTATGAGTTTACTGCTTCAGTGACAAACTGCTACAGTTTGTCTTCAGTTGAGAGGAGCATAGCATGAAATGCTAGAAGATCTAAGTAAAGTAGGTTTATTGATCTGCAGAGTGCCTTTGGACAGAGTAAATAGGCTCTACCTAGGAGTAATGGAAAGTGTACAGAGCATGCCATTTTTTTATAGGTTTTATGTTTTTTACAAAAAAATATTTTTATGGGCATCATTAAAAACGTGGAGAGTGCTAGAAGTAAACGAGCAGTGGAGTTTTCAGCCAACGAGCAACAGAAAGGTTGAGGAGAGCCAAGATGCCCTGTTTCACTTGCAGCCTTCTCTGGAGCAGCGCTAGTTTTCAAGGCAAAAGGGGAGCGGGACAATGAGGAAACTCGATTTCAAAAAACAACTGGGAAACGTTAACGCTAGGATAAACTAAGACAAGACATCCAGTGGACAGTCTAGAAGCAAGGCAGCTCATGAAGCATTTTTTTTCCTGCTTCCTGCATGGCTTTGAAGGCTTTCTAGCCTATTAGTGCGCAGTTGGAGTTTTAGCCCCAAGAGCAGCCACAAAACCCACGTGGCATGAGAGAAGGGCACAATGAGCCCGCAGGGGTGCTGACCAAGAGGACGAAAGATGCTCTCCTGTGCTGACACCAGGACCTGTGCTGTGCGTTCAAGGACTCTGCTGCCTCCTGCCTGGTGGAAGTGCACAGTAAAGATGGAGGTGGAGTTGTTAGATGCCGTTTGCAGGTCATTATCCAGCCTACAGCCAAGCCACGGGGTCTTGCAGCACAAACCACCCTAGAGACAGAAGCAGCAGGGTAGACACGCTGCTACGGGCCCCACATTCTCCATTCTGCAATAACTCAAGCTATTGCAGGACCGCTCTAATTTCATGCGAGGCTGCGATAATGATTTAGCATCTGGGGCAACCTCACTGGGATCCAGCATGTAATAACCAGCAAAAACTCTCCAGCTCAGCTCCGCTTGTTCTGCAAGGGGACCTTACGCAAGTGCTGTTAGCAGGGTTGCCATCTGCCGAAAGAGAGGAGGAGGAGGAGGCTCGCAGGCGTGCAAGTCTGATTCCCCGGCCCCCCGCATTTGGATTCATTTAAACTCTGAACTCGCAGCAGCGATGAACACCGCTTCCCTACTGGTCTTCCCATGCGCTGCTGTCTCTGCTCGCTGCCGAGCTCTGCTCACGTGGATGTTCTTGACTATCAGTGGTTGAAATACTGGTCCCTGAGCGGGTCCCATAGGCACAAGCAGAAGTATCAATGTGCTAAATGCCATTAAATGAGATTAAAAGCGCATCTACTCTCTAGCATTACTTCTCCTGAATGACCAGTTCTTTTAGTCATCAGAAATTTTATACTCTGTAAGCCCAGTTGGTACAGGCACGGGCCTGAGCTGATGCAAGGCGGCAGTGATGCAGCTGCCCCAGGAGAGACATCCCCGTGCCAGTGAGCTGGGAATGGGTGAGAAGGAGCAAGCCTAGAGGCTGCCACTGCTACGTGGGGAAGGATTTGAACCCAGCATGGAACAGGCTGGTCCCAGTGCTGCCCTGCTTCCCTCCCTGCCAGCTCACAGCTGTAAACATCTGCCTGCCTCCGCTGCTGCCAGCCTCCTCTGCAGCCCTGCCTACAGCCAGCCCAGAGGCTGCTGGTGGGACAGGCAGGACTGCACGAGGAATGGGAGCAGAGTACCAAGTGTGAATATTAGCTGTGGATTGGCAAAAAAATGATGTGGCTACGACCTCTGCTGCTGACACCACACCTTTGACACAGAGCTCATAGTGGGATTGGTGGTCACCAGCTGCTTTGACCCCAGGAGATGCTCCCTAGAGGTTGGCCGTGCTTTGAATCAGCTACATATTGTCTTCACCAGCTGCCTGGAGTTGGCGCCAGCTGAACGTACCTCCTGCGTGTGTCAGCTATGCCCACCCACGTTCACATGTCCCTGTCGCCAGGATGGCATTCTTCATTAGTCACTGTATTTATTGACTTCTAACAAATCGTTTTTCTTGCTAATAACAGTATCAGAGCTGAGCTGCTGCTCCAGGCTCACCTGGAAGGTAGCTCTGCTTCTTGAGCTTTTCAAAGAGCTGTGGCTGGGTACAACCCACCCCATTTCTCATACCGGTGGCAGGACTGGAGGACTCTTTCTTGGCTCTCCTAACCAAGACTGTGTGTGGCTACCAGGCTGCGGGGGTCGCCCTTTCTCTGGGAGTGTTTAATTATTTGCACAAGGATGACAAACTCCAACAGAAAAGATCAAAAAAGGCCCTTTCCAGAAGAGCTCAGCACCCGGTGTTACAGCAGGTGTCTTAAGGTTCACATCTCTTGCCTGGCTCAAGCAGGTCAAACTCTTCCACCTTCAGCTCTCATCAAAGGCAAAAATTTTGGAGTTCATCACATTTTGGGATACGGAATTGATAAATATCTTTGAACGAGGAGTGCAGGGCACCCATAAGCCAGAGGGGCCAATGAACGCAGGTGCCACTGAGCATCAGCTAACCACACGTAGGGCTTGTGTGATGGGCAAGATTCGAGCACCCTTCCCAGCTCAGCAAAGCTCAGCACAAGGAGCTGCTTGGTACTGGTCGTACTGGTCTTAGGAGTACTTCAGCCAAAATGTGTCCCTTGGAGGAGCGCAGCCAGCTGAGAGGGGCTTTCGGCTCCTGACAGTGTCACACAGGGGTTTGGGCTTTTTTGCAGCTGGTGTGTTTGCAATTATACACAAATAAATGTGAAAAGGGGGAAGCTGCAGTATTTGGCTTTCAATCTTGAAAGGAAGGGAACAACTGTTTCTTTTCACCTCTACTCCATTACCTAGTTTTACCTCTGGAGCTCGTTCTCAAGAGTGGGATTTCCACGGGAACCTGAGCACCTCCAGGAGGCAAGGAAGGCTTTCAGCAGCAGGAGACAGATAACCGAGTACAAAGGAACAGGCAAGGGCAAAGCCTTGATTAAAAACAATGAAGGAAACAATGCAGAGTCCTTCCTCAGCTTCCTGGGTCTATGCCTGCACGTGTCCAGCTGCCCCCACTGCTCTGTGGTGGGAGGGTTGATAGCACTGGGGGAGGGAAATGAGACCAACCCATCCCGAGCTTTACACATCTAATTTAAGGTCTTGGTTTTTTTTTTTTTTTTTTTTTTTTTTTTTTTTTTTTTCCTTCCAGAGAGGCTCACATAAAATCCAGCGTGGATTCCTGAAAAGCCTCCCTCCACCGCCTGGCTAAGCCCAGCCCTGGGAAGAGGCTATTTATAGTCCAGCAACGGGAGAGGCTGCAAGCAGCGAGGGCTGCGTCCATGCAGAGTCCACCAGCCCAGACACCCCCAGCCACGGGATTTTCCTCCTGCGTGTCCTTCCCAAAGCTGCCTGGCCCGCAGTAAGCAAGGTGGGCATGAACATGAAACCCCTCTACTTGCGGGCAACTGCTATCTTGCCCATTTGGCTTAAGAATCGGGTGCGTTTATGGGGGTCAAAGCACTCTTAGCCCCACCGTGACAGGTAAACTGGACAGCAAGTGGCCGCCAAGAGGCGGCCACTGGGCCAGGGCAGCCCAAGCCGATGGGTAAAGGGCTACGCCAGCCCCCTTAAATGCTTTTTATGGGCAACTTGACCAAGTGCCAGCAGCTGCAGGCGGTTTTATGGCTGCAGCCCACAGCAACCACACAGCTGCAGGAGGCAGAGAAATCATCCCATCCTGCCTGGACTGGAGGGGCCGAGGGTGCCCAGCTCAGGTGCAGGCACAGCTGTAGGTAAAGGAAATGAACCTCAGCCCTTGAACCAGACTATTCCAGTAGCAACAGTGGGGTTTTGCTAGCTGAGCATCCACAGCGAGCAGGGAGGGAGCAGCCAGCTTTACCTGGCCTTTTCCCGACTACTCAATTACAAAGAATTTGGGAAGCCAATTCTTAAACCCTCTCTGGACATTAAAGTTTTTGGACATTCCCTATTAAAAAAATCAAACAGCTGTATTGCTTTCGCAAGGCTGCCAGGGTGCCTGCACCTTGCCGAGAACCGGAGGGAAGGGGCTGCTTTCCAAAATGCCAGCCGGGCTTCCTCCTGCCGCTGCTGGTCGCAGACAGGGAGGGGAATCCAAGCTGTTGGCTCCCAGGATAACAAGAGGGCCGCGGAGAAACAATTGCTCATCAGTTTTTCTCACCGTGCTTAGCCACTGCCTCGTTGGCGAGGTTGGTATCACACACCAAAATAGTCCAAAAAGGCCTCCTAGTGTCAGTTTAAGGGTGTTTTGGTTCCTTTCTGCCAAAAGTGGAAGGTGATGAATGCAGCTCTAAAGGCTCAAAACACCCAGCAGCTACACACATCCTCAATAACATCCTGCCACGCTCCCGCATAACACGCTTCCAAGGTTACCAGCATTTGCTGGCACCAAAAAAAAAGCTCCTCGAGGCCCCCAGCCCTGACCACAGCCACTTGGCTGTGATCTTTGCACAACAGCTCCCAGCTGCGGCTTCAGCCAAAAGCCAGCCCAGGCACAGGAACCACAAACCAGCACGGTTGCGCTCCTGGCAATGAATTTTGGGCTGTTCATGGCAAAGACTTTCAGGCTTGGCTAGGTTTTTTTTTTCCTCCTAACGAGACATTTATCTCCAAGCTAAATGAACACGGTGTTTAACTGCTGCTCTCCTGCTGGGGGCTAGCGGCGACGTGGGGATTTACTTGCTGGCTGGTGCAGGGCAAAACATCCCGGTTTGCAACGGCAGCCATGTCCTGGGGAAGCGGCTGCAGAGCTGAAGCACAGCCAGAGGTCCATGGGAGCAGAGGGAGGTATGATACTTGCTCCAAGCCAGCAGCAGCATGCAAGAAAGCAGAGGTACCTTGATGCAGATACTACTGCTGTTTAATAAAAGCATCCTCCCTAGATGGCTGTCACTGAAAACACTGCCAAGAGTGCAGCGGGCTGGCCTGAGCCAGCTCAAGTCAGAAACTTACTAAAGGAAGGAAGCAAGTTGCAGGTTGTTTGGGGTTTTTTTCCTATATCTTTTTAAAAAAATAATCTAATTTTAATTCTCTGACAACAACCATGTCCTAAGCTTACGATAAGTCCCTCCTGGCCTTGAGCTAAACCACGTGAAAAAACCCAAACCAAACCAAAACAAACCCAACTCTGTTCCCTACATCCATTAATTTAAAATTTTCCCTTTGCAGGTTCTCCCTCCTTGTGCCAAAGCTGAGGGCTGCACAAGGCTCCGGGACCACCGCCCACCCGGGCTCCAGCACCCACCCCCTGCCCATATTGAGTGGGCAAAGCCAAGGGCTGGAGCCCGGCTGGCTCAGCTGGGTACCTAAGCGGGAGCAATGGGGGGGCAATGTGGGTACCCAGCTCCCCATGGCCCCCCAGCTCTCTCCCAGCACACCAGATGTTCCCTCCGCTGCACAAACACCCCCGAGCCTGCACCCTTCCTCCTCAAAGCAGGCGGCCAAGGAGCAACAAGCTGCCGCAGCAGCGTCCGGATGTTAACAGCACGGTCACCGGCCCGGCGGGATGTTTTTGCCAGCGTGTGGCTGAACCCCGGCGCGCAGGCTGTGGGCTGGACGTGCCGCGGGAATGCTGTGAGAGGGCAAGAAAGAGTGGATTTGTAGATGGGGCAAGACCTGGCTGGGGCAGCAAAACTGTGAGACAAAGAGCAGGCGTTGAGGGGGAGCAGTGGGGCGGGAGGGCAAAAGGCCAAGGGGACCCTGGGACACGTGCCCGGCGCAGGGGCTGGAGGAAGCAGCTACAAGACGTCACTCCGTTAACCACAAAAGTACGGAACTAAAGAAGGAGGAGGGGTTTTTTGCCTTTATAAGCAGTCAGCCTTCCTTCCCCTGCCAGCAGCTGGCCGGCGGTGGGTGCAGGTGCAGCCTCCCAGCCCCGCACAGGGCTGAGACCCAAGCTGGCCGAGGAAAGGTTTCTACCCAGCCGCTTAACCTGCTCCATGAGGCTCGGGGGAAGAAGCTATCTGGATCCTTCCCAGGTCTGCAGCCCTTCCAGCTACAGAAAGTATCTTCCCAGGAATGCGAGATACAAGCCTGGTAAGCACGTGTTTTAAAACAAGACGGGGATAGGCCTTAAAGCTGCCCTTTGGTTCAGGCTGGGTTTAAGCAGCACCACAGTAATTTGTTATGATGGGGGATTTTTATCAATTTACTAACTTCAAAGCTGTAGCGTTACAGCACTATAAAGCTTTGCCTTTTCAAATCACTTTAGCTTTTCAGCCCCAGAAAACAGCTGCTTGAAACGAAGAGGGGCCAGAAGAGGAGGAATTGGGTTACGAGGAAATACAGACTTCATTTCCAACTCAGCGTTGCTTCACGGACTGTTGCCTGGTGCATTTACCAGCCACGAGCCTCCCACTTAACAGCACGTAGCAACTCCCAACCAAGGAGCTGGATCCTGACTTTCCCTCACCCTGCCTCCACTGCAGGCAGCTACCACAGCAGCATGGCTGAGACCGCTGCTTGTCACCACCACGGTCCTTCCCTGCCATCATCAGGTGCGGCTTAACCTCTCCCTGGTGCCCGGCAGGCTTGACACCACAGAGCAGTGAGACTTGCCCTTCTCCCCGAGAAACTGAAGGCAGCAACACATTTTGGGGAAGCCCGGTGCAGCCAGCAGCAAAACCACTTCTCTCACAGCTCGCTGGAGAGCCAACCAGAACAAAATCCTGCATCTCAACAGCCTTTGAACTGACACTTATCCTACAACAGGCCAAAGGGAGACTTCCCACCAGAGGCTCTGCCATGCAGAAAAGCATACAAGACCGACAGGAGCATGTAACCCGCTAGTTAGGCATGTTTGCGCACACCAATTAAATATTCCAGTTCGCCTGGAGTACAGACAGGATGGTGCACAATTTCCCATAAGCCATTCAACCGGAGAGCAACGCTGTGCTCATCGTGCTTTTAAGCACCTGCTTTTCAAAGCAGCACCTCCTCATTTGTACGCAGCTGCCGCACAGCAATTTGCTCCAGGCTTGTGCCCAGGGTTCCCAGCCTCAGCATAACTAGCCAGGCGGCAGGAAGAGCTGCCTCACTCCCACATCCCGGCTCCACTCAGTTTTAAACACTTTGACTCACTGGAAGCGGGAGCCAGGAGTATTAGGGGCTGCACGGCCACGCGAGCAGTGCCCTGCCCACACTAAACTTACTCCACTGAGAAGCAAAAGCCTCAAACTAAGCAAGTGCTTACTCTTCCCTTCCTTTAGGGCGCCCGGTTTTCAACAAAGGTGCAACGGGAAGGGTAAGCTAGCATCCTCACCTGGCCCTGTTAAACAAACCCTCCGCAAGGAAAGCAAGAGCAGCTCAGAGTGACTTTATGTAGGCTTTGAACCTGCCTCCCTGCCTTTCAGCCCCGTTGGGTGACAGCAGAGGAGCATTAATTTACATTGCTCAGATTACACCAGAATTGTACCTCAGCCAGAAGCGCAGCTGGCTCAAGACCCTTTCTTGGGACAGTTAAAAAAATAGATATGTAAATGAAGTTCCCACAGAACTAAAATAGGGTGTGTTTAAACCAGAGAGGAACCTCCGAGATAACTAGGGCAGGTTCCACTCCCACCTCCACAGACACAGACACACTCCTCCCATCCCACTGCCGCATCTCTCTCACCCCTGCAGAAACCCACCTCCAGCACCAGGGGCCAAAACCTCGCACAAGACAGCCAAGATGCCAAAACTCCGCCAAAGTGGAGGCCTGAGGCCTCACAGAGCAACAGCTAGCAAGTGGGCCATGGGCTCCCCTCTCGGGCACCATAACCTCCGGCATCTTTACCAGTTAGTGACTTCCAGTCCAAGGCAACATCCCTGGTCAGGCACAGGCAATCCCGTTGTCAGCAGCAACATTAACCCCCTCTCGCCAGTTGAGGCCCTATGAAGGCATCTGTATTCCTTTATTCAATCCAGACTGCCACAAGGTCAGGCAGGCAGAAAGCGCAAGGAACCCGTTACTGTTGCATCTCAGCAAGAACCAGAGGAGCGATGGCTGTCTGCTCCACGTCTGTCAGACAGATGCATTTCCCAACAAGGAAAATAGCAGGAGCAGAAGTTATAAATACTCAGGTCAGCCCCAAGCCCAGACACGCACCTGCTTTGTGATCAGCCTAGGTCAGGGGTGGGCTGTTCCAACATTTCTCTCCCCAAGGAGAAGGCACATACACAAGAAACCCAAATCCCGTAACTTGACTGAGTTCTAGTTCATTTGCTCCCGAATAGCTGCCAAACACAGAGAAGGTAGTACCACAGCCACGCTGTATTGGAATGGCTACTAATTTCATCCCCTCCCCACAATGTTCCCACTCTCCGGGCTCAGATGGAGTGCTGGTGTTAGCCTAGTGCTCCATCCATCCTCCTACCTTAACCTTGAAGTCATACTACAGCTGAGGACAGACTCAAGCATCCTTGTCTGACAGATCAGCTAGGCCAGCGCTCAGCTTGAGTAGCACATACTCCACTCTGTTGGGTTTATTAATTCTGGTATCTTCCAGAGATAGAAGTCTCTGCGCAATCGTGAAAGATGAAGGTCTGCTCCGTTCCGACGACATTTCTTGAGCTTTGCCTTATTCCCCTCAGCCTGCTCTTGCGCTCCGATGCCAGATAGGAGCTACCTGAGGTCTGTCTGGAGGCAGTCAAGCTGTAGCAGGTTAGGAGCAGGCTGAACTACTGACAGTACCAAATCCTTGGGCCAACGTCTTGCTGCAACCTCTCCTGCAAGTCACCTTAAGAAACACACTAGACCAAAAGGCATCACCTAAAATGGGTTTAAATGAGTTTTATTTTAGACAACCTACATGACAGATGTTTGGTTTTTTCTTTTTTAAAACAATGCCTCCACTCCAGATCAGGGTCAAAAGTGAATAAAGCTCAAGATGACATCAGTCCAGTTGTTAGACATTGCCAATTCCTGGTGTTGTGCCGATGAAGAATAAACAGCAGCCAGCTATGAAGACAGGTGATCCAAAAACCATACTGTTTGATTTGTTACTGAAACAAGAGTAGCACGTGTTAGTTCAAGGTCAGGACAGGGTAAAGCTTCTGTAACTTATTTGTGTATTCCCTAATTCAATCTGAGCTGCCACAGTCAGGCAGGCAGAAAGCGCAAGGAAGTTATTTTTGCATCTTAGTGCAAACCAGAGAGCAACAGGATGAGTGCTCGTGGTCTATCAGAGGATGCTGAGCTTTTCTATGGTCATACAGAGCAACTGGCATCAGCTGCTGAACAGGCCAGACAACACTCATTCACACCCTTTCTGCCTGACACACCACATTTCAGATCTCCTCTCAAATAAGAGCATGTCCTAAACAAGTCCCAGAGCTTACAAGGGACTCGCTGCCTCTTACAAGAGCTGTACCAAGAAGCTGGAACAGGTTTTTTTGCCCACTGGAACACCTTGCTACTATTCTTTTACCCCATTTTGGAGCAGATGGGGTTATTTGAATCACACATCCAAAATGCCTGCCCAAGTAGGGGAGATGGGCACAAGGTTCTGCTCCGAGGAGGTACCTTCCAGGTCACTGCCTGTCCCAGGGCCCAGGACAGACATCACCCTTCAGGCAAGCTGCAGGAGGTAGTGCGTCTATTTTGGCCAATAAGTGTTCCTTTAGTTGGGCTCCTGCTCCACAATAGACATTGGTTCATCTTTACATGACTTGCATACCAGAAAAACCGTAAGAGGCTTTACAGATAAATTTAGCTGGCTATAAACAGTTGGCTTCGTAAGTCCACAATGACTGAGCAAAGCAATTGGTGATCCCGCACTGCTAGTCTGCGGTGAATTCCACGGCTCTCAGAATAAGCCAAAAAATGCAAGCGTTGGGATCCAAATACCATTTCATCGCGACCACATTCCAACACAGAGCCGTTAAAGAGAAAGCAGACCACAGGAGCTGTCTGAGCTCAGACAGTTGGGAGATCCCAGACAGAATAAGGTTAAGTACTCGGTCAAGTATTACCGTGTTCCCAAATTTAGGGCAATACTTAAGACAGTTCTTGCATAACAAAATAAGGGCATCAGATTAAGTGAGAGAAGATGGAACGTGACCATGCAAGGTACCTCAGAATTAACCCCCACGAGAGGGATCCAAGGTAGAATTGCTCCATTTCAGAGGACATTGTCTTTAATCCAATAGTTTAAAACCATTACCAATTACACACATCTCACCAAGGCCATTCCATTCCTTCTGCATTTCTCAGCCATTAAGTCACACTGAATCACTGCAATGAGACTCTGTCCCCTTTTAGTATGACTCAATAGTGTACAAGGGAAGCTTCAGCAACTTTGTGTAATACGAAGCAGCACTTCAGCTGTTCTTACACGAACTTTCAAGTTTTTAAACTGGCAGCTACTGTTCAACTTTAGCAGGGATACGACAGAACACAAAGAGCTAATCACGTAGTTAGGCACGTTCACCCAGTTCAGGTCAGTACTTACACATTTCTCAATTTCTAAGCCATCCTTAAAGAAAATCATATATGGGGTCACACCATCCTCACGGAAGTCCAGGAGGGCCACCATACCATCTGGATTCATGTTCTCTCCTACAAAGAACTTCAGACAAATGTGTTACTGAGACATTTAATGAGCTGTTACCAGGAGAGAGTCCCCTTTTATATAAGAGAGCTGTAACATCTCCAAGTTCAGTTTAAAGGTCTCCCTGACGAGCTGCAGGGATTTTGCTTTCCATTTTAGTACCCCATAACTTTACCACACTGCTATGAACAGCAGAGTAAGTGACAGCAGGGGCCAAGGTGATCCATCTTGCAAGTCCAACTCCGTGGTTTCCACGTGGCAATAGCTACAAACGTAGTTAACTACAAGCATTGCAAGCTGAAATGAGATCCTCAGACACCTAGGAGTCTTTCACTGTTTCTTCTCCCTGATTCTCAGAGCCCCTAATACTCCCAGGGAAGGGTAAATTAGATGTCCTCACCACAGAAGCCCTCAAAACTCTCCACGAGAGAGTTCAGCAGATGAACCAACTGCAGCTTTTATCAGAGCAATATTGCCATAAGGAGACGTAAGTTTCATTACCTGGTAGTTTTTGAAGTTAGCAAGGATGTGTTTGATTTGTTCTGCAGCCCCTGTCATGAAAGGCTTTACTCTCTCTGGCTTGTGTTCCTCAAGTCTGGCTTTGATTCTGGAAGGGGGGAAAAATGTTCTGAAAACATGTTCTATAGCTTAATAACTTCACTGTGCACCACCATATCATAGCAGAAAGAGTTACCAGCAGTCAAACTGTTTGATTTTGCTGCTTTTCCCCCCTCTCCCTCTAAGCCCACAAGTTTTAACTTAATTTTGCCAGTGAATTAGCAGAACAGTGCCTGCCACTCATATCAAGTTCACTTTACTTCCAGGCCAGTGGCAGACAAAAATTAGCAAGCCATTCCCACAGCATCAAGAGTACAACCCATGAGCATCACAGAGGAAGTGTTTTCACCTTTAACGCTAACCCACTGAACACCGAGCAACAGAGATTATACCTTAAATTAGCAAAACATTCCCTTCACGCACATTATATTTGGACGTTTAAATTATCAGGTTAGAAAAGCTTCCTGAAGTTTTCTTCACCACCCCACCCCCCTCCCCATAAAGGTTTGGCATAGAGGAATCGCAAAGAAAACAGCAAGGTTACAAATAATATCCAAAGCACATGATCAGCTCCTCTACCTCAGCCAAGATAAACTTAGATATTCCAGTATCAATTCTTTAGAGCTCCTGTTTTGCCAAGTATTAAGACATTACTGAAGCTCACAGCCCGTTTGGCACCTGTGTCAGAACTAACACCTACCAGGAATAAAGTTCAACCCTGTTTTTAAAATCTCAACGACCTAACAATTTTGAAATCTCATTTAAAGAGAAAGCCTACCAACACTTACGCTTTCATGTAGTCCTTGATGTACTTCTTGTAGGATTCTTTTGTAAAGCTGGTTTCTTGGAGGTGGTGGTTTATTACTATATCAACACCAGTTATGACCGTGGCTTCTGTTCCATCTCCCTCAGGACCTTCAGCAGAGGCATTGCCACCAATTAGAGAGTCATCAATTTGACCCTCTGTCCTGGTGACCATCTAGATTTAGAGACATCAGAAAACTTAACGGCTCTGCAAAAACCTTAACGCTACCGCTCTTACACATCTATGACCTGACAGCAGGGCATGATTTCAGAGCCGCGGTTAAGCACAAGGAACCCGACTGCAGCCCGAGCACGGATTTCTTAGGTCAGGCTCGTCTCCCGGTGCCTGACCAACGCTTTGTTAGACCACAGCAGCCGGCTCTGCCCCGGCCACAGGCACCAGGCCGGGCCGGGTGTTCCCCTCCGGGGCCCCTCGCAGGGAAGCCGCCCCCCCCCCCTCCCGCCCCCCGGAGCCCTGCCCCCGCCGCCGGCCGGGCCCGGAGCCACCCCGGCAGGGCTGGCCTCACCCACCGCCCCGTCCCTCCCTCCGTCCCTCGGGGCGGGCGGGCCGCTCACCTTCCCCTCCACTTCCAGGCACAGGCCGTTCGCCACCTCCCGGATCTTGTAGATGTCGGAGAACATCTCGTCCTCTGCGGGGGGACAGACGGACGGACGGACGCACACACACAGAGAGAGAGGCGGGTGCCCCCGCGTCAGCCTCCGCCCGCCTCCGCCTCCCCGGGCCGAGGGCCGCGGCCGCCGCCTTCCCCTCACCGCCCTTCCGGGACAGGCCCCGCTCCGGCGTCCCGCCGCCGCCACCGCCCGGGCACGACGGCGGCGGCTTCGCCCGGGCGCTCCGGGCCCGCCCGCACTGCACATGCGCGGTGGCGGCGCCGCCGCCGGGCCCAGCGGCCGGGCCCAGGCCGCGGCCACCCGCCTCCCCTCACCCACCCGCCGACCCACGGCCGAGGCACCGCCCGCCCCTCCCGGCCCCCGCTGCCCGCCCGCCCGCCCGCCCGCCCTTACGGCTGATGCAGTCCCGGTAGATGATCATGGCGGCGGCGGCGGCGGCGCGGGTCTCTGCGCAGCGACCCGAGAGCGGGCGGGAGCGAGGCGGAAAAGGCCGAGTCAGCGCCTGCCCGAGCTCATATAGCGGGCAGGGCCCGGCGCCTCACCGCGCAGGCGCGCCCGCCTCCGCCCCGCCTCGCCCCGCCCCGCCCCGCGCGGCGCGGCGCGGCGCCCCCTGGCGGCCCGCCGGCGGGCGGTTGGCGGCGGGGGCGGCCGTTACCCGGCCGTTAGGGCGGGCTGGCGTTTGAGGGGGCTGGGGAGGGGGGCTTCTGCCCCCACGGGGCAGCGGGGCCGAGGCGGCGGGAGGGTGGCTGCACGCCTCTGCCGACCAGGCAGGGGACTCACAGGATCATAGCATGTCCTGAGCTGGAAGGGACCCGCAAGGATCATCGGGTCCAACTCCTGTCCCTGCACAGGACAACCCCAAATTCACACCATGTCTCTGAGGGCGCTGTCCAAGAGCTTCTTGAATATCGTCAGGCTTGGCGCCGTGACTGCCTCCCTGGGGAGCCTGTTCCAGTGCTCCACCATCCTCTGGGTGAAGAACTTTCTCCTAATATCCAACCTAAGTCTCCCCGGCACATCTTCCTGCCATTCCCTCGGGTCCTATCGTTGGTCACCAGTGAGAAGAGATCAGCCCTGCCCCTCCTCCTCCCCTTGTGAGGAAGCTGCAGACCCCGATGATGTCTGCCCTCAGCCTTCTCTTCTCCAGGCTCAACAAACCAAGTGACTTCAGCCGCTCCTCGTACGGCTTCCCCTCTAAACCCTTCACCAACTTCATGGCCCTCCTCTGGACACTCTCTAGTAGCTTTATATCCTTAATGTACCGTGGTGCCCAAAACTGCACACAGTACTCGAGGCGAGGCCACACCAGGGCAGAAAAAAGCCAGGCAGTCACCTCCCTTGACTGGCTAGCAACGGGAAGCTGCGACCAGGAAGCTGCGGTCGAAGGCCAAGCCCCTCTGCCCTCAGCCAAGGGCAGGGGGTGAGGGCAGCCTCTCGCTGGGGTGGGCTTCCCTCTGCTTTGGCTGACAGGATTTGCCCAGCAGCTGTAGCCATCTTCCTCCTGCTGTTTTTTTCACTCACATGGGCACTCTTTTTTCACTCACCTTACTCTTCAGCTCTGGCAAAAGTTCAGTTTTCAAGGAGAAATGCTCCGAGCCTTTCCCAGGCATCTCAAGAAAGACATACTGCGTGTCTCCCACCGCAGTCAGGGTGCCACTGTGTCAGTCACTGCGCTCCATTAACAGCCTGACAACCTGTGTATTGGCTGTCCTGGCTGCCTCCAGCACCTGCCTTCCCACCTACAGGGTGTCTGGCTGTGATCTCCATCATCTTGTAATGACTACTGCAAAGTGGGGCTGCACTTACTCCCTGCTGAGGAGCTCCTGACACCTCGTAAGGGCCGTGACATGCATTCACCGTACTGAGTGCTGTGCCTTCTCCAAATAAATGATATTTTTGTGATGCACAAATAATTAGGAAGCTGTTAGACTCTTCTTATTATTACTCCCTCAGATAAGTTGAGTTGGGTATGTTCAGAGACACCGCTTCTGCGCTTGCAGAAGGACTGGTTGGGGCACGTATGTTTTTCTTATTTCTCCACAGATAAGTGAGCTTAAGCTCAGCAGTCAGGGTCAAGATGAAAGGGAGAAGGACAGTAATACCTAGGCCTCTTTTTTCCCCCTGGCACATACTTTTCTGCAGCAGCCTGTCACAGTTGAAATAAATGTAGACCTCCCTTGAACCCTGATTCTTAGGGGACATTGACAAAATACCTTCAAAAGATGTCATGGGACCTAAAATGCTTAATGCTGCTAACGATCCCGGGCTTGACAGAGACACCGGGGCACAGGATACAATTCCCGGTCCCCCACCTTCCTCAGGCAGTAAATTACTCATTGCTTTCTTTGTGTGTGCCAGAGGAGATCGGGTTTTATCTCCTCCTCCCCTGCTATCCCTTCCTTTGCTCCAGATATCAGTGCCCTTTTTTTTTCAGATGGTAGAGCTGCTTATGTAATCTCGTTAAATATATAAGTCGTTCTCTGCTGGTTTTCACCTTCAAGACTACTCCTGCTATTTCAGACCTGAAGAAGGGGCTTCTGCCCAGAAGCTTATCTGTTTTTTCTCAGTGGCAGCTGGCCTGATAAAAGATAGCCCCTCTTTTTACAAACCACAGTAGAAAAAGAGCAACTAGCATCTTTAGCAGTGGGTTGAGTGACGGGAACATTTGGCTCCTTCTCCGTAGTGTAACATGCAGCTAAAAACATCCAGTTAGTAGGTGTGCTTCAATTTGGTTTTATTTTGAAGAGCTTGTTCTAGAAAAATGAATATTCCTGTGGTAGTATTGAAACCTCTTACAAATTCAGCGGTTGACTCAATTCACTGGAGTCTGGGTAGAAACCCTTTGGCACAACTGCTAGGGTAGGTGGACCTCCAGGTTGCTTTGCCTGTAGGTCTGTGTTCAGAGCTGCAGCTGTGAAATGGGAGATATTATTTAAAAATGCATGGGTTAAATAGGCCAAGGCTCCTGCATGAACAGCGATTTGATGTGGAATTAAGATAAATCAGTACCAAGCTGAAAAAGCTTTAAATGAGACTAGGAGTGTTGACATGACAAGGTTTTGCATCCTTTTAACTTGAGTTGCTTTTAACACTGATTTAAACTCAGACAACCCTCAATAAATCCCAGGACTAAGTTAGTGATATTTTAATTGGCGTAGGCTTTGCAAGACGCACTTCACCGAGGTACCAGCACTGAAAAATTCCTGAGTTGCCATATAAACAGATAATTATGTCATGTGCTGACACTTTGTGATGAACTAGATCAAAAAATGCATTTTTTTTTATTTTTCTCCTCCCTAGAACCAGCGTTGTTGGAAGAAAACCTTAGCGTTCCTCACCTGCTTTCTGTGCAGGGAGCCCCTTCAAGCACGTCTCGCATCCAGCCAGGGTTAGTACACTCCAGGGTGGTAGATTAAAAAGGTGACCCCCCCGCAGCAGGGTCTTTTTAGGTGCCGACTGACATCTAAAATGATGTGACAGGTTTTCCTGACAGCGCACCTCATCTTTGGAGATGTGTAAATCCCCAAGGACTGATGGAAGTCCTGTGTTTTTATAGATGAGGCTTTTAATATCATTTGAGGCAGATTTTCCAGGCAGGTGTCTGCAGAGTCTCACGTGAAGCCTTTCTCATGGAAGACACATCTCAGCTAGTCATGAATTATTGCAGTGTTACTCACTTCCATCAAATATTAGCATCTGGATATGACTATGCTTAACTAATTGCTTGTGTCCTGGATTAAAATGGCAGATGACAGCTGATGCTTCGCCACTCTTTCTCTAAGTAGACAGTACCTTTTCAGCCCATCGTGGCAACTCCCATTGAGCTGTATGAAAAGGGAGGAGATACTGCCTGCAGCTACATCTCCTGCCAGGTGCAGTCAGTGGAAATAAATGAGAGGTGAGGCTGGGCTATGACGTAAGGGACGGCACCAAGGCGTTCTTCTAACCTGTGTAAAAGGCTGTGAAAGTCACTTAGTCATGGTGATATTTTACATCATTTGCTGGATGCGGGGGAGAGGTTCCTAAAAAAAAATAATATATATATATGTATATATCCTGGTAGAGAAAAACTGGAAAATTGAAGACCAAATGACTGAGTGAGACCTGGCACTGCAGGGAGGCCTGTCGGGGCAGTCTGTGCCCAGTGCCCCCTTCCCCAGCGCATCTCCTGGCACCAAGGCTCTTGCATTGGGAGAGAGGATGCCTGACAAGCCCGTCATCAGCTTGTGTTTTCACAAATCTGGCTGGAATTTACGTCTGAAACAGGAGCTGCGACTTTGTAGCCCCTCATTCCGCCCAGCCAGATGGAATCTGTAGCTCTAAGTGGTTTTGTTCAAGTTCTTTGTCCAGGAAGTTTCAGGGCAATAAAGATTTGATCTCTAGGTGCTAAACCTTCTTGTTAATTGGGAGTTGACCTCAGAAAACCAGGCCATCAGTTTGACTCTTTCAGGTGGGAGTGTTTAGGTTATGCAATACAGCCAGCCTTTCAGTCCCTGGCAATCCTTGGAGCCTTTTGGATCCTGAGCCAAAATTTGTAATTTAGATCTATGTTGGCAGTGTACTAAGCCAGAATTCCAGAACCCAAGATTGGTACTTGAAAGAGCTGAGCTTTGATCATCAGTGTAGCTTATCAGGTCTGATTTATTCACAAATACTAGAATATGTTAGTCTGGATTAGCTAGATGAAGGTATCCCAGACAAGGGCATTGCTCTTTAGAATACAAGAAAGGTCTTCAGTTCAGCAACAACCCCTCATGCACTCAGAAGAAATGTAGGCATTGTTACCCTGAGGTTTACAGTATTTACAATTCTTCATGTTGCGGCTGGGTGCCTGAAAATCCTCTGCATCTTCCTCGGGTGTACACCCACAGCTCTGGTTCGCTTGATGGCTGGCTGCACTTCTTCAAACAGACAGAGAGGTCACTGCACAGCAACAAAAAGCCTTTTTATCTCTGATGTTACGTGCACCAGTTCGGCTTACCTAAAGCCCTGCCAGTGCGGGGGTGTGAGGGTGTCAGGCTGCCCTGCAACTACTACGTTTTCAGGAAAAACAGGACTGGAATTGCCAAGATAAGAACTTCGAAGCAAGGTGCTGCCCAAAGCTGCAGCCACATTTTATTCTCAGTATCCTTATAGACATCCATGTAACTAGAAGAACTATGGTAGAAAGGCCTGCTCCTCTGTTAGGTCTGCTGGCATCCAGCATTTCACTAATGTGCTGAATGGTGGAATAGAGGGTGCATTCGTTAAAGTTATAGACATCACTAGGTTGGGAAGGACCACAGGTGTATTGGAGATTGAGATTAGAATTAAAAAAATGATCTTGACACACTGGACAAATGGCCTGAATTGTTAGAAGGCACTTGGACCAGGCCCGTAGGTCAATGAGCAGTCAAACAAATTTACTAAAGGAAAATCTGTTGAAGGCTTTTAAACACAAAGGTGCAACAAGAGGTTCAGGCAAGCTCTGAGCCACACGCTGCTAGAAGCTGGGAGGGTGTACGGAGGAAGTGCTGCCTTATACTGGCCCTGGTCCTCTGCTTCTCCCTAGGCTTCTGCTGCTGGCAAGTGCCAGGGGACGCTGAGCTGATGCTGCACTCCATACAGCTGCTCTGATGTCACGCTCTTGAGCGCAGAGCAGAAATGATCTGCTACAGACACAGCACAGAGAACTGGGCCGAAGTTCTGCAGAAAAGATCTGGGGTACTGGCAGATCCAAAGCTGAAACAGAATCACAGAATCATAGAAACGTTTAGGTTGGAAAAGACCTTTAAGATCATCGAGTCCAACCATTGACCTAGCACTGCCAAGTCCACCACTAAACCATGGCCCTGAGCGCCACATCTACACATCTTTTAAATACATCCGGGGATGGTGACTCAACCACTTCCCTGGGCAGCCTGTTCCAGTGCTTGACAACCCTTTTGGTGAAGAATTTTTTCTTAATATCATCTGTCTTACCTGTTTTAAGGAAAGCCCACGCCGTATTGGAATATATAAGTGGTGATGTTATGTGTAAGGAACTTCTGCTGTCTTAAAGACACGAGGGGCTGAGCTCTGTTCAGTGCTGCTAATACCTCCTGGAGCACTGACCCCAGCTTTAGCAATGCTCTTTGAAAAAGGTGTGGACTAATTGGCAAGGGTTCAGAAGAGCAGCGGGAATGAGTGGAAGCAATATGAGTTGCTTTATTTTGCTGCAAGGGAATTTTAGATTAGGCATTGGGAATGCTTTCCAGTACTGTCAGTAGAGAAGCAAGAAATAGGCTGTCTACCTAGTTCTCTGTCCCTGCAGGGTTTTTTTTGGACAGACTGCCTCTAGGTCCTTTCTAGCACTATTCTGGGTCACCAGAGATTCTCAGATGAACTGCGTGCTGTCATTTACACCTGTTTAGACTGGTTACACAATTGGGATAAAAATAATATCCTCATATCCCTATTCAGAATGAACAAGAGGGTTTGGAACAGGGATGTTGCCAGAGAGGAATGTGTTTGTTGTCCTGCATGGCAAGATGGCTCTGCGTGGAAATCAAGTGTGCGCAGAGGGAGAAGCATTCAGGTTCAGCAATGCCCAGAGCTTTAATCCTGGTATCCTATTTAAATACGACGGGGTACAGTCCTTTGACTCAGATTAGAGGTATGCTGCAGAAAGGGCTCCTTCCATGCCAAACCTCAGGAAAAGGTGAGCAGGGATTTAACTACTTGCACTTGCCGGGACTCTGCTTAATCTGCAGGCAGCGAGCCTGGATCTCTCTGCAGAGAGGTCTGTTCTTACAGCAGAGTGGAAGATTTAGAAATTCATCCACCAAAAAAAAAAAAAAAAAAAAAAAAACCCAACAAAAAAAAAGAATCAGTGCACACCTGGCTGGTTCAATTGCTTTGCAAAGAATGAGGGTGGAATTCATCCTATTTAACCTCCACAGTAGAGACGGCTCACCACAAGATCCCTTTGTTAAGTGAGCTGAATCTGACTTCTCATGGAGCAGCAGGACCTGCTACATACGGGAAGGGGAGCTGGTAGTGTGGGTGGTGGCAATGCAGGCAGGGGCAGCGTCCTCCCCGCAAGGGCTCAGTCCCACAGTGTCCCAGCAAGGCCAGCGGAGTGGGACCAAGGTCCAAAGTCAAGCCAGAGCTGAGACAAGCAAGATACAGGGCCATGCCCAGCATGGCTGCAGCCTAATGCAGGCAGGGAGCGAGAGAAGGGCCTGAGCGCACACACAGCTGCTGAGACTGGGGGGAAGAGGGTCCTGGCGAGGCTGCTCACGGCTCCGTCCCACACCGCAGCTGGTTTTACTGCAACTTGAGCCAAGGTTACAACTTCTATCCACAGACACCCCTCTGAAGTTGAACAGCTTTTTTCTAAGGCCAGCTGACCTCTCTGCCTAATTTTCTCCCTGAAGACGTTGAGCTGAACTGTATCCTCAGTTATCTTAGCGATCCCCATAGAGAAGACTCAAAGAAGACTTTGTCCCCGCTAGATCTCTGTGCTGGCCCGCCAGATGGAAGACTTTCTACTTATTTGGGTGCCTGTGACATACGGAGACAACCCACTAGATGGCGGGACAGGAGCTGGCAGATGGCAAGCAGGGCTCCGCTCACCTTGTAGGAAGCCAGAGCCTTTTCCACTGGTGTTGGTGTCATTCCCATATCACTGGCAATGCCTCAATACCAGCGCAAGAAAAATTTGATCTTGGGACTGTAACTGATACAGCCTCCCTGGGCTCCTGGCCGGTCGGGTGCTGCACACAAATACCATTCTCTCCAGATAATTAGCATCCCCATGTGATGAGCTTGGGTGTATTGAATTTTTAACCATTAGAGGGGCTAATCCTGCCATGCTAAACTCACTCGGTTACCATTTTTCAAAATGGCATTTGCTTCACAAATGTTTTGAAGCCTGAAATAGAGTTCTGCCATTTTAATCCATGCTTTTTAGTTCATTGTTATGCGGTGTGAGCTCCCAGTCTTGTTGATAGAGAAATAATCATCAGAGCGCACAGCATTGTAATGGTGTTACTCCTAAAATTCTGGCACTGGATTTGCCAGCAGGTAATAAATAAGGAACACACCAGTTACATTTATAAAGCAAACCTTGCTGCAGATGCTCCAGGAGAATGGCAGAAATAAAGGTGGCATTATAGGGAAATGGGTAGATCAACCTTTTGGTCTCCCAGTTGTGCAAAGCATCACTCTAAAATGCTGTAGGGAAAAGCAGGCAACAGGACTAAAGGCTGCATTTTGGAAAACAGCTTCCTGAATGGCAATCCAGTAACTTGAGTTCATAACACTTGTCAGCAGCGAAAACAAACCTGCTATTATTTTCAAAGATCCCAAGACAGATTTGTTACTTGTTCTTTTCTGATAAGGATTGTGTGTCGACTGTATTCCCTCTTTCTGTGAAAATCAAAAAGGGACCTGAGCGACAAAGGATATTTCGGAGGATTATGAGATATCGCCCAGCTTCTGAGTGATTTTGAATTTCTCTGGTTTATATCACATTAGAAGGGTACGGCAGTACTGTAGGAGATACTATGAAATGGGGAATTTTAATGGAAGGATGGTAGAAGAAGCTCTTTGCAAACTGTCCCCCACAAACGTGCCCTGAGAAAATATGGGCTGATCTGTTTATCTCTCTGTGAGATGGCTGATAATCTTAGGCACTTTAAGATTAGGGTAGGAAAGGACCTTGAGAGGTCAATCAGCAAGTCTCCTTGCATCAGGAGGATTAGTTAGGCATGCAACGCTCTGGTTTGTCCACCTTGTTTTTCACATCTCCTGATGATGGAGATTTCCAGCCTCCTCTGCAGAACATTTACTGAAAAAAGGGGCCGGGGGCTGGGTCCTCCCATTCCCCTGTCAGCATTGTAAGTATCGGATGGATCATAACCTGTATTAAAGTGGATTTGGGGGTCTGTCTGATGCTCAGATCCTTATGGAGCTCAGCCTGCCTCATTCTACGTGGGCACTTGGCTGCATAGTTTCCATATTTATCTGAAAAATTGCTGTACTGGTTGTCAGTGCTTTCACACAGGATGAACCAGGACGTTCCTCACTGTTTTGTTCCTTCACTGGGCCAGTGGGCACATGGAAGTCTGCCTGCAGGGCTCTGATGCTGTAGGTGGAGAGGAGAAATGGAGGAACCAGCCCATCTCATGTATTTCTCCCAAGAAGCTTTACATATAAAAAGCAGTTTAGCTAATGAATACCATTCAGGGGAGAGTTGCCTGAAGCGATAATAGATACTTCTGTGAAAATGTAAGAGCAGTTCTCAGTGCTGATCAGAAGACTAAACTGTTAATGAAATTTTAAGAAAGAAATAGAGAGGAAAACCAGAAACATCCCTGCCATATATATGTCTGTACACACACATGCACAGAGTGAATATCTATATACATACATACACATTTTGTATATGACTGTCATATGCCCAAATGTCAAATGCCATGTGCAGTTCTGGCCTCCCCGTGTCAAAAGGGTATGATAAAAGTAGTAACAGTACCAAGAGAGGCAAGGAGCAAAATAATAAACTGGAATATGACACACCAGCTTTAAAAAGAGGTATCTGGGGTGGTGGGTGTGATGGCTGTCTTTGAAATTAACAGCAGCATTGAAAAAGTTTAAAAAGGTCAATTATTCACTGCCTGTCAGCATACAGGAACTCTGGGAACATCAAGAAAATGATGCGGTGACAGGTTCAGAAAAGACAAAAGAAGGCTCCTTCTAACACCCTGTGTGTAGTTATGCTGTGGAACTTAACTGCTCCAGGATGCTGTGGGTGCCAAAGGTTTAGATTCTTGCAAAAGCAATTAGAAAGAGTCATGGAAAAAATGAAGAAAGGGCTAATAAGCACTTCTGGCTCAGGAGGAAGCCCTTCAGCCAAGGAATGCTGGGTGCCAGAGAATTTAACACTGAAATGTTACCTTTCTCTGCAGAGATTTATAAGTTTTGCAGGATAAAGGATTTGGAAGAGATCTCCTGTATCCTTGAATCCCCTTTATTAACTTATCAATCATGTGCAGGCTCAGGGAGGGACATTTCTAGGAAGGAAGAGGGAGCAAGAAGATCGCGAGGTGGCTAGGGAATCATCTCCGGCTGTTTCTCTGGCCCGAAATAACACTTGGCGAGCTGTGGGGCCACACCGAGGTGAGGGAGGACCGCTGCCCGCTCTGCCTCACCAGCTCCCAGCTATGCTAATTGCATTTGCTGCCACCCTGAGCATTTTTCCTGGTCTAATTTTGCTGTCTCACAGCTCTGACCTGATTTTGACATTTGAAAGAGCAAGTAAAACCCTCACGTGTGTCAGGTGGTTTAGCTGCCGTCAGCTTCCTTACTGTTTAGTGACTGTGCCCAAATGTCCAGCCAAGGCGGTGTTGGATATCCCTGGGTAAGCAAAGGATTACGGAGGTGCTGCGAGGTCAGGCTGCTTTGTTTCAGCCGTGCCAAGAAATCATGTCCACAGGCCCCCTCCGTCTGTCTTATTTCTCAGTTGTTCTGCAACGTGGTCTAGTCCTGCATTCCGCTCCCTGTGGCTCACTGGGCATTAAATGACAGCAAATTTCCCATCTGGGACATATGTGCACACCTCAACCCACAAACATTTACATGTGCGCGCGCGAGCAAAGTGCGTCGGGAGCTAGAAAAGACATATGTGCACATCCAAAGTCGAGCGTACGTATTTTTCTGTTGTGAATGAAAACCACTGCGGCCACGATGCGCACAGTGCCTGTTAGGTTTGGTTTTGTTATTTTTTTCCTAAAAGGTTATGCCGTCCTTCGGTTCTGAAAAGCTCAACGGCGTGGGCAGGGACACAGTATGCACCTGGGAGTGAAAAAAGAAACTCCTGTGTGCCAAAACTGGTGTTTACAGCCACTCGGCTCCACGACAGCAGTCAGTGCATAACCCTCCGGTCTCAGATCCTCCATGCATGAAATGAGGGTAGTAATGTTTATGCACCTACTGTGAGGGTTGATAGAACAAATCATTATTACTCTATGGGGATAGGAAATCAGGAAGAAATCCCATTGAAATAATTAATATATGCAGGAGCAAGTGAACGTGGAGAAAAGAAGGCGGCTCGGGGGCATATGCTCTTATAGCACGAAGCAAATGATTCTCCCCTGAGAACAGCATGAATATGGAAACCATGCAATGGACACACTATGCCGAACATCAAGTGTATGTAAATTACTCTGCGTGTCTTTTTGGTGCATTTCCTCACCATTCACAAATGGTTTTGTGCTGAACATCCAAGAGAGAAGCTGAGGAGTTGGTTTTGGTTACAGCGGGTGTTGCAGACCCAGGGTAAGAGCGTGCAGGGTGCGATGTGCTGGTGCTGCCCAGAGCTGTGGTTGGCCCCGAAACAGCAGGATAGAAATCGGCCTCTGCTTTCAAACTCCTCTGCAGCAAGGCAGAGGGTGCGAGCCCCAGCCAGGCACTTAAAGAGCAACACCATGGAAATGGGGACAGTTTTTCTTTCTTTCTATTAATCTGAGTTTATTATCTACTCCTTTGGATTTCTGCTGGTGGCCAGAGCTATTTAAAGACTTGGCTTTTATCCAAAGCCCACGCTCCGTGCTTCATATAAGAAATACAGACAGAAAAAAAAGCAAATTCTCCATGAGTTCATCGAACAGTTCTGCCGCTGCACGCAGTCTTGACTTATAAGCAAGTTGCTTCCCTGAGGGTCAGCTTTGCCAGAGGAACAACCTGACCGCTTGTAGGTGTAACGTGTCTGTACTACTTGGAGTTTCACCTAGGCAGGCAGAGGCTCGGGGCAGCGAGTTTTACTTGCAATTCTTTTTTTTTTTTTTTTTTGAGGGTTTCACATGAAAAGTATGAACACAAAGGCTGGATCTTCTGATTGTTGTGGCCCACTGAAAATTAAAGGCCATGAAAATTCTTCTTCATCCTTCCCTTGATTTCTGATTATATTCTCCATTCCTGAAAACAACCGTGACAGTTGGTAGATACATTCACCAAATGTGTTTATTCATTCATAGCTTCTCTTTTGGTTTAACGCAGTTGTGACAAATAATTGCGTATTTCCATAGGTAGGGAAACAAAACTATGGAGATCATGGATATTCAAGAAGGACTGCAAGAACCCGAGATCTTGCCGTGATAAAATATTTCAATGGTGCTGATGCAGGAGATTGGTCTTCAGAGAGCTACAGGGTTTGTTTTCACAGTGTGGCATTTGGCCTTGCATCCCCAAATTACAAAATGTTAACCCTGAAAGAGAAGTATGAAAAAGGGCTGGGTTTTGGACTGACAGCTGGAAAGCGTCATCTCCCAGCCCTGCTGGAGCAGTGCCGCTTTCTAGGCTGTTCGGGGCTAAGCTTGTAAATCTGTATTTAGGAACCAAAGTAATTTTCTTCTGATTCTCAGAGGAGGTGGGAGCTTCCTGTGATGCCCAGGTCTTGCTCATGGCACTCAATTTGGGCTTCCATCTTTTGGTTTCAGTCCCTTTATTCATAAAGTGTGCCCGTGGGCAGTAACTCTGACCATACAGAAGTAAGCCTGAAGACAGCTCAGAGGTGCCGTATGTGGGATGAGATCCTTTTAAAGCCTCGAGGAAGAAGGCCGAGTATTACAAAGCATGTAAGAATTGCACCCCCTCACTCAAGCCCAGTTGCAGAGAGGTGAACAGCAGCAGGCATTGCTCCAGCCTCTTTTCACTATCAGTGCAATTTCAGTCGTATTCAGAATTTTGAAGTCCTTTATTTGCCCTTTTATACCATTAATATGAAGGACCTACTAGCTTAAAAACTGTAACTAGGAGTAGTTATGGATTTGCCAGGCATAAAGGGGAGACAGAGAGACTTGTGCTATCCCCCCAGTATTTCAACAATACTGTTATCATCCATATACCTATCTGAAAGAATTAAAAATTATATTCACATGCATACAATGTTAAGTACCCTTAGCTAATAAATAATGTTTTATATGAAAAATATGAAAGCTACAGACTGCATGTACTGCACACATGGACTTGCATATATAACTCATGGGGAACATACTGCTGATGAGATAACTTTAGTTCTGTAATGCAAATGTCCAGTAGAAATCTGAGAGGCAAAGACCGTTGAATATACGTGTTCCGGTTTTGTCTGGTGTGTTGTACAGCAGTGATATTAAGATGACTGGAGTTGTTACATTTTTTAATCGTGTAGTTTGCAAGACGAGAGCTGTGATTTACAATGCAATGTTTTATTTTCCATCCTCTGGCAAGTGACACCATGGCTTTATTTTGACTTAGTTCAAACACAAGTTCTTGTGTTAATAGTGTATGGTAAGAGGAAACGAAGCCAAACACTGAAGACGTGCAAAGTTTTAGGTACAATTCTTTTATGATTTCCCGCTTGTTTTTCAATGCTTACTCAGCAAGGATGTGCATTTGAGCATTTTTAAACCAAGAAAAAGGATGGTCTGAATTATTACTGTGTATGAACACAGTTGGCATAATATTTTAGCTGATGCATCACCATTATTGCCACTGTTATTAATTAACATGTTGAATGTATTAAGGCATAGCAAGTTTGTATTCCGTAGACAAGGTTTGTGTTAACAATTGTTTGTGAATAATTAGAGCTGATATAAAATACAGAGCTATATTACCAAAAGTCATGATTTGCTACATTTGCTACAGGATCTTATGCATTCTCTACAAATATATAAACAGCTTTCATTTGCACTAGTCTTCCTAGTTTTCTTGTGATCACGCATCTATTTTGCAAGTGCTGTATTTTTTTTCTCTTTGTATTGCTTGCAGTACCTCAGACATGAAGCTGTTAACGCAATTACGGAAGTGTAAAGCAGAAAGCAAAAGACTTACTTTTTAACACACTGGTGCAGAGTGACCCCACAGTAAGGTCACACTGCTTTTGCTGGCTCCTGCCTGTGGTCAGGAGAGGTCTCTGGGAGCTGGTTTTGGAACCTGGCACAAACTTGCTCTGTCACGCGCTACTCGGGGGAAAAGTTCAGATGTTCAAATCTGGGCTCAAAACACCAGCAGCGAGAGCTGAGATGCAGTTCTGAGAGTGCAGATTTATTATATGTTTTTACCTGTCCTACAGAGCTCCTGACTGCCCTTTTGCCCTTTTAAAGATCAAGTTTGCAAGCACCTCTTCAAGTATGAAGTAAGGTTGGGAGTGGGGTGGAGAGTATCTATATCTGGGTATGTGGCATTCAGTGACGGCAAACATTTCAGTCTACGCTTGAGAAGATTTTAAAATTGAGACATACTGGAGCCACAATGGACCAATGCATTAGTATGATATAAAACCAGCCCCTCTCCGTCATCAAAAATTCAAAGTGGCGACTATTAGGCCCTGCCACCTTTGACTCCTCACCCCAATGACCACAGGCAACTAGAATCAACACAGCAAAGCCCATCTGAGCTCAGAGCAATATTTGTACATACATCTCTGTATTTACAGTACAATAGAATCATAGAATCATAGAATCATTAAGGTTGGAAAAGACCTCTAGGATCATCAAGTCCAACCATCAACCCAACACCACCAGGCCTCCTAAACCATGCCTTGAAGCTCCACGTCTACATGTTTTTTGAACTCCTCCAGGGATGGTGACTCCACCACTTCTCTGGGCAGCCTGTTCCAGTGCCTGACCACTGTCTCAGTGAAGAAGTTTTTCCTAATATCCAATCTAAACCTCCCCTGGCGCAGCTTGAGGCCATTTCCTCTTGTCCGAAATACTTAATGTCCGTGTCCCGGCACGTCTTTAGGT
The DNA here is from genome assembly GCA_031468815.1 of Morus bassanus. Lineage (NCBI taxonomy): Eukaryota > Metazoa > Chordata > Aves > Suliformes > Sulidae > Morus > Morus bassanus. The sequence goes on along the minus strand of CM062568.1, from coordinate 32,835,547 downwards.
TTAATGTATACTAGAGAGGATCATCTGCTCTGTAAATTCAGCTGCACCTTTCGCAGCAGCACCTTAAGCGCTAGTGCACGTGAAGTATTTTAACATTACCCTGTTTAGCCTAATATTTGGAGATGTGAGGTTAGACCCTCGGTTTAGGATGAGCAGTTGTTAGCATCCTGAAGAAAATCTGGAGGGCATATTTTCCTCTTGATTTTCATTCAAGACTTTTTTTCCCATTTTTACCTCCAAAACTTAAGCCCTGAGAACTTTACAAAATAACAATCGGGCTCCCACCACTGCACTCTGAAATCAAAGCTCTGGCTTTCCAAGCACTTTCACAGTACATTCCTCGCAAGGCTAAGAGAGATCAGCTAAAACTTGGAGGTAAACCTAGGTCCATTTAATGAGCCTACCATTTATTAACATTTACATTGCCAGTGGTTTCAGTGCATTTGAAGTAAGTGAAATGGGGAAAGAAAAGGGGAAAGAAAAGGAGAAAGAAGTGAATGTCAGTGAGAAGCTCTAGGGCCTGATGCCATTGCCACTAGTCAGCAAACGGCAAATGCCCCCAAACCCGGCAAATGTGCTCCAGGGTTGCTGAAACTGCTGGGAGAGCGAGCACTGGATGAGGGGAAGAATCTTGTGGCCTGTCTGAACAATTGTTTTCTGGAGAACTGGTGTATTTTGCAGTGGATTTAGAAGAATTAAAAAGAAAAAAAGCTGTTCAGCTGAGCTTTCTGGGTAAACTGATTTTGACCAAGAATGTTGTTTATGGAAATGCAAAAATGCTCTCATTGTTTCTAACGTGAAACAGCAAAATAAAAAATCTGTGGCACAGGCAGAACAGCTTTGATCGTACAAGTCCCAATTCTGATTTCTCCTGCTACAAGAAGTGCTGCACTTGTGACAGAGTGCCAAGTATTCCGTTCCTAATGCTGTCTTCCTGCAACACGTAAAGGAAGTTCTGAAGGTCTCACTGCTGCTGCAGCTCTGTCTCGTATTGCTGTTGGTAGGGCATCACGGCACAGCGCACAGCTGCTGCAGTGGCTACTCCGACTTAAGTAAAGTCTTGGAACCATTTCTGGGCAGGTATCCAGAAGCCAGTGTCTGGCTAAGCTTAGAGGGCTTTTCAGACACAACTAGTCTGATACCTGACACCCTTGAATTTAGCTGTGTTAACATTTAAATCAAGGAGACTGACACAGAGCTATGTGTAAACACTCAGTCAGCTCAGTTTGGGAGCTATATCCTTCTGCAGCATTGACGCAGGCAGTGGTTAAACTATGATCTTTTTTCTGATTAGAGGCTTGCTGAGCTAATTGAATGAGCTCTGTTCAGATAAACCAGATGGAGCTGCAAAAGTCTGCAGACCACCGTGATTTTTCCCCACCTAGTCTTTAAACACACCATTTAAATGCCTCTACGAGGTGCCAGAGAGTACGGGGAGAGTAAGGTGATCTATATTGTACATTTCATTGCTTACTCTTTGCGCCTCTCCCGTTCCTTTCAGATGCTGTACACTGGTTGATCAAAAGCCATCTTCTGGGGTTCCCCTGCTTCTGGAACTGCTTCTGTACTCCAAGGTTTTAGAAATACAGAGCATCCTGTTTATCATCTCCAAAATTCAGTGTTACAGTGGAGTCTGCAGTGACAATCAACATCAGAAAAAGTGCTGTCATCTGCATATTACTGAGAAGCATTTGAAAGAAAGTTGTGGAGCCTCTATATTTACCACATTTTCATACACATAAAATTACATCCATTATAGAAGCCTTTCAGGTAGGGCCTGTAGTTTAAGATATAAAAATAATAAAAGTAGTGGATGTGCGTCTTTTGGAACCACATAAAATCCAGGATGTGTCAGAGCTACAGAGGCTGGGCTAGTTTCCCATAAAATTTACAGATATTACAAACCCCCAAGGTTTAACTCCATCCAGGGAGAAGTATATAATCTATTGCTAAGTCCTGCTCTCCAAGCAGCCTGAAGGATGGCCACGATGGGTCTCCTGAGGTGTGACTATGTGGTGCTGTGGCCTTCCAAGGTCCCTCAAGATCTCCTCCAGGAAATTCAGCTCCACCTCCAGCCACTTTCCTTGGAACATTTTGGCTCTCAGACTGCTCAAGGTGTCAGAAGTAGCTTTCACCAGTAGCCCCTTCCTCTGGAACAAGCTACCTAAATGCCTTAATCCTCACGCCAACTATTACAGAACTGGCAGACCATTTGTTTTCAAAAGATCACTTGTTCCTTTCACTTACAAAAAACCTCGTCACTTCAGACAGTCTAACACCAGTAAAAGCTTCTGCACAATTTATACATGCCTGTTCTCCTCATGTCTCTTGTCTCAGCCTTCATTTGCACTATCTTCTCTTGTTCATCTGTGTCCCTATTAATTGCTGTTTTGTCTTTCTCCTCCCTGTCTTCTTGCTGGCTTCGCATTTGAAATGAAAAGCAATGAAATTTGTAGGCTAGTTCTTTGATTCTACAGGACTGGATTCCCTATGGCCTTAGAGCTGAAACAAGGTCAACTCATCTCCTGCATGAATTAGACTCTGTATTTTTAGCTGTACTGTAGGAGTCCATCCAAAGTCCTTAGATGAGGTTTTACACATGTTCCCGCCGGCAGCCTGCAGGCTGCAAGGTGGCTCTGCCTTGTTTGCAGTCTCTGCACTCTGACCTTGAAGCAGGTCAGAAAAAGTTGTTCGGGCACTGTGTGAAGTCTGGTGGTTAATGCCACCTCCTGCTCACACTGCAAGCCAGACAGGAGGCCAGAGGTATTAGGATGTGGCGTTAAAGGCAGGGCACATAGTGCAACCCCTCAAACACTTTTGCTGTGCCAGGTACTTGTGGCTAAGTCCTGTGAATGAGTGTTGAGTCATTCTAATAGGTCGATGCTTCCAAAAAGGCTGAACCCACTGCAAGGCACGCACTCCTGCTGCCTCTGTTACACAGGTGCTGGTGCCAACGTGAAGCCAGTTCAGTTCCATCAGCTGGCAAAAGCCTAGGTTTTGATGGGCGCATTCTGTAAACTCAGTGAGTTGAACCTGCTCGCGAGTCAGATGAGCGCTATCACCAGCATGAGCCAAGGGCCAGATCTGTGTCTGGGAATGGGAGGGGGATGTAGGGAGGTAAGGGAGCGTTCTCCTTATTGGCAATTAGCTGCCATGTCAGTGCTGCCATGTTGCAGAATACCCTTGTTGCAGGTGCAAGGCATGTTGCTGCGCTCACCGGTGCTGCCACCTCAGGCATGACAGTGTCCAAAAGCTGGTATCCACTGAACCCTGTGTAGGGAAGCACAACCATGGAAGATGGAGGGAGGTGTTTGAACACGTCAGCTGTCAGGTTTCCCCAGAAGCCCAGGGTGTCTGTCATGGCAGTCTGTGCCTGTTCAGCCCCTGGAAGACCACTGCCTTCCCGCTCTGTCAGGCTTTTCTCCTGGAAGTGAGTGGAGATGTGAACTCCTACCTGTGGCTGCTCCTTTGCAGGAGTTTGACACCGGCAGGGAATCCCAGTGCACACTAAAACATCCTGAGTGACTTGTCCAAGATGTGTTTTTCGTGACAGATGACTACCATGAGGACAAAATCCTACGGCTGTTTTCCCCTGCTGTGCAGAGTAACCCATCTTGCTCAAGGTTAACAGCAATCAGCTCATCTAGGCCAAACACACTGTTAGTTCTGGGACCCTGGTGTTGTCATGCTGTGAATCAGCAGGCCTGCAAAGCAAGTACTCCTTCAGAAAGCATCCTGCCTTTTCAAAACATTTTAATTTAAAAAAAAAAAAGTGATGTTACTTAAATGCTTCATTTTACAAAATTTTGTACAGTACATTTTTAAATTTAAATTTAAATTTTAAAATTTTAAAATTTAAAAAGAAGGACATGGTATTCAAACGCTGTTAGGAAAAGCTGGGTTACCCAAAGCCAGACTGTTGTGAACAGAAGAAAAGCCGGATTATTTGGGTAGTGATTTAATGCAAAGTATTCTATAGACAGTCTGGGAAAATGATCAAAACTTGGGAATCAGGAGAGAGAATAGTGAGGCTCCTTTAAACAGTAACAGCACTGGAAGTTTGAAATTTTCCTACATAGGCATTTCTGTGGTTTGATCAACCTAAATCCTGTATTGTGAAGGGCACGGCTTGGGGTCACCGGCTGCCACGTCTCACAGTCCATTGTCTTGCACCAGTCACATTTCTGTCACTGTAGAACTACTTCAACTGCAACGCTGCTTTCACAGGATAGTCAAGTGCAAATGTGTATCTCCCCCAGCAGATGCTTCCTACTACCCCTGGATATTGAGAACTGCCAAGTAAGGGGCGTACTTAAAGTGGTAGAAAACACACCATATGTATTCTTTGGTATCACACCGACCTCTCTGTCCTTCATTCAACATTGAATCATCTCCTCTTGTGAAGAAGGTTAGGCCACATCTTGCACTACCTGCTACGGGGGTTTTAGTAGGGCGTAGAAACATGTTTGCTTTTCTTTGCGTTGCATCTACTAGCATTCAAATTGGCATCATTTCTTCCAGCTGCTACTTGTTTAGCTGCAGTGCCATGTTGGACAAAAGCCTCTGTGAAGCAATTGTGACTGATCTTTATTTGGCAAGCAGTCAGAGGACAACAGCCTACTTCTCAGATTGCCTGTTGAGGTTGGAAAGTATTGTATAGGGATCGAAAAGCCTCTGTAGCGCCTTGCTATTTGAGAATCTTTAACAGCTTTTCATTTGCTCGTTCAAAATAACATCAGATTGAACACCGTGACACACACAGGAATTATTATCTCTGTAGGGAGTCTCAGAAATGAAGAGAAATCAATTTCCCAGGGCCCGCTGGAAGATTGCAACATTTTCAGAAAATTTTGTCTGGATTACAGGTTTACATTTACTAGAATTGCCTTGCTGGGAACTCATGCTGTATGGCTCCCTGTCCACTCAGAGCCCAGAACTATCCTCAGTTCCTTCACCCTCTACACATGAAAAGCAAATAACATGATCCTTTTTTATCCACCAGACTAGGATACAATAAAGACCTTTGTCTCTTGCCAATGCCAGAGCCCAAATCAGATTATCAAAAAACATTAACAAAAAGGCTATGAAATAGCATTTACTGTCATTCCTGCTTTCACTTTCCTTTCTCCTTGAACTCTGCACAGCAGAGTCTGTTACTAAGTTAGAAACTGTAAGATGTGTTGTCATTGTATGCCTGTATTGCATATGCTAGAAGCTGAAGCAGGAAATGTCACTGAATTAGAGAAAAAAGGGCTGGAAAGGTCCTTGAGAGTCCATCCCTACACCTGGGCTCGATCATCCAGACTGAAACTACTCCTGAGAAACAGCTGCTTAACAGTTTTTAAAAGCTTGTGATGACGAAGGCACTGCAAGCTCCCCAGTCAATCTCATCTAGCACTGTCCATACCACTAGAAAGTCTGTTCTAATGTCTAATACAAGTGGTGGGGAACAAATAAATCCTTTCCTCTGTATGGCCACCTTTCAGTCTTGATGGTTATGTTATCCTCAATCTTTTTTAAAATAAAGAAGTCTACCTCTTTCAATCTTTCCTTGCAGATCATGTTTTGTATCCCTGGCCTTATTCTCCTAACTCCTCTCTGCAGCCCTCCTGAAATGCATCACACGTAGCTGGACGTGATGCTCCAGCTGAGGCTTTGCCCCCGGAAAACACAATGGAAGGACTATTTAATACGTCCTATATTTTTACACGTGCCAATAAACGTTGAGTGTTTATTTTTTTCCAACGAAGTCATCTACTGTATTGCTGAGGGTCAGATGAACTCCTTCTCAGACAGAAAGTGCAACCACCAGAGATGAGAAGGCTGTGCCAGGGCAGGGAGCGGTTGACTCCCATATGCCAGTCTCGCTTTCATCGTGCAGCCAGTGGGATATGAACAAAGCAAACGAATTATGAAGGTTTCCAAGGGACAAAGGAAACTCTCCAGTAGTTACAACTAGTGACAAAACGACAAGGCAGTTAGAATAATGCCTGTAACCATCTGGGTCACTCACTAACCATTCAATTAAGCAGCAGGGCACTAGGCAAAACTGTCTTCACCACTGCCGAGACCAGAAGAGAAACGATTTTCCATTTTAAGTAGCAGTGGAAATAGTGAAACAAGAATCAATGCACAAAAAGCAGAGCTCTCTGGTAGAATTGTTTGAGGGTGGCCCTCTTTTGATTAAAAAAGAAACGCAAAAAATACGTGAGGAAACTCAGGAGCAATAAGGTGAGGGGTCTGGGAACTAACTAATTAAACCTCAGCCCTACATAGCCCAGCAGGAAAGAACTGGCTTTTGGACAAATCTGTTGTAAGACTGTGTAACCAGTAGCACACCAGTAGCACATGGATCTTTCAGAGACATGTGAAAAGATGCTGAGCACCAAAGTCAACTACTGATATGGCACTGATGTCAGGCTCAAGGCAGCTTGCCAAAAATAGTCTATTGGCCGCTGATGAAAGCATTACGTTACCTCGTAGCATGAATCAGGTTGAAAACACAAGAAAAGGGGTTATTCAGAGGATCCATCCAAGTCACTAGAAGTAACAAAAGTTAGCCTGAATTCCTCTTTATTTAGAAGTACATGGTTGAGTACTAACAGGTACTTAGGAAATGTGATCACGCGCAAGCTGAAATGTGTGAGCAGGAACCGGTTTGCATCAGAGATAATAAAAACCGGCTGCCTGCGGAAAGAGCTGGCCAAACTGCAGGGACAGCTTAAGGTCAAACTGAACTAAAGTCCTTCTTAAAAGCAGATGGAAATTTGGGAAGTTGGAAAACAGAAGTGGCTGCCCTGCAAAGTCCCTCAGCGTTAGAATCAGTCCAAATGATCTCTGTGCAAAAAGAAAGAGAAAGGAGCCATTCAAAGTTTACCTCAAATAAAATTCCTCCCTGCTGCAGATATAAAAGCTGGACAGTAGTAGACAGTTACTAGGAGTTTCAGGAGGGGGTGGGAACATGAGTACCAATTCTGAGGTGTGAGTTTGTACCTACCTCCCGAGAGGCCCATCTGCAAAGACAACTTTGCAACACTGCGATCGCAGCATGAGCTCTGTGGGCTGCCCATGCTGTGACAACTGGAATGTCAAATTTCTGGGAGGTCTGCGATGGATGTGGATGGTTGTAGAGAACTATTTTGACTGTATGAAGCATTTACAGTGTGCAGGGACCCAAATTTTGAATTCCTTATGTTTTATTGACGCATTCATGTAAGGCCATAGCCAGCTTCTTAACAAGAGCTGAATGGGCATTACCCCCTTCCTCTACCAGCCGGTAAGCTTAAATTTAGTTTCTCAGCTGCCAGCCTTGCCCTGAGATTAGCGAGGGGAGCAGTACCGCAGGGTGTCCTGACCTTTCAGGGGTAAGGCATGCCATCCATTCGCGAGGCAGCAGAGTGACAGCGGCAGCAGGGCTGTACTGCGAGGGTAGATCCTACAAACACATGGGGGTAGGTCTTACAAGCACGTCTGGCAGCAATTCAGTCAGAAAGGGAAAGTGCTGAGTTGCCAGAACAGGCTGCCTTTAGGGGCAGAGAAAGCTAATTTCAGCTATTTCACAGGGAGTCCTGGGATCTAAACCAAGGGAATGGAGTAGTTCTAGTTCTCGTCCAGCCGTCCTTGACTGGTCACTGTCGCCTGTACAGGGGCTGAGACCTGCCCTTTCGGACGGCCCCGTGTTCCTCCTCTGGCCAGGCAGCGTGATGGTGGCCACAGCCGATGTCCCGTACCGTGATCCTTCTGGAAGGGCGTTGGATATACATTTACAAAGCAATGTAAAGCTTACACACCGAGCGCATTAATTGCAGCGTTGGTAATGCAAAGAAACATAGTTAGGATTGCACAAAGCTGCATAATAATGATTTTAAAAAATCACCTGTGGAAGTATTTTGTCAAAAATATTCAAGGCGGTATTTTAAAAGAGCAAAATTTAAACCCACCCTGCCCCTTTCTGTTCCTCCACAGAGCGGATATCTAAGGTTCCTGCACCGACCTGAGGAAACTTAACCCGGATATCGCCATGCAGCACAGGCGGCCAAACAACTGTCAACCCAGGGACAAAACCAATGTCGTTACAGTTAACGATGAGGAGAAACCCTGCGGGGTGAGTGACCGGCGCATTCACCGAGGAGCGCTGAAATACCGGACACAGCTGTTCCACCCTCCCCGCGGCGGGTTCGCCAGTGGAAAATACCGCCCTGCCCCGCCAGTCTGCCGAGGCCAGCGGCTGACTGGAAGGACGGGGCGCTTCGTTCCCCGCCCCCCCCCCCCCCCCGCCGGTTTATTACGGGCCGGCTCGGCGTCCCCCTCAAACCAAGCCTCCCCTCACGGCCGCGGGGCCTTTAAGCGCACCCCGTCCGCACCCACTCGGGTCCCCGCCGGCTCGATCCCCTCAGGCGAGCCCGCCTCCCCGCTCCGCGGGGGAACGAGGCGGGGCCCCGCCTTCCCCAACGGCCGGCCCGGCTGAGGAGAGCGGGGCTGGGCTTTATAACCGGCGGGGCGGCGGCGGGTGCGGGAGGACGCGGAGGCCTCGGAGGTGAGGGGGCGGGGGGGGGCGGGGGCGCCGGTGGCTCCTCAGGTGGCGGGGGGCTCCGGGGGGTGCCGCCATTTCGCACCCGGGCCGGTATTTCTGTGTGAGCTTCCCCGGGTGCCATCTCGGAAGGCAGGGACACGTCGCTCCCTTCTCGTTGTGGTGTCCCCCCCCTCCCGAGGCGGGATGCTTCTGGAGCTTCCCTCCAGCTGTTTAAATGGACTGGCAGTGCCCCTCGGGGGGGCACTGCTGCAGGCAATCCCTTTAGGTTGGTTTTCGGCGGGGGTGGGGGGTGTCTTTCACTGGCTTCGGTACCTGTAAGACAGCTGGTATTTTGCAACAACTTCCCACGATGGTTGCTAGCTTTAGCCGTGATTTTTTTTTTTTTCTTCCTTTCTGATGATGCTTCACCGCTTGAATACAAAGTCCGAGCTGTTTGTCTGCAGTGTAATCCGTGCAGTTAGAAAGTAGTGCTTGGATAACTGTCTTATATGTGCATGCTTATATTACAGGTAATAACTTTTTAGGACTAATAACTCATTTAGCATAAACCTTCTGTAACATCCATTTGAAATGGCTAAAACGACTGTAAGCTGGAGTATACTCCGTGCCTAGTATACTGACAATATAGCTAACCAATAAAAAATTTGATATCTGACTTTTAAAGTCTGTTCGCTAACAGGGAAATATCTAAATGTTTAATTGATGCATTCGTTTATGGAACCTGGGCTTTTGATTTTATTTCAGTCATGCCGCCAATTAAAAGCAATCAGGCTTGCTTCTGATTTTTTTGCAAAGACTGTGTGGATGAATCTCTATTAATCTAACCCAGTGTCCTTTAGGTGGAGTATCAACCTCTGTCATCTTACTGACAGTCAGGGAACAACAATGTATATTTGATAAGGATGATTTCTTTCTAGTAAAATTAGAGACCTCAATTTATTCTATAATGAGAGCTGGACTGCGTTTTTAAGTACTTTCCCAGTTAAATTGCCAGTGGAGTTCTAAGGAGATGCTTGCTATTTTTATGACTGTAAGGAAAAAATTCTGAGAAAGAAGCAAAACAAGAAATCAGAAAACAAGACAGCTGAGGTGAAAGGGTAAAGTTGCTGATGTGGTGTTTGGATTTTTTTTTTTTTTTTAAGGTCAGCTCTGCCACTCTGCTTTAATTTCTTCCTGTAAATATGGAAAGCTAGAAGGAAGGATGCAAGGTAGAAATAAGTGGAAAGACTCAGATGGTTGGTTTGGCCTAAATAGCAGGAAAGGAGAGTGGTAAGCCTTTCAGAGGTACAAACCTTGACAGTGCTCTGTAAGGCCTTCACCTTGGGATATGTCAAAGGAACAGTGTGCTATAAAATCTCTATATTAGGGTATTCTATACGTATATCAAAACTTCAGCTAATATTAGTAAATCTGCGTACAAATTGAGAACTGTAATTGGCAGTGCTCGAGAATTACACAGGAAAGCTGAGTCGCCTTCATTGCCTAGGGAGAGTGAAATACAAAACAAACCAAAGTACAGATATATTTTAATCAGTGTTACGGTATTTGTGATAGATGAAAACTTGTTTTAACATGTTGAGGGGAAAAAAGTTATCTGTATTTTCAATTTTGACAAGTTTCTCAAAAGCAAAGATCATGTGTGTGGCTGATAGTGGGGAAATCTGAGCTTGGCTTCGTCTCCATTAATCAAATGATCTGCCATTAATCATGGCAGGACAGGAATATGAGTAACTTGGAGCTGGAAGTGGCCTCCCTCTGGCACAGTGTCATACCCACGTGGCTCTGCTGCTTTCATATTGAGAAGCCAGCATAGCCTGTGGCTCCTGATCTCTGCACTGCAATCTTTTTGGCAATATAGTGGGTGCCCTGACTTGCCTTTTGTTTGGTTTTTTTTACATTAGTGATGCTCTCTGCAGCAGCCTAAAGAGTAAGATGGATTTCTGTGCACTTGGTGGTTGAGTATTTGAAATTGTGTGCTTTGAGCTACTACGGGTTTTGTATTGTATTGAGTGTTGGAAGACCGGAGACCCAGGTAACTCATCATGAAGTAAAGATGATAAAAAGGAAAACTAGGGCTGTGGTAACTATTCAGGCATGCTCAGTGTCTGCAACTTCTGTTAACTTTGGACGCTGGATTATTACTGGCACTTCTAGAGGAAGTGACCGAGGAAGGTTTGTCTTTACAAAAGGCGGTGTTAATTAACGGGTGTATTTGAGATATTTTCCAGCTGGGCAGTACAGGTGAATAAACAAAGTAACAAGTAATGGAAGTGCCAAGGGAAATAGCTTCAAGTACAATTATTCTGCAAAATTAATCAGCAAAAGATAACGGTAGAATCCAATATTTAGGAGGGTATTATAGAAAATGGGGAATGGAAAGTATTTATATTATGAGTAAGGGAAAAAATAAGCTGTGGAGAGACCTACCTGGTTTTGAGAAGGGCAGTCTAGTATCGGCTGGACTAGTCTGGTTTTGAGTTCTTATCTCTTTTCTAAGATAATTGGATTATTTTAGCATCTTGCAAAGCATATGCCATCGTTAACTATGATTTGTGGTCACTTTGTCAAATTTGCTTAACTGCTTTCTAAGCTAGAGCAGCCTTATCTACTGTAAAAGGCCTTATGCACCTGGTTACGCTATTTTTGTATAACGTTCACAAGAATGAATATTGTGACCATTGGTAGCGGAAATAGGCCTCAATGGAAGCAAAATGTTGTATGCACCCCTATTGCTTATGCACCTGGTCCAGGTGCACCAGCTCAGCTCACATTAATGTTGCTATTGGGGAGGGGGAGGGACTGAAGGTTAGTCATGACTGTCTTAAAGTTCCATTTGATTGTGGGATGTAGTCAAACTAGTTCAGCTTGTTAAGAATCACTGGAGGTTATTCACTGCAGTGCTCCTTCAGATCATACCTGGGAGACAAACTACTTTAATCTTTCATGATGAGGGTAGTGGTGGCCCAAATACATAGCGGAGACATTGATTTGAACCCGGATGCCATTGTGCAGAATTACTGACTTTCTTCTGATTGTCAAAGGTATTAAATGTTTTTACCCTTGGCATGTTTGGAAGGCCCATCTTAAATGGTCAAGGCACAAAGTTTTATTAAATGTTAGTATGTATATTTATATAACAGATGTACTTACAGAAGCATTAAATCATTGTCTTATTTCACAGGAAGAAGAATCAATAATGTCAGCGCTAAACTGGAAGCCCTTTATCTATGGAGGTTTAGCATCAATCACTGCAGAATGTGGTAAGCTTTTCTGTTAACTGTTTACATGATTTCCATTACTGAGATAGGCCCTTTCAAAACAAGCTTGGTTCCATCCTATCAGTGACACAGTAGTACATGGTGGTCTATGGCACAGGAGTTTTTTCTTTAATGCTGACTGAAGAGTTGCTCAGAACTTTGTTACAATGTCAGAACACTTCTGTCTGTAAACTCACATCCCCTGTGAGTCTTGTCTTTATATAAACTTTGCCTTTGGATTCTAATATTTGGTGTCTGTTGATTGGTTCCTAGACAGTGGTAATAAGTATACACAGCTTTTGTTTTGCTGGAGTAGACAAGTTAAGGTCTTAACTTGTAAAATTTTTCTCTTGGCTTTTCTGAGTAGCTATGTTGCAGTTCAGATTCCCTTTTCTTGAATGTGAGTGACTGATTAGATTTGAACGCTTAAATTCAGTTAGTGTGCATCACAGAATAATTGCTATAGGGAGACAGTGCATCTAATGTCTTAGTGCCTACTCTACAGACAAACCTAAAATACTAACATCCTTTTAAAGTCTTAACTGAAATGCATGTACATGAAAATAAAGGAAATCCGGATTTTCACAGTAGTCTGATATGTGGTGGGCTTGCATGTGAAGTCTGTCTAATAAAGTAGATGTAGTATAAAACCACACTTAAAACTACTGTTTTGTTTCCCTTTTCTACCTTCCCTTATGAATCTTGTTCAAACTTGAGTTTGAAAAGTCTTGCCTGACTTGACTGAACGTGGCCAATAATGCCAAAAGCTTCGTGAGGAAGGCAAGCCATTCATAAAAGCCTGGCTTGTCTGGTAAACCTCGTTAGAAGAGATGTAGTTAATCCTGACTCCTGTTAGTTTTTAGTTGAGTATTGAATGTTGAGGTGGTCCCTTTCCTAAAGATAAGCTCTGGAGGAATATGCTTGCTGAACCCTTTGATAAAGGGAACATGGAGAGTATGAACTTGACATCGCAGTAGGCTATAGGAAAGCAGTAACAGTAATGGATACTGCTGCTATTGCTTTTTTAGATTCTGGGCTAGAATCTGCATAGCTTGTCCTATGGAATTTATTTCCTTGCCTTCAATGAAATGCTCTTCAAAGATGCTGGTGGAATACACATGCAAACTCTGTACTTGATTGTGATTGCAGAGTCTTGTTCAGTGTGGTTGTTTACAACCAGGCAATACCATCTTGCCTGAAAACATAATGAATGCAAAACGTCCACAGAGGAAGTAGGTAGGGCCTCTGGCAAGCTTTTAGAAGAAACAAGGTGACGTAAAATGAACCACTTGTTTGAAAGAAAATCTTGGTAGGAGACTTTTTTCCCGGGGAGTATTTTTATATATTTTAGTATATAATAAAGGCTGCTTTTTCTTATCATGTTCTTTGTTGTCTTTGGTTAGGCAAGTACTTGATTAATTTTCTCTCTGATTTTTCTTTAAGGTACTTTCCCCATTGATCTGACCAAAACACGTCTGCAGGTTCAAGGTCAAGTTAATGATGCTAAATATAAAGAAATCCGCTACCGTGGAATGATGCATGCGCTAGTCAGAATATGCAGAGAAGAAGGATTGAAAGCCTTATACTCTGGGTAAAATTAACTGACTTGCAGTAATGCTTTATGAACAGTATATTGATAATTATAAGCCCATGGCATGTGAATTCTTGGGTTTCAGATTTACAAGGTATTTGGTTAGCCTCAGTTAATCTGGAAGGTGAAAGCCCAAGCTTAGATTGCTTCAATCTTTGCACTCTGCAATAGCATTTCATGTTTAAAAAAATCAAACGAACCTACTTGAAAAAAAAAAATAGCTAAGCATAAAGTTATTCTGTACAATGCTGCTATGGTTGTTCCACCTCTCAGTTAGAAGAAAAATTGAATTAACCTTTGTGTATAAATGGGCATGTTTTTCTTTAAAACATGCAAGATGGTGGGGGAAAGATGTAATGTGCAGCTTAGATTTCAGACAAGCTTACCAGCTATTTTATAGATCACAAGTTGAGGCATGCTCTAATAGTAATCCTTTCACAGCTCACTTATGTTCTTGCAGGCTGTATGTAAAGAAAAAACAAAACACCCCAACCCCCCCAAAAAAACCCCAAAACCCCAAAAAACAAAAAAAACCTTGTTTTGTCTGTAGCGAGTTTAAATTGTTGATTTAAACGAACAAACCTTTCTCTGGTAGACATCTTGTGTTCAGTCTCTCCTGCTCTAGAAAGTATTTGCTAATCACTCTTTTGCAATTTTAAGCATAAATATTATCACTGCTTATTTTTACAGGATTGCACCTGCAATGCTACGCCAAGCTTCATACGGAACTATAAAAATAGGCACTTACCAGAGCTTGAAAAGAATGTTTGTTGAGCATCCAGAAGGTGAGTGGGTTTTTTCAATTTAATTGAGAACTGATTTGCTTGAAGCAGGTTGTTTCCATTTAATATCTTACTGTAGGAGTTTGAACAAGTCCACTGAGAAGACACTTCTTGTACCAATTGCAGCAAAGTGATTCAGCAAGGAAAACTTGTCAGAGCAGTTTTTAAGGCTTCTGTAATTGGCACTTTCTCTGGTTAAAGCGGGGTCGGGAGGGGTGGCATCATCCTGCCCTGATGCATCTTAAGCTTTGTAAATCTGCAGCTGAACTATTTTTCTTTGTCTATGGAACAGATGAAACCCTGATGATAAATGTTCTATGTGGCATTCTTTCAGGAGTAATTTCATCATCTATTGCCAACCCTACAGATGTCTTAAAGGTAATTATGTATTATGTAGAGTTTGGCCTTAGTTTTTGTCCTCTCCTTGAGGAAATGCAGAATCTCCTGGTGAATATAGGATTTGTTGTTTTGTATCCCTACTTATTCTCATCTCTTAACTTAAAAAAAAAAAAGATCAGCGACATCCTGAATTCTTGGAACCTTCTTCTGGTCCATACTAATTATTTGGAAGTACACAGCAGGAAACTGATGGCTGGGCATGTAGTTGGACCCATATAACTTTTCCTGGGGGTGGGGAGAGAATAATTTAAGATGACTGTTTTTGTAACTTCCATGCTGTAGTGTTTGTGTGGAAGCCATGCTGCATATTTCACTCACACTTCTTGCTAACACTGTTATACTAGGATGTTTCTCAAGCTCAAAACAGGTGAAGATCAATTGAGAGGCAAGAGTTCAGTGAGCGCTACTTGTACTGTATGATTCTTTAATCCTGTAGAGAGGCTTTGTAATCTAGTGTCCCATGGAAACAGTGTTCTAGCATCAGTCATTTAAAGTGAATTGGTGAAACCATCACCTCTTTAAGAATCTGTTAGCTTAATGATAGTCAATGACCTCTTTTCCAGTTACTTAAAAGGGTTGATGGTATTTAACTTAAACTGTGTCGTGTGACTTTACCTGGCTGCCTCTAATGAAAAAGTCAAGAAAACTCTTTCTGTTCTTCTAAAACTACTAAAAACTTAATCCTTCATAGGACTAGTGTAGTTATATAGGGCATTTCAAAGAAAAGCTTCTATTTCAAGTGTGGCTTCAATTAGTTATTTCCCAAAATTATGTCCACGTACCAACTTGCCTGTCACCAGGCTTGTATTTGGTAGTTACCATGGCAGTTTCCCAAGGACATTCTTAAAAATCCACAGGGTCGAAGACCATGGCTTTCACTAGCTGAAACCTTAATCTTTTTAACCTTTCATTTTAATGCGTTCTTGTGAGAACACTGTAAAGGACATCCTGCAGAACCCATCTGTCAGTCTAATCTAAATGGAATCGTGTACAAGTACAGAAATAGACGTGACTTAAGGCAGTTAAGAACTACACCATGTACTCGTTCAAAATTAGCAGCTGCATTTGGGTAGCTAAGGCACTTCAAAAGATTGCATCACAGTTATGATAATGTCAGCTATTAATTTGTATTGAAAGAGAAATTTACTTTACTTAAAAGATTGTAACTTAATAGTTTAATACAGTTTTACTAACATTTTATTGGTTATGTGTTTGGAAGGTATTTATTTTCTAATTTTATCTTCAAATGAATCTCAGATCAGAATGCAAGCCCAAGGTAGTGTGATTCAAGGAGGAATGATGGGCAACTTCTTACAGATCTACCAAAAAGAAGGCGCTAAAGGTTTATGGAAGGCAAGTTGTTTTTTTTTAACTATATCCTACACCCTCTTGCTCAGCTGAATTTCATGTTCTACAGTATTCTCCATCAAGATATGGAGAAGTCAGTAGCTAATACGCATGTAGCTTGTCACGACTACTTCACTGTCTTGGTGCATTTTGGCAAAGGGTTACTGCCAGCCTTGTGTTCAAGGATTAGCCACTTCATAAAAAAGGGGAGACAAATGGAGGCTTAAATTAGGGTGACTGGTTCTAGGACTCGTACAACAACCCTTTGCAAGACCCCTCTCAATCTGTATGCTCTGCTTTTCTTAAAACATATACTAAAAAACATTTGGAAGTAAAGGTACTAATGCACATCCCCTCTAGCTCAGGAATTCTCCTACTTGGTCTTGTAGGTTGACTTACGCCAGTTACAGTCAGTGACTCTGTAACAACTGAAGACTGAGAATGGATAATTGTTCTGAAACAGCTGGAAAATAGAAATGTTTTTCTGTTAGCGTGCTTTTCTGTGCAAAGTTTCTTGATCTCTATTTTTCTGTTCATCTTCCTTACTTTGTCAGTTTTTCAGTTAGAAGCAAGGGGAGCCAGTATCACCAGGTTGCTGAGGTCTCAGCTGATGGTTGATGTAAGAATTCATATATTAAGTAGAGATGGAGTAGCATGAAGGAACTGAAATTGCTGTTCAGTATGGAAAAGTGATTTTATCTATTAATTTGAATCTGCATTTTTTGGAGCACATATATCTGAGACTTGTACTAATTAGCCTTATTTGATTTCAGAATGTTCTTAACACATTTGTGGTGCGTTGCTCTGTATTATAAAAGCTAGGCTTTTCTGATGGTGCACAAAGGTCTATTTTAAACTTCAATGCTATCTTCTCTTTGGCCAGGGAGTATCATTGACAGCACAGAGAGCTGCTATTGTTGTTGGAGTGGAACTGCCAGTGTATGACCTGACCAAGAAGCACATAATTATGTCTGGATTTATGGGAGATACAGTATATACTCACTTCCTGTAAGTTTGTATAACTGCTTGCATAGCTCATCATGGGTTAGTTCTTGTTGTGGGGTATGAATCTTTTGATTTTTCTGTCATCAGTGTAAGTGTAAATATACTTCTGATGGGTTTATGCCTTTTAATGCCATAGCATCTCAAATGGTAGCACATAGCATGGAAGCTAATTTTATTTAGGATTTGGATTTAATTTTCTTTTGAATGTGGAATTTTGGTTTGTGGGTGATCTGAATCATTCAGCTTTGCAAACTGAGATTAGGGGAAAGTTCCAGTTAAATATTTGCTATTCTCAGAGGCACAAACATCTGTTCAAGTCTACAGAAGCTGTATAGAAGGGCTGCATATAAAATCTTGAAAATTATGCTTTATAGTAAATGAAAAGTAATTTTTCACATCTATTAGCTGATGTAATTTTTAACTAAAAGCATTAAGCACTCGTGTTTTCTGGGGAGGGGGAATTCTTGTGCATCTTGAAATGTGGTAGGTCAAACTTCATTAAAACTTTCTTTTATTAGCTCAAGTTTTACTTGTGGGCTAGCTGGAGCCCTTGCGTCCAACCCAGTTGATGTTGTGAGAACACGCATGATGAACCAGAGAAGCCAACAACATGGGGGACACTCAAACTACAAGGGTACTTTGGATTGCTTGTTACAAGTAAGTAGTTCATGTATCAACGTAAGTAGAAACTGGTGCCATCAAGCAATGATTTTGGTGTAGAACTTGAACTTGTTCTAAGTTTCCCTAGAAATTAACCCAAGTAACTTAGGTATGCTTTTTGCCCTAATGCTCAAAAGGACTGTACTGCCAGTAATGCACTTGGTGTGAAAAGTATCTACTGACTTAACAGAAAGGCGGGAAGAAAGTTAGTACATACTGCAGGCACTTACTTCCTTTTGGTGCTGGGATGAGGAGACTAAGTCTCTCAGCAGCAGTGTCTCTTACTTAACTTTATACACTGTTAGGATATTGACAGGAAGTGATAATTTCGTAGGTCAGTTCTTGAAGAACAACATGTTCTGAGGCAGATGGTTTTCTCTGTTGCGTACTGCACAATGGAAAGCCTAGTACAGCCGAAGGCAACGTCAGTCTCTGATTTTGATTATTTTGGCATGGTTTCTTAAATCCCTGAATTGGGTATGAGGTGGGAGCATGATGGCCTTTTATGTGGAGAATAGTGGATAGGAAGCGATTGGTGTCCCAACTGTTGACGGAACAGTCCACTTTGTATAACAGTCCAAGTCCCATTGTCCAGTGCAGTTCTGTGAAGTCCATAAAGCAAACTGAAAAATTTCAAGGGGGTGCCTAATGGGAGCTGCAGGTTTACATGCAGTGCTCTGCAAGGTTTTTTTGGCGGGGGGAAGAAAGTTCAGGAGTGCAATTTGGACAAATCTGCGTTGGGTACTGAATGACATAGACTGCATCTTTACCTGCTAGGTAATGCTGCAGGCATTACTGATCTTGGCTTTATCTAGTGAAATGTTTCCCTTGTACCATCACACAATATGTTTAAATCAAGCTTACAGGACTAAGCCATCCCCTTGGCTGGTACAGAATCTTGTTAGCTGAGATGCTGCCTAGATTTTTCACTAATAAACAATTCCATAAGTGTGTTCTTGCTGTGTTTGTGTTTTTGTTTTGTTTTTTTTTTTTTTCTTTCCCCAGACATGGAAGAATGAAGGCTTTCTTGCTCTATACAAAGGATTTTGGCCAAACTGGTTAAGACTTGGCCCTTGGAACATCATTGTATCCTTTTCAAAGGTGTGCAAAACTATTAAGCTAGCCATACAACAGCAAGTATTGACAGACAGTTTCACAGAATGCTCAGTGCGGAAAGCGTCGTGTCAGCTCAAATATTCCTTTTTTATGAATGGAAAATAGTGTAGTTGACAATTTTCTTAGTCAACTGCTGCTGTTCAGATTGGATTTGTGATTCACACAGAGGGAATATTAGAACGTGATCTTGCAAAACATTTTTCTGCTCCTCCAATTTCATACATGTCTGTTTCTTTAGTTTGGAGCCTAGTTTTAAATAAAATTGACCAGATGAGTTAGGAATGGGGGCTATTTCCAGAACTGGAGAAACCGTTGGCAGTTAGCCATGAAATCTTTTTGTTTATCTTAGTCTCACACAGTTTTGTTTTTGTTTCAAGAGCCAGCTGATCAGAGCTTTGGGAAGTGGGTTGGTAGTAATGTTTTGTTTTTGTTTTTTTTTTTTTACCATGAGCAAACTGACTTTAGTCCATCAAAGCTAAGTGAGTATTTGCAGTATTCTCCTGCCTCCTCCTGAGGAACAGGGATGGGAAAGCAACAGGCATCACCAGCCTTAAAGCAGGTTTCATTGTTCTGCCTAGTACTGCATAACAAAAATAGCCAACCAGTATCATTGCATAGGAGGGGACAGAGAGTAGAACAAACACTTCACACAGATGCGGCTGTCCTTTTGTAATGAAGTGACCATTTTGCACTGCGTGACCAGGAAGCGGTTTTCCTTAATCAGCTGTTCCAGTTCTTTCTGACATACGAACAGCTGAAGAAATTAGACTTCTGACATACTGAATTCTGTTAATGTACTGTTTGAGTTTAGAGCAACCTGTAAGTTGTCTTGAGTATTTGCTCTTTATTGTCTGAGATGCTGGCCAAAGGAAGAGGTTGCTACAAAACTGTTGTGAATGAGAACAACCTGGAAGTGATTTCAGGGCAAACCGGCTCCTGTAACAACGGCTTGCTCACGTGATTCAGCGGATGATGCACGCTGTTTTCTAGACTGAACCAAACATGGTGGAATATCTTCTGTCAACTGTTTAAGTCTTCTTGAATGTGAAGATCTGTAACGCAGCTTTATGCTGTTGAGACTCAGATGCAGAGTGCTCTAGAAGAGGCAAAGAACAATCTTTCTGTAAAGGAAGGTAGTACCAAGGAGCTGGGCTTTTCCTGTTTTCAGCAGTGTATACCATTTGACTGTAATAGTTTATAGTTTCCGATCAACTGGAAGTGTCACAAGACATCTTTGCAGGTTTTCAGTTCGGCAAAATACCTGCTGCAATACAAAATCTGCTTCTGGTTTTAGAGTTTTCCTGTGTTTTAAGTCCTCTGTCTGCATAATTTGCTGGGAATAATCCAGCTTCATTTGAAAGCGTGGTTGCTACTGTTGTCAGTTCTGCAAAGCTTGAAGAAAGTGGTGGGTTTTTTTTTTTCTAATGTATCATTCTTGATTTTCAGCATAAGTAATTCTTCAACATATTCATATGTAAATTGCAAGTAGGAATGGAGTTCGAACAAGTCCACGCTCATCTGCCTATCTTGGAGAGAAACTTTCTGTGGTTCTTCCGTTGTTGGGAAGGACTGCTTGGAATGGTTACCGGCTGTTACATATCATCTGAAAGATGCAAGTTTTACGCTGAGCAGTTCCGGCTGCGTCATGTAGGTGCCTATGTGAAAAGAACCAAACCTCCGAAAGCTAAGTCTGCTGTAAAGACTGCTTTCCTTCTTTGAAAAGACCCCCAAACCTGGAACTACTGAGCACTTTCATATAGAAAACAGGCCTGAGTTGCTGTTATGTGCAAGTAAACACTTCCTGTAGAAATCGACCACAACTTCCATAAAGCATTATCTTTTGGCTTAAATGTATATCAAAACTTAAGAGCCATTAACTAAACAGTTACATCAAGGTTCTTCCACGTTGCTGTTGAATTCCAAGAAAGGAAATGTGTGAGGTGCGAGTCGTACAGTGGTCCCTCTGTGTTGGTAGAGGGTAGCAAAGCAGGATGCACAGCTTTGGATTTTTGTGGCATTGTGTTAATCTCTTAAACGTTTTTGGTTAATCATACATTCCACTTAGAGAAATTTCATTGCGATTTCAAAATTACTATAATCACTTAAAATTACAAGTTTTGAATTCACAAATGGATTTTTAAATGCACAAGGCACTTTTTTTCCTAAGGTATGATGGTTTTTTTTATGTATATGGGTATGCTTATGTGCAGTGTTTTTTCCTTACAGCTGTTTCTATGCTTTCGTAGAAATGTTTGTAAATATTTTTGTACACTATGTAAATGAAGTGTATGTTTTACATTTTTAAACTTATTAAAAGCTTTAAAATCATTATGTAATGACTCTGAACTGCTTTCAGTTTCAAATGGGCAGGGGGTAGGTGGGTTTTCAAATACTTCAAGGTGATTAACAAAGGGAAGCTGTTGCTGGCATCGGACTGTATGATGTTGTTGGTTACTTAGCCAAGGCAGACTGAAGTTGCTGTAGTTAAAAGCCTATGTTCCTGTAACTTACTGGCCGAATGACATGAATTAACCATATGTTTTCAGTGTTCTTTGGCATATCTTAAACTGCAAGACCGTTTCCCACTCTGTTATGAAAACTGCTTGGTCTGGAACCGATCAGTCAGCCTAAGTCTTGTGTAGCAGCGAAATACACTTATTACACTTGTAACAAGAGTGGATTCCTGGACTTCGTGTGTGGTAGCATAAGTCTGATGGATGCAGCTCTGAGGGCATGAAGAACCTGCTAGTTTGGCGTAAGAGGGTGGGAGCACGCTGCACCAGTTACTCTGTGGGGAAGCTGGAGAGGGGACAGATGGACTGAAATTAACTGCTAAGCACTGAAGGCATCAAAACAGCAAAATGGGAGTTCAGGATCTTGGCTGAAGGTGACTGCTGTGTGGAATACCCCAACATATTTTCAAGCTCTTGAATTCAGACATGCCTTAGGATTTAGTTTAATGTGTAATGATAAAAAATTTAAGTTTACAAAAACTAACAGCAAAACAAAGCTAATGGAGGGTATTTCCAAAGTAAAGAAGGAATTCTGCAGCAGGTTCTGAGGCATGATAGAAAAAGCAGCTCTGCCCAATGGGTGATGCTGCAGAAAAATGAAAACCAGTTCAGTAATCAGGAAGTTGGGTGGTGATACAAGGGTGTGTGTGCTGTCAAAATAGAGGGCTGTTTCCCTTCAACTGCTTCTCATCATAGTATCAGTGCTGTCCTGACCCTGGAGGGAGAGGCTTCAGCAAGTGCCAGAGCTGGCAAAAGGGAAGAGCGGAGGCAAGGGGGGAAGCAACAGGCCCCTCTGGCAGGTGGTGGTTTGACTCCAGAGTCATGGGAGCTCTGATGGCATCATAAAATCACAGAATCATTAAGGTTGGAAAAGACCTCTAGGATCATGAAGTCCAACCGTCAACCCAACACCACCAGGCCTCCTAAACCATGCCCTGAAGCGCCACGTCTACACGTTTTTTGAACACCTCCAGGGATGGTGACTCCACTACCTCCCTGGGCAGCCTGTCCCAGTGCCTGAGCACTCTTTCGGTAAAGAAATTTTTCCTAATACCCAATCTAAGCCTCCCCTGATGCAGCTTGAGGCCATTTCCTCTTGTCCTGTCGCTAGTAACTTGGGAGAAGAGACCAACCCCCACCTCACTACAACCTCCTTTCAGGTAGTTGTAGAGAGCGATAAGGTCTCCCCTCAGCCTCCTCTTCTCCAGGCTAAACAACCCCAGCTCCCTCAGCCGCTCCTCATAAGACCTGCTCTCCAGACCCTTCACCAGCTTCGTTGCCCTTCTCTGGACACGCTCCAGCACCTCAATGTCCTTCTTGTAGTGAGGGGCCCAAAACTGAACACGGTATTCGAGGTGCGGCCTCACCAGTGCCAAGTACAAGGGCACGATCACTTCCCTGCTCCTGCTGGCCACACTATTCCTGATACAAGCCAGGATGCTGTTGGCCTTCTTGGCCACCTGGGCACACTGCTGGCTCATCTTCAATCAGCTGTCAAACAGCACCCCCGGGTCCTTTTCTGCCAGGCAGCTTTCCAGCCACTCTTGCCCAAGCCTGTAGCGTTGCCTGGGGTTGTTGTGACCCAAGTGCAGGACCCAGCACTTGGCCTTGTTGAACCTCATACAATTGACCTCGGCCCATTGATGCAGCCTGTCCAGATCCCCCTGCAGAGCCTTCCTACCCTTGAGCACATCAACAGTCCTGCACAATTTGGTGTTGTCTGCAAACTTACTGAGGGTGCACTCGATCCTCATCCAGATCATTGATAAAGACATTAAACAAGACTGGCCCCAACACTGAGCCCTGGGGAACACCACTCGTGACCAGCCGCCAACTGGATTTAGCTCCATTCACCACAACTCTCTGGGCTCGGCCACCCAGCCAGTTTTTTACCCCGTGAGGAGTACACCTGTCTAAGCCATGAGCCACCAGCTTCTCTAGGAGGATGCTGTGGGAGACAGTGTCAAAGGCCTTGCTAAAGTCCAGGCAGACAGCATCCATAGCACTTCCCGCATCCACCAGGCGGGTCACCTGGTCATAGAAGGAGATCAGGTTGGTCAGGCAGGACCTGCCTTTCATGAAGCCATGCTGGCTGGGCCTGATCCCCTGGTTGTCCTGCACTTGCCCGGTGAGCTCACTCAAGATGAACCGATCCATAACCTTCCCCGGCACCGAGGTCAGGCTGACAGGCCTGTGGCTCCCCGGATCCTCCTTCTGGCTCCTGTGCTCCACTTGCCCATCTCAGGAGGACCTTACTTGTCACGTTAGATTAAACTAGATCAAAACCACCGCCGCAAAAGCAACTGTTGGTTAGTAACGCAAATGTTTTGATGTGGCTGAGTTTCGGACAGAGCACCGCTGCCCAGGGGGAGCGAGGGCGGCCCGGCGTGAGGTGCCATCACGGGGGTTGTCCGGCGGCCTCCCCGCCTCGCGGAAGAAGGCTGCCGGGCAGGGAGGGGACGGGCCAGCGGCCAGCCCCGGCCGGTCGCCAGGCTTCCCCTCGGGGTCGGTATCGGTGCCGCAGCCGCCCGCGCTCCTCCTCGCCGGCAGGGGGCGCCATCCGGGCCAGCCGCCGCTCTCTGACGCACTTCTCCCCACCCATGACGTTTCTGCCACGCGACGCGACGCGGAGCGCGCTGTGCCTCCCCGGAAGCGCCGCCCCGCTCCCTTCCTTCGGCCCGGCCGCCGCCGACCCCGCCGCCGCCACGGCCGCCAGCATGGCGGAGCCGCCGCCCGCGGAGCCGCCGGCGGGCAGGGAGGTGCGGGACCGCCTGAGCCTGTGGGACCGCCGCCCGCAGCCCGCCGCGCCGCTCAGCGACCGCCAGACCGACTCGGTGCTGGAGCTGAAGGCGGCGGCCGAGAACCTGCCGGTGCCGCCCGAGGTGAGGCGGCAGCGCTGACCCGGCCGGAGGGCGGGAGGGCGGGAGGCGCCGCCGCCGCGCCACGTCGCCCGGGGGGGGGGCGGCCCGGCCCGCCCCCCCCCACCCCGGTTTTTAGGGCCGTGCCCCCCCCCCCTCCCCGCCCAGCCTGCCGCCCCCTTTCGCCCCCCTCAGGAGGGCTGGCTCGTCCCCGCTGCCTCGCCGAGCCCGCCCGGCTGGCAGGGGTTTGCAGGCAGCGGCGGCGGCAGCTCTCCTCCTAAAACCCAGGGGGCTTTCTCTGCCTGTCCTTGCTGCTTCCCTCGGTTCATCGGAGTTTGTCCTCTTGAAGTTGAGAGCTCTAGTCCTGCAGTTACGTGGTTTTGGTCCCCTTAATGCGATCCTGATGAGCGCCTAGCTGCTGGCACCGGTGTCGTTCCCTGGTGCAACTTACGGATGGTTCATTGAGCCGTATAAATTCAGGAACAGTTGTAAAACACTCAATAATTTGTCATTACCGCGGAAGACGTGTTCTCCCGCCCGGTTAAATATCGAACTCTGACAAGCTGATTGTTTGTGAATGCTCCCTTGTCTGCAAAGGGAAGGGGATTGAAACGTTTGCGTTCCTTAACTGCGCTTTTCAGGAGAGGTTTTATATTTGAACAGGATCGTAGCGCACGATATAGTGCTGTAAAATCAACAAAGTTGTCTCTCGGCGAACGTCACAAAGGTCAAAATAACAAAGGGGAGAGAGTAAAGCAATTCCTTCCTGAAATGCACCTGTTTCATTTAATGCTTCCTGGGGCTTTTTGTGTGAGCCGTATGTACCTGTACTAAGGTAAATATTGGCAGGAATCCAAAACGGTTGTAGCAGGATGTGCTGCTATCGGAGACGTTCTTAAGGATCTAAACCAGCTGTGCAACAAGGCAGGTACCGTATTGGCCAGGCAGGACCACGGGGCTGCCGAAACGTGGCGTACGTCAGTCAGCTGGTCTTGGCTCCTGCTGAAGTGGATTGGGGCGGTGGCGCCAGTTTCAGCTGTTCTGAAAAAGCAGGCCCCTATGGACTCCTCTTTTCCTCAGCAGTAGTCACGAGAGAAACCGTGGCTCCACAGCTGCGGCCCTGCCTGTTTGGGGGGGCAGGGGGGAGAGATATGTGGAAGTTGAACAAGATAGGTCAATCTGTCTTTTCTCAAATAGTTGAAGTCCTGATTGTTCTTTCTCCGCCAGACTAATATTACCAGGCAATGAATATTTTACTGAGAGAGTAATTTTCTAGAGAGATACCAATTTGTATTTAAGTGGTGTCTTCTGTTTTTATGTTACTGATGTTCTCAGCAATAGAAAACATACTTTACTCATCAAGTGAATTAAAAAGTGTATTACATTATTTGGGAGTATATAACGATATTTCTTTTCTTGAATTAATTTCTTCCATACAAGCTACTTAATAGTCTCCAATCATACTTAAGTACAATTTCTCTCAAGTTACTTTTTCCCCATGTTTTTCTTGCTTAAAAAAAAAACACCTTTGTGGCTGATAATTCCCATTCAGCAGAGCTATTCCTTGTCATCTAAAAAAACCTTTCTTTTTAGCTTGACTTTTTCATTAAAAAGCATTTGAAAGAATATGAAACAATATTTCCTGAATAAATTCTGGCAGTGTTAAGTCTTGAATTTTCTCTGAATATCTGGCAAAAAAATCTGACAATTCCTGTGTGGTGGTGTTGCCATGTAGCATGGACAATAGTGGCATTTATTTTTGCTTCTGCATGCGTTCTGAATTCGTACGTTCTCAGATACTTTTCTAGTCCATTTCCCTGGGTATAGAACCAGTTAAATTAGAAATTAAAGTATAGCTCATCAGTATGTCAGGTACATTCAGTTTCTGTTCTTAGACAATCGTGTACTTACATAAAACGCTGTATAATATTTTCTGACTTTAAAGAAAATTGTTAGGTGTTTCTGAATATATAGATGTGGTAGTTGTTGGTGTATTATCATCTTGACAGATAAAATGTCCATTGCATTTGTTTCTTCAAAAGTAGATGCCTGTAATTTTCTCAAGTTGGTGCTTTGGATTCTGTTATTGTAGTTGAGCTGAATATACTAATTCTTAGTATAAGTTCTCTAACTAAAGTTTGTGGGGTTTTGTGAGCAGCTTCCAATTGAGGATTTGTGCAGCCTAACATCCCAGGCGCTAACTGTTACGCTGACGGCTGCGGTGCCAGAATCCACAGAGGATGTCCTCTTGAAAGGATTTGCTGTACTGGGGATGGAGGATGAAAGAATTGAAACAGCACAGCAGGTAAGTGATGCTGAATAATGTCCAGGCTGCAGTAATCTTCAGAGAATTCTGTGAGTTTTATGTCCCTTGCCTCGCTTTTGGTGGGTTTGCTAAATTTTTTGGGCCGTTTTCAAGATGCATGAAGAAACTCAGGTGAAAAAAATCATTGAAGTCTTAGCTCTTAAGTGACAGAGACTTTTCCCATTTCGAGTGGAGTCTTATGTGAGAGTAAGGCATCCCTTCAGTGAGGTGGTGTTGCTCATAGTATAAAAGAATGTTGTGCCCCCTCCCCCACCCATCCTAATGTGACAGCCTTGTGCTTGTGCAAATAAAACCAGATGAAATTCAGTCTTTCCCACTTTAATTTAGTGGAGGAATAGAATAGAATATTTCAGTTGAAAGGGGCCTACAACGAGGAGTTATAGTGTGTTTCCTTGATTAATAATTAAGTTCTGAAACAGCTCTGTTTTTAACAAAAGCTCATCTTCATTTCATAGATCTGATTTTTTTTTTAATCGATTGCATGTGATATCTGTATTGTTCACACCATAAAATCTCTTCTAGTTCTTCTCCTGGTTTGCTCAGGTACAAACACAGATGGATCAAGATGAAGGTGCCAAGTATAGGTAGGTGTTCTTCCTCAGTTCCTTTCGCTGTAAGCAATTTAAACCTTGAAGGACTTAATCTTGTCCATATAATGTTAACATGCATTCGGATTCAGCCGGCGGAGAATGGGGCAATGGGTTGGAACAGCTGAAGCTTTCCGAGGCAGTATGCCCCACTCCCATTCAGTTCACCCGTGACTATGGTTGCGATTCTGCATCTGCATTCCCTGCATTCCTTGACACTTCGCTCAACTCTGGTTTTGAGACTTGGCATTCTCCTCTATTTTTGTCTGACTTTTCTGTCAGGCTCAAAAGAACCCTTTCCCACTGACTTGTGCGGTTACTCCTCAAGAGTCTGAAGTACAGCTGAATGGCTTAGCCAAATCTGCTGATGGCTTTTATGGAAACTGGCTCATGTTTTGAGACTTTACAAAGTTGCTCTTGGCCAGAAAGAGACGCTGCTGTATTCCCCTCTTCTGTTTTTCTCTGCTTTTCTTTGATCTGCCTCTTCCTCTCTTGCTCTGACATTTGAGGATGTGACATTTCTTAAAAGCAGAGGTTTAGGCCTATATTAAGCCCATGATAAGATCATTAACAACCTAAAAAGAGTAGTGCCCTTACCCTTTGCCAGTTGACGTGCTTGTAATAGCGCGCACAGATACGTCAGTGTGCCAGGGATGCAGAAGGGTTTGTAGGATGGCCAATATGGAATTGTTTGCAGGAGGCCAGAGGAGCAGGAGGAAAATAAGTAAGTTCTTTGCCTGTTATACACTAAAGGGTTGCACATGACTACAGAGAATTGCCGTTTTATTTACTGCTTTGTACGTGGTAGAGCTCAGAAGTTTTAGCTGACGTCCAAGAGTAATTCATTTTAAATGATGTTTTAGTCAAGCCGAATGCTTGACATATATTTAGTGATCATTTAGAGGTTATATCTGCATTGAGCCTTAGACAAACTTGGTGACTTTAGATACTGGATCTATTTCATGTAAGCCTCTTTCAATCCTCACAGTAAGTTTTGAATCCTCGGGATAGTTTCAGCTACTTTAGGAGAGTAGAAGTAATTTCTAAGTGGAAACTGAAAATTGTTTTGGAATTCAGTTGGAAACTGAAGAGACCCAAATTAACACCCCTATTGGAAGCAAGGCAGGTAGAATTTGGCCGCTAACAGTAGCCTGCAGTAGTCACTATGTTTGTGACTACTATTTGTGTGCTCTAGACTAGCTCTGGTGCATGTTGCTGCTTTCTGGGTGGGCTTGCTGTAAGGAATGTTGGGGAAATGGAGTTACTGCAGTGGGTATTCCAAACCCTATAGCTCTGTTATTTCTGTGGGTCACGAAACATCTGCTTATCGTGCGCTCTTGCTTGATGCAAGTGGTCTTTTATTGCTAGAGAGGGCAAGGTAGTGGCAGTGTCCCTGCAGGCAGCTGGATCTGCAAATACAGAAAGTGAAATTTTACTTCTGTTATCTGTTGGTTCTCTTTTTCTAGACAGATGAGGGATTACTTGTCTGGCTTTCAGGAGCAGTGTGATGCTATCTTGAATGATGTGAATAGTGCCCTTCAGCACCTGGAGTCGCTGCAAAAACAGTATCTTTTTGTGTCCACGAAGACAGGAACGCTGCATGAGGCCTGTGAACAGCTTTTGAAAGAGCAGGTAATCTTTGATGGGAGGATTACTGGAAACTCCTAAGATACCATAAACGAAAGTTTCTTTTTCGAAGGTTGGGAATACTTGTGAGCTGTGGTGACAATTTGCTTTGGACCTTGTTTTTGGTGTGTTTCACCTGCAGCTAGGGTGTCAGGCTCTGTGCAGTAAAATGTTCAGTACGCGTTGATACACACTTTAATCAAGAAGGATGGGTAGCTGAGGGGTGCTTTTGTAACTGATGCCTGACAAGTACAAACTTCATTGAGATTAATAACTCATATAATTTACAGAGGTATTTTCAGCTGGTCATTGCAAGAAGAATGATTTTTTTTTTTACATTACGAGCTTATTTCCCAGATTCTTTCTCCTCATGAACTGCTCCAACAGTGATATAATGAACATGTCTTTTTAGCATGACTGGATAAGGGAGAACTTTAAAAGGCTCCAATTCTGAAATACAGGATTTCTACAGTTCTCTCTAATACTGATGACAACATTGCTGTTTGTATGCAGTAGTATCTGTGGAATGCTGCCAAACCTGTGTCTTTCTCTGGTAAGAGAGAGCAAGAGAGCACTGCTGTATTCTGCATCTTTTGTTATACTTATTTAGTTGCAAGTTATCTAGAGCTAGTTAACACTGGTGTGAGCTGAGAGCTGAAAAGGGAGGGTGAATAATTTTTTATATATATATTTTTAATATAATATTAATAATATATATTACATATTACAATATATTATATATTAATATAAATATACAAATCTATATTTAAACTACTTGCTAGGTTGCTAATTTTCTTTTACATATTGTTTTTTAATAGTCAGAACTTGTTGACCTGGCTGAAAACATCCAGCAGAAACTTTCTTATTTTAATGAGCTGGAAAACATCAATACAGTAAGTATTATATCACTGTTAATGGTCTTAGAAAATGGAATTGTACCGATCTTTTGAACTTTGTTGCCAAGACTGAATAACTTGAGTTCCTTACAATGATGCTTTGTCTCGTTGTCCAAAGAAATTGAACTCCCCTACGCTGTCAGTGAACAGTGAAGGATTCATTCCCATGCTGGCTAAGCTTGATGATTGTATTGCATATATTTCATCACATGTAAGTAATTCTGTATTGATTTTAGTTAAACCTTAATAGTTTCAAAACTATGTATTCATACTATATTTGTGGTTGTTTTTTTCCCCCCTATAAAATGTTCTGTCTGTCAAATAAAGTAAGAAAGCAAAGATGACGGTTTATAAACTTAAGAAATTTTTACAGAATGTACTTAATATTCTGCTTAATTTTTATAAAATGCTGCTTTTAGTTTGTACAAGCTAGCATTTCTAGCTAGTAAAAAGAGTATTTTAAGTTTAGATAAATTTTTTACTCTCCTGTTGTTTGTATTTAAAATGGATTTTTTATTTCTTTCAGCCAAATTTTAAAGACTATCCTGTATATTTGATTAAGTTTAAACAATGCCTTTCTAAAGCTATGCACCTTATCAAGACATACACTGTGAATACACTACAGAACCTCACAAGCCAGTTAATGAAAAGGGTAAGGTGAATCAGTAAGTGGTAATTCAAGCTGTACTGAAACATCTGTTGAAACACTATACAGTTTTCTTCTCTTTTTTTATTTTTTTTGAGGGTGGGAGGTATCAGCAGTTTTGGTGAAAATAGGTCAGTCCTATACCACAGTGTTTGTCTAGATTGGCCAAGTTTCAGCCGAATCTGACAGAGACCTAGTGATCCAACAGATTTAAAAATAGTAGTAATTAAAAAATCCTGGAAACTGAAGAAGGTGAGGTAGGTGAATTGAGGTAGGTGAACAGCAGCCTCAGTGAAGGCCAGGGATGGATAGATGACTGTGTTAGAGAGGCAGCAGCCAGCTGGCCAGACGGCATGCTTTCCTGTACCAGTTTGTGCGCTGTAGCTCTGAATCAGCCGCAGTGCATGCTGCTCTGTATGTTGCCAAATGGGGAAGGGCGCACAAGAGAAATACAGGTACTGTGGGGGTCTGTTTTGGAGATGGATCGTTAGAGACAGAGAGAGAGGTTGCAGGGAATACTTGAAAATATACAGGAGCGGGGTGTCATAGAATGAAAACTGTTAAAGCACACAACTCTGAGTTCATGACATGAATCTTTCGGTATTAAATTCCAGTAAGTATTTTTTGGGTGCTCTTGGTCATCTAAATATTTCTTTTTGATAAGTCTGCGGTGCTTTGCATAGCTGTAGAGAATAGCTGTGACAGGTTCATACTAGTTTTGGCAGTATCTTTTGGTTAGTTTTAAAATGTTGACAGTGATGTTAAAGAGTCACAGGGAGGAGTTAGGTGTTTTACTGCCACTCACTCCAGTGGGATTTAGGCATAAAGGTGAGTAAGGAGATTTTTTGGTCTCATTAAAATGTTAATAGTCTCGTGCTGCAATATTTTGGCAGAGGAGAAAGGAGAGGGGAATGTCTCTTTCTACCCACTTTCTTTCTCCAATTAATTGTTGTATGGCTTGTGCTCAGTCCTATTACAGGCAAACTTGTTGTCATGAGGGATAACCAGTGAAATTGAAAGATGCTAGAAGTGAGAACTGACAGACCTAGTTTTTATTTTAAAAAAAGTACCATGGCTTGGTTTGATGCCAGTGGATTGCTGTGACTGAGCTGAATTCAAGCAGAAGTGAACATCTCTGATAACAAGCATGTCTACAGAAAGAACTGATACCTTATTTCTGGATTTGAATCGCTGCTTAGCAGTTTTAAGTCAGGAACGAGACCTCTTTTAGGAGTCAGATGACCTCCTCCTTCCCATCTACATGGGGGTTTTGTGGATGTTTTGCATATTTTTCTGGAACATCTAATGTCTGCTTCTGCTAGAAGTGCGGTACTGGACCAGTGGTCATTAGTTGTGATCAAGTGTTGAGATTTCCTATTGCAACACTACAAGAGGTCTTGTCAGGTCTGGAAAGGGCCTGGTGAGCTCTACGTGTTCTTTGTTACTCCTCATATGGGAGCGTTTGGGGATTTTGATCTGTGTTTGTAGGAGGACGATCAGGTTGCTCGCAGGGATGAAAGTAGGAGGTGGGGAAGGTGGAAGAGTTTTCCTGTCCCCACCATGCTTGAAGGGAAGGCCATTTGCTTATCTCTGTCACCAGTAGGGATAAGGGGAAGAAAGCCTGGTGGCTAAACTGGGTCTCTGCTCTGCTTTGTTAGTGCTAGAATTTGACTAAGTTCAAGCTGTCTGCCCAGCTGAGCTGGGGAGCCGCAGGGGGAACTGCCTCAAAACTTGACATTCCAGTTGAAGCTTGAATGTGAGCTGAAACTTAGCTTCTCCGCCCTGGGACGGGCAGGTGAAAGGGAAATTTTGTTCCATTTCAGTACTACAGATAAGGAGCAACAATCAGTACTGCTGTGGCAGGTCCAGAGATCCTCTAACGGAGGATGCAGTAATTACTGAAAATGTTACTTCTGGTGTAGAGACTGTTGGTTGAAACTTTTGTTTTGGGGTTTGTTCTTCCATCTGGCTTTATCTGAGTTCTGAAACAAGCATGCTTTTCTAGGTGGAAAGTGGCAAAGAGCTGTTCCACTGGCAGTATAAGCATAAAGAACCAATACCCTGTTTTAGAGCCTAATTATCTCAGCCATTATAGACTAGAAGCCAAATATAGTGTTTTCCTTTTTAACCAATTACTCATCTCTTCTTTCAGGATCCTTCAGCTGTGCCAAATTCTGACAATGCCTTCACACTGTTTTATGTAAAATTCAGAGCAGCTGCTCCCAAAGTCAGAGTAAGTAGGCTGGTCACTAGCTGTTAAAACGGAAGCTGTGAAAATGGGGTTTGAATTTATTAGTAGTGTGAATGCAAGGATTGCATATTGTGCGAGTGTGAATGTCCAAAGATTGCATATTGTGTCCATGAAAAAATACTGCAAACTATTTTCCAGTTATTAGAAAAAATCATTTGCTGATAATACTTCTTTCTTTTATTGTGTAGACTCTTATTGAACAAGTAGAGCAAAGATCTGAAAAAATGCCAGAGTGAGTATGTCTACATAATTTATTTTCAACAATTTTAAGTTTTGAAAATCTTTACTTTTGTTCAAGTAGTGTTTAACGGATTATTTGTTTAAAAGAAAGCTTTAAAAATTGAAATTATGTAGACCTAAAAGAGAATATTAGAATGAATTTGGTATTTACCAGAAAATGAGCTTCAGGATGCAGTTACTGTTTTAATATTTTGGCTAGGTATCAACAAGTTCTCAATGAAATCCATCAATGTTACCTCGACCAGAGGGAGCTTTTGCTTGGTCCAAGTATCGCTAGCACTGTTACAGAATTAACCAGTCAAAACAACAGAGATCATTGTGCTCTGGTAGGTAAAGTAGTCATGTGTTGTGGGGTTTTTGTTATGTTTTAATCCCCCTCCCCCGAGTAAAATGTACTTATTTAATTCAGTTGTTTACATGCAGAATTGTCGCTTTCATTTGTGGTTTTGAATCATTAAAATTTTACTAATATTTTCAAGTAGTGTATGCTTTGTGGAAGATTATTCTGTAAAAACTCTGCTCTGCTACAAACCTCACTTGCAAAAGCATAAAATGTGGTTGCTTAAATTTCATCAGAAACAAAAAGGGACAGAAGTTGCACAATGAGCTTTTATTTGGCTAGTAACGTCTTTTCAGTCCTTAGTTTTATAGCTGATCTCTAACTTTGAATTTCACAAAGCTTCAATTTAATCATAGCTGTAGTAATAGTAATATAATATATAATATACTGATATAGTAATAATATCTGTAATTCCTCCTGTGATACTGATGCCAGGAAAATAATTTAACATTCAATTATTTGTATTTCTGTGAATACAGGTACGAAGTGGTTGTGCCTTTATGGTCCATGTATGCCAGGATGAACATCAGCTTTACAACGAGTTCTTCACAAAACCAACACCAAAACTGGAGTAGGTGGTACATGCTGGTTTTGTTTTACTGCATGTTGGATTTACTATGCTGTGATATAACAGACAATGTTATATGGCAAATAGGGTTGTACTGAAGTGGTTTGGTAAGAACCAGCAAGAAAAAAAACCCTTAATCACTTTGTGTCAGATTTTGATGTTCTTTTTTTTTTCCTTCAAGTGAAGCTGATCGTTTACATCTCCATAAATAATCTGAGTAATGTAAATGTTCTGTGGATGGTCTGAGAGAGATAAAGACACGCAGTTGCTTTGGAAATAGCTGTAGAAGTTCACAGTGCTACATCTCTCAGCTGTTTTTGTACTGCCTCTATGTCAGTGGTTTGCATAGTCAGCTGCAGAAGTGCTTTTCATTTATTTCAGTGTAAAATGAAGCTGATGAACTCTAGTAATTTTTCATCAAGGATTTAGAGTTAGTGAACTGCCCTTACTGTCAAGGAATATTTGCATGTGCCTGTACGTGGGCTGAACGGAAGGCAGGGTGGGGGACACCTGACAAGAACAGTGTCTGTATCTGCTCTGCCTAGATCCAGAAGAGGGACACGTTGTTGTCTTCACATGTTAATTGCATTATAGTAGTATTGTAAATTTTTTACAACAGAGCCATAATATTAGAACAATTGAGTAGATTATGCCCCTTCTCCAATTTTCTGGTATGTTTTAATAATGATACTTGATTTTGAAATTTAGGCAGGTCATGTTCCCCTGCTATGAGGTATATTCCTGTTAATATGACAGAGACACTGGCTTTGAGTGTTGTATTATCCTAAAACCAAGTGCAGCTTGAATTGAATAAATGTAACCTGGGAAAAATACTGCCCACTACCCTCCCCATCCTCTAAAGCTAAAGGAAAACCATAAACACATAAAGCCTCACTAGAAATAAGCCATAGTCCAGAGTAGGAGCAGTCTTTCTCTTCTCTGAGAAATTGAGATCTTGTGTGGTACATGCTCAGGATTTGAGGTGACCTAGCTAAACTGGCTTAAGAACCAATTTAGCTATCTCAGTTCAAATTCTGAAGTAAACATCCCTAATTGAAATCGGTATAAAGTGTTGTTCAGACAGCAATTCTGTCGCTATCACTCTTCACACAAAGAATGAGAACAGACTTCTGATTATTTTTGAATCTTGATGGAAACGAGTTACCTCCTTTTGCAAGAACTTGCTTCCCTTTTTTGCCTACATCTAAATAAAATATTTTGAGGAAAATGTTTCAGATAGTAACTACTTTATGCAGCTAAGAAAAACTTAATAATAAATAGCCTCATTTTTTTTTCTAAACTGCTGAGGTGCTCTGAAGACATAATAGCTGGGTGTCTATGTACAAAGAGTTTACTGAAAATCTAGCCAAGGGCAGAGGTCTGAGGTTGGGTTGTCTTTAATAAGACTGTTGAAACTCTTTTCTTTGTTTCTGCTTTTAACGTGGAGAGTTACTGTTTTATCAAATTGCTTGTAAAGCTATAGAATACAACAGAAGAGAGACGTTCTAAGTGTTTCTTCTGCGAGCATTCTTTTGTGAGCATTTTTTGTTCATGCTCTGAAAGGAATTGAAGTGTCCTTGTCCTATTGACAGACATTCTTCGTGAATTAGGAGGAAATATATAGTGCAGTAAACTCAACAACTGTACCACACTGTAAATACTTAAATATTCTTAGTGTTTATATTTCCAAGTCTAACTGCGGAATGACTTGAATTTTCAGCTACTGGCAACAGCATTATTAGCTAATGCGTGATTAGTGAAGGGAGCATTAAGAATGGCAAAAATGTCTGGAATGAATGCTGCTGGTGTCTTAACCAAGATATGCATCACTTTGAACAGAAAAGAAAAAAATAAATTGAAGTGGGATTTCTGGTGTTTCATATTGGACTGATGTTGTAACTTCAGTTAGATTGGAAAGCGTGCCCGGCAATGTTGGAAGTTGTTACAGACAAGGTTACCAAGCGTCCCTTCCTGTGTCCCTCTTCGTGTGCTCCTGGTTCTAATGAACTATTGAGCGCTTGGAATCAGATGAGCCTTTTCTCAAGGGGAAATTGGGGGTATGATTCTGAGCTCCGCAGGAGCATTTCTTTACACAGAAACACAGTAAACCTGTTTGCAGTATCTTCCCTTTGTGACAGGTAGAGTTGTTGGTTGGGGGTTTTTTGTTTTTGGTTTGGTTTTTTTGTGTGTGTGGTTTTTTATTACGATTTTTTTATTTTAAAATTAATTCAAAACTGTACCACCATTTTAAGCAGTTGGTATCCTACATCTCTGAAAAGACTTTGTAGGAAATCAGGGGTTCATGTTTTAAACAGTCCTTTTTAAGTCTTCTATGATACCGTGTTGCATTGTTTTCTGACCCTCCTTTTAAAAATCTTTGCCATAAAATAATCCATGTTTGAGATAAAATTTTATTTTGGTATTGCGGGATCCTGAAAGTGTTTTGCTTTGTTTTATTTTTTCTTCATAGTGAACTCTTAGAGAAGTTGTGTCTTTCATTGTATGATGTCCTGAGGCCAATGATCATCCATGTCATTCACTTAGAGACACTTTCTGAACTCTGTGGGATTCTCAAAAATGAGATGCTTGAAGATCATGTACAGAACAATGGTAACTCATAGATGGAACCTGGTTGTTTTTAACTGTCGTCTTAACTGATAAAATTATTAAATTGTATAGGGGAAAAAAGCCTAGATTTTTTTTCTAATGTGTCTTTAAACATGTCAAAGGTGAGGTAAGGTTATTTTAAATCTGTTTTTTCATTTATAATAGAAAGGTTTTATTTATGTTTCTGTGTATATCTTCATTTAAATTAATATACTGATGTTACGGAGTTCTGTTTTCTCTAGATTGTACAAATGCGAGCAAGCATCTACCCAGTGCATGTACATGCACCAGGATTGATTTAAATGAACTTTTCAAATGAATGAATTGCTTTGTTTGGCCCTGCTAACACATCATCCTTGTAGAGCTTTTTGCATACGCAATAATGAAGCAAAGCAATGCAAATTTTTTCATTCTCCTTGATGTAGTGTTTCCCAGACTAGAAATTGTAACTTCAGCAGAGGAGTTACATAGCTGGTAGAGATTTTTGAGTTTGGGAAGTGTTCAGAGCTCATAGTCTCATGGGAGTGAGCTGACCATCAGAAAAAAGTCTATCTCATTTCCTTAGTCTCACCAACGCATAATGGAATCATTTTATAGTCTTAACTTGCACCAAGTGGTAAAGAGAAATCGTACTTGGTAGCTGGTATATAACACAGCGTAGCTCTTTGACTCTGAAGCTGTGCCACTATCATGAAGAATTGTTAATTTTCCTGCAAGTAGAATTGTAACACTGTTGGGGATGAGGAAAAAATTGGTGGCATAATCTTTCGGCTAATCTTAAGAAGTGATTTTCTACTACTTAAACTCAGGCTGATACAGTGTTTCTTAAGTTGGATGTGAGCTGCTTTGGATCATCTGTTCTGGTAGGTAGATGAGTTAGCTTGTCAACTCCTGACAGTCATGCTGCAGGCATTGACTATGATAAAACCAAAGCACGTTGGTTTGGTGTCCAAGCAGAAATGCCATTTGACATACCCAGGTCTCAAATAATTAGAATGCTTAATTCTAACGTGGCATCTGATGTTATCAGTGTGAGATCGCATTTTCACAGTCTAATGAAAATCTGGGGGGCTGAAGCAACTGCAACATGGAGTTCAGTAATTCCTTGTTTGTCACAAATTTGTCTGCATTCTGCTGTTCCAAAAATAGTCCGAGTTTACCTGCAGCAAGCCAGTTTTGTGACAGTCCTATATGCAATACTTCAAACTTTTGTGTCTATAAGCTTGTTTTGTAATTAATCAACAAATCTGTGCCTTTTTTTTACCTTTGTCAGCTGAACAATTGGGTGCATTTGCAGCTGGTGTCAAGCAGATGTTAGAAGATGTACAAGAGCGTCTTGTCTATAGGACGCATATCTACATTCAGACTGATATCACAGGCTACAAGCCTGCTCCGGGTGATCTTGCATATCCTGACAAGTTGGAAATGATGGAGGTATAGCATCAGCTTGTTTTGTTGTCCTTGATTGGTTTTCTTTTTATATGCAGTATATACAATTGTGCAGTACAGTGCTTTGCAGATGGGGTTTTCCAGTTCTTAGGTGTATTTAGGATTACTGACACTATGAAATTGGCACCTGCTGATTAAATTATAACCCTAAACTAGATGTTAGAGAACACTTTATGTCAAACTCAGTAAAACTGGCGATAGTTCTCACAGTTAACAGTTTTATCTAAACTTGAAGCTTCTAAATTTTCTCTCATAACAGTAAATTTTTTTTTACTTTCATAAGTAGTAAGTATTACCCAGTGTATTTTCTAGTTGAGCTGGCATTGAAGAGAAGCTTTAGAGAGGCACGGTTAGCTGCCAGTTTGTTTTCGGAGTTACTGGTCAACTAGTGTTTGGTAAGCATGTGTGTACGCTATGCACAGACAGTGTGAGGAGAGACTTGCTTGTACCTTTAGATAATTTAACATGTCAGCAATGGTTTCCAGTAGCCTTTTTCAAGTTCTTATCAGTATTAACCATTTTTGTAGTTGTTCCAAGCCCTTTGAGTCAATGTTCCTGTTGAAAAGGAGTCAAACTAATTCTACTTACTTTAAAAGGTTGATACTATATTGATGAAAGATTTCAGAATGAAACTACTCACAGAAATAAAAAAGTGGCTGATGAAAGACTTCAGTTTTTGACTAAAGCAAACTGCATTTGATATGCAACTGAAAGGTAGCATTGCATGGAAGGGATTAAGCATAATAAGGATCCCCCCCAAATAACTGTTGCCATCCACTCTAAAATGAGGTCCAAACTGTCAAAGGATTGAGTTGACTAAGAATGGCAATTCTGACATGGACTGGAAGATCCAGATTTTATTGCTCTATTCTGCTTTCCATCTATCTCCCAGAATAGCTGGTGGTGCTTAGAAAATCGTAGAACTTATTTGCAGCTGATCACTTGGTAGAGAAGTTGATGTTTGACTTCAGAGTCAGAGCATTACTTATATAAAATGCAGAAGCTTTATAGCTATATATGTATATTTTCCTGTGGACTGGAAAAAATTAACATTGTATAAGTGTACCTTATTGTGTTCAATTCTTGCCTGTAAACAGACAAACACCGCGAGAAACTTCTTAGTACTGAACTCACGTTGCTATAATCTTGTGTTTATACATGTCAAGAGCTTTTATTATGTTACAATTTATTCTTTGGTCATTATAAGGGACATTCATAGGTTTTTAGGAAAGCATTTACAAATCCTGAAGCTAGTGAGTTTGTAGAATACTTGCCCTCTATACTGAAAGTTTAAGGACTAATAAGCTTTTGAAGAAAAACCAAAAATAGCAGTTAAGAAGCTCACCACTCAAAATGTAGCTAAATGGGATCTCTCTGTTCAGAACAACTAGTGATCAGAAGTTTTACCAGTATAACTGTTAAGATTGTGGTTTAGTTGGTTGGTTTGGTGGTTGGTTTTTTTTTGCTAAAATTGTGTGAATAGAACTGCATAAAAAAATGATTGTGAGAACTTTTTAATGTCAGCTATGACTTCTATAGACAAGCAATGCAGATACTTAGTCTACACAAGGCCTTATTTTCTAACTAGGGTCCCATCGCCATACAGTTAGGAAGAAGAAGCAATTGAGTTTTACAGTTCATTCTAAACCAAGAAATTGCGCTGTTTTTCATATGTCCTTGTAGGACTCCAGTTTTTGCCTGGTTTGAGATTCATTTTGCTACTTGATTGCTTTTAAACCTCAAAACCTTGCTATTTAGTGAGACCTTCTGTCTGAGTAAATGAATTATTAAAACCTTAAAAGCACAGGGCAGAAATATTTCTTGTGCAGTTCTGCTCAAATATTAATGTAGTTCTTTCCCTGTTCTTGCTGCCTCTCGTTGCTTTGAAGCAGACCAAGTAGCGAAAAAGGTTGAAGTGTGGAAGTGTTGAGTAATGTTAGGGGAAGGCTTTTTCTTGAACTCCTGCAGGGAATAAACTGGGGAGTACTTTGGGGCCATCTGCACATATCATTTATAGGAATAAAGCCATCACAGAAATTATCTGTATGAAATCCAAGTGAGTGGTGAATTGGGTTTTCCCCTATTTTGAGCTTCTCTTTCTAGGTGGCTTCACTAGTTATTGTTTAGAGATCAGTGGAAACGGGCAAAATGGGAAGAACAGTGCTTTACACAGATCTGTGATACTTGTGAATCTTAGTTTGATTTATTTATTGAAATGTTTCTCCTACTGTTTTGGAAGCATCTGTTTTTATGTCTTTTAATGTCTTTGAAACACTGGGGAGCTGAGTGTAGCTGATTCCTTTTGCAATTTAATATGCTTTTCTTTATAATAATCAAAGCAGCGTAATGCTGCTTAAATTAAGGAGGAAAAAAAAAGAATTAAAATAATGTGGTATATCTTCCTCTGCAGCAAATTGCACAGAGTTTAAAAGAGGAACAGAAGAAGCTGCCATCTGAGGCTTCATTTTCAGATGTACGGCTAGAAGATCCCGAGTCCTGCAGCTTAGTTAAATCCGGTATGAAATATATCTTATGTTGTCATACTAATGCCTGAAGCTCATGGAGAGTGAGCATTAACTTCAACCATCAGTGAGAAACTTGCATGTATCTTAAAGGGTTATTTTCCTAGAGAAATTCATAAGAGATTTTGCAAGGTGAACTTTGTATCAGGATTCTTAATAATTTGGGGTTTTTTTGGAATGAGAAACAACTTAATCTTTTTCTTTTGGCAGCATTTCTTTGTGCTTCCAGTGCAATCCATTCTGGGAAGCAACTGCTTTTGTAGCTGACAGCATCTATTGTACTTTGTATAAAACTGAGCTTCTGTATTCTCTACTGCAAAGTAGCCCTACCATCAAGATGTATACTTAAGGATGCTTCTGTTTGTTAGCTGTGCTAAGATGAGAAGGGTGGTTTGGTGTGTCAGGCATGTCTCTTAAATGAATGCTTTGAGCATCTAGGAGTGTCTTTATGTGTTCCTTTACCTGAGAACGCAACTTCTTCCTTTGAATGCCTTTCCACTTACTGAAACCAGTTAGTAATTTTAGCTCTTTACAGTAATTCAGAATATAGTCTTTGACTTTTTAAGTATGTGACCCATGTGCCTTCAATTACAGTGAACTGGAAGCAAATTCCATGAAATGTGGCTTTTTTGATGCCAGTCATCTGAGTGTTACAACCCTTTAAATTTTTGTCTAAGATCCATAAAGAATTTTTCCCTTTATTTTATCATTGTTGAGAATGGTACAGTGTTATTTTTCCCAACAGCACCTTTCTCAGCTCTTTGTCAGTTGTTTCTCCTACTCTTTTGGATTACCTGGTAGTTTCTTGCTTTTGGCTTGCAAGGCCTGCAAAGGTCTTTCTGGCTGTTTCTAGCTGGACTCAACAAATCCCATTGAGAGTGGAGTTCATCTTGCTTCTAGCCAGGTGTGTGGCATTTGCAAGTCCTCTAAATCCCACCTGCATTCAGGAGATGGAAGAAACCTATATGGTGTAATTTGAAGATGAGTGTCTGAGATAATTGGGGTTATTTGCGCTTCAAAGGTGTGTGTCTCCCATTTCAGTACCCACAGACTCGAGTAGCTGAAGTGACTAATAAATAGCCTAGGAACCTCAAACTGACAACTAAGGTCTTACAGGTCTTCTAGTTACTGTGACAATAAATTTATTGTTGCAAAAGGTAGAAAGATACTGGTGAATTATTTTAGACAATTCCTGCACTGGTGACATAAACACATCACACAAGTGCTTATTCCATCATTAGGTAAAACTTAAAAAATGTAACTTTTTTGAATGGTTCCTAATTGGAACCAGAGTTCTGATGCTATTGTCTCAGCTGTTTCCCAGGATTTAAGGACAAAATGAAACTAATACAAGACTTCTGTCTGTCAGGTGTCGTGAAAATCCATTTTGAGCAGACAGAATTATTACAAAGGTTAACCAGGAGGAGCACTTTTTTATGACTACAACCCCTTCATGACAAAATTGATTTTGTCATTATTTTTGCGGTTATTAACATGATGTTTAAACCCTACTCTTTCTGCAAGTGTTTAATCCATGTAGGATTATCCCCAGCAGAAAGGAAAGCATGAAGAATTAAAATTGATGGAATGTTTTGTTTTCCTGTTTTTTTTCTGAGTATCTCTTGTAGTTCCATGATCACTAACCATATTTTTCTTTTTTCTTGTATGGTGTTTTTTTTGTGTTTCAGAAATTGTTTGATCATTTCAGCTGTTGAGCTAAGTGGGTGGGGGGTGTAATTGGAGACAATGCCTGTAAAACTTAACTCATTAAAAAAGGTCAAGCTGGGCCATCCCTGAAAGCCAAAGCCAACTCATGTCTCTTACAGCCATGTGCTCTATACACATCAGAAATCTAGTACTGACCTGCTCAGCAGGAAAACAAAAAACCTAACCTATTTGGGTGCAATAAAATATGTCTTATTACTGTGGAGTCAGTATAAAGTGCCGTTGATACTGCAGTCTCCTTCAGTTGAAAGAGCAGATGGGCAAGTTTTTCATGTGTGTATTTTACTTTTGAACAGGTTCAGCAGAATCCCTTAATCCCAGGCACCAGACCACGATTTCACCAGCAGATCTGCATGGAATGTGGTATCCTACTGTCAGAAGGACTCTAGTGTGTCTCTCCAAACTGTACAGATGTATAGATGTATGCAAAAATTTCTTTATCTAATTTTTTAAGTGAAGTTAGGAAGTGTGTTGCACCATGTCTAAATATTTTAACGTAAATTAGGAATGGACAATTACTGGCCTCTGTTATCTCTTAGTCTTTTTGCTTCTATCTTTATGTAAAACAAGTGAACTGACAAATTTAGGTCATCATTTCCAAGACAATTTTGTATTTGCAGAATTAGAAGAAAGGCACTGGTTTGTACAACTATTGCTTTTGCTATTACAGAAATACTTCAGTGTCTGATGCTCAAGATACTTATTGCACCGAAGTTGAGAAGTGAATAGGACATGAAAGAATAGAAAATTCTGGGTTGATTATAGAGAATGATCTTATTGCTGAAATTACTGGGTGAATGTGTTTCTTGCGATGTCCTTTGCAGGACGTCAGACAAGGTGTTGTTTCTGGACTTAAAAATTCAGACTCTATTACTTCTACATTTTGGAAATGTTCTCAAAAATGTCTTGTGGCACATCTTTTCACCTTCCAAAACGTAGGAGATGTTTCCGAAGTTTAAGACAGTAGGAATCTTCATGTCTAACAAACAAAAGTGGTGTTTACTTCACAAGTATTTTGAGACTTGCCCTTTAAAGTCTGATTTATGTCTGTCACCTAATATCATAAAAAGCTAATAAGTCTCTGAGAAACCTAATGCGAGTGTTTTTGCTTTTCTGTACATGTTGTATCTTTAATGCATTTCAAGAATATCTTTGTGTTATGTGAAACTGCTACCGAGATGTTATTTGCTTAAAAAGAAGCTGGAAAATATTAATACTTTATTGCTTAATATATCAATCTCATTAAAGATAAATGAGTATTTGCCCTTGTTTTCAGCTCGACCTTTGGAGATGAGGTCGTTTTTGCGTTGTTTGCAAGGCTCATTTATAGTGTGTCTGCACAATGATTTATTTTTTCACTGAGATATTCTAGCAGAACTGGTATGCCTTGCCTGCACCCTGTAGATAGGAGAAGACATGAATGAAGTGGCACTGGCAAATCTTAGGGCAGTCAGGGCTGTCATGTACTACATGAGAGTGCTGGCGGAGGCGAGCTGTGTTCCTACAGCTATCTCAGCTGTATGATCTAGTCGCTACAGCTTAATGAGTTACTCCATGTCACCTGGGCCATGGCAGCTGTCATGTTTGTTTACTAACCTGGTGCAAATGTGAGGTAATTTGAGTTTGCTTGAGGTTAAGCTCACTGGAATGATCTCATGTCTATTGCAAGTATAAATTGCACACAGAGGTAGCTACCCTGACACATGATGTGTCTGTTCAGGTTACCCAATAAGCACCGTTCATGCTGTTAGCTGTGAATGCATTAGGTGTCACTGACCATGTCACTACCCGGGTGCAAAATCAGAGCCAGAGGGTGAACAGGGCATGCTTGAATGTGTACCTGTATCCAGTCTAAGTAAGTGCTGTAGCAAGCTTTTATGTATGAAAGCTCCATCCTGTCTTATTGCATTTAGATGATGTGTTTGTAGCTAACCAGTCTAGAGTTCTGTGTGCTGGTAAGCACATTCTTCACAAGATACAACTCTTAAATTCTGCTTAAGCTTTGCTAACACCTTCTTTTTTGTCTGATGTCCTCTTCCCTGCAGAGGGCAGTGTTTCAGGGATTATCGCAAGAGGCCTTATCTGCCTGCATCCACTCGCTGCTGGGAGCTGCTGATTCTATCAGCAAAAACAAGGTCAGAATCTGTGCTTTGGATATGATTTCTCACCCCCCCCCCCACACCCCTCCCCCCCGTATATCTAAAGCCATGAAGCAGTTGTTCAGAATTCTGTTGAAATCTCAGTGAAAGCATGTTGCTCTGCCCCTAGAGACCTGATGGATTTGCCAGCTTTTGGTTACGGTTAATATGTTGTAAAGCAAAGATAATGATTCACATGCTAGCCTATCTGAAAAGGTGGAATACAAATCGTAGCAATCATGTTTACAGGCTGCTCTAACTTACATGAATGCAATCAAGTGATACCTAAAGAAAAATGCTGCTGGAAGTCTCTGCTCCCTGTATTTGTTTTCATTGCCTTTTACCCTTTTTCTCTGCCTCCATTGTTTGAATTT
The DNA here is from genome assembly GCA_031468815.1 of Morus bassanus. Lineage (NCBI taxonomy): Eukaryota > Metazoa > Chordata > Aves > Suliformes > Sulidae > Morus > Morus bassanus. The sequence goes on along the minus strand of CM062568.1, from coordinate 32,791,191 downwards.
TCAAAACTCTTAAGTATTAAATTCACTGGGAAGAGTTCTTAAGTATTCTCCACTCAGAACTGTCTGTAATCAAAAGGTTTGATCTGATGTGTTACTCAGAATTCAATGCAGTTTCATCAAGTCATTTTAACCTTAAGTGTTATTTCAAGTATTTGGAGTAAACCTTCTTTTTTTCCTGTTGCAGTTCCTTTAATACAAATGATCTAGAGATTTGCTAGTTCCTAACAGTCAGGAAGTGAATTTTAAAAAAAAAAAAAGACAACGAAGGAAAGTCTTAGTAGGCTAAAATTGTTGGATTTCTGCAGGTGGTAAATATTTAGTAATGAAAAAAAAGAACTGTTTTGAAGTCTTTCTTTTGAGTGTAAATATCTGATAAACATAGTATCTTTAAAGAGAAGTTCAAACCATGTTTCCTTCTAGCTTGGGCAGATAACTATCTCATATAGAATCATTTAGGTTGGAAAGGACCTTTAAGATCATCAAGTCCCACTGGAAGCCTAGCACTGCCAAATCCACCACTAAACCATGGCCCTGAGCACTGCATCTACACGTCTTTTAAATACCTCCAGGGATGGTGACTCAACCACCTCTCTGGGCAGCTTGTTCCAATGCCTGACAACCCTTTTGGTGAAGAATTTTCTTCATAATGTCCACTCTAAACCTCCCCTGACACAACTTGAGGCCATTTCCTCTCATCCTATCGCTAGTAACTTGGGAGAAGAGACCAACACCCACCTCACTTCAACCCCGTTTCAGGTAGTTGTAGAGAGCGATAAGGTCTCCCCTCAGCCTCCTCTTCTCCAGGCTAAACAACCCCAGTTCCCTCAACCTCTCCTCATAAGACCTGCTCTCCAGACCCTTCACCAGCTTCGTTGCCCTTCTCTGGACACGCTCCAGCACCTCAATGTCCTTCTTGTAGTGAGGGGCCCAAAACTGAACACGGTATTCGAGGTGCGGCCTCACCAGTGCCAAGTACAAGGGCACGATCACTTCCCTACTCCTGCTGGCCACACTATTCCTGATACAAGCCAGGATGCTGTTGGCCTTCTTGGCCACCTGGGCACACTGCTGGCTCATCTTCAATCAGCTGTCAAACAGCACCCCCGGGTCCTTTTCTGCCAGGCAGTTTTCCAGCTGCTCTTGCCCAAGCCTGTAGCGTTGCCTGGGGTTGTTGTGACCCAAGTGCAGGACCCAGCACTTGGCCTTGTTAAACCTCATTCAGTTGGCCTTGGCCCATGGATCCAGCCTGTCCAGATCCCTAGGCAGAGCTTTCCTACCCTCGAGCAGATCAACACTCCTGCCCAATTTGGTGTTGTCTGCAAACTTACTGAGGGCGCACTCAATCCCCTCATCCAGACTGGCCCCAACACTGAGCCCTGGGGAACACCGCTCATGACTGGCTGCCAGCTGGCTTTAGCTCCATTCACCACAATTTTCTGGGCTTGGCCACCCAGCCAGTTTTTTACCCAGTGAAGAGTATGCCTCTCGAAGCCACGAGCAGCCAGTTTCTCCAGGTGAATGCTGTGGGAAACGGTGTGAAAGGCTTTACTGAAGTCTAGGCAGACAACATCCATAGCACTTCCTGCATCCACCAGGCGGGTCACCTGGTCATAGAAGGAGATCAGGTTGGTCAGGCAGGACCTGCCTTTCATGAAGCCACGCTGGCTGGGCCTGATCCCCTGGTTGTCCTGCACTTGCCCGGTGAGCTCACTCAAGATGAACTGTTCCATAACCTTCCCCGGCACCGAGGTCAGACTGACAGGCCTGTGGCTCCCCGGATCCTCCTTCCAGCCCTTCTTGTAGATGGGTGTCACATTTGCGAACCTTCAGTCAACTGGGACCTCTGCAGTTACCCACGACTGCTGATAGATGATGGAAAGTGGCTTGGTGAGCACTTCTGCCAGCTCCCTCAGTACCCGTGGGTGGATCCCATCCGGCCCCATAGACCTGTGTGTGTCTAAGTGGTGTAGCAGGTCACTAACCATTTCCCCTTGGATTATGGGGGCGTCATTCTGCTCCCCATCCTTGTCTTCCACCTCAGGGGGCTGGATACCTGGAGAACAACTGGTCTTAACTATGTAATTGATTCAGAGTTCTACAGTTAATTATCCATTCCAGCAGTGTATATCAGGTCAGCATTGACTTAAAGTATTGCAGGGAATGAAACTGATCCTGCAGTGAGTCCTAGATAGATTAGGCCAGGACTACCATCTGTACCACTTTGTTCTTAATGCGTGTGAATTTAACATTATCTGGTGAAATTGTGCATAGGAATAAAAAAAAAAAACCTCAAGAAACCCTGCCACCACTTATTTTTAGTAAACATTTCTATTTGTTAAAACTGCAGATTTAAATCTAATTTCTTCTTTACTGTTTTATTTAACATTATGTCAAGAAAAGTTCTTTTCCAGCTTGCAAAACCAAATTTGAATTCTTGGGTCCTCCTCCATTTACCTCAATGAGCCATGAACTTCAAAGATTAAAAGCAGCATGCAGTTATAAAGCACATAGCTAAAATAACAAGCAGTGCAAAACTGATCGTCTTGGTGGTGTGAACTTTGCCTTATTTTATTCTTTGTATCTTTGCTTTGCGTTTAATGAGATGAGAAAAATGCCTCGTAAGACCTTTGTACAATAGCAGCGTTAATGTTTCTGTAATAACCTTGATTATCTGTCTGTGTGGCTTTCTTTAATCATTGTAGTGATTAAAAATTTTAGAACCTCATGTTTTTTAACTATAAATTATATGAATTACATGAAATAATTCCTGGCTCTTATGAAGAGTAAATTTGTATCTTTCAAATAATGGATACCTGTACCTAATGTGGACATTTAGTAATATAGCTGTGAAATCTAATTCTTCTAAGAAATGTCAATAAAGTCTGCTTCTGTAGAGCAATGTGTTAGGAACAGTACAGAACTGGGATTTGTTGATCCCAGAGTGTAGTTAATGGTACTACAGACTAATGGGGAAAGCTTGTTAATAAGATTATTAGTATTAATTTTATTATAGGAAGTAACTAATAAAAGTGGAGGTGTTGAAACTTTGCTCTTCATTTAATTGGTTTTTTTCTTTACATGTAATGCATGTTCTTTCTCTTGTGCTGTAGACCCAGGTTGATGGACAGCTTTTCTTAGTAAAACACCTTTTGATTCTTCGTGAACAAATTGCTCCTTTCCACACTGATTTCACCATTAAGGAAATTTCCCTGGACCTTAAGAAAACTAGAGGTACTGAACAGTTGCTGGCTACAGAATGGGATGGGATTGTCCTCCCTTAACGTTCCAGCAAAAGTTCTGGGTTTATTTTATGTTCACTTGCAATGACCTGTACGCTTGTTCTAATCTCTTGCTTTCGTCTTGTCTTCTCTGAAAAAAGCAAAACCTTTCTCATATTCAGGGCAATTCAAGATGTGTCTAACATTCTTAATTTTTTTTTTTGTATGAAATGCATTTGACTGCTTTTTGCTGCTGACCTAACTTACTTATACAGTCCTTTTTAAGAACAGCTAAGTAATCTACATTTCTGTTGCACAGAGATGTCTTTCCCCTTTTCTGACCCTTTAAAGGAACGTCTTTTGGTACTGCTGTTTAACAGGTGAATTTAATAATACATAGTTGACTTGTCTAGAACAAATTAAGATTTCCTAAACAGTTCTGTGAAGTTTTGTTTTGGAAAGGATTTCTTATGTTGCAAGTTCAATAGCAGTATTGTTGAATAGTTTCATGTAGCAACCATGTCTCTTGTAGGAAGGGAAAACAAAGAGCAGTAGCCATGGTCATGATTTTTAAAATTGTTCTATAGTTCCTTCGTAAAATGCAGAAAAAACCCTCTCAGTACAAAAATGAACTGTCATGCACTTGTCAAGTTTGTAGAGATAATGGAAAAATAATTGGAAGCATGTCAAGTTTCTCCTCTTCCCTTCCAGAAGAGTAAGCTGAAGAAATAACTTCTTTCCTACCATCTAATATGCTATTGTTTTAACTCTGAAGCAAGCAATTCTTACACTAACCGTTTCACCTGTTGCATTTGAACATCAATGAATCCTCCGACCTGTTGAGTAGTTTCTAGTTGACTGGAGGTTAAAGGGCAAATACATCCTTTTGGTGTCTTGACCTGGCTGACACACAAGTTTGTTCTCAGTCTTCAATTAATTGAATAAATTTTTGTGCCAGCCAGTGCTTTGCAGATGGTAGTGGTAAGTAATGGAAAATGCTTTCTTTACATTGGGTGGTGGCGGTGGTTGTTAAAAAGGTGTATGTTGTGCTTAATTCTTAATGTTGTATAGCACAGGCCAGTAGGGCTTTTATATTTGGGATGAGTTGTAGAAGAAACATAACATGGCTAATAGGAGTTTTACTGTGTTTTAGACAAGCTTTCTGCACATAGATTTAAGATTTAATCTGGGATTTGTAGACAAAGGGACACTGCTTAATGTAAAAGTCATGCTTCTACGCAATTTTTGAAGTCATATAATGCTAAGGTTCATGTAACTGAAGTATACCATGGGGAGAAGTGGCTTTCACACTGACTAGCTCATAGGTTTCTAACGAAGAACTTAGGCTCTTTTTGGAATCAGTGAAGTTTCTCGGAAATAATTCAGGGAACAAAATGAATCTTTCTCTGCGGTCTCCTTTAACTGCACAGGAGTACAGATTCTTAGTTCAGTGCAAAACCTACATGCCTACATATCTTGTATTCCCTCTTTGTTTAATGCCTTTGGCAGCAGCACTTCTTTAATTCTTATGTCTTGTTTCCCTCCCATTGTTTTATACAGCAAGAGGGGTGCAGAATTGCTTTTGAAATGAAAAAAAAGCAGATGGATGTGTAGGATGATAAATGAATGACATTAGGGCAATAAGCCATACTGAAACTGTAGTGATAATTTTCTTTTTCACAATTTGGCTAGATTTCAGGCTCACAACATCCTGTTAACACTGTAGAAATAATTTCAGTATCTTGTATTAATTACAGACTTTGTTGCTTTTCCTTCTTGGGACTTCTGTAGAGACCATAAACAGGAGTGTATATCAACCTAGATATTTTGTTTAGTCCTAACTAAAATAATTAATCACAGAGGGAAAGAGTGCCAGTTCTAAGTTACTTCATGCAATTGTACTTGGTTTTCCCAGGCAACATGGGCCAAATTCTCCATATTGTTCGTAAATGCTTAACTACAGAGCTTATGTAAGTCTTTCACTTGTAGATATAGTTACAAAAGGAAAAGAGCTCACACAATTTGCATGCTGATAGCATTACAGCCAGTATCAGTTATTTGTTAGGTTCATGTAATGTATTTATCTGTTTAGACTGTGCAACTATTAGATTCAGGTTTACCATAGGTGCAATTAAAAAATAGTGGATCGAGCTTTGTGTGCTTCTGTGCATATATGCACTTCTGCATCCACACCTAGTGGTAGTGGAATCATTAATGTTACAGTCCTAATCATGCTAGGCTATTTTTTTATGCGTAAACGGGTGATTAAAGTTTTTAATTCCTGGAGCTGAATCCCATTGACTTACAGCGTGAGTGACTTTCTGGTTCACAGATGCGGCATTTAAAATCCTGAACCCTAAGACAGTTTCAAGATTTTTTAGACTAAACAGCAACAACGCCTTGATACAGTTCTTACTGGAGGTAATATGGAGTCTTACTGCATTAAGAAAAATTGGGTCATTTAAGCGGGTGGTGATCTCTGGCAAATAAAAAGGAGAGAATTCTTGTCTTCTGTTCAAGGGTACTCCAGAGATCAGAGAACATTATATTGACTCTAAGAAAGATGTAGATCGTCATCTGAAATCGGCTTGTGAGCAGTTTATTCAGCAGCAAACCAAACAGTTTATAGAACAGCTGGAGGAGTTCATGACAAAGGTACAAATGTGTTGTATGTTCGTTAACCTAACTGAAATACTGGTAGGGCAAGGGAATTAGTATTTAAATTGGTTATAGGAGAAGCTGCTAGTTCTGTCTGAGTAGCTGAAGGTGATGGCATTTCCCGTTATAAGGTCATGCTTTCCTTTAAGTTCCAACAATTTTCCAGGCATTTTTGAGATTAATGGGTTAAAGGAACATGACATAGTTTGTTTTTAAAAGCAACTCTTATGCTCTTTGATCAACAAGCTTTAATGTTCCATTGAGTTGACACAGGTCTGTGAAAGTTGGCAGGAGCTTTTCTGTTTGCAGGAAAACTCCTACCTTGACTGAATGTGTAAGACTTCAAAAACAATCTTGGGTCCTGTGTGTTCTTGAGGGAGGTCTTAGAGTACGGCTGTGAAGTGTGTTAATTAAAAGTTTCTGTTCTCAGCAGATTTTACACCAGTGAGGTCCTTGCTGAGCAGGACTTTCCTCCCAAGTCCTGTTTGTGACTGAAATTCCTGATAAAAGTTGGTCAGAAAGATTAGGCATTCTAGGGGATAGGAAAAAAAAGATGTTACAATACAATTCTTCCTAGAACCTGGTCTGGAGCTCAGGATTTCTAGCCATCTTGATAAAACCACGCAGCAGGATCTATTGCTTCTGGAAAATGAGAAGGTGTTATGTGGATCCTTATGTACTGAGAATAAGTGGCATGACTTCTCAGAAACTGGGGCTATGGCATTGTGTGGACATCACAAATATCCCAGCTGCTGTTTTTAGAGAATTTAGAAGATTACAGTATTGAATTTACTGATGCCTGTCATGCTGGGGTGAGGGGGCGGTGGCATGCCTAAAATATAGATGGGTAACCATGAGATTGTTAGACTCTCCAAGTGATCCCAGTGATTCATTTGGAATCTGGGGAGTTTGACTAACCTGCTTACGTATAAATATCTTTTGAGGTTTTGTATCCTTAGGTGCCTAAACGTCTTTGTAAGTTTAATCCCATTTTGAATTTTACTTCCAAGAAGTGATCATGGTTGTAATTTTGAATTGCATATCTGTCAAGCTGCTTCCCCTGTGTGGTGTTAAGTCAGGGCATAGAAGAGAGAGAGCAGGGGAGGTTCCGTACACTGCAGTATCTAAGAAACCTTCGCCACTTTGTTGTGAATTCAACTGAAAGAAACATCATTTTGTTGATTGTACTTCTTTTAGGTAGCTGCTTTAAAAACAATGGCCACTGAAGGAGGTCCCAAGTACAGCCTTTCACAGCAACCTTGGGCGCAACCAGGTATTTGCTTTGGTTTATATTAATGTTACCTCTGAGGTGCTTGTAGGCTAATAAAGCCATGATCATTTACTACTTAAAGACTTCTAAAAACTCTTCATCAAATGGAGAAAAAGGCCCTTTCCATTCACCATTTCTGGTAGAGCAATGTAAGCTGCATTATATAGGGCTCAGGTGTTTCAGAATGTCATTTGTCTCTGTGCCTGACTTCTAAAACACAGGAATCTGAAAAGGTGGCCAGATTAATTTGGACTGTGATTGATTTGGAAAAATTCTACGTACGTAAGAACTGTCTACCTTTTTCTTGAAAATCCTGGCTTCCATTTTTACCTGTGTGCTAGTTTAAATGTCTTAAGATACCTCTAATCAAAACCTGACAAACTTCAGGATATCTATTTAATTGGTGCAGTACATGAATGACGAGTATTTCTCAAGCTGTGACTGTTCTTGCATGAAAACAGCATTTCTGCAACTGTATACAGAATGTGCTTGAGGAATTATTTGATTACATTAAGATAAAGCTTTTGCTTTTGTAGGAGAAAATCTGCATTGAAGCTTTTATTGTCTGTACATTTGGTACCTACTTCCTTTTCAGTTTTCCTGTCACTATGTAAAAATGGGATCCAACTTTGTTTCCCTCTTCTTAAGAATTCAAATGTAAAGGCTTCATAGGAACATTTGGAATTGTTTAGATGTTCCTGGGTTGCTTTGCTCTTCACATTACAAAGTTGTGCTTCTGGGTGACACTGAGAAATGTGATTATTCCAATTCATACATTGGAACCTTCTGTTGCGTCGTGTTCTTAAAATGCAAAGCCAGCCACGTTCATTCATAATTCAGTGCTGCTCCATGGGTCAGACACTCTCAAGGGCTAACTCGAGCTTCTACTTAACATCTCCTGCTTCTTCAGGAGTATTTTTAATGTTTGTTTGGAGATAATTATGTGTGTAGAGGCAGATCAAAGCAGAGCTTCTGCTGTTTCTTGGAGTCATTTGTCTGGGAAGCAGGAGTAGGCAGAAAATTAGATACAGTAGAAATTGAGGGGGGGGGAAATAAACATAGTATATTAACTTTGGTACTTTAAAGCTACGAAACTTATTTTTCCCCTGTCCTTTAAGTAAAGATTATTAAGTAAAATCATTAAAATACCTAGCAGTGAAGAAAGAAGGTCTTGTCCGAGAGAGGATTCCTGTCTGGTTGATTCAAAATCCAGATGGCTGTGCAGCCTTTCTTCTTACAGACATGGCCTGCGGTCAGTAAGGAAAATTTGTCATATGCTGGTCTCTTTACTGGCACTGTTTATTTCCTAGCAGTTTCTTTTCCAGGCAAGTTTTCTGGGAGGGAGCCTATGTAAAACTTTGTTGCTGTTGGAAGGCTGTGACTTCAGGAACCTCAGGAGGATGTGGTAGCTTGCAGAAATGGGTTGGATGCATTCTCTGCAGGGAAAGAGGGGCTGATGTCTTGAGTAGTAGGTCCCAAAAGAAAAGACTTGTCTGGCATGTTGTGGTCGTATGATGGGTTGATGCTGCACAGCCCAGTCATCATCTCTTTCCCTTTCACTCAACCCTGTGGTTATGATCAGCCCCAGTAAAGCGGAGGTGATATTCTGGAGTCTAGATTGCAACTAGCAGAATGCCATTTTAGCCTATTAAGCATGTTTTCTTTTACTTTCAGCAAAGATCAATGATCTGGTCTCTTCCACTTATAAGACAATAAAAACAAAGCTGCCATCAACATTACGAAGCATGTCGTTATACTTGTCCAATAAAGATACAGAATTAATCTTGTTTAAGCCAGTTAGGGTGAGTATTGCTAGATGTACTTCAGCCTGTTTTCTTATAGGTGTTGGGCCTTCATTTAGTTAAAGGCTTTAAACACATACTGTGAGATCATTCACCTTATCGTTCTGTGTGTATGGTTATATGTATAATATATCTATATAAATGTGTATATGCATATATTTATAAATGTATGTATACAGACACACATACATACACATATCTGTCTATCTGTGGAGTTATTCTAGGCTACCAGTCCAGTCAGTAAACTCTGTGACAAATACCATACACATGCAATAGTGAACAGACTATTACAGTCAATGTGGTGTCCCTGATCTGAGAAGCCTGTTGGAGACACATAAAATGAAATAAAAAAAAAAGAATCTAATATGTTTTATAATGATACGTTTAAGCTTTAAAAAAAAAAAGCCGTCTTGCTCTCCATTGTACTCGGCCTACACAACACACAGATGTTACAGGGAAGCAACTGGTTCTGTTCATTCTGCACATCTTTCAGTCAGCACCATACGAGCTACTATAAAGAAACTTAATTCTGTCCCAGACAAAACCAGTACGGCTTGGTCAGTTATGCATGGGCAGAAGCACTGGAGGCAGAGAGGATGGTACAGATTCAATGGGACACCTGCTGTAAACCCACCAGAAAGAACCAAGCTTGAGTTTTAAGCTTCCAGGTTAAGTCTGTAGGACTCAGTGTTTCAGCTTAGCACATCTTAGATGAAGTTTTTCTCTCACAGCCAACATGGGTTCCTTCTGGCTGTTTTGGGGCTTATTTTAAAAGAAAAGCTCTTAAAGCTTGACTGCTTTTCCCTACGTGGTCACTTCAGTTGCTATTCCAAGTATATTGTGCTTATTCTGGTTCGTGTTTGAGATGGGTGTTGTGTTTTTTAATATTGAGTTTTTTCTTCTTTCCTTTAAAAGAATAACATTCAGCAAATGTTCCAGAAACTCCATGCTTTGTTAAAGGAAGAATTTAGTGATGAAGATCTCCAAATCATAGCTTGTCCTTCAGTGGAACAGGTATATATTGAGGCTCCCTGTTTTATCAGTTGCTCTTTCATGTGACTGGTTTTTTTAAACATTAATTTTTCACTTTCAGTATTTTCAGTGTTCAGAATCCTTATTTATTTATTTATTACCCCTCTTAGTCCTGGATGGTTAAACTCAAGGCTTTATCTAAACTCTAGGCTCTCAGCTAAAAAGGTGGTTTTGTTTGGTTTTTTTAATGAATATCCAATGGAGTTGTTAAACTGAAGGTGGTGATTGATGTTGCTGGGAATTGAGTTGTACAACAGCATAGTAGAGTCTTGCCATTTCTGGGCATTGTCTTTTCGGAGAAGTATCAAGGCTAGTGAATATGCTTTAAAAAAGCTTCTGCGTGTGGAGGCAGTCTTGCTTTTGACAAATACAAGAAGCAGCAACTTTTACATTTAGGAAGCATAAGAAAGAATTGCACGGGTTCATTTTAAGTAAATTGCATTGGGAAAATGTGCAGATGTTTGCGGAAATTTAACCCTACATGATAAGGTCTTTAGTCTGAGAGATGATTGGGGTTAAGAATTCTCTGTATTAGGATGCTCTGACAGAAACTGAGTAGGTTTTTAAAAATCTCGCTTTGACCTTAGTGGTCCAGGGAATGTGGATAGAATTGTGATTATCCCAGGATGCCGGTATTTAACCAAATCATCTAGTTTATGGATTAGAGGACACAGCCTGCAGTGAATGTGGCCACAGGGACGTGTGATGAGTAACCTGGAGCACAGAGTGGGAGTGTTGCCCTGGAAGGAGGTGGGGATATCCTAGAGGAGGTGGCTTCCTTTAATAATTTGTCTGTTAATCCTTAGGATCACTTCTACAAACTGAATTATATGGGAAACCATATCATAATCTGTGGGGAAACAAGTATTGCGAAGGATCCCAGATGTGTTTCAGATATCTAAGATGAACGTTAACATTTTTTTGCCAGTGCGTGTATTTTTTTTTTAATTCCTTGACAACGCATGAAGTCATCTTAGGTTGTGACTGCTGAAATGGCTAGTCAACGTGGTCAACAATTGCATTTTAAAAAGCCTGTGAGTAGGCATTTGACTGGAAATTTTGGACCAGTTGTTTTGTAGCTGTCTTCTGATTGGTCTAAGACTCTGTGCTTCCTAGGAATCCTGTTTAAAGGTTAAAATATAAGACATGAGTTCTGAAACTTAGCTGCTCTGTCTAATGTAGGCTTTCTTTTCAACTTTCAGGTGAACTTACTTTTATCGATGTCCCAGTAGCCCAGCAGTGAGGGTGCCTGAAATAAGCTTCAGCTGAATGCCGGGCAGCGAAGGGAATGTGAAGAAATTTGCTTGAAGGGAACAAAGGATCCCACTGTGCAGTCCAGTCTGCATCAAAACTATCCAGGCTGCTTAACCCTGTTTTAGGAAAAAAAAAAAGTAGTTTGACTTGTTAAAGGTATTCTTGTTCATTGGCTTGAGAAGGGGGGCGGGGGGGGGAAGAAAACAAAACAAAAACCCCTTTGCTGGTCACTCTTACAGAAGCTCAGTTACTGCCTTATCCAGATGTTTTCAAAGTTGAAATCCTGGTTTGTTTTTTATGTAAAGCCTTTCTTGCTTTCCTTTAATAAGCTGATGTATGCAATGAAAAGCTGCGCTTTCGAAGTCACGCTGGAAATAAAGCGCAGGGAATCAAATGGGCGCGGTGATAGGTATTTGCAAGGCTTGGAGTTAAGGACAATGGTATGACTTCAGCGGGCATGCTCCAGTTTCTTCTTTAACTCCCCCAAAAATCCTGGTAATCCACCACGTGCTTGAACATAATTCAGGGGAACATAATTCAGAGGTTCTTAGCTGGGAAAACTTTATTTCCCACATGTGAAGCATTTCTTGAAATACTGGATATGCTGTTTTCCTTATACTGTTGTGATGGGGAGCTGTGAGGTCTGACCTGAAGTTTCAGGCTCTAACCTTCCTCCGTGTAAAGAATCTCAGTTCCTTGGGATTTGCAATGGAAAGCTGTGCAATATAATTTCTCTTGTTTCTGAGGGAACTGCATATTTTCAGAAGCTTTACAGCAAAGCTTAGCATTGAGATTCTCAGGTATTTAGTTTTAGGTTAGAGTTGGTTTTTTGCCTTGCCCAAGATCAAATCGTGGTTGTTTCAAGTGGGGGCTGGGACTGGAACTTGAACACAGCCTCTGTGCGCTGGAGTAAGTGCTAGTAAGGGTGTGTGGGGGTGCCAGAAACTGAATGTGCAAACCTGTCAAATCAGCATGGTAAACAGGGGATAAGTACTTGGTAACTGGTAAACAACGCGTGGTGTTCAGTGTGCACCAGTTGGTCATTATTTCAGAAAGCTGAACGCTAAACACTCAGCCATTACTCGAATGAAACACTACAAGCAGCTTTAGGGTGTCTCAGTGGTAAGTCTTTATTGTGCCACACTGCAAAAGAAAAAATGTAGTGACTTACATGGCAGATTTTTAACTTATTTATAAAACCTGTTCTGTAGTTTTAAATATGTAGAAATTTTCCTGCACATCGGTGGTGTTTTGATCTAATAATTTTCTTGTTACAAATCGCATGGCTGGAGGCTAAGATGGTAGGATTTAAAGCTACCACGAGAAGTGTTGCAGCAGTGGTGCTGAGGTACACAAATGGTACTTATAGGACCTTACATGACTCCTTAAAAATTAACTAAAGGAACTAATAAGGAAGAAAACTTGCCCTTTCTTTTTACATATGTAGAAATACAGGCTGTAAAATAATGTCCAGTGCAATGTAATATATGTATATTTGTTTTTTATAAAACTTTACAGAAGGACTGCATGGTCACTGTACAGAGTTACAACTGACTTAATACAGATATTGTACAGAAAAGACGTGAAGGGTAAACCATTGCAGTAGTCGTTCTTGTGCTTGGGATCTTCTCTCTCTTAGAGTATCCAGACAGCTCTAGGACAGCAGGTTGAAAGATTAGAAGAGTAACCAGTTTATACAGCCTGTTTGCTAAACAAACATTTGTTTAAACATGTACAGTTTCAGATATTTACGTTTACAAATAGTGTAAATACTTTCAAAAGATTAATTTAAGATGCTTTATATTATCTGACTAGAAACTTGCTGTTTTTAATTTTTTTAAATAAAAATGTTGCCTCCTATTTTGGTCCAAGAGTAAAGCTTTATTCTGTAATCTGAGGCTTGTCTGTCAAGATGACTGTAATACAGAGACAATAAACATCCTGTAAGCACAGGCAGTGTGTCGCTGAGAAGAAGTGTTCTTTTTTTAGCAGTGAAAGAATTGACTTTATTTAGCACAGATGTATACCTGAGTGCTGAATGTACAGCTAATTGCTGAAGTAATGCCTCTTTATGGTTATAATAAAAGTAAATTTGTATTTTTCTTTACTGACAAACGATCTTGTGTGACTAAATGGTCTCTTTGCTTGCAGTTTTGTTAGGGGGAAGAAACCACAACTGTAATACAAGAACATATTTTAACTAGTTGGCTTTTACTAAGAGACAACTTGGGAGCTGGTGGCAGAAATCACAAGTATTATTGTATTTGATAGCTGTTCTTGTTGCCTGGTTACTCACAGAGTCATCTACCCATCGTTTCTCATTACCACATACTATTCTTCTGGCCCTTGGTGTTGTAGAAACACATCATCCGCAGGCTTGTGGTTTGTCCCCTGTAATGTCACTGTGAAGCTTCCCTTCACCCTCTGGCTTCGACAATGTCATGTGAATGAACTAACCTAAGGAAGAACGCTCCTTTCCTATGGAATTCAGTATCTCTCTGACTGGTATGGGGCAGCGATGTGCGACCATCGCTCCCCAGGCGCTTGGGGCCTCTTGAAGAGGTTCGGCCCTTTGGATTGTATCTCATAAATGAAGTGAATGCCAAAGTGGCTGGATGGACATTCACACTTCTTTTTGTACAACAGTGATGCCCACAGCACAGCTAATGCTGTGGTGTGTGTTTTACAAGCAAAACCAATAGTCCCTTCCTCAAACTGTGCATGTTTGGTGTTGACAAAGTGATGTGGGTAGGGAAAGGGGAAAAAGCCTGTCCTGCTGAAGCAGCTGATGTGGTGACTGGAGGTAGATCCAGCCCTGTGTCCACAAATGTTGCTTTCTCCTACCCTCATGCATTTTTATCCTCATGCATATTTATCCTGATTGAACCCTGGAGCAAATCACATCTTTAATATAAAGGCCTCTGAATAGAACAAAAAGAATCAGTTGGCCCCTTTCAGTGGTGGCCAACCATGCCACTAAGCCCCAGGACTTACCATCTACCACCAGCTGGAGCCCTGACACCTAAGAGGTCCCTTATCTTCCCTCTCTTGGATTACCCCTGGTCCCTGTACCCAAGCTGCTGTTTGTTCTCTCCTCTCCACCAACATGGGTGTCTGGCTGAGAGACAAAGCATGCTCGTCCGTCACACCTGGTACAACAAGTTCCCGAAGTCCAGTTCATCAGCTGTAGGAAGGAAGCCATCTCCTTTAAAGTACTGCATGTTTGGTGTATAACTCCACTCATCATACGACGATTCATTAAGTGCTTTCAAATGAGATGAGCTTGGTGTTACAAGGACTTGATGTACAGGAAGGTAGGTGTCGTGAGCTTGAAAAAAGGAGCTTTATTTTTAAGTGACTGTTATCACCTTGATGAAGGAGAAGTCAATCTGAAATGCTGATGTAACTGCTTGCTGTGAGTCTTAATATCTTCATTTCAGTATTTCATGCAGATAGAAGGTGATGAAACACAAGGAGTGATATCACTGAGAGAGGGGTTGCCGAAAGGCTTGCAACATTGTCTGTGTTTTGGACAGCAGGCTCCTGAGCTGAGTCTTTTTGGACTGAAGGAAGAGCTCCTCTTCGCTTTCTGGCCATTTTAGTAGGTGACTTGTCTCTGGATCTTTCAGCTGCAAAGAGAGCCCGTGCGAAGCAAAGAGCGTTAATGCTGAACCCCCTGAAGGGAGACTGAGTGGGAGAACATCCCTTATAACCCAACCTTTCATGCTTACCCATGTAGTGTGTCCAGCATGCCCTTTCCCTCCATGGCCATGGAGCACGCTAACCCTACAGCTCCCCTTTGGAGGTGATCTTCTTCCAGCACATGTACAAGGGGAATGAGGAGCTAAACTCACGGCTCTAGCCTCCTTTGGTGGGAGCAGGCTGCCCAGGAGTAGTGCGGCAAGGAAGATGACTTCCTTACCTAACATAGCAATGGGTCCTGAGAAGTCTGAATTTTGGGGATGGAAGAGCAGGTGCCAGTGCTTTATGGTTCCACATACTGACCTCGGGTTGTTGCCACCTTTCTGAATAGCTACCCCAGATGTGTTTCCATTAGCAATATGTCTGTGGCCACATATAGACTATTGCTATTACGGCTGTAAACATTTGGTTTGTGCCTGCACCAGGGAAGACAACTTGAATCCTTTGCTCTGAGGACACAGTCCCCAACCAAGCATGAGCTCCTGGTGACGTGTGACCTGCATTTCAGAGCTGACCAGTTGTGTTTGCACCCAGTGGAGGACAAGGATGCACACCAGGAGGCTGGGAGAGTCACACTGGCACTGAGCAAGGGCTGAGCCCTGGCCAAAACAACATTTCTACCTCCAGGGAAGGGTTAGAGGTGGGAAATCTGAGTGACAACAAATACCAAAGGATTTTGGCACTCCCCTCCTCCCCCCCCCCGCCCTGCCCCCCATGCTTGTTTCATGTTAAGTGAAAAGTTGTTTGGATAAAATCAGGAGCCTTGTGTTTGTACTGACATTTAATATAAATGTTTTGAAAAGAAATAGTGTTTCGGAATGAATTTGTGAGGGGTGCTGTTCTTGCCCTTTAGCCACAGCATTTCAATCTTATCTAAATGCTTTCCTGAAAGGGAATTTCATTAAGGTTCACATAGACAGGAAATTTGCTTTTGAATGAAACGGTGATTTTTCCACCTGAAAATTTGTGACCAGTCCTATGCAGCAGCCCCAAGCTTATCTCCACCAGGCATTTTCCCTGCTGCTGCTGCTGCTTTCCAAGTGGCTGGTAGGCAGGAATCGGCCGGGCAAGGCTACCACAGCAAGCACTCACCTTGAGCCGGGACCCCACGTTGAAATGGATGTGACTGCTGCGGCTGGTGAAGGTTAAGTCAATTTGATCCTGAGCCAAGATTTTAATGGTGATGTGGCGGTTCAGTTTCATAGTGATGGACTGGAAGGGAGGGCTGTGAGTGTGGTGCCTGAAGTCGTGCCACTTCCAGCGCTTCTGGCTAGCCCCTGCCCGGTCCAAGCAGATCCCAATGCAGGGGTCCAGGGTGGCCCTGGGGACAAATGTGAAGCTGGGTGAATCCAGAGCAAACAATTCCCTGGTCCCAAATACCATCTTTTGTCTGCAGTTTGATTAAAATTCTTGTTATTGTGGTCCCAGAGTCACTGCTGGGACCTGATACACCAGGTTGAGGATTGTGTTTTCTAACAGGTTTTGTCCTACAGTACAAGCACACTACAGAAATTGGCTGGACCCTGGGGGGGCAATGAGTCCCAGAGAACTCAGAGAAGATGCTCAGACAGAGCGTGGGTTGTGTGTGTGTGAGTCCCCCTCTTCCTATTACACGTCTACATCTTCTGAAGGTCCCTGGACACGGTAATTTCTTTTGCTCTGGTAACCTCTATGCTGAAAACAGGTCCTCGTTGAGTGTGTGTGTGGTTCTGCATGTGCCTGGGTGTGGGAAATGGCGTTGCCAAACTACGAAAGAGAGAGAAATGCAGCATGTGTTGGATAAAAGCCCATATTTATGGCATAGAGATACGAATCTATACTACCCAGCCCATGGCAGCCTGGGTAGGCAGCTCCGGGTGCTGGAGCATCCCCCCAGCCATGGCACGCAGCAAGTTTTTATCATTCGCAGCATGTGTTTTGTTGATTTTTTTCTGCCTAAGCATGAAGAAGTTGTCTCACTGGCCTGCAAGACCGGCTCAGCCTCCCCCAGCATTACCTTGTGCTTCAGCTCAGAAAAAGCAGCAAAAAAAAACCCAGGAAAAAAAAAATATCTAACTGCAGCTGTAATGTGCTACAGCACCAGCCGCAGACAAGCCTGAACGAGTCCATATGTGGGACGGACAACCTACCCACAGGCTGCTGGTTTTCTATTTCCCTCTCATCAAAGCTATCATATTCTTTTCATAAATATCAGAGGGGTCACTTAGCATTGCCCTTAATTTATGGCTGCTGGGAGAGGCTGGGAGGGTCGTAGCAGCCTGCCTCAGCTCGGCAGCAAGCTGGCATGTGGCTAACGCCGATGGGGAACGTGTTGTCCAGCGGGGCCAGGAGAGCCCCACGGCGGGGTCAGCAATGGTTTAATGCTTGTAGGGATCACCTCAGCGCCAGGCTGTAAAAACCTGGCTGATGCGTGATGGATGAAAGACTGGAGTGTCGGCAGGCAAACGGTAGGACTGCAGGAGTCTGATGGAAGCGTTATTATAAAAGCTATTTCAAGTGATTTGTAATAGCCAGTTAGACATTTAAGATGTCCATTAATTAGTCTCAACACAGGGAGGGCTTGTAAAATTGAGGTGGGATTTACTGATTCCCCCAGTTCCTAGCTTTCTGAAGGGACACTTTGGAGACTGGGGGTGGGGTGTCAAAAATTAGTATTTGATGGCTTAAACACCAGCAGTTTTTACTAAAGCCATTGGTCACCTCGTATTACAATTTAGACTGCAAGAAATTGGTCACCTAAGTCATTCTTCAGTGAGCAACACTCACTGGATATGAGAAACAAACCAAAAACCATGTTGACCTCAAACTAATTGACTCCAGCTATTGAGGTTTGCCCTTCCATGTGGATAATAAGCCCACCTCTTTTCCAGCATGGCCACCGGGGGCTCTCGCGCCCTCATCCCCATGCTATAAAGGGGCCAAGCCAGCCCCATGGCCATGTGGCCAACCTTGGCCAAGATCAATCTTCATGCCAGGATCTCTGGACAGATGTCACTGGCAATTGAGATGGGGTGATCCCCAAGAGCCCTCACGCCGTGCATGCTGCCTGCACCTGGCACCTTGGTGCACAACATGAGAAGCCACCACTCTGGTGGGCTGCAGCACAGCCCTCCCTCCTTTTCATGTACTTTCACACAGGAAAAAATAAAACTGGAACAAAAAATGGAGATGTTTTCAGCATGCCTTAAAGCCCTGGGATGCCACCAGGCCAGGTTGGGGCTAAGCTGGGACCCGGCATCACCTCTGGGCTTGCACTTACCAGAGGTGGCCATCAGGGTGGAAGCAGACCCCACGGCCGTGGCTCCCGAAGACAGCCCTGAGCCCCGGGTACCTGCTGTCCTCCAGGATGCAATAGGTGAACAGGGTTTCGTCGGTGAATGTGATGAGAATTGCCACATTGCCTGATGGGTAGCTGAGAAACAGTTAAGGAAAGACAAGCCCATAGAAAGCCCACAGAAAGCATGCTTTGGAAGAAAACCATTGTGGGACAGTGTCTAGGGGAGGAAGTGGCTCAAGCCTCCCCCAACCTTCAGACAGCCAACCCCAAGACAACCAGCTCTGTAGACCTCGTTTCCTTGCAAGAGCGGCATGGGCTGTGTAGCCGGCCCAAGAGGCTGAGGCAGGTTACCCCAAAGGAGGACGGTCATGGTGACCCACCTTGAGGCAGGGCATTCCTGCAGCTGACCCCCTGCCCAAGCAACACTGCTGCTGGATACTAAACCTGACCACTTCCATCTGGGAACAGCAGATAAAACGTCTGTCCGTCAGGATAACGCCGTCTTACAGGCTCCGGAGAACAGCAGTGCTGCAGGAGCAAAACCAAGGAAGTGAGAGGCAGGCGGGGGGCTGTGGGGAAGCATCACGGGGATGCCTCCCTCCACCGGTACCAACCCCAGAGCACTGGCAAGCCAGACCGTCACACTCTGTACTTTTCACCTAGCCTTGTTTTTTTGCATGTGTTTGCTTACTTTTTAATTAAAGACTTTTAAATAGCTGAGGAAAACTCATCCTTCACCTCTGTGTTTTCACATTTCGTGTACAAAGCTCAGCTCTTCTCATTTTATGTTATTAGCTGCTCTCTAACGATATGATTTGCCAAGAGCCCTTTTTCTATCAGACCCACAAGTAGTTTATCCTTCAACGTACTGACAAGCGAAATAGAAACATTTCTTTGCTAAGGGCTTAACTCCTGGCATTACAAGGGAGCTGGGTTAATGCTTTCTAATAGGAATAAGCAGCATTACTGCCTGCTTCTCCGGGAAGAATGGAGAGCAGCTTAGAGAGGGGGGAAGTGGGAGACCTTGCTGTTCCATTTTACCATCATCATTAAAAGCAGCAACTAATTCTCCTGTGCAGAAAAGGGCCGTGCTCAGGTTTTGGCTCTCACGGGGACCTGAGGGACTTGTCTGCAGCAGCTCCCAGGTGGAGGCATTTCGCACACGTGAAGTGGCTGACTCCAGCCATAATTGTGGCACTAATTTATAACCTGAAGATACACATTTTGGCTCTGCGAAATAGCTAAGAATTACTTCCTGGTTATAAAGGATGGAGTGGAACAAAAAAGCAACAAACTGACAATATTGTTCCTGCTTTCATTTTTCAGGCTTTTTATGAGGCTAAAAAGACAGACAGTCCCAGGCAGGAGGTTTTGCTACCCCTATATTTCAGGGGGGGAGAGCAGTATAATGTGCTTCTATGTCAAAAATAAAAAAGCCAACAAAATCACTGATCGTGTGATAAATCACAGGTAATTTTCTTGTACGCCTGCAGAAACAGCAATGCTTTCTGGTTTGGGAAGGGAGAGGAGAGGAGAGGCAGGGGAGGGGAGGGAAGAGAAAAGCCCTGCTGCAGGGGGCTGAGCTGGCAGGGGGGTACCATCCAGCTCCTGGCTGATGGGGCAGGCCCCCCATCTCTCCTTGCCCTCCTGGTGTCACTGGGGCTGGGGTGATGGGCTCCGAGGAGCTGCTTCTCATGGGTGCTGGGGTGGAGGGGACACCCTGGTAGCTGTTTCTGGTGGGGGCCACAGTAACCACTTGCCCCTGGAGAGGTGCCAGGACCCTCGGGCAGCTCCCATCCCACTGCCAAGGCACTGCTGAGCCACTGCCAGGTCTTGTACAACCCTCCATGACCTTTTTTTTTGGTTGGGCCTCTGTGATTTATAAGCCACATGAGCTTGTGTTGGAACATCTCAGGGATCCCTTTCCTTAGGTGGGGACAGAGACCGTGCAATGTACTTTTGCCAGTCTCACAAAAATCAGCTCCTTGACCCATAATTGTCTTTCTTTTGGTTGCATCCAGCCTGGTTTTCCAGGGAGAGCTGCCATATGAGACCCCTTTCTTGCTGGACACAATGGTGACATCCCTACAAATGAATTCAAGGCTCCCTGGAGCCTGCAAAGCTTTTGCCTGTGCTGTTAAATTGTTGGACTGAGGCTTGGCCTGGGACCAGGAGCACTTCCTGAAGTAATTCCTAGCTAAGGAGCCCAGATCCATCCACGCTAGGCAGTTTGGACAGGGCAGCCTGGTTTGGAGGTTAAGAGAGCTGAATGGTAAGGAAGTGAGTAGAGCAGGGTCTGAGGCTTCAGTATGGGTGGAGATCACTCATCAGTGGTGTTCTGCCTTCAAGCTGCATAGGATGCTCCATAAGTAAAGCCCTTTACACACAGTTATCATTCCAGTAAAACCCCAGGGATGCCAGACTCAGCTTTCCACCTCAGCCACAGGTTAGTATGCCCCGTCAACTTAGCGCACCCACTGATGGTCATCTTAATGTCTTGCTGAATCAGAATCTTCTCTGTATCATAGGAGATATCTAAATGTGTTTGACTGGACTCTCATGGGGTATGAGCAAAGCTAACACTCTACATCGCTCTACAATCCCTCCCTGAAAAGCAACAAGAAGAGATCCAACAGGCCATACCCACCTTTAAGTGCTCCGCAACAAAATTCCTGTCCAGCTCCAGTAGGTATTCTGGAGGTGCTGATGTTTGTCGTTGCTTTTTGAAAGGGGTAGTCTTTGGTTTGACGATGTATTCATTTTGTTTTGAGAGTCTGAACGAAATTCTAGTGCCTGAAAAAGTTTTTGAAGGTTGTTGTTGAGGAAAAGGTGATGCAGCTTTGTTTCTCTAAGCCTTGTGTCCTGGATTATTTGGAGAGGAGGAGGGATGGAGGAAGGGACTGAGGAGTTTTTGTGTCTTTTGCTTTGTTTGAGGAGAAATAAGCAGAAAGGGAATATATAACCTAACTAGGATGGGGTAGGCTCTGTGATGCTGCAGGATGGCTTTCCTAAGAGATGTAAGGGATGTCCTTGCTTACTACAAGGAACTGTCCAGCCCATGAATAGCTGAGAATTACTTGTAGCAAAGGATGGACTAGACATGAACTAGCAAGTCTCTTCCATACCATCTCCTACTCCTCTCAGCCAGAAAATATATGGCCTGGAGATGACAGGCCTTGTAGGCAGGGAATTGTGCAGACCTGTGTTTTGAGAAACTATGAAGGTCCTTGGCCACTCATAATGAGGATTATGGCACATTTTACTACAAAAAGGGATGCAGTCTCTGCTTCTTCTCTGGGTGCACTGAAGCTACCACGTGCTTGTGGCCCCACGTCAAGCCTAGCAATGACAACTCACTAGCAAAGGTACTTGCCAGGAACAAATGTCAGATACTGCTGAAATATTTCCCTGTAGCTCTCAAAGCCTCCTTCATCCAATCTAAGATCAAAAAAAAAAAAAAAGGGGAAGTTAAAAATAAGATCAAATTGTTGGCTAATGACACTACCTACATAGTCTAAGGGAAAAAAATAGTATCATGGGATGTTATACCAAGATTCACCTGAAACAATGCAGATGTCTGCATATGAGATTGTCACCATAGATGGCTTTTATAGCCAAAGCAGAGAAATAGGAGACCCATCTCATTACAAGTCTGATGAATCACGCAGTAGAAACGCCCTTTTTCCTGCCCTTCAGTCAAGGGGAGCTGCAAGCGATGGGGGAAGGCATGGGTATGAGCTTGCAGAAGTGAGGTGAGTCTCAACCCTCAGGACATCCTGCCCACACATCTCACCACACATGTGGCTGGATGCCCTGCCTCACTCCACCTGCGTGTCGTACCCATGCCTGTCACTCTGGTCTCCCAGGGAAAAACTCAGCTTGCGTGGCTGTTGGGACCAAGTGCTGCATGCAATATATGCTGCTGGCCTCTGCAGAGCCAGAAGACAGACCCTGCCCAAAAGGCTCAAACCGGGTCCTACCTGGAGACCTGAGTGGCACTCAAAACTTGTACTGCCCCTCTTCACCAGAGAAATTTTGGTGTGGGCTGTTGCTCCCATGAAGGTATGATGGCACTTACAGGTAAGACCCCCAAAAGACCAAAACAGTGGGAGAAAAGGGGAAAGAGTAATGAAGGATGGATACCTCAAGTGACGCAGCCAGGTCTCTGCCTACCTTGGCAAAGCCAGCATGGCCCAGCCATGGCCACCGATGGTATGGTCTCGGAACAATGCATTCCCAGGGAGTAAAACAGGAGCTAGGCCCTTTGTGTGCTGCCTGGCAGCCTGGGAGGAGGTTTGGAAGTCACATCCATGTCCATCAAGGCTGCTGGGTGTGGGGATTAAAGCAGCTGTGGTGGGAAGGTGTGCAGGGTCAATGGGAGGGAGTCCCTGAGTGGGGTCAGATGCCTTCAGGGTCTCTTGTGAGGGAACAGCTACCCGGGGTTCAGCTTGGGAAAACCTTTTGCCATCTGGGAAAGCATCTGGCCCCATCCCTCTTTCTAGGGAGCTTCCTAATCTGCGAGTGTAAACCTTCGATGCAAATATTGTAGAGATGAATCAGCTGATGACTGCTGAGCCCTCAGCTCTAGCTGATCCTCATCAAGCCCACCAGTGCTTTTGTAAGGGCCCTACAGTGAAGATGAGCTATGTGAGGACCCTCAGGCAAGTATTGCCTTGGCAGCACTGAACCGACTTGGTCCAACATTAATGGTCCCATTCAGTGCTGTTGCCTGCTCAGCATGTCCTGTCCAGAACAGGTGATGGATCTTTCCTGCCACTGATACCATCATAAGACTGACATGAGGATGCCTCAATGCTTGTTGCTGCATGTGGGCAGCAGTGCCACTATACCACGAGCAGGTTCCCATCAGCGAAACTTCTTGGGACCAGAGTGAAGGGACCTTGTGATGGGGCTTCTCTCCTCCCACCAGAGCTTTGGGCCAGTCTCCCTCAGTCCCTTACTGCTGCAGTAGTTTATCCTTGATGTTTTTCCTCAGCTCATCTTGGGAAGGGTTGGTATGGGGAGAGATGTCCAGCTCTTCCTCCGCTTTATCTTCACTCATCTGCTCTTGGATGACTGCATCAAACACTTCCTTATATCTCCTGCAGCAAAAGAGCTGTGGGGTGCAGTGCCTGTCAGGAATGGTGGGGCTGTCTGCCACTGCCTTGGGATGGTCGCTCTCCCTTTTGCCAGGAAGAAACTTATGTTACAGGCATGCTCACATGGTATGGGTAGACTCACATTTTCCTGGGGTTGTTCCTTCAGATCCACCACTGTTGGGATTGGCTTTTCAGGAGCGCTGCAAAAGGTGCACTTTGTAGACTCTTCGGTCCAGGCAGTCTCCTCAGAGGACAAAGGAAATTCAGCATCAGCTTCATTAATTTTTCAAAAAAGTAAATTGGGCTTAAGTCTAGACTGTTTCTGTAAAAGCAACCAAACCCACTGCATTTGGTGTGACACCAGAATTCCTTTTCAGCAGGTATATACATATAATGTCAGGAAACACAGGTTATATTTAATTATCTGTGCTCCCAAATAAATGCAGTTGGCATGTTTACACTTCCTTCCTAAGAGCTCAATGGAACATTATAGCTATATTTCATAAGAAAATATGAACAACTCGATAATTTGGCCTTCTTTTAACATTCTGTGAAGCACCACAAAAGTGAAAAAAGAGCAAAAAAAAAGGCTTTAATCCTTTTAAAAGGCTTAAAACTTTAAAACTTTTAGAACAAAAAAGGAGCTCCCATCTCCTCTTTAAAAACAAAACCCTGAGAAACTACATTAAAAGACTAGACGCACTCAGTTTTTAAGGCAATACTGATATGGAGGAGCTTCAAAGAAAATGATAACCTTTGCATTCTGGAAAGGAAAAAAATCTATGTTTGCAAAACATTTGTGATGGAAACATTCATGATTAGCTTTCCTCCTGCCTGATAATTGCTCAAAAGTGGTTTAAGTCTGATTTAGCTTTAAAGGCCTTTTTCGTCTCTGTAGTATTTATAGTATTCAACCCGATGCCTTCTAGCGTGAGCAGTCTTGTCACCTAGAGCCACCTCATCTTGCCCCAGGTTGCTTTCTGGGTGGGTTTTCCTCCTCCATCAGCCAGCTGTGTTCCGAGTCTGGGTGGGCTGGCCAACAGCACAAACCCTGGTGCCACCAGGATTGACAAATGGCACCCGTACGTTTTTTCAGTGTACTTTGGTTTTATTTGCATGCATTGCAAGTTTGTGCTGGTCCAGTCACTGCTGCTTATACAAAAGTTATGCTCTGTCTACGATCCACATCTACCTTTCTGGTGGTGGTAAGAGTTATTATCTGTTACTTGTTCCTTCCAAAACCCTCCTGTTGAGAGAGGAAGGTAAAGACCTTCCAGCTCCGACCAGAATCAAACAGGAAGTTTGTAACAGCAACCGAAGAAACTGATTTCATATCCCCTATCGTGGCCCCAGGGCTGTGCAGACATGCACGCCAAGCTGGTGTGGTTCACCAGTAGTGGGCTGGCAGTGAGCACACCACACAGCCATTCCAGCCCCAAACCTTACCCATAAACAAGCAAGGGGTGAAGGCACAGCTGAACCCCTCAGCTGTGACAGAGGAGCCCCTGGCACTCGCCAGTCCCCAGTTTCAGTCCCCGGAATGGGCAGTGGCATGGCCGCCAGCCAAAAGGCTGGGATGGAAATATAGACTTCTGCCTTTGTCTTTAAGATGGCTGAGTGCCTTTCCCACTCGGATGAGGAGGGGTTTGATGGCTGTAGTATCAGCAGATCTGCCACTGGTTTTCTCCTAAATTTCTCTTTTGCTTTGTGGATCTGTGAAACTAGTGGGTTTTTTTCATGCACCTGTGCAATTTTTGCCAGGAGACACAGGTCTTCCCACAGCTCAAGAGAGAGTTTGTGCCTGAGTCACTGACACCTGCTCTTTTCTCATCAAATGGGTTCTGGTTTTCTGATGGTAAAGCTTAAGTCTCTTAAAGGGGAGAGCCTCTGCCCTTTGGAGCAATTTTTTGCTTCACTGTCATAGAAGAGACACTATCTTCCTTTCTCCCTTCGCAACTGCAAGAGCATCAAATCACATCCACAGAGCATTTTTCTGGAAGCTGCTTGCCTTTTCTGGAAGGTGTCTTGCCAGACAGCCGGCACATCCTGCACTGCCTGGATCTAAAGGCTGCAACAAGAAATTACTGGGGTCAGGGAAGACATGCTTGGTGCGACCCCGCGGCTCTGAGGTGCACCAATGAACAGGAACGAGGAACCCTCCACCAAAGCTGTTCACTTTCTCCTCTGAATTAATTTCACCGTTGCCTCCAGTGCCAGAGTGATGCTCAACCTGACTCCTTTTGCCTACAAATAGCAGCGGCAACTCTCCAGCCTCTTCCCCAAACAAGGATGTCCCCGGCAGAAAGAAGCACCCTTCATTGTTGCCCCCTGGCAGTGACCCCCCACCGGGCACTGCTGCAAGGTGCTGCTCCCCAGGAAAAAAACACCATGGAAAAAGGGCTTGTCATGGTAATTCCTGGTTCCTCTCATTAACTGGCTGGCTGGGTCTCACCTCACCCGGGTGGAGGTCAGTCGCAGTCCCGTTGTCCTCATAGTCTCCTCCCGTGGACAACGGCTCCTCATCTGATTCCAGCCTTGGACTCCCTTGGGCAAGCTCAACAGGCTCACACATGGCTTTTTGCAAGGAATAGTTGCCAGTTAGGTCCTATTCATTCAAAGTGATATCTCAAAATTTTGTGGGCAGAGGTTTTCTCAGAGAAAGGCTTTGCCATCAATTGGGTCCCCTCTGCCTCCTCTCCTGGGGCCCCAGGACTTCTGCATGCCTCTTTGTGCCAGGGCCCAGCTTCAGCAGGAGAAAAGGCCACCGTACCCCATCCATCTCCCGCTGGTCCTGTACAGTCTGGTGGAGGGGGCAGACACATATATCCCAGCAAGCGGCATTACCCCCACATCTATTTGTGCAAGGGGAGAGGTAGACCTACTGGTTAGGCACAATGCCATCCATTCCCAGAAACACCAACTGATCTCCTGTGGCAACCCAAGAGCTTGGGAAACTGCATTTCTTCCCTCTCCTTAGGACCTGGCACTTCAAATTTGAGAGGGAAATCTGCTAAATTAGCCTAAACATTGTCCCATGATTTTGAAATATTCATAAATAATCTCAAAATAGTGGTGAGCAGGGAGAGAAGTTTGTTGATGATATTCAGGGTGATTGAGGCAAAGGGCTGACTGTGAAGAGTTGCAGAAAGACCCTCGTGGCACTGAATAAAAGGGTAATAAAATCACAGATGAAATCTGATGTAGATAAATGTAAAGTGATGCGCATGGGAAAAGTCAGTCCTAGCTTTACACACAAAATAATGGGCTCTGAGCTGGCTATTTCCACTTCGGAGCGAAATCTTCAGGTTATAATAGATAGCTCTATGCAAATGTCAGTTCAACACTCAGTAGCAATCAAAAAAGCAAACAGAAAGCTAGGAATTATTAGGAAAGGAGGAGAGAGCAAAACAGAGGAAATCATTATGCTGCTGTAGAAATCCATGGGCTCCCATCTCTTGAATACTATTGTGCAGTCCTGATTCACCAATCTCAAATATGATACAGAAGAAATAGAAAAGTTACAGAGGAAGGCAATTGAAGATGATCAAAGACATAAAAGGGCCTCCATTCAGGGAATGACTGAATAGATTAAGACTTTTTATCTTGGAAGAAAAAAATGACTGAAGAAGAAATATGACCGAGTTTTGTGATGGGAAGAGTGAGTGGCGTGACTGGGGAACAGCTGTTCACATTATTCAGTGCTCTTCAAAGGAAGAAAGTGATCATCAAAGAAAACTATTAAGTGACAAGTTTAAAACAAACAAAAAAGATTTTTAGCTGTGGCACTCCTTGCCACAGGGTACCGTGGATCTTTAAATTTTGCGTTGGTTCAATAGGGTGTAAACTAATTGATGGAAGAAGAATCCATCAAGGGCTATTAGATGCAGAGACGGTATCTACAGTTCAGGCGGTTCCTGAGTCACAGACCACTAGGGGAATGGAGAGTATTCTGGGAAGTATAAACAAGTGTTTGGTCTATTTTTGTATTGCTTCCTGAGCATCTGCTGGCTCTTGTCCAGGGCAGGATGCTGGGCCAGGCACACTTTGGGGCTGACCCTTTGCCGTCATCCTTACGTCCTGCATTTCACACCAGGCCATGTCTCCTGCTAAGGCAAAGCAGCTTAAATGTAGCCTGACGTGTCTGGTGCTGCTGCCTGTCACTGTTTCTGATGAAGCCCCCTGCATCACAGGGAGCTGCTGAGTGGCTTTCCAGCCTGAATGCAGCAGGTGCAATTTTCAGCTCAAAAATCCTTCCACCAAGACTTACAGGCAGGTCCCTTTTCCTTTAGCTCCCAAGGCAAAAGCCTCTGTAGGCCAACCACTTCAGAGCACGAACCCCTTCTCATGGGATACCCCCACTGTGGAAGACAAAGCAGTGGCCTCTGTGGCTGTCAGTGGGAGCCCTGAAGCAGACCTTAGTGACCGAGGGAAAGCACCAAGACACCTGAATGCTGACCATCCCCTGTGGGCACACTGGCGTATAGCAAAAGGTACATGCTGCAGAAACCGGGCTCACACCATCTTCTCCCGTAGCCATTTCTGGGACCTGAAGAAACCTGTTCAGTCCACCTTCTCCTGCATGGACAAGTCTTCTCTTCAGGTCCTCAGCTGGAGGCCAAGTCATTCTGAAACACAGCTGATAACCACGGGATGCACCTCATGCTGCATGCAGACCTCTAATGTGCATCTCACCATGCAGTGGAAATGTGACCTGGCAGCAGCTGTGTCTCTGAACAAGGATGTTTTACGACAGTCATCTCACCTTCCCCCAGCCTGACCCGGATCATTTTGGTTTCCATTGTTCCAAGGCATCATTGAAAGAGAGTGGCTCCTGTTCTGCTTATGATGCATGGTTATGAAAGATGGGAGAGCAAAAAAAAAAAAAATCTACAGCAGTGGCTTGAACGATTGAACCATCAGTCCAAAACTGAGTGATTCGCTCAGGTTTTCCCCATGTAAATTAAAAACAAACACTTGGATGCTCTGATGACACAATACATAAGTGCATCTTCTGACTGAAAACTCACCACCTTAAGACAGGAACATTTGTGGCCCTGTGCGCTTTTCCAAGATTGCCTTAAAAGCCATGCTGTGGCTTTTTACCAGCTGATGGATACAAACTAGAAGCCTTGCTTTGCACCTCCTTTCCAGCTAGAAATGAGAATGAGGGATAGTGGCTATTACAAGGTAATCACACCCTGGGGGGAAATTCCTGAGCTCAAGTATCTCTGTTCCCCAGATCAGGGTAATCTCCTTGTGCTTGGCTAGCCATTGGCAAAGCTTGTCAAGCCAGGCTGTCTTGTCACTCTCAGCGTTTAGGAGCCTGCCCTATTTCTGGAGGCTGCTGCGTTGCCCAAGCAGCCTCGTGTTGACATTGCACACTCAGTAATGTGGAGGTGAGGTTAGTTCCTGAAAACCTACCATTTTCACCTATAAAGCCTAATTTAAAGTAAATGTAATGCCAAATTCTATTCCTATTGACACCCATGCTATTTTGCAGCAGCTCTGAAGGAGTAATGATGATATACGTTGAAACAGAGGACAATCAGACCTCTGTCTGGTCGATTGATCTGCAGGAGAGGGAGCACAAAAAGCTCCATTACACACACTGAAGCAAATAATCTGATAGTGACTGTTATGGGGAAAAAAATCCCCATCCACATTTCCTGCCCCTAGATTTCTGTTAAGAAGGAGTCCCTGCTGTGTTTGGCTCTGTAGGATAGGGAGGAAGATGAGAGTCTTGAATGTAGAGTGTAAACTGCAAGTGGGCAAGAGCAGAAAACCCCAACTCTTGGCTGCAGCCTGGGGAAACCAGGTGGCTTCCTCTTCTTCCTCTTCCTCTCCTATTGCAGCTGCCCCACTCTTCCTCCTCCTTGGGACTCCCCACCCAAGTTGGAGGGTCCTGCCAACCCCAGGGTGACCCCTGGCACCACAGCCAAGCTGATGAGCCAGGGCAAACCCCAACCCAGTTCCCCGTGTGTGGGCTGGCCCCATCCCACTGGGGCTGGAGGGAATTTTTAGCCATGGAAAAGCAGAGCCTGGGTGCCCCACGGCCCCACACCTCATGCATGGGCTGCTGGTGCGGCATTGCGGGCGCAGGCTCCTCACTCCTGCAATGGCCTTAATTTAATATATTTGTACTGAATAATACATATTTCTTGTGAAGAAAGGCAGGTATTTCTGTGCAGGGGGAACTTGGCAGCTCTGAATACTGAGCTTTTCTCAAAGCAGTGGGATTCATCCTGGTAATCAACCCTATTAGCATTAAAAGGAACTGTCTAAATGTCAAACCAGGTTCAATAAATAAGCACTAACACGTTGAGAAATGGCTTAGAAAGGGGAATTAAAAGTTTTGCTGTTAATTATGTTTCCTATTTTAGATTTTCTGTCAATTCTAGGTCTTCCATTCAAATGAGACAATAATTTTCTGCCCAGATGAAGAAAATGAGATGGTCTGAAAGTTGAGGGTGAGCAAAGTTGGTCATACATGATAGAGAGCTAACAGGGACCTCAGCCCCTCTCACAAGCTCCTGGAAGCACCATAAGGATGGGGTCAGCAGACCCGTCGGTCAGGTGCCTTCCAGCCTCCTGTTATGGTCGGTCCCAAATCCTCTGATACCTCTTTATCCCACCAGAGTCAGGAAATGCCAGGAGACAAAGGAGAGGAGGGAAGGCTCCTCTAACCAGCTGAAGGCATGCAGCCCAGGACGTAAGCAAGCAGAAGCAGGGGGCTCAGCTTGCTGGAGGCACATTTTATAAGCAGCTTCAGAAATCAGTGCTGGTTTTAACAACCAACCCTACTCCTCCGGAACCAACCACCTCCAATGCTGCCTGAATGGAAGTGGCTCACCCACAACTGGTGCTTTGATGCGGTAATGACATATAACTGATACTGATGGCAAAGGCTAATCCACTCTGCCCTGTAATGTCCTCAGTCAATCTTGCAATATTCTGTTATTGGAAAAACTCATTTTTGCCCCTCCGATCGTAATCATTGTATGCCCTGAAGCACAAGGCTTGATAGCCTCTGTAATTTGCAACCTAGCTAAGTGTAACTGCAGATGTTAATCCTATTTATACAAATGCCTGACAAGCAAAAGTAGGGATGGAGGGAGGAGCTGCAGGGCAGGGGAAGGCATAGAGCCAGATTTCCAGGAATTCTCCTCCTGCAGATTTCAAGCTGCTGCACCCCAGTGATGGGAGACCCAGAGGTTTTGGGAGGTTAAAGAGAGGTAGCACAGCCAGTGACTCTGCAGTTGTGCTCCTCCGTTTGCCTGGTATCTGTTCTGGAAAATGCTGGAGCAGACCTTATTACAGGGCATGACTCCTGCTCTGGGCAGCCACTCTCCACCTAACAAATGTGTGTCAAAGTTCATTGTGAAAAGAAAAAAAAAAAAAAAGGAAAAAAAAGGAAAAAAAAGAAAAGAAAAGAAGAATGTCTTCTTTATGCCCTTTCCCCTTTTCTCCCCAGAATGAGTGCTTTTTATCCCAAACAGAAAGGAAGTGCTTTGCAGTCTGTCTTTCACAGCCTGATTCCTCTGAGGGCTGCAGATATCCAGACAGAGGAAGAAAAGAGGAGTTGCCTTCTCTGCACTGTTTTGTCACCAAACTTTCAATGGACAACCAGGAGCATTGTCTTGCTGAGCCGATCTCCCCTACTCTCTGGAGTCAGCCACCTTTCGCTTCAGAGTTTTCATTTTACAATTTTGTTAAATTTCTTCTCCTCTAAGTTTTGCTTCTAATTTACGTCCACCTCCCCTTTCTATGTCTCACTCTCTGTTTTCCCACTGTTCCCCCTGCTCTGCCTCTCTCCTAGTCCCTATTCTTTTTTTCCTCTCCTCCCTGGGGTCTGTCCTCAGTTTTTCATTCATATCCCCACAGTTATTGATATTCTTTCCTTCTCTAATCTGATATTTCTTGCCCTCTTTCTCAGATTCACTTTTTTTCTTCTTTCATCCCCTTTCCCAACTATTTTTTCTCCAAACCACAAGGTTTTCTTGCCTCCTGTGGTCTCTGACACCCCATGTCCCACCCAGCTGAGATGTGGCAGAATTGAAGCCCATTGAAATTGAGGAGGAAGACCATGAGAGAAAGAGAGCTGCGACTCTTCAGTTTAAGACTGGTACTCCGAGGCATGCACTTGGCCCTTTCCTAGAGGCTAACTCTAGTATTCTGACAAAAATGTTCCCATTCACAATTCCCTCCTCATTTTTATTATGGCCCTGGATGATCAGACAGGATGACTTGTCCTCCATGGCTACCAAACAGTGCTAACCTCTCATCCACGGTGGCAAAAGGAGGACTTCAAATGCTTCAGACATTCTTATGAACAAAATGTTCTTTAGTTTAGCCCAGGATTTTCAAAGGATGGCAGATGAGCACCTAGAAAACTCAGATTTATCTCACAGTGGCTATGATTATTCCAAATATCACACTGTACCTTGCTCACACAGTCCTGCTTGGTTATTCTCCTCTCCATCCTTGGCCACTGCCTCTTCCTCAGTTTCAGCTGGCCCCTTGTTCTCTCTGGCCTTGGGGTACGCCTCGGTGTCCCTGGAGAGCACCTCCATGGCTGGAGGGAAGAAGAGAATTTCCCCCAGCATGAGGACACAGTGCCGAACCTACTTCTGCACCATCGCAGCCTCCAAGGGGTGCCAGGCAGGGTGGGGACCATGTGCTCCCCCTGCAGCCAGCTTGGTGGAGGGGAACAGCGGGCCAGCTGAGCATGACCTGCCTCTGCACATACCTTACCTGGGCCTTTTGAGGAGGGTGTCCCGTGGGTCAGGAGACCTGTGCGAGCTGAACCAAGGCCCACGATTGCCCCTGTAAGTGAAGTGCCTGAATTAGGAGCCTAATATTGCCAACAGCAAGGAACAGGTACAGCCAGCAAGCAATTCGGAGGAGTAGGCACCTAGCTCAGGGGTGGTGAGACGAGGACACAGCTCTCTAGTTACCCACTCCTAAAAGGGCAGGAAAAGGCATTTCCTTACCTTGCCAGGATGCAATGAGACCTAAACACGTTAAATAACATATTCTGGGTGAACTGTGCCCTGAAGTGATGCTCTACTTGGCTGCTCCGTACTGAAAATACCCTCCTAATTGCCTGGTGCAAAACTAAACTGTGGGAGGAAGGGCTATGTATTCAGAGAGGCACCGAATCTGCTCCCGTTGCAGGTGGGTACTCAAAACACACTTGCACTGGTGATGGGTACCTGTGCCTGTGATCACTCCACCTATTTCACCGTGGAGGGGGCGGAAGGGAGGTCACTCCTTTGTAACTGCAGGAAAGCTACAGTTTCTAGGAACTCATGTCTTTGGGTGAAATCTTGCCCAACAAGTCTCTCAGGCCTCACAGAAGAGAAAGGTTTAATGCCAACAAGCCTGGGCTTTGCAGAAGCTGTGACAAACTGATGACAACGGTCCCATCAGGACAGGAGGGACCCAGCATCACAGGGATCCAGACACCCAGCAGCCTTTCCAGACATGGATTTCCCTGGCTTTGGTCCCCTCCCAACAGCCCCACAACACCCAATACCTGCACCCTGATATGTTACTGCTGGCACCATCCCTTGTCCTGCAGGAACAATGAAATAGCAGCATTTCCCTGGTCTTATTCCAGGTTTAGCTAACCTAACCCAAACAGCAAAAATGCCCCAAACCCAAATCAAGGAACACCCAGCTCCGCAACTATTTAATTAAGAATGATACCTCCAGAAAACGTAGTCATAGATTATGCTGAGTTTGTTGTACTTTATTTTCCTGCTGTTCACCTCTAGGGATGTCTTCCACTTGGGGAGGAAATACCAGATGCGTTAAGAGGCCACACTCATGGGTGCATGCTAGCAGTTTACCCCACAAACGCATCCTCTCTGCCTGGTTACACTGAGTCTTGTTTGCTTTTTAAGGCAAGGTTGTAACAGCTTGGCCCCGTTGCACATCTCCATAGCTGCAGAAGACCCAGCCGTGGCCAAGAGTCCCCACTTGCTGTGGTTCCATCTGCAGGATCTAAGGATAGCAACAAGGACGGGCTGGCAGGGGATGGTAGTGTCTTTAATTGTATCCATTAATATAGGTGGAAAAGAACAGACGAGCATTTGGGCACATCTGCTTCTTTCTTTTAGACCTGAGAAAGAGATGGTGCAGCCAAGAACACATTTTCCACCCCAACTGTATACTTCAAATGGTCTAATAAAAATGTATTTCATTTGCCTACAAAAATCACTCTTCTGGGCACTTCACAGCCATAATGCATGCTGTTTTCTATTCCTGGCTTCCTTTAAAAG
Organism: Morus bassanus; assembly: GCA_031468815.1. Lineage (NCBI taxonomy): Eukaryota > Metazoa > Chordata > Aves > Suliformes > Sulidae > Morus > Morus bassanus. The sequence continues at coordinate 32,757,596 of CM062568.1, read as the reverse complement.
GCCAGGTCTTGCTGCTTATGTTAGTGAATGCACCAGACACATGTTACAGCCGAGTGAGGACTGCTGTAGGAGTCTTCACTTTCTAGTCTTTTAGGCTTGATCCTCCACGCACTTAAATTGATTTTACACTCATGATACTCCTGGGACACCCAGGCAGCTGCTTCAGGTTTTCGCCAGTTTAAGTAAGATTAGGATTGGGCCCAAGATCTTGTGTGCCTTGCAACAGCCTACACCTGGTGCCTTTACCTCGGTGAGCTCATATCTGTACTTCTAGAGGACAAAGAGTAGGACTGGGATCCACAACTCGAATGCGTGCAAAACTGATGTTTAACTGTGGGAATGGGCAAGCAAACTCAGATGAAAACAGGCAAATCTGGTTTAGGGTCTGGTTGTGATGCACATGCGAGCAAGTAGCATTTGGTCCTTTTGGCATTCCTGAGACCATGTGCAGAGGATGATTTGGTCAAAAAAGGTATATTAAAACTGTATATTAAAACCAGAACCTTAATGCCGCTCACCTTGGTCTTCTGTGGGCTTAAGGCTGCTCCTGCCACCCACACCCTCTGAGCTCTTCTTCTACTCTCTCTATTACTGAAACAGCCTAAACATCATGTTTTAGTTATAAAGTGAGTTTAGTGGATGGAAGGGTGGGAGGGGAAGGGGGATTAAATTTACTGCTTCAGTGACTACAGATCTGAAATAAATCTCCAATTCAATGATAGATCAATAACACCAAGATTGGGTTTAAATTATTAATAAACTATGAGAAACGAGGATAATTATTCTATGAGTCACAGCTCTCTAATGCACTGCACATTTTTTCCCTGAGACATCCGCATTGAAGCACGACCTGCCTATCTTTTGGCAGAAAGCTGTCGCCAAGAAGTTAATGCTTTTTGTTTTGCTAGCTAAGCATTTCATAAACCCTCGTGGGCTGAGACTGCCTAGTGACAATGTTGTGCTTCTCTCACAGAGAAACCTTTAGGCCAGGATCCCCTCAAACATTTAGGTGTCTAATGTGTCCCTGGAAATCAGTGTGATTGATTTGAATCACATTTGTGAATGGTTCAGAAGGCCCTCAAATATCCTTCTGAGCTGGGATGTCTGGAGATGGAGGAGTCACGTTAGCCTAAGGAGATGCTAGCTTCAAAAAATGACCTTGGATGGTTGCAGACACCCATCTTGCTGGTGGCAACAAGGAGGGACAACCTCAGGACTGCAGGATGTAGGGAGGGGAGTAATGGCTTTTGCACATTGCTGGTAGACTGCAATGAGAGCACCAGCGAAACGCTCCTGAACTTCAAGTGAAGTTCATTTCACTCCCCCTTTTCAGGCAAAAAGAGAGGGATCCATCAGCCTGAGGAGGCCTGTTAAAATCAAGAAGCTGAAAACTAGAATATACCTCCATTCTGGGTTGTGACCATCTCTGCTGACTGAGACAACACAGCATGGGCTGGAGATGCTGAGCATCTCTGGGCATCTTCCCGCCTCAGCAGGTGTCATCCCTCAGCTCCAGAGTCATGGCTTAGGGTGGTGATGGAGAGCCAGTCCGACTTCAAGGTGCAGCTCACTGCAAAATCTGCTCATCCCTTTTCTTTGACAGAGTGGGATGGGGTTGTATGGGCTCAGAGCATTCTTGATAATGCTCGTCAGCTGCTGGGCTATCAGGCGAGGTGCTCAGCATTGCACTGGCTTACCAGGAGGGTACCTCACTTAACAGGAGAGAAACAGAACTCAGGATATTGGTAACGAGAGGCATTTATCCTTGTCAAAGTGCTTCAACTGAATCAAAATTTCTGCTGAAAAAAAGCCTACCTTGTTAGTATTTTTTTTTCAGTAAACTGATGCCAAAAAGACACTTTTAAAAAGAAACCTACAATTTTGAGTACTTGGGACGTTAGACAGGGCTGTTTTAAATGAACTTACCATCCTCCCTGGCAGCCAGGGACTCGTCTGAATAGCTCCACTCCGTCTGAGTCCTCTCATCCTCCATGTCGTGCCTTCTGGTGCAGCAGGAGGCAGGATAGCCGTCTACACGCTGTCTGCAAAGAGGTGACAGCAGGTGAGATGCTCATAGGTGGTTCATGGACAGCGGGGAAGAGGGCTGTGGGGTTTAGGAGCAGGCAAGCTTTCCCAGCAGTTTCCAGTGATTCTTGGTGGCATTATTTTGGGCAGGGAGCACCAGTCATCCTAAATGAGTCCTGCCTCAGAAGATGTGAAAGCTAGGTCTCTGCAGCATGTGGAGGAGAGAGAGGCACTCACAAAGCTAAGGGCAGCAGAATGGAGAGGGGTAACTGCCAGCACCCCAAAATGGACGAGGAGTATTGGTAGCAGCTGGGCACAGAGTCTTCTATGGACTTACTGCTATCCTTGCCTCTAGTTCACTGGATGAAACAAGGTTGTATCAGTCCTAAAATCCCTGTCCTGGTGATCTCAGCTTACACAGTTCTGCAGATGGCATTAGGTGACCCCTGCTCAGTCGGGTGATATGGCATCGCACTGCACCCCATGCAGGCTGGAGCTCTGCTGGGCATCCCTCCTTTACCACAGCATGTCCAGCAGCAACTGGAGCTTTCCATACCCCCTCCCACTCTCTCCTTTCACCTGAAATTGTCTAGCAGAGTATGAAATCATTCTAAGCCTACAACATGGATCTATCAAGGTGTCCAGCTGCTTCTATCTGTGTAATGCAGGGAGAATTTTTTGATTGTCCCTGTGATATACTAATTTAAAGATGCCTGTGGCTTTGGCAAATGAAAAAAACCCAAAACATAAAAAAAAAAAAAAAAAGATGCTGAACAAACTGTGGTTGGGCCTGACTTGATCTGATTCAAGGGAAGGGTGTGATTTTTTTTTTTTTTATTTATCTGCATTAGTAATTCAACAAGGCCTTCACACATCATTGCTTTTTTATTAGTTACCTACGAATTGTAAAGGATTCTGGGCACAGCGCACACAAATTAATGCATCCGTGGATGAAAACTTTCAAGAAATAGGGGGAGCAGTGGTGCTCTGGTGCCTCCATCGTGTGTTTACTCTCCCAGCTCTGCTGAGGTAGCAAAACACCATCATCTCTGCCTTACACATGAGGAGCAGAGCCCAGTAAAGGGCCACGTGCAGGTTAACTGGGACAGGTATAGCACCCAAAAGTCACACAGCCCCCATTCCTGGGACCAGGGTGCTGGCAGGTGACTCTGGCTGCTCCACGGGTCAGGACGGTGTTTGCTCGAGGACAAGACATGCTCAGCCTGAGCAACCTGCCTGCCTATGAGGGGTCTGGGTGCAGCGCCAGTGATTCGAGGGCAGCTGGCTGCATGCACCCCCAAATCACTGCCGGTCCCTTAAAAACATCTCAGGCCAGCCCTCCGAGGAGCTGGGCTGCTGGATTCCCTCCAGCTCCTGCAGCAGCAGCTCCGTGCCTCACAGGAAGGCACAAACCTCTCAGATGGGCTGGAATCTTGTTTTTCATGCATTTGTGTTGGGGCTTTCTGTTAGCCTGGAAACTGTAAGACCAATTTCCCTTGATATCGCAACAGAAGTTTTATCTCAAACCATAACATTTTCATAATTTGTGGAAGAAATAGAGCCTGTGCTCTTTCAGGTTCTAAGTTATGAATTTATAACCCTAGAATGCAAAAACCACCTTGCTGCATGTTCATGTAGCAATACAACAACCTTCCCTTAAACAGCTGCTTATATCCATTTCCCTTGGTGCCAAGCACATGTGGTAACATCTTTAGGGAAAAAAACATCCTACAGATACTCATATAAGGAATGTTATCAATGAACTGAGTGCCATTTAAAGTACACTGCAGAAGAATTTGGTCTTTATTTGTGTCTTGAACAAGCATCTCTATTCAATTTCTCCTCTCTCCCCTTCTCTCTGTCTGCAAGGAAGATTAGATATGTCTAACGTTTATATCGGACAACTGAAAGGAGTGAGCTACATCCCTGGCCCATGTAAATCCACGTTGCTGCAGCAGCATCGGTGGCACGAAGGATGGTATTACACTGATTTACCGTGGCTGGGGAATCGGACCTCCCTTTCCTCCCCAGCTGGAAGAGCAGCCTGCAAAATAAAAATCACACATTGCAGCCGCTCCAAGAGATGCTGCATGGGATTTATCTGTCTAACAAAAGAAAAAATTAAAAAAAAAAAATCTCTGCAGAGGCTGGCAGCATCCCTTTTAACACAGCAAATGTTGAGGAGCCCAAAGACAACCACTTGGACAGACATAACTTCCAGTTTATTAATAGCAGGGGGACAGCAGCAGCTGCCAGGCTGTAGATGTCTCAGGCATACTGTAAATCTCCAGTTGTTAGGTGTTCCTGCTGCTCACCCACGTATGGCATAAATACAGCCTAACGTGACTGAATTATATAGAAAAATGTTACCAATTACACTCCTTACTTGGATTCCTTCGGCTTAGAGCCAGTGGGCTGAGCTGATGGGGAATCTGTCGCTGGTGCTGGAGGGGAGAGAAAAAGCTTTGTTTAAAAAAAAAGATCCTCTTTTTGTGTAGAACCGCAGGGGGTTTTTGTTGCCTTGAGATTTCTTGCCATTTCATTATTTTGTATTTCAGATAAAACCTTCCCACCTTAACGAAGAACATTTTTCCCCATCGGTTTTAATGCTATAATAAATTGCGGGAGAGCAAATAAAAAGCTCCCAAAAATGAGCCATAAAAAAAGTTGCTGGAGACCGAGCACAGGATTTGCAGAGGAAGAGACAAGAGTTACAAGCTAATTTACTTTGCCCTTCCGCTCAGGTTTCATCTGTAAGCAGGTCGGGTCTCTTAATTTTACCGACTCTTTGGGAGGGTGTATTCCCACATGTGTTTCACCTTCCCTGCTCATGCTGGTGTGGGTGCACAAGGGCAACGGGGTGAAGGGGACCAGGGCTGCCCCTCTGTGGCATGATGCTACAAGAATGGGGAGGAAACTGGGAATTTTGGCCCGAACACCTTGTGCAGGCAGATGAAGTGGCCTGGAAGGGTTTGCTGCCAGAGCTGCACCTTTCCCCAGCTCCAGGTTTGCATTAATTCAGTGGCCACAGGCTGTACGTTTCCTCTGCATGCAGAACACAGCAGACCTGGGGTCTGTTGCAGCCCCCACCTACAGGGTTAATTGTACCTCTCAGCTCAAATGCTCTACCTGATAAACCACCATTTATGAAACCTACCTCAGTGCCAACGTCCCAAGTGGTGTTATTTCCAAAAAATCAGAGAGGACAGAGGGAGAGCTTTAGGGCATGCCCAGGTCTGGGGAAAGAGCATGGACACGGAGGCATTTGGAGAGGGTAGTAGGGTGGCAGAGGAGATCATGGAAAACAAAATGTAGAAGAGACATGGAAAAAAGAGAGGCATGGCTGTGCCAGGGAGCCAGAAAAAGCATAGAAATTAAGGTTACTGCTCGGATTACATAAGCCACTCTTATGAAAGACAAAAAACAATTAAAAGAGATTGAAAAAGGCCAAAGAAGCCCCATGAATCACTGTACTGTACAAATTCTTGAAGACATATTAACTGTTCACTCTAGGTCCCTAATGAGGCATTCCCATATTTGATTTTCCTTGGTAAATCTACTTGTGTCTAAAGCCCTCTACAGAAACAGGCTGAAAGAAACTTCATATTTCATCTGAATTTTAAATTGTGATGTGGAATTCCAACAAGCGATTGCCTGGGGTAGCAGTGACTGAGGTTTCCGCATGCATTTGCTTCCAGTCACTTGTGGCTGTTTCAGATCCTCAGCCTCTTGCCAGGGCAGATTTGTCCTAAAAAAGGCAGCTCACGTGTATGCCTGCTAAGAATACTTGATTTCCATGTGGAAAGCTTTTAAAAAATAAACCTTATGTGTGCAAACAGTCAATTTTCCTATTCTTGGGAGCTGGCAAATTTGCATTGATAAAAAGACAAAAGTGAGTAGATAACATTTCTGTTGTCCAACCCCCCAAGGAGGACCAATGCATGAATTCTCTAGGAAATAGGTAACCCTTTACTTCAAGGATTAGCCTGGATCTTTCATGCCAGCTGTGCCTTTCTGGCTGTGCCAAGGCAGGCTGTGCTAGGGGCTCTCCTATAGTAGGTGGAATGCATGCTCATAGGGTGTTCAAAGAAGAAATATGGACAAAGTCCAATCTTTCCTCTAAAAACCTGATTTATACTTAGGATAAGGCCAAGTTGTCCCACTTGGGATCCAGTCTCTGTTGCAGAAAGCCAGACTCTCCCTAATAGCGTACCAGTTGCTGTTCCCTATGGCTGCTGTGTGATCCCCTTCCTCTGGCTTTTGATGGGGCCACTTGTCCCTTTCTCACCCACTCGCAGGGGACAGATGTGTCCCTGTCCTGCATACAGCCACAAGCCACATCCTGGCTTGCAAGCAGAGATGGGCTGTGTCACTGCAGGCAGCCAGAACCGAAATGGGACAAGTTCTTGCTGTCCTTAAAAAAGGGATTTTTCCCCCTGTAATTTGGAGGGTTTTCCTTTCCATGGATTAACTATATTTTTGTCACTGCTATCTGCCTCCAAACATTGGCTGGATTATTTAATGAGCTGTAAAATATTATTAAACAAGGTGTGTGTGTGTATATATAGATATATAAAAAAGTAAACATAGCTTGAGATATCTAACAAGAGACATAATTGCCTAATATTAATTTGCTGGCATTTACATGCAACAGAGCAACTCTGCTCCAGACAAGACTAATCACAGTGTTTGGACTCTGAATACCTCAGAAATTCAGAAGTGCTGCCTAAAATGGATGTGTTGGTTTTCTGTTTACACTCTGTCCTGGCTTCACTCTGCTTCTGTTTAAATTACTGGTGAAATCCCATTTTTTCCAGCCAGGGCACTTAGACCAACACCTTGCATTTGTGATGAGCTCTCTGATAAATTCCATGGTTGTGATTCAGGTCTGGGTGCTAGTTCTCCTTACTGTGCTCTCACAGCTCAATACCTTTGCCCAAAACATGGTACAAACCAGCCCAGCAGTCCACACAACCGCAGCCCTTGCTGGCAGGCAAGGAAGGGCAGGCACATATTGCTCCTCAAAATCCATCACCATTTCAGGTGCCCATGCATGGCACTCATATTTACCATATGCAAACAGAAACATAGAAAAGATCAAGAACAGCTGCCTCATTCTCTCCTCTTCCCTCTAACAGATTGCTGAAAAATACCTGTTAATAGCTTATCTTTCCTTGACATTTCTTCAGAAGTCTTCCAGCAAACTTCTTTGCTTTTTTCACTCCGCTTTGCAGGAAAGAATGAGGAGGCTCCTTCAGGCTTTTCATCCCAGACAAGCTCTGTGCTGGTGTTCCTAGTCGTCTCTTTGTTGAAGTGAGCAAGATTAGTCTGCTTAAGATAATCTCGTATTCTCTGCTTATTGAAGGTTTCTTTAGAAGTCATGTACATGTTTTCCAGCCTTTTCACATTTTCCACTGTGAGAGCAGAACTGGAATCTGATGAACCAGTCCCAGTGGGAAATATTTTTGGTTGGTACTGGTTACTGCCGGACCCTGACAGCTTGTGTCCATTAGACATATCTGCAATGCATTAAGGAGATGAGAATCTTCAGCAACAGGCAAAGTCAATTCATCATTCTGGTAACAAAGAAAGAAAGAAAAAAGAAATCCCATTAGTCATTTACTCCTGACAGGCATATTGATTGATGTAGTTAAAATGTTCACACTAAGATAACCTTATTAGATTGAAAATCACTTTCTTTTCAAGAGGATGTACTAGGCTGCAATTCAACAAAGCACTTAAACAAATACTTGATATTAAGGGCATACCCAAGTCCCATTGGTGGGATTTTCTTAAATAGGTTCCACCTCACACTTAAATGCCAAAGCTTAAGATAGCTAAAAAAGATGGCAAAATGCCTATCTGTGCTCAGATAGGCCCAAAGCTGAGCAACCAAATACCTCGCATCATAACATGCAATGGTACCCTCGTCCCCACTAAGGCTGTACTAAAGATTGCATCAGTGATTTCATTATTAACCCAGTTTGCTTTAGCTGTAAAATGCTGTACAGCTGAAACTTACTGTATGCAGGCTGGAACAGAGTACACTTTATATTCATTACTAGTACTCAGACAAATTATTTTGGGCATTTTATGCTACACATTGATGAAGAAAATAATAAAAATGTACAGTGGAATCTATTGAATCTGTTTAATTGGACCTGCTGGTGGCCATCCGACCATGCCAATTAAATAAAGACAAACAAAAGCAGCTCTCAAAGGGCTTGCAGTGAATAAACCCAGGGTAAATACCAGATGATTTTTGTTATTGCATTATTCTGTATAGCTGTGTGTCTGAAACATAAACTAGCCATAAAAGGCAACTCACCCTCCTGTTTGCAATATCTGGTTAATTGTGTCTGCAACTTCCCTTCATCCACTCAGCCTGTTTAACATCAAAAGAGAAAGGAGGGAAAAATAATAAGGTTAGTTTGGCAGAACTAGTGCTTCGCAACCTCCTCTTCCCCTGCCTGCCCCTCCCTGCCAGTTTCCGTCAGGCACAATGCTCCTCTGCTCTGACTGACTGCAAACCGAGATGGCTGTTTCCAGGTGTTTTACCAATGCAGGAGGCCCAAAACCTTCCAGTGCCCTGGGTGCCAGCTTTGGGGCACCCGTGGATCACCTCCAGACTATGCAACCCTCTCCGTCCACGTGGGCAGAGCGGTCTCTGCCAGTGGTGGGAGCCCACGGACACACACACACATGGGCACTGCAGATGCGCAGGGGACTGCTCAGTAGGATGTGCTCCCCACCCCTTGGCTGCGCTTCCCCAGTGGGACAATTTCTGAGAACAGAGTAGGCAAATGCCAAGCAGGAATGGCACAGCATCATCCATGGTGAAGATACTGAGTAGGTGAGGTCCCAGCCAGCACTGTTTCTGAGGTACTCTAGTGATGGTCATCCATTGCGATTTATTGTGTACTAAAGACCATAGGTCTGAGACCTGCTGGTTAGCACATTTTAATCCACAAGGCTGACCTAGTTTAGTTTCTTAATACAAGTGCCTGGCAGAATCAACTCAAATACTACAGAGAAGAGCATGTATAGGATATAAATACTAATGCCTTTGCCAATTGAACTTATAAATCTCATTAAAAGAAATCACTGAACTGGTGTGGCAAAAGCCATATTCCCTAACTTTGTGTCAGTTCACACTAAGGACTATCTTTAATTCTCTTCTTATCCTTCTCTCAGGATAAATTTTTTCAGTTTTCTGAAACTTTTCTTCTGACGCAGGACTTCTGAGAATCAATACCAATGGCCCAGAGAGACCCAAAAGGTTTCCCTTTTACCACCCGCTGTTTGGTTTAGGCTAGCTGTCTGCATCTGATTTTAAAGCACCTAGCTTTACCAGTGACAGTCTAACACTGCATCCTTCATTGCTGGGACAGAAGGTATCTCATTATCACACAGTCTCATTACGTTGCTTATTTTAATCTCCTTAGAGAACTAGCTTTGGAAAAGTCTGTCATTTCTGCCTTTCATGAAACAATTCTATCATCTTTATTGTAACAAATTAATGCTAAGATTCCTTTGCTTCTTCATCACACTTTAAAGCATCTCTGATGTCATTGACTCTACTGATCATTGTACAGCTGTCCTTTTGCTTCCTGCATCAAGTTTTCATGGTCACAGACCTGTAGAACAAGCCAGACTGGAAGGTGTCCCTGGAGGTCGTCTGGTCCAGGCCCCTTCTCAAAGCAAGTCAACTAGATCAGGAGCCTCAGGCTCTTGCCCAGTCAAATTTTAAATATCTCCAAAGACTGAGATCCTACAGCCTTTATGACTCCAGTATTTAATCACCCTCATGCTGAAAATATTTTTGTTAATATTTAATTAGGATTTCCTATACTCCAGTGTGCGTCTGTTGCCCCTTCTACAGCTGCACAGCTCTGAGAACTCTTCACCTTCCCATTTGGCAGCTATAGGCAGCAATGAGATGTCCCTGAGCCTCTTCTCCTCCAGGCTGAGCAGTCCCAGCTCTCTCAGCCTCCTGAGAGGCTCCATATAGGCTCCAGCTCCTACCTGTCTTGGTGAGCCTTTGCTCCAATATGTCCATGTCTCTCGTACTGGGGAGCCCTAAACTGGACACAGCACTCCAGATTTGCCTCACTGGTGCCAGGCAGAGGGTAATAACCATATCCCTCCACCCAGGGCTTGGAAGTCAAGTCTCACTCGGCCGTTTTGGTTGCTGCTTTAGTTGCTGCTTCCTCCAATGCAGCTTCGCCTTCGTTTCCCCGCTGTCATACCCTGTAATAGTCATTTGCCTTGGATTGCAATGCACAGATCTGGGTGAGCTCAGAGATTGCTCTGGGGCAAGCCAGTGCCATTTTCACAATGTCTGCATGGCAGGGTCTGTCCTGGCCCTGTGTCTGTGCACGGTGCTTCTCTTCACCTCCAGCTGGGTGTAGCCTTTTACCTAGGTAAGTCTCTGCGCACCATCACCGCTTAAAACTGGGTGTCACCCTTGAATTCTTCCTCTGTCATGAATGGTTTAAAGGATGTTTTATAGTGTATTCTTAGTAAGGCTTTTTAAAAATTTTCTCTTACAACCTCGAAAACATTGAAATTGAATTAATAAAAGCACAACTGAAACAAGCACTTTTCAAACCCAGAGGAAGAGCAGGAGCCATGAACATGAGGGCTTAGCTCACCTACCTGGTTCCACACAGCAGCAGCAGCACCTAGGGGCAGGATCTCATCCTTCATGTACAGCTTGTCTATGTTACCTTGTCACCCTTCATATCCTGACTTCCCCCTAAAACGAAAGAGAAAAATCAGCTTATAGAGCAAGCGTGGAGAACTTCTCTTCCAGTGGTGGAAAGTAATTTCAAATGGACTTTCCCATTTTCCCTGTACCGCTCCAAAACCATATAGCTGACCCTATTGGAATTGTATATCAGGAGGGTAAAACCTTCAGGACAGACGGCCTCTGGCTCTGTGCTCGTATCGTACCTGCCAGACTGAGTTTTCACGTTCATCAGGACGGTCCTACTGAGTAATATGAATTATGGTGGTAGTTTTTAGAGGACCCTGTCTTGGCACTTGGCACATCAAAGCTGCACAACTCACAGGTCAGCAGTTTCCCCACAATTTAAAGAAATGCAGTACTTGAATGTTCATGTTGAACTTTTCCAGGAAACTGAAGAGGATCAAATGAAGAGTTTTATTGAATTCTAAATAGGTTTTTTTTTTTTTTTTTGTTTGCACGCTTGCTTTCATCAAAAGAAATGTTCAAAACAAAAAGCCCATGGCAAATTAGAGGGATGAAATGCCACATTTTGAAAGTGCCAAAATTAAAAATTTCTGCTTTGGAAGTTTGCCTCCCCCTCTCCATCACAAGCCATTCTGGGATTTTGATATCAAACCATCACATTTTTCACTTGACCTGATACATATTTTTGTTACAAAGCCCAATTTTTTTTGCAAAATGCAAATAAACATTTTGCTAATCTGGCCAGATAGGATCGCCACACAAAGAAGAGTGCTCTTGCTTTTTTAAGCTCATAGTTCACAGGGACTGTGACAGTAAATAGATAAATCAGTCACATCAAAATGACAGGCTAAAAAATCTAATAGATAATAGTAAGATGGCCATTACAATATCACAGGATATTGTCCACTAAGTATTCACAAACACATCTGCAGCACAGCGACTCATCTTCTCCAAAGCCATATCTGTCCCTGACATCAGAGCTCGCCATAAAAAGCAAGTGAATTCAAAGCAACGTTTATTGACTATTTCCTCTGTGAAGCCTCACTTTCTTTATAGCTCTTCTGTTCTCATAATAATATGCTGAAATCTACTCAGAATATTTGAATCTTAGAGAAACAAAACACAGCTGAAGTAGCTGGAAGGCGAAGGGCTAGGGAGGCAATTTCCTCTGATTCATCAGGAGACAAAGGCAGAGCAATGACTGTGTTTGTGTTAATAACAGTGGAATTGCCTCCCTGGCATCGTTACCCCCATATTTCTTTGGCTCTTGCTATCATGTCCGATCTTGCAGCCCCCTGCTCCCCAGCTCTCAGCCATGGCCAGGCTGGATGTGTCCACGGGAGGTCACGGCAGGACCTCCTGCCATCCCCATCCTGGGGCACTGCCCTGAGCTCGGTGGGACTGGCAAAATGACCTGCCCAGCCCCACGTGGGTATTCCCATCACAGCTGCCCACTCCACCATCAAAACCTTGTTTTCCTTATTCTGAGCTCTCCCACCATCCCCCATTAAAAATCAAGCTGAATTCACCATTTCTATGACCATGGCCCTTGGGTTGGGGTCCCCTGTTGGGTGTAAGGATGGTCAGGAAAACATTGGCAAGCTCTTTTGCTGAGAGTGACTGATGGGACCCAGTATCCCAGGCAGCTCTGCTGGGTGCTGCAAACACATGGTCAAAGATGATACCTTCCCCATGGGATCACCCCAGGGCAAGTGGTATTATTTGCACAGCTGTAACTCCCCAGGCAGCGGCAGAAGGCAGAGAGTGCAATGCCATCAAATGAGGATTAAACTCCATGCCGTACTGCAAAATGTCAACTAAATTAATTCCAGTCGTAAGCTCCCTACATATATCCCGAAAGGTAGAGGAGTGCTGTGTACACAATTCTAGAAAGACTTTTGTACACAGACATTGCAGGGGAATTTCCACACCACAGTGGGTCTGAAGAGAATACTGTGTAAATATGAGTTTAGTCAGCCTCAGCTTTCCTTTGCTATCTTTAAGATATTTGTGCTTGTAGAGGGAATCTTTCCCTCTAAGCAATGCCTGCTTGATCCTATGGGATTTATAATCTCCTGCTCTATAGTCCACGGCAATGAAAGGCATCTGACAGTGTCTCTATTTTGTTTAGATGTGACTTTGCGGCAGGACTGTACGGTGCAGTATCAGATCTCAGGAGCTTTCAGACCGGTAGCACAAGAGGGACTGAGGCCCCCAGCGAAGTGTTCCCATCACTGTGGTCACCCCGTTCTGTGGAGCAGAGGGGCCCACTGGCACTGTGGTTGCTGTGATGCACAGAACTATGACTTAATACCACCCACCAAGGGCAGGTTGGGCTGGTGGGAGTCTACACTTCCTTAAGTGCTAAAGAAGCAGCTATATGTGTGTATATATGTATCTATTTACAGAGCCAAGGAGAGTAGTTGACTACTTTCCTAATACTGTGCACATTACACATACTATTATTATACATATCATATACATTTTTATCTATAATAGAATAAAATATAGTATTTTATATATGTATAAAAGCATTTATGGGCTTTAATTGCCAAACAAGCCCATTAAAAGCAAGCAGGCTCTTTCCCCCATTTGTGCCATTACAGCTGTGTCCAGACTAGAGCTCCAAATTCTGAGTTATAACCACTACTTTTGTGGAGAAAACAATCTCCTAAAATAACTCTGTTTCTGCACTTTGCACTTTCAGAGACATTTGGAGAGCAATTGGTCACTGTAAATCACACAGAAGATTCTTGAGTGGTCTCCTGTTGTGCAGCCCTTATGCCTATTACATCCTACCAGTCCTGTAAGTGCCAGCAGAGCCAGTAATACTCATCTCAGCAGTGTCTTTCAGTTTGAAAGGGCTGCATCCAAAAGCCTGGATCTCACCATAGCTGTGACATCGGCTCCAACCGAGGGGCTGCCTATCTCTCCATAACCTCAGTGGCCATTAACAGGCTTACAGGAAATAAAGAGGGATATGGCAAATATACAATAATCCAAGCCCCCAGTGAACTCACTCAGCCTCAAAGTTATAAAGACCATGCTATTTCTGCAGGTGCACGGATGAGAACCAGCTGCACCTACTTGCAGCCACTAACACTTGCAAATTAAGAGTTAAAACCATTTATTCTGGTAAATCAGAAAAGTAACTCTTCTTCCTTTGCCTTTGTAATACATAGGCATAAACAGCTTAGGAGGAGTATGCAGAATCAGAGTATCAACCTCTACTGTTGGGATTTTAAAATAAACCTGATTTTAGCAGATCCCATTGCCTGGGCCATGGAATGGACAGGACACAAGGTCTATGCACAGCTGAGGAGCTACAGTCAATGAATATTCTCCAGAAAGCCTGGCTCTTCAACAGGATAGCAATTACACGACACAGTAAAATGAAGCAGCTCCAGCTGTAAATCACAGTTATTAGTGTGTGTTCTGGGATTTGCGTCATGAGAGACAAGAAGTAAACTGAAGTTAGATTGTCTGATTAACACTGCCAGCAGTTCAAGCTCTTCCCTGTTCTGGAAGGGAAAAGGACTTATCTGACAGCACTACTGGAGATTTACTGGGTTTGGCTCTGGGTAACACAGAGCTGAAGTTACTGCAGGCTGCAGTTTTGATTTCTAACACTGCAGCATATTGCAGGTAGAAACATTTTGTGCTCGTTTCAGCACACAGGACCTGATCCTCTCATCCGTGCAAAGGTCTTTCAGAAGTAGGGTCCCTCCTGCTTCACATCCCACAGTGCAAGAAGGATGCCCAGACACCACTGCCCTTCACAGAAGACAAATATTTTAGTAGAGATCAGAACAGTATTTCTTACAGGTGGCAAATAACGCATGACTAATCCATTTGCCCCCAAACATAGAGCTAAAGGTCATAGTCGTGATGCACCCAGTGAAACACCAGCAGTGTAAATTTGCAGCAATACTGAGTAACTAGTTACTGTAGGTTTAGGGCAGAATAAATCACAGAATCACAGGCAGTTGCACTGAGAAAGAGCTGAGAAGCTCTCTGATGTCTCCTCCTTCCCTTGAAGGAATAAACTACACTTACACTACTCTACTGAGCCTCTTTTTTATGCTATACCCTCTAAAGTATGCATCTAGAAATATAAATGTTATGGTAAGTCTCAGGAAAAATGCATATATTCACAGAACTGTCTATTAAAGCTACAAGTTCTGAAGTAGAAGTTTATGGTGGTGTAATCTGAACAAAATAAAGAAAAAGAGATAAATGAATGTGAACGTTGTTTATGAAGGGAAAACAGAGAATGAGAAAGAAGCCAAGAGCTAATGCTGTTCACATTGGCCCTGCTGAGGCACAGTCCTATCAAATGCCCTAAAAACCACCTGCCTGCTCACTATCCTTAGGCACCTTGGCAAGAGGTTGCCTGCAAGGCTGCGCTGTCCCCATATGCAATTTGTAGGGTCTGCCAGCCTGAGGGTCTGCACCCGTTCCCTGGGATGGGGGCAGAGGGGAGCACTGGCTCCAGCTCTCACCAGCACCAGCTCAGCAGATTTTGGAGAAAGAAAGTTTTAAATAATAAATAGTAAAAAGTAAATATTATGTTATAGTATGGTCTGGCCATCAGTTGCTCCTACATTTCAGGAAAGTCTGACTTCAGGGAAGGTTGGGGGCCTGAAGGAGGAGGTCGGTTCTGTATGTCTCCCCTCTACCATCACCCACCCTTGTGTTTCCACCCCTGCCTGCTGCGAGGAAGGAGACAGCCCTCAGGACACTCTGCAGCTTCCTCCTCCTCCCTCCATAACCCCCTTACAGTGCCAGGGTTTTTCATGCAGAGGTTTGGTTTTCATCTGCCAGGCGAAAGGGAAAATGGTGGGAGGAGAGGAACAAAACTGGGAACAACAAGGAAACATGGAGGAAATAGTAAAACAGCATCTGACAGCCACAGCAGGGTCCCAAAAAAGCTTCCCCTCCGTAAAAGCCCAGACAGGCATCCCTGGGCATGCTTACCTCTCTGGGCAGGAGCATCCAGGAGAGCAGGAGAGGAAACTCCCCCCACGAGGGACAGGCAGAGACCCACTGGCGGGGAGGTACCCGGGACACCCTCTTGGTCTCCAGTTGCCCTGAGGGTTGGTGGACCTCCTCCCTTTGTTGCCCCCTTGTCCTATTGTCCCTTCATTCTGTCCGGCTGCAGGTGTCACTGTTCCCAGGGCCGTAGCAACAGGGCAGACAGGGATAAGGGGGCTCCTGCCAGCTTGCAACCCTCCATGGAAATTTCGCAGGGCTTTGGGAGCCTGGTGCAGGGGTTGGGGGATGGAGAGGAGAGGGACTTGCCATGGTGGAGGATGTGTGAGACTGCATCTGGAGAGGTTGGGACTGCCTGGCTTGCTGGAAGCAGGATGCCAACGTGCGAGTTTGTTGCAGGGAAGGATCAGTACCACAAGCACCTGAGGCATCTTGCCCCAGGCAAGCCCTGAGACGAGGTGAGTGAATTGCCCTTGTGTGTTTCTCCACAAGGAGAGCCTGGGCATCTCACACTTTTACCCATCCATCACAGTCACAGTGGACGGTTTCCACCCGAGGGCTCCCTCGCTGGTGTCTTTTTGCCGTGTGCTGCATCCTGAGCCCTCTCTGTCATGAACTGCCCCCATGGTCCCCAGCACACCATCATCCTCGCCTGGTCTGGCTGCTGGTGCTGGGGCATGGAGTGAATTAGTAACTCCTGTTGTCCTCAGAAAGGGATCTCCATCTTGGTGGGTTTTAGGTCTTTTATACACATGTCTTTTTCTCCCCCATCCAGAGGTGAAATAAGGTTGCTTTTTGTTCTGGCAGCTCAGTGTCCAAGGTGCAAGGGCTTGGGGTCCGGGGGAAGTTGTAAAGGCCAATAACTCAGGCAAAACTGCTTCTTCATTTCATTCAGAGATTTCTTTAAAGGAAAGCCAGGTTTAAAGGGAGTGCTTGCTGAAGTCCAGCTGTGAGATGTACCAGTGTCGTCAGGAAGTTTGTGGCCCTGTCTCTGCTGCCTCCAGCTGGGTTTTACCCTTTGCAGCCAGTTCCTTTGAACCCCTCTGTGAGACACTGCGAGAAATTTTCCATGCTGGTGACCATACTTGCAGTGGGCCCAGGGGACGACCTTACAAAACACATGGAGAGGTGTTCGCCTTGTGCTTGGCGGTGTCTTGGTGTGTTGTTTTTTTTTTTTTTTTTTTTTTTTTTTTGTTTTAAAGGGAACGAATGACAATAAATGAAACAAAACACAACATGACAAGGTCAGCGGCTGCGCAGCCAGGCTGCCGGCAGAGCCCTCTGCTTTTCGTACCCTTCAGCTTGACGCTGCAGCCTGGTTTTCCTCTTTTGCTGGACTGGAAGTAAAAATTGAATCAAAATGTCAGTGGGTTTGAGCTTTGTGTGTGGTCTGAGAAGTTACAATTGCTAAGTTGGCGGCTGGAGGGCCAGTGGCGCTGGAGGAGCTTTCCTCCTCCCAGCTCCTGCTGCAAAGGATGGGGAGAAATCACCAGATGATAGTCGAAGACATGATGTCTGGGGCCAGGGGCTTGCCTGTCCCCAGAATTTCCCTAAGGGCACCCAGATGTAGAAATTTCTCATGCAATGGTGCTGTCAGATCGGGGCTGGGGCTTGGCTTCCCATTGCAAAACAGAGTGTTTTTGTGGAGGCAGGGGGCATTCCCTATTATACAGTAGTTTAAGTCTAAATCATGTATCGTACAGCACATACCTCTAATATACTATAGATTTTATAATTGACTCAAATTTCTCACTAGGAAAAAGTCAATTCCTGCATGGCAGGGCAGCCAGAGGAAAGAATGCTTTAGCCTGCTCAGCAAACAGGGACTATTTTTAATCCAAAGGCCCTCCGTTAGTTCTTACCTGTTTAATGTAAAAGCAGGATTTACTACACATACAACTTAATCTCCTTTTTATATTTGCATAGAAATCCCGGAGCATGTGTATGAACAGTTTTTGAGATGAGAGAAGGAAGGCCTTGGGAGTCAAAGTCATTATTTTTGCATGAAGTATTTAATGCTAAACATAAATATTGAGAGGACTGAATTCCCATGTACTTGCAGACTTCGCTCTTGTGCTCCTGAGGATTTTTGCTTTACATCCAATTATTAAGAGCACGGTTGTAAGTGAATGAAAAACAATTACAGGAAGCCTTTATAGCAAAGACACTTAGCAGGCTTCATTTTCCAGTTAAAAGGAGAGACAGGTTATAGACAAAACAGAAGCAAAGGTGGTATCCTTCTCATCTCCCCCAAAAGAACGTGGTTAAGGAGTGGATGTGTCAGGCAGTAGAAAGCCAGCCCTGGGAAAGGACTTTCTCCAGTGATGACCTCGAAGGGGATTGAAGCTGGAGTTCCTGTGGTGCACATTCATCAACCCCACTCATTGTAATTCGCATGATTTACGTTCTCACAATCCTGATTAGGTCGTGAAAAAAATGATCTACACGCGGGTTGAATTCAGAAAGTGAAATTCTTTGTCCAAATCCAATCAAGCCCCGCGGCAGGCAGTCCTTTTGATTTAGCGTTAATTTTAATATGTGTGGCTCTGAAAATAACCCTCCTGGCTTTGGAAACCTCAGAGATGAAAAGACTATTTGGTAAGTGCTGGGCAGAAGATTATCTCCAAGAGCTCTCATTCCTTCCTCCAGAGGCAGTTTTGCTGGCGTGAAGAACGGGATGCCGCACTGGCATGAAATTCATTTTAAAAATGTAGCCAAAGACAACTCGGTGGGAAAATTTACTTCTCCATATGTAAAAGCGGGTCCAGAAGAACTTCACCAGAATGGCTCATGGGGTTGTTGTGGGCTCAACAGTGTGATACAGTGAATAGCAGACTTTTGCTTTACTGGGGGCAATGTAATCCGATTAATTTTTGCTCTTTTGCTTCTAATGGCTGTAATGAGACTGGCAAAATGCGTCTACCTTTGGATGTAAAATCCCTGACTCACTTAATGTCATTGTGACTTCAATGGGCCAATATTTTATACTGAAGCCTCCTGCTGCTGCTACTCAAAGCTTTCCAAGATAGTCAATAACAGCCTGGTTCTTGCCTGCCAATAACTGGGCTCTTCATTGCAAGTCAAAGAACAGAAAAGAGCAAACTGCATGGGTATCCATGTGATTCTTGCTCCTAAACTGGGGCAAAACCGGAGGGTAGAAACCCGGGCAGCATCTCTCCGGCATGTCTTTCTACATTGCCTTGCTATATCAAAGTTCAAAAGCAAATCTTGACCAGCACTAATGAGCAAGAACAGTCTGTAGCCAGTCGTTCAGGCAAATGCCTCATGGGTACAGGGAGGAGGAAATCAGAAGAAATATATTACTTAACTACTGCAGGCTGAGAGAAGGAATTTGAACTCAAAACTTGAGTAGGGTTCAATCAGACAAATGAACAAGAGCATTTTTATTAGCATGCTACATACTGAAATTCAGGAACTGTTGTCTCCTAATAACATTTTTGAAACCATTAACCAGTCACACTACACCAGTGACAGCTCTTACCTATGCTCCTGAGTGGTTCTCCCACACTACAATTTTTCTTCTGTGAACAGAAAGCTGTAGTGTTGATTGCAAAGGACAGATACCTAATTATAGGGCTTGTTATTAGTAGAGTCTGGGAAATAAAAAGTCTGCAGTTCGTATACTGTAGCAAATGATGAAGCATCTCAAATTGCTAATGTGACTTAAAATGGGGTCTATTGGAATTTGCACATTTTTCACCCATTAAATCCGTGGGAAAGCCTATTTGCAGCAAGATTTGGAAAGCTTTGCAGTTGTTTTTCTTGACTTTTGCTGAAACTAAACTTTGAATGTTTTCCTGATGTCTTTATCCCATTTGTCAGTCAGGCTTACAATGTCCTTCATGTAAACCTATCAGGGTGTTCTATAACCGAGTGTTTAATAGATGTATTGAAGGAAGACAATGTTTGGCAACACCTCAAAAGCTTGAGATCCTGCTGCACTCAGGCACATCCCAGTGAATTTCTGGGACATGTTGTCCCTTCACTACACTTGGTGCATGCTCATGACTGATCGTGGTGTCGCAGACTTGTTGTCCTCATGAGTGGCTAACGAGGAATGACCTTGGGAAGGGACGGGGGAGCAGGGCTGTTTGCAGTCGGCACACACCTCTGTCCCTGCTAACAGTCTGCTTTATAGTTGCATTCAAACCAGATATATTGTTTAGACTAAAATGGGGGGAGAGAGAGAAAAAAAAAGAAAGCGTCCAATAGTAAAAATGTGAAGTGAGGGGAAACAGGCACTTCTTTCTACGTTGCTGAAGGCTTCATAAAGATAACAAGCCGTTAAACTTTATGACTAAGGTCTCAGGGTAGTACTGGTTTGGTTTTTTATGCTGCAGTTGCCTGCACAAGTTTTGGTGTGCTTTTGACCCCTCTCCTCCCCTCCTGCATTTTCATCCCTTCCCGCTGCCCATTTCTGTGACATATTCAGTCGTTTGAATAAATTGCACCTATTCATTTCTCACAGGCTCGTTGTCAAGTCCAGTGTCTGTCTCCTAAGAACAGTCCATCAGACTGAGATAACTTTATTTGGTGATGGTGTAAAGCACATCTGGGCTTGTCTCTTCTCAGTGGATGTTCCTAGAAACCTTGTGCTGGTACTCACTCGGTTAATGAGTGCTGTGTCTCTGTGGCCTGAAATACCTGACTCCAGAGTCCCTGTTACGTGACACATGGTGTGCATGGAGATAAAACTACGGATTTCTCTGTGATTTTAATCTGGACAAAAATATAGAGGAAAGGGTCATTTCTAATTCCAGACTGTTCAATTTTCACAAGGGAAAATACAGAACCTCCAACCCTTCTTCCTTCTCACACCCTCTTTTGGGACTATTATATCTTAGTCTAGTTCTAAACTTTGGCCAAACCCCAGAAGAGACATAGCTCATAATCAGCAAATGATGACTTGCCAGACATAGAGGTATCAAATGCAAAAGGAAAAAAATTAAGAAAAAGAAGAAAGAAGAACAGTACTTTCTTGGAATTGGATGAAAGGAATTAGACTTTAACATAATGTGCAAAGGAGTAACAGAGCAACTTAGGTTAGAAGGATGTTGCAACTGAACCCACCTAAATATTGGAAGTCTTGGTCCTTGTAAGTTTTGTGGGAAACCCAGGGCAGTCTCCCAGAAGAGGTATAATGTGATTTTGATGTTGCTAATGAGCTGGTGGCTGTGGGATTCTGAAGCAGCTGCAAATGATACAAAGAGTTTAACAGGGAAATCGAAGATGGGAAGAAGGCAGTAAATAGAGAGAGTGACAAAATTATGTTTCAAGGATTATGGTTCTCCTTGACATAACATGTCAAGAGCTGGAAATATCCAGGCATGGGCTGTAAACAGCTTTGACAATCTGATTGATGTGGGCATTAACCGAAGTTACGACATAAAAGATATGATCCTGCAAGTGCTTATTTTTCCCCATGAAAGTGATTACCACAAGCACTTTACGCAGTGACATGTATGTGAACTTGTACCTGTGGTTTCTCAGACACACTACAAAAAGATGTCAGTATAATGAAGCACCACTATCTCTATAATTTATTTTATATGTATATGCAAGTGACAAGGCATTTAAAAGAAGTATCTTTTTAAAAATCTTCATGGTCAGATGACATTTTAGTTCAATTCTTGTTGTCACATCCACCTTTTTTTACTTAGAAAGTTTTTCAGTGATTCTGTCATTTGGAAAAAAGAAGTTGTGTGATGTTACTTCTCAGGTACTGGTGTTTTATAAGCATAATTTGGAGGAAATGTTGCTTCATATTTCTGTGATTGTCTGTACTTCCAGTGCTATGCATTTTTGCTCCCTAAGACACAGATATCCCACAGAAGGATACAATTTCACTCGATATTAACATCCCCCTATATCTCAGAAGCTGTTTCTTTAGCAGGCCTCCCAGGAGATCTGCATCTCAGCCCTAGCCATCACCCAGGTATTGCCTGGGTTTTGGTGGGAGTTCTGCATCAGAAATGGCATGCTTGAAAAATGGGGCAAGCAGTTTCGGGTCTTATTAGCTCAAACATGTTGACTGCATGCAAATTTTTGCCTTGAAACAGTACTGCCTGGGGCTTCCTCAGAAGAGGAAATGTGAGGGTTATATGGAGGTGTAAACGGAGATGGTTGGAGATGGTTTCTAAGGGCTCAGTGTTTGGTGGGTTGAAGCTGGTGCAAAGAGAAAGAAATGGGGAAAGTGGTGGGTAACAGAACTGATAGGACTGTAAGGGCTGCTAATAATCCTTCTGGCCAGAGGAGCTGGAGGTAGCTAGCTGTCTAGTCATCTGTCAGTTTTTCTCTTCTGAGGCAGAGTTTCATGAAGTAGATGCTCATAGTGTGCTGTTTTCCTCCCTATCCAGTAAGGAAGCACATTCTGGGAAGAAAATCACAGAGCAAAAGTAAATATGACAAAACAAAGACAAATAATTAGGCAGATGTCTCATTATTTGTAAGAGAGCATGCGCTGTCCTCGGAAAGAAAGTAACTTTTTGTCTCCCAAGGGTGAGAAGGAAATTTGACCTCTTTAAATATCCAGAATCCAGATGTCAAATAAAATGAACTCCTCTTTTTTTACTTTTTAAACTGTCTTTATTTTTAGCAGGTCTTATGGTTGTTGAAGGCTTGAGGTTACCAAGGCTGAACCTAGTCACTGAGACTGTAGAGTACAACAGATAACGATATCTTTGATCAATCAGGCAAAGCAGATAAAGATGCATGGCAAAAAATTGGTCTGATCGCCACAGAAATATCTTTTTTCTGTCATTCATCAGTTCTTGGGATAAGACTTGTAGAAATTAATCAACATTGGGGTGGAAGGTGAGGGAGATATGGGCTGATGACATGTACCTTGTCTGTAAGCTTATGACAGGCTTCAGTTCAGTCATTTCAGATGAGGCTTCCCAGGTCACTGGAGGGCGCCTTTCTGCCTCAAAGAGGCCATGTCAGGATGCTGTCTTCTTATTAGTGTCAGGTAGAAATCTTTGCTAGAAATAGGAGGACTGTCTCCAGGTACCTTGTTAGATACAGAAGACGTGACAATCACAGCAGCAAAAAATACAAAGTATTTCATGGCTTAGGAAAGACTTTGCTGGCTCATAAAAAAAAGTTTGCAGAAATTCTGCAGCCAGGGCAATTGTTCTTTTCTACCAGTTCAAACCTGTGAATAAACATGCAAGCAGGCACACATTTAGAGGAGCAGTTGTGCAGCTTTCCACAAGCTACAGACTAATGACAACTTGGCTTCAGACAGAAACTATTGACCCGTTATTGTCTTTCTATTATAAGTATGGAAACCAGTGTCCTTTGTGTTTGTCCATTCAGCAGTGAGCACCATGGTACTTGGTCTGTGATAACCTGCAATGCACTGACAAGCATAAACAGTAAATCATATTCCTGACACTCTGTCTATGCAGAAAGCGACTTTGGTAAGATAGGAAGAGTAACATCAGCACAATGGGTAACCTCAGTGTTTGTATTATGCAAAACGGTGTTTTATTTCATGGGCTGACTGCCACATACTGTATGTTTATCCTGTACAGAAAGTCCAGGTGGTTTGTGGTTTCTACCACAATGCTCAGGTTAAATACCGTGCAAAATATTTTAATGGGCATCATGTATTTCTGCCACCTCATCCCTGCTTACAGTTGGAAAGAGATGAGCTGTCTTTTCCCAAAGCAGAAGAGGCTTAGCTTTGTTTCCTGCACAGCCAGCACTGCTCAGACCAGGAGTGATGTCTGGTGGTGTCTGGGATGGCTGGCAGCTCAGTCACATAATATGACTTATGTTGTAGGAAACACCTTGCAGAAGAGACAGTATCCCTTACACTGTAAATCGGAGATCCAAAGCTATATATACATAAGTGAGCCCGTTGGACAGTACATGTTATGGCGTTCTGCACCCCAGGGCCACCGTATCAGAAACCTTGCACAAGGGGTGGTTGCCATTGCTTGAGTGTACTGGAGAAGAGCTGATGTAGAAAGGCCACTGGAGGGGAACCAAAGACATGTGCAAGCTAGTAGCACACAGCTAATGTGTAGCTGCATGGTCACAGAGCCTTACACTTGGCCCCAGAAGAACGGTCACCTCCAATACTCTTCCTGTCAGTTGTGGTAGCAATCTGATTGCATTTCACATTTAGTAATGCAGGACAAGGCTACAGCTCTGTTTGAAGAGCGTCTCTCCCCATCTCATCACATGCCCTGCCCCACCTAAGCCTTTTTCTCAGACTTTGCTCACTGAATCATGGACATTACAGTAATGTGAACATCTTCAGGGAATTTGTCCCTTCACCTAGCTGAGTCCTGTACTTTGACTGAGATCTGTGCTTTTTTTCCTTCTGGATGATTAAGAGTGAAAGTGCTATACCAAGTAAGGAACAACAATAGTAATAAAAAGTAGTGTAATATTTTTTAAAGCCCAGTAACTCCATACTTGCTCCTGCTGAGACACTCCTTACTATGAAGCTTATGCCACTGATGGGACTGTTCATTTGAGTGAGGCAAAGCAGCAGGGACATTATAATTAATAATGCTTAGCAGGAAACAAGTTATTGTGCTTGGGGCGAGAAGGGCGAAAACTGTTCTCTATTATTTTTTGAAGAGTTAATTGGTAGTAGGCAAAGATTTGCTGCTTTGAGCCAGCAGGTGTTGCTTTACGACTACATTAATGTTAATGATATCCTCCGGACACATATGAAGACAGTTTAACCTATTTCTTTCTCATTGCATTTCTCTGGGTGGATGTGTGGTCTGGTTCCAGTTATTTTTCGAGTGCCACCACAGAGCACTTGGACCGACAGTAACCCCAGATTTGCACAGATGTTTGCAGGCAGTTTTATAAGACCAGGTAACTTTTGTAACCTCCAATCACCCCAGGACAGACTTTGCAGATTAAAAGTTGAGGGAAAGGGGTTGTTTCTCTGGCATAAAATCATTCCTAGGGGTTGCATAACATTTCTACAGTTGCCCATTTAACTGTTCCTAGGTGTGCTTAACAACAGCACCTGAGATCTAACTGTTTATTCTCTTCTTTTATTGCTGAAACCTCTCTCCTTCTGGCATATGATTGAAGAAGTACTCCGGCAGCAATTTAAACCCTGAGATGAACAGGTGTTAAAATTGTGTTCCCCTATGCAAAGTTTGCCATGGCCCATCAAAGCATGCTACATGCTAGAAAAGGTAAACCAGTGGCTCCACAGAGCTTGAAAAGGTCTCACTTCAGCACTGCTCCACATTTGGGTTTTTTATGAGCCTATATTCCCTTTTTTCCCTGTGCTTTTTGCATATCTAACTTGGCAAACCTACACTGTCCAGCAGTAGGCTTCAGACACCTTTCAAGGTATTTATATTTTTAATAAAATACTTGTTTTGCACAAGCCCATCAACTTCAGTCAAAGCCTGGGTGCAACTGTAGCAGGCAAAAATGCTGTGGAAGGACAGTCCTTGGAGCTGGATGTGGAGCTTTTTGCAAAACTCGGGTGACAAAGCTACTATTAGAGAAATCCACCGGGCAGAGAAAGCCAAACCTGATTTTTAATAAGATTACCAGATGGGTCCTGTGCCCTGTTAGAAGTCTGTCCTCACAGATCTAATGATAACAAAATAGGAGAACAAATCTTGCATGCCTGTGAAGACTGAGAGAGTTGTACACGGGAGTGTTTGCCCATTAGACCATGGGTGCAACTCCAAGTAAGTTATTTCATAATTTCTTGAAGGATGAAACATGGGTATCTGTGTATGCAGTTTTAGGGAGACAGGCCAAAAGTATGAGGCAGCAAGGGGTGGCACATGGAGTTAAGAGCAGAAGTTGATTAACGAGGCAGGGAGGGAAAAGGCTGAAATCATAGGAAGTAGAGTGGGAACCTACACACTCATCCTTTTTGGAAATGGCATCTCTAGGATGCAACACTGTTTTGTGAGCTATAGGAATGGGAGGAAGAAACCAGGAGCAGCAGTGACTGGGGAAGACAAAGAAGAAGAGGTGGTGAATAGCTGATGGAGCTGGGCTGTGGTGAAGACCTACTAGAAAACCCTGTCCATCCCACAGATCCAAACCTAGTGTTTTGGGGTCTCCAGGTTCCTTGGTAGTCAGCAGATACCTGAGAAACCCATTGACACTACAGCTATCTCCTTGCGGCATATGTGTCTCCCTATAGCTTTGTGTATAAAATTATAACTTGTTATTATTGCTATTGCAAATACACCCTGTTCAATTCAAATTGTGGAGATGTTACCAATCCACCTGGTGACTTGTGTGTGTAGAGATAATTGTGGTTGTATATAATCAAATTTTCTTGGTTCATGTCTTTAAAAATGTCAGAAAATGCACACACAAGAACACATGTCAATTGAACATTAAGGCTGTAAAGTCAAACAATCAAGAGACAGGAAATACTTGAGCTTGCCAGTATTTCTAAATGAGAGACGTCTTTCTTCCGTGGTAGGTTTCCACCTTGCTCTGCCATTTAATCATCTGGGTTAGCATCTGAATGGATTTTTTTTACATTGCTTTCATGATTCTTCATGTAGTATTGTTCATAGTACACTGTCTAGTAAATCCTAATGGGATACTAATTTTTTAAGATCTTAGCGTTGTCTTCTTTAAAGCTTATAAAATAAAATGAAATGGTTAGATTTCAGTTAAACAGATCCTTATTAAAGCAGGAGCTAGTGTGATAATGACTTAAATTGGTGCTACGTGGCCATCACATGTTATTTGATAAGCATTCCATTACAATTAAGATGTGGTTAATAGACAATTAATATACAGGATTACACACTTAGCTAATTAGATGATGTTTTTTGTTAGATTAAAATGTACAGGACCCCATAAATCACTATTAGAGATTGCTTAATAAGCCTGAACTCTCAGTTTTCTCCCTGTCAATCAGGAATGGAGCTATTGACTTCTCCTGTCACCCAGAGAGACTTCTTGTCATGTGGAGGATCCGCTGCGTTCAAAATGAGATGAAACACCCTCAACTCCCAAACCTCACACCCCCATTTGGAGGACATTGCAGCTTGAGTCTGTGCTCTTGTGGTCTGCCCTGCTCATTAAGACTCTCAGCTCCTGCCCTTGCACATGAAATGGGATGTTTCTTAGTGTTCCCCCCATCCCCACACCTTTTGCAGTCTCTTGCTTGATGCCTGTGATGAACAGGGATTTTGCACATGGCTTTTTGTAACTCCTGGGAAGACGGTGCTTATTTTTAACACAAGTCTCTGAGTTCTGCCAGGCTGACCCCATTTACGTGTCCCAGGCCATGCAGCAGTCGTTGGCTTGGCAGCACCTTCCCTTGCAGGGTACATGTGCGAGCGAGGCTGAGCTGGAGCACTCTGCTAGGGTGTGAGGCTCTGCTTCAACCACCTAATCGAGGACGTTAACCACTGCAGACTCCTCTGCAGTCAGTGCTGGGAGAGACAGCTACGTCTTTATGAGGTGGCATGCTGTGTCCATCAACACTACAGGCCAGGGAGGATTCATCTCCAAACTGTAGACACCTTCTTTGAGATGTCTACATGTGCCTACAGGACAGTGAAGCATTTAAGGTCTCCTGCAGTGAGAAGAGACCTAATCAGTGCAGTAATGAGGGCTGGAGCATCACTTGGCTGATGAGCCTCCAAGAGCTCAAGTCTGGTGCCTACTGCTGTTTGGGGTCAGCAGGTTTGGCACAGCCTGGTGGCAGGCCTGCCTTTCCGAGTGGCCCCTGGAGTCCATGCAGGATACCCCACCGTCACACATGGCATGTTGAGGTGACCATACCTGTCTGATTTGTCCCAGTGGAGGGGAAGGCCAAAGAGCTCCTCTGGGTGCAATGTCATTTCTGCCCCTCCATGGCCCATGGTGAGCGTTTCTCCACCTTCACAACAAGTGCCCCTATGATTATTGCTGCTAGTACTTACTCAGCAATAAACAACTAGTGGGGTTTTTCAGCAACACAGACTGCTCTGTAAAGTTTGGTCAAACAGAAGTAGGAGAGTGATATGGTAATTGGGCTATGAGTATTTTGTTAGCAAGTCTCACAAGCAGTATATTATAGAGACACAACACAAAGGAATAGCATTGACAGGCAATGGCTTAGAGTTGACCAAGAGACTGCACATGGTTTTGATATGGTTTTTAATTTATTCATAGCTGAAGTAGAATGAAAGCAAGGTGGGAATGAGATCTAAGGTGGAACAACACAAAACCTGACATCTCTGTAAGATGTCACTAACAAAAGTCAAATGTTTTGCTTCAGCTTGTAAACACTGTGTGTATTACAATTGTTGGGATAAATAAGAGTGGTGCGTAGGGCTTCTTTACTGTAGTGCTCTTCATGTTCAAAGCACTTCACAAGTAAGAATTAATTTATCTTGACAGCTTGCGTCAGAAAGTCAGTATCCCAAACTCACTGAGAACCCAAGGAAATGGGGGTACGGAATGACAGATGACTTGCCCAATGTCTAAAATGAAATTAGAATCAGAGGCAAGGCATAGAAATAGATATTTCCACCTCTCATCCCAGCTCTCATCTGACCCAACCATCGTGGCCGCCATTAACATGAGTATGCAGAGTTTGGCGTTTTGCACAGCATTGCAAGCATGAGGGTTACACTGAGGCACGCTGGCAGCAGCACTGTGATGCTGTCCCTGGAAGGACAATTAGTCCGAATAGATGCTGACATAGGTGTGTCCCTCAAGCCATTTATCTGTCTAAAAAAACTGCTCTGGAGGTTTTCATTACTGCTTTTCACACTGCTGACCAAGTGCACTCATCTGTTCCTGGGCAGAATACAATGCTGAGATATCACCACCTCTCCCTCAAGACACTTCACTGCCTCGAAAACTGAGAAAATATGATTTTACTCCCTCTCCAGTTATTGAGAACAGGAGATGATTCAAGATCACTCAGATACGCAAGAATCTTTTTAGTGACTCAGTGGGATTTGCATCCAGGCTTAATGCCCTGGAGATCAGTGGATGAGTGTGTGGTGAGACCAGCCTGCGCTGACATGAACAGAGGCTGGCGTTTCAGAAGCACAACTGTGTTTGCGGCAGTAGAAAGTGGCAGTGGATGCCTTTGGTTTTATGAAATAAAGATTTGGGAATACAACACAATTATAAAAAGAGAAAAAGAGAAAAGATGCTCTAAATTCAAAGAAACATTATGCTTTTACTAAAAAACTCACCAGATTATTCTGATTGCAGGCACTTTAACAGGTCTTCTAAACCCAAAAGCAAAGGAAGGAAAGGGCTGAACTTTACTGTAGGTACATGCCACTATTCCTAATGGGAAGGAGGCTGGGATGGGGTCTCCAGGATCATTCCTGCAAGAGCTTCATGGCAGCAGTTCAGACCTTGCTCTCCCTCCTGCTTCCAACCCATCACTGGGTGGTGACCTCTTGCAGCCCAGCATGGAGCTAGGTTTCCAGACTGAAGAATATTATATGAGTATGTGTGGGATCACCCACTCTCTCCCACTGGATCCTTTCCAGGAACAGATAATCTCCAAGAAGGACAGCAAGGTCAGCTGAACAGCCTGGTGTAAGGTGTGCAGGTAGGATGGGGAATATGGCTTTGGTTCCCATTAATATTTAATTATGTGTATAGTGAAACAGCTTCACCTGGAGAAATTGAGTAGCTGAAGCTGTGGACAAAGCACTCAACTGGGAAGTTAGTTCGAACCCTTCTTACAGAGCAGGGGTTACTTGTCTCTTGGCAGGGAGGGGAACACACTCAGCATTATTTCTGCCTTTGTAATCTTGTGAATGACATCTCAGTCCTTTTGAGAGTCCAGCTCAGAAATCAGTGTAGCTGCTATAAAAAATTCTGCAGTGAGCTGTTGCAGCATTTCCAATTCTGACGTACACATACACGCATCTGATTATATTCACTAAATTTGATCCAAGTATCTTGGAATTTGAAGTCATAATTTTCAGCACATAAATGACTTTCCAGAAGAACATTATGCAACTTTAAGGAAAATATTGTGTAAGAAAAGGCAAAAGTACACTGTTGACTTAGTTCTCAACGGCTCTGCATTAAGCAGGCTTTGTCTGTTGATCAATCTGATGCTGCACTTGCCTCTATTAACTCAGTTTCCAGTTGGCTCTTAGACCTTATAACGTTCATCAAATGTCTGTCTCAGTGGTCCGCAGCCTCAGTCCTTCAAAAGTTCAGATCGACCATTTCAGTCACTTCTCCTGAAAACTGGCTGCACCTGGGTAGCACCCTTAAATTCCCATCTGATGGCAGGCCAAGCACAAGTGCCCCATGACAAAAATCTTTTCCTTTCTCTTTTGAGGACATTTTCCTGCTTTCCTGTGTAGGATCCTGGAGCTCAAATAAAGGAGAATGCTCCCTGGGGAGTTGCCATAGTAACCTGTAATGTTTTTTGTTGCTTAAGATTAAATACAAGCAAGGGAGAAATTACAGAGAATTTTATACCTGAGTTTATCATCTTTGTATAACACCAAAGCTGAACTGTACCTCCAACTTCCTAAAGCAGTAACAGTCACCTTGAGGCTGATATAAAGTTGGTAATTTTCACTGGAAAAGAAATTAACTGCTGTATTTATTATTCAAGAACCCTGATTAGAAAAAAATATTTCCACATCTGAAAGATGTAGCAAATAAGAAAGAGAATGAGATCATTAGAAATGTAAAGACATGGAAGAGGGAATAGCTGCTACAAATAATACCTAAACTTGCAATACATGGATGCCCTGCATATTCTATTTTCTTCTTAATAGGGTTCAGTGATAGTCTGCTTTTAAACTTATAGTCAGAGAAAAACTCCAAACCCATGTTGTCTTTGGAAAATAACTTCAGGTCTCATAGTGCATACGAGGAAGTGATTTTTTTAATGTATCAATATCAGTTCAGCCACAAACGTAATTTGAAGATTTGGAATAAAAACAAAATTTGTTTTAAGAGGGTGTGATAAAGAAAGAATCCACCCAAACTGCTTCCAGTTATGAACATCAAAGGCCGATGGGGAAGTCTGGGATCAGGAAAGGGCATGAGAGCTGAGCTACCAGGAAGGTCATTTCCATGAGAAATAACCCAAAAGTGCAATGCTGGGAAAAATCAAAGACAACCCTTGGAGGCCAGCGGGGAAGGAGTGCAGAAGCGGATTGTGCGAGGAGGGTGTGCAGGAGTTCGCAGCCCCTGGCCGGGGGGGCGGGGAGCTGGCTCTGGGGTGAGGTTCCCCCAGCGCTCGCATCACAGTCGGTCCCCTCTGTCCCCCGGTGCCCCGGACACCCAGGCAGCAGCAGGACCTCAGACTGGGCTGCTCGGCAGGGGTGCAGGGAGAGGCAAGACCACCGGCCCCAGCGAGCAGGTGAGCACATGCCGGGGTGTAATTTAGCTCTGCCGAATTACCCAGCCTGGCTCAATTTCCTGCAGCTTTCCCCTAGCTGGCTACCCTGCCTGCCCACCCCAGCTGCCCAGCATTTCCTGGGATTATTTAGTTCAGAGATGAGGGGAAAATGATAGGGGAGGGGAGAGAACTTGAAGCTTCTCTCTGAAGCCTGGGTTGATGTCTGCCCCGCAGTGCAAAAGAGCTGACAGAGCCGCTGTCAAGTTTAATTGTCCCCAAGATAACGTCCTTCAATGCTGTATATATTATACATTTCTGTTTATCCTGAAAACATGCCATCTAAACATTTTAAATATAAGTGACTTTAACAACTCTAGCTGCTTGCCCATGATACGCAGGGGCAGATGCGTCTGGGCTTATGATGCTGGATGTTTTTTGCTTCTCCTCTGGACATTTAGGGGTCTGTTCCCCCCATGGCTGATTTACCTCCCCATCTTGGGGCTGGAAACAATGTGACTGGGCATCCCGAGGGAGCAGGATGGGTCAGAAAGGTTGTGGGGGAGAGGGTACAAGGGAGGGAGTGATATATGGCTCTGAACATGGCGTAAATGGAAACAAAAAACTCCAAAATTGGGAGTTTTGGGGGAAATCCCTTTTAGCAGAGGAACAATATTATGAAAACACAAGGCTGATGTGAGATAAACCAGCTGGTGATGTGGAAGACAACCGTGAAAGTCAGACAGAGACCCTATTGCAATAAAATCAAGTGTTACTGCAAGCAGACCTATATTGCAATTGCCCTCTCCTGCATTAAGGGATTTTGGATTTTAAATTCAACCAATAACTCTCTGAGCTTTTGGACAAGCTTGGGAAGGGGGTGAATGAAACATCTATGGATATTGCCTCTCAGAAGTAACCTGGAGGAGGCCAGAGATGCAGTACTGCACGGTGGAGATGGCAGGGAAAGGGGGTAGCAGCAGGTTTTGGAAAGGAGAGGGCAAAAATAAGACAGGAGGTGTACAACGTGGTGGCAGAGCTGGAGGGTATGAGCAGCTTGTGTGTGGTTGTCACCCCATGCCTAATGCTTGGGGCAGAGACACAGGGACAAAATTCATAACGGTGAGACTCTCCTTATCAACAGAAGGCAGAACTGCCTTTCCCAAGAGATAGGAGAGCAGCTGGGGGAGCTCAGTGGGGGAGAGGGGTAGACCTGGGTGGAATTTGACAGCCAACTTCTTTTTTTTTTTTTTTAACTACAAAAAGACACATTTGTGCTCTTAGAAACACTGCACAGAAACACTAAGAATTCCAACAATTTGAATATAAAAACTAGTTCAACCTCAGTTCAAGTGACTTCATAGTGAAAATCACACAATTTTAATTTTGCTAAAAACTGCAGGAAATAAGATTTTCTTTGGAACAAAACCCTTTTTTTTTTTTTTTTTTTCATGTGAAAAGACTGAAATCCTTCATTTGGCCAGGTTTACTCATGACTAGAAGGTGATTTAAGCTGCAACATTTCAGGTAGAGGGAAGAGTGTTGAGCAGGAAATTTTGAGGTTTCTGTGACTGAAATGAGAAATGTTGGAGGTACAGCCCCGCAGTATGGATTTTAAAGAGATGGGTTTTCTCGTGATGTGAAAAAGAGGCAGACAAACTATAGGAAAGAGATGAGCAATCGCTATTGCAAGACTAGAAAGCAAGAAAAATAATGGAGCTGTCAAAGGATATTAAGAAAAGAGTGACAGGAGAAATGAGAAGGAAAGATGGAGAGTTATCCATGGGTTGTGACAGTTTTTGGACCACGGTGATGGGAACTTGTCAGAAAAACATGCAAAGAGCAGCAGAGCTCTCCTGATCCTGATGTCCCAGGGCTGTGGTTTGGAGTTTTAATTATGTGTGCATATTGTATCACTCACTGCTCTTCCTGTTCACAGTTCTGTGGATTTTAAGATCAAAAAGCACAACTGCCACTGCATTTTTGTGGCATCCTGTTAACACAGGCTACTGAGCATCAACAAGAAAAAGCTGCTCTCAAGGCCAGTTTTTCACTGTGATCCTTTAAAAATGTTCTATTTTGAAAAGTTGGCTTCAGTCCTGTACAATGTTTAATTCATTTGTCTGTCAGTCATTTGGGAACAGGCTATTCTGAGGTACAAGGTATTCTTACATTTTACTCCCTTACATATCTGTAAAAATGAGGTAGAGAGATAAAAGGAGGATCCAGATTTTTATACCAGAGCTTTTGGTGCTGCCATAGAGCTGCTTTATCTACCAATGCCAATTTTCCCAGCTTCTGTAAACTATGTTTCTGGTGTATTCCTTACCTTTCAGAGTCAAAGGGGCAACATGGTCGACTGTGGGAACTGACTTATTTGCTTGTTCCTGACATGCAATGTACTTTAATTCCGAACTTGAATTTTGGCAGTAACTCTGTGCATTTGTGTTCCCTGTTCTTTCAGTCCTGATCAAGCTTCTCCAGCCCTGCTGTGTCACCTACCTCTTGCCAGCAGACAGTGGCCTCTTGCAGAAGTCCTGGAAGAAGTCTTTTCACACAGTCCTCCTCAATTTACTAAAGAAGGTCATGTCTGCTTTTGATCTGACGAACCAGAGCATGCAGTGTACAGACCCTGAGATAGAATATATTGCACCACGGATGAAACAGAGGGATGAGATGTTTGTCTTTATTGATGGTAAATGGGTGAATGAGATCTATTGCCAGCCACCCTTTGCTTGCCGCCGTAAACTTCTTGGCAAGGAGGCACAGAGTGAGTGGAGCATCTGGGAGGAGAACAGAGCACTCTGGGAGGAAAACCAAGTCCTCCGGATGGAAAACAGGATGCTCTGGGAAGAAAACAAGGGTCTACGATGTCTCCAGTCACAAAACAATGCTGTCCAGGTTATTTACACTGATGCCATTCAGCAAAGACTCCAGAAGGAAAATAAGCCATTCCCATTCTTCCAAGAGAGGAAGATAGGCTTTCAGGTCAGCCCAGGCAACAAAGTTCTCCAGGCAGTCCAGGAAAATAATAGAGTCTTAGAGGATTTCCAGCAGGAAAATAAAACAGTCCCCATCCTCTGGAAAGGCCAAAAAGCCATCATAGTCCATGAAGAGAGCAAAGATGCCAGCTCAGATCAGAAGGACACAGATGCCATCACAGCTGTGGAAGAAGGAAACCCTGGTCCAGCTCCCCAGCAGCAACATGAAGCTGAAAAGAAAAGCACCACTCCAACCCAGAATGAGATTGAGTCTGCCCCAAGCACGCAGGGCGAGTATGAAATCCTCCAGGCTCTCCAGAACTTATATGAACTCCTCCACATCTTCCTGAAAGAGAATCATCTCCTCAGGGAGAAACAGGGCTGTAACATTCTCTATGACATTAACAGAACCTTCCAAGAAGATTACAATAAATTGAAGCTGCAGCTGAATGCTGTGAAAAATACTGTGTCAGACATTACAGCTCAAATGGAAATGTTGGAGAAGGAGCTCATTGCCATCACTTCCCCATTGTATGACGAAGCAGGACAGAAGCTGGCAACCGTGCATCAGCTTGGAGAGATGTGAAGCTTGGTGCTATGACCTGCTAGTTCAATTTCCTGGAAAGCTTCTCTCTTTGTTTCAGTGAACCTAATAAAATCCCAGTCGAGCCTAAAGACATCTTGGGGAGATTGTGTTATTCTGAAACGTTCTTATATTACTTAGATGTGTTTCACTTTCTGATTACACAGTGTGGGTGACTGTCATGAATTTGCTTATTGTCAGGAAAACATGTTTTTCCAAAGTTTCTGATAATAAGACCTAGATTTTTGAAAGATAATTCGTACCTTTCACACTCAATTTGACACTTATGTTGGCCATACTTTTCAGATAGATGGGCACGTCCTGAAAATGAGGATCTCAACTGGGACCTGAATTTAGATCCCCAGTGGTCCCTTTCTTTCTTATGGCTGGCCAAGTTCAATGGCTGAACTGTGTCTTCTGCCATGCACCAGCCTTCCCTCTTTCATATAGGATAAGCAGTGGATCTTGGAAAATGTAGCCTCCCAGAGGAGAGAGGCCCATGAAAGACAATGGGACATAGAAAAACACACTATATGTGCCATATATATAGATATTCTTGCTGTTTCCTTTTCCCAGTCCCACATTCCCACTTAAATTGTTTCTTTGCCTTGTTTAAAGCTCTTCCTCAGAAGAGAATCCATCTCCTGCCTCAGAGTATAACAGGACCATAAAGCAAACATCACCCACCAGAACAGCACGTCCCCTTCCGCCTTGGTTATTTGTAAATTACCTTCATCATTTTGTACCTTAATTAAGCTTAATTCTTCTCAAATGGGCTTGTTTCGGTACACTTGAATAATCCTACTGATTTCAAGTGAGATGATTATTTGCTGACAAATAGCACTTTTAGGATGCAGTGTGTATAGGAAAGACTGCTTAGTGACTTATTTATAGCTCATTGCTAAAAGGAAAATTCCTTTCCACTTTGATGGTCTTTTTGGACCAGCTTTTCTTTGTGTCCAGGAATTAAGCATGTCTTAGTCTGCAAACAACCACATTTATGCAGCTAACAGCTCTCTAGCCTGGAGGATCATTGATATTTCTGATGCTATCACAGGGCAAGGGAAAGGGCAGTACCCTGCCCCTGTGCATCAGAAGCCCCTGGGCAGCTTAGTGAGTCTGAGCTCTCTTTCTGAAATCTT
This sequence comes from Morus bassanus, assembly GCA_031468815.1. Taxonomy (NCBI): domain Eukaryota; kingdom Metazoa; phylum Chordata; class Aves; order Suliformes; family Sulidae; genus Morus; species Morus bassanus. The sequence continues at coordinate 32,721,841 of CM062568.1, read as the reverse complement.
CCATTGGACTTGGAGACTTGAAAGCAGGATCACATGTATGACAATAACTTGCTGTCACATAGTGAGGACTGGGCTGGGGTAAGCAAGCTGCAAGGCTAAGACCCGATACCCTCACAAGCCCTGCTCCATCACCCATTGGGTTCTTATCAGACAGACCACTGTAGGCAGGTGGGGAAGAGCTGACCTCCTTTGTGCCTTGTTCCTGCTGCTGCTTCTCTTAGGATTTTTATATCTTGTCCTTCCAGCGCCTTTTTGTTTGAATGTCTGATGATTTCCCTCCTTTGTTTTAAACTGTTGATAACTGATATCAACTCAGCAGTCCCTTTGCCATGCTTTCTTCAGCTTTGCTTTTGTGTCTTGCACAGCTTAGCAGCCACCATACAATCTTAAATATGGACCAGCTGATAGACACCTGCAGTTCGCTATCAAGCTGCTTTCCACGGAACTGGCCCATTGACTGACAGCTCAAAAATGCGGGCCCTGCCTCAGGGATATAGCCCCAGAGAAAATGAAGGGAGGTCAGGGGTATGCCCTCTCTTGTTATGGAGGGGGAGAGAAAGGAAAGAGTTGTCACACTCATGTGGGTGCTCAGGCTGTGGGGTCACTACTTCTGGGGACAACTGCCTGTTTCTGTACAATAGCTAAACCATCGCATGCAATTGTAGCCTGGGAGGGGTGGACAAGAAAGCTACAGTGAGAAACGTGGGTCCCAGTTCATAGTCCAAGGGCATACTCACAGACCTCTGCTACAAAGTGCTGATGAATAAAGGAGGATCCCTCCTCCCAGGGAGACATCATGGTGGGGCTACAGGAGTGACTGGAGCAGGCAGCAGGGCCACATCTCCCAAACAGAGCATTGAGGTCCCTCTTGATTTCTTGAACAGCCAGATAAGGCAGGTTTTCAGCTGCTCTGTTGTAAGCAAGTAGGTTGCCAAATGCAGCATTTTGGTGGCTGTTCCATGGCTTAAGCTGGTACTGGGATGCTTATCTGCTTACACTATGAATGGACACACCAGTCTCAAGTGACCTGCTGACACAAAAGATGGAGAGCCTGTTGATATGATCATGTTTAAAAGTCTGGTCTCAATTGTGTGGCCAGAGTGTCTGGAAATGCATTTTCCTCTCTGTCTTGGACATCCCTGATGCAGTGCAATTTGTCACAATCTTTCAGGCAGAATATGGGAGAGTCCTTAAGTAATATAACAAGACAGGCACAATGAGACTTCCGCAGAGCAATTGTGGGAGCATTATTGTAAAGCAAAGGGAAGGTTATGGTGAGGTTTACCTCTTTGCAATAGGACCCAAGAATCAGCTTGTCACTCTAGTTTACAGGTCTCTAAGTGATTTGGCACCAAATTACCTAAAGGATGAATTATCTTTCACCTTGTATTTACAACACCAGGCCAAATACCAGCGATGACTACTTCAGAGGCTTAAAGTAAGTGGCATTTTCTTCTGCTGTTAGAGCTTCAAGATGCTGAGGCAAATCTTTTCTCATGGTTGAAGATAAAGGGCTGGCTTTCAGTGATGCAGGGGGAGGGAGGGCTATGTGTGTAAGGACCAGGTGGGAGGAAGAGGCCCTGGAGCAATGGCCATTAATAGATGGATGTGCAGATAGCAAGTTGCTCCTGCTTAATGACAGGATTACAACTATATATAGATAAATACCTCAGCCCCATGCTGGGGAACACGTTCATGCTCCTGTGCCTTCAGACACACTCCTTTTCTCCTAGCTGTCTTCCTCACTGTGTTTTAATGTAATATACGTTAAGAGGCAGGAGAGAGTCTATGGACACCCTAATTCTGAGCTCTGAAGGGGAGTAGCGGTAGTGACAAGCTTTGGTTGTGTGTTTGTATTTTAACAAAGCAATTTGTGTCCTGTTAGAAGAAATAAAACACTCCTTTGCCAGTGGTCAGGGCACTGACTCCTGCCATGTCCCTGTACATGGGCAGGAAAGACACACGGACGTGCAGCTTTCCACCGCTAATGTCAGGTGTCCAGGAAAGGACATCCAGATCTCAGCTAGTCACCTTGGGCTTCCTTTCTAGCTTGTAGGAAGAAATGGACACCCTCAGGCTGTGATTTATCTGGCCTCTCTTGGACATCTGCTCTAGGATGGTCTGAGCCACCAGCTGGAGTCACTTGCTTCTCCCTGTTGCTTCTATAATTGTTTGGGGGGCAATTAGCTCCAACTTAGAGGTTCAGTTTGGAGCTCTCTGAGTTAGAGGGGATATATCCTGCTCTCTGAGTGAGGAGCTTGGCAGTCCCGAGTGGAGGAGGTGCTTCACCAGGTGGTGAAGTGGCACAAGCTTGGGAGCATGTGCTGCCAGTCCCAGTCCCTGGCTTTGCTTTCTGTGAGATGCCCTCATTAAGCAGCTGACTCAGATCTCTCCATTTTGTGGGGAAATTATTACTTTGTGAATAGAATTGAGTTAGTTTGGGCAGAGCTTAACTGTCAGGAACACATGTAGGATCCTCAGGGGAATATGCTACTTCTCCCGAATACTAACGATGTTCCTGGAGTGAATTAGGTTTTGTAAGCCCTTCATGCTTTGATTGCTGCTTTGGGTCTTTGATCTTCCTGGTTGTAAAAAGTCTATACCTGGTGTATATTTTTTGGCATCTCTTACAGAGAAGTTGAATTGACTCATGCCTTAAAGGTTTCTCAAGTCTGTCACATGCTGAGATAACAACGTCCATAATGACTGCCCAGCGCTTAATCTTGCAGAGGACTATGTGATAAGCAAACTCTCATAATCCCAGAAGGTACCAAATCTCCAGTCTGTGCTTATTTGGTTACAAACCAGACAGAGTTAGTGACAATAGTGGAGGATCACTTTTGGGTGATGGGAGAACGGCAGAAGATCACAAGTATTGCTCAGTCTACATAAGCATTGCTCAGTCTGTTACTCTATGTTGAGGGCACAGATGGTGAAGTTTGACTGAGTTGCCTGCAGAGTGCCACAGGACTACACGGGGACAGTCCTAAGCACTGCCCATTCTCTGCTTTGCTCCATGCTCCCAGCGAGTGACATTAACCACTTCAGTGGGGGCCATCCCAGTATCCTACAGGTCTCCATCCAGAGTGGGTGCTGGTAAGAAGGGCTGGGCTCACAGCTTTTGCAGCCTATTTAAAGTACGAATGTAGGAAAAATGCAGCAGTAAGTATTTACAGGAACAACTTGTTAATTGTCATAACATTCAGGCAGGTTTGGGAAAAAATGGGGTAAGCTTAACTTTTTTTCCTAGCCTGCTCACTGATTTACAAGTCCCTGGAAACCGATAGCTATTCTGGTTTGAAATAGATGGATGTTATTCTTATAGTGCATAATTGACCTTTTGCAGAGAGACAAACTTTCTGTCTCTCTCCTTATTGTTGTTGATTAGCTCCTTATTTTTGAACTACTCATTTGTCAGTACTATTTTTGGAAAGCTGGGTTTTTGGCAAGGTTGCCATCAGCCTTTTGCTTCCCTGTAAATTGGATTATTGCCTGTAGCTGGGCTCTGTGCAAATGCTGACTTTCCTGTTCTCATTTCTTATTAGGCAGTATAATACAGCTGGTTTTGTACTGTCTTCATATAACACCCACCCTGGCCTTTTGCATTTGTCTTAGCAGCCACATCCTCCCATCCCTAAACTGTAATTTAGGATTTTTTTCAAAGTGTTTTGGGATTCCTTGAGCACTGGCTCGCTCCTGTTAACTGCTGAAAACAGTTGTCCCAGAGTCTGCTTGTGATTTCATGATGTTGGGGATGTGGCACTGGCCAAAACCCATGCCCTCCATGGTGGTGCAGGCTGTTTGTCGGGGTTATCAGCAGCAGTCTGGTCTTCCCAGTGTCACAGAATCACAGAATCACAGAATGGTAGGGGTTGGAAGGGACCTCCAGAGATCATCTCGTCCAACCCCCCTGCTTGAGCAGGTACACCTAAAGCAGGGGGCACAGGACCACGTCCAGGTAGGTTTTGAATGTCTCCAGGGAAGGAGACTCCACAACCTTTCTGGGCAGCCTGTTCCACTGCTCTGTCACCCTCACAGTAAAGAAGTTTTTTCTCATGTTTAGCTGGAACTTCCCCTGTTCCAACTTGTACCCATTGCCCCTTGTCCTGTCATTGGGCACCACTGGAAAGAGTCCGGCCCCATCCTCTTGACACCCACCCTTCAGCTATTTATAAGCATTGATAAGATCCCCCCTCAGTCTGCTCTTCTCCAGGCTGAACAAACCCAGGTGTCTCAGCCTTTCCTCATAAGGAAGATGCTCCAGTCCCCTGATCATCTTGGTAGCTCTCTGCTGGACTTGCTCAAGCAGTTCCCTGTCCTTCTTACACCGGGGGGCCCAGAACTGGATGCAGAACTCCAGATGTGGCCTCACTAGGGCAGAGTAGAGGGGGAGGATGACCTCCCTCAACCTGCTGGCCACACTCCTTTTTATGCACCCCAGGATACCCTTGGCCTTCTTGGCCACAAGGGCACAGTCCTGGCTCATGATCAGCCTGCTGTCCACCAGCACTCCCAGGACCTTCTCAGCAGAGCTGCTTTCCAGCAGGTCAGCCCCCAACCTGTACTGGTGCATGGGGTTGTTCCTCCCCAGGTGCAGGACCTTACACTTGCTCTTGTTGAATTTCATGAGGTTCCCCTCAGCCCAGCTCTCCAGCCTGTCCAGGTCTCGTTGGATGGCTGCACAGTCTTCCGGCATATCAGCCACTCCTCCCAACTTGGTATCGTCAGCAAACTTGCTGAGGTTACACTCTATCCCTTCATCCAGGTCATTGATGAATATGTTGAACAGGACTGGACCCAGCACAGACCTGTGGGGAACACTGCTAGTTACGGGCCTCCAACCAGACTCTGCCCTGTTGATCACAACCCTCTGAGCTCTGTTGTTCATGTTGGTCCCAGTTCAGCACAGAATTAGCCATAACTGTACTTTTAAACACAGGATATGGTAGAAGTCGTTCACTCAACCTTTGTGCTGAAACAGGACTAGTCATCTTCTTACTTTGACATTCAAATTTGAGTGCAGACTGCTCACAATATTCATGCAGTGAGGTGCAAAGAAGTGGGGGGAGCAACTCTTCAGATTAGGTGCATGAAGAAATTGTTTCCTACAGAGGCTGTTGGCTGGTTTTAAAGCAGACAGCTTTAAAACACTACCACATTTTCCAAAGTAGTATTCATCCTACCTAGGTGGAGGCTCTTAAATGAAAGCAATAATTGAGACCTATGGCCACCTAAGGTGGCTTCTGCAAGTGATGGAGAAAGGCAGGCTTGCCAGAGAGACCTCCTCCAGGGGTGCAGGTCTTTCCCTGTGGGCTACAGAGAGCCTGGAGTGACCAAGGTTAGGTGGGAAGAGCCCAGGCCTGAGCAATGATCACACATCCCTTAATGCATTTGCCCAGGCAGCACCCCAAAGGATACCAAAGGAAAGGGAAGTGGGGGAGCCGTAAGTGACATGGTAGAGGTCACCTGTCTCACTCTCCTTGTAGGAAAAAAGCTTGTTTCCTGAACCCAACATCAGGTCCCCAGCCTGATCCTGGAGGCTCACAGCCATTCACCCAGCCTTGGAGTTAGGCATTTAGCCAGCAAACAGGTTTTCAGCATTGCATCTGAGAGTTCTGTCCTGTGCTCCTTGAAGCCCATGGCAAAATTCCAGCTAGGCTGAGTGTCAACAGAATGGAGGATCATAGATCGCACAAAGAGCACAACCAAATCTCACCAAACTCATTGTAAATATATACACAGTACCTTTTCAGCATTTCTATGCCTCTGGGTTATTAGGGTTTTTTTGTTGTTTTGGGTGAAAAAGGTAAAATTGCAGAACTTTCAAATTTTCAGAAAAATATAATTGACAGAAATGTTTTCTAAATCCAAATTGAACATCTTCCTTTTGATCGTGTACTATGCCGAAGATCTAACATAAATCTTCGATCTTACGGCAGTGTCTGGAGAAACTATGGGATTCTAATATGGAATAACAGATTCTCATCAAGACTTCTAGCTTTAGGAAATTGTTTAATCTCCATTCTCAGTGGCTGTTTCTTTGATGCAGCTGTGACTGAAGGGTCCCAAGTGCTGGGAAAAACAGCTCACCAGATCAGAACAAAGCTGATTATGTAAATTGTGCATTAAGATTCAGCTTTGATTTAATTTTATTCTGTAAATAAATATCCCATTAACATCCATCTGTTAAAAGCCAGGTAAAACATTTTTCAAAACCTCCATTGCTATGGCAGATGTGACTGTACCATAAATAGTGACGGGGTGGTGGCATGAGGACTTCAAAGTACAAAGTGCGAAGCACATTTTAAGAAACAAGGAAGGTGATAACATTTAATTATAACAAAAGGGACCTTGTCTGATTATTTGAGGCAGACAGTGCTTCCATTTGTGTTGTAATCTTTGCATTATGCAAAATACTTTCTCTGATCACTGTCTCTGAGATCACTAATAATTATAGCTCATTAATTCACTTAAAATACAAAACATTACTGAATGATGTCCAAACCTTTTGCTTAATATCTTTTTATTTCAACAGCTTACTTGTGAATAGTCATCTTCCCTTGGTCTAGCTGGCACTCCGCAGCCGACGATTTAAAAGATTATACTGATCAGGAACAGAATGATGAACCCTGTTAGGTTTTCTAAATTACTCTTTGAAGAGTACAAAAAGGTTTGAGTGCTCTTAACCCATAGCTATTTTTAACTATTTTAAATAATCAGAGATTTCATGGGCACTGCAACAGAGCACTCGACAAAGAAGCAGGTAGGGGATTGGAGCAGATTTCACTTATACTGGAAGTATAAAACTGTGTGTCTCTGTCAGCTGGAGATCAGAAACAGGTTCCTTATATATTCTTTAACATCCTGAAGGAGGAATTGTAACAGTGTTAATTTAATTCTGTAAAGAGAATGGAAAAGATATTTTCTATGGGACACACTGTAGGGAATGATTAGAGGTAGTGCACTGCTGTACGCCTCCAAGATGGAACAAGCAAGGAGAAATTATAAATCTTCAAGGTACTATCAGACTTGAATACAACCTTCCAATGCTCTGCTATTCCACCTAAGCTCCTTGTTTATAGGAAACCTGCACCATATGTACAAACCCTTACTGCTTGGCAGAAGCTAGCCTTAGGCATAAAATTGCATGCCGGTAAATACCTAATTGTTGGTACAACAAAATGCCATATGTCATGCTAAAGCTGACAGTCTAATTCCCAGTAAAACCAGTGTGTATTAATGCTGCATTGAAACTTTTTTACCGGAACAAATAAAAGCAGAGTCTGGCACGAAGTTTCAAGAATGGTTTACTGCTGAATTTAAATGTATTTGCAAATCCAAGACAGCTCAGAGGTTCTCCAGGTATTGGATATCACAAGCCATGTCCGCATTCCTGTCTAATTTTCCAAAGAAAATGTGAGGTTGTGGGGACTGTAGATACAACTGAAGAATATGGCTGATATTACAGGCTCTCCCCATGCATCGGCATACAGCAAGTCTGTCTTGACTGTACAAATTCTCAGCTATCTTAGGCTTTCATCTTCAGCTGGATTTTCCAGTGGTGTGGGTGTTGGGCAAGGAATAGAGGGCCATGCAGCTTTGATCACATCCCATGTCCCCAGCTGTAACAAGTGCAGTCAGATTAGAAAAAGGAGATTATCCCATCCCACCAGGCCAGAGCCAGAGCTCTGACTGGGCAAGAGTGACCTCTCAGGAGGACATGGTAGGAAGGGGCCCTGATCTTTGCTGTGTTCAGCACTGCTGCCCTGCCCATTGCTGGGTGACACTATGAAGGCCAGTATGGACCCTTCCTTCAATATCCACCCGTCCCTCCCCTTTTCCCCCGTGTGAATTGGATCTTCTGCCACCACACCTATAGGCATGTCTTGGACAGAAACATCTTCATCACATGTCTGCTAATACTCCCAGGCTGCAAAGATACCAGCAGTTTGGGGAAGCTGGACTGTAATAGGGGAAGTGGCATTGAACATCGCTGTAAGCAAAATTTTGCTCAGGTACAGTCTGAGAGACCCTGAGGGGTTTCTTGGCTGTAACAGCATGTGTGAAATACAACACACAAACACAACCCTCCTCAAGAAGTTTGGACACCTCATTTGTGACATTATTCAGTCTGATGTGGTCTGCTAAGATGGCAGGGGGGAAGCAGCGAGTGACCTTGCTAGAGAACATCTCCAGAGCTGAAGCTTGCCCAAGACTTGCCCAATTGACCAAGACTGCCCAAGAAAGTACCATTTTCTGGCACAGACATCAGCTATTCTGTGAGTGGAAAGCTCAAACTCTTCCTGGGAATAAACACAGATAGAGCGTGGATGCACGCAACCTGTGGAGTTGTTCTTCTCCAGGCAAATCAACAGCCACAAACAAAGCATGTGTTGCACGATCTGTACTCTTTTACAATGTATAATCAAGGTTTTGTCTGGTCTGGTTTTCTTAAGATTCAGATGCAAAATTTAAATTAAGTCTTCAAAAAAAAAATTATGTTTCTCCCCTTTTGACAGCCCATGTCACAGATTTGCTCTGCTCCTCTGCCCATGATGTGACACCATGGTTATCCATTTCCTCACCATTTTCTCAATCTCTCTTCAAATCCTTGCCCACTCTCATCTCCTAAACCCCAAGAGCCTTCCCTGGGACAAGTTACTGTAAGTTATATAACACATATGTTGAAATCGATACTTTTCTGAAGGATGAGGTTCCTGGGGACCTTTGGATGTGCAACTGCTTTTGCTGGTATCTAAAACTGGGCTTGGATTTCAAGCCCAAAACTGGTTTCAAGAAATTACTTGAATGCAAGACTGATCAGGGCTACTTCTGTTCCATTTATTTACTTTTGGCAGGGAAGAAAAAGCTTGCCATAGATGATGGGTTTTCCATCTTGTGGCAGGCAGAGAGCAGTAGGACTCCTGGGGCTGGGTGGGCTTGGTGAATGCCCCTTCACCCCACACTTGCAAAGGGACAATTCTGATTCATTACACATTGCCTATCCAGAATGAAAATCTATTTAAAAGAGGATTTTTAGAAGACACGTTATTCTAATCAGATGCCTCTGTGATCTTTGCAGCAGAGAGGCCAGGGATTGTTGGCAAGCTTTATTGAGTATGACTTAAATGCATTAGATTAGAAAGCACTCAATTTAGCTGGTTGTTTTTCCTGATTTACTTGGCTACTCCAACCATCTCCCCCTCCCGCTCCTCTGTTGTGATGGAGGTGCCGTGAGGCTGGCATGCAGAAAAGACTACATGTCAGCATATTCAGGGTCCTAAAGGCGAGATGCATCTATGATTGCATAGCACAATGATAAACAGAATTCCAGTGCTTCCTAATTAACCTATCTAATTTATCTTCCCACCATATGGTAAATTGGAAGTTAAATACAAAAGAGGAGTAATTCAAGGCCTCATTTTCAGAAGGTCAGCCTTGCAATTTGCACGGACTCTTTCCACCTGGGATTGAAAAGCAAGTTCAGATAAAACTGATGCCACCTTCAGCTATTTGCTGGGGTAAAGGGGAGTGGGGAGAGGTGCAAGTACACTGGGAAGTGTTTTGCAGTTGAAAATATGGAGGTGCAGTTTTTACAGGTGAAAAATATCATCAGGCAAAAGGGAGGGCCAGGCCTTGCCCTGTTTGAAATATTTCTTTTTAATAATTTAGTTTTGAGATTTCTGCCACTGCGACTTGGGGTGAATCTGTAAAGTGGGTGCAGCCGCAGAGCTGTTCCTCCAACATGGTGGAACTTGACATGACTGTAGTTCAGAAGTGCATGGTGGTAGAGGGCTGTGCTATGCTAGTAAGACCTGCCTTCTCCTTTTAAACCTCTTTCTTAGGTCTCAGCAGGACAGACTTGCTCAGACATGGAGCTGTACTAATTTCTCTGAATAGATGTTTATGAGAGCCAGGTATGGCTGAAGTTCCTTGTGGTTGTCTGCACCCAGCTGAGTTCTCCAATAAAAGGGAGACGTTGTGTTAGAAAAGTTGGTGTATTGAGATCCTGTATGAATTGCAAGGAGTCTTTCCTCCTGAAGGTAAAAGGCATATTAGTTCTGGCCTTGCAAAAAGCGGTTTGCAGGGTGTGTAAGGGAGGGAGGATTTAGGTGAAGGACCTGATGACAAGCCCCTTTCCCAGGGCTTGCACCCTCCTGGGGTGTCAACGATCAGTCCTCAGTCCTTTACCTCACCCACTCACTCCTTTGATACCCCCAAGCCTCCTACCATAACAGCGTCCAGCTCTATGCTGCTCCGCTTCTTTGCTGGAGGGGAACACACAGAGAAAGGAGGCAAAGGAAGGGAGAGGGACAGGGAGGGAGCCATGGGCCATCCCCAGGACTTGCTCCCAGCCCGGTGGCTATGACAGAAGGGGATGCAGCACCCCCTTGCTCTGGGAGAGAGGGGGTGAAGGCAGAGACCAAAAGGCAGTTGACTGGTAATTTTTTTTTACAGTGGTTTAATAAAAGATATCCCCAGTCACAGAGTCTCCAGGAAAGGGATTTAAACACATGCAAAACAGCCTGAAGACCTGCCCATCTTACCTTAGGTCTTGACATGCTCTGGAAGTAGGCCAGGCTCCTTCACAATTGCTTCTTGGTCTGCAGAAAGTGACTTAACTGCTTGCTGCACCCAGCCTTTGAGAAATGAGTCTTGGGACTTGGGCTGCAACACTGCAGCCTGACCCGGAGCTCGAGCATCGCTTGGGATGACCTTGTTTACTGGCGGATTGTTCATTTACATCTATGGCTTTCCTTTCTGCCTGTCCTCCGGCCCTCCTGCTATTAAGCTAACCAGTATGTACGCCCAGTAAATACCCCAGGAAACACTATGGTCGGAGATGTACCAGTCATTCAGGGAGACAGGAGCCTTCTTGCTTCCTCAGTGCCATGACCTCACCATCCCACATCTGTGTTGCACAGGCTAAAGTGTCACTAACACAGGCAGCGACAGTGGAAACAAGGCACTCGTGCAAATATACATATCAGAGGTAAAATGAAGGTGAAGAGGCACAGTTCATGCCTGATTAATTATTTTTCTGGGTCATCTATTTCCAACATAATTCCAAGCTATTCCATATATATATATAAAAAATATATATAAGCCATATATGCACACGCGTACATGCACACGCACAAACACAAACACACACACACACACACACACACATACATATATATGGAATTCATTATAATTAATTTCCAGAACCTTTAAAGGTGTCCAGGAATAAACAGATAATGCCCTTTCACAAGATGGGTGTCGTGGATGTTTACAAAGGATAGCAATATGCTCAAGTATGAAGCAATAAGGCTGGTGATGGACAGTCTTGAAAACACAGTCCCAATAACACTTACACGGCACTTTGAAGCTTCATAGTGAGCTGAAAACACAAATAAATCCCATGAACTGAACAGTTTGGTAGCGCTACTTGCCTTTTTCAAATGGATTTTGAAGGAAGAAATGCTGTCATTATCAGCAACCGGCTTCATTTTTTCACTGAAGAAAGAAATCAACAACTTGAGCTCAACACCGAAAACGTGGGGGTTTTCATTTTTTAAGGAAAAAGTAGGCTTCCCCTTGAGGAAGGCTGTGGGGACCCATCATGGCCACTGTGAAGGTCTCCAGCGTGGGCACAGGGGTTCTCCTCTCACCACCAGCCACACAGGGGACCTGCAGCAGCACTCCATGACTGCTTACTTCCTTGGTTGTAAAGGAAGCCACAATAATTGGCTTAGATGTAATTATCTACATTTTAAACTATAAAGCTGGGTGAGAGATCTCTGATTCCTCATGCTACAAGATTTGCTGCTGCAAAGTCCAGCTTTCTGCATAAAGAAAAACTAATGACAGCAAAAAATTGAAGGGATTCTACATTACCATTTGTTTCCCTTCACTATAGGAAGAGATAGCTTTAGCACAGACACATTTTTCCACCCTAAAAATGTTTACAAACCATTCTACTAATAACCCATTGATTATTAAATGCATGTTTAAATACTCTGCCGAATCAGGACTGGGAGCAAACAAGTTCAGTCCACAGAAAATTCAGCTGGTGAAATGAATGAAAAAAGAAAAAAGAAAAGCGACTGATCTATTTCTGTGTTGTCTGTGACAATGACTAAAATGAAACCCTGTGGGATTATATTTCACTAAAATAAAACTCGCAGGAGAGGTAGCAAGAAAACGGTCATGAGTCAGTGACACACATTGCTTGATCCCTTTTGGCTCCACGTGCACTGGCAGGCAAAAGCTCTGCACAAACCCACAACTTCCGTATGCTTCTGGGACTGATGCTACTGCTGACACTGAAAAGTGTTTCTCTGTGATCCATGTTTGCAGTGTTATTTCCTAATATGCAATTTGCTTTTAGGTAGAAACCATTGCAGAAATTAAGTTGTGAGCAACCAAGCTTGAAGCAATACTGCAAACGGCACTAAAGGTTCCTGGCAATATGGTACACCTTTCAGAGCAATATACTCTGGTTTAAAGGGCAGGTGACAAACAATATCTTCACTGAGTTTTTCCCTTCTGCTTTAGCAGCTCAGATAAATCATAACATCTCTTGCACTCTTTTCCCCTCAGAATAGAACTTTAATTTTAAATTTCATAGTACACTGGAAAGAAAACAGAAGCAAATGACAGAATAAATCTACCAGGGAAAAGAAAACGATGGAGAGTCACTCCAGTGACTTCCGAACGTTAGAGGTGTCCACTTGATTTCATGGGTATTGCAGTTTTGAAGTGGTCAGAGCCACCTCATTGTATTACAGTTCAGGCATGAAGGTTTGGCTTCCAGTTTTCACGTTAACCTTTCTAAATACAGAATGAAAAAAAAAAAAAAACAGTAAAAAGAAGATGAAAATCTCAGGTAATAGCACACTTCCTGGACTTTGGCCTGCCAAAGCGTACACCGCATGTTGGTGGCTCACACACCATTCATCTGAGCGAGCAGTAACAGTGGGGACAGAGCACTGAACATAACATTAACAAATCATTTCAGTCTGGCAGGGCTTAAGTTTACTTCTGCTGCAAAACGTGACCAGTACTAAAAAAGAGGGCACTATAAGCAACACCCCTCCTGGATACCCTCACATCCTGTTTTCTCACTGGCAACCTCAGAAAGCAATTGTGTGTCCTCCTACAATGCATGCCATAGCTCAGCAAGGAGTTTTGGGCTCAGTGTGAGAATACTGAGTGAAATCCGATGGCCCTTAATTCTGTCAAAGAGCTCAGACTAGACCATTAGTTCCTTTTTGACACCCAAATTTATGCATTTTGTACCAGCAATGGCTGGCACCAGGAACTTTAAGCCAGGAGAAAGTCTTTGTCACAGGGGATTTCTCTGCTGGCTTACCACCATGATCCAGCTCTTTTGTGGGCGACCAGAGACCATTTGCCTAATAGAGAGTGGCAGAAATTATCTTTTTATAACAGCTGCAGGACTGGGAGATGGTGAGAGGATATTCTAGATGTCAGACTCCAGGAACAGCAAGAAATGTCTCTTTTGAGGCTGTGCCTTTAAGATGCATAAGGATTTAACCAAGCAACTCAGATACAGCTTCTCAAAGAATGATTTATGTGGGGTTCAGGGAGACGTGATTAAAGCAGAGGATTGCGGTGACGCTGTCTCTGTTGGACAAGGGAGAAATCTTCCTTGCCTGAGTATTGTCTCTACCACTGAGGCTCGGACTACCTAAGCTGGAACTGCAGTATGGAAATCATCCCAATCCATCCCTGAAACAGCATCTCTCTTGGTCTTTCCTCAGACCCCTGGGAATTTCTGATGCCAGCAGTGGAGAAGAGTAGGTATATACAATTTCACCTTAGGAGGGATGGATCTTGGAAGGACTGACCATGTCTGTCTGGATTCACATGGCATGTTTGCAGGGTAAATCTCAAGTTCAGATGTGGTCACCATTATTCCCAGTGAAGGCAAATAGGCCCCTTCAAGGTGTGAGACCTCTCCTAGAGCGGAGGTCCAAAAGAGGTCAGATGGATTTGATGCTAAATGTGCCCATTTCTCCCCACAGACAGGGAAGGGAGCTGAAAGTGGGCTGTTCAGGTAGAGACAGCTGCTCTGTTGGCATCCTGGTTAACACCATCCCATCCCTCCAGATCATCTTCACTGATGGAAAGCTGTAATGGTCTGCCCATGTCAGCATGCCAGAGAGGTAGGTGAGAGCATCAGTCACTTCCTAGCAAAGAGGAAACCTCTAAAAGGTGTGCACGAGTACATGCATGTGCAATAACAAGATCCCATGTATTATTGGGTTTATACTGAGTGCCTAAGTGGGTGCATGTGCTCCTGCAGGACAAGGTGCACTACGTAAGTCAAGAACCTCAATTCCAGCTCCAAAGGAAGAGCATAGGTGACTCCAAGGGTAGATCAAGAGAGCTGAGATGTGAGATGATGACTAGCAGCCAGTGGCCAAAGCACATCCGAAAGCCTTCTCTGCTCTTCAGATGAAAGGAGGTGGACAGGCTCTAGCCTCTCATCCAGGCAGACAGGAAAATCCTGAACCACGTTTCTCTTCCAGGACAGTCACAGCTGTGTCCTGTCTATTCACTGTCCTCATGTGCACACCTCACAAGCGCATCCCAGCAAAGACAAGGCTATTCAGGCTAGTCAAATCAAGGAAATAATCATTACTTGTAAAATTACTGCAAGCAGATTTTCTCATTAAAATTTCATTAATGTCTTTTTTTTTCCTGACTGTGCTAAATCCCATTCTTTTAAAAGCATCTAGTTCTGTTATATTTTCATTAACACTAGTCACTATATTAATAGCTTGAAAACACAGGTTGGTACATTTGTGCTGTTAATGAGCACTGCCTCCCCTTCTCAAAACATAGTTATGTTGTGCAAAATTAGTATTACGGCTAATGCTTTGCATTCTTCTCATGGACATATTTTAAAGACGTCAGTAGGGTTTCCAGTTGATCTCAAAGGTCTCATCCATGTTTTGTTTGGCAACAAAATGACACCGAGTTATTACTGTCTCCATCTGAGAACAGTCAGAGCCTGGCTGACAAAAGAAAAGTGTCACATTATTGCTGGCTGCTGCTTTGTCATCTTCCCCGGGCTTTGAGAAGTGTTCTGCAAGCAGAGACTCATCCTGGTGCTGCTCACTGGGGCTTGTTCAGCCCTCCGGTGGCATGGGTTTCTGCAGTGGGTCCTCTGCCCTGTGATGGCTGAACTTCTCCAGGAGGGTTTCTTTGCTCCATCCATTCTCCAAAACTAGCCTTTTCCTGCTGAAAACCAGCAGCCTGGTATGGAGGCACTGCTGAGCACAGCAGCTTGAAAAGTTGAGGGAGGGAAATTTGTCAGGGATGTGCCTCACTGTGACAAGGAACCAATGGCACCGGTGGGAGCTGGAAAAAGCCCCTCTGCAGACTTTGGTCCTTCCCTGCTGGTTGTGCAAAGAAGGCTTGCACTCCTGCCTCTGCTCTGGCTGGGGTGTTAGCCAGGAAAAATGCACTTGGGGCTTACTAGAGTGAAGGATGGCGGGAAGACACCAGTGGGGAGATTGTTTCATCATGTGCTGATGTTGAGCATCTTCTGAACATCTATCCCGCTGGCTGCTGCCTGTGTCCCCAGCCCTGGAGGCTGTCAGCCGTTGCAGACCTTGGCTGTGGGGTGTGGGTTCCTTAGTTCAAAACACATAAACGCATCCCTCCAATGTGTTGCCGAGAAAGCAGCCTTTACAGCCCGTCCTGCTGGCATTAAAGACAGCTTTTAGGGACGGGAAGATTTGTCTGGATCAGGAGCCTCAGTGAGATCAGGATCACCCCTGGTGTGCGCAGATCAAGCAGAAAATAATCCCATTAAAAAAATAGCTCCTAATGATCAAAGGAGCATGTGAGGCTGGAGGAGGCAGACTGGCTTTCCCCGGCAGCACACCTGCTTGCTGCAGATTCACACTGGTGTAGGTGGGAGGAGAAGTTGACAGATTGCTTCAGTGTCTTGCAAAATACCATTTAACACCCAAGGGCTGGAAAAGGCCCCTTTCACTCAGCCTCCCTGACCATCTAGGCTGGTTTAGTGTGCAAGTGAAGCAATCAGAGAGCACAGAGGCAGCCTGCTCTTCTTTGCCAGTCACTGTGCAAGCAGCAGTGTTTACTTTCTTATACTTTCTTAATTAGGAGGAGAGAAAAAGCAATATCCATGCACGCTGTCTCCTGGGAAGAGGTTGAATTTTAACGTGTAACTTAAGGAAAATATAGTTATCTTTTTTTGGGACCCAGGCTAATCTCACCTTTCCACAGGGGAGATTAGGGATAGGGTTGCAGGATTTGCAGTTTTAATCAGAAGAGCCTTGATGACTTTCATTGTCTGCTCCAGATTACTCTGGCGTTTCCATATCCTCCCATCCCTCTGAATAATGAGGAGCCACAGACTGAATCTTATCTGACTGATACTGCTGGACTTTTATGGTTTTATGGAAATTGGCAGTAACTTAGGCTGCTACCTCTCTTTTCAGAGAAAAATTAAGGTTTCATTGGCATTGGGATCTTGCCCTGTTCCCCTCAATGACCCAAAGGATTTAGAGAACTTAATGAACTTTTTTCTACTGATGGTGGGAGCAGCAGGTCCAGTCCCACCTGACTTGAGCAATGGTTGATAGATGGCCCAGAGCAACAGCTAGAGAGGAGAGGAGAGGAGAGGAGAGGAGAGGAGAGGAGAGGAGAGGAGAGGAGAGGAGAGGAGAGGAGAGGAGAGGAGAGGAGAGCTCAGCTCTCATCAGTGGAGTCTAACTCTGACCTCACCATGGGTTTAAGCTCACAACCTCAGGGAGCCCAAATGTTTACGGGAGAAAAAATAACATTCTTCAGGACTGAATGGTTCAAGAAATTGATGAATTATTATAGAGGCATTGTTTTGTTTTGTTTTGTTTTGCTTTGCTTTGTTTTGTTTTACCTACAAGAGTAATGTTGTTAGTAGAGGTCAATATATTTTGGTAAACCACTATTTATTTACACACTATGGAAATGAAATCTTATTGCCCATATTGAAGTAGAAACAAACGTACCTGGCATTTTCCTGGCTCAGAAATCCCACTCTCATGAGTTCTGTGACCAAAAAAATCTCATCTCTTTGCACGGCCAACCTACCACTGCTCCACTGACTTACTGCTGCCAGTGCCCTCATGGGGCAAATCTAGGGGATCAGCTCTTGCTTGTGTGATCAGAAAACCCCATGACCTGCATTAACTATTAATGACCAGACCTTGAGATTAAGATAATTTTCTTGATTGAGGAGCTAACACAGTGTCCACCTACCAGATAACAGAAAGAAGCTTAATTTTAATTTCAGCTGGGATGTCTGGGAAGAAAACATGCTTAGGACAGTTGCAGAGAACTTCTTCTTCACCTTCTTCTTCTTCTTCTTATTGTCGTTGTTATTATTATTATTATTATTTATTATTAAAAATGTAATCTTTGCTAGCTTCTATTTTTTTTTTTCCTAAAGAATAGATTTTGTGGTCATATATTCATTTTGACTGTGTTTTCCCATTACACTTTAGTGAAGTTTGAGATGGACTGTCTGGTTATATCCTTAAGGGACGGAAACGAAGGAGGAGAAATACAGTAAGACCCGAAAGCTCTGACCTTTTCAATCTTCCAAAGGACCTTTTCAATCTGTTTTGACATAATCCCCTGCTGTGAAAACCATCAGAAGCAATGGGACTTCTTGTAATGGGAAAATTAAAGCAGATTTCTGAACTTCAAAAAATCTCATGTCACTAAAGTTAATTGCCACCCTCCAGCTGTCCCTCATGCCTTGCACAGCCAGGTGCTTCAACTTGACCTACAGCTGGCCTTGAGTCATAGCTCACCTGCTGGCCACTTCTTACCCCTCTCATCCTCATGAAATGAATACATTAGCTTATATTTAGCAGGTCGGTCCCAAAGATGACAATAAGCAGTCCCAGAAGAGGGCTGAAAAGAGGAGGTAAGAGCTTCCCCTGCCTGGGAAGTAGAGTGTGTGTGTGGGAAAAAGCCTGGCTTGGGGCTCTTAGACGCAGGTCACATGCAGATGTGCAGCAGCTGGGATCACTTCTGGGTCCAGTTTTCTAGATGTAGGCATGGTAAAAAACCTACCCTTTCACCTTGGAGTGGGTGTGAGGGTGCCTGGGGTCCCACATGAGGACCTCCTACTTGCTAGGGAAAATAGCCCTGAATGATTTCTCAGGAGCAGCAGTGATCCAGAAAGGGGGAAAGCATGTGCACAGAAGGTTTTCCAAGTAAAAAAATTAATTACTCCCTCGACGTTGGTGTATTTATATGGATTACACACAGATGTGCTGATGTTTGGGTTGGATACTCTCAGTCTAGGGATACCAGGATCTCCGTCCACTGGTGCATGGGGGCTGCTCTCTATTCCCTGAAGTGTCCTGATATGGTCAATAAGGTCCCTAAGAAGCTGGCACTGAACTTGCTGGAAGAAAAAACATAATTTGCACAAGGCTCTCTGGTAGCTGTGCAAATTGTTTTGGATTAATCTCAGTCACGTCAGTGATCCTGGCAGGGTGATAACTGGGCTTTTTCTAATTTCTCCTGTATTGCTTGATGTAGGACTGATCAGCTTTCAGTCAAAGCTGATATTTTTATAAATAAATCTGGAAGCAAATTGAGTTTACATTCAGTCTCTTTGTCTATAATGCAGTTTTCATTGATGCAATAAGTTTGCAGAATGAATTTCTTCTGAGAGTCTTTATTATATTTGTTAACTAGAGCAAGGCTATTCCACTGGAGCATTTCTACCATAGTATTTTAAATACAGAGACGTTTTAATCTCTCAGTTGCTCTCATTAAACTTAGTGGCTTAAAAAAAACATGACTCCATGTGGACAGTTGCAGGCATGAAGAATCTATCATTTGTTCAAAAATGCTCATATCCTTCCTGAATCCACCCTTGTTTTGCCTGTAGCTCTGGGAAAACCACTTCTGTTTTTTTACAGATGTCTGCAGCCTCCTGCATTACTCTGTCACTTCCAGAAAATAGGATTTCTCACCTACAGATGGTGAAAAAAGAGGAGGATAGCCATGAATATTGGGTTGAAATTACTTGTCAAGTTTGATCAATTCATAGAAAGACAAAAATCCTTTTTGAAGCGGCACAGTTGATTTTTGAAGATTAGTAGTGGTGTCCTTGCAGCTCCATTGTTTGGGTAAATTATACAAGGGTGCAGTTTATTACCTAAATGAAAGACACATTTACATGTAGATGGTACATAAATTATTTCATTCCGTGGTGGACGGTGCAATAAACAACCCCTCTATTTTACACACGCGCACAGAAATGCACACACACATTCACCTACCCGGGACTTATGACACAGGGGGTGGTTCTCTTCTTTGTGTTTTCTTTTTCCTTTTATTGCCTTGTAAGTATTATTATTTGACAAAGCACTAGGGAAGGAGTACATGAATCTATTAAAGATAACAAAGCTCCATTATGACCTGAAACTCAAGAAAGCAGACAATAAATCTTTCGTAATGTGAAATAGCTGTTCCCTAGCTCTTCAAGCAAAGAAGGAGTCAATCTCGAAATGAACACTAATTTAAATCCTGCTGTTCTTGTGGTGACTTCTTGTTGCAGCAATTTCTTCTTACAATTTAGTCATGTCATGATGCATTAATTACCATCTGTGTGGTTCTGTTTAATGGGAGCATTAAGAGACAATACCTGTTTTGTTCCCTCCCGGAGTAGTATTTATAGGAGACAAGTGTGTGTGTGCCAGAAAACAGCTCCTGATCTGCCGCATGCTTTATGGTCCACCGATGTAGGCTGTTAACAGGCAGGCAGTTGGCTGTCTCTGACAGGAAAAAAAGATACGTTCCATAAACACTTCCAGTTTTCCTCTCTGATTTTCAGCCTGGTTTCCTTCAGAGATGTGGTTTACACGGCCCTGCACCATGCAATGTCCTCATCATGCCTCAACCATTGGGCAATTTTGCCTGGGTACACCAGAGCTGGGGGTGGCTCAGCCTCGCCTCACCACCAGCAGCTGTATCTAAGGCTGGATTTCGGTTCTGCTGTGTCCGTGCTGCTCATGGATGAGAGCAAGCCCTTCCCCCTGCCCCATCTCTCTCCCAGGGTGGTGAGATATCTCATGCCTAGGGAAAGTGTCAGCTGTATGTGCAGCTGGGGAATCAAATGTCCCACAAAAGCGAATGTCCTGGGCTAACCTGGAGCTGCCAGGTGGGTTTCAGGAGGAGAGGTGACCAAGCTGAGGACAAGGATCTCCCAGGGGTGCCTGCAACGGAGGACAGACTATATCATGCATGTGCTCCCAGGGGACAGCGTAGAGCCTGGGAGAGGGCTGTGAGGCTGCAGAAGTGTCCCAGGCTTGTGGAAAGGTCCAGCTGGAGCTCACAGTCCATCTCTTCCACAAGCCAAGTGTCTAAGCTTTGGGCTGGAATAAAAAAAGCATGGATGCTTCAGCCCCCAGCACCTTCAAATTAGGGAAAATTGAAGTATTTCTGTGTAAGAAATATCCTGATCTTATGTCTTGGGCTGTGTGGAAATCCACCCAAAATCACGTGTGAGCAGCCTCAGGAAAAACAAAGCAGCTCTTGCTTCTAGTTGTTTTCCCCTTTGTCCATTAACATTTCATTTTCCTAAGATTAAGGAGAAAAAACTGAAGATCCAAACAGCTTCGTGTTTCTAAACACTTTGCAGCAGCAGAAAGAAACAAAATGAAACAATCTCTTAAATTATTGCACTTTCAAAAAGAATCATCATCTCATCATGCAGACAGTGTGTGCCAGGCCCTCATTAGCATTCCGGGCTATTTTTAGCCCCTGTTCTTGTTGTGCATGAAATTTGGCTGTATTAAAGAAAGTACCACACTGCCTTCCTCAAACATCATTTTGGTCCACAAAAAGCAGTCTGACCCTTCCTGCCTTGGGTTTGAAGGCACAAATGCCTTCTTTGCACGCTAGCCACTACTCTGCAAGCACCGGGGTATTCGTTCATGGGGAAGTGGAGGAAAATCACCTGCCAGATCTCCCTCTTCTGTCATCAGCTCTTCTTTTTTTGTCTACCGTGAAGAAACTTGTTAATCCTGAAAAAGGTGGAGTCCTCCTCTTTAGACCTTGTTGAAACACAGTCTAGGATCGTGCTGGCAGGCCAGAGAAAGCAAAGACAACAGAAATTAAATCCTCTGTTTGCTGCTGAACTGGACACTGATGCTAACCCACAGCCTCGGATGCTCCTTTGGTAACCTTTTGTTATTGCCGGCTGGTAAACGAATGAAGTTTCCGGGGAATTTTTAGCATACGGCAGAAATGCAAGCACAAGGCACCCTTCGCTTCTAGTCTGCAGTATTTGAGGTAGGATTCACTCCGGTTTTCCTGGTGGTTTGAGCCCCCAACAAAGAGCGGAGGTTGATGTGATCAACGTAACAACTTTATTCCTTTCCTCCCAAGTAGGTGTCTAAATAGCTGAAATGAGTTACAT
The DNA here is from genome assembly GCA_031468815.1 of Morus bassanus. Lineage (NCBI taxonomy): Eukaryota > Metazoa > Chordata > Aves > Suliformes > Sulidae > Morus > Morus bassanus. Next base: position 32,700,372 of record CM062568.1, on the reverse strand, counting down.
CCTCAAAGTGCCCTACCTCCACCCTCTACAAGGGAAACTACAGGTGACCTGTGCAGACCCAGGCATTTGTTTTCCAGATGTCTAAAATCAGAGGGGACAACATCCATACTTCATGTCCAAGGGGAGGAGTTGGTTCCTGTAGTCCCTTCAAGTCCACTTTCATTTGCACATACGGCAGGGAATTTCAGCTGTCTCCACTCTGGATCAGATGCAGTTTTCTTTCACTGTTTTGTTGAATTATTTAATACAAGCTTGATGTCCCTCGCAGCTAGGTTCCAGAGGAATGAAATTCCTCTCATAATTTGTGTAAGAGACAACAGGTCAGCTGAAGGTACGCTGCTCTGAGAAGAGGGTGGAGGTTGCTCCAATAAACTATGAATATTCATCTTGCACATCTGGTCAGTTTTGATCACTCAGCTCTTTTCAAGGAAATTTCTATCAAGTTTCATGAGTGCCTGAAACAGGTTTTGGCAATAAGAAAGCAAAGAAAAAGATTGATGTTAAAAGGAATTGACAAGCAATAGGGTTAGAGATCCTGCCCAATTCTGATCTTGCAAATAACCAACCTGAAATTAAAGAATTAATCTGTGAAAGTCCTTGACAACTTATGGGGTAGTGCTAAAGTCTATTCCCTGTCCAGAAGGAAAAAACAACCAAACAAAAACCAAGCCCCAAAGCCTGCAAGCAATGAGGAGCAGCCTCGTGTTGTTTCCATTTAGTCAAATGACAGAAAGATTAGAAAACACCATGAACCCCTTCCTTTGTTTCCCCACATGATCAGCTTTGGGCTAGACACAGGACCAAAGCTCTGATTCCCACGTGGGTTTTCAAGCTCCTGCCACCAAACACAGGCGGTGCTGAATCCAGCTCACAAGGGCAACTGGGGACAGCCCAAGCTGGGCATATTGGGACCTGTGTTTTGCCTTTGGTGATGGTGAGACTTTTATTTTCAAACCGGTTGTGACTGTAGAAGATTAAAGGTAGGCAATAACGAATTGTAAGGCAAGTTTTTGCAGGCAGTGCACTTTGGTAATTGTTCTTTTCTTCCTAATATTTCATTTCTACCCTCTCATAATGCACTACCCTCTTCTTAAAAGTAGCCCTCCAACACAAGCAGGTCATACAAGCTGAGAATGCCAAATAGGATTTAATGGCATTTTTCATGGCAGACATTGTGAAATGTTTTACAGATACCAATAGAAGGGTTTATTGCTGCTTTTTCATGTAATACATCACCATAAGGATTTCTAGAGAATTATATACATTGGTTCAGATTGTTCTGCGGCATCTATGCATGTTAAAGCAGAGCACTTCATACACCGTAATATATTAAGTCGATGTCAAATATTTGGGGAACAGTGGAATATGAATGCTAACAAATACATGTATATGTCAAAAAATGTAAGGAAGAAAACACTGCTTAGGATTTGTACAGTAAATTACAGTAATATTCCTATGCCACTTCCTTTACTTAAATTCCAGTCTGTCATATGTCACCTGGGTTCAGGTAGGTTATCCATACTTGTCTTCGAATCTGTGCTTAGACCTTCCCTGTCCATTGAATTGCTTAAGGATATGCATAGATCTCCTGACTGAAGCCCTAGGAAAAGAATTGCTATGCATTGGTCCTTAAATGAAGCAGCTGCTTTAGGAGCTTTGCCATTGTAAGGCTCTCAAGTGGCACAGCCATGTATTGCTCATAGAATCATAGAATCACAGAATCATTAAGTTGGAAAAGACCTCTAGGATCATCAAGTCCAACCATCAACCCAACACCACGAGGCCTCCTAAACCATGCCCTGAAGTGCCACGTCTACATGTTTTTTGAACACCTCCAGGGATGGTGACTCCGCCACCTCTCTAGGCAGCCTGTTCCAGTGCCTGACCACTCTTTTAGTGACAAAATGTTTCCCAATTTCCAATCTAAACCTCCCCTGATGTAGCTTGAGGCAATTTCTGCTCATCCAAAAAGGAACAGTTTCAGTTTCTCAAAAGATTAATTTTCTAGAGGCATTAGCAGAGTGATACTTCTTGAATTTTAAAAGAAAAAATGAGCTTTTGAAGATGCTGTCATTGGTGCTCACAGATGGACACACCTCAGCATCTTGGAGGTTAAGCTAAGCATTTGGATTAAGTGACCTGAACTGTAATGAAATCATGGCATAGTCACATTCCAGAAACCCCTCTTCTTCTCCATAGTCCTCTGCTGAGCCTCAGGGATGCCCACCTTATCAGCCCAGCTTCAAGCACTCCTGATTGCACTGCTTGATGGTTCTTTCTAACTAACTGAAACTGGAAGCCTGTCCCACAGTCTCCTGGTTTTCTGCCTGCTGCGTGCTTTGCAATGCCTTGCGCTAGTTTTCCTTAAGATTAAATGTGTCTATCCTGGGAAACGACACTGTGTTATGACATGTGGCATCTGACATAAGGCTGAAGAGAGAGCCAGGATCGCCTAACCCTTTGGGAATATGAGGTCTTATGGTTTGTGATCACTTTTTCGGCTGGAAAGTTTTCTTTTTAGAAGAATTAAAGTGAGGGCCTTTAAGCACTGCAAGGGGATGGGATTGCTACCTGTGGAGGAATAAGGAGAGTTTTGTGGGGTGTTTGGGCTGAAGGCAAGGTTGCTTGCCAGGGAAGGAGGCTGCTCTGGGGTGGGGTGATGACGGGACAGCCAGCTCTTCTGCCTTGGGGGTGGTGACCCCATACCTCATAACGGTGTTTGAGCTGGAGTTGCAGACTGAAGGCCATGGTCTGAGGGACTGAGGATCATTCTCAGGATCATGTGTTACCAAGACCACAATCAAAATCTCCCCCAGACAAAGTGATCTGCATGCAGTTATCACCACTGGATCAGAAGAGAGCAGTAAGCCATAGGCATTTTAGTGACAACGAATATGCTTCCCAGCATCACCACGGTTATTTCTGCCTTTCCCAAGAGGACCTGAGACAAAACATCTGTGTAGCTGAGGAGTCAGGAGGACTTCTCCTGATCACAGCCTCACATGGGAGCTAGCCAAAAGCAGCCTCTAACTACACAGCCCTTTTCCAACACACTCCTGCTTGACAAGAAGTAATCCCCAAGCCAGATCTTTTAGTACTTCTCTGATCAGAGACGACTGCCATGGAGTCTTTTAACATGCAATTATACTTTGAAAGGTCACTCTGTGAAAACGGTGCCATGAGGCTCCATGTTTATTGACTCCCTTCCTGGGCAATTGGCTCAGTTTACATGTAATGAATAAATGCTGTTCTTGGCTGCTGCCCAGCCCAATAGGGTCTGAAAGCCAAGCTGTGTCAGCTTTCTGCCAGGGCATTATCACCAAAACTAAAGGTAACTCCAGAAAAACCTCTTGACCTGTAGCCTAGGAGTGTCTTTTTCCTGTCACCTTTGCATTTGGGCACTTTGCAGTAATCCTCCTTATCAGCATCCCCATTTCTTCTTCTTTGCAGCTGCTGGTGAACTCCACCACTCCTTTTATCTGAGTTAGATTTTGGTACCATTTTGTCCCACCGTAAATTTTCACCTGCAGCCTAGCTCCTAACTTAGCTGTGATAGTTCAGACCTGTCTCTAGAACTGACTGTTGTGTCTGCTCAAGGCAATCAGGAGAGGAAAATGGGGTTTGTCATGTTAGACAGCATATCAGCCTTGTAGATGGCTGCAATCTGTAGGGTTAATTTAGCTCCAGGATAGGAAGCTGACCCACCATGGGCTGAGCAAGTGACTTAACCTGGTAAAGTGGTGGGACTATTATGGCAGGATGGCTTCTGATGCTTGTACTGGCTCACGTGTAGTCGGGTCACAGACCTCACAGCAATGCAGTGTGAATGTAACTGCTTTACATATCTAGGGCTAGAAAGGATCATTCTGATCTTGTGGCTGAATGGTGCAGATGGGATTTCTACAGCAAGCCTGCACCTGGGGAGCATCATCAAGTCTGGAGAAGAGCTACACTGTGCCTACACAGAAAAGTAGTCATGTCAGTCACTAAGGAACTGAGAGCCCTAAGTGTGGCCTATTTGATTTGATAGCCATGAAGTCTGAATGGGAAGTGCAAACATCAATGCATGAGGAAACTTCATGAGTCATGGTAGGGCTTTCACTTAGGTTGCAACTTGAGTGAAGATGAGTGCATTTTGCAGAAAGAAATCCTCTGTTTCTCTCTGGATAAGAGGATCTCTGAAGTTAAGGTTTATATTCAAAGACTTCTCAGCATTTGGGTCATGTTGTTTGGAGTTTCTTTCTATGCACAGTGATGGGCCCTCCAGGATGGAGGCCCCCATGGTGCTTCTGTGTTGGCCTCAGTGGCCTGGTCACCTGCATGGCCGGTGACTCAGCTCTGGTTCCTCCAGGTTTCCAGCTGAGAGAAGAAGAGCAATCAGGAGGCATGGGTGAGATGAGATCCAGTACAGACAGTATGATTAAGTGCTCACCCTCAATACACTGAGGATATATCTCATGCAGAAACGTTTTTTTCAACATGAATTCTCAGTGTGTACATAACCACCAGTCAACATGTGTCAGTCCTGCATAACAGGCTGTAGGGCTGGTGAGTTTGCCATAACCCACAGCCTGGCTGTCAACATCAGCTGGTACAGATATACACTGCTGGAGGGTGCAGGTTTAATCTCTGCCAGTTTTCAGCATGGGAGTTATCACACGCAATCGCTGTACAACAGCAACAACAATTTACAGGCTGTCAAGAATGCGGTCCTCCTCAGACCTGGGGCTGTCCCTGTCTTTTGCTAATCCAGCAGAGGAGCCACGTGGAGGCTTACCCAGAGGAGGCTGGATAAATCTCCTTGGCAGCTCTCATACTGCTCACGCAGTTCAGTGGGTATTTATACTGTTTTTTTGCAGTCCCGGTTAAGTATTTCTTTGTGAAAAGTCTGAAAGTGATAGAGCAGGGGCTGTGATGTGCCAAAGTTCAACCCTCTCTGCCTACTGAAATCCTTTTCCAAGGACACATGTCACAAGAAACTGCTACTCAGAGGTGGCAGCAGTATATTTCTGCTTCGTTCAGAACTCTCCCAGCTAATTTTTTTTAGTTCAGCATTTCTTTGAGTAACCAGGGTAGCCCTGAGACTGTCACTTTTCTGGATATCTTCTTCCACATCTCAGTAAGGCAAAAGCACAGACATCACTCAAAGCTCATTTTGAGTAATGATCCCTTTCAGTATCAGCTGCTACCTTTAAAGATGTTATTGGCCCTAAAAGGCCTCACTGCATTATTATTTTATGTTAGAATATTATGCTATTATTCATTTATATTACTGTAGTTCCCAGAGACCTTCCTGTGGATCAGGACCCTACCGCAGAAGGTGCAGTAGCACCTAGCCATGTTTTGTCATGGCTACTGTCATCGTCAGAAGCCAGAGAGGAATCTGTATCCCAAAATAGGAGCCATCTGATGGAGATACAAATAGGCCTAATATTTCTGTGCAAGATCCTGTTTTAATTCTCAAAGCTAAGGGAGGAACTCACATCGATTTTGGCTGCTGTTGGACTGAACATCTCTAGAACTGGTGGCATCCAGTTCTGTGGTACAGCCATTTGCCACAGTTTATTAGGAGAGACCTGAACTGATCCCTGCGGGTGTATCTAGTGCTCCTGCTGTGAAAGGCAGAAGCAAAGATGTAGGGCTTGCCTGCATCCCTCCCATGCACATACACCGATGAGCCTAGCAGAGCCTCAGTGGAGCCTCACTGTCTCGTGCCCTAAAACCATCTTGTCATAAAAGTCAATATTAGTAGATTTTTAGAGAACATTCTTAAAGTCATCAAAGGCTTCAAGCCAGCTGCCTGACAGCTGTTATCTTCAATAGTTGAAGCAGGGATTGTAACTTGAAGAAAGTGTCTACATAGGTTCTGCTTGCGACTCTGGATTCACCCTGAATAGGTAGGAGATGTAGCACTCTCCCCACAGTCTGCTGGCCAGGCAGTCCGGTCTGAAAAGAAAGATCATTTCCAGACTTGTTTCATGCATGACAGTGTTTGCTTTACTTTTTAAAGTGGTATCCCTTAGTAGAGAAAGGAAGAATATCTGAGTTTCTCTTGAACTCAAGCCAATAGGAGCTGATTGGCAGTGAAGTGACTCTTGCTATGCAGACATCCAGTCTGCGGCAGTAAGGAAAGTGCTTTTAAGATCACCTGAAAACACTGTCCCCAAATCTCACATTTGCATTTGAATAAGTTTATTTCTTTGTCTAAAAGCTCTGATTCTTCAGCCTGCACTGCATGGACATTGAAGCAGTTCATCACTGTTGCCATGAAAGTTCAAAGCCATTTATCTTCAATAAGGTTACTTGATGCAATTTCTAACAGCAAGAACCCCTCAGTCCTGGGGCTTTCTACAAGATTAAGTGATGTATTCAGACAGGCAATGTCTCAGGAGGATTTTCAGTACCTGGAAGATATAAAGCTCATTCTAGTCGAAGGACAGCAGGCTTTGCAATTGTTGTTTCCCATTTGCCTCCCACTAAGGTTTGTTAGGCTCTTTTTTGGAGCCTGACATCCCTTTGCGAAAGTACTGCGAGAACAGCCACATTTGCAATGAATGTTAGTCCTCATCCTTATCTTGAAGATGATCACTGCCTGATAATCCTTCACAGGCATGTTGTGGTGGGGCAGACCCCAAAAGGGGATAAAAAAAGCTACGCATTAGTCTATTGTCTTTGTGGAGGGAGAAAGAATGAGTGCTCATAGTCCTATGGGTATGAGGTATAGGTTTAATTTAATGTTCTGACAAAGATTTTTGGGTGGCTTTCAGCAAATACTCTCCTACCTTAGTGAGCGCCATACAAGTGAAAGACAGTAAAACTGTCCGGTGCCAGGGCTTTGAGGAACCACTAGCAGCTGCAGGTATTTGGACACCCACCAAAACCAGAGGAGCTGTGGGGCAGGAGAGGGGCTGGGTGTCTGCACTCACTATGCAGCATCAGAACCATCTGCATGCAGACCCATAGTGCCAAAAGCTGCCCCTCTCATCCACAGTGCTCCCAAGACAAGGCTCCCAGCAGAGGAGAGATCCTTTTGCCAGGTGGAAGGTGCTAGTGTGAAGTGACATGTCTCTGCACAGAGCCTCAGCTCCCCGCTGGTTTGCTACTCTCAGGGGGTTTGATCATTTTCCTGACAGCCCCTGCTGCGACCTTACTCTGAGTAGTTTCCATTGAGTAATAGTTTTGTCTGGAGTTTGAACTATGCCCTCAGTTGTATGTGCACTCCTCTGGAGCCTGCAGGCACTACCCTGTGCCACCCTGCTGTGAAACCCCCTCGTTTTCTGCAGGGTTATCTCTGCAGAAGATGAATCATCTTTTTTTGTGAATAGTTACATGTAGCAGAGTACAGTCTTTGTTTTCTGCCCTTCACCCAGCTGGTATGAGCATGCAGAGTTAATTGGGTTAAAATAAAAGGATTAAAAACTTACGCTTGTGTCTGAACAGTTCACAAGCTGCAGCTCCTCCACATGAGAAGGTATTTTTTTGTCCAGCTGAGCAGAAGTGCAACTCTGTATCTGCTGACAAACTCTTCTCCGATCAAGGTGTTTTTCAGGTTTCTTATGAGCTAGAAAAGCAGACCAATCACCTGTACTACAGTACTGTCAATCAGGCTTCATTATTCTGGTGCCCAAGAGAGAGACATGGAACAGTACCCAGCAATTTATTGTAAATCGTTCATTTTGTTATAACCTTTTCATTGTCCAGAGTTTACCATCTCTCCTTTCTTCAGTAGCTTACTGGCTTGTATTCATAAAGGATGGTATGAAATGTCAGATGTGATATCAGGGTCCAGTGGGAAGAGAACTACTGCCCTACTCCTCAGCCAGCCCTCCGGCTGGCACTGGAACAGCAAGATCCTTTATCATCTTCAAGATGATGAGACTTGGGATGCTTCAGCTGATTTATAAGGAGTCATGGATATATGATGTGAGCTTAATTCATAATGGGATTGAGCTGAAAGCATTAATGCTGTTTTACTGCAGATCTGACATTAACATTCACACTGTGTCTGATGGATAGTGCAGAAGAACCAAAGTAGGTTTTCTAGTGGGTATAGTAGCAATCCATGTGGCTCAGCCTGATTAAATTATTTTTGTGATTTACTAATCTAGGCACAAGAAAATCCATCCATGAACACAGATATGTAAAAACTCTTAAAAAATACTATTTTGTCTATGTAAAAAAAATTAAAATAAAGAGGGAACGCTGCTTTCAGGTAGGTAGGAAAACAGAGTTCTGAAACACCTGCATGGCAATTTTGCAAGACCTCATTTTCTCCTGCATCAAAATAAGGGTACTTCCTTACTTCACAGAATAAGTTCTTCACATTCTAAAGGAGTTTGGAGTGACTGGATATAATACATTATAAAGATGCAAAATATTAGAGTACAAAAAGAACTCTAGAAGCCCCAAATTCAGCCCAAATTTTTTAAGCCAAGCTACAACTGCCTTTCAGCCATGAGTAGAAAGTTGTAAAAAGTGCTATGTTATGGATGTTGAAAGAGTGCATGTAAACTGAATTTCATTGTTGCTCCTACTTGCCAGCATTTTGGGATTTATGTCCCATCATGCAGAACATTTGCTTCACCTTTGCTTTATGGCAGTGAAGGGTTGCTCACAGGCTTTGAATTATGATGGAATTAGAATGTCTTCCATGGTAGAAAGTCCTTAAATATACCCTTAAACATTTGAGTTTTATGTTGAGATGCTTATGAAGGCTGGATTTAGGTAGCTGTATCTCCTTTCTCCCCAAAATGTATACTGTAAGTTTTACTGGGAAGATTTTCACCAGTACTCCAACATATCTGGATTTCTGAAATCCCTGCCAGAGCTGGGGCTTTGCAGCTGTGGAGAGAGCTGAGTGAGGAGGTTTCTTGGTTGGCTGCAAAAAGCAGTGAGAGAGATTTGAGCAATGGCACCCAAGAGGCAGAGCAGGAGGAGGCGAGCAGCCCCATGGGCTCTGCAAGCCAGAGGGGGAAGCCCAGGTTGAGAGTGGGCTGAGAGAGGTAGCCACCAGATGAGGACTGGGAAGGAAATGGAAAGGCTGAACTTTTGGTGTGGTCATGAGAAAGCTCTGGGAGAAGGGCACGTGGGATGTGAGGAGGTCCGTGTCGGGGAGGTCAGATTTCCACTGTGCCTCCTGCCCCATCGAAACCAGAAAACCAGCACACTGGCAAGGGATGGAGAAGCCTATCCTGGAGAACTGCTGCTGTGACTCTCATCCTGCCAGAAATACACTGGTCTTTTGGTGAGGGGCATGTCCAAAAATACCAACAGCACATTTTTCATTTCAGTAGATATTTCAAGAACAAAAGGGGGCAAACAGCAAGAAGTAAATAGTCTGAAACAAGTGAATACCCAAGGAATATCCCTCCCTCTAGAACTGGTTGTGATCAGACAACAACAGCAGCATTACAATAGGTCTCTACCACAGTGTACAAAGAGCTCAGGAAGTTAAAGCTGAGGAACTGTTTATATTGGGGTTTTATTGCTTTTGCTTTGTTTTAATTCAACAGCAGATTATTTGCCAGAGGAGCTGGAGAAGCCAGTTAGAGTCCACAAAAATGCCAATGATTTATTTATTGCCATCATTTAGGGAAAGGGCAGTAGTTGCTGGTTCTGAATATTTAACATCGCAGGAAAAAAGCAAGCCACTCTGAAGCCCATGGGTTCCAGTGAAGCACTGCAAACCAGCATGCACCCCTTGCCCCTCAAATTCAGAGGTGGGAGAGCAGTGAATGTATGCCCTAGCATACTCTTAGAGGAACTGAGACTTCTTCAGTCCTCAGCTTGCATGGTTGTGAGCAGCCTGTTGAAGAGATCCTGGCTCTTCTCTGAGCAGTGACCTGCTATGAAAGCCCAGGTAAGGAGACGAGGTGCATCTGCAACTCAGAAGGCATTACCTGCATAACATTCATCTCAGGAAAATTGCAATTTGTTTTACTTCACACATTGTTTATAATAATTCCCAGGAGAGCAGCAGGTGGGAGAGATTAGCATCAGAGCTTTTCCCTACCCAAAGGTAACTACAGTGAGATGCCTTCTGAAACACTGAAGGACTGTTCTTAGCTTGCTTCCCCCTTCCTTGGTTTTCCAAAGGACTCAAACAAACTGTCTCGATCTCTCCAGCTACGAACTGACACAACCCACTAGATGTTTCTCAAAAAACTATTCAGGAGCAGCCAGGCCACAGCCACACAAGGGCAGAAGGGAAATAGGAAAAGACAATTTCCCATGCTTCTCATGTGTCACACTCTCCGTAGAGCCCCCTCCTTCAACACATCACCTGCTGTGGTGGGATTTCACTGCTATTGCTGGTGATGGAGGAAACATGCCTGACTGCAGATGGGACTGAGCGTCAGGAGATGACCAGCACCTGCCTCTGACTCTCCCCAAGAAGCCATCCAAGGGAGAAGCTCTTAGAGAAGCCTATTTCTTCTTGTGACCATCACCATCTGTGAAACACCCTCAGCAGAATGAAAGGGACCATCATCACCCCCACAAGTGTATGGAAGAAAAAAAAATAAGGTTATTTTTAAATGACAGAATTTCAAATCTCATAGCCAATTTGCAAAGAGATATTCTGGCTGCATTGTTTTAAATCAATATCTAGCAGCACACATTGTGGATCCAAGTGGCACAGAATTCAATAGCAAGATCAGTACACAACTTAGGGCCTTCCTAGTACTTTATTTTCTGAAAATTTCTTTTTGAATGCTTAAGGAAATAGCAGCTAAAAAGGTGAATGCCCTGATGGCTGGCTATGGTTATATCCACCCTGGAGCCAGACCACCTAACAAGAATCTCACTGCCCATCATGATCCAAGAGTGAGATTTAATCATGCTCACAGTGACTACCCACTAGCTATCATCTCCAGTTTAATGCAGAATGAGGCTTCCCAGGCCCTGCCTCAGCGGAGGTTGCGACTTTTTCTTCTGAAGCTTTCGTTGTCTGGGTGGTGAAGATTGCTTCCTCAGAAGCTGAAGGGAGTTCTGGAACTGCCAGCTCCCCGAGGCCTGGTTGTGACCGCAGTGTAAGAGTTAAATCGCTATTGCTAGTGTGGAAACCTGGGTACTCTTGTCTCTTAGTGGAATACTTTACCTTTTACCAGGCACAGGGCCTCCTTAATACCAGGTAATTAGGCAGACAATGAAGGAAACACATTTTCATGACATGCTTAGACCAAAGGTTTCTATAAGTCACCCAGGGTGCACCTTCCCGGAGAAAATGTTGTTTCCAGTGCTGCTGGAGGGTGACAATAAATTGATTAGCCTCTTTAAAATTTCTCATAAAATTGTATTAACAAAACAGTAAATACATTACACAGAGACCGTAACCACAGAATGTTTACATAATGCCCATTGTGGACAAATACTAAATACCGTAAAAGACCTGAGACCCCCCCAAAAAGTCTGCAAGTTCTGGCTCTCACAAGGCAGCTAAGCACCATTGTTTCTCCTCCTCCTCTTCTTCCTCTTCCCTCTCACATTTCAGCTTCGGCGTTGTGAACTTTGCTGGTGGTTATTGCAATTCCTATTGCTAGGCTTCCGTTGTCGGAAAAGAGCTGAGCCAGGGAAGTGTTCAGCACAAGGCAATCCCCGTCGGAAATGACAGAGTCAACACACTCCAGTACCGACCTGGGGGTCGCCTCCCACTTAAGGCGCCTCTGGTTCCTGTTGAGCTCGAGCCGGTAGGTGAAGTTGTCGGCTTGGGTTGGCGTGCCGATTAGCATCATCGTAGCGAAGAACTGAGGGTGGCCTTCATATTTCTCCTGCTTCCTGAGAACCAGCAAAAACTGGTGGCCAAGGCAAGAGTGCATGATGATCCAGTCTGTGGGTGCAGGCAGGTGCATGTCCGTGGCCAAGAAGACAATCTCTGCCCCCTGAAGGATGTTAATGCGGTGGGTCTGCCTCAGGTGGGACACCACCACCTCCAGGTGCCCTTCCCATGGGCAGGAGAAGAGTGGGCATGTGCAGGGAACCAGCTGGGGGTCATGTACTGCTTCATGGTGATGACAGGGAGGAAGGACGACTTGTTCCACAGACGTCTGCGCGGCTGCACAGCGAGTCGGTGCATACTACAAGAAGAGAGAAATTACATGGGATAACAGATGGACCAGGAACCAGTACAGATACACAAGGTGCAGACCCTACAGACACCAGCCACCTAATACCCCATGAAAACAGCACCGGTAGGAGCACCAGGAACGCAGCATTGCTGAAACCAGGCTGAGATCAGGGGCAATCCACGCCTGGATCTGCACAGCAAAAGGTGCTGGCAGTTGCCTTGCTTTCCAGGAGAAGAGAGAAAACATTTGAGCCATGATAAGTCACTTCAAATGAAAGTGATGTATGTGTTTAAAGAGCGATTTCATTAGTTCGGGGGGAAAAATCTGATTAAAAAAAAAAAAAGCCCAACAAAGCAAGGACAGCATGGGGCATTTTATATAGTTAAGGCTCTTGCAGCTTTGAACAAGGAAATGAAATATGTATAGTTTTATTATTCTTTAATGAAACACACTGGCAAATACCGGCGTTTCTCCTGAAACAATATGCTTTATAACACCCATAATTTCTGAAATAAAAGGCAGGTTTTGTTGCACACGATGCCTTCATTTCTTTTTTTGGTCAATGTATTTGTGCTTAATTGATGCACTTACCTCCATAAATCTTAAATGGCTCTCAAAAGTGGATGGATGGCAAATTAAGGGCATTTTTATACTAAAGTAAATTTGGATTAAGGTAGGGCAGCTAGCTGAAAAGGCAGCAGCTCTTGCAGAATAATTCCACATGAAGACTAGAAAGCCAACTTCTCTGCCTCTGTCAAGCAGATGTTGTTGAATAGAAATGAGTAAGTCTTATTCAACCAAAAGTGTATCCACATGTAATGCTATTCAGGAAGAGTAATGGCTCTCCACAATAACTCTGTGTGTAGACAAACCCTAAGGCACAGGAATGCCAGTCATGATTCATCCTACTCAATTTTAAGCATTTACTTCAGCCACCCGAGATGGAAACGTGGTTACCTTGGGCTGCCTTTGCAGTCAATAGTGGGAGGCAGCCCTTCCCAGTGGCAGATTCAGATCTTGGCTGGAGTAATTCACCTCCTAAAGGTGGCACTGGCTGCTGCCAGAGTGACTAAGGCTGAGATCCAATCTGTCTAGCTGTACTTAAATTTTAGATGCTTAAACATAGGAGGACAATGTCTCCTGAACTCCTTTGAGATGCTTATAAGGAGTATAAGAATTAAGAGTACATATGAGTACATACATACATTTTGCTTTAACATATGCTTTAGGAAGATTAATGTAATTCCCCACATACTGCCCCACATCTGCTCATTTTAACATATGTATCCAAAATTACAGGAACAATAGTATGGTTCTTTCCAACACACTGGGTGTAAAAGGGAGATGTTTCTTTTTCCTCTGACATTTGATATGAAGAATAATTGACTATTTAAGCCCTATTATTGAACCTGGCAACTTTTTCTTGGAAGAATTATTACTTCAATAGTACTGTTCTACTTTTTCCTCCCTCATTTTTTGTTTTGCTGTATAAAATTCAAGAATATAAACTTTCCAACAGATAATGAATTGAGGTCACATAAATTACTATCATTGTCTGGAAAATAAAACAGGTCATTATAAAGTAATCGGGGATTGTGGTTTTAGCTGCCTGCATATCATGGTGGGATTGCTGGAGAGGACTGGTTCACGCTTAATCCTACATTAATTTTTGCATCCCATTAGGATGAAAGTTATGGTTAATTTAAACTCTTTTGGTGAAGGAGACTATTGCAATGGCAGATCATAAAAGCCTTTTAAAAAAATCCCTGAAATGCTAATTGCCTCATAAAATGAATTCTAATCTCCCAATCTAATACAGTGGGTGTGAGCAATTACTTTCTCTCACCAAACTGTTAATGCAACATTAGTGATTATACTAATTAAAACTAATGAACTCATACTCACATGCTGATAAACCTCTCAACCACTCGACAAGTTCCAGCCTTCTATCAGTTTTATTTAACTCCTCTTTAGGAAGATGAATCTTAAATTAACCTCTTGAATAACATTCAAAATTAGGTTTTGAAATGTGAAGCTTTATAGACTGTGTATAATTCCTCTCCAAAGATTACCAGAGTCAGAGAAACCATTTCCACTGAGGATGTAATTGAATTTAGAAATGCATTCTTCTAATTTGATAAGCCTGGAAAGCAATGCTAGCTCATCCATCTAAACTGTATCCAAGGTAAGAAAACACAAGTATCTCCAAAAATCACTTTATGACAAGCATGTTTCTATGGCTCAGGAACTAGAAAAATAAATTATGATGAGCAATTTATTCAATGTATCTTTCTTCTTTCCTTCATCTATGATTTTTTGTGCGTGTGTTGAAATTATTGAGAATTCTTTTTCACATCTTACATTTTTTTAAACCTTTCCATGAATCACTGCAGCAAAGGATTTTTGGTCTGACTTTGTTCAGTTCAGGTTTATTGAAAATTCTGGAAATCCAGCACAAACCACATGATCTGTTTTTATTCTCTGACTAGGTGAGAATTATCTTCAAAATCTGGTTTCTGAATTATTCAACATTTCTGTTTCTAAATTCTAAATTTTGTAATATTACGAAGGAAATATTTTAAAATACCCTGTCTGTGTGAAAAAAAGTCTCACAGAAAACTGTTGTTTTACCTTTACTTTTGAGGTATGAGTGTAACTGTTGGGGTGCCTGTGCCCTTGTTGGTCATTCATATGGCTGTGAATAGAACCTCTAAAATTGAAATGCAAAACGGGCCTAAAATGGTCACCTTGAGTGCATTTAAATGCTTGAATAAATATTTATGAACATTTTTCCATGTTTAATCTGCTCCAGTATTTACTTTCCATCATTTATTGCCCGATTATCTAATAAAATTAAGTTTATTATATTGTTGTGTCAGTCCAGTATTATTCTCAATTATATTTTTGCCTGTTGGCCACTTTCAGTCAAATTTAACTGTGTGATAGAAGTCTTCAAGGCTTTAATTCTCAACTCGTTTTGTGAGAAGAGGCAGCAAGGTAGAGAAGTATAACCCTTTTGCGTCTCCAGGGAGGAACAGCTTGCCATGTGGGCAGTATTACATTGTCAGATAGGAGAGAAAGGAGAGAACCTAAACAACTGCAGTTTGATCCCAAATGTATTATAGACACCAGAGAACCCACATGAGACAACATCTTTATGAACAGGAGAAAAGGCTTCAGCCAGACTGCTCCTCATTAGACGCAAGATAATCCCATCACGAGACACCAAGCCGCAGGAAACCAGTCTCTGCCGCTCACAGAAAAATTTCTTTTTAATGATGCAGCTTATTACAGTGTAATTCTCTTTAAGAACAAGTCATTTGGCAAAGAGCAATTTATAAACACACAGTGCTTTTCTTATTAAAAAAAAGGAAAGGTTATATTTGGACCCAGGACACATGGCTTCTGGGTCCTGCCCCAGCCTTTCTACAGACTTTCTGCTAAAAATGCCACAAACCTCTCTAGGTGTGACTCATATGTTCTAACTTTGATGTCTGAGGAGTAGGTGGCTAACTCTGAAGAACATCAGCTCCTTTTACAGCCCATACAGAGCCCCGGAGTGTTATTCACTTCATCCCAAGAGACGCTGAAGGAACATCCCCCGGACACTGACCTCTACATGCAGCCAGCACCAAACCCATCCTCCGGGCAGACCCACAGAGGTTTTACTGGTTTCTAGCTGAGGAGCAGAAGCACACCCCTGTTTTGGTCAGGAGATAGTTGTACCACTATGGGCTTCTCCTGCTGCACTGGAGACAGTGCAGTCCGTGGAGAGAGAAATGGATGCCTGTTCAGACAAGGGTGCAAGTCTGTGACTCCCTACCACCATTACACCTCCAGTCACCAGTGACTTGATAAAAAATCCAGGGCAAGGTCGAAGGGTAGATCCAAGAGGCAGAGATCTCTGAGGTAGAGAAGACACAAACATATCTCTGAGTCTGCAGCTGTAAAGCTGAGGCACCCACCCAGGGGAGAGGGCTTTGGTATTGCTCCTTATGCTCCGAGGCACCTTTTGTATTTTAACTAGCAAAGACTTTTGGTCAACTATGGTAAAAATAGTGGAAACAGAGGCAGCAACCTACACTGCACTCCTGCTGCCTGAGCTCCTGGCCCTGTGGGGTGCAGGCACCAGCTACACCATGATCTCTCAAGCCCTGCTTCTCTGCCGCATGTTGGCACAGCTTCAAATGGGAGAGCAAAGGTGGCTGCTGCCCTGAGCAGCCAAATGTCTTGCAATTAAAGTCCTGACTTGTAAATGGGGAATTTGCTCGCTGCAAACCCCTCAGGGTGAGGGAAGGTTGAATCCAGTCCTCCCACGCAGTGGGAGAGGACTCAGACCCTGATGATCTGGAGTAAAAGGAGGGTGAGTAGCACCTCTGCATTGCAGAAGAATAAATGCTGCTCAGTTCTTCAGAGTGAAGAGTAAATGTCACCTTCCTGCACTTTCCAGTGTTCCCCAGTGTTATACTGGGAGCCTGGATGCCTCATTCATACTTTTACTTACAGTAATGCACATAGTATGCAAAAAATCAACCTTTTACATGCCCATGAACAGTGCAGTGTGTGCTGAGAGGAACATCCCAGGGTCTGAGGACAAGGACTCATTTGCTGCCCAGTCAATAAGGGTTTCTGGCAGCAAAGCAGATGCTGTGAAAAATCACCCTTTTCCAGACACTTCACATCTATGCAACTGCATTTTATCCAGCAATCACACACAACTTTGCAAACAGTTATTAAATCACCCATGGGCTGGGCTATTTGCTTGCGGAAGTCAGTGGTGTAGTCTGCCATTACAGTAGAGCTTGTTAGTAGTGTCACACAGAAAATGGCAGAGATTAAAACAAAGCCATCGGACATGCCAGCCAGCCTGAACTAGCAGAGAGTACTCCCTCTCTACCCTGGTCCAGCTTTAGCACACCCTGAGACACTGCAACCTAATCTTCCTCCCAAGAAGGAACCCGTATCTGCTCCTTCTGTGGATCTAAACTCTTTCTTCCTCAGCCACAGCTTTCTTGGCTGGGTTACAGGAGACTTGGTAGGAGCTGTGAATGTTCATGGCACCTTTGGTGGGAGCCAGGGGTTGAGAGGGGCTGTGTTCACACCCCCTATTACAAACCCACTACCTGTGATAACACTGCCTCCTGCTACAGCTGACCCCAATCCGAGATTCAGTTTCCTATTGTGCATAACTCTGTAAAACTTGCATTGTTTGGGGTAACACCTGATTCAGGCTGAATTTAAAATATATATTAAATTAGATATGCATTTACACAAACACATGTACTTATATATAGGCTCGTAACTCTTGCAGGTCTGTTTAAAATGTTTCTGAGTGGGGAAAAATGCAGTGGGGAAAAACATATTGTTTTGTCCAGCTTAAACCATTCTGGTACTTTTTTTATTTTAAAAAGTTCTCTGTTCGTGGGACTTGGCAGATGGAAGCCCATGCATTTTGACTGTGAGCTTATTTTTGTTGTCCTTATGAAAATAGTCCCGAATTTGAGACTGTATATTTTTTAAAAAACTGCCTCTATGAGTTCTTTTTATCATGTATTTTTTCTTCTATGAGGCTCATTGCTGTGGGCTGTGTCTGTCTGTGCATCACAGGCATCTGTCAGATGATACCTGTGATGTTGAGCTAAGGTACAACAGCAGTATTATTTCCCAGTTTAGGATCAAGGAATTTAGGCACAGAGAGATTAACGATCCAAGTGTATTGACCAAATTTGTTGCCCAGCTTATATCACACAACACCTAATTTTTCATAGTAGAATTGCCTCATAGAGCCTTTGATATTTTCAGAATCCAGCCTCCATTAACCTCAGATGCAGCTACAAGTGATCAAACTATACTCAAATCAGGTCTAAGACTTCAGGTGAGCAACTCAGGAACAGAGATTATCTGACTAGAAGCTATCCATGAACAGCTTGCTATATATGACTCTCCAGTATCACACAGGGATTTCCAGGCAGAGGCATGAATGGAGTTCAGCTCTCCAGGGCAATGTCGTCTTCTTCTCAGCTATAGGACCTCCTTGTTAACCTGCCATCACTTATCTTATCTGCTCCACCATCCTACATGTGACAAGGGACAACAAGAGACGCAGTCACCGTGTAGGTACGTGAGCAACCTGGAAACGTGCCATGAGAACTTGGTGGATTTTTGGCTTTGACCTAAACATTTCTGCAGGCAAGGAGGGACCTGGGCCTGCAGCTTTGGGATGCTTTGAGTGAGAGCTCCATGGTGAGTTTCAGGGTTTCTGTTGAAACAAATTGGCTTTTGCTTTGCCAGTGAAATATGCCATTTATTCAGTTTTCTTACTGTCTTCCTCCTCTTTCCTGGCTTCTCAAGGTCTGATTGCTTCTTATCATCTGTATGGAAACTGCCTCCAATAATTTTCTAATTCTCAGCTTCTTTCTGCTTCATAAAAGCTTTGCCACCCACTAACATCCACCTCCACATTACTTACACCCACCACACAGGGACAGATGCTCAAAAGAACTATAAAGGTGACATGAAGAAACTAGTGAGTCTTTTAATCCTGGTCTTCATTTAGTTTCTATTCTGCTATTTTTTAGTATGCTAATGAGATTTTGTAAATCTCTCAGATGAAAGAAAAGAGAAGGTGGGAAACCCCCGCGCCTCAACCTATTTTGTCAAAAACTGTACCGTATCTGAAATTAAGAAGTCCAAGCCAGGGCTCATGTTGGGGATTTATTTAAAATTTTAATTACACAAAATCCTATTCATTATGAATGCATGAGGTGAATTTTTTAAGTACTGAATATTAGTTGCAGCTTTGGCAGTGGAAGGATTTGTTTTCCCTACTATCAAATGGCAGCAAGGGGACAACTTCAAGCTCATTTTGCTAATCTCACTTTGCAACATAATCAGGCGTGACTTGGTGACACAGCACACGGGATGTGTTAATGGCTGTCCTCATGCTAATTACACGCCTCTGACTGTGCAGAGAAAATGCCGCTTTAGTACATGTCCACACTGTAGCACCACGCTTCTCTATCAGAAGACCCTGAATTTTAGATGAAGCCACATATTTTTAGAGGTATTTTGGAAAAAAAGAAATTTGTTTTTGTGGTAGATGTAGCAAAAATATGTTACAGCATTTTAAATATATCCCAGATGGAAAGAAAGACATTATTCTCAAAACTCCTTGCTTGCTTTTCAAAAATCGAAGATTTCAACACAAACTGTCATGCAGTCTTGAAGTGCAAGCAAAAAATATCAAGAAACTTGACATTTTTCAATATATTGAAAACAATGTCATTATAATGAAATATAAACAGGATATGTACTAAAGCATTTCAGTCTCATAGATGCTTTCTGAGAGAGATCAAGGCGTAGACACCAGCAGGATGGAGCAAGGTCATGCTCTCCAGCTCTATTGCTTTAAAACTAAATTTGATGAACAATTCCCAGCCCATGTGGGAGGACACCAAAACTTCCCATGTTTCAGGCTGAAGGGAGATGCACTACCTTGCTGACCCTCAGCCAAAGCTGCAAATGGATCATGGACATCCAGACAAATGATCGCAGTTTAGCTGCTGTGTTTGCTGGGTCTTACACTGTGGCTAACCTGAGATGGCTTTCTGTGCTTTCTTTGAGGAATAAAATACATTGAGTAGATACAAGCAAAACCATGCACACGGGCAATTCCTGTGGAGCATCTGGCATAGTTATTTGCTAGCCAATATAAATAAAAAGCATGGAGACGAAATGGATGAAATGGAAGCATCTGGACCCGTGAAGGTCTGGCATGTTGGCAAGTTGATCTGCATCACCTGCTCTAGGGTAATTGCCCTGTGCCTGCTCCAGGGGCTTAACCAAGGATGAATCTTAACTTTAAGATCTGTAGCAACAGAAAAAAGGCATCCTGGCTTTGAGTAAAGACCGTATGAGACCATGACTGTGGGAATGCATAGGACCAGACACCCTTGTAGTGTCTGGAGCACCCTTGCTCAATGCAGGTTTATCCTGCACTCACGCTCACTACCCTCACCCACGTTGCCTTTCTGCTCTCCGTTACTTGGGTTTGGGACTCCTGACAGAAACATCGGCTTCCTGGAAATTTTGAAGGGTTTTTAAAACTAAGAGGAACAATGGAAGACAATGAACTGTTCCTGTTCCTCAGAGAGAAGCCCACAAAGGTGCTCTTGCCAGTACCATTTAAGACCTTTGCAGAGGCACTGAAGCTAGGAGCTGAACTGAGGCTGGTTTGGTTGTGCAGGAGCCGGTGTCACCACCGTGACCATGGAGGGAGTGGAGACAGACTCTAACTCCACCACAGGGAGCTTCCCTGAAGTGCAGATGGCTACTGAGGACAAATCGAGACCCCGGATCCTGAGTTACAGTTACCATTAGCAACAAAGGTGGAAAGGGTGGGCAGCTGCAAGTCAGAAACATGGGCTTCCTCCTCTGCTGGTAAGTTAGAGATAATCTGATCACTTCCCTCTCCATTTTGGTTCTGGAGGACCCTGAACCTCCTCCTGGAAGACGGTCCAGCCTTGCAGAGGTGCTGTAACAACTACAGATATGGAAGAAGCCAGGCTGAAGAGTGGGATGTGCCCTCAGGATCTGATTTACTACTTGAATTCCCTTTGCTGCATTTTAGGACTGGGCACAGTGCAGTGACAACAAACCATAGTACAGAGTATTTGATGTTGCATTGCAACTGCTGAGGCACTGGGGCACAAAAAAGTTTACCTTCTTCTCCTTGGACTAGAAGATGATTTTATACTTTGTTTAAGCAAGGGTGATGCCTCTAAACACTGTCCCCTATAGCCACACAGGGAAAGTATTGGAAGCCAAGGCACACACTGTCAGCTTTTCCTCCAGAAGGGCGATGTGTAACCACTGTTCGTTGCCAAACTGCTCACGAGGAAATGCTGGTTGTGGTTCTGGGTGATGTAGTGAACGGCCCGCATATGTAAAAGGAGATAATACAAAATACAGAATTATCTGAAGATTCACTTTATCCTTTATCCACTTTGTATTTTGTATAAAGCCTGTTAACAAAGTGCAAAACCATTATAGGCTTTAATTAAAAGCAAAGTGATAAAGTAGTTCCAGGTTGCATCTGTTCTGTCTGATAGGGGAGGCAGAGTTCACAAAAGCCCTATATCTGACCTGTTGATTTTATGTTTTACATTCACACTGAGGAAGAAATTAATATGGAAAAGGGAAAAAAAAAAAGAGGAAATTATTGCCCACTGTGCTCATAAACTTTCCAGTTCAGACTGGCTCTAATAACTCATCATCCAATATTCATTTACAAGTTACTACAGTAACAGCATGTCTCCAAGATGAGCAGATTTGCTGGTGTCATCTGAGATAATTAGACCAAATCCACCCCGAGACAATTGAAATGCTTCCCTTCCATCAAGCAACCTCCAGCTGTCACAATTATATGACATTTAAATTTACTAACTGCTCTTTCAGGAGCGCACCCTGGGAGTGCCAAAGGATGGCACAAACATTACTGGTCTGCTGGAAGGGATGAGGTGAGGATTGCTGACCAAGGCTGCAACCTCTCTTGGTGGGACCCCTGTCTCCAGTCCCATCCACAGACACCTCCTGGACACGGATTTGCTCTATGGTCTATGTCATGTTGTTTTTGCAACTGGCATGGGATAATAAGCAATTAAGCCTACGCCAGGCAGGTCACAGCTGAGTTCAGATCCTGGGCTGGGGCCATGTAGGTGGAGTAGGGAGGGAGCATAGGGCATCCAATGCTGCTGACACTGGCTCTCTGTCCTGTCTCATAGGCTGTGCCCATACCTCCATCTCTGTAACAATCACTAAGCAATGTATCAGCCATAAGACACTCCTCATTTTTATTTAGGACTTTCTCCTGAGAACTGTGTCTGGGGGAAGGCAAGAGTGGCTTAAAACCACTCTACCTCCCTCCTGCTGAGGCACCACTGGTACCGGTGAGCAACGGGCATCTCAAACCCATCCACAACCACCTGGTGTGGTAGAGGTCATGCTCAGGCTTCAGGAGCATTAGGAAGAGAAGAGGGGAAAACAAATTGTGCTGGGCTCAGAATAACTCTCCTTTCCCCTACACATCCCTGCCCCTTCTCCCTAGTGACATAGCCCTGAGCTTCCAGCTTGCCCTAGCTCTGGGTACCTGCAACATGAGTGTGACATTGAATGAAAAAGGTCTCCCTGTGACAAGCTAACACAAAATTCATCACTATTCTGCTGTCAGCAGAAAGTGTGGCTTAAGTTTGTGCAGTCAGTCTTAAGAAAGGGAAAAATCACAAAACAATCCAGAAAACCAATGCGAGCCATTAGCTTTGGGCTTGAAAAACGAACTGCAAGTCTGAGGAAACTTTTTTAGTTTGTGTAATGTATGCTGCTGCTTTCTTTGCAGTAAGGAAGGGGCCATTTCTGTGGGAACATTTGGCTTGTGTCACAAATACTTCTTTTAATTTTGTGCAAATCATAGCCTGTTCCTTCTTCTTCCTCCCCCTCAAATTCTCAAAGAATAGTTCTAGAAGTTTTCTTCACAAGGGGAGGATGCAGGTGGAAACAAAGAACAGAAAGGGAGGTTCAGCTTAGCCAGAGAAGACAATGTTCCACCTACAGTGAGAAAATTATCTTTGTTAATAGAGTGAAAGTTTAAAGGGTTTTATTGAAGAAAAAAAACCCAACAAAAGACCTTCTAAGTTAGCATTCTTGGTTATGGAAATGTACTGTATTGATGGCCCCCAAGTTTGCAGTACTCTGCCTGCAGGAGTAGAGCACAGAGAACAGCAGAGTTCATTTTTTCCCCAGCCTGCCCTGTCAAAATGCCTCAGATCTGAGACAAAGAAGAGGATGAGAGGTCAAGTCAGTCTCCATGCTGCCCCTCCTGCAGCATTGCTCTTTCGGGGAGGGAATCCCCTGGTATCCCCTAGCCCACTGGCACCTCCGCTCTGACCTTGTGTGCTACCAGCAAGAGGGATCACATTCAGTGAATCACAGAGTCACAGAATGATTGGGTTGGAAAGGACTTTTAAAGATCATCTACTCCAACCCTCCTGCCATGGGCAGCAGCATCTGTCACTAGATCAGGTTGCCCTGTCCAACGTGACCATGAGCACTTCCAATGTGGGGCGTGTACAACTTCTCTGGGCAACCTGTGCCAGTGTCTTATCATCTTCATAGTAAAAAATTTCTTTATGTCCAATCTAAACCTACCTTCTTTTGGTTAAAACCATTGTCCTTTTTCCTGTCACTACAGGCCCTGGTAAAAAATCTCTCTCCATCTTTCTTATAACTCCTCTTTATGTATTGAAAGACCACAATAAGGTCTCCCTGGGGCCTTCTCTTCTTCAGGCTGAACATTGCCAACTCTCTCAGCCTTTCTTCACAAGGGAGATGTTCTCTCTGATGTTCTCCTCTGACCATTTTCGTGGCCCTCCTCTAGACCCGCTCTAACAGGTCCATGCCTGTTTTGTGCTGGGGACCCCAGAGCTGGGTGCAGTACTCCAGGTGGGGTCTCACCAGAGTGGAGCAGAGAGGCAGAATCACCTCCCTCGACCTGCTGGCCACACTTCTTTTGATGCAGTCCAGGATACGGTTGGCTTTCTGGGCTGCAAGCACACTTTGTCAGCTCATGCCCGATTTTTCATCTACCAGGATCCCCAAGTCATCCTCTGTAGGGCTGCTCTCAATCCCTTCATCTCCCAGTCTGTATTGATATCAGGGGTTGCCCCGATCCATGTGCAGGACCTTGCACTTCACCTTGTTGAACTTCATGAGGTTCACGTTGGCCCACTTCTCAAGCCTGCCAAGGTCCCTCTAGATGGCCTTCCTTCCCTCTAATAAATCAGCTGCACTGCTCAACTTGGTGTCATCTGCAAACTTGCTGAGGGTGCGCTCAATCCCACTATCTATGTCATTGATGAAGATATTAAATAGTATTAGTCTCAGTATGGACCATTAGGGACAGCAGTCATTACTGGTTTCCACCTGGATACTAAGCCATTGACTGTAACTCTTTGGAGGCTGCCATCTAGTCAATTCCTTATCCATATAACAGTCCATCCATCACACCCAAATCTCCAGTTTAGAGGTAAGAATGTTGTGGGGGACGGTATCAAAGGTCTTACAGAATTCCAGATGGATGACATCCATAGCTCTTCCCTTGTCTACTGATGCAGTCACTCCATTGTAGAAGGCCACTAAATCAGTCAGGCATGATTTGTCCTTGGTGAAGCCATGTTGCCTGTCCCTAATCACATCCCTGCCTTCCATAAGTTTCAATGTCTTCCAGGAGAATCTGCTCCATGATCTTACCAGGCACTGAGGTGAGGCTGACTGGTCAGATGTCACCAGGCAATGACAGTGTTGTTCATGGGAAAACCATGAACAATCCAGAGGCTAGACACCTGTCACCCGGCAGAGCTGAAGCTCCTGGAGTCTAGTTATTTTTAAAGTCGGGGAGGCTCTTGCTGGAAATCAATTGGCATAGGCTGTGCAGCTCTGGCTGCAGCATCACAGGCTCTTTCTATTGGCTCTGGTCTCTCTGGCTCTCCATCCTAAAATTTCCTATTTCAGTGCAAGTGTAGCATTGGAGAAAGGTGGTAGAGGTGCCACATTTCTTATTCAAAGCCATTCTTGCACTTTAATGTCCCCCCTCACACCCTCACTTGTCTTGTGGGAAGGTTTTATGTTTTAACTTCAGACAGGTCCTCCCCATGCATGCAGCTTAATACATGTTCTTATAAACTTGTCTGGCTGTACAATACTCCGTACCTTGCACACCATAGAAGCAGATAATTGTACAACTGTTCTGATACACTTACGGGTTTTGAGGATTTGAGAATGGGGTGGATTTTTTTTTTTTTTTTTTTTTTTTATTTTCAGCTTTCTATAGAGAGCTTTTTGCACAACTTTCTGTGTGACATGTTATTAAACAAGATGGCAAACCACTGATTTCATTACATCAAAGAAGTTTCAGCCATTTTTCCCCAGGACAAACCTCTCTCCTTCTTCCCAAAGGGCTGCCAAGGCTGGAGGGAGGAAGTGCGGAGGCTCAGGGGTGGGACATTGAGGGAAGGTCTGCTCCCTGTCATTATGCAGTAATGGCTCACCCTGCAATTTCCAAATCCACAGAGAATACATGCTAACTTGAATTAACATCTTTTAGACCCATGGGGCTTGCAAAGCCTTGAAGGAGAAGGGTAACATTACTTAGCAGAAGAAACACCTGTGACAAACAACCAGATAAATTTTGGGTGGGATTTGTCTCACCTAAATGTGTGTCTAAAAGATAGACATGTTCAAATCTGGGCTACTCGCCTGAAGTTCCCTTAATAATGGAGATAAGTTGTACCTCCACAGAGCAATTCATCATCCCCATCTTCAGGGAAAGATGAAATTACCATGCAGCACCTACAGCAGATGTTCACTTCTCTTCCATGGCTAGAAGTGGAGGAGCTGGAGTCACTGGCCGAGAATTGGACATCAGACTTGGGAAGTTTCACCACGTTCAGTGCAGCAGGAGAGTCATTACTTGGAGTAGCAAAGGGTGTCAAGAGACTGCCGCTGTGACTGTTTAATGGGTGATTATGAGCTGCCTATTTGCCTAATGCAGAAAATCCCTTGAGCTGACACATTTTCTTCCCAGCTAAGGGCTGGTCATCCTAATTTTCAGGCCTCTAGATTTAACAGTGAAATAAAACTAATTTACAGCTCTTGCCATTAGGAGGACAAATTTTCATCTCCATCCTTTGGGTGAGAGGCACTATAACAAATGAATGATTACTGACCCATGATACCTATTAGAGATTGCAGTTGGGTCATCTCATTTGTTGTTTTAACACAAGAAATTAAGAGCCCTAGCAGGGCTGTCACAAAAATTGAATTGATAATGAGATGAACACTGCCTTTAACAGAAGCTCTTTCTGGAAATACATGCGGGAAAAGCTCATTGATGAGAGGACCTTGAACTGTGGGCCTGCATCTCAGAGCCCATCAAGACTTCCAGCTTGCACTGACTTCCTCCCGTTGCTACCTGGAAGTGCAATCTAGCTGCCGGACATCAGACTTCATACAGACAAAGGGTCTGTTAGCCGTGTACTTGCTCAGTCCTTTTCCCTCCATCGCTGCCCACAGCTAAATTGCCCACCAAAGAGGTTTTGAATCAAAAGGGCATCAGTGGACAGGACAGTTTGATCCTAACAGCAGCTGCTGTGGCAGACTCCTGTGCGCTTAGCCTGATGCTGATTGCAGATTGGTCCCTGCTGCCAGGTAACAAAGCTGGTCTCCTTCAGAAGCATCCTCAGTGCTGGGAAACAAATAGTTTTCAAGTTTTAGGAGAAATACTGAAGAACGTCAGGCATAACCTGACTCTAATCTGTGTGAAGGCAAAATTAGACTGTAGCAGTCCTGCAGAGACTCAAGCTGAAGACATACATATTTGGCTTCTGCTCAGACCCTCCTGCCCCTAGAGCGAGGGGCTGTATGTTACGCACGTGTAGCTCAGCACCACAGTGCCTGTCCCAGCCTGAGACTGTGCTCCAGCTCCACCCTGGACCCTCGGATCTGCCAACCATCTCTGATCTAGCAGCGCTGCTCCTCCCTGCAACCTATGCTGACACACCAGACGTTTCCTATTGTGCGACACAGTGCCCTGGCATTGTCTCATGTATTGAAGGAGAGAAAATTGTAAGAATTGACTGCCATTTAACTACTATCTATAATGAATATAGTCATTAGTTGACTAGTTGTTCCTTTTTCCGATCTAACGTAAGGTGGAAAACTCTCCCATTGCCCTTAGTTCATAGAGATGTATTTAATGCATCCACAGGCAGAGAAAGTACTCAGAGCAGTATCGTACCCTTACTTTGTGGACTTGGGTTATATCCTTCCTCTCCACATTGGGGTTTCAGCTTAGCACTGGTGGGACGAAATCAGAGCTATAACTCTTTCTTCTACAGCAGAGCAGCAGAGCTGACTGTCTTCTTTTCATGGGCTCAGGGAAGCACAAAACAGGAGGCTTTGCAAGGTTGTGGTATGAAGCTATATGGCAAGACCCACTTCAGATTTAGGCTATAGCCCAGAAGTTAAATGATCAGTGAAGGACTTTATGTCTTCACTGCTTTCCTCCATCCACAGCCACTTAGGCCAGTGCATTCCAGCACATAACAGGTCTGTATGAACACAGCTACTCCACCACTGCAAACCAGAGCAGATCCAGTACTCACCAGCTTACTGGTGATGCAGATCATTAACCTCATTTGTGCTTGGGGTCTTGTTAGCACTGGTGAGAGCAGCTAACTTCAGGGCAGGCAGTGGAGAACCTGTTTCCACAGAAAGTGCTATTGCAGTTACAGTGGGAAACCTCCCACTCCCTTTCAGTTGCTGCAGTCCCAACTCATTCATCACAAATGCTCTTTCCCCAGAGCTGCTTTGTCTCTCTGGTTGACTTGAGGTTGCGAGTTCAGCATTGCAAAGCTGGACCTGTAAGTCACACCTCTGTTTTGCTTCCCATGTGAGCTTTCTCTTAATTTATTCCTGCTGCCAGTTTTACACAAAGATCTGCTTTAGCTTTTGGGCTTGCTCCAGCACCATTTGCTAAAATTATATCAAGTATTGATTGGTAACAGATATATTACAGGGACAATGCTATTGAGGATACATTAAGTAAATGAAGGAGCAGGCCCATGATGCTTTCTTCCTTTCACTGTGTTGCTGTTTATCAGAATGGCGATCATCAGTAGCAGACATGTACAGGACCTGAATCAGCCACGACTTAAACTGGTCAGAGGTCATCCAAATTAATAGGTTATGGAGAAGACTTGGTGTTGTGTTAAAGATCTGTGGGTCTGGTACTGCCTGTGGTTACACAGTAGATACATGGATGATCTTGTGAAATGAGAATGGTTCAAGGGAAAAAAAACTAGTGATTCAAGAACCTCAGCATTGTGGTGGTCTGCCATACTGCTCCTTGTTTCATTTTCACTTACTATCACTCAATATTTTATTTCCTTCTGTACTTAGAAAGGTGCCAAGCACTGGTGACAGAGATGGCGGGCTAGTATTTTTCAAGCCATGCAACCCAGGAGGTGAAGTAGAAGGGACAGTAAGAGAACAGGAAAGGGGAAACACAGTCACAATTCCAGGTGATGGGCATCAAGGTGACACTGGCAGATGAGAGGAAAGTGAATGTTTCAGGATGAGAAAATGAGGTAAAAAGAGAGTTTTAAGCAGCAAATTTACACTAAGATATGGAACAAGGTAAACTACAACTCCTTCCTATCAGTCAGATGTGAAAATGAGCATCAGTGGCACCAGTATCAACCTAAACTGACTTGCAAATGCCTTTTTGCTGAAGTTCCTTGCCATTGGCCTTACACAGGTGACTATATTTAAAGGAATGCAGGTTGAAAAATCAAAGAAGCCTGTATATGAAATAATGTCAGGATTAAGTTAAACCATCTGAAGCTGTAGAGCAGCAGAGTTACAGCTAAACTTCCTTCCCAGTTCAGTCTGTTATTGTCCTGATTCTGGCATCACCTGGCTATTTCTCTCTCCACTGCCTGTAAGGGGAGTTCAGGGTGAATAAGCGGAGTTCAGGGTGAATAAGCCAAGCTCAGATGCAGACATCTGGTTTTCAGCTCCCACACTCAGCTGAGACAAATCCCACCCTGCTCCTGCCTTGGCTCCTGAGCTTCCTGGTCACCCTCAGCCCTTTGATTCTATCTCCTCCTGATCCATCTTCCTGGCCCTGCACTGGCTTGTCCCCACATTGCCTCAAACATGGCCCTCTTGTCTCCATGTCCTTGTTCAGATTAGTGCTTTTATGAATTTAGGCTCTCCTAATAAAATCTCTGCTCTTCCCTGAACTCCGCCCTTACTGAGCCATGAGACAGGACTATCAACATCCCACTCTAACCCTAGACTGCTTTCAGGATCTCAGCTAGCCAGCTGGAGTATCTCCATGCCCTTTCTTTTCTGTGTAAAGACGAACCTTGATACTGTCCCTCTAGCTGAAAAACTCTAACATTTGGTCCCTCTTGTGAAAGACTCCATGTGGCAAAGCAAGCATCGCCATTTTCAATATGGCTTGCAGCCTTCAAAGAACAATGCACAGGTCTTATGTGCAAGGCTTAAACTGCCAAATAAAGGAGGTCTAGGGACAGATCTCTGGTCCCAAGCTCAGGTGACACAACATGGCTTAGAGACAGACCTTCACTGAAGGGAGACAGGGCAGCCTGAACCCATGCCAAGGAACAAGTGGTGCAGGAGGTCAAGGTCCAGACCTCAAACCCAGACCTCATCTCTAATTTATCAGCCTTTATACAGGTCAATAAAACAGGCCAGGAGCCATTCCCTGGCCCTGAAGACAAGTGGCACAGCTTGTGTCCATGTGGTTCAACTCGCCTCTCACACAGGGTGGCCTCTGCATTGTGCCTGGTGGGAACAATCCCTGGTCTCTCTGAGCCCGTCAAGGAGACAGCTTGCTGCCACGGGGCAAATCCAGGGAGAGTGCTGGGCATCACACAGCATGGTTGATTGCAAGTTGGTGCTGTGGCCTTGGCCTGCTGCGGCTTGGTGGATACAGCCATACTTGAATTTCCTACGCCCAGAGGTGGCTCAGCTTGTGCAGGCAGGAGGCAGAAATTCGTATCAGGGGAGTTCATGTGCCACTTCCCAAGCCCTTGAAGGTTAATGGTTGCACAGAGACTGTCAGCCTTCAGGGACGTCTTTTGGCACCTTCCATAAGCACTCAGTCATTTGGAAGGGAAAATAATAAGTGCTTGCCTGTGGAAGGCTTTTTCTTTTGGCATCTTATGTCAAGATGCAGTTACATGTCAGGTACATGTTTGTTTTCATAAGGCACTATGTAAAAAAACATCTCTTCCTTCAAGCACACATTGTGTCAGCAACTCCTTTGGACCGATTTCAACTCCTCAGCTGAACCACAGCTCTTCTACAGCTAGAAGAGGGCATTCAGGCTTTACCTTCCCTGTCAGCTGAAGAGTCACACTGCTCTGCAGAGTGCCCTTGAAATCAATGTGGTTGCTATATTAGAAATACTTAGCACATAAATTGTAGGACATAGAGGCAGTGCATGTTACAAGGCATGATAAGTGTGCAGTGAACCTGCTGTACGAGCTCATTTCAAAATCTAGCACAGACCCCTTGCTCTCCCACCTGCTTGGTCAGAGTTTTAAGGGAGAGTGTGCTCAGGACGGTCTGTGGCTAACCCCATCCAAACTCCAGTCAGCCAGAAACAGGGTTGAACTTTCTCACACATATTTTTTTTATGCTGATATGCCCATACTGCAGGTTTGATGGTAAAATGAGCTTTCTCACCTAATTTGTGCACTTTTGCCTGAATTTCAGGATGTTACTGGCTAGGCAGTGGTTAAAGAACCATAAAACAGGAATGGAAGTGACATACCCACATTTCAGTGGGTGCCTCCGCAGAGCTTGATCATGTACACACTGATAAATAATTATAAACGGGCACCTTATCCTAGAATATGAGACAACAAGGGAAAGAATGGGAACTATCTGTGCAAGTTTTCACATGCCTGGGCATTTGAAAGCCAAGGAGACCACAGTAAGGATGGATCCAGAAGGCGTTTTTGTTTCCAAGCCCACCAAGGAGAGCTATACGTATACATGTAACTCTTAAAGGCATACCTTCCATGTTCGCGAATCCAAGCCTATAAAAAGACAAGCTCGTTTACCAGGGAAAGTCTTTCTCTGTGAAAAACCTAAAGGCTCTTTAGACGTGCCAAATTGATTTCTTTGTCTTCAAGCACGAATATCAATTAAGCTGAGGTTATGTCCTAGCTTAAAAGCAGGGTGAGATTTATGTGAACAATCAGTTTCAGTTACAGGGAATTAATCTTAAGTGTATGGTACGGGCATAGGAGTGCATCACTTTCCTTTTATGTCATTTGTTTCCTGATACTGACACTCTGCAGCAAGGGTATTTCAAGTAAATTTGGCTTCTCATTATATATCCAAATCCCATCAGCACAACTACAGACACCTGGCGAAGGGTCACATTCAGTTGAACATGCTCAGCTGTGTGCAGGTGACATCATGTTTCAGTGGAGGCACCTCAAGGTTTTGTAGACATTGCTGGTAGAGGAGCTGTGGCTCCAGGGAGAAAAGCAGATGCTGAGTGGCCAAAACAGGTCTCACTTGCTCTGGATCCGTGCATTTCACACTTGGCTGCTTTACTGTATTACCACCCTCATTATTTCTGCTATTATTATTTCTCTAGCACTGAGCATAACAGGTACCTTGAAAAAGGACTGTACAGAAAAGGTGAACAGCTATAAACCCAAATTCCTAGCTGGACAAAGCCAGCACTGCTCCACAGCAGCCATTGCACCTCCGCTATGAAGCTGTACTGCTAGGAGCAGGGAGACACGGGACAGCAGAGGCTTTCACAGTTTGTGTGCTGACATGAGGGAAGATAAATTTAGGATCCAGTCCTAGTTTTTGTGGATTGTGTTTTACAGGAGACAGACAGTAGCTAAAAGAAACCAGGCTGCAGTTCACTGTTTCCACAAGAGATGTGGGTATAGAGTCATATTTCTTCTAGCCCAAGATGCTTGTGGTTTTGACTGCATGATGACCTCACTTCAAGAGAAACAGTGGAGGTTTATCCTTGCCCTGATCCCTTCCACCATTTGGGCACTCCTGCGGGAAGCAAGGGATGTGGCTCCCACCCCATGGGAGAGCCTTCTCACTTCTAGGTTGCTTTGCAAACAGTGAATGAAACAGACTGAAAGCTGCTGCCAGGGAGTTGTGTCTTCTCCTGCCCTCTGTGTTGTCACTCTGTGTTGGGTACACTCACAAATTAAATACAGGACCTAGACCCTTGAGGAGCATGGGACTGCCTGATTTTGCACCCAGAGATGTACAAGTGGGAGATACTGAGCTGAGCAAGATAGTGTCCTAAGATGTCAGCCCTTTGGGGACGAGGAGGTACGCTAGGAACATTAGCACATTTTCAGTGCCAGCTTTGGTGTACAGGGGCTCTTACAGTGTCTAAGTGATCAGGTGAGTTTTTTGGAGTTAGAGACCAAGTAGCATCTAATTGTATTGTAGGAGCTGGACCTTGCCCTGAGTCCTCAACAGGTCATGTTCATGGACAGGTAAAGAAAATACTACAATTTGCCCCTACGCTGGCTAAGGCACCATCCATCTTGGGAACTTATCCATCCCCTGTATACTGAGGGAACCACTGAAAACTTTGGGTATCTCAGTCTATTGACTGCAGAAGAGTTACTCTGCTCTGTGACACCACACTCGAGCTTGCACCAAATGGGTCTTACACAGCTAGCTGAGAAAAAGGGGACACCTTGAATGAAGATATTGGGAAAATGCATTCAAAAGGAGGGGCCAGGTACTGGAGGTCTCTGCTCCACCAATTGGAGCTGAGCCTGGTGGTGGCTTTGGCTGCAGAAGAGGCTGGGAAGAATTAAACTAGGCTCAGCCAGATTAGGGGTTGTCTGAAATGCTTGCAGGGGGGTTCCCTAGATGTGGGACACATGATATTGGTGGTATGCAAGCTTGGCATGGTGCCAGAACCTATCAGTCATAATATTCATCCTCACCAGCACTGCTGATCTTGGTGCCTGGCAAAAAATCACTTGCAGATCTGTACATCCATAAAGCAATTATGCCCTGACACACTTGCAACCTCCTCTCTTCCTAGAAATGTAGCTCTCTGAGATCCAGGAATCCAGCACCTGGCTCTGGTTCAGCCCAGTTACAAAGCCTTGGATCAGACCGCTGAGGAAGACCTGGGAGAAAGTCTGTAGAGCAGTGACTCATGAGATGAGAGAGGTGAAAAGGCAAACAGAGGTAGGATTGCTGAGATGGGGATAGGGAACAACTCAAAGATTCAAGAAGAAAACCACCAGCATGGGAAGATAGAACATCCTAGATGGCAACACAGAGAGTTGGAAATGGGAAACTCAGCAGCACCGAGGACTTGCCACAAGTGCAGTAGAAACCAACCCTTCCCCACCTGATGGATGACTGCCTGGCCAGCAAGGACTCTTCAAGTGTTTTACTGGGGACACTGTGCATACTAATGCTTAGCCTGGTAGCACATTAAATCCCAGCTATCTCTTGTCTGTGTCAACCAATAAATAACTGTGTTATATTTCAAAGTTGTGTATATCCTGTTCACAGAATCTCTTTGTGCATAGCAAAAAGTGCCTGAACAAAGTGACCTAGAAAAGGAGGGTTACAGTTTCCTCTCTCCAGCATAGAAAGCCAGCATGACCAATAGAAGAAAATCCAGCTTCTTTGTTCTTGTTCTCCTTTTTAATCTTCATCATCCCTCCAGCTAATGAAAACAAACCACTTTCATTGAGATTTGTTAGTGTTGGGGATTACCACAACAGCCAGAGTTGTATTTCCACTTGTACATGAGTGGAAAGTGAGGTGTGTGGTATGTCACGGTGTTGACTCCTTTTAAGAACAAAAATTCAGATTTTAGTAACAGTCACAGAACAAAATACCTTTGAAGATGTGGACCATTTAGGTAGTGGAAGGAGACAGTCTTCTAGGCTAGAGTATCTACGATCTCAAAAAGAGAAATAGAGTTAAAATTTTATGCTCTGTGTTTCAAAGTTTTGAGATCACTGAAAGGTTTCAAAAACAACTCAGAGAAAAAGTGTGATTCATCTTACCTAACATCACAGGTTCACAGACATCTGCATATGATCTAGTCAATATAGACTCTCCTAAGAGTCAAAGTAAATAGCATAGTCCTCTGGGCTCACCTCCTGATCTGCTTTTGCATCTACTCTAGGCATGCCTATTTCCCTCCACTGGGTAAAATGGGACCCTCTATTTAGTCAGGCATCTCTTGTATTTGGCACCAGAAAGGAGCACTGTGCACAAAGGGAGGAGTCACTGAGGGTGTATAGTGAAATCAAAATAAGGAGCACTGGGTCTGGCTGGGATGGAGTTAATTGTCTTCACAGCAGCCCATATGGTGCTGGACTTTGAATTTGTGACCAGAACAGCATTGATAACACAAGGATGTCTTAGTTATTGCTAAGCAGTGCTTGCTCAGCGTCAAGGTCTCTGTTTCTCACTCTGCCCCTCCAGCAAGTTGACCGGGGTTGGGCGAGAGGTTTGGAGGGGACACAGCTGGGACAGGTGATCCCAACTGATCAAAGGGATATTCCACAACATCATGCTCAGCAATAAATTGGGGGGGGGGGGGGGGGGGGGGGGGGTAGTCTTTCCAAAGTAGTCTTTGCTTGGAGACCAGCTGGACATTGGTCTGCTGGTGTGAGGTGGCAAGTGACTGCATTTGCATCACTTGTTCTTTGGTTTCTCTCTTTCCTTCACTTATTAAACTATCTTTATCTTGACTCATGAGTTTTTCTTACTACTGCTCCTCTGATTCCTTCCCCCATCCTGCTGGTGGGGAGTGAGCAAGTGTCTGGTGGGTGCCTAGTTGCTGGACAGGGTTAACCCACCACAAAGGGCAAAAGGGCAAGATATGTTAGTGAAGATCTAAAGAAAAGGAAACCAGAAAATGGATGTTTGCATGAAATAAACCAAACTCCGTAGTCCCCTGGTAGCATTGCTGAAACATGAAGGAAATGGGAATGGCACTTTCAGGGCTCCAGTGCCACAGAACAGGCAAAGAACCACAGCCTGAAAGTAGCCATTTTACTGGAAGTCTGTAACACCTGGTTGCACCAGACATGAAGAAATGTTCCCACTTTGTATAAGGTCTCAGCAATATTACTATTGTAATCCTGAAAATCCTGTTTGAACAATGCCAGCTGTGGGGGCACCTGCACTTAATGAAAAAGCAGTTTTGCAAACAAAGCTGAAACATGACTCAAAGCTAAGACTGAAAAAGCAGGAAGTGAAAAAAATTTAAATTCTGGGAAAGACACATTTGGAAACAAACTTGTGGTTTTACCATTTGTGGAAAAGATAATCCACAGCACTGAGCAACCTCTGCACTCAATCCAGTAGCGGGGAAAGACCTTGCAATACAATGCTGAGACAAGGCAGAAGTGACAAACACCAAATGAGCCGGTCCTTCCATTCACTGCAATGACACAGAGAAAATGCAGGGTGTGCAAAGAGCCCAAATGACAGCAGCAACCCCAGACCTACGCTAGGAACACCTACAGGGAAAAGATTGTAGCAAACATTCACCCACACAGTTTGAAGAGCTGATGCACACCACAAACTACTTGTCTGCAGTGGACGAGCCACATGAGCAGCAAGCAGCATGGAACATTGGCAGCTGGAACTGCCACAGTAATTTTGTGATTTGCATCAGACAACCAGAAAATAAGTTCATAAAAAACGAGAGGTCAGGGCAGCATGTTGGCATGAGGCCAAGACTGGCATGCTAGCTTTGTCAGAGTTGTCCCTGAAGGAAATGGGCTGAGCCAGTATGGAAGCTGGTGAAGGGTCTAGAAAACAAGTCTTAAGAGGAGCGGCTGAGGGAGCTGTGGTTGTTTAGTCTGGAGAAAAGGAGGCTCAGAAGAGACCTTATCACTCTCTACAACTACCCAAAAGGAGGTTGTAGTGAGGTGGGCGTCGGTCTCTTTTCACAAGTAACAAGGAAAAATTTCTCCACGGAAAAGGTTGTCAAGCACTGGAACAGGCTGCCCAGGGAAGTGGTTGAGTCACCATCCCTGGAGGTATTTAAAAGATGTGTAGACGTGGTGCTTAGTGGCATGGTTTAGCGGTGGACTTGGCAGTGCTAGGTTAATGCTTGGTAGCCAAATCTTGGCCCACCAACCAACACTGCAGCAACATGTCTTTAGGGCTTCCTCCCTGTCTCAGTTACTATTATTATTTCACAAGAGTTACTGATGGTTTGGGAACATCCTGGTATTTTCTGACCTTAAGATAAGTTTCCTTATGACTGCCTTAACTTCTCCTTGTCTGGTTGTGTATGTTATGAAATGCTTAGGAGGTCTGGCAGCCAAACATGTGTCAACACTTTGGAAGCTTGCTGCCCGATGCACTGGGTTTCTCGTGGTCCTCCGCTGCACTGAGGTGAAGCTCTATTATAAATCAAATGTGATGAACCCAGCCTGATCTGGTGTGACCACAGTGACCAGGTTCGTGAGCCTCTTTTTGTATAAAGTGCACTTGTGGAAACGCGGCAGCCCATTGGTTCCAGATAAGTGCAAATAAAGAAGGAATGACTAAAGTAGGACACTCTTCCCTGTTAGCCGCCACGATGACATTTCTGAGCATGGAACCAGCACTGGCACCCTCAGTGTCTCCTTTTCCTGCCTCCTCTGAGACAAACTGACCCTGCCTAAGTAAGAAAGGACTTTCCTAATCACATTAGGATCAGCTTAGATGGCAGAAAGGGTAACAAAATTAGAGCTTTTAAACCATTATCTCTTCTTCATGAACATCTGTGTTGATACAAGCCAGCTATGGCTGATCTCATTATGGCTTTAAAAAACAAAATATGTGATGGAGAGCTAGTCCATGACTGTAAGAAAACCATCAGTCTTTTTGTAAGAGGCAAGAAAGGGCTCTGCTCAAGCCCAGAAAGGCTATATTCTGATTCTTGATCTAAAAAATAAAATGATCTCCAATTCCTCATATCTTTTCCTAGGCCACATATGCAAACTAATATATACAGTCAGGTAGTGTGCCTATAATTTCATATTATGTGTGTCATGCCATAGTGTTTTAAACGTGTTGTCTGCATCATGTCTGATGTAATAATTTATTTTAATATTTTACATAACCAGAGTTGATATATTGTATGGAGAAGCCAGGGAGCATGTCTGATCTCCTTGCTATGACAGCAATAACTGGAGTGATATGGTTATTGTACTCGGAGAGAAACATGAACTCTACAGAAAAGCTGGACTGGATGAAATAGGGGATAGGATTGGATTTTGGCTAATGCAAAGTAGACACCTATATGGCAGATGATACAGTGGTCAGGAATTTTACCATGCAACATGTTTTTCTTAAAAGCACTAAATAAGAATCATTCACGTATTTCCTAACATAAATCAGGAAAAATAGGACTTCTTGTTGACTTATTCAAAGTATAATTTGCTGTGAAAAAAACCCTCCTTTTATTTATATATTTACATGTATAAATAAAGCTAAGAATGTCAAAAATCAAACAAAAATATTCTGAATTTGGTTACATCGGAAAGATCGACCCAAAACACAAAGCCGGTACCTGGAGCTGGGTTTGTTCGGTGCAGAGGGATATATGGCTATGTCCAGCAAAAGAAGGTCAAGTAGTGAACCCAAGCACTGGACCCCTGATCATTGACATACCTGAATTATCAGCTCACTCCCTGGCTCTGTTTGCACCACTCCAGCTACATCTTTCCAAGGTGAAGTTGCTATAGCGAGAGCTAACCCTAACCAGTTGAAGAAGTCATTGGCATTTAGCTTCAGGCAAGAGGTTGCTTCCCATCCCGTCTGTACTTTCTCTGTGTAAACATCACTTCTGCAATGCGTTTATACTGATGTGTATAAATGTACACGTGCATGCACACACACACACACACGTCTTCTTCGTTGCTCCAATTTGGCAGAAACCTGAGCCTAATTTTGAAATGTCACAGCTCAAATATAATCCCCCAGAAGAGTTTGCAATGCAGATCACTTCAGCAATCTGGTTCACAGCACAGCCCTAAAAATGGTAATATTGGTAACAGACTGAGATGAGAGAGCAGAAACTTTTTAAGCCAGCCTCACCACTGAGGTCTATTATGAAACTACTCTCTCCATCTACAGACATTTAATTGCTACCTGGATTTTGGCCTCATTAAATTCCAGATAATTAATCCCCAAGTACTAGATTTTCACTCTGCCCCGGAACACTTCAACAGGTTTTCTTAGCAATGGCCCTGAAATGATCATTTCCTGCTCTCAGTGCTGAACATGCTGTGCCAAGCAGTTTAATGCATGTCCATTAATAGTGGACCACTCTGCCATATTAAGGGGAAGAAAAAGACAGGAGAAAAGTACAAGCCCTGCACTATCATCAGTTTTGCAGTGAATTGGAGTGATCAGAAAAATGCAGATTCAACCAGTCGTGTGACAATTACCCCGTTACTCTCCAGGTAGCTCAGTTTACATAATGACCAAAGAGCCACACTGAGCTTGAGAGCTGCTGCTGCCAGGGCTCCGTGGTGCGCATCTCCTGCCCTGGGGTTGTCACCTGCCCTGCAGGGAGATGATCATACCCATCTGAAGGGAAGGGATCAAAACCCAGTCCCACTTTTTGGCATTGAAACCACCTCTCACTTCCACTCTCCATTCTCCAGTTCTGGTTCAAAGGTGGATAAAATCTCAAGGAAACAAGCACAATGTACAGCCCATTATGAAATAGGGACATAAAACTTAGCTGTAATTTAGTCTTAAGTAAATTCTACCACAGATTTAATTCAATCAAAACTTCCCTCTTAAAGAGACCATCACCAGTAGGGGAATAGCTGGGAGGCAGCAACCTGTGGGTGACACCCAGACGCTGCCCTCAGGGACAAACAGAAGGCATCTTGCATGAAATTTGCACTTTTGCTCCTGGAGACCCAACAGCACCTTCGTTTTTTCTATGATTTGGATAACAAGTTTAATGTAATCTTAAGATGATGCAGCACAGCCTTGAAAGTAACTTTCTTAATTTATTTTCTAGACTGTTGGGACTGGCACAACAGCCCTATCAAGGAGCTGAAATGTCCTCACAAAGCTCCTGGTTCATGTACTTTGAGGTGAGATAGGGAATAGTGTCTGTCCTTCAACAGGTACGTTTTCTGGACTATAAATGCTATCAGCTTACAGTTCCTTTTTTTTTTTTTTTTTTATTTTAGCACTGTTTCTGTTTGTTGTATGTGGCAGGTACCTAGACTGATTATCTCTGAAAACAGCATAATTAATGGCTTTCTGTGACTTCAAAATCAAACGTATTTTGATCAACTTCAAAAAAAGCCCCTTCTTTCTGCTGATGGGAGGTGTGAACCTGTAAGTGTTGAGCCCCTGAGACTTTCCTTGACTTCAGAAGAGGTTTCATCTCTCATTCCACAAAATTTCTGAGAATGCCTCCTTAATGAAAAAAGAGGAGACTGGGATTTTCTCCTTTCTGTGTCGCAGACCTTGCTTTAACCTCAGAAATGCCTTGGTTTTCCCAGCTCTAAAATGTAGGTGATGGTATTTATAAGCAAACTAGGACTTTCTACTTGAGGAACATTTTATGAAAGCCTGGCTATTTGCCAAAAACAAGCATGACATTTTCCAGACCAATGAGCCACAGACTCTCTACTGCAGGAAAAAAAAACAAAAACAGAAGTACAAGAAGATCCTGCCCCCTGAAACAGGAGTTTCGATATTTAATTAGAACAGAAGTGAGGCATTAAGGCATTATAACACTGCCAGGGTGGTACCCCCTAAGGCAGAGGGAGCAGAAAGTCCACAGCTGATCTTCCTGATGTGGGATAATCAGGGCTGCTTCAGGAGCCTGCAGGAGCAGATGCTCTGCAGGGAGAGTGCTCTCTCCTGGCTTCTGGATGGGGAAACCAGTTGGATGGGTCACGATTTGACTGGGGGAAAAGCAAAGGAGCAATTTGGCAAAATAGGGCAGGGGGAGGATGCTGCAGCTACTGCGGGAAAGCAGTGGAGAGAGCTGGGACTCTGCTGCAGGGGGTAAGTGGTGTGTGCAGACATTGCTGGCTTTTGCAGAGCACTGAAGCACCAGTTAGTGGTTTTTCAAGGTGGGGTGACTTTCATGAAGCCTCAGAGGGCAAGAAGTGCTGATTCAGCAGTCGAGAT
The DNA here is from genome assembly GCA_031468815.1 of Morus bassanus. Lineage (NCBI taxonomy): Eukaryota > Metazoa > Chordata > Aves > Suliformes > Sulidae > Morus > Morus bassanus. Next base: position 32,660,512 of record CM062568.1, on the reverse strand, counting down.
GAGCTGTAGCTATACCTGCAAAAGCTGGGAGAGAGAGGAGCATCGGGGAAAGCTGCCATGGAGGGAACAGGCTGATGCAGTGAGTGCCAAGGGAACATAAGGCTATTGCAGAGCTGTCCTGAGGAAGGGAAGTCTCACTGAATCGATACAAACCGCTATTGTCAATCACCTGTAATTCATTTTTCTGGGGTTATTTCATTGCTTCCCCTCCAACCACCAGCAAAGTTACTCTGTTTTTTACAGCAGACACAGTGTTTCTATGGGGATATCAAAGTTCTCCTGAGTGGGAGGGAGGGAATCCTTAACTTCCAGGCTTTTGTGTGGGATCTCAAGTTGCTGCTATTTCCTTAACATCCAGGAAAAAGAAAACACTGAATAGCCCCTTCCCAGCTTCTCCAAAACCCTTCCGAGGTAATCAAATGTAGCCTTTTTTTCTGTTGACAGTACTATTTCTAAAAATATCATAATTTGCCTACAGACATGTGATCTCCTTCGATGAAAGTCATTGTGTCCAAACTAGAGGTCTTTCTAAAGGACATCAGGGAGCTGAAGTTATGGCATTAAGCTCCTGGGAAAGGATCTTGGCTTTGGATTTGTGCAGCTGGCCTGGTTAGGTTACCCTAAGAGGCTCTTCTATCTTTAAAGGATGTGAATTTATGTCTGGGAGGCAAGAAAATTTCACGGTACCCTTACCAAAGCTTCACCCTGTGTTATGTCAATCAAGTTTCAAAATGGGATCCCTCCTTTCCCCTGCCCCTGCTGCCACCTTCACAGGCTCCCTCCAGGTGCTTGTCCTCAGTGATGGATGAACGTGCTGTGAGAATGCAAAGTCAGTGACAAACAGTGAAGGATCCTCAGCCTTGCAACCTGCACTTCATTTAGGCCAAAGAAGACACAAACGTGATGCCCCACGGTTCCTGGGGTTGGTGGCTAAGAGGCAGCTCAGTGATCCCAGGGGATGATGGTATGACCCTCATTTGAGGGACCAGTGCTGCACTTTCCAGAAGGACTATATCCGTGAGCATGATGCAGAAATGAAAGAGCCATTTAACTTGTGTGATTCTCATCTTGTTCAGGGAGCTACAGCAGAAGAAATCCTTGAAGGACCGCCCTGTTACTAGGTCCTGACAGACACAAATTCCCTTCCCAATTAATATTTGTTAGCATGTATATATAACACAACCCAGATCTGATGCACAGAAATGTCTGGTTCATGGTAACAGTCTCCTCTCCCTTGATCATGGCAGGCCAGGAGTTTTATGAAAGTCTTTGGTGCCTACTGTGTCTACAGAAGGGTTGATTTATGGTTTGCTTAATTAACGTTGTTCTATTGCATATTGATTTTCTGTGTGGTTAATAGTTTAACTTAAAAATTATGTGAAGGCCATGACTATGTTAAGCCTGTATGAACAGCAAAACCTCCCGACATAATAAAGCAAAAAATTGTTGCTGACCTGCAGCTGGTGCATCCTCCCTCTGAGAACCTGCTTAAGCATCATAGCTAACACATTCTCTGAAATAATTTTTCTCAGAGGTGAGGTCATAAGCAAGCTAATTAAATACCAAATTGGTTTTTGTGGGTGCATTTACTGGGCATGAAAAAGTGATGCATCTCTGACATTTCCCTCTGTAAATATGTTTTAAATAAGTCATTGGTAGTTAATTACCATATTGTAAAATTAAGGCAAATAGATGTGTTTTGGATGCTATAAGGCAGCTGCTTTATGATAATTAAATAACATCAGGGGCTTATGCTTAGATAAAAATTCTGGAAAATCAGGAGCGTCACATCATGGTACAGCATTTATTGTTTCTCCAGGCATAGCTTCTGGATTAGAGGAGGCACAGAGGATGTGTCCACATTAGCGATGAGGGCAGCACGGAGCAGGAAGGAGGGGGCCGATTTGCAGCAAGCTGTTGTATTTTGAGGATGACCTGTCCACACCCCCTGTTTCCTGGCCATGAAGTTTGGGGCAGCTGTCAATGCTGTGTGTACACCAGAGGTCGCTTCCCACCAGGGTAGCACCCATGCATGAGCTGCAGGGCACAGCACCAGGCTTGGGACCTTGGGGGGCCCTGCACCCCTGCTACTCTGGACCAGAGAAGGATTTACCCCTTTGAACACATGTGTTTCTTCCCTTCTTCAGCTTTTGGACTGGGTTTGAGAGGCAATCCCACCAGAAAGGCAGGCTTCCTGCTCTTGCTTCTGTCTTTGCTTTGCAACAAAACCAGCTGCCCAGGGTTGATGGGATTTGTGCCTTTTTGGAGATTTGGCCATGACACTGTATTGTATCCAAGATGTAATTCAGTGGGTGCCAGAGCCTGGACAACACGAGCGGCTTATCAGCCTTATCTCACATACTGAAAGTGAAGATAATACCAAAAAAATATCATTTAGGACTGTGACAGCCTCAGTACTCATTTCTACGGTGACAGGTATGTGGAAAATTAAGTTCCCTGGCAGAACAAAGGAACATTTTGCCTTTGACCATGTAGTACCTGTACATCTACTATTGCCTGACATGCCCCTCCATTCTTGTTTTACCCTGTCCTTAGGCAGTGCACAGTACCCCCTGGAATTTTCTGCCAGTTAAGAATCTCCGGAAGATCAGTGAGCTGATAAGATTTTTTATTTGCTGCATGACATGAGGACATTTTCTACGAGGATTAAACCCTCCTGGAATTAAACCCCTGAGACTGGCTGGCTATACTGCAGACACCGTGATTTCTGCATCCGCTTCAGCTCAAGTTGTGCTTGGGACTGAACAAGGTGCAGTCTAATTGCTGTTTTGCATAGGGAACCACCAAGAAAACTCAAAGTGATGAAAAGCAGTTTTGTTTATCAGTGAAGATAAGGCTGGTGAATACTCCCACACATTTATTTTTTTATTGGGTTGTTGGTGTGGTGAAGCCTAGATGATTTATGATTGACTTCCCAAGGGTTTTGCCTTTCCTAGGGAAAAGCACAGAGGTTGCTGCTCTGACACACACCTTTCCAAAGCAGTACCTTCAACCTTGACCTAGGTGGCTGAATTTTACTTTGCTTGGAAGCTGAAAGTAAAAGGTGCCTACTCTGCTGTCTTTGTTAGGGAAAAAGTTAAGATGTTGGTGCAGATCTGCCCCAAAACCCCAATGCATGATGACAAGGGAGGTTAGGGGGGCTGCACATGCCTTGTGGTGTCTACCTTAGACCATCACCTTCTGTCTACCTCCACCTCCTCCTGTGGTCCGAGGTGGAGTGGGTATCCTCTACTTTCCTCCTGAAGGCAGGTAGGGACATCGTGCTGCGTAATGCTGAGGCGGCATGATTGCTTCATTCCCTCTCAGTGGTGGCTGCATATTAACTGTGGATTAATGAGCCCTCTAAGTCCTACTTAATGCTCCTAAAATGCTTTATCTTTTCTGCTTACAGTAAAATCATCATTAAGGGATTAAAGTAAAAAAATAATAAACGTAGGTGGCTACAATTAAGCTTCAGCATCCTCATTTTGGGTCTTACATATTTACAGCCTGACTGTGAGACCAGAAGAGCATACCCCTCCAGCCTCATTGACACCAAAAAGATTGGCGGCTTCCCAGTGTTTATGACAACAGGAGCAGTTTTGCTGATGGGTCCCTCACACACATACAGCAGCTTAACCTACAGCAGGAGGTTTGACTATTTTGGCCTCCATCCCAAACCACTTAACTGATGTCAAAGAACATTGTCCCCTGCCTCATTTACAGAGAGAGAAACCAAAGGCATAGGTGCCTGCAGAGCATCCCAGCTAGCTGATCCCCACTGCGGCTCCAGTGGCGCAATGGACCGCTGGCAGCACGTGGATGTGCCCCTCAGGTTTGGAGGCAGATAAACCACAACACCTTGGCAGGATGCTGCAGTAAACAGATCCTGTCTCCTGCAGGGCTTATTAGTTCAGGCACAGCACCCGCCTAATGCAGCTATTTATCCACTAGGCTCAGCCTGGCTCCTATCCAGCCTCTACTGCGTCTCCACCCCATCCTTTCTCACACCCCAGCTCCTGGGGCGAGTGGGACAGGAGATGGGCAGCCTGCCAGTGCTGTTGGTGAGCTCAAAGGCTGTGTTTGTACAGGGAGGGGAGAAAGTTTTGGATACAGAGGTAAGCACAGCAAACTCTCTGTCGCCATTAGTTGTAGCCTGGGCTCAGAACATTGGGTCAGTTATCACTGAGTGTTCTCCAGGGACCTCAGCCTGATTTTGCCCATGAACTCAGGAAGAGATGCTCACTGGATGGGTCTTGGGGAAGTCTGGTGATACCCAACAAGAGGTAGGATTGTTCCCCACCAGGGAAACAAATTATCTGCAGAACTGGACTTAGGCTGTAGGACTTCTCAACTGCAGAGGGCTGGACTAGGTTCTTGCTTATCTTTCACCGCTCCGCTATCTGCAAACACCAGGTGGCACAGGTCTTACTGGAGTGCCTGAGCGGTAATTACAGGTCACCCAGGGCTGGAGCTGGCTGCAACCCATTTTGTGACTTGCCTGTAGAGAGCATCAAGGCCCTTTTCCATGAAAAACAACTTGGAAGCCACTTGATCTGCAAGTTTCTTCTATGTTGTAATAGTCAAGAAGCAAAAGTGACTATTACAAAAAAAGCTGAAAGGCTGTTTTCAGCATCAGTTAATTTTCCCTATGAGTGAGTCAAGAAAATGTCTTCCCTTCCCCAACATCTGCTTCATCAGACTGAGTCCTCTTGCTATAGGCTGTTGATTGGCCTCTGGCAAATTAAAGTTGCTTTAGTTAAAGCAGCAAATAGGCAAAATATCCAGGCGCAGCCTGGATTTATCTGTGAACTGGGATGTGGTTTTCTAATCATTGGCTTATTATTAAAAAATCATTAAAAGCTTAAAAATTATTAAGAGATACCTCACCAGTAAGCTCGTGTTTAGCTGCAACACTAAATTATCTCCAGTTGCCTTGTGAAGCTCCTGGAGATTAAGCTGGTTTTGGATCTGTTTTCTGATAGTGCCTTCATCTTTTACCAACAGCCTGAAAGAAAACTCAGTCTTTATAATCAGTTATTTACAAACCAGTGGTTATGTTTGTGCAACCTTGCATGACCTTAACATTTTTGAGTCTCTTTTTTGAAATATTTTCTACAGCAGAAGAAACCTAGTAAAAGTTTTGTTTTATTTTTAAAGCTGTGTTTTTTCCCATATGATTTAGACCCTTGAGATTCCAGGCAGGAACTGTAATTGGACAAGATTCCAGTTTGGCTGTAAGGGGGAAACCAGATGAAGCAATGATGAATTACTGCAAGCATTTGTGTCTGTTTTCCTGCCACACTTTAAATCTTGACCTGGGCACAGCCATGAATTTTCTGCAGGTAAAAACACCCCTATTTGTAAGGAATGTGCTCCTGCTGCATTGCTGCCTTCTTTGCATTCTGCTGGGGTGGCTGAGCAAAACATGTCTTTTCACCCACTCCCAAAAGCACAGATAATGAGAGGTCTAAACCTGGGTATATGTCTTGAGGCAAATATTTATATGGGGTACTGCTTGACTCGACAGGAGTAAATAGGTCCCCAAAAAACGTTTGCCAGAATGATGGCAGCAAGGAAACTAAATGAGCCAGGTGAGCCCCTGACAACATCACAACTATTTGGTAGGAATGTGAGGAGAGAAAATGAAATGCAAACAACTTCCCCAAGGCAACAAACCTTAAACACCAGGAAAACATTTTTCAAGGACCGATGCCTCAAGCTCCTGTCAGATATCCTCTGATGAAGATTGCTACAGTGGCCTAGGACATTCCTGATCCCAATGCCTGCACGGCCACTGCTGGGAATCATGTTCCCACAGCCAAGGCAGCAAAGGGGAACATGTGCCTGCATTTCAGCTCCGTCTTCAGTCTGACATACTAATACAAACTCTTAATAAACCCACAAAAGCCTGTGAAATGGGTTGGGGGTGGTGTGAGGACCAAGCTTTATCTGCCCCTCTGCTGCCCCTGCACTGGCAATGACAGCTTTTAAGGGACCAACAAAGTCATGTGGGATGGCAATATTTTAAGCTGCCCCAACAAAATACAGGTCACCTACAGACTTCCATACTGCAAACTATTAGCTGGCCTAAAAAGGCTGGGTAACTCAGCATTTCCCCACCTCTATTGATGCTATCTCATCCTAAGTCACCAAAATCTGTGTAGCACCTCTGGCTTTCATTGATCAAAGATAGACAGAAACAGACTCCATCAGGCCTGGGAGCAGACCCAGAATCCAGGCAGGGAACAGAAATGACACTACCTAAGTAGCCTCTCTGCTTTCTACGTCTTTGCACAGCTAATTAACACAGCTCGCACATCAAAAAGTGGGTCTGAAACGTTAGGGATCATGCCGTAAGGGAAAAGTAATCATGAAGCAGTTAATTGAATAAACCCAGGGAAAGTTTGTTCTGCTGGCAGCCATCCCATAAGGACAATGAAAGGCAGATTTGTCCAAGGGGATTATTTGCTCCACGTGACTTGCTCCATGCTATTTGCTCCACTCAGTACTCTTTAGGAACATGTTTACCCTTGTGCCACAGTGCAAAGTCTTTTCCAATAGATATTGAACACTCTGTCCTCTCCCCTTCAGAGTTTATTTCATGTTGCTTGTAATTACCAATAAGGGTGCTTATCCCAAAGCATATTTTGAAGTATGTCTTGCTCTCTTTTGCCATCCCTCATCTGCCACAGTGACCTCCTTTCTAATCCAGGCTGATTTCATTATCTGGTAATATCCCTGGGCTTTGGACTACCATAAGGATTTGCATTTCTGATGAGTTTAAATTATGAGATACTTGTATAACTGGTATAGCTCCATACTTTTTCACTGGTGTCAGTCTCCCGTGCTGATCCTTGGATTCCTGAGTGTGTCCCACATGTCTGTCTGTCTGCCTTCTTCACTCTTTTCAGATATGTCTTTCAGATATGACTTTGGCTTGGTCATTGTTGATGTCAATGTGTGATGATTGCTCTTGAGATTTTTATACTGCTGCACCCCTCCTTGCATACCAAGCTCTGTTTTTATGTAGGACTGCAGGGTAAGAACAATTCAGGTGAGAAAGGACCTCTGGGCCTCACATTGTCCAACCCCTGCTCAAAGGACAGTCAACTGCAAGGATAGGTCAGGTTGCTCAGGGTCCCAACAAGTTTTTAAAATTTCCAAGGATGCAGATGGCAGAGCCTCTCTGGGCAGCCTGTGCTAGTGCCTTACCGCTCCCATGTGAATGACTTTTTGCCTCATATCTACTCAAAATATCCCTTATTTTGGCTTATGTCTAGTCCTTCCTATTCTTATAGAGTGCATCTCTGGGAAGAGTCTGGCTCTGTTTTCTCTATACAGTCCCATTAGTTAACTGTAGGCAGCAATTCCCTTCTCTTCTCCAGGCTGAGCAAGCACAGCCCTCTGTCTCTCCTCCTCTATCCTCTGCTCCAGCCTCCTGACCAGTTTGGTGCCCCTCACTGGGCTTGCTCCTCTGTGTCAATTCCTTTCTTGTGGTGGGGAGCCCCAAACGGGACCTGATACTCTGGATGTGGTCTCACAAGTGCTGAGTAGAGGGTAATAATCATTCACCTGGACCTGCCAGTTACAATATTGTTAACACAGCCCAGGATGAGGTTGTCCTTTGCCACAAGGGCACATTGCTGTCTCACTTTCAACTTGCCCACCAGGACCCCCAAGGCCTTTTCTGCAAAGGTTCTTGCTATCCACTCAGCCTCCAGCCTGCACTGCTGCATGGGGTTATTCTGTCCCTGATACATGATCCTACATTTACCTTTGTCCCTCTGTCTTGCCTGCCAATGGTGACAGCACCCATGGTCTATTCACTTGCTTTGCCTGAAATTCTCTGTTGTCAATTAGTCCAAAAAGTTATTCCCTACTTTTTGCTTGATGGGAAGTTCCTTCTAGTAGAAATAAATTGGAAGCTCTCACCCTGCAATTATGTTGCCAGACCTTTTTTGCTGTATCTAAAATCTCCCTCAAAACTTGTTTTTGGGGAGTAAAGGGAAGACTGTCTTACCTGAACCTGTGTAAAAGAGTAGTAGTGAATATAATACCTGGTGTTACTGTGCCCAAACTTTCTGGATTTATCTTAAGGAGACAATTATCCTGGTTGGGTTTTCTTTTGCATAAGTCAAAGGAACTGTAGAGTGTCAGTGGGGTTCATTTCATCTAACTTCAGCTAGATGAAAATGATATATCCATCCCAAGGTGGTCTTCTGGCTTCCTTGATTGTCAGTGGCAAGAAAGACAGTCTTCCTTTGAGGACAATTCATCTCACTGATCCTAGACTCCAAAAGATGTTACATCTCAGAGATGTCCTCAGCTCTCAGGTAGTACAAGTAGGGAACTCACAGTACTGCCCCACAAGCAAAGCCTGGCCCCACTGGTCTGTAATGTACCTTTTCATATTATGGGGGTCCAACCAGCAGAGATAACGCATCCCTGCTGGAACCAGGCATCCTCATCTGAGCAGAGGTTGCAATGCAGCAGCGAGACATCCAGGCTTACTTCCCTATTCGAAGGAAGATGTCTTCAATCCACCCTGTGCTCTTCAAAAGAGATGGATAAGTTTGCTGGACTCCAACAGGTTTTTCATATGGTCTTTTCTGGATCAAGTTTGGTAGTTTTTAGAATAACTATGTCTGAATAAGGGTCTGATCCTGCAAAACATACATATTTTTGAATCTGCGCACATGCTTGACTCTGAACCCCTGAGAGGTCTTGCTGAGTTCAGGGCACTACCATGATCACCATCCTGCCATTTCCATTTCAGCCTCTCATTTCTGCAAAGCCTGAAGGTGACCTTAACCATCCCCTTACCCCAGCTGCCCTACATAATCCTTGTGTGGTGGTGATTTACTCCATTTTCACACTTATTACTTTGCTTATTTTCCACATGGCCTAGGAGTGGAAGTATTTTCATCCTCTGCTGATGTGGTTTTCTGCTCTGTAGCAGCCGCCTCCTTGCTCATCTACAGTGTTTGTTTTCTGCACAAGGGGACATTACTGATTTCATCTTTTTCTGTCTCATTTATGCTCCATTTCTCTGTTTCTCTTTCAATTTCAGCTGGCGCTTGATGTGAGAAAGTGTGTGGTCTTTTGTTCAATATATTCATAAGGACCTGTGTCTCTTCACCACACATTTCCCAGGGGTTGATGGGCAATTTGCCAACCACTCTGGAACTTAATATTTCCATGTGTAAAATACTGGTAACATCACTAAAGCTGTGCAAATGATTTGTGTTTTACTGGGGAAGCCAATCTGGAAGCAAAAGGGATTTCAGGTTGGATCAGCTCAGTACGAAGTTGCGCTAGAAGAAAAGACTAGAACCGAAAGCACTACATCTGGTATGGAAATAAATGATTAATTCCTTTCCAAAGTTGTTTCAAACATATCTATCTTTTTTAAAAAGTACACTTAAATAAACACGCAAACTACTCGGAGGTCTCTGCCATTCTTCCCCAGTGACGCTTTCATGTTGTTGTTGAGACTAAAGGGGAGAGCTAAAGATAAATCCATTAATCTTATGTAAGGTGCTCAGAAATGCCTCTAAATAAATAAAAGTGGTTCAAATTTTACCCTGCATATGTGTCAGGCAATTCATCGGCCATGCCAGGATGCTCTTGTCTCTTTGGAGGAGAATGCTGTGGGAGAGCAAAGCAGGAGTGTTGCAGGTGGCTATTAGCAGGTCACCCAGAGTAATTTTCAGGACATCTCCATGCACCACTGAAATTTTGCCATTCAGTACAGCCCTCAATAATCCCTAAGGGTTAGAGCTTCATGGGAGGTTGAGAAAACCAGCTGAGGCCACTGCCCTGCCCAGCTGCTTGCTCCTGCAGCATGGAGACAGAAGGGACATGTGCCTACTTCGGCAGTGTACATATTAGACTGCCAGCTTAAATCCCTGCTGAAAGTGGATGGATTTGCACAGCCACATTGAAGCAGAGGGAAGATATTCTCTTTTGCCAGAAATGGTGAATGGATCATGCTTGTGGTGCACTGTGCTGGGTGGACAACAGTCATCCATGGCACCTCCAGCCAGACCTGCCTGCTCGAGACCTGATCCAGTGCACCATGGCAATTACGTTTTGCAGGCACGGAAGGCACTTGGCTGCTTTGCCAGCTGCATCAGCCAATGGTGAGAGCAATGCTTCAGTGCTTTTTTGTAGCTCTCCTTGTCTTGCTGGTGGTCATTTTAAAGCAGGACTTTATCTGTCAAGAGGTAAATTGGTGGCACCAAACAAGCTGAGGATTGAATGATTGTGATTTCTTCTGAAAGAGCTTAGAGGAAAATAAGAGATCCAAAGTTGCAGTGAAATTAGTGATGCTTTCCTTTCAGCGGGAGTAAAAAGAAAGCCAAAATTAGGTTACTGAAAACAGATGAGGAGAACATTTTGCTTTAAGACTCTGGTATGGCAGGGAATGGGCAGGATGAGGAGGAATAAGAGTGCAGAAGAAAAGGTACTTAACGAAAAGAGACAAGCTATGAAAAGAAAGAAAAATAACACAGTCTGATAAGGTGTTTAAAGTCTTAACATCCATGCTTTCCATTTCCAAATAAAGCATGTACATTCGTGAGCTGGGAAATTGCTCCCACTTCCAGAAGGACCCAAGTGGAAAGCTCAGGCCCAGGCTCCTGCCAGCTCCATCAGAAGGTGGACCCAGATCGGCTGAATATGGTGGCTCAGTTCTGCTCACCTCTGTTGCAAAAATCACACCAAAAGCAATCCCAGTTTATTACCTACATCTTGTTCAGCTCTCCAAAGCAATTATCTCCCTTTTGGTGGTGCGTGCACCTCCTGGCACTCACCTCCAGCAACTCCAAGGAGGACCACAGCTCTGCACTGTGCCATGCCATGCCATGTGTGCCAGTGCCAATGCCACAGAGAGGTGCTGAACACAGCCTATTGCAGTCACTGGTCCCATGGTCATTGCCCCCACCATGGCGGGAGAGCAGCGGTCCTTGCCAGCCCAGCCTCCTGCAGCCAGAAAAGCATGTCTGTGTCTCCCATGCTCCTCACTACCTGGCTCAGTCCCCAGTAAATCTCAGTAAAGACTGTCTCCCCTACGCTTCCCTCCATGAAATTATTGCAGGATTCATAGGTTTTTCCCTCTTCTGCACCAGGCTGAGAGATGCTGTTTGCCCATTGTGATGGGAAGGCTCTGGCGATGTCAGGGGTGACACCTAAAGTCTCAGCTCTGAGCCAGGCAGGACAAGGATTATGGTCTTTCTATGGTGTAGGAAGCACCAAAACTCTGGGGAGACATGGTGCAGCCACAGCAGCTCCTTCCCCCCACTTTACTGGAGCTCTTGGGATCTGCTGTGCTTCCTTTAAACTCAATTTATTGGATTATTTAACAATCTCAGATTGTCTCTGAGAAAAAAAAAAAGGAAGTTTCTAAGTGCCCCCAGCTAGGTGTGCTGGGAGGTCTTTGATACTGGAAGAGCATCTTAATGATTAAACAAGAATTTATAGTCTGTAAATTCTGACATTGAGGCGAAATTCATGATGCTTGGAAACCTGGCATGGGACTTTTTAACATCTGAGCTTTGCAGAACTGTACTCAGTGGTTGGCTTCTCTACTGAGGCAAGCAGCAACATGTGCTAATTAATGCCAGTTGTGGGAATGTCCGGGTGTGACTTATATCTGCTGGGAAGCAGACTGAGACCTCACCACTCATTTCACATAATCAAGGCTTACATTGAAACATCCCTCTTTCCTCCACACCCCATGTGTTAGCCACAGCAATGGCTTTGGGGCAGTATTTCTCCTGAGGGAGGTGTCTGGACTGTTATGTCTAACCCGAAGGGCTGCACTGAGAAATTCTTGATATACTGAGCTTTATCAGAGTGGGTGGATTAGGAAGTGATATGTGGTGGTGTCTGATGGTTACTCCTCACCCCTGCTGTCAAACAGCCTGACAAGGGGAGAGGCATTTCTCTAATATTATAATAATGGCACCATCTCCCGTTGATAACATCTGACTTGAAATGTCCTTCAACCAGGTCAGATTTATTATTGAAATTCTCCCTCAAAATCAAATGTGGGTAGGAAAGGACTCGATGCTTACCCACTGTAACCCATCTCCGGAGCTGTAGCATGACAGGCAGTGCCAGTTAACAGCAGTAATTAATTTTCCACAGTGGGTTTGGGGCAGGAGAGGGGGAGAAGGAAGCCAGAGGGTATTAACACAGAAAATTCTGAGATGGTGGCTCTTCCCCTCCCTCTCCCTCCACTGAGGAGAGGCCATAATTGTTATTCTGGGAGACCACGCTGGAGCTCAGAGCTGCCCTGCTTTGCAGTGTGTTTGGAGCAAAGCCCATGCCACCCTGCTTGCTCGCGCCATTGCCCCGTGGGTCGTGTGGGTGCGTGGATCTGCGAGCTCAAGGCTAACAAGTTATGGGAAACAGGAGCTCCCAGGACCAGGCAGCAGCAGGGGCAGATGGAAAGCCCCTGGGCAGAGCTGCAGGAGCGTGCTCTGCCTCACCTCCACAGAGCACCATTATGGTCACATCTGCAGGCAGCTGTGGACACACAGACAGAGGGTCCCAGGGTGCTCGTGGTCAACGTGGCTTCCAGTTTTGCCCACTGAAACCCCTTCAAACAGAGGCAGGGTGGAAGGAGGGGTGGCAAAGCAGCGCTGCTGTCCACAGCCCTACAAAAGGATTTGAAGGTCTGAGGTGCCCAGTGTTCATGTAGCCCTGTCCCACAGCTGGGATGGGATCCAGGCGCCTTGCCAGGAACTTGGGTTTGCAGGCAGCAGGGGGTTTTGCAGCTGTGGCTGTCACGATCCTGCTGGACATTGGGGTCAAATGCCACTCTGGCTCCCCAAATCACAGCCCTGCACAGGAGATTTAAGGGTGTCTGAGCTGAGATGGTGACAGAGGATGTCTGGGGGTTTTTAGCAGCAGGTTTCAGAGTCCCTCTCCTCCCTTGCACCAAATAAATAAATAAATCTTGTGGGGGTATAATGCACCGTAGCACTTTAATCCTGCTGGGGATGAAGTGGATTACAATGCTATTTGGCTGGCCGCTGTGTGCAGAGCCAAACTGTTATAACAGGATTCAAATCCCTTCCCTCACTCAGAGCAGATTTGCTTGTTGCTTTAAAAAATAGCTGGAAGACAGCTTGGCCCCATAAACCATGCTATGACCCTTTTTGAATATAAGATTGAACTATTTATGCCCTCTTTTAAATATGCTTGTTTTTTGTAATTCAGAGAGTTCCTTGAAGTCCTACAGAGACAGAGAGGAGTGGTTTTTACAAGAACATTGTAAACACACTTTTTTACTCCTTACAAGAACAATTTTCACACTCTCCAAAGACTTAAAGTTGCGTCTAAAAAGCTAGTAACCCCTTGAAAGAAGATCTGTTTTACCCATCCGTACACAGCACCTCGCAAGGCATCAGTGCCTGGCTGGGCTGTGATTGCACTGCAGTCCCCTGCCATGAACAGCTGTTTTTTGGGCCAGGAACTGATGCCAGCTAAGGAGCGAGGACACAGCCACCCACCTTCACCTTCTCCCTGGGGTGCAGTTAACAGTGCTGGGGGCAATTGCCATTAACAGGGGGAAAATGCAGAGGAATTCACTGACCCTCATCTCTGCAGGAACCAGCAAACCCTGCTCATTTCTTCCACACACACCGAGCACCTTAAAACTTTCCCTGCACGCTGGGGCGTGCAGCCAGCAGCATGAGCAGTGCTCCTCTAATTAATATGTCCTTGGAGGGAGCAGCCACTTAGCTGGGGAGCTCCGTTGCCTGGCCATGCCTCTGCAAGGGGAGACATCAGGGTGACTGTACGCTTGAAGGAAGATAGGTTACAAGGTAATGCATATAATACAATCGAGAATGAAGGTGACATATAGAAGTGCAGTAAATATGTGATTTTTTTTTGCTCAGCAAGCGAACTTTGATCCCAGCATAGCACCATGTCATAAGGTCCTGCTGCCACACCTGGGAAAGCTTGTGGGAGGACAAAGAGCAGCAAGCGACAAGAAGGACAAAGAGGCTCCAAAACAACTCCCCCCGCTATTCAAAGCCCTACCAAACAGGCAAAACGGAGGGTGATGGTTGCAAAATTGTCTTTCCTTGTTTAGAGCTGCCTGTGTCAGCCTGTTGTGCGCAGGGAAAATAGCAGCAGATCAATAGAGGTGTCTGTGCTGACACTCTTACCCTCTTCTCCTTTAAGATACACTGAATTGCTCTCAGCCTTCCCAGTTAATGAGTGTTTCAGTGGGAAGAAAGACATGGGTTTCTTTCTAAGCATGTGGTTCTCTGCCAACCTCCAGACCTCTCCTAAAGGAAGAGGGAAGTGATGGGCTCTGGTCACGGTCAGGGGTCCAGGCTGTGATTGCGGTGACAGCATGCTGACATAACTTTACTGGAGGACCCCCTTGGTCTAGCTATGGGTCTGTGACAGCAGTAGTTGGTGCAACCTTTCCCTGGAGGGTACCAGTGCTCCCTTGCCCTCTGCCACTTGCTGAGTGCTTTACATGATGCCAAATCTCTGACACACATACGTGTGCACCAACCATGGGTCCTCGGCGTGGGCTGGATCCCACCACCATCCCTGAGCACTCCCCTGGCTGGAAGGGGTAAGAATGGAGGTCCTGCTGCGATTTGACTTTAATAGAGTTATGTGCATGGGCACTGATTGAGGACCTGACCTATGTGAGGGATGTCAATGTGCATAATCACACCAGAATATGATGCCTGTCATTCATCATTTGCACCAGTCAGCCAGAAGCCACCTCACCCGGGTGCTGTGGAGATACAAAATAAAATAATCTCTTTGCAAAGAGCTTACAATTTTGGAGTAAGCACAAATATTTAAGCCTTGAAGGAAAGGGAGACAAATGACGTTGCTCTTAGCCCGGGTTTCCTAGCAGGCCTGTATTCATCGACCGCGAACCTTAATACAGTTTTCACTCCACTTGTCAATTGTTAAGATAGATTTGGGGGCTGTCAACAAAATGTTACAGTTGAAATGACCCAGCTAGAAATAATAGACTATGAAACATCAACGTAGCCATAATACTGTAAACCACCACAAAGGAATATGTTCAGCCCTTTCATTTTTAATGGTCCCTCAGGTGTTGTTTGGCATACGGGACAGTTTGGGGGGGGTTTCCCTGTCCCAGCTTCAGAAGTCTCTGCACCAGTTTGCTGGAGGGAGCAACCACAACGTCCCTGTGCATCCCCAGGGGAGAAACAGGCACCCTGAGAAGCAGGTTCATCTGGCTTGTCTTTGACATCAGTTTTTGGACAAGGTGGGTTGCTGGCTGGAGGTGACCACCTCTCCACCAGTAGGTAAGAGCAGGTGGGGCGAGGGGTCTCGCTTGGAGACAGCTAGCATTGGCCTGCAGGCTCCTATTGCTCACTGGCGCTTGCGGGTGAGTGCCAGTAGTGCCGTGCTGGGCACAAAGGGCTCCAGTCCACCCGTCTTTTCTGGGTCTTGGCAAAAAGCGGTGGTGCGTTCCTTACAGAGCTGGTGGGAAACCAAATTGAACACCTTGAGAGTGGATCAGTGCTAAAGCCTGCCGTATTTACCCAGCTGGATGTGAGCTGGGTAACTTGGGAGCACCTTCAAAGCATATTTCACTTCACAGTCAGAGGGGGTTTTTCAGAGCAGGGAGGTTTCTTGTCAGCTTCTAACATCTACCTGGTGTCTCAACAGGCCCATATGGGGAAACGCGTACCATCGGGTTCCCACTGCAATCTTATCATGGGAGCAATTCCCACTCAGGTCAAGATGATTCTCACTGGGGTTTCACTGACATGTTGGACCTTTTCCTAGAGGCTCCCATTTGTTTCCAAGATTGTTGCATCCAGTGCCTACTTTCAAGAGCTACCAAGACACTACAGAGATTGCTTGTCTATCTGCTAGGCTTTGCGTCTGATCAGTGAAGAACTTGGCCATGTGGATTTTAACACACTACAATGCCCTATGTATTAACAGAGAGGAACAGAAGCATCAACTTTTTTTTGTATGCTCAAAGGTAAAATGCTGCAGCTCCTACAACAGCGAATCTGCAACTGGAGAGGACCTGAACTGATAAATTCAGGTCTAGTCCTAGATACCAGTGGAGCAGCCGGTGGACACCCCTCTGTGTGCTTATGGGACCTCATCAGACAGTGCCATTGGCACTGAAATTGTATTGTGACCTTCAATAACCTTTTTTCTGCTAAGATCTTTTTTTAATAATTAGAATTATAGATGAAAGTAGCAGGACACAGGCGTTGAGCACAGAAGCATTCACTTAACAAAATCGCCCCATGCACTTAGGAATGCGGCTATTTCTTTTATCCATTGGGACGGCCACATCCTTTCAGATAATGACAGGGCTGCAGGTTTTTTAAATAGCTTGTGTCGGCAGAGGAGCGCAATGCCGGGAGAGGCGAGTCTGCACCGGAGCAGTCGTCCCCTGGGAGTGCCTGCCCCAGCCAGCAGTGCTCACCGGGCTGAGCACAGCCTTGCGGGGAAATCCTCCTGGAGCTGGAGCCCTGCTAGAAACAACCTCTCCCTGCCTAAGCGCAGCCTGAGACTGGAATTATAACTCTGGGAAATCTGCCTTTTTTGGGGGGGATGCTGCTCTGAAGAGGGATTTACCCCATCGGTGGACCTCCCGGGGGCCCGCAGTTCAGGAAAGATGCTTCCCGCAAATCCTCCAAGTTCCTCGTGGGAACCCCAGCAGAGCCAAAGATAAGCTGTCCTGAATTAATTTCATTTCTGAGCTTGTATCAGGCTAGCAGAGCGGCATCGCAAGTCAGGTCCGCAAGGACTTCCCGCAAAACAGGAGTCAGTTCGTTAAAGTTGGTCATTCACTACTCTGACGAAGTAATTAAAACCTCCTAGTCGCTTTCTCTCCCTGCTGCTCCTTCTCTACATACAAACACCAGGGCTCTGGCATAGACGGAGCTGTTGACACTTCGTCAGTGAAAATCCGGAACTGTGCGAGTAAAAGATACGTTTTATGGGGACTATTTATAGGTTTGCATTAAGGCAAACGTATTCTCCTGCCTAAAATAGATTCACCTTGCAAACAGCTTAAGGACACTTTCAGCGCCAGAGGAATGCCTTCAGACTCCCCTCAGGAGACAGAAACAGCCTTTTTCCCCAAAAGAGCAAACAAGACCAGCAGCCGGAGACCCCTGTGCTGCCCCCCACCCCTGCTCCCCACTGCTGGGCAGCAGCCGGCTGCGCTTGGGTGTCAGCCTGGGAAGACCGCCCAGCGTCCTTCCACCAAAAAGGGAGGTTAATTCATCCGACTAACTTTTCCAATCGTTTTCTCCAGAGGCTTGCAACATTCATGCTCATCACACGGGTGAAAGGAATGAGGAAACTTTGGGGAGAGGGAGCAGCGACTTCCCACAATTGCTTAGAGCAGCGGGTTGCTTCCCCTTCGCTCCAAAGGGAATCATGCAGCCAGACAATGCAAACATCCTCTCTGCCAGGGCTGCAATGTGTTAACAGCACTCTCCCCTTGCTGCCACAGCATCATTTCATTCCCTGTGGAGAAGCACCACTGGGGGAGGGGAGGACAACAAGATGTCAGAAAAGAAAAAAATATTTTTAACTCACCTTTAGGCTGTGCGTTGGATTGACGACGCAGACAAGTTGCCCGGCAGCTGAGAAAACCCTCTTTGCCTTGTAGTGCTGAAACCGCAGGTGAATAAGATCTAACACAGCCCCAAAGCACTGGGTGAAGAAAAGCATCACAACTTTTGGCGTTGCTGCTGCTGCTGCTGCTGCTGGTGGTGAGCAGGGGAAGCAGCTAGGGAGCCCCTGAGTCCTTGAGCCCGGGGAGGGAGTGCAGTCGGCGAGAGCTACGCTCTGGCACGGCTTAGCATGCCTTCATATTCATCATCAAAATAAGACGGGAAGAGGCTTGCAGCAGCAGGGCGGCCAATGGAAAGGACAGAAATGTTATCCTTGAGGTCCGGAGACAGCCAATAACGAATGCCTCCCCTCCAGAAACTCCCTGATGAATTGAGCCTGGTGGAGAATGTATTATTGAACATTACCATACATCAGCACATTGCATTTATCTTGTGATTACAGCCAGTCATACGTAAGGCTGTGGAGATATGCAGGCAAAATTGATTGCTTAATGTCTCTATTTATTAATTGCCTTAATTTAACAAAAGAGCGCTCGGATACCAAAGCTAAATGTAAGGCATAGGGAAGAAGCCCACCAGTGACACTGTTAGAAAGCAGCAAAAATAGATTAAGTAGATTATGTTTTACTCAGGGAGAGAAATCAAATATGCAAAGAGAGAGTTACAGTTCCTTGCAGGGGTTAAGCAGAAGTAGAGCTCGCTATATAAATAGATTCACGTCTGTGCATTTGCAGGCTTCAGTTTGGATTTTCACCACTCTGAAGTTTTCTAAATTTTATATTCTGCTACTTCAGAAGGGTCCCAGCACACAAATAACATTTCCCCCCACCGCTAAAAAGAGGGGAGGTCAGGTCTTAGGTCAGATGTAACTTGGAATAACTCCTTTTAAAGTCAGCGATGTTTTCCTGATTTACACTCACCGGTGGATCAGGTCCGTTGGACACAAAACATGGTAATTACTGGATGCTGGAACTATGAGAGCATAAAAAGGCACAGAGCATGCTTCTAAAAATAATGAAATACATGATGCATGAGAGCACACACAGAGAGAAACTTGCACTGAGGGAAAAGTGGCTTCTAAATCAACAGAATAATTAAACATGCAGAAGGCTTTTGCTTGTCATTCATCTGCCTATTGGTGGGCAGGAAATTACTAATTAGCCATTAGATTGTCCTAGGCATTAAAAAGGAATTAGGGAATGCAAGGAAAATAACATGCTTTTGTGTATTATTACCAGCGTGTATCTCTGTTGGTGGGCAGGGATCCTTTTCGAGCCATTGAGTCTCATTAAACTTGAGTCCCCATAACCGGGTTTTCTGGGAGGTGACTGCACCGAAGCAGTAGAGGGAATCAGAAAGCACATTCATTTCATGGGACAATCCTGTGTGATATGTTGCTCTGCTTGTCAATAAATCAAAGAGGGTTAATTTAATTAGCTCTCTGCCAGAACTTCCTATCAGGGTACTATTTATGCTTGCCAGCTAAGTAGTCAGATGGCTTATTTAGCCTTGGTAATCCTTTTTCCCTTCAAAGCAGAACAGATAAAAGTAGCTTTTCTTTCCTTTTTTTTGCCTCGTTTTAAACGTGAGCCCCGTGCTGGGGGTGAGGTTGCTGCTTCCGGACAGAGCAGCCCCCGTACAGCGCAGGCTTCAGCCTGGGACTGGATTGTTACAGCTGCCTCTTCCTAAAGCAATACTGCAATACTGGCTCTGCCAGACTGCAGAGAGTCTGTGCGAAAAAAAAAAAAAAAAAAAAAAGGAGGCCTGAGTGTATAAATAAGGGGGAAAATGTGAATGCTGGAACAGCTGACGACACAACCCCCACCCCCCAAAAAACTTTAAAGACCGGAGAAATATGTATCTCTCAGTTCTTAACATTTGCTTGTAAATGAGAACAGGAGATAATTTTTGCAGTGCTGAGAGACACTTTGAGAATATTTTCAGACAGACTTGAGGACAAGTGAGTGAATTGATTTGCTTAAATGTATCCTTTTCTCTGTTCCCAAAGTAACTGTGAGCATCCAGCTATTTATTATTTATTTCTTCTTCATTTGTAGCTGGTAGCTGCACAAACTCTTTGTACCAGCAAATTTCAATCTGCAGGTTATCAGTGCAAGTATTCTGCCATCAAAGCCTCAAACAAGCAAAAGGTCTTTGCTATTTACGTTGCTTATTGCCACCCAAATCCCCTGGTATTATTTCTGTTTGACTGATTGACTCAACTGAATGCCTAGGCCTGAGGGGTATGACCACATCTGTGGAGCAGCAGAGATGGCACCCCTCACCCCTGCTGTCCAGCCAGCCTTGGGGCTCTGGCAGTGCTGCAGTCCTGCCCCCCTGAGACCCAGCTGCCTTCCTGGGGGGCAGGAGAGGTCTCCCTGTTCCCACGGGCACACAGGGACATCTTCAACCTAAATATACATCCTGGCCACTGGGCTGGTGTACAAAAAGGGTTGTCATTCTGGCAAAGAAAAGACCATCTTCAAGGGTAGGCGAGGGACCTTTGCAGTGCCCAAATCCCTGTATGCATCTGTGCCCACCTCACTTTCTACATGTGACCTTCTGAGGAGCATCTCCCCGCCAGCAATATTTGTGGAAAAGGATGAAAATGAGCGCTTGGTGCGTCTGAAGGAATCTCCTGCTCAGTGCATGAGTTCAGGTTCATGGTGACACTTTTAGAAAATGCCCATTTATTGCCCATGTTTCTCGTGTCCTGAGACCCACGCACAGCACCCACTTTCTGCATTTCAACACACAACTTAGCACCGGCTTGACAAGGGACCCTACATCTGCCGAGCTGCAGCAGCTGGCTGTGCGCACAGCTTCGCTTGCAAGCAAAAGCTCAGAAGCATGGTCTGATGTGCGGGTGTGGATCCAGGTCTTTCTTCTGTTTTCGCACACAGAGGCTCTCAACCAGTGTAACTCCGCTAACATGAGTTTGTGGTGGTCTCATCCAGGCTTGGGGATGCAAGGTCTGCTGCCCTACCCGGCCTCAAACCATGGAGGGGGTCCTTGATGGCTGTATGGATGCAGCCAGAGAGAGGAGGAACAAGCCTACGTGCAAGGGGCACTTGAAACCCATTTAACTGCTGGTTGCAAATTTCTGGTGCCTGTAGCCATTATTTCCAAGATAGTTAATTCTTTAATATGCAAGTGTGACGTGGCAAAAGGCCATAGGCTAAATCTTCCTTCAGATCCAGATTTTGCCAAATTAGCAGCTCTAATGGCATCACTGTAATACACATGGGATTATAATGCTCTAACAGCTCAGCTGCTGGTGCAGCTGCATCAGGTTAGCACGATAATAGGATCAGCTAGACATAAAAACTGGCCACAGTGGGGTTAGCTTTCCAGTTTGAAACAGAAACGCTTGTGGGAAACCATGGGTGTCCAGGCACTGTGTGACTTGGCAGGACAACAGACTGGGAGATGCATTGCTCAGACCAAACCCAACGTTAGATTGCAGGGCTTGGGTTTCAATCAGGTTTCCTTATCTGTCTGACTGGGCATTTTTGGGACTCACCTTCCTACAGGCTGCTCTCTCTCCTTTCCTGCCCCGCCAGACACCACAGTGAATCCAAGTCCCTTCTCATCCCTACTTATATGAACCTGGGTGAGCGCCTCTCGCTGACATCCACAGGATGACTCCCATGCAGATGGCACCAGGCTGCCCTCCATTACTGACAGCTGTAGGGGAAACCTAACCTGCCTGAGACAACATCTGCACTAGTCTTTATCCCAAGGACAGGAGAGGTGGATGCTGTTCCAGGTATCATTAGTATCCATTCAGGCAGCTTACCAGCCTGCCTCCATGGCCCCATCACTGACTGCCAGTAGGATTTCTGGCAGCGCTGGCCGACATGGGGTGTACTCTGTCTCCGCTACTTATATTTCCCTGAGCCCTGAGGCAGGGAAGGACCCCTTTTACACCCTCAGCCCTGCCGTCTAGGGATGCTAGTGGGCTATTTAAACAGGTCCCTGCCACCTTCTAGCCAAGGTGCGAGGCCATTTTCTGCCTGGCTAGGGGCTGAAGGAGCAGGATCCATGCCAACTAGGCACTTCTCCTGTGAGTGTCTACATCTGAGTGCATCATCCCAGCTCCTTGTGTAGTCTTGGGGGGAAGGGGCCATGCTGGAGATGCATTTCCCCTGACCTGGCTGGGACATCAGGCAGTTTTCTACATCCTTTGGATGCAAACTTAATGTATGAAGCTTCATCTGTTCTGTTGGGTCTCATGGCAGGTTTTGAGGAGAGCTGTTTGCACTGTTAGTTATCATTTCCTCTGTTGTCCAACAGACCTTTTAAGCAAGAACATAAGAAATGTCTCACTAGCTCAGTGCAATGGTCCCTCCAGCCCAGCTCGCTGTCCCCAGCAGTGACTACAGGAGATGGCATTTTGAGTCAGCTCATAGGTGGGGGCCACCACCTGCTGTCCATTCTCCTGGTATTCCCTCAGCACATACAACTTTCATATTGGGGCATTGGAGAGCACATCCCTAGGGAAGCAAAGCCAGCAATTTTTAAAAGTGGGAGGAGAGTTGTAGCCCTCCAACCTGCCCCCCTGTAAAAGCACACATCACTTCATACTGACTGCTTTGTGGTTTGGCTGGAGCCCATCCTTTCCAAAAAGCCTGGCTTTGAAGTTTCCCATGAAGGAGACCAGTGGCACCTTCTGGTAAGTTCTTCCAAAGGTTATTTATCTTCACAACTAGCATTTTTTGTCATATTTCCAGTCTGAATTATTTTCCTGCATAGCGTTCTGCCTGCACAAAGTCACTGTGCTTTCACTTGCTGAGCTGGGGCAGCCTCTGCCATCACAGACCTTCACCATGTGAAGACATAGTTTTTGCCTAAAACCTCCTTCAGCAAACCCAATAGACAGTGTTTCCTTTGCAAAGCACCTTTCTTGCCCAAGATCAGGTCATTCTTGCAGCTTCTCTACACATTTTCTCTACCTCCTCCTCATCCTTTCTTGAGTCTGATCTGCTCGTCTCTGCTGATAATGACCCATTTGGCTCACATTATCACGGTGCACTGGTTACAGGCATGACATGTCCACTCCTTTGGGTCCCCACTCCCACACCTCCTCTTTGCTTGCAGGGCAGATTTCACATCACTTCAGCACAGCCGCAGGGGAGCCAGAGCTGCTTGCAGGCAGGGAGGAGAACCGCAAACCTGCCTGGAAAATGCATGGAGGTACTCCCTTCCCTCATCTCCTCTGGTGTCTACAGTGATGAGAGGCGAGAACATCAGCGAATCTTTTTTCCTCTTTTAAAAAATGATCTGTTTTTCCAAAAGCAAAGTGCTGTCAAAAGTTGTTGGCTTTACCAAAGTACTTTATTTGTGGTGAATTATTTTGCCAAATACGTTTTCAGAAATCCATTTTGACGCTGTGCAGCAATATAAGCAATAGCTGCACTGGAATTGTACAGATGCTTTAAGCAGAAACTGATCTTAAATATCTCAACAATTTTCATTTTCTCAATAGCACAGCTTTTATTGGGCAAGGACTATCAAAAGCAGTCTTTAAAGCAGTTAAATAACATGCCAGTTAAGATATCAGTGATAAACACCACAGATAATCTTACAAAACTAGGGAGAAAATGGAATTCGCTGAACTGGAACCAATTTCAGAATTCTAAGGTTCTTCCCGTCATTTCCTCAGTGCTGCCTTCCTCCTCCCTCTGGGCAGCTCGCCTTCAACTGTGCGTGGTCATCGCCCTCAGAGCTACTTTGCAATGCTGCACATCCAACACCACTGTCAGAATAACCAGGGATGCATGTGGCCATCGTTCACATGCTTGGGCCACGTCTCCCCCATCTGTCACAGGGCAAAAGTCATTTCTGCACCCCCTGGCTGCCTGCAGAGCATCATCAACGCACAGCTGCTGAGCTGGGCTTTTCCTGCTAATGTCCCTTCGGCAGAAACTTACATTTCCCTCTGGTATTGAAGGACACTAATATGACAAGAGGTGTTTTTCCTTTATTCCTTTCAAAGCCATACTTCCTATATTATTAGCAGTACATGAGTTTGCTAGTTGCTGGGTCAAGAAGGGAATTCTTCATTTCTCGTTGGGGGACATTTGCTGCCTAGGGAAAAAGGTTGCTGCATCCACCTTCTTAATTTTGTCCCTTCACACCGCTACATTTGGTATGTTCTCCCTTCCTCTGCTCACTTATTAAGGGGAGAGTTTATGGCAATATTTCATGCCATTTTTCTCTGCAAATGTTATACCCGAGAGAGCATCTCCTTTAACTCTCACCAGCAAGCCAGCAGCTCAATAAAGACACTTTACATTTTCATGCTGTTATTAGATAAAGTAACTGCCATCATTTCCTATTCATAGTGGCTGCCTGGTGCCCACATTACCATAAGGACGTATTGCTTTCAATTGCCAGCCTAACGGCAATGCTCAGCAGAGAGTCCTGCTGCCCTGGGCCATATCGGCATGGGTGTGTGTGTATGAACTACAGCTGCCTTGGTTGCCTTGTGTCAGAGAGAAAAAGCACCAGGAGCCAGTAATGATGGATGGAAGAGGTTCCTTTTCCTGCCGTCATCCCAGGCAGTGGCTTGTTCAGAGGCAGCCTCTAATTCTGAGCAGGTTTTAAGGGTCAGAGTGTTTCTTATTTTCTGGGCAGCCCACCTGAAAGGCTGTCTCTGGTCACGCTCTGTGGGCTGGCATTTTGTTCCCAGAGCTGCACTCAGCTGGGGGAAGCAGCAGTCAGCAACCCAGACTGGCGGCAGCACCAGTGTCACCCTTTAATCTCCTTAGTGTGCTCTCAGCTCCAGCGCTGATTTGTAATCAGGATGTTGGGGGCCTCCCTAGGAGCCTGCCAGAGTCACAACAGGCTTTTTTTCAGTCCAGCTGCTTTCAAACAGGCACAGAGACACATACACGGAGACATGCAAAGGACAGGCAGGTAGCAGGGACGAGACAGACTTGCTGTGCTTATGTCAAAGCGTGAGCAGCTTCTAGGAGTGCAGACAAGACCTGCTGAACAAGGTCATGCTGCTCCTGCCTCCCCCATGGAGGAGGACGGTCTGGGCAACAAAGAGGTGGAGGGCTGTACCCAAATGACCCTGTAAGATGGACTGAAGTCCCTGCTCTTCTGAGTCACAAGAATGATAAATAATTCAGGCTTGCTTCAGAGCTTTGGCTCCTATGTCCTGGACTTGGACTTTTCTGTCTTCAAAATCCAGTTGAAGCAGATTTAGGAGATGTTCATCGAGGATTTTCGAGCCATCAGAGGTGTCACACATCTTCCTGAGTTAGCCAGCCGTGCCTCCCGGGACAACGGGGTGAAGCAGGTCTGGGGCATCTCAGGTTAAAGAAGATATCTAAAATGGGTTAGATGACTCACCACCTAAAAGTACCAAATCACCTCCACTGACTGTACACCTGCGACTCTCACAGATGTAGCACCACGTTCCTCCATAACCAGGTGAGATGAATCCCAAGCTCAGCAAGCTGGGCATTGCCACACAAGCAGCATCTCCAGTGCGTGGCATCCTGCAACCCCGCAGAAGCCCCTGCACATCCCCCTCGGACAGTGGGTGCCATGGCAGGGGCTGTTTCAATGAGGACCTGCTTGTCACTGGCACTGCTCAGCCAGCACTGCAGGAAGGCCAGCCCTGGCTGTGACCGAGGCGAGTCGTCTCTGCAAGGGTTCCTGCTTGCTGTAGGGGTACGTGCATAGCCCATGCTGCTCTCCCTGGCCACGGCATACCCCTGGCCTGGCTCTAGTGAAGGCCCCAGAGACCAGGTGACCCCAAATTAGTCTGGGTACACACTAGTGCAAGAGCCTGTGTCCCCTCCGGTCCCCATCCTGCTTTGGGCAGTGGAGCTCTCCATTGCCAGGCACACCCCTCACCAACATAGACATGGGCTGGGGCTGGTTGGACAAGCACCAGCTAGGTCTAACTTTCAGACCCCTTTTCTAAATTTCTAAAATGTATTCATGAGAATCTCTGGTACAGAGACCAGCAGTAGTCTCCCATGTAGTTCTGGTGAGCCCAGGGGCCACACCACTATCTGAAGGTCTCACCAGCTCCTGCCATCTAAAGGCTTGCAGATCCCACTGATGACCACTGGCCAGGCGGGACACGTAGCATTTTCAAATCTGTATTTACTCATTTGAAAAACGTGGCTGCCAATGCCAGTGTTGCTGAGGTATTGCTGCAAAGTTCAATTAGCTAATGGCACAGAGATTCGGAGAGCAACGTGGATGGGAGGCAGTACTCAGTGCCAAGTGCTATTAAGATGATTACCACATCCCAACGTATCACCAGAGGCATCCGTCCCTCATGAGCTGCACCTGGTAACAGTTTGCCTGGACCATGTCCTTTCACATCTGTACATGCAACAAAGGCATCTTGGCAGCCAGTGGCATTTTTGCAGCTCACAGATAGCTAAGGTTGAGCCCACCTAGGTCAGAGATGGTGCAGGAAATCATCTGCCCAGAAAGTGTGCACACAAAAAGGATGTCCAACAAGGGCCTCACCTGAAGCACCAAATCCTCTTCCCATGTTCACACACGGTGCTCCCATGACATCAGTGGCATTTGTAGACAGGTATCTGATGGCAGAATTTCACTCAGACCATTTCTTTCACCTTCAGGACCTTTTCAGGAGGAAAAAAACAGAGGTGGCTAGTCCTCCCTGAAATTTTGGGCTGTCCTTCAGCTTAGTGTACCCTTGCAATTATGCTGATGTCAGCAGAGACGAAGCATAGCGATGCCTGCCATCACCAGCTGGCCAGCACAGTGAAAGCCACCCAGCTCCCTCAAGGCTACATTCTGCAGAGATGGTTTCTTTCTCTGCATCTGGACTAGTGTGTCATGAGCTAGAGACCATCTGTGATGTCCAGGACCCACATCACATTTGTCCTGCTTTGACTAACATGGCAAATACCAAGGTAAGAAACGCTGGGGAGAGTCGTCAGAGTATGACCTCTTTTTACCTCCTCTTGGCATCACCGGTGGACAAGTGATGCTGTGCCATGCTTCAGATGTGGTTGGAGTCACGGACAGGGCAGATGAGGTTGGTAGATCAGTGGAGAGAGGCTGGGGGAGAGAGAGAGGCAGGAGGTGAGCGGTAGGGGGCCAGACCATGTGCCTATAAATAATCCACCTTCCTTGTGTGGTAGAAGGATATATATCTGGAGTTATTAACCTTAGTTATAAACCCTTAATTCACTATTTCCCTGGAGCAAGACGGCGCAACTCCCCTTCATGCTGGTGGGGCATGTCACCCCACCGGGTCCCTCTGAGCAGGTGGTTTCTCACCCGTACAGGTTTTCAACAGTGCTTGACATAAATTTAAAATATGTAGCACTGGAAATGACAATAACCAAATAAATACTTGCAGCCACATCGCACTCTTGGCTTCCCTGGGGTGAGCAGTTTTAATACTGACAGTGTTGCCTCTGTTTTGGGGCACAGCCACAGGACAGACCTTATTGCTTTTCTTCCTGCATCTGTAAATTTAACTAAATTAATTTGATTTATATAGCCAATAAACAGGCGCTTCTGTCCCCTGTTTCTGTGACAATTGTCAAATGGACTGTTCCTGCAGCCACCTCTCTGCCAATAATAACATCTTTTAGTTGAAAATAATCATTTAAAGGGGAAACTGTCCTAATTGCTTAATGTCTTAATTCTGGGTCTGTTTTTCGGAGAATAACTAATGTTTTTCATAATGAGATCGGTTATCATCTCTGGGGATACAACCACCTTCTTCCTGGAATGCTTTTCATGCCGGAGGATGCGTGTTGAAACCGAGAGCAATACTGTTGGCAAAAATCCCAGCTGACACTACATGTTTCTGACTGTGATACAGCTAACTCCCGAGAGGCGAGTGGAGCCTGACCTCAGTGCAGCCAGCAGAGATCAAGGCTGCGAGCTCCCAGCCTGAGATTTAGCTCTGCTACTTTACACTGAAGGAAAAACTCCCAGAGCCTGCTCTCCAAGAAGATTTTTTCCAGCAAAGCGACTGTTTTGAGTTAAATGTCTCAATGTGAAAACATCCCTCTGCTGGCAGTAATAGCTGAGGGAGAGTTCCCAGTGCAATTTGTGTGTAATAGCACTGGGACTGAAACTGCATACGTTGCTAATCACGGCACATCAAAGAGTCTGACAGAAATTTAAGGCTTGATTTCTTTTTTGGGGGGACTCACTGTTTCAATTTCTATTTGCTATTTTTTACCCAAAATATCTGAGCCTTCAGTAAAACCGAGCATCCAGATAGGTCAACACAAAATCTAAAAACAGTTATCATGACCATCCTGACTATATCTTGACCCATTACTAGAAAATAAACAACTCCTGTGGATCTTTTGCCAGCAATTAGCTAGAGGGCAGCAAGCCGCTCCTCCCCAAGCCCTTCCACCACTGCCATCTACCCACCAAGCTATTGTCTTCAATCAAGGAAAGCCCCGTGGAGCAGATGAGCCCTGACCTCCGGCCTTGAGGCCATCCTGCTCTGGCTCGGGGGGTCTCAAGAGGCTTCCTTCCAGAACGCACACTGGTTTACATTTTAAATGGCAATTTATAAAACCACGATACAGCTAACAGTGAAAACCTAACTTGTTTGAAAGCAATCCCTGTTGTACAGCATGACAATGGCACGCCTCAGGGTTTGCCTTCTTTTTTTTTTTTTTTTATGTAAAGATATCAAATGATCAGCTGACTCTCCTGGTGTTATTTCACCTCTCTGTATGAAGCAAGACCATCAGAGACACTTTTCTTAATTACTCAGCAATCCCACTGAGATTCATTTATCTCCAGGGTTAAAATATGCCAGGCATTTAAAGTGCAAACCAACTGACTGTATTAAAAGTTTGCCAGAAGGACTATCAGCATTTTATGCGTGTAACATCCCTGTTCAAAAGATTCCGAAAGGTGGCTGTGATATATTCCATTTAATTATTTCTTTTGATGGTTTTATAAATGTGCTCTCTATGATCTACAAGCAGTGTACATCTCGATTATATATGACATGTTTGTTTTTAACTAAAAGCAAATCAATAAAGAGACTCCACTTTTTATTTAATGTTGCTGTTGGATGGCTGCTCACAATAAAAAACCCACAAATATTAGTTGAATCATAAAAATCCAAACAGGCTACTTAACAAAGCATAAAAAAATAGATGTCAGTCTTTGTTTTGGAATTAGGTTATAAACCATGCCCCTGCATCTGAAATGCAAAACAGGAGACCTGGAGGATAAGGCACAAAAGAGCACCTTTGCCACTTTGCTTTGAATCAAAGCTCGAGAGGAGCTGTCCTGCCTCAGAGAACACCTACCACCCGCCCTGGCCCCGCAGCCCACCACAAGAAAGGAGGAGCTGTGACATTGCAGTCCCAAAGTCCAGATCAGGATTTTTTTTGCATTTTTTTTGGATTTGAACCTCATTCAGCACCTGATCCAGTTTGCAACGTGGGGGTTGCCACCTCATCTGCATTCCTGCGGTGCCTGCTGAGGGTGAGATGCTCCAATGCATATGCACAAGTGGGACAAAATCATCATGGAGGACTTGACCCCTCTGGTGATCTTGGGTGCTAAATCCATTTCCGTCTAGCAAAGAAAAAAAGCACATTTTGGTTCTTCCGAAATACCGCTGGAGGAGGCTTGGCCACCCTGTGTCTCTTGGCCCTTTGATCCCCGGCTGAACCTGTATGGGACTGGAGCCCCTCAGCAGGAGGGCAGAAGTGCCAGGCAGCATGCATGGCAGCAGCCAGGACATGGGGCATGTCACTGCAGCAAGACTGGGCACTGAGAGGGTCTGGGTGGTCCCTGGTGAGGCAGGGGTGGGGAGCACCCATGGCACCCCAATCTCAGCTGTAGGGGCACTCACAGTCCACACGGGTGTCCTCAGGCCCTCTGGGGAGTCCTGCCTTTCCCAGCCCATGTATTTTCCTGATGTGGTTTTCGCTCTCGCAGCCCCGTTTGCCTCCTGCCGCCAGCCTTGGAGCGGTGATTTCTTGCCTCCCATGGCATGTCTGGAAGTGGCCACATCCATGGACATGATGGCTTCTCCACCTCAAAGGTCAGGGCAAGGAGAGTGGTGGAGGAGGAAAACAGCACCCAGATGAATTCACTTAGCAGTTATTGCTAATATTACTGGTTTTCACGATGAGAAAGGTGAGCAAAGAAAAGGCTTTAAATGGTTTTTGCTTCTTGTACATCTGATTTTTCCACCATTTGCAGATTCCTTCAATTAATTTCTCCTGGAGAAAAGAAAGCCCTTCCAGATCATTTTCTAAGGCTTTGTAATTAATGCAAGCAGAGCCCTGAGGAGCATTCGATTTGTGTTAGAGTGTCAGTCTCATTTATGGTTAATTTGGGATGGATCCACTCCACTTTGCTTTGCTGGACTGTAGCACCCAGTCAGATCTGTTTATGAGATGCACTTTATTACCAGCAGAGATACCCTCAGGGCACTACATCAATTTACAAGTACTTAGTCGCTGCTTTCTCTTAACCCTCTGACTGCCAGCATATTTGCATTTTGTAAGTTAAATAAACAGCATTCAGTGGCTGACTGGAGCAAATAAAAATTCCTTTAGCTAGTGGATCCTAACTAACAAGACAGGAGTAAGGCAGCCACCCATATCCTAGTAATACTGTCATTGCACCATGATATTTCAGCCGAGGATCCCTGGGATCTTTATGTAACAATGCAGGAGACAAAAAGGGCATGGGGGTGGGTCAGCAGTGAGTATGAGAGCCTCCCTCTGCAGATGGACACAGGGATTGAGTGACCCGTTGGTGCCTGCACAAAAAGTCTGGGCAATGCTTGGAAGAGAGCTTGGAAGAAAGCCCACGTGTCTCGAATTTCAGAGCTCTGCTCCCCTTTCTGGCTCCAGCCTTCTCCTGCTTTCCGGAGTCAGAATTAAATGGGGAATGGTTTAGGTGGTTTCACCCCGACACCAGAGAACCACAAATCCCGCTGGTCTCTGGAATGTTTAAATGATGCTGTGAGCTTTCTGCAGGGGCTGAGCCGGGAAGTGCTGACCCTTCGGCCACTGCACCATCCCTGTCGGTGTCAGAGAGGCAGAGGGACTTTTGGGGGAAAGGAGGCAAAATACACAGAAATGAAACAGTGTGAAAAAGGAGCTCAGGCTCACGTGTGACTTGATCTGCTAGAGTGGAGAAGAAAATTGCCCCTGACGTTTTCCAGTGAAAAACAACTTTTCCACTCAATAAACGTTTCCAAGAATATGCTACTTTCAATGATTTTTTATGATCTGAAAGGTTTTCATTGCCAAGAAACTCCCAAATGTTTCCATTTTTCAAACTCTGGGTTTCTCACAGAAAAACTTGAAAAAACATCAGCACGGACAACAAAAGTCCCTAATTCCATGGGGAAAAAAATCCCCATCATCATATCTGGCTGCAGTTTAGAAACATCCCTGCAGATAGGACCCAGGAACAATTTCCCATCCTACTTGCTCACTTCACTGGCAAGGCAAACTTTCCCCTTGGTTTGGGCTGCAGAGAAGGCTTCCTCCTACATCACAAGAGGGAGTAACGGGTAGAGGTGATGACCCGGTGTCCTATGTCAAAGTCAGTCTTCTTCTAGACAACAGAAAATAATATGAGAGGAAAGAAATGGACCCCCACTGTAACAGCTTTTGAGCCATTTTTCTGCTCCAATCACACTCCAGTGAAAGTTGGGCAGGAAAAACCCAGAAGAGAGGGGCAGTAAAACAGGGATCTGTAGGAAATGATAACAGAGAGAGCGTGTCAAGAGGGTTTAAATGGACAGCTTACATCATATGGAAGAGAAAATGCGGTTAACACAAAGCATTTTAAAGCCAATGGTAAACGACAGCTACGTTCCTTTGCGCCTTATTATTAAATCGTGTTGGATTAATCTGGCATTAAGTGGTATTTCTGTCTCTCTCCTCTGTCACACAGATGAATCATTCCTGTGAAGCACTGGCCATGGTATGTTTCACATGAGCTTCAACCAGCAGTGTGGGATCAGCCTCTGTTTGCAGAGGTTAGAAATGGATTCCTTTTCCTTACTGCTCTCATAGACAGTTTTTCTAGATATTACATGGGAAAAACAAGATCGCAAAACTGGGGCATTGACTGTTCAGATTCAGCTTGGCTGGTTCTGTTCTTCCCAGTCAAAATCTGGCTATCTTGGAGAAATTTTCTCCGTGTGAAAACTGAAGTGTACCGTCACCGGACAAAATTGTGATGTTCCACCTTGAAGAAGACAGGAACGAAGAGGTGACCCTCCAGAACACATTTTCTCAGGTGGTCTGGGACGTCTTGGGAAATAAGGAGTGATGGGCCTCAGATACACACAGAAACAAACAGATCCTTTACGAAAGTCCACTTTTATTACAGCCACACTGAAGAGTGAAAAGAACAGCCCTGAGAGCTGTGTTGCTCCTGTGGAAGTGGTTCTAGGTCTTTAAGTGAAAATCATGGGTTCTCTGCAAGATTTTCCACCAATCTCTCAGGTCATTTGGACAACTTTCAATTATTCTCTGCTGGACCTCAAAGCTGAACTAAAAAAAAAAAAAACAACAAAAAAAAAGCTGAAATAGCAGCAATTCCTGGCAATTCTCCTGAGCTTTCTGGTATGGTCCTAGTAACATGTATCGGGAAGCAGAGAATGACTGCATAAAGCATTTGGCATTGATTGAATATATAGATTGGTGATGTCTCAACTTCTGTTTTAATCTTTCCATTACCTGTGGTATTTTTTAGAGGGAAAGCCTTATTATTTAGAAAACAATTTCTATCAGCCTTCAAATAGATGAGAAGCTGCAGCATCTTAATGGAAGGTAAATTACTGATGCTTTCACAGCCAGAGCCTCTCCCTGGTCTGATGGAAAGGTTAACCATTTAGCACCTCCTCAGTCTGAACACCCTTTTCCAAGTGAATGAGAATTTGGCAGAATTTGTCACAGTGTATTCACATTTGCTGTGAGGGATAGTTACTCCATGCCAAAGAGGGCTATACTTTTACCAGTGGGGAAATCCCCTATGGGGAGAGCATCTGGCAGGGGAACGACTTGCAGGGACCTGCATTGGCAATGCAGCACTGATGGCCCCAGTCCTGGTGACGGCCACCCCTTGGCTGCCAGACTGGGGCTTTTGGCCACTGGGGTAATTCAGGTGATGTGTCCCCACTTCCCTCCCCCAAAGCAAATCAGCAATTTCACTTGAGCACCAAAATCGGATTCCAGCTGAGGTGTTTAGGTGGGGAAGGCAATTGCTTTAATCCATTAAGCTACTTTAGCTTCCTGTCTTTATCTGAAACTCACAGACGGAGAGTGTCACTGGGAACTTGATGGACTTAACTACTTAGTGCAATCACCATTCCCGAGTGCAAACTGGGGTTTCTTGGTTACCTTGCTTAAAAGGGAAACAGACAAAAAGAAAAGGCTCTATTACAACCTTGGATGCCCCATTTTGGAACCAAATCCTCGTCAGACAATCTGTGCCAGCCAAAAAGCATCTCAGAAAAGGATGGGGACAGGAGTGGTGTGGGGTGTTTGATCTGAAAATGGCTGCAAGCCTAAAAGCCTGTCTGTTTTGAAAAGCCAAGCAAATCTAACACAAATGCTAAAAAGCATGGAGCCGGTTAAATCAGTCAGACTGCCAGCAGACACTGGTGTGACATGTTGATTTTCCTGTCTCTCCCTGTTATTTGGTAAACCACAAAGGTTTCCCACACTTCCATGCTGAATCCAGCTGTCACAGATCCATAATTTAAGGTGTGCACCAGTATCACAGCATTTGGATGACTGCAAACAGTGCGATGCATAATGAAAGTCATTTTTCATGTCGGGCTTTTAAAGCCCCCCCCCAGGCTATTATTGTGCTTAGATTTTGACAAGGGGGAACTCTTTCGACAAGGGGGAACCCTAACACCCACCTCCAACTCTGCCAGTGGGTGGGCAGCAGACGCAAGGCTCAGATGACCCCCCTCCATCCCCTGTCCTTGTACTGCCTCAGCCCCAAATTTCCACATGAAAGTCATGGAGGCACTAGGGAGAATTTGGGAAAGGAGGCAGAGCTGGCACCGAACATGGGGGCAGCTCCCCAGGCTCTCAGGTGAAACCACTGCAGCAGCAGGACCCTGTCCCCAGGGCCGAGCCTTGGGATGCCTCATCCTCATCCCAGGCCCCTTCTCAAAGGCATCTTGAAACCTTGACCTGGTGTCCCAAAGCCCTCACGTCCCACCCCCACCACACCAGCCAGCTTGACACAAAACCTAAAATGCTTCATTACCCTTCACGAGGTTATTAAAGGCAATGAAGTGGGGGACTCTGGGAGGTGAAGGCTACTTCCAGTGTCACTAAATCAGGGAGGGGTGTAGCAGCTGAACAACATGCCCTCTTAAAAGGCTTTGAAATTCGAAGGCAGAGGCACTGGGAAGATTTATTGTTATATTGGCCTTTATAATCCACTCAGGCACTTTCTTCCATAAGGGGTCCCTTCCACACTTTACTTTGGCACCCTGACCAGGTGCCAGGGTGCCCAGTTTGCCCCCTTCATTCCCTGGATCAGGAGAGGACCGATCTTTGGTAGCTTCACCCCTGCCTGTGTTTTACAACATTCTGCCCCTGTGTCCGCCGAGTCCATCGGTGGTCAACAGTCCACAGTGGTCATTACCCAGAGATTCCCTTCATCCACGCCTCCTGACTGCTTTTTCCTTACACACTCAACCCTGGCTTTTTTTTTTTTTTTTTCTTTTCCTTACTATTTTCCCCCCTCTCTTTCTTTTTCCCCTGCAAGTTGCCAGTTTCTGGATTTTCTTGCTCTTCTCTCACCTTAGGGCCAGGGCTTTGTTCTTTCCCTGGGCAACAGTCACCAGCCCAGGACTTAGCAGGCCAGTGGAAGAGACAGACCAGCAGTGCCCTGGGCAAGAGATCACAGCCGCTTGCAGAACAATTTCCTCATTTATATAGCCCTGTGTCCAGCTCCAGGCCTGAGGACAGCATAGGTTTCCCTGTGTTTCTCTCATCACCTGCAAAGAAGGTCTCCAACTGTTTCCTAACCCGATGGCTGTTCAGTTTGTCCCACCAAAACTGAGATGCACCGTGATTTAGAGGGTTTTTATCCCACAAGCCAGCCTCTGTTCCCCAGACCCAGGACACTGCTGGCTGATGGTTAATGGTAATAGCCTCATGGATGAGAACCAGGAGTAAACTGAAGGCCCCCTTGAAAACAGGGGAAACAGATGTTCCGAAGGCTCACACTCCTCATCGTTAACTTCAGAATGTAAATGCCTGCTAATTCCTCATTTTATTGCCCAGCCTCATGCTCAATGTCAGAGAGAACAATCCTGCAGGGATGCTCCATACATCAGCTCTGAAGGTCACGGCAGTGGAGGAAGCATACCTAAACAGGAGAGGGGAAAGGGGGTGGGGGCCACTGTTGCAGCCAGTGGGCTGTGGTTGGGAACAAAAATGTCTCCTGAGCAACTGTGAGAAAATGAAATATCAGGGTCTGACAGCAGAGAGGGGAAGAGGAAGTCCTGTCCTGGACAAACAGGATTACTGGAGTTGAAGATTATCCTTAGCCGGGTTCCTGACCGCTTTTGGTGTTCAGATTTTTTTCAGCAGAAAGCCACAAGATCTTTTTGCTTGGGAAGAAGCTTGAGAAAGACAGTTCCCTGAATCCAACATGACTTTGTTGGGAGCTGGGTCTGTTCTGGACAGCGAATGATTTTTCTCTGTGTAGAGGGGAGATTTTTACCACCTGATGAAGAGAGGTTTAACAATATCTGTTCTGTCATTTTCTCACTCTCTTGCTTCTTTTTTCAGACATTTATTCATACTCTTTCCCCCTGCTTTTCCATTTCAGCTTTCCTTCCCTCTCTTCCCAAGCACTGTCACTGTTCAGCACCAGCTGACAGTGCTCAGGACCACAGATGTGGTGGTGAGCTGGGAGGGATGGGGTTTTGCAGTCTCTGACCTTGTCACTTAGACCTCTGCATGAAGCTCACGCTCCCTGAGGATCTAACTCCTGTGCAGAAAAGATCCTGCAAGAAGAGCATT
Organism: Morus bassanus; assembly: GCA_031468815.1. Classification (NCBI taxonomy): domain Eukaryota; kingdom Metazoa; phylum Chordata; class Aves; order Suliformes; family Sulidae; genus Morus; species Morus bassanus. The sequence goes on along the minus strand of CM062568.1, from coordinate 32,624,850 downwards.
CATAAGGTGATTTTACTGAGGACAACACATGAACAAGTTAATGGTGTTGCATCTAGGAGGTTTCTGCACTTACTGTAGCAGCTCAGCTGGCCTCTACTGCGGCAAGAGTGACCTGGCATTGCTCATGGAAGAAGGTGTAATGGAAAGCAAGAGCCTAGAAGACACAGAACATGCAATGGGTCCTCCAAGCCCCAGCATGGAGGAGAGGTTTACTGGACCTTGATGCACAGCAGGGAGCGCTGCTGATAATATTAAAGCTGGATTTTCAATGCAAAGGCTTAACTAGTGAGCTATATTTCCATGCAAATGGATTTCTATGAATGCATGTATGGAAAAACAGCAGCACGGATGAATGGAGTGGAGCTAAGGCAGGCAGGTGCATTCAGCATAAGCAATTTACTGTGTTAGCTGGGAGATCAGTGGAAACTCCTCTCATGTTCTCTTAATGTCTAGAGTTTCGCTTAATAAGCAGAGAAAACATGCATATTTATTCCAACCTTCAGCTGTGCATATGAAGTATAGGTCAAATATATATTTGAAGACAGCATGACCACAGCGGTATTCTGTGGGGATCTGAGTAATAAAAAGGCACCTAAAAGTTTTCCATTTAACAGGCCTCTGTATATCATCATGGACACTTGTCTGCACTTGAAATGTGACAGGTTAATAACTATGAAGCAACTGGAAATAATAATTGAGAAGATGGTGGACTAGAGCAATATTAATTATCTGTAACAAATACATCAAGCCAATATGCTGTTGTACACGTAAGATTAACTTGGGCTAGTACATTAAAAGGTCAGCATGAAACGAGTGGTGGGAAAACATCTCTGATTTGTGGACATATGCTGTAGACAGTCAGGAATGAGGTATTCTAGCCCTCATTCTGACGTTTATAAAAGCACGGGGTATGTTATTCTAATCAATCACTTCCCATTTATGAATTCCAACTCATACTCGCCAAACACAAATCGCATGCACATGTACAAAGATTATTTTTGATTAGCAACTAAGACCTGCTCCTGAAAAGGCCACGGGCACAGAGGGACTCCGCAGCTGTGCCTACAACCACGATAACATCTTGGCTGGGAACAAACCTCCATTATCCTTGAGGAATAAAAAATGCACAGTAATCAGGCAAGGGAGATGTCCAAAGTACAGTTAATTTTGGTGAGGCATATTGATCATTTTGCAGTAGTAATGAAGTGAGGCAATATTTAGAGGTCTTCAAGGGTATGCTAATCAAGGAAATTTTGCCTTGGTGCTTCAATTTGGTCCATTAGAGACAACATGGACAACACAGAGAAACCAGTCAACAGACCACTAAGCGATGATCTGTACTATGACCACATCCCCTAAGTGCAAGACTCTCATCAATATTCAAGTGTGCATAGCAAAAGACCATAAATTAAACCCGTAAGATGTCAAAGGCTAGTCACAGAGGAGTCAGGCAAACAAGGACTTCACCTCATCTAAACGCAACAGGCTTTTGGTGAGAGGAGGGGTTGCAGTATATTAAGCCTGAAGCCAGCAAGAATTCAGGCAAGATAAAACCCTAACATCAAAAATATGGGTATGCATGAATGCATTTTTGTCATACTGCTACTTTCATGTCATAAATGCTTTGCCTAGCCTTTTTGAGATCGTTGCATATAAAATAAATGTAATCACACATTGAGTATAATATTTGGATCATGGGATGCAGGCATACACAGAGTCAACATCTCCGAGTTGGGTGTAAGGATGGAAGTTGGTCTCATGAGGGACAGGGACGAGCGTGGAAGTGACTGTAGTGACAGACCAATATCCCTTCTGAATTACTAACACCAGACATCCAAGGGTCAATTATTCCTTTCCAACCTTTCTTTTTACGGAATATTTCCCTTCTCCCAAAAGACATAACATGTATGTTACAAGGGAGTTGAAGACAGTAGGTAACTTCTCGTGCAGGGAATTATAACGCCTTTCAAAATGAAGGTTTAATATTAAGTATGGGCACTCTGCTTCATGGCTAAGACCTGAGCGCTCACTGCTAAAAATGCCATGAAGCACAAGGGCAATCTGGTCACTGCCTTTTACAGTTGCATCAAACCGTATCAAGCAGAAGGTTTATTCAACTCATTAATATGAAGAGATTTTTGATCTTGTTTGTCTTTTTGGGATAAGCAGATGACATTAGACTTTGCTTCAGATTCTGCCTTCCTGATCAGCGTAACCTGCTTACTACAAATAAGTGTGACAAGTTTAATTTATGCCGCAGCAGAACAGTGATGAAAAACGCTGAATCTAAATAAGATTTTTGATATAGCTTTCTTACCAGAAGAGGAAAGAGCACAGTAATTCATACACACACATACACTCACTCATACACATACAGCCACTGAATCTTATGACATTATTAATCAAGACGTTTGGCTTTGTTATTTTTAATGCCTAAAATATCTTCTTTGTTGGATGGCTAACTTTAATGTCATATTGGTCTCAGATTTCCCCCCAAGGGAACTTGCAATCTGTATTAACAACCCAATTCAACAGAGAGGCCCATTTAATACTCTTATTAGCTCAGTACCAAGATTAATTAAGCAATAATCTCTTCCAAACAGCTCCTCATCAGTGGTTAATAACATGTTTGTTAGTTAACTTCCTAAGGCTAGATCTGTGATGGGGAATGTTCTAGTGAGCTGGTTAACTGTTTTAGCAATTGTTAAAGGTTTTATTGCCGATATAAATTGTACTTCATGATTTGTAACAGAAGCAGTGGTCGTAAAGAGTTATCCAGATTTAACCATGTAGATAGAAAGCCAGTCATTTAACCAGCGGGGGTCTAAGACTCAATTAGAAAGAGGGCTATGCTGAAGACAACTATATCTCTACAATGGTCTTTGCGATATTCTTTACAATGTATTTTCAAATGCGCCTAAGACTTCTGTTGCCTTTTGGAATGTTTTTATTTACAACAGCTTTCTATTGCCATCTAATAATGCTTCCACGATCCCTTTTCCAGCAAGGCATCATGGAGCTGCCAGCCACAAACAGCAGGAATTAATTTTTGTAAGGCTGGAAAGAAACTTTGCCAGCTCTTGATCAGTAGTGTGTGATGAATTGCAAAGCTACCCAAGTCTTGCAGAAGGGAAAGGAAAAAAACCAACAGTTCAGTTTAGTTTAGGGTTACATTGATTTCTCCTCCATCCCTTTATGGGACAGTATCAGCATTTATCAGAGTGAAGTATGTTACTATGTCTCCAGATAAAATATCTCTTTTGGACCTGCAGACCTTTTGCTTTCATGCCCTGCTTAAAAACAATGACTTCATGCAAATCCTCCTAGAGATGCCTATTTCGAAGAGTCAGGACACCTCTGTCCATGGGCTCTGCCTGAGGTGTGATCAGCCACAGGGCAGTGGCCAACGCATTGATACTCTTCAGCAGAGCCGCCCCTTGCCCCGCGCATGGCTGGGAGCAGCACGCTGAGCCCATGGACCCCTCCATGGCACCAAGGCCACTGTAGAGGCACCCAGCTCTGGACACGCTTCTGCATGATGGCAGAAACTCTGCTGCCTGTGTTAATGCAAGTCTAAGGCTGACCACTCTTTGCTCTGCCCTGTGGCCAGACCAGAGAAATTACCCCCTGGAAACTGTAGCAAAAACATATATGCGTATTTCACTAACAATCAGGGGCAAAAGCCAAGGAAACTCCCCCTCTTTACCTAATATTCCTTTTTTTTGATACACAAATCAATTCAACAGTGATTAAGTACTTTTAGAGCAACACAAAATATTTCTAAAGAAAAAAACCCAACCCACTTGATAAATCCTCCTCTGCTGTTCTCAGGTGAAGAGCTGAAAACCAATTTCTATGGTTCAGAAGCAAGCAGGGAAGGAAAACATCTTGCTAGATATTGGATTTATCACTTTGGTAGTATATCAATTTAATAATGTCATTCTCTTCACATGTCACATTGGTTTATACAGGTGAAAATTAGAGTTGAATCTCCCATACATAAACGTGATCTTTCCTTTCTATCCAGATGTGCATGGCTGAGCTGAGGCTGGAACTCATATGTGCCTGTTGCCAGAAAAAAAAAGCCTGACTCTCAAATTCTCTATCAAGGTGCCTTATTTATTAACTACCCAGTACATTTCATTATAGGCTCCAGCAATTTAATGCAAAATCAGGCTGTTTTATGCTCTTATGGTATTTGAGCAGTATTAAATTGCTTTTCCTAAAACAGTGCTGAAGTGGGACCCTAATTTGAGCGTTTCCTTATGAAAGAACTTTGTGGTTATGCAGCACTCCTGTGATGACATTTCCATGTAGATGGTGATGCTGTCATTCTTGTGGTCCAGAAAAGGCTCCTGTGCCCATCCAGACATGTAAAATGAATAGAACAGCTCTGTTTTTCACAGCTTTAGAAACGCTTTAAAAGTGGTGTTCATAAGTCTTTTTCCTTAAGCTTCAGATCCGCTAAGATTCCATGCTTCCACCTGGGTCAGAGGATGCCATGATTTACAGTAAGCTGTCATCAGGCAGCACTCCCCATTTTTTATGTATAGTTATGAATGCAGCATTAGCTAGATCAAACAACAAGATAGAATCGTGCATCACACACAGCACGCACTTTGGAGTCTACTGATGAATAGGCGAGGCCATCTTTATAATTTGTGCACCAAGAAAGAAAAAAAAAAGTGGGTTAGATTATAGCAATAAAAATGGAAATTAGAGGGATGAATACAGCAAATAGATTATGCTATCATTCCAGAGCAGACAGCGGAGAAGTCACAGTTGCCCATTTATATTTTGACAGTTCATACATCAGATGAGATTTGCAAAGAGGGGTACCACTGCTTAGGGAAAGTGGAGAACAGAATAGTTTCTGCTAAGTGTGAATTTAACAGTGCATTTATTATTTGGGCAACTTGCTTTTGGATAGGCTGGCAAGAAAGCCTTTTGCATAAAGAAAAATAAAAAAATTCAGATTGTGCAGGAAAAATACCGCAGTCAGGCATGTTATCTGTCAATTTATCTCTCTCTTACAGTGGTCCTAACCAGACACCTCAAAGGTAAATTCAAAAACAATCAGATAGGGTCTCCTAATTTCTACCGGAGTTAGACACAGGCTGCCGTAGCATTCTCAGCAGGTCTTAGTCTCCAAGAAGTGAGCAGCTTAAGCCCACCGATATGACGCCCTGCAAGATTCAGACATACCTGGGACAAGTTCCTGAGCACAGGAACATGATTGTCTGAGTCTGACCGATTGCATGACTGAACCTGGCCCGTCCCAGCCTGAATTCTCCCCACACAAATCCCCCATGTGATTTGGCAGCTGGGTCAGGGACTTTTTGCAACAGGCAGCCATTCCATTTCAGGAGCCGGGACAGCTTGCTCATGCAGAAAAAAACTGCTTGGTACCAGGCGCTCGCAATGCCCAAGAGCCTTCCCCATTGTGTATAAATTCATATAGTATCAGCTGTTATAGATGCAGTCTTGGTTTACCTCCCAGGAACAACTGTATATACTCGCAGCATGCTCAGTTCTTTTGGAAATCTTGCTAAGTTTTAGTTTCTGCAGCATCCTACAGCTTGAACTCTAAGCCTAATGAGGCACTGTAAGGAAAACAAGAATTTCTGTTTTATTCAATTCTGCCAGTCTCTTAAATGTACTGAATTATGACTGAGCTGGAAAAAAGTATCTTCCATCCTCCTTTTTTTGGACCACTGTTTCATATCTTTTAATCATAACTACTATTACTCCTTTCCTTTCTAAGGACATGGTCCTAAGAATTTTAATAACTTTGATATGAGATCTTCCGCGCCTTTCCCGAGTTCTGACCTGTTTTGCAATAAACTTCCTTGCATTAGGAGTCTACTCATAGTGCAGTTTCTACCTTTGCATACATCATCTTTTCTATGTATTCTTGTTTTTGGCTTTATGCACGTATCTTTACATCAGATTGAAGTTTTCTGTGAACTTCTGGCACTGATACTGCTAACTTATGGCACTGTAAGGTATAGAAGTTGATTAAATTTTCCCCTTCAGTGATGTGTCAATTTGCACATCTTGATGCTGACTCGCAGAAGGACTTGAAATGAGCTAAATGAACGAGCCACATGGCAGCAAATGCATCTCCATGGGTTTTTCTCCAGTTCTAACTGTGATTTGCAAATTTTCTAATCTTCCTTTTCAGTCAACCCCTTTCCAAATCACAAATGTACAGGGAGGTCACCCGCTGTGAGCTGTTTGTGATGAGACGCTATCATTTAATCCTGTTTTACCTTCTGTTTCCCAGCTAATTTTTAATTCATGTCATTTCTTTATCCTTCACTTGCTACAGCTTAATTTTTTCTAGTAACCTTGTGCGAGACATTTCAAAAGTCCTGCAAAACCTCTTACTAACACGTTTGCTGTGAGCATGCAAGACACAGACACAGGAATGATGTCTAAGAAAGAGACAACTGCAGGTTTCATGCTGACACAAAGCACGTTTTGCAACTCAGAGAGAAGGTAAATCTTGCGTGCACCTATTCAGGTCCTTAGAGGGTTTCCAGTATCCATCTTAAAGGTACATATGGGCAGCTTAGGCTCACCTGTTCTTTTGCTGACCTTCTTCAGTTTTTTCTCCCCTTTTCTCACTTTTCCAGTTTTTAGGAGGCAGCAATCATAATCTGTGCTTCTCCTCACTTTCAGGACTCCCTGTGTCTGTAGGTGGAATCCAACTTCTGCGAGCACAGGGGAGCAGACCAGGAGAGAATTCGCAGGTAATACAGAAAGTAGTAAAACCACTCCTTTCCCTACTGGAAACACACGTCTGGAGCCATGTTAGGATTGCACAGCCTGTTTACAGAGCTCTTTCACCAGTGCGTCCTGTGCTCACTTAGCACACCTAGATATTTCTGTTTCCATCATTCTGATGAGTGAGCTCCTGGCTTGTAGACACGTGAAGTCTCGCTCCCAGGCTGACAAATACAATTTATACTACTCAGTTCTGTCCCATTTCTACTACTCCCTCCTCAAGTACTTTCCACACAGTGCCCCAAGCACCCTTCCTATGCACAATAGATTCAAACAGCAAATTTAATCATGAAGTAGATGGAAAAGAGCATTTTCCATTGCCCCCAAAGCTGCAAGCTTTCTTAAAAATCCCCATCCACTACCTGTGACTTCGATCATCCCTTTTGTTTAGGAACTGAATGTTTGCAATGAACACAATCCCTTCACATGTGAACGTACACTTAAAATCTGGCAGCCCACTGCTTTGTAACTCAGCAGTTTGTTCTAGCACGTCTCCTGACACTTCAGTCTTCAAAGATAATACCTCAACTTCATTACCAAGGAAAAAGAAAGCCTGTGGTAGGTGTATCCCTTACAGTGAAAGCTGATATGAAGAAATTAAACTTCCCCAGAATGCACTTATCTTCCCTCTTTCATCTATTGATCCCTACTGATAGGGCAGAGGCTATGAAACTGGCTGTTCTTCATAAAAGACTTTTTTCTTTCAAAAAACTTCAGCTATTTGCTTTTTGAATGCTATTTTAGCACTTCTCTCCCTGCACATTTGGAATCCCTTTATTGATTTTGTTGGGACAAATTTCCAAATTCTTAAGAAGTCAGTTTTGGTTTAAGAAACCCCTTGCATCTTGATGCTTGGCCACATTGCTTTACTTCTGAGTGTAGGGCTTAGTTTAGAGCTTTTTATTATTATTTCAACAGTACATTTGCCATTCTCAAGCTGTCTCCTGACATTGCATAAAAAAAAAATAATTCCTCTACTGCACTGCCCACAAAACCTTAACTACTGTATAACCTGTGCGCCAAGACCAAGCATTTGGTAACATCTCCTTGGATTTCCTCTTAGCATTATGGTGAAGACCTGTACAGTAAAAATAACTGCACAAAGACCCTGTGAAAAGCAGACTTGGACCGTTACTACAAAACAAAGGAGGTTCCTGAACTCTCTCAGCTGGTAGCAACCATTTGAATTGCACATACATCGTGTGCCCTGCCTCACATGGGCAGAGTGGCTCCAGCCAGCCCGGTCTCTGCTGAACGACATCCCTACAGCAGAAAAGGGAGAACACAACTATGTCAAGGCAATTAAAAAAAAAGCCTTAATTTAGTAAAATTGTCTGAACTCTTAACACTGTCTTTTGAATACACTGTGCAGATGGCCCACTGTCAAAATCTGTACCTCACTCCACTAGCTGGAGCGGTAATAGCCTGGAAGTACTGTTTGAGATAATGAACGTGACAATATCCCCAAGATACAGGTCATAGCCCCATTTGTGTCACGAGGCTCTAAAAATCTGCTCTGTGAATCTGTTACGGCTGCAAGAGCTGGGCATAGCGTTTCAGCTGGGTGAAAGCCTGCTTCATCCTACCAGCGCACACGGCAGCTTGCTCTGCAGCTCCACGTTCCAAGGCTGCACCTGGGGGGTGCTTAAAACTAATTTATCATCCAGCTAGGCACAGCATGGGCTTAGCAGCAGAAAGGGCTGACATCTCTACTTTAGTACAGGGACTGCTTTAAAGTTGCTGCCACAGATTAAAAGGAGAAACCGAATAGCAATAGAGGCTTCTCCACATTTTCAGACTTGGAGCTTGAGCACACAAGGACACCTGAGGCACACATTCAGCCCTGTCCTCACGTTGCTGCCTGAAACGTTACAGGTTCCTGTGTATCACTGCTGGAGCCTTGCAAGATGAGAACTGGGCTAAAATTCTTCCATTTACTCTTTTTACACACAAAATCAAGCTAGGAGAGAAATGGGGAGAAAGGAAGAGATAGGTTAAAAGGGCTGGCAGTCCGTATGGGAAAAGTGATTACCAACACAGGGAAGGGGATGGAAGGTCCTAAAGGAAGTTCTCTGATTCAGACAAGTTCCACACCTTTTTTTGAAATCGCTATGTGGGCAAATCTCCTTTTCCTAAAGTTACTGTAAAATTACCTGGAGATAGCTTTGTAACTTACATTCCCTGTCAGAGAGAACACCTGCAAACTAAACACTATTTTATGTTAAAATGATGGAGACCAAAAATACTCATACACAGGAACTTCACACTTGCTGGGCTCTGCCTGTGCAGTAACTCCTGCCAGGTGAGAGAGGAATTGCTTGAAAAAATCTTAGTGCTTCCCACAGAAACAGGCATGTTTGCTGCCAGTACCATAATATACTTCTGCGCTCATAACCACTGCAAAACAAATCAAACCAAAGGTGCGTCAGAGGCAATTTCAGCACCTTTTTTTGTTTCCAACAAACAATGGTACAGGTCAGCACAGGCTTTGACCTTCGATGGGTCACTGGCACTTCGAGATATTCGTAGTAGCCCATCAAGCCTATTTTATTTTGCATTTTCTAGGGTAATGTGAAATATTCTTCTGCAAACTAAGTGCATATATACACCTTGACTGTTCTACAGGAAGAGTGTTTAAAGTAAGCACAGTGTAATTAAATGCCACACAGTGAATCTATTTTGTGTACTGCAGTCTTAGACAAGGCTGTTTCTAGCTATCAAACATTTTTATGTCTTTTAGAGACGGAGATTAAAATTGGCTTTAACATAATTGGAAGCAATGATCTAATACTTTCAGCTTAAAGGCAGCATTATTGTAGCTATAAAATAGGTGAGAACACATTTAAATGCTGAGCAGAACGGGTTTGTTAACTCTTGCTCAGGTTGAAGTACTAGTGTGTTTAAAAGACACACTACTTTTTATAGGCATATATAAAATCACCAATGACATTAAAAATAATAGTCACCAAGTCCCTTAAAAATGTTCTACAATTGAAAAACTTAGGAAGATGAAGTTTTCCCTGGATCACATAGTTTAATAAGAATCAAACAAATGGTAGAAATTTCTCATGTCATTTATATTTGATACAAGTACATACACACTGGTGTGTGGGCACTTACAAAAATATAAATAAAACCCCCTCACATTTTCTTTAACAATTCTTTAAATGTAGTATAAGAACATGTTACTGAACGCTTATGTACTAGGCATTATAGGAAAGCATTATCGTAAGAAAGCTTTGTATTTGAACTGAATTGCTATTCACATTTAGGCTTTGCTTGAAGCCAATACAACTGTCAGTAATCACACGAGATGTGAGACAGGCCTGCTGTTAAACAGCACAGTCAACATCCCACCTCAGTGTGCTGGTTCCAAGCGGAGAAAAAGGATAAGAAACTAATATAAACCATCAAAAAATTTAAGTGATTCATAACTTGTTTTCAACCTGAATGAGAACAATGAAAACAAGTTGCTTTGCAGCAACCCAGTATCAAGGTTAAACTACAGATTTCTTTCCCACTCTCTATGAGCAGAATTCAAAGCAACACTTCAGGTTTAAACCCAGGAAAAGTAGAGAGGTATACACAGGGACTTCGTCTGAAGTTTTAGAAGCCTCAGTTTCACATGGAGGCCTCCACAGACTACCTAAACATACCTGACTGGTATAATCCAAAGATCCCACACAAGATCTTAACTTCTCAAACTGAAAACAATTGACTCCAGGCTTGAGAAGTCCCTCATTAGGCCCCTGAAATCTGTAACACCCAGCAAAACATCATTGCTCCCTGCCTTTACTGCTAACATCTGAAATCCCCTGAAACTCATCAAGTGTTAAATACCCTTAGGTTGCTGCATGGGATTGATCTGCCCTGATACTTAACAGAATGTAAAATATATGCACTAGTCCTCCTTTGTAAGCAGCAGGCATTTCCAAAATGCTGTTAGTCTCATAAATATAGGCATCTAAAACTGTCATAAATCACTTCCTGGAAGTTTTTTTACTTCTTTTCATCAACAAGGGGAGTCTTAAGTGACTAGACTAGATTTTTGTGTCCAGAAATTGTCAGAGGAAACCTACGCTAAAGATGGAAAAGAGCTAGAGTTTTGTCCAAATCCCGATCCACACCAGAGGCTGCTTTGATGAGAAAGCGATTTGGAAATTGGAGGTGGACAGACTCCCAGGAAGCAAGCTATTTAAGAAATTCCAGACATGCACTGAGGGACCAGGGGGGCGGTGGAAAAACCCATTTACAATGAGGAAGAAGATACGCAGACAGTTTTCTTCAGTTTAATATCAGGTGGTGTTATAAGCTGCTAAAACCAGACATCTACACATTATTACACTTGATGCACCATAAAACAGGTTTATGTTACAGTGTAAGATTCAATATTACAAAACTTGCAGAGAACCTCACACAGAAGTCTTTTTTTACCCCTGTTATTCACATCTAAACCCAATAATTCTTATCTGTGTACAAACGGAGTATTTTCTTCCATCTTCTACAGCCACCTGCCAACCAACCAGTTCTAAACATCAATACCAACATTGGTAGTGGGAAATCAACTAGAAAGTGCCACCGCTGTCATTCGCTCAAGATACACACACTTCTTGCTGGATAGCCTGTTGTGGAATTTTACCATCCTCTGTCTTTTCCTGCCCAGGAACTTGGCACACAGTCTTTCGTTTGAATAACCGTAGACTCAACCGTAACAAGTCGCTGTCCATTGCTGCAGAATTTGTGTAAGTTTGTTTTGTTGCACCCTGTTGAAATTAAAAATGAAAAATAAAAAAAGAAAGAACTGAAAATGGTGGCTTCTAACACACAAGCTGAGAAATTAACCTCAAGCACTCTCAGTAATTAGAGGTTTAATCATGCATATTCACTAGAAAAGACTTTGAGAATTAATGATTTTTCTATTAGCATGCAAGATCAAAGAACCTACTGCAGTGCAAAAAATAGCTAAAATATTTTTTCTTTCAATTTCAACTTGGAAGAACAGAATCTTATAATTCTTATAAAAGTACATGGAATCTCAAGCAGGACAATTAGTCAACAATTGTCTTTGAAACTGTATTTTAACCAATTATTTTTATTATGTATTATCTAAATATAGAAAATGTATCTCCAGAATTTAAACCCCAAAATGAGAAACAGCACCTACCTCTAGTCTCACTCTTAAATTAATCTCTCATTGCAAGTAAAAAATAAACATCCTACAACCTCTTCAATTTAAAGTCTGTTCTCTGTTATTTAAAGGACTAGGTCTACTCCAGAACAACAAACACAAAAATTCTCTCCCTAGACAAATGCTTTGCACACTGGAATCTGTGTTTCCACATTTTGACCAAGCACTGCAAACGAGCCACTTGCCTTTTCATTCTTCATTAGCTGCTTACGAATTGCAGAATCCCTTCGAAAGCACAGTGCTTTACAGCAAGGACCCAGATTACTGAGAAGACCTGCTCTCTCTTCTTTTCGTAGAAGTGCAGCCATGTTCAAGGCCCCCAGTTCATGTTCAAAAAGGTTTTCTGCATCTAGACAGAATTGATATTTGCAGAGATCAACATATACATGGTGTTTTTGAACAGCAATATACAGTAATATGGAATTCCTTAAAGTTTTACTATTTGTATTTCTGCCTTCTAAACAATATCAAGGTTTGGAAAAAAAGGATATTGCAGTTTATAAAAAAAAACTGCCAACAACAAAAAAACAAAAACCACAAATAAAACCGTCATTTAAAGGGAAGGACAGGTACCCTTGTATGTAGCTTCAGCACTAGAAAGCAATATTGAGACAGCAATCACAGAGGCCTAAAAATCGAGTGACAGCTCTAGGGCAGAAGAGGGGGTATCATTTATGGTCAGACATGTGTGTTGAAAGGTGTTTACTACTAGCGTTAATCAGAAAGCGGTCTAAGTTTCAATTCTCTGCAAGACATCAGATAACTGTACCAGCATCAACACAGGGTTTGTACGGCTGTGCAGAAGCAAAATACGACTACATAGAATAATTCTTTTATCCATGGTGGATGAACCTGGAGAACAAGTCAACAGATGCTAATGAACTACCCCCTCCTACTGGCTCATCTGAAGCATTTGTTAATAGTACTCAAAGTGGCAGGACTAGTTCTTTAATACATTTATCAGAAGAAAAAGCGTGCAGCTAGAACAGTTTAATCACTTTAACAAAAGATGGATCCTGAGGCGAGTCTTGTTATGCAACAAGTCTGTTTCTACGAAATGCAAAGACAAAAAGAGTGCACATGGCTGGACCGCAGCTCATTGATTTATAACCTTTTTACAATAAATAGGAAGATGATGATATAACTGAAAAAAAAAAAAAGGTATGTAGCTAAGTCCAATCCAGCCACCTCTATATAATAAAACACTTGGTGTTTAGCAGAGAATGTAACACCTAACTGGAGACACCTGGGGAAACCTGGGGAAAATTTAGCAGCTAAAAGCAAAGACTCCTACAGCAGTTTGGCAGAATGGACACAGAAGAGAAGAAACACGCATTTTTAAACCACTCAGAGAATTTGGATGAAGCTGAGTAAGACTAGTTTTTAAACAAGGTGAAAAGAAACAAAGAAGTTTCATGAAATCAAGGGCAGGTTAAAGAGAACTGCACTGAAGTCATCAAGACCACCTCAATGGACAATCAACACCACAAATAAGTGACAAGACACAAAAAGGCCACCTCAGGGTAACACTCACAGCTTGTAGACTCTGCCTAGGTGCCAGATGCTGAGCATATCTGGCAACTAAGCATGTCCATATCCTTAAGAGGAAAAAATTGCGTATAACAGACAGAGGGTAAGTCAGCTGCAATTTCAATTCCATCACATACTACAGATTTTTGTTTCCAAAGAAAATTAATAAAAATAAAGAAATCCCCAAAACAAGCTATAATTTCCTTTTTTCCTGCATTTCAGTGTATTACCAGAAACTTCTCATCTACAATAAGAACAAAGAAGGGAACACCAAACTCAGGAATAAAACAGGGAAACAAATTATACCACCATGAAGAAGTCCAAACTGAAATCACCACATTTCCACTGTAATGCACACTGAATATCTAGCCCAAATTCATTCCTTTTTCAGGCCACCATATTTGAGCCTCAGTTTAGAATGTGTGCGCTGTGGCCATGTAATCACTATACAAGGAACCTTCACCTAGCAGATCACAGAGGAAATGCACACACTTGAAAGCCTACTGGCAGTTCCACATGTAGCAACTTTGATGTGCGAGAGACTGCACACGCCAAAGGGAAACCGACAGGGGCACTTCAATCCCCCTTCCTCTCCAGAGCAAAGTTCTGCTGAATCTGAGTACACTTAAGGCAGCCCAGAGGCGGTGCTGGAGAGCCTCCTGTTATCACTATGGACTTTCTGTTTGCTTCTAGAGAAGCATGCGAGGACTGCTCAGGTTATTTCAGGTATCATTTTAAACAGCCAGGTGGAGCAATTCTGCACTGCAGTTCCTGTTGCAAGGAATCCCTGGTAAGAAGAGTTGAAGTATACAGCAAAATTAAAGCTTACAGGGAGAGAGACATAGTTTATACCTTTACTACATCAGACTGCTTGCAAACCCAGGAAGACTCAATATTGATCAATTACATCGGTTATGTGAATTCTTAAGCATAAGAGCTGATTTTTTTTTTTTTTTAAGCTAGAAGAAAGCTAATTCTGCATAGAAAGAGCTGCAAATATTGCAGTGGGAGATTTACAGTACTTACTAATACCAAGTACACACCTCAAATTATACTATCTATGAGACATTAAAAAATGTTTGCATTTAATTTGACTTAAAAAAAAAAGTAGAAGCAGTAGCAACAGCCCACAATTAATAGTTATACAATTTAAATGGCTCAAGCAAGCAGTGACATTCACGGAGATTAACAAGACAACTGCATAAAGAATAATGTTACAAAGAATTAAAAAGTATTGTTTCAGATTAAGAACTAGAATTTACAGAGTTAAAAGAAAAAAAAAAATCAATCTGAAAAATCTGCTATTCCCCAAAAACAGGGCCCTCACAGATAATAGTATCTGTAAGCCATAATTTTCTCATGTTTAGATCCTGGCATAATTTCCACAGAGATCTTACAGAAAGCAAATGTTTCCTAGTCCTAAAAAAACAATTCTACCATGCAAGTTGTTGCAAGCAGCTCAACTGGTTCCTGGGATGCCAAAGAGAAAAATCAGTATTCTCTCTAATGCAAAACAGCTGCTTACACTACAGAATTGTAGTAAACAGCACTGGTGTAGTTCGTGCCCACCCCACCTATCATGCATGTCTTCATGCCACACACTTTGTCCAAATGCCAGACCTGGGTATTATTTAATTACCCACTTCTAGCAGAGACCTAATATACAAATTTCACTTAGCTCCTTCACCAAAACTCCTATCTACGCAGTCTGGAGAAGATCCTCAGAAGAAAAATAAGAGGACATGCAGAGGACCTTCAGAGAAAACAAGAAATCTTATTTCTTTCTCACAATATTACTGCTAATTCACTGCAGAAGATATTTAGCTCTCCAAAAAACAGCTGACACACTTTAGGCTAGGAAAGCATGAATGGTCTCACAAAAAGAATATTCCACTTGGATGAAAAATTTTGTTTAGGCTATTATTCAAGACTTCCTCACCACTGCTGGAATTAAAACACTAATTTGATTGACAGGCAGCTGGATTACATTCCTGTAATTTTCACATAATACTCATTATACACTTTCTATGGTCTTGAAACCTAAAATAATGAACTAATGCACATTTCATAAGGACTTTCACCAAGTACAGAAGATACTTTAATCCCTGCAGAAACAATTACCTTTAGGTTTTTCTAACACTCTCTGGCAAGTCTCTTTAATTTTGGTGAAGAGTTCTGGTCCTGCCAATCGCTTGGAAATGCCAACTCTCAACATAACAGCACCTGGTGTGAATTTTAAGAGCGCAGCCCCAGGCTCCCGAGGTTCTTTTGGCTGCTTTGGCATAAGACTGGACCAATCTACATCTATAACATCCACAGGATCTGCAAAAACATTGACAGAGAATGAGTTACCACATCATCATCCCTTACCACAGTTGTTTAATTTCGCATGCTGTGTACATCCCCATCACCTAAAAGCAATATATATTAGATGAACATTGTTCTGCAGTTCTCAAAGCCAGATCCTTGGACACTTCAGGTGAGAACGTCAAAACTCACTTAGATTGGTGGAAGAAAGGAGCATACAAATATAAAGCTTCTTGGATTAAAAAACCACCCCTAATATTCTGCTTCATTTTTATTGTAACCCCTTTGTGGAAGGCTGGTCAGATCCCGCTTAGCCAGCAGATACAGACACATCACTTGGGCATTCACAAAAGTCACAGTACAACAAACATGCTATGAGAGATCCAAATTAAATGCTTAAAAAGCTAGTATTTCAAATCTGGATGCGGGATGTTTTTTTCAAAGGAGAGTTATACTATTTATTGAATAACCATATGACTTTGTCTAGTACATTTATCATAGAAAATATGAACACTGATCATATAGCCCACACAACCCAACCAAACTTATGACAAGCAGAAGATTTTGTGCTTTCCAATGCATTTGGGAAGCATTCAAGCACAGATAGAATCTGTTCATAAAAATATCAGTTCCAAATAATGATCAAAACCAAACAGGATAAATGAAAACTTGTTTATAAAGACAAAAAACTTACCCTTCTAGCTATATAAAACAAGAGAAATACTACTTCACAATACAGCTCCCGGTACTCTTTACTTACCTCTATACTTCTCGGGCTTATCTGACTATTACAGAACAAATGAGAAATACTGACGAGCATACAAACTGCATTCCTAATTCAGAAAAACTGCTGACATCACAATAGCACTATATGCAAACTGATCTAATCTTTATATTCAAATAATCATAAAGGGGTTTTGCTATACTTTTACCAGGCATCTTCTCATCCTCCTGTTGATCCTCCCGCTTTTCAGCATCACCTGCCAAAATTTCATCCAGTTCATCATCACTGATTGGCTCGTATTCACCAGCACCAGACCCCAGTGACTGTACATCATCAATCTTTGCTTCATCTTCTCCTCCTGCAGAGACAGATACATACCGTAGCTTTAAAGCAATCATTCTTGTTTTCTAAACATGCTTTAAGCAGCCTGAAAACAAAGAGGTTCAGCAAAGTAAACTGCTAGTTTTTGGGGACAAGTATATTCAACATGAAAACAGGTATTAACTCATGGAAACAGAGAAGTTATTTCTCCTATACACAGTGTGGCAGTTTGAATTTTACATGTCTCGGTCAATATTTTGATGCAGTATTAGTCAAATTGCACATAGAAGGCCATATTCAGACGAAATGTGTTGATTATCTGAATCTGATAAGTAGTTAATAATACAAATCTAAGTTAGCATCACAAAGTCTTTCAGATGCTTTTGCACATGAATTCAAAGTCAGGATTTGGTCCAAAGGCTCTACAAGATAAAAAAATAACAAAACCCCAAAATAAAAGAATAATAGAATGTCCTGAGCTGGAAGGGACCTGCAAGGATCATCGGGTCCAACTCCTGTCCCTGCACAGGACAGCCCCAGAATTCACACCCTGTCTCTGAGGGCGTTGTCCAAGAGCTTCTTCAATATTGTCAGGCTTGGCGCCGTGACTGCCTCCCTGGGGAGCCTGTTCCAGTGCTCCACCACACTCTGGGTGAAAAACTTTCTCCTAATATCCAACCTAAACCTCCCCTGGCACATCTTCCTGCCATTCCCTTGGGTCCTATCGTTGGTCACCAGAGAGAAGAGATCAGCCCTGCCCCTCCTCCTCCCCTTGTGAGGAAGCTGCAGACCCCAATGAGGTCTCCCCTCAGCCTCCTCTTCCCAGGCTGAACAAACCAAGTGACTTCAGCTGCTCCTCATACGGCTTCCCCTCTAAACCCTTCACCAACTTCTTGGCCCTCCTCTGGACACTCTCTAGTAGCTTTATATCCTTGATGTATTGTGGTGCCCAAAACTGCACACAGTACTCGAGGTGAGGCCGCACCAGTGAAGAGCAGAGTGGGACAATCACCTCCCTCAACCAGCTGCAATGCAGTGCTTGATGCACCCCAGGGCACGGTTGGCCCTCTTGGCTGCCAGGCCACAACGTTGGCTCATGTTCAACTTGCCGTCAACCAGAACCCCCAGATTCCTCTCTGCGGAGCTGCTCTCCAGGGGATGATAGAAGGTGCAAGATATCCTGAATGAAGCAATTATTCAGAGTTTTAGACTCTCTGGAGGTCACAAGAAAAGCTTTTAGAAAGCCATGCCAAAACATCTTCAGTTGTTGTTACACTCTTATCCATCCACATACTATACGCATATACAAATGCCTGTGCTGTATGTGTAAATATGTTCCTTACGACCCGTAAACACAAGATATTCAAATGCTGCATTCTGCAGTTCATTAAAGGAGCATCTGAAGGTATTCCCTCACCTCCAGGACTGAAAGATCAATATCAAACTATCCAAGCATCCAGAAACCCTACTGCTCTAAACCCAGGCTTTCTTAGGGTTCTCCGCCATGGCACTCACAGTGAGTCATGCCATACAAACTAGACAGGATTTACAGGGGTCCTCCCCTTGGGGATGACTACTCTAATATCCTCCAGCTCCCTTAACCAGAAGGGAAACTGCCTCCATTTTAAGTTGTCCCCAATTTTTTTTTTTTGCTTGCCTTTGCAAAAAGTTACGGGGCAGGGGGAAGACCTCAACTAACCCAGACAATCTAATTAACTAGTCTAATCTAATCAAACTGACTAACAATCAGCACAGAAAAAGCAAGTAAAAGACATGCTAGTGGAGCAGAAATTAACTACTCAGACCACCTGGCAGTAGTTTGGAAGAAGTATAGCATTCCTGGGCATTATTTAAGCTCACTCCTAGAGCAAGCACATTAAGGTTCAAGACATTACAATCATTTAGTAATTATATCCTCACACATTTTGTTAGACAATATACTACAGTAATTTGTCCAAGCAAATACCAAATACCTCCTTAACATCATCAGATTTGGAAACTGTATTTAGTTTTCTAAAAAGTTTTTCCTTTTTAAAAGGAAAATAATGTGATCTGTACTAGATTTCATTTTGTGTCTTACGATTTTTAAATATTCACTGCCTGTATGATCCATCTTCTGCCTCCACACTGATCTACCAGATACACCAGCTTACTATAACTACATGCTTGGACAGCACAGATGAACCACTAAAAAATTTACTGTATGAAGCAATTAAAAATAATAATTCTCAATACCTGATTGAAAAACTTTACTTTCTCAATTTTGAATTTCAAATCAAAGTTTGATAATTTCTAGATTATAATCCAATCACTACCTTTACTGGGTTTTTTTTGCAGAAATGTACTTTTATATTAATTTTGCATTAAAAACACAACTGACACTAGTCAGCTAAAAGGAGCAAAGTAAACAGGAGTAATAAGTAATGAAAGAAAACAAAGTACACTAAACCTCAGAAAATCATAAACACGCTATATATAGTATGCTTTAATAAAATGGAATGCCATCTCATATTTTACAAAAGACATTTATTTTTCTAAAAAAATACTAAATATACCATAACTTCCTATGGGTGATAATTTTCAGAGAATTTAGAAAACAACCTTTGAAAAATACACAAAATAATACACATTAAAACACTTCAAAGAAGTCTGCTGAAAGGCTAGACCTAAGAACTCATTTAACATCCACAGCCTGTTCAGCTACAGGTGCCCTCTTGGAAACAAATAATGTACCTAGGAATAGCCTTTCACCAACTCTTTCTGAAGTTACCACATTGTACTCTCAGATTTATTGCACCATTCCTTCCTCTAGCTTAAAAATCGCTGAATTCTGTCCATTACAGCAAGACAGAGCAGGCTTTCCCGCGCTCACTCCAAATACTATCTTTGACAAGTGCTTCCACTCCACAGATAATCTCCTTAAATGGAATTTTCTCAATTGTACCAGTCAACCCTAATGACCGCTTTGCAATTAATCAGGTTAGAAGATATAATAAGTAATAAATATTCCTCATCATCCTCTCCAGACAACATTTGGTTTAACGGCCCAAATTAACAATGAACACTACAGATAATTCTTATTAAGAATGCAAATATCATGAGACAATATCCTGTTATCTTGTGGAAAACTAGGAAAGCTTAATTCATTTCCCTTTCTGCTTCTGAAGACTATGGCCTTACCATCCCCAACATCCAAAAATTCCAAATCCTACAATGCCTTTTTTCCTCTCAACAGATTTTAGAGAAGAAAACTCCTGCAATCGCCAAAAAAACTCCAACTTACTGAACATAACCATAACGCACACCAGTTACTCTGGTTTTAGACTCCTGCTTCTTTTACATTGTTGATATAGGTTATAAGTACTTCCCAAACTCCCTGTCCATGCAAAGCTCAAGCTGTCTAATCCATGTGACAAACTCTTGAGAGTCACACTTTGTCAGTGTTTGCCCCTTACTTACTTTCTTTATTAATCCTAAACAAGTTTTACCCAGTACCCTTAGGGCCAGCAAATTGAAGGTGCCCTTAGTAAGATTACCTCAGGAAAGCCATTTTTGGACTGTGCCAAGCCATACGTATGTTTCACTTACTAATCAGATGATCATTTCAATGATAATTGGGCTCTGCAGAAAAAAAAACCCAAAGAACACTTCCAAGTCAACATTCATTTTTTTCCACTCATTACCTGTCACTTCCAAACTAAGAAATAGAACTTATAATGATATAACAAGGCACTTAAATATTGGTGTTATTCCTTAGCAAACTACCTATTCAGAAATGTAACACCTTGGCAAAATTATACCTCAGATCATTTATGTTTCTTTGCTTCAAGACTTCTTTAGAAATTAACAAATAACACTAACATTAACACAATTAACACTAAGAAGATGCTCACCAGAATTCTCTCTTATTGTGTCTGCTTCCACAACAGAGAAGCTGGAACCAATATGCCTTTCAGTAGAACACTATTATAATATAGTTCGGTTCAGCACTATATTAAAAGTGAAAGAATAAAATATTTGACAGTCTGGGTTCTTTCCCAGAATATCTCACCTTCTAAACTCTCTACCTTTTCGGCCTCATTTCCATCTTCAAAAGCTTGTAAAGGTCCTAAATCTTTGTCTGTTCTTTCCTTCTCTGAGGCCACTGAATCCCGACAAACACCATCGAATTCCTTTTCATGATCTCTGTCCAGTTTCGTTTCACTGTGTTTTGTTGATTCTTTCTGAGAGATGTCAAGAGTTCTGTCTCTGTCTCTTTCAGCAGGATCGGGTAGTTGCCTGTCTCTCTCTCTGTCCAGCTCCCGTCTTTTCTCCCTCTCCCTCTCTCGTTCCCTGAGTCTCTCTCGTTCCCTGCTCCTCGGCCAGTCTTTGTCAACATCTCGGTCCCAGTCTCTCTGTCTTCCCTCTCTCCTGTCTCTCTCTCGTTCTCGATCATGTTCATGTCGATCTCGCTCTTGAAGTCTTTCCCTGCTATCAAAGGACCCAGATCTGGAATGGACCTGACGATCTGATTCAGGAGAACTTCTTCTTGAACTGTGGCTTCTTGAATCTTGACGATCTGAATAAAATATTTTAAATAACTATAATAATAACTATAGCACATAAAAGTAATACCATTTTACTAAACCAAAGCATTTTAAAGATTCAGGTATGAAAATCTACTTCTCAAAAGCATCATCTTCAAATTAATAATGCCTTCAGATTGCCACCAGATTTAACCTTACTTAAAAACATAAGGTATTTCTCCCACTTCAGAAAAAGATTTTTAGTGGCTACTTTCTCCTGTGACAGAAGCCAAACTGAAGATACATAATTTTAACTCAGAAATTTAGGCGGGGGGGGGGGGGGGGGGGGGGTTGGGGGTGGGGGGGTGGGGACAATCATCTCAAAATTTTCAAAACATGTCTTCTAAAAGCTAGGAATGTCTTGGCTAGCAAATGATAAATTCAGAAAAATAATTTCAGGCATGTAACCATGAAGAGAACAGAGAGCCGAAGTGCTTTAGGATGAAGATATTTTCCTACTGATGCTGTTTAAATGTTTAAATTTTAAAACATTTTACCCTTTTTTTTTTAACAGGAACTACACAAATAAAACAAGTCAATTGTGATTATTTTGATTTGCAACAAAGATGATTTCCATATGCATTAAAAGTATGCCCAACAGGAACCATGATAGATTTACCTCAGTGAAAATAGCTCCTGAGATGATGGATCTCTCTCCCAGACAGAAGAGACATTTTCATTTTGCATAGATTTCAGAATTTCCATATCAAAATGAATGTTAATAATGAATTTAAGAACATTATTTAGATGATAAAATTACCTCAGTGTTCCGTTAGCACAAGCAATTTCTCTTTCTATGAGTTTTTTTGTCGTACAAATTACTTTATTCCCCAGGCAGCATGAACTGAGTCTGACTGAATGTTTTGGTGTAAACAAAGTGGTAATCCTGCCCACTGAGGATCAGCTTTTCAAATATGGTAACATTTGCAGGAATCTTAATTCACTCTAGTTTTGTAGAAAATGACAGAGAGCACCTCCCTCTCCCTTCACGCTAATTACAAATGAAAAGAGTATACAGCCATGCAAGAATGATTTGGGATTTGTACCTTTGCACTTTTATACAGAATGATAGGTCAATCTCACTAGAATGTATCTTATTACCTGAAGATGTGCTGCGACTAGGTTCCCCTCGTTTCAACTGATCAATTCTGGACTTCCGTTCCCCAGTGATTTCTAAGCTTTTCTTCTCTCTGTCCCTGTCCCTATCCCTGTCTCTAGAGCTACTGTGCAGGATCCTCTTCCGTCCAGTCTGGTCATCTCCACTGCGATGAGCTGACTCATTGGAAGGGGATCTAAGTCTGCTTGAAGCATGGCTCCGATTGCTACCAAGGCTGCTGCTGCGCTTCTGATCCACAGGTTTACGGTGTGGTCCATCATCTATAGTAACATGAGGGGCTTCCACCTTTTCACCCCTTGTCCTGTGACTTTTTCTATGGGAGTCCTCAGTGCTTCTTTCTGGAACAACAATGTCACCGCGTTCAGGAACATCTTCATCTGACCAGTCACTAAATGTTGTCTCTTCTCTTTTTTGGGGGACTTCTGCCACAGTTTTCTCAGGTGGTGCTTCAACCAATTCTTCTTTTGTTACAGGGGGAGTTCTTGGGCCTTTCTTCTTTTTATGATGTGGAACAATTTCTTCATCAGAAACTTCAGAATCGCCCTTGGACCTCTTTCGCTTTTTCTCTATGTTTTTCTTTTTTTGACCTTTCTTGGGTGAAAAGACCTGGCTTTCCTCAGTCGTTGATTCATTAGCGTACCTTTCCACCCCACTGTCATCATCTTTCTTCTTCTTTGTGGCCTTTTTCTGTACTTTAGACTTCTTCTTGCTGTCATCATGCATTCTATCTGAAGCATCTCTTTCTTCAGAGGGACGGTGTCCAAGACTTTCCTGAACCCTGGACCGAGAACCTTCTGAAGCATCCGGTTGCTCTCTTTGCTTATCTGCTGAAGAAACCCTCTCTTTAAACTCTGGTTCTTCATAACGCCGGGAGCTTTCCTTTCTGTCTGATTTTCGCTCTTCGTCCTTCCAGCGACTCTGCCGCTCTTCTGTAACGTGAGAGGGGCTCAGTGACCGGGATTCCTGTGGTCGCACAACCTGGCTCAGAAGTCTGTGCTTTTCATCTACAAAATGGTAAAAAGTATGTACTTGTATTGTTTATGTTAATAACATTTGTTATCTTGTGCATTGCAAAAAGTGTCAATCAAAACAAACAATCCATTATTTCAGTTACATTTCTTAAGTTTGTCTACTGCTGCAGCAGCAACAGACTTTCCATTTTGGTAGACATGCATCTTAAACAACAGATGTGGAAGCCACTATCATGTGGCAGACATAACATATAGTGACAAAATAAAGACAAAAAGACAAACATATAGATTCAGAAAAATGGTGTTCATAAAAGTAAGGGGAGGAAGACACTTATAAAAGATTACCCCATGTTTTTTCTATTTAAGATTGCAAGTTATTTTCCATAGGCAGAGGGCAAGCTGGATCCTGCCGCAGAAACAGCCAACTCCTACTTACTTTTGTCATCTCCACTGTTGTAAGCATCACTATCAGGAGAGTGCTCACGGCGACGTTTGGGTGACTGACGAGGACTTGGACTGCTATCATTTCTGTGACGCTTCCTGCAGAACAAACGTGTACAGTCAAATTTCTTCAGGATTCTTTAAAGAAACATTCAATAATTGAGTTTATCATCAATAAAATCCCTGAAGTCTAAGCACTTTACAGAGAATACAACACACCTAAGGATGCCAGGAAGTTTTGTAGTTTAAGTTGCTATTCCAAAACTTCAAGTACGATCAGTTTTCTGATCGTACCGCCAAGACACCTTGAACTAAAACTCTAACACTTCAGACAACTATCTTTTTAGCAAAAAGTTATGAAAGACTATTAATGTCATGGTTTTAGCTGGGATAGAGTTAAATTTTCTTCACTGTAGCTGGTATATTGCTGCGTTTTGGACTTAGTATGAAAATAATGTTGATAGCACACTGATGTTTTAGTTGTTGCTGGGTAGTGCTTACACTAGTCAAGGACTTTTCCAGCTTCCCTTGCTTTGCGAGGTGCACAAGAAGCCGGGAAGGGAGGGGGCACATCCAAGAGAGCTGAACCGAATTGTCCAAAGGGATATTCCATATCATGTGACGTCATGCCCAGTATATGAACTGTGGGGAGTTGGCCAGGGGAGGCAGGGATCGCGGCTCAGGGACTGGCGGTGTTGGTCAGCGGGTGGTGAGCGGTTGCAGCACTTGTGGGTTTTTTTTTCTTTTCCCTTTTTTACCTGGGTTTCATTCCTCTCTCTCGTTATTTTCTTTTTTATTATATTATCATTATTATTATCATAATCATTATTGTTATCATTACCATTATTACTATCACTATTTTATTTTAATTATTAAACTGTTCTTATCTCAACCCATGAGTTTTCTTGCTTTTGCTCTTCCGATTCTCCCCCTTCCCACTGGGGTGGGGGGAGTGAGCGAGCGGCTGTGTGGTGCCTAGCTGCTGACTGGGGCTAAACCATGACAATTAAGATCAATTTTTTCCTGTGACAATGATCCTTGCAGTGTGTTTACCCCAGCTGGCAGCTAAGCCCACACCTAGACGCTTGTTCACTACTTCCCCAGTGAGATAGGGGAGAACCCGTACTAGGTGATTTATAGGAATCCACAATTCTCTTGCACAAAACCTACTAATTACTTCCAATCAAAGCAGCCATTCAGGGCAACACTGTTTTGCTTATTATTGATGGAACAATGAGAATTTTATTGTACTAAATGAAAAAAGAAAAAGAATCAGTGCTACACACTTAAAGGAAGCATCACACACTTACTTGGGATATGGTTCATGCCTTCACTGGCAGCCTTCTGGTATTGAAAATTTAGTAGTGCAAAGGGTAATGGATGTTCCATAGAAATTTAATGAACAAAGTCAAGAACCCTGACCTAGTTAGCTGCTATCTGACTTTCCAGGCTTCAAAATGTACCACAGTCTGCTATTATGCTTCCAAGAATGCCTTCAGTATTAAAGACAAGGCCACGCAAGTATACATGGAAGGGAAAATTACATGATCTGACTCCATTGTTAGTTCCTGAGTAATTCCATGATTCTGCACTAACGAAGCATCAGGTTAACTTCACTAGCATAGTACTGATTTTGGGGCCACAGTATGTGTCACACAGATGCAGGGGAGACTTGGCTCAAGACCAGACCTCTGCATAAACAGGGTATCTTCCTCCTTGGTATACTCCCCTGCTTACTAAGTTACTGACATCAACAGTAAAAGGCTGCATTTTCTCTATTTTTTTAACTAAAGTAACATTCAGATCAACTCACTTAGATTTTCTTTCCTCGTGGACATCTCTTGAACTTCTTTCTTCTCGGGTATCTTCTCTCTTATCCCTACGGTCTTCCCTTCCTTTTTCTTTGTCATCCCAGTCTCTCTGGCGGTCTCTTTCTTTATCCCTGTCCCGACCTCTCTCCCTTTCTCGTTCCCGCTCTCGCTCCCTTTCGCGCTCTCGCTCCCTTTCTCGTTCCTCCCGCTCCCGCTCTCGCTCCTTCTCCCTCTCCCTCTCCCGTTCCCTTTCCCTGTCATGGTCCCTGTCTCGGTCACGGTCACGGTCTCTGTCTTTGTCCCGCTCTCTCTCCCTCTCCCGTTCCCGAGCACGATCTCGTTCCAACTCTCTTTCCTTCTCCCTTTCTCTTTCCCGGTCTCTCTCTCTTTCCCTCTCTCGGTCCCTCTCCCTTTCTCGCTCTCTCTCCCGGGCCCTTTCATCTCTCCTATCATCAGACCGATCCACCCTTCGCTCTTCTCTTCTTTCATCCCGCTCAAGGTCATCGCTTCGTCCTTGATGCCGTACCGGTGAGCTTGCTCTCTGATCTGTGAAGAGAGGCATGTTTGACTACCAAGTGCTAAAGGGACAGACATCACTTCCACTACACTGATAAAAACCCAAGAGCTTTTGTTTTGATGATCTAGATATTGGTTTGCATTAAATGAAAAGCAACTCCCTGCAGAAACTTGGAAATTCTCTTTAGGGAGGGAAAAAGACAAAAAGCAGTACTAATTTTGAAAGAATTTTTCAATATTTAAGGAGTGGGCTTTCCTTATTTTAGCCAAAAGTTACTACAGTCCCTTCATTTTTCAATATTTAAGGAGTGGGCTTTCCTTATTTTAGCCAAAAGTTACTACAAACCCTTCATTTTCTACCAGATTTTTCTGAATGGCTTCAAAAGATAATTATACGCCTCACAGCCTAGCTATTACTATTGCATTACTCAATGATTCAAAATCTGGTATAAGGTGTTGAAAAACTCTGATTGACATACATATGAAAATGAAGTGTTAAGACTTCTGTACAATTCTAAAACGGTTAAAAGTCATGGGCTTTACAAGAAAGAACTCACAGTATTTATAATACATAGTAAAAGTTACTGCAAAGTAAAAAATACTAGCCTGAAGTCACAGAAGAAGAGAACCCTGCACAGAAACACAAAACCAAATCCATGAGAAAGGGAGAGGCAAGGGTGCAATACAGGAAGCAGAACTGCTGGAAGTTTCCATATGTATTCACTGCAGAGCCGTAGAGTTTTAGAAGCTGAGTTTTTCAATGTTCAGACAGTGGATTAGAGTCATGTAGAAAACTAAATTTATATAGAAAATGACTGATCCAGAAGGACAGTGAAACCTGATTTATCTAATGGTCTTTACTCTTCACAGACTTAGCTGCATTTTGTTAGTTATATTTTGGATGTTTTTTAAGTATTTCTATAAATTTTGACCACTTTATAACAATGTATATGTTGATGTTAGTAGTAGTTGAATCACAACAAATCAATAAAACTGTTTTTCCACAATATATATTAAAAGCACTATACAAAAGAGCAAAAAAATGGCACAGAGGTTGGTATTTTTTGGTTCATTAGTCTGGGGCTGAGAGTGCACTTTGCTGTAAATTGAGACAATGTCCACCAGGGGTGAGCAGTCAGAGTTTGAACAGGACTAAATCAATAAAACATGCATTTCCATCAGTTTAATCAATTTTCATCTCTGAGTGAATTAGCAATGGCTTAATACTCCCCTGTTACCGGGTAAAATTAAAAGCAAACTTGAGTGACATTTCTGCCATGGATGTAACACTTTTTTTAAAAAGCTAAATCATCAGGCCATGCAACTGGTTCTATGAACAGGTTTCACATTCTTTTAACAGTGCCTATAACATTATAATATGATTTATCGTGCATACTAAGTATTAGATTTTATACAGAAGTTCTGTAACTCCAGTTCGTTATGTCAGTTTTGGTGACAAAACATCTACATGAAACTCTTACAGGGATCAAGATACTGGAAGCGTATTAGACAATTAAATGTGGATAGACAGCACTTCTTAAGTGATTTCATTATTTGGAGTGCCATTCCAGTGGTTGTTTGGAACACCTACATATTTGCCTTAGTTCAACAAAGACAGCCTGGATTTGCGAGCTTACATTTTAAAATCATACTAAAAAGATTCCTTAGATATCGTAGAACTAAGTACCAACCAAAATCTATCTCCATTTTTCTCTGAACAAGAAATGTTAAAACTCTGAAGAGGATTTACTATTACAAAAAGCTATCTAAATTTTTAAGGAGAAAACAACAAATCTTATCTCCATTCAAGCTCTTTATATTTTTTTCCCCCCAAAGGGAAACACAACCCATTCAAAGCAACTCCCCTTCTAGAAATTTATTTTCTTGTGATGATATATTTTTAATTCTAAGGGGTTTTTTTTTTCCTTTTTTTAATGATATCCTTAATTAATTAAGAACTCTGTATGATATGAAGAGCAAAAATTATAATATCTCTAAGATTTTTTTGGGGGTGGGGAGGGGGAAGAAATGAAAGCCAGTCTGCAAAAGCCAACCCCCAGGATACATTTGGACTGCAGGATTTTTCAGCTGACAAGAAAAAGGAAGCCTGGAGATAAGGTTTGTTGAAATCCTGCCTTGAAGATGAGACAGAATCTAAAGCAGAACCTGTCACAAGAACAAGTGATAACAGATATATTTCAATGGACCAAAAATCACCTCACAAAGAAACATACAAAACATGTCTTGGAAAAACTGAAGTTAAACAACAGCTAGAACGTATCTGTCACTTCCAAATCAAAACTCAAGACAGAACACCCCCCCCCCCACAATTTTATATTTATTCTTCACAGCTCCTCATTTTATTTCCCTGCTGTTCTCATTTGCCTGGCTCCTCCTGTTCTCTTAATCATTGAGCAACACAAATATTTTCCAGAGTGAAAGCTGGTACCAAGTTCCTTAGAGACAACACAGTACTCTTCAGGTGCAGAAGTGTGACATCTTGCATACTATGTCTAAAAGAACAGTCTTGCATACCCTTTCTAAGATCACTGGTATCTGTACCAACACTTACTAGCCAATTATTATTGACCACAACAAAGCATTCATCAATATTGAATTCCCCAGAAAATAAATTTTTGAATTAAACATAAATTTAAACTGTCACTTGCTTAAGTTGTCAGTACATCAGTCAGTCTATAGTTAAGCCTTCCCCCAAAACACACTCACGTAATTTACAGTGCAAAAGTACTATGTTTCTATACAGACAGAACCACTAATGAAATGCAGTGGAGGAGGAGGCAAAGAGGAGGAAAAAATGTTTTACATTGAAGTTGTACAATGAAGTCTTTTGAAGAAGATTAGTTTGGTTAAAAACTGCTTGGATGAATAAACACAGAAGGTGTCAAAATCTAGCTGTAGGAAGGGAGAAAGGGCATAGCATTCATGCATACACTGCCAAAGAGAGATCTTACTACACAAGTTAACTGACATCAAGGATATGACTAGTGTCAGTGTGCCATGTCAAATGAATTATTTATGAATTAGTCTTACAGGGGGCAGAACAAGGGAAAAAAAGGAGGGAAAGAGAAACATACATATACACACATTTGACTACATATTTGTGTGTAAAAAATATACATTAAAATACCTCTTTCTCTGTTGTCACGCCTGTCCCGTTCACCATGTCTTCTTTCAAAGGAGGAATCCCTTGCTTGCTCTCGACTGTCATAGCGATCCCGATCAGGGTAGCTACTCCTTGATTCCCAGCTGTCATGGTAGTTTCCACTGCTGCTGTGACCATCAACCTGGGATCCTCTAGTCCCCCGACTTCCTAATAGAGATGTATCAATATAAAAGATGAGTTTCCACACGTAAGGAAATCCAGTGAGATTTTATACCAACTAAAGTAATAACTTTTAATAAACTTGAATTAACTGTTCATGGAAATAGAAATTGTAGCGTTCAAACTCTGCTTAACCAACAACGCTCAAATTTCAGATTTTAATTGTAAAGTTATTATTTTCAAACTGCAAACTCAAGGCTTTCTAAATCACCATCCCCTGGTCTTAGCATGAGATCTTCTGACTAGAAACATAACAGTCCAAAAGCCAGTTCACATTTTTATTGAGTAGGATGTAACCTTATAGAGAGCGCAGCAGGAATAAGCAGAGAAAGTAGAGATCATTTTTCCTGTAAAAATTGTATAGCATCTTCCCAATGAAAAATGTCACAATAAACCTGAGAAAGCCAAAATATATTTGCTATAGATGATTAAAAGGTGATAAGTGCATCAGGCTTTCAAAAACACTGCTAAGGGTTAAAATTCCACTTTTTTTTGGTCAATCAAGAAGAGCAGAGCGGGGAGGTGAAAGATAAGTTTTCAGGTACTTAAGACATACAGTTGCTTTTGAGAGAAAACAGAAAAAAAAATGCTGCCCAGTACTTTGAGACACATGGACCCCTATGAATCTTACGCTACACATCAGCCTCTTACTTGTGTTTGTAGCCCACAGGAAAACCTAGGGTTGCAGAAACAATAAATAGAGTGGTATAAGGGTTAGGGTTGGTTTTAAAATGGGATGGCAGAACATCAATGTTTATGCCACTTTAATGAATGGAGAACACAGAAGTGCTATAAATTTAAGCAACTATTCTAATTTAACAACAGAATTGAACATAGCTTTAAAACCATGAACTATTTGGCAGCACTTCCATATCAAATATCAGACAAGATAGTATGAATGTCAATATTCAATCTCCAGTGACAGGGACACTTAGTAATGTTTTTTAAATCATGCAATACCTTTGTCAGATAATTCTGGACCTCTGCCTCGACTTCTGCCAGTTCTATCACTTCTGCTCTCATTTCTGGAGTCACTTCTGGAGTCATTCCTTGTTTCAGCACGAGAGCTCTCCTCTCTGCCATGGGATCTTCCATAGCTGCGTGAGTCCTCCTGATACTGGTCATCCTTTTTATGGGCATCACGACTCTCTCTGTCTCTGTAGTCATGGGAATCTCGTGTGGAGCGCGAGTCTCTCTGATCACGACTGTCTTTGGTATCTCTGCTATAATCCCTCGTATCTCTGGAGTCTCGAGTGTCTCTGGATTCCCTTGTCTCCCTCCGATCTCTGTTGTCTCTTGTCTCCCTCCGATCTCTTCCATCACGAGACTCTCTGTCATCTCTATGATCCCTGGAGGTACTCTGCTCCTGGTCATAATCACGATCATCCCTTGTTTCTCTTTCTTTTTCCCTTTTCCCTCTAGTTTCTGTAAAATGTTTAAAAGAACGTTAAATACCTCGCTTCATCAGAGTGAGCAAAAATTCTGCACACAAATAACATTAAAATAATACAGTCAAAATACACTTCTGACATACGCACAGAAAATCAAAATTAATATGAAAGTAGAAGATCATGTTGGGTATCTACTTGCACATTCAGTAAACATTAAACGTCTTTTTATGAATTTAAATCTGTACTTTAAAAATATTTACCTGTTCAAAAGACAGTAAGTATAACAAATTTCAAACATATTAGAGAGCAAGCATACTTCAATAATTTTAAGGTAGGGTCATTTCTCCTCCACTCATAGATTCCTTTTTTTCTCCACACACATATTTTCAGGAAATTTGTGCTAGTAGACATAGACCACTTGCTTTTAAGA
This sequence comes from Morus bassanus, assembly GCA_031468815.1. Classification (NCBI taxonomy): domain Eukaryota; kingdom Metazoa; phylum Chordata; class Aves; order Suliformes; family Sulidae; genus Morus; species Morus bassanus. Next base: position 32,593,406 of record CM062568.1, on the reverse strand, counting down.
CTTCAATGCTAAAGTCTCTTTTTTTTTTTTTTTTTCATTACAGGAAGGTAAGTTTACAGCCAGTCTAAAAAAAGCTGACATAGGTACTTGTGGTAATCTGTCTCTTGAGAGAAACAGCATGTTTGCCCATCACAAATTGCTCAACCAGCTTTACAGATTTCCAGAGGGAATGGCTGTTTCATTGCACACACCTCAGTTAATGTCAATTAAAAAGACAATAGGGCAATCATTGAGGACTGGGTTAGAGTTTGGGCACCTCACAGAAAAGAGTAATCGTTACAAGCATCCTGCTGTCACTCAACACTAGTATATGCCTGATACCAAGAGAAGATCACTTACCTACTGACACCACCTTTGCATTACACAAGAAACACCTAGACAGATGCCTACAGGATCTTTACAATTATCTGAACCTACAAAACAGTCCTATCAGGAATACTCCATTGCACAGTCCCTGAAAACAGCACCACCAGCACAGGAATGATAATACAGCTAGTATTTTCTTCACCCCCTAGCCCTTGGAATAGGTGCAGACAATGCCACAATTTGAAAATCAAGTTTCTAAATGCAATTTACAAACAAATAAAAATTATTCTGAAGCGCTATTTTTTTTATTCATACCATCCCGCCTTTCATGGCGCCTATCGTGAGACTGTGAACTCCGATCACGATCATGTCTTCCCTTTTCTCTTCCAGGAGATCGGTGTCTTGAAGGGCTTCGCTTCCTCTGAGGAGAAGAGGAAGAGTGTGGGGGATAGGGAGAAGATGATCGCCTTGCAGGCGGGGAAACTGTCCTTTGATAGGATGGAGAAGGAGTTCTTTTACGGTGTGGGGAAGGAGAATGTCTTTGAACAGAGGAGCCTGACTGCGATGAAGAGGAGTGATGTCTGGAGGATATGGGAGAATGATGCTGACCTGATGGGGAAGCAGACCTGCAAGAAAGAGTTGGAATAGGCACGCATGTAATAACTTGATCTGAAAAGTTCTTACCATCCCCTACAAAAAAGTGTGATTAAAATAATTTGTGCATTCTCTACCCTGTCAGCTGAAAATAAGTGCTGTTTCTATAAAAGGCCAAACTAGTCTTCCCTCAAGGGTACCAAGGCTATCCCTTTCAAAGTACGCTTATCTTTAAATGATTATATTTTATTTAAAATCCAAGAACAAGTTGTCCAATCAAAATTATATTACACAGCTACCAGAATACTTTCCTGGGGGAAGGGAGAGAGGAGTCAGAAAAGCATGATCTTCTCCCCGACCCCCAAACCAAGAACAACTGTTTAATATAAAACACTTTTCTGATTTCATGGTAAAATTAGGTATATAACTTTTACACAGTGTAAGGGGAATTTTTCTTCTTTTTTTTCCAACAGCATTCAATTTTTTAGAAAGCAACAGTGTCTCCTTGTGCACTTTTAACTTCTTTATTTTAAATACTGATCTTTAAACAACTCAGGCCTGGATCCTGAAAACCCATACTCGAAATTTTAGCAAACATGAATGTTTAGACAAACAGGGAAAAATCCTGTCTAATGGAATAAGAAGTAGTATACAAAGTGTCTCTCATCTTCAAAATCCCACCACTTAACTAAAGATCACTTAAACAACATTAAACAAATTTCCTCATAATACATTATCCCATGCACAGTCTAACATAGACGAACACACACCTCAAGCCTTTGAGCTCAGTAGTGTTTTTTTTCTCGTTATCAACATTAAAGCAATTTCCAAGTATCTTTTCTCATAAAATAAGCATTGCCCTTAACTCCCAACTCCCTTCCACTTCACAAAATTCCCGAGACTCCAAAAAGAAGAGGAGTCGTCAGAAAAACCACACAGGGACAATACCTCTTCAAAAATCCCACTTAATTTAAAGTAATTTAGCTCCTGCTTTTGAATGTCCATATACAGTGTTTGTGACTTCAAATAAACATCCAGATCATACAGATGAAGCTCTCAGTTTCAGGTGACTCACAAATTAGGGACTACTTTACCAAAGGTAGTAGTACCTCCCTGCAATGTTCTGCAATAGCCCAGCAGTTGGTAAAGATATACATGCAACATGGCTTTTGCTGAGTATCTTGCAAACATCATACAAAATTCTCAGTGAGGTAGCTGACGTCAGGTGGGCTCTGAAGAGAATGAGCTCTGGAATAATTCAGGTTAGGAGGCTTAGAGTCTGTCATGACACTATCCAAGAGCCAAATGGACAGTTGCCCAGCCAATACTACTCAGCAGTGGATCTCCTGGCCAAGGCTTCTTAAAGACCTAGACTCTGCAGGTAGAAAGATTCTCTCATGCCAAGAACACGGAGCAATGACTCAACCCCCAAGAAGCAAAGCTTTGGAAATGGAATGCAAAGTGAAATCAGTGGAACCTGAGGTAGGAACTCAAGTCTGTAAGGAAGTCCTTTCTGGGTAAAAGACAACATAATGGAAATCTTCTATTAATATCAGCACTTCATCCTTCCTTCTAGTCAATGTCAGTGACTCAAGAAAACTGCCTTCAGAGCCCCATGGAATAGTATGTTGATTACCATAGAACCAATCTCACAAAGATGGTGGTTTTACAGCCAGATTCCATTAGAGAACCAGATATATTCACTAAGGGAAGCATCTTGACTTGATTGCTGAGGTACCTCAGACTTGTCAATTGAGAGAAGTCAAACAAAATTTTTGCAGGACAGGCTGAAACAACACTGGAACTGAGCCACTGTAAGTATAAGCTTACAGACTCCTTTAGACCAAAATAAGAAGCCTCCTCCTTTTTTTTTTTAATGGGTGGTAAAAGATTTTTTTTTTTCCTAAGGCCCGTAGAACTAGCAGGATGATATCTTCCCTGAAGCTTCCTGCAAGAAGGGTCTCTGCAATTGTTCTCATGTTGCACTGTTTAGCCAGTTGTGCTTGCTTTTCAGGAAAGATGTGTAGAGCCAGGATCTGTGTATCACCTTACCCATTTTAGAATGGAAAAACTCTGCTCCTTCCCCATCTCCAAGATAGACAACTTCTCACATTTTCTACTTTTTAAGAAAAGGGAAGGTGAGGAAGAAAAAAAAAAGTTCCCAAAGGATCACAGACTGACTATGTCTCATATCAGACTTCTGAAGTTCCACCTGAAGTCAAAACATTTGAGAGGAACTGATGAACAGAAGCCTGCACCATGACTTGTGTTCTTGACATGACAGATACTCTCAATGGAGCAACTTGGCCAAAAAAAGTCTCAGAGCTCAAGTGTTTGAGGCGCACACACACACCCACAACAGACATATACAAACAAGCAGTCAAACCAGCAGAGGAATTTTCTAAACTAGAACTATCCATGGAAATAAAATCCATGCAATTGACTTCCCACCTGCGAGAGGGTGAGAAGTTATGTTTGTGAGCGGTTGACTTGGCTGGAGCTCGGGAGGTTTGTCTTCGCCTTGCAGCAGGTGGTGAATACTCCCTGGAAGGGGAAGAATTACTGCCAGAGTGATCTGCAGGACTAGGAGAACGCTTCTGTCTATGGGAGCTTTCAGAGGGGTCCCTGGGAAACATACACAGCAGCTTGTTTAACAGGTATAACATGGCATTAGCACATTTCTAAGAAATTACAAACAACTCCAAGACAGAACCTGTGCTTACAAGATCAAGAACTATCTTGTAGAATCATTTGTTCCATCTATAATTTCATATATGAAATAACCTTAAGCTAGCAAAACTTGAGAATGCAAGATATGCACCACATTTCTTGCTATTCAGTGGACTGTAAAATACAAAACTGGAATACGGTAAAACCAAAAATATATTCTTGTAATTTTACCTAATATTTCATGCGGTCGTGAAACAGAATTCCTATCAATGGAGAATTATCTTGCTAACCTATTTAAAAATTTCTGTAATGTGAGAACTTCATTTAAGAAGCCCCAAGCTCAGAGACATTTTCAAACACTAATCACAGTTGCAAATGAATGAAAGAGATATGTCAGAACCTTCAATTATTTCACTTACTGTACATCATGAAGATTTGACATTATTTCTTGATTTTTATTATTTAGGGAAAAAGAGACAAAAATCCAACACTGAAATAAAAGGCTGTAGTCACCACAGCAATACCTGATTACAGCACAATGATAAGCCAAGTACTCTCTTGATCCTTTTAGCACTACCTGTAATGTTCTTTTCTACTGCTTATGACCTCCTTCCAGTAATGGAGTGTCCAAGCATGAGGGAAACAATATATTTGAAAGAATGGTGTAATTTATTTAATCAATTAAAAATACACAATTCACTGGTCTTCCACTCCTTAATCTTTGCTTTGCTAGTTACAAAGTAAACACTTATGAACATGAACCCTACTTTAATCAAGGGAATACAGGACTTAAAAATGCAGATGATGTATTTTTCAACTTAAATGGACACTTATGCTTCAGAAAATAATAGGAATAGTCATATTAGTCCACCATCTGAGGTATATGTAAAAGTGAGGTAATTCTAAAGTTGCAGTAGTCTTTGACTACTTCAGAAACACTTTTAACCTACTGAAAATCAGGGAGAGTTTAAATATGCCACTGCCAATTTAGAAAGATGTTGGTCCTCTAAGATTTCAGAAGGGCAGGCAAGCGGACAAGTGAATGACTTTGATAAAGATTTTGGCAAATGAATTGCTTCATTGGTGAAGGTCCAATTTCCTGAAAAGTAATGAATCTTTCAAAAGGGCATTTTACAAACTTACTAAATTATGTAATGAAAACCTACCAATCAGTTAGTTACAGTCCATCAATCCATCTATGTAACGCACTTAAAATATTTAATGAGTACTGAAAAGGTTGTTGCCAAAGCAGGTATAAATCCCTTATTATTCAGTGTTCTATAAAGCATAACTTTAAAAGCAAGGTTATATTAATGTTAAAAGCTAACAATGCAACATAACTTACCTCTGCTTCTCTTTTTTCTCCTTGTGCCTTTCAAAGTCACGCCCCCTCTCTTTCACCTCCCTTGCCTTTTCTTCTGAACGTTCTTTTGCTTTATGTTTTTCTTTGTGTTTTTTCCCCAGGGGAGTTTCCTCTTGTACTGGAGGAGGAGGACTAGGGGTACGAGGACCTTTCTTTTTACTCTGGGTGCTTTTAGAACTCCTAGAGATAAATTAACAGAGGGGGGGGAAATGAAGGACTGGCAACTATTTCAAATAATGATTTCTCAGATGTTGGCAGGGAAGTTATAACCTAAAGGGCCTGGAAGCTTTTAGGATAGGATTCACTACTCCATTAGCAAGCAGCGTTCAATAACTGTACTTGACTGATGGGTGAGTGCAGATGGTAAAAAAATTCACATTGAGCTTTTCCATTTATAACCTTTATTTCTGAAGCAAGTGAACAAAAATAAGAATTGCTCCTGTTCAAACAGAACCAGTTTTCAAAGTTAAAATGCCCTTGCATGAACTGCGCACAGAGGACCAGAACTCTACAGAGTATCTTGTCTGTTCAGTCTCCCATTTCTGCAATGAAATACCCCAATCACATACACAAAATGACTTGCACAACTCATGTCTTTGATTTAATCTTAACTACCTGACACAGGATAAAGCATCCAAATATTTTTTAATATGCATCTCACAATATGAAATAGTATATATTCTTCCATACAAACTACGACCGACATAAACCCTATTAAACTAGGTATCACTGCATACTGAATGTCAGTAGCATACTAGCCCATGCTGTACATTCTTGTAGCAGAAACAACATTGTTTTGTCCCTATTTTAGAGGGGATTTTTGCTTAGCAAACACAGATGAGTCTGCTTACACTGCTGCAGTAATTTCTTTCCTATCTAAAAGATGCAAACAGTGATTCACAAGGTCCTGCAGCCAGCAAGAACTTAGGAACAGGTTTTGGAGATTGACTCTTTGTGGCAAGGCACTCAGTTTGGACTTTCTGTGATTTTCACATACCTTATCCTTACTTTTTTCCCTTCCTGCCACATCCCCCACTTCTTTTCCCCTCCTGAATTCTGAGAAATTCCCTGCCTTAAAAGTAAAATAATATTTCCTGAACAGCAGTATGTGATACCAACAGAATGTGCAGTTGGTGAAATTATAAACATTTCACTTCAGCCTAGAGGAGTTATTTCACAGGCTGCCACATCTCAAATAAAACTGCTTCCTGGTTTTTAATGGTTTATATCTCATCGCCTCCCAGAGACTCTAGACATTCAAAGAGAAAAGACCTGCTTGTAAACCATGATATTAATCAACTGACAGCTACATGCATATAACTATCTTCTGCATAAGATGATTCACAGTGCTCAATTTACAGACCTTCCCTAAAGTTATAAAATCAAAAGTCCTGAAAGCAAGGAAAATGAAAAACCGTATTAATTATGAAAACCCCAGTAATCAAAACCAGCATGGTTCTCTGTTCTCACTTTCTTGAAAGATGCATCTACATACTGACCTTTGCTGATCCAAAAGTGGGGAAGATACAGTAGATGCTTTCTTCTCTTTCTTACTAGCTGAAGATGATGATTTGGGACTGGATCTTCGTTTTGGAGATTTGCTAGACTTTCTGGGTGATGGCGATGGTGATAATTTAGATCTAACCACCTCTGGAGAAATCTTGAGGAAAAGAATATATTAACCAATAACATACTGATGCTCAAAAGCTTACCTGTATGTTGATATAGATAAATATATGTAAATTCAGTAACAGTCTACATCCGAGATCTTAACCATGTACACATCTACCTCAAATAAACTAATCATATTGTTTTCAAAGAACACCATAAAAGGAAGACGATAGGAAAAGAGTGGGGGAAGAGAAGATGATAAACTCTCTAGTACATTACAAAACCTGCAACTAGAAGTTTAAAATCAGTACATTCCCAGTTAGCGCTCAAGTTCGTCTGAAGAAGAAAGACCTCCTTCCAGGTCTGGTTTGGTGGTGTTTTTTTTGGGTTTTTTTGGTTTTTGTTTTTGTTTTTTTTTTCTTTAAATAAAAAGTCCTCTCCAAAATTTTAGGGTTTCTAACACTTAAAGCTTTGCCTCTGTCACCATACTCTACTGTTACTACAAGACATGTTGGAAAAGGAGCTTGGCAAATGCCTGGTGTTTTCCTCTACATGTCTTCTCTGTTAAAGGTTTCATTAGTTTTATATCATTAAAATGCATGAAATCCTACTCATTTAATAGCTGACTTCCTGAAGCAGAAAACTTGGTTATGGTGCTTGATGATTGACCAGATACTCACAACTAATATCCAAGTCACACACTAAGTTATACACGTTCACATACTAAGTTAAACACGTGCCAGTTCTTTACTCCTATATAACAAAATAGTGCATTTGTAGCCCAGGAAGCTCAAGTCTTCCAGGAAACAATGAGAAGCCTATAAAGTGGCTAATGGCTTATTTTTTTAATTTCACATTCACGTAATACAAACCTCTTTTTTAATGACTATTTCCTCTCGTTTCTCCATGTTTTCCTGTTCCAACTTCATGAGTTCTCTCTGAATCTTTTGGCGCTTCATTTCCAAAGACAGCTCATGATCATAATCATAATTAACATCTCCATTATCAGAGTCTTTATTTAAAAAAAAAAAGTAAATAGATGAGTAAACAATTACATATGAAGTAAATAATAATACTTAGTATGCTGGATGCCAAGCATAAATATTCCCGTTTATTTAGTGCTTAAAAATAGACTTTTAAGCACTGCATGAATGGATCAATGAATCTAAGCCAAATCTCTTCTCCAATTATGTGTGTAAACCTGAAATAACTCCAGTTAGTTCCATACAACCTAGAGTCAAATTCTTAAACTTCATTAAAACAAACACCTTAACTTCTTTCAGAGACTTGCATCAATTATTAAGCTAAAGTAGCAAGGGAAACCCAGTAAACCATTTATTTATATTTAAATAACAAAAAAAAAATTAAAAGAGTGTGTCTTCATCAAGACCAAAAATATGTAAACCACTACTTAATTGGGAAATCTCACATGAAACACATTTAAATAGAGATGCAGGACACTACAGGATCTTGTTTAATAGAATATCCCACAAGTCAACTGACACACTTAATTACATCTACAAATTGATTTTAAAATAAGAGGTCCGTATGACCTCTTTCACTGCCATAAATGTTAGCACAGTGATAAATGCACACTTCAAGAGTTTATTTCTGTTTTTAAAACATTACTATTCGCTTTTCACATCAGAAAAGGTGCTATTTCTCTCACTTTTTCATTAAGTCATGGCTAGTTAATATCATAAGCTTCAAGCCTCGCAACTGAAAACTTACTGAAAATTAAAGCAGTTTTACTCACTCTGTTTACATTTCTTATTTTGTTTATGGCTACTTAGGTCTAATGCTCAAAAAGCACTTTAGGAAAATAACTGTCAGAGAAAAGATGACTTCTTTAAAAAGTCATTAGCTTTCAATCCCCTTCCTACACACAGAAACTACATAAAAGGTTTTGCAATAACTAAACTCAGTCGACAAATTCCCTTCATGTATCATGAATGCATGGGAACAGCTTACAGAGAGGTAGAGTTCCTAACAGCATAGGTTCTTTCCCAGTCCATCTGTCTGCTTATATAGCACTTACTATAACTTAGAGAGTAATTCTACTTCATCCACATAACTATGATCAACACTATTTTGAAGAAATCATAATTCTCAAGCTGAAAGCCTCAGTGTCTAAGACCTAAGATGTTCATACTATATATCTATATAGAACTTGAGGGTTTTATGTTCCAAACTTTTTGACTTAGATTCTATTTCCATGCACACGTCATAGGTCAATGTTTCTTAAATCACGCCGAAAACAAAATTTAGAAAGGAGTGAAAATATATTATGGCTACTTTTCTATTAATGTATTGTGCTTAAGACACAGCAAAACAATATTTGCAATGCTTACAGTACAAACCTACTTAAAGAAATTTACAGAGGAGCTCCATCCCACAAACAACTTATAGTACACTCTATTGCAAACACATTAATTATATCTGAATTCACTCAGAACAGATCAGGACTCTGATCTTCTCTTGCAATATTGTAACTACTTCTGAAACACTGACACTTACAAAACTACATAAACAACACAGTTCATCAGAAGCTGCCATAATTTCACTGTCAGGTGAACTCAGTCTCTAACAAAAGTGAAACTCAGGAGAGAGATGAGAAAACAAATACAGTCTTTTTCTCAACTGTCCGCATATTAAACAGATGAGTATTATCAACAAGGACAATGAGACCACCTTTTAACCATTAAAAAAAAAGAAAAAAACAAAAAGAAACCCTCGCCCAAACAAAGACAACTACAGAATGTAATGCAAGACTCTTACCACTGTTTGAGTGTTTTTAGAATATAAATAGTTCACCAACTGCTACCTTCAGCTGTTATACTCATTCTAATGGAGCCCTTGTTAATAAGACAGTTTGCACCATTACAAGTTATGTAACAAAAACCTGCTGACTTTTGAATTCAAAGGAGTTACGCTCTCTCCTCAGACAGACCAGTTTCAAAATTACTTTGGATGTAACTTGGATCCAACTAGTGATCTAAACGTGAAAGGTGCAGCCACAAAGCGGCCTATGGCCAAATTCCTTGTTGTCTGAGGAGTCAAAAAATGAAAAACAAACCAAGTGAAAAAAGTATGTGTCTTTAAAATAAGCTGGTTTTACCATTGTAGCAGTTGCTCTCCTCCTAAAAGAAACATTAATGGCTATTGCACAAGAGTATTCTGCTTAGAGACCAAATCTTTAAGAATTCTGCTTTACATACAGCCCAGTAATCTTGCAATTCTTTGAGCTGCAGGGCTACCATTAGTTTAAATATACTTACCTTCTCTATTTGTTTCCCAGTCCCCATTTTCCTCTTCGCTTTCTGGTGTTCTCTCCTTTGTAATTTTGATATCCTCCTTTTCTCTATGTCTTCCTCGTGAAGACTCTTTCTACAAAGGGAAAAATGCTGCATTAGAGTAAACAACTTTATTTTAAAAGAAGCCTGAAGAAGCAGGTATATTTTACACGGTATATTCACTGTTTTATTTTTTTTTTATAGTACAAAAAGCATTTTCCCCTTTAGCCTGTTCAACAAATACCTTCTTAAAAAAGCAGAGACTCCACAGGCAACATGTTCTAATGCAATTTCATATAATCAGTACGCAAATAGCAGATGGGGAAAAGAGAAGAAAGGATTCATAAAATAAGACGGTTTAAACGCAGGGCAAGAACTGAGCATGTGTCAGAGAATAAAGTTTAAAACAGGAACCGAAAGAACAGATCAGGTTCTTAAGACGAGAAGTTTAATGAAAATTTAAAGAGTATAATTTTTAACAGCTTGAGTAAGAGTTCTCAGCTGTAAATAAGAATATTTATATGCAAGGCAGATGAGCCTCAGAAGCTGAACCATTTAACTCTCCACAGACTAAAGAATGGGTGGGGGATAATAAAATTAAAAAAAGCAGAGACCCTTGGCTGGCAGAAGGAAGGGGAAAAAAGTCTAAAGCAACACACTGGAATCAAGTTTTGTTGATAGCTTTATATTTGAACTTTCACTGGCCCCAAGTTATTAGACAAGTCTAACTATTGCAGTACCACTCATTTTGCATGTGGCAGGTGGTCCTGTGGACACCTAAGGAAGCCAGAGACTATTCTTAAAGGAAAGAAGATAATTTCAAAAGGCAACTGAACCTGTGCTCCTCTTCTCCCCCTGCTAAATTCCCGTTTTAAAGCTGCATAGTTGCATCATCACCTCCGTTGAACTGATATTCTCTAAATAATCTACCTGGGCTCAAGTGGAGTAAAGGACAAAGTTTTTTCACTATTTGCGAAAAAAGAACATTCAAGCTCAAAAGTATGTCAGGTTAATTTATTAAGTAGGAAACCAGAAAAAGCAAATAATGAAAGTCTGTCCCATATCCGTTTTGTTCTCACCTCCCATATTGCTTTCTTTTGTCTTTTGAGGATTCTTCAGTGTTGATATGTAGGAACCTTTGGTTTTATGCCAAGAAAAGGAGATGCCTGAGAATTTCACTAGCTATTCCTTATTGGGACTTAGATCTTGACTTAATTTAAATGCTTTACATCACCTTAGAAACACAGTAAGGAAATAACATTGTGGATAGTCACTCCCAAGTAAGTAAAACTCAACTATCCCTTTTTATTCACTAACAATATTAAAATCTTATCTCTAGTTTAATGATATAAACGATGACAGAACAAGTACTGCATTCATTTTACCTACTGAACTGCAACAGGTGCTTCAATGCACAGTTATCTTCAAGCCTCTCATTTTGATTCATTCAGTATATCATATCCAAAGCCTTAGAAGGTTTGGAAAAAACAGTGACCAGTCGCTACATAACGTGAATAAACTTCACATCAAAGAACTAATTTGTGTCATGTTTATTTTAAAGCAACTTGTAGAATAAGGAAAAAAAAGTTATTTGTTCCTCAATTTCATGACAGGATCTCTAAAATGATGCAAAAGATCCTAACCTATCAAGTCATGTTGGTTGCTGACATCAACTGCAGACAAGTCTACGTCAACTAAGCCATCATCACAACATGTACAAAAGGCATTTCAGTCTAAGAGCAAGAATTGTACTACGCTCCAAAGCAAGTTACTTTAAAAGAAAATTACTCTGAAAAATCTGTAACTTTATCAACATGCCTCTCCCGCAACCATTCTTTTTTTTTCTTAGAGTATCTTAATTTTCATAGACTGGCCTCCTTGAATGCTGCATCTGTTCTATTAAACTGTGTACTTCTGCTACATATTCCAACTAATTCCTACAATATAAAACAATAAACATAATTTCTTAAACACAAATACTAGTCTCTATTAATTCAACACCATTTGTTACTAGCAAACTGAAACACACGTTAGGACATCCTCCATATACTGATTTCAAAAAACTTCTCAAAGCCAATTCCCCAAATCACTTGTCAGCAGAGAACATGCAGATAAGTCAGAATGCTTCAAGACCAATTTAATAACCCATGTTAAAACCACTACACAACCCGTATGTATCTCGCCTACATCTCCAAACTTAAAACCAAACACAAGCACCTTGAAACAGCCTGTATTTTCTCCTTTCAGTGGAGAAATTCAGTAGTGGCACAATCATACTTCTACAGAAGAACTGAGAACAAAAACATCTATGAAAGGATTTTTATTGAATTACTGAATGTAGGGGAAAGGAATAGACAATTCTTATGCAAGCATGCTATTTTATAAATCAGGACAACTTGATCCGAGCCCGTTCATACACTAAATTACTTCAGTTTAGTTGTCAGGAAAAAATATTCTGGTAACATTGCATCTTGAAAAACAAATCTCAGCTTAGAAATTGAGTATATTTTCCTGGGGCACGCAAATCAAAAATTTAAGTTATGATGGTTTAGAACACGTATTTGAATTTTCTCATTGAAAAGTCTTCAGCATATTCCTTTTATTGTACTCGTTCCACTTACAACACATTTAATTCCCTCATACTATGGGGAGTAATATTTCCTTCATATCCTTATGGACCTTGTTGTACTTTACACAGGCTTTTTTCATCTCTCCCTTGACAAGTCAAGAATAAAATGAGTCAAGCTCCTAAAGGCCAATAGCATGTCTTTGTATTGTACTTCTTGTACTTGAAGATGCTGTATCCACTTCAGCCACACTTGTAAACTATTTCTCTGCAGACTCTGAAAAAATGCCATTTACTAGATGAGAAACAAAACTTTCTTAATAATATAATTATTTACTGGAATAAAAAAAAAAAAATTGTAGATTGTCCTAAGAGTAAACAACAACTTAGTAGACTTTGTCTATGCTATTTTCAGATATGTGCTCACAGTTAAACTATTTACATGTGTTGGATAGATGATTACAGTTTAATGTTGACATTCAGGAGAAATGCTACTTAAGAAAGGAAAAAAAATATGACACTATGGTTGAATTCTGTGAGATTTTATTAATTTAATGTCTACTTAAGTTGAAGTTCCACACCCCATAAGATATGATCAGCACTCTACAGCACAAGACTTGATGTCTAATTGAATGAATTTCCCACTACAGCCAGAAGTTTGGCCAAGCACAAAAGGACTCATCCAGTCTGCAAAGCATGCCTCTACCCAAGAAGCGTTATTTTTGTCAACACCGATGGAGAGAATATTTGTAAGAATCTTACAACCTACAATTCTTAAAAGGCAGAAGCTTCAGTTTCAGCCTTATCAACACATGTACATGCAGCAGCAATATGAACTAATTCAAAAGCACAGATGCCTTTAAATCCAGAATACGCTATCATGTGTTGCAGCTAGGATCTTTTGGGCAAGCACAGTACTGTTTTGCCCTAGGTATAATACCTTTATAGTGTAAAGTACTACCATACTACACAAACATACAAGAAAATGAATCTGAAGTTTCCCTGAAATGAACAGGTATTGTTTCCATTTCAGAGATGGAAGACAATGCTGACTTCCGTTTCCAGTGGAGATATTCAAATGCCACAGTGACAAAACACACATATATGAAGCAAGTGACACACATTCCTTACAAAAACCTTTCCTAAATGTACATTAAGTTCTTCCCACTGTTTCTCCCAAATTACACACACCTCCCAGGTAATACTTCGCGAAGTCCAATGTAACTATCTTCTCATAATACGGAGAAAAATTCAACATAAAAATTTCCAACTAAATATAATAATGGCAGAAACCTTATCTAATTATTTGTATGATAATCGATACACTAACATACAGTGCTGAAATAATTCAGAATACAAATCTGAGAAACACAGAAACAACTGAGTTCAATGTAGTTGTCCACGTAATGCAGCATGTGTCTGAAAATAATAGTACAAGGCATGATGAAATTATAAGGGATATATTCTGTAAGCTGTCCATACAGAAAGTTTCTTCCTAAATACATACAGATTGTACTAGTTATCTTATGCCTCCAAAGAACAAAAAAATCTCTTCTAAGAAGACTTTATACTAGTTACACTGTCTCAACTTTCTGTGAAACCTATTGAAGTTTTTGACTGTATCTTCTGGCGATCAGGTAGAATTGTCATATGTAACGTAAATAGCATTTCCCCTTGTCATTTTCATATTCGCCACTCTTTCTACTGGGATAGAGTATGAATGACGCATCTAATTTACATTCTCTCAACCACACATTATATGCATTCGCCACGTGTCCTTTCTTCTCTCCAGTCTCTCTCACCTCCTTGCCCACTTCAAAAAGACCTTTGACTGTATTTTCTTGCATACAGGTGTTCACAACCAAACAGCATTTCAAATAAAACTGGACCATGAATTTCTGCAGCGTAATATTGATCATTTTCTATTCCATTTTGATATACCTGAGTGTTTGCTTCTGCAGCTGTGACTGCACTTTGAACAGATGGTTTCATTGAGCTGTCCACAATAACTTCTTTTTCTACTGGATGATTTCAGTTACTTTTAAAATATTCATTCATGATTTTTTGTTTTAAATACTCTCTTCATTGTGCATTACCTTGCACTTCCCAACACCAAGTTTCATCTGCCATTGTACTGCCAAAAACTATCTTTCCCCAACCCCTACGGCATTCCTCAAACTTCAGTAATCTCACCTATTATTTTCATATCTTCTGCGAAGTTTGACATTTTGGATGTCCAGCATTTTTTCCACATTCTTAAAAAGTTATACCTCTTTAGATGAAGCACCATAGCATCCTCTGTAACCTCATCATTTGAAATTAATCTAAAATTTTCCTCTTAGCTGGCTTCTAAACCTGACAATATTATACCTGCTATTCTTTGACTATCTGTATGCCTCAAAAGCCTTGTTTCAAAAGAAGCTATTTAAGGTTTCATCTGCATCAGACAGTTCTCTCTTAGCTACTACTCTCTGTTAAAGTTTCGGGCTAGTAGACTGGTGAAGCACAAATTTTATCTGCAGGAACAGTGCTGCTCTTTATTTTTTAGAAATAACACAATTATGAAACTTTTTATGGAACAAGCTACTTTTCATTATTTCAAAACAAAGTTAAGGTTTCTTATCCAGCTCCTCTGTTATCCCAAAAGCTTTAATAAGAGATGGAAACATCAGATATTAGATCTCCGCCATAATAGTAGCTCTAACGATGGAGTAGCAGTTCAGTCACTTCAGTCTTCTGTTCCTTTAGATATTCTGGCTCCTTCCAACACAACTTTTGACGCCTGTCCCTCTTCATCTATTTGTTCCAGAATATTTTCTTTGAATACCCCATATTTTGAGTTGCCTCCATGTAACTAATACAAAAGCTCACTGCATTCCTCAGCCTTCTGTTTTCTGAGATTGAAGCAGAGTATTTTCTCTCTGCAGTGTGCTTATCCTGTAAATAATTCTTTGGTACTTTAACAGACCCCACTAATTCTGTGATTCCTTTTGATTCCTGCTTCCAGTTCACCTTTACTTGGGGTTTAGTTTTTTTAAGAGTATTTTATTATTACATTAATAGAACACTATAAAAAGTAAGGTTAACTAACCAAAAGTAAGAATTACATCAAAATTAGACTTGTACCAGGAGAGAAGATGTTACAGTAAATTTTTAATAACGGTTGGAAAAAAACACTTTTCCCACCAGCCATGTACTCAATAACTGAACAGTTTATTCAAACTATTAGAAAATAAAAGAAACACATTTAAGTAGAAGAGTAAAAAGACTGAGAGTTTACACAAATTAACAGCAACTGAAAACATGATTGGAAGGTAAGCCACTCTGTTAATTTAATTATAGCAGCTGCTGTTGATTTCTTTACACCTGACAAAAATTCATTTTACACAGTAAGTAGGAACAGACCAAGAGGAAAAAAAAGAATGCTGTTAATACCTGCAGAAGCAAAACTGATTTTTCACAAATAAAAACTTTTAATCATTATTCATATGAAGATGGTCTTAAAAAACATGACACAGGAATACACTGGTGCTACTGTTACAGAGGTACAGGGTCACACTGCCAACTCTGCCCCTATTTGTTTGTAACATCAGGAACAAAGAACACAATATAAAAATACGTAGCTTCTGAAATTTGAGGGGTAGAGAGTTGCAGAAAGATGACTAGAAAATGAGAACGATAATGAATGATTTTTTTTTCAAAATCCGCAAGCGAGCAGTTGGGATGGCTGATGAGTACATGAGGAGGAAGGCAAAATGAACCAGCACAACAGTAACTGCATGGTCTCATCAAAAGCAAATTTGGGATGAACAACTGGAGTCAGGATGCATGTAAACAATGGATATGAGTAAGTGCTGGGAGTAAGACAGTGGATTGGAACAACTGTTAATACAGTTTCTTGGTTATAATCAAAGAGTCTGCACTGTTATTAAATACCTGTTTATCAGTATTTATAACATATTTTAGTCTGCGGGATTTATAAAATCTTTGGGAACCAAAAGACCAGGAAGTGCTATAAAATTGCAAAACAATACAATTGTTAAGACACTTCATAATAAAATATGCCACATGCTACGTACAAAATGATCAGTTCATAAAAACATTTTAAATATTACAAGTCATCACGACCAGGTTTCTAGGACACACTGCCCAATTGCTACTGAGGGATTCTGGAGTTCTGCAAACTCCATTCTTACCCTAACAGGAGAGGACGATTCCTCTGTACTTCGTTTCTGTGGCTCTGCCTCAACGTCTTGACGTTTGTTCTTCATTCTTTCCCGAAGATCTCCAGTGGGTCTTTCCGGTGACCTGTGTAATACAGAAACATAATATAACCAGTTCTATGGGACTATTTTTAAAGGAATACAATTTGTCTTTTAATTATTTTTTTATTAGTATATACAGAAAGAGCTAAACCTCCCACCCAGAAGCGAAGTGGATGAATAAAAAAATACTCCAGTCTAATGGGCTTAAGCATTCTAAAAAACCAACTCTTTCAGAACATCAAGGAAGACTTGACTCTAAAAAGAAAAATTACTTCTATGTATATATGGCATGACTCAGTTAACTACTCTAGATTAGCTTCAGGTGATCCTATCCAGAACAAATCTTTTGCCAACCATCATGCAAATGTGTTTCGCAATCACTCCTACCAAGTCTTTCAAGACATCTTTAGCCTTCTCCATATTCTAAACTTCACTGATTTTAATATATATATAAAAATACAATTAATGCAGAGTCAAACTACTGTAGACTAGCAATGATAGTCACACAGAAGCACAAGTCTGAATATGGATGAAGTCTGCAAGTGGACATAATGTGACCTAGGTGCCATCCTCTCATGACCTTGGTGAGACTGCCACACAAAAAACCATTGTTGCAAGACCATGCACCAGAAATTCACTCTTAGAGGCCTCCTCCATTTTCCATCTTGCAGTAACATAATTATTTCATTATTTAATTACAAAATATTGGATGAACTCTACTAGTCATGCAACTTTAAGGTCTATTATCTGTAAAAGGTATTACTGTGATGTGGGAAGGGAGGAGGATCATCCTACACTACCACAAGACATCTATATAATTTTGTCACCTCTTAGTATGGATTCACAAGTTCATTTAACCCTTATGGGTTAAAAGAGAACAACTCTTTCATTCAGACAAGTTCCTAAGCAAAGGGGATGTAGGAGCTGCTTCAAATGATCTTTCAATTCAAGAAAACAAATTTTCTCTTCATATAAATCTGGCTTGATATTGAGTTTGAGTGCTTCCGTGACAGCTGTTAGCCATAATTACAGATTCTTCTGTGAAATAGTTGTATGAAAGTACTAGATCTGTACCTATCAGTTTACACTAAGGAACCATAAAGAGATACTGATGCTGCCTTAGTTGATTAGAAGAGATATATAAATCTCTTAATATAATAATTCTATAATCTATAATAATAGTCAAATATTATATATAACATTTGAATAATGAAATTTACATTTGTTTTGTTTTTCAGGCTGAATTAGGGTTTCCATTTAAAAAGTGTTGTTTCTCCCACCCTTCCTCTGTCACATAATACACAAAGGGTAAACCGTCTTTTCACCGTTTATGCATACAAAAATCTAAATGAATATGATTTCATTTTCAACCTGTGCATATTTGAAAAACAGTAATTGGTTTCCACTTCCTCCTTTGCAAGGTTATCTATATTTAATTCTTTAAACTGCGTCATAAGGTTAAGTGTCTTAGGATCTAAGAAGAAAAAGACCAGTGACTGCTCTCATTTTTAAATGCATTTAATTCTTCATGAAGTTGTAAATACAGGTCAATCTAAATCAGAGGAAAGGTACAGAACAGTAGCGTGCTGCTTCTTTCAGCACTAAGAATGATCAAATAATATCCAGCATACAAAAATAAACAAGTTATCTTCTTTGCATGCATGATTATATCATCTTTAAAGTGTCTGGCTTTTCAAGGTTTTGTTCCCCCCCCCCATCTTAAAAAGATAATTCCTTTGCGTTACCAAAACTATCTGAAGCATTCTAACCATCAGCTACCTCAAATAAACAAACCACCTTTCAACATTAAAGTGGCAATTCAATACCTTAATTTTTAATAATATTTCTGCTATGGCACAAAGGATTTGGATTTGTGAAACTGCAAATTAATTTAAAAGGAAAAAAGATTATAGATAATATACTAGTAACGTTATTCCCCAAAAGGAGCAATTTCAGGAAAAACCTTAGTAGCTGAAAGAGATAGCAAGAGAACTTACACTGAATGCAGCTCCTGTACTTTCTAGAGACATCTGATATTTTAATACTTTTTTTTTTTTTTTTTTTTTAAGTTATATGCTGGAGTGAAAAAACATCCAAATCAGTTCACCCTCAATTAACACCTTTTTTCAGTATGAGAGGGAAGAAAACGCTTACTTTGTTAAAACATTATTCAGAGCTACTTAAAGACTACAAAAGTTACTAAGAAATCACAGAAATTAAAAAAGGTATAGCTTTAGGGCTGGGGTTTGTTGATGGTTTTTGTTTGGTTTTGTTGGCTTGGCGGGGGCGGGGGGGGGGACATGCGGCTCAGCTTTAGGAGAACACTGGAGCAAAGTCATGGCAACCATCCTATTCCTCCTTCCCAAAAAACATCATAACCCCCTAAAAAGTCTAATAAGACTGAAAATTTGTCAAATTTTAAGAAATAATTACTCAGGAAGCTGTGACTGTTTTCAGATACTTTGGCTTAATGCACAGAAAAACAAGCTGGTCTACCGGCTGATTTTTGTTTCAGATGTACCACAATTCTAATTTTTACACAATGGCTGCTTTTCTACATAACTTTCCCCCTGCCCCTCCTCCAAAAGGGATCTTTGGTTATTCCAGCTAATGCACACTGTTGAATTTCAACAGATAACTACAATTTTACCTCTACAGATTAAGATGATGTGGCTAGGCTGCAACTGTTAGAACCTTTCACACAAAGGCTCCACAGCATTACCCCTGTACATTGGAAGAAGAAAACAACTGAATGAAAAACTTATCTTTAATGACTTAATATTTTGTGCTGGGCCCATCTTTTAAATAAGGCCTAAAATGCAGAATGTCATAATTTCAAATTTTAAGCAGTGCAGTTAAATGCCTTTAAACAGCATTACTTCCTGCAACAGTTCAGTTCTCCATATTCAGCAGCTTGGTTAGGAAATGCACATGCATAACGGCGCCTCCATTTGTTTCTGTACCTCTTACAGTGTCAGGGACAACTACCTAGCAACAGGCACACGTTACAACACACCTATTTGAGAACATCCATGTGTATTTTGTGTGTGCACGCACATGTACATGTACAGGCAAACGACAATTATTAGTGTGTAATGTACATATTATAACTGAATGCTCTTGAAACATTGTCCTGTTTTTCAGTTTCCCATACAACAATATTTGAACCTTGCAAAATCTATACATTCCTACTTAATACTACTGTTGGTTTGGTTTGGTTTTTAAATCCAGTGTAATGTTCCAGAATGAAGAGGATCAGACAGGCTAAGAGAGGGATGCTACAATGGCATAGATCCTGCAAATAGTCTAAGAGAACCAGCAGGAAGCTGCCAACAATCTACGAGTGGAGCAAGAGAGCAAAATTCCTTTTGGGATAGCATGTTTACACACAGCTCTTTCCTTGATAGCTTCTCTTTACTTCAGCTGCCTGGAAGACTGGCAGGTCTGTTACTGAATTCTTAATATCCTCATCAGGAAAGCTTTATTTGTAAAAACATGCTAGGTTTTATTTTTATAACAGCAAGATTAAAATTCATGCTATGAGAGGCAGTATTAATGGTGAAGTGGAGTTACAATGAAACTACATTTAAGAGTCTTTTCCACACTTTAGAGTCAAGTTTTCCTACTCTCTGGTGATGTTCTGAACTATGGGAGGCGTTAAGGTCAGATAAAACCATTAACAATGAGATTTATTTCAGACAGACATGAAACTGAAGGGGCAAGACAGAAAGGCAGCAAGATGTGCTTTGTCCTACTAAACTGCTTGCAAAGCAGACAAAAGACTTCACCAGCAGGCCTGGCTGAACACATGTAGACACG
The DNA here is from genome assembly GCA_031468815.1 of Morus bassanus. Lineage (NCBI taxonomy): Eukaryota > Metazoa > Chordata > Aves > Suliformes > Sulidae > Morus > Morus bassanus. Next base: position 32,572,919 of record CM062568.1, on the reverse strand, counting down.
CTGCCATTGTGTTGTCCCAGATACTGTAACAAGAGTACTGCTTGAACTGAACTGATGTGGAAGCAGCATTAGCTTGGCTTGCAAGAAGCCAGTAAAACTGCATTCAAAATACTTGGATAACATTTGCAAAAATCTCTGTAATGTTAAATGGCATGAAAATGCCAACATTTTATTATGTACATAAAAGAGCTTTTTCTGTGCCTGGCCAAGTGCTATCAGTAGAAACTTCTGAAGACAAGCACGCTTTTTTCATTTGTCTCTTTTGGTGTGTGTGGGTCAGTGGGTAGGTAAGGGCTTCCTCCCCTTTTTTATTTTTAAGACGACCTTTATTAAATGTTGAATGCACCAGGCAAATAAGCAGCAAGATTTGTCCTTTGACTTTTTCATATACTCCTAGTAAAAAAAGTTAGTAATAAAAAGAAGTAAATCAACATTATTCTTAAATGTCAGTGGTGACAGTGAAGCAGAAACACAGCTTTAGTCGTTAAAAGAAATGTCACTTTTCTTCAAATGACCAAGCAGAACTACGCACTGAGTGTTTCAAACACTGAAAGCAAGGAGAAAGCGACATTCTAACAGTTTTAAAATTTAATCTCTACCAGTAAATCACTCCTTTTTCCTATTTGGAACATTCAGTACTGAACAGAGTAAAATTTTTTTTTTTTATACACCAAAAGGAACATTAAACTCGGTGATATATTTTGTGTCCCAGCTGCTACCACCTTAGAAGCAACAGAAGATCAAACAAGCAAAGTCAAGATCATCCTGAGAGTATGCCACAGAAATAGGAAAAAGAACCAGAAACAGAACCCTAACCTCATGCCAACCTTCCTGTTGTTGCTTTATATTTTGATGCTTCAGTGTGCCCATCCATAATCTAGAGGTAACATTGACATTACTGCAGCATTATGAAGCACAGTTGTCTGTAAAATGTGAAGCCTTCATACAAAAAGGTATTTCGCTAAAACTATACTATCTTTTTGTCCTTTATAGCAAGAATATTACAAACTTACTGCCACATTTAGTTTCAGTTAAGTAAGGCGTTATGCCACAGAATGGACAGTTGAAAAAACAAACATTTTTAAATTATGGTAACATATGAAGAGGTAGATAATAAAAAAAATATTCTTTTCTGAAAAATGAAGCAAATTTTTGGATCTCCTCCTATGATACAGGATATCTGTTCCATATCTGACAGATAAAGTCACAAAACTATACTTTGAAGAGAAGTGTTTTCTCACAATAAGAGAGAAAGGATAGACACTTTATTCATTAAACAATATAGCGAAGGCAGAAGGGCTGCAAGTATGTAAGTACTGCTGTAAGTAGTTCCAAAACAGCATTTTAGTAAAGGACAGAAAGGCATATCAGAAGCTGCAGTGACACTATGCAAAAAAAAAAGTATTAATGTACTTGAACTTCCCATTTCAAGTAATATAAGAAGTTAATCTGCATCCAGCGGACTCCATTAATTTTTTAAAGCTACATACACACAAAAATCCTGGGAAAACCCACTGCAAGTTGCCAAATTAATTGTTTTGAGCAGCTTCACAATGCAATTGGCTACTGATAAAACAAACCATTAGGCACACCACAGCATTTCACTTTAAAAAAAAAAAACAGAAGACAGTTGCAAAAGCTATTTTCCTACAGCATGTGAAGAATTCAAAGTGAGTTCTTGATTTACCTTCTATAACTGCTGCTATAGCCTTTACCTCGTGGTGAAGGGCCATGTACGAATCTACATGTGTTCCCATAGAGGCAGTTGCCAGTCTTCAGCCAGTTACGGCACTGTGTCTAAGAGACAGACATTACTGGGTGAATTTCACACTCATTTCTGGAAATACCATTGGTGTGAGTGTGGCAGAACAAACAAATGACTCCACATTAACTCCCACTTATCTGTAATTTCTGTCCACCAGTAATATAACTAATTAAAAAAAAATAATCAACAACGAGCATCAGGTCTGGCAGAGAAAAATTTAGGTTGGTGGAAATACTATTAATATGTACAGTACTACTGCTCCTCTCCAGAAGCTGGGACAACACACGTTATTTGAAAATTCTAGTATTAGTATGTTGAACATCCATGCGTTAAGGAGTTCTTTTCACCTTTACTAATATCAGTGACATCTGAATATTTGGTACTTGTGAGCTACTCTTTCCCACCACCTAAATCCTGGAAAAGAAGATGCTGGGGTGGGGAGGAAAAGAAGAACACTTTTACAACTCACCTCTGCAGTACTTCCAGTGCTGGGTCCAAGCCTTTCAAACACACTGGGTCTTCGGGATGTGCTATCGGATATGGTCTTGGTATTTTCCACTGTGACCTTCCTTCTAATTTTTGACATTTTGTACTACTTCAACCAAAAAAAAAAGCAAAACTGTAAAATCCTTCAGTTTGGGGCTATTGACACTGAACTCGCATGAATAAAATAGTATGATATACGTTGTAAGAGTTGCTGCAGAGGTGATGAAGAAAGAAAAAAGTCATAAATGAGTGAAATGTATCTAATAACAAGGAATGCCTCTGATTTGAACTTGTCAGCTGAACACCAGTAATGATAATTTTTCATTTTATTTTATGACCTGCTTTGGACTCTTCAGTTTCCCTTTGGGAAAGATCATACGACATATTATTCATTTAGGTAGCAAACACCACACAGAACCACAGAACAGATGCTTTCCTTCATCATGTCCATGAACTCAAGTGACTTCAACTGAAAAGAACCTTTAACATTACTTCACCAACCTCTTGGAGGCAGGTTCTGACCACTAAAAATGGCTCCCATTTTCAGAAACAAATCTCCAGAACGAGCACTCCAGGTCTTTTCCCCGCCTTTGTTGTATATGACAACCTACGAAAACCACCTTGATATCATCCACAGTCCGTGTTTGTTACTGGTTTGTATCCTACAACTACTTGGAACCGCCTGAGTTTAGGAAAAAAAAAAAAAAAAACAAAAACCAACCAACCAACCAAACCCACAACAGTGATACACTTCTTAAGCTTCTCAAGTAGTAACCCCTTCTCATTAAGAAAAACAGATTTTAAAACAAATACAGCATAAAGTTTAATAAATAAGAAGTCACAATTTATCTTACCTGAGAAAGGAAGGACTTACTGAATATAGAAAGAAAACCATATTAAAAAAAAAGGAAGATATATATTTAGCACTAGAAACAGATTGTAGAAAAAGGGCAAAATGGGCTCCAAAAACTGTTGTCCATTCTTTAAATGCTACTTAATCTACACAGAAATAAAATCAATTTAGGAAAATCTGCCAGTTGCTGGACGATTTATATACAGCTTAAAAAACTACCTCTTTGTGGTATTGCAAAGTGCCATCATTCTAGAGCTAGTTAGTCAGTATAACATGATTAGCCAAACACTAATCTTCTACCCTTCTGCTATCTCTTCTGCTCCTATGCACATGCCACTGTGTTTAGGACACACACGCTTAAGCTAATTTCTCATACACAAACAGGTTACAAATGACAAAAAGCTCATCCATACAGTCAGAATAATACAAATTTAAACTAACACCCACCAGATTGGATTAATACAAATTTTCACTGATTAGCAGGATGTTCCCATACTATTCAGACTGTAAGGTTCCATTCTACAGCAAAAAAATTTATAATGTACAAATGTGGACAAAGGTACATAAAATGTAATACTGCTGTAACTTATATTTCACACTTGATACTTTGATAACACCTGGTTTTCTCCCTTGTACGTTGGTGAAACTTCATTATCTGAATCCCACGGTTACTTCAGTGACAAGCCCTCCCTAGAAGTCTGACACCTGTGCACTTTCTACAAACCAAACACTGTGCTGAACATCTTGCTAAGGACTTTAGCTCCTTTATAAACAGAAGAAAGCAAGCTTACACTATGTACTTGAGAGATTTCTCAGCTCAGCTGTAGTGACTACTTCTCCAAGCCTTTGATTATCTGAAGAATTTTACCTTGTAAGTAAGGTTCAGATAACCAAGACGTTAACCAAGATGCTCAGAGAGGGCAGAAGTTAACCATGTGGTGTATACCAGACATTAAAAACAATGGTTAACATCAATTAGTGGAAGCAGACAGTGAAACAGTAGAATTTGCCAGTAGTAGGAAATTATTCAGGTTAGTAAAAACTATGGAGAATAGAGATTTCCAGAAAGATCTAATTGAGTTAGAAAATTGAATAATACAACAGCAGATGAAATGCAAATAAATATAATGTAATGCACACAAGGAGAAATGATTTTATCTAAATACTCGATGAGTTCAAATTAGTCCAGTCGTCTGAGAAAAATAATTAGGAGTCATTGTGGACAGCTCAATGTGCAGCAGTAGTTATAAAGTCTGACAGGATAAACCATTAAAGTTAGAAAGCAAAACAATACCACACCTCACCTAGCTGAGCACCTTTCCGTTTCAGGATTGTTTCCCACTGTATTTCAGCAAAAAACCCCCATTGAATTTGTAAGATTTCATGCAGCTACATCCTTTAATAGAGGATACAAAAATCGACTGACATATGCAAAAGCATTTTAATAAGACGATCATATACCAAATACTGAATTTGGTTTAAATATTTATAGTAAAGAGAGCCATGTCTGAAATAAAAAGGGTTAGAAGAACGGCACTGGCAATGGCATAGGGAGAGGGTTCAACACATGAAGGACAGATAAAATGAGTGCATTTAATACATAAGTACAGTACACACTGACACGATAGCGGTATACAAATACAGAAAATTTACATTCATTTTGCCTCCTAATTTGAATGTCCTTTTATTTTCAAAGAAACAGAGGCAAAACATCTTTGTTTAGAAGTTACTTTTTACCCAGCAAGTAGTACCTTCTTGGAATTAACTTCTATAGGAAGTTATGATGACTAGGTTTAAAAGGATAGTTACAAACATGGAGAGGATGAAGGGGGTAACATCATCATAACTGAGCAAATTATTTCATTCCCACTACCTACTTTCCTATACTTTGGCCGATGATTTCTTATAAGGAAATTAAGAGAACACCATCCACCCCTGAATCTTCCAAGGTTTGTAAAACCCCCTATTTTAAATAAAAGACTTGGAATATGAAACAAAAACCCGTCCTATTTCAGGTAGCATTCTGCCAGTTCTATCCTTACATTCTGGCCCATATCCACCAGTTTGCAATTGAGAACAGGTACTTTATTAACAAAAGAGATATTTCAGGAGAAATTATTCTAAGCAAACAAAAACTGCACGGCATATTACTTCCTGTATGCACATACGAGGGTCTCACTCCTCCAACCAGAACTCGTAAGATTTCACTGTTAAGTGAATATAGCTGTTATACAGGCTGCAGGAGTAGAGTCCAGACACATTATTCAGAGGCAAACTGAGGAATTTTCACTCTGTCAAACACTACATTTGAGAGACTGTATCTGAAAATGCAGTCAGTCCCATTTTCGTTCTCCAAAGACCAAGCAAGTTGGAAACATAAAGAGACTATTAAAACAATATTGCAGTTGAAACCTCAGATGCAGAACGGCAGTTTTATATTACTGACAAGCTTCCTTACTTATAAACAGGGACTGTGAGGGGAAAAAATTTAAGCGTTTCATTTCCAAATTTTTCAGACTGCACATGAATGGATAATCAAGAACAATTTAAATGGAACATCCCATAAAAATTCCCATAACTGCTCAATTCTCCCACATTTTCATCTTACGTTGCTTTAGCCTTGATGATTGCAGTCCTGCTATCAATCCCACACTGATGGCCAGTGCAGTGATCTTCCTTTCCATCAAACGCCTGTGTCTCTGAACTACCATCTCCTTATCAAACACTCACACGGATCAGACAGCACTGAGTATCAGTGTGGCCTGAGCCTTGAGCATTCATATTTCAACATTTCAAATAATCATCACCATGATTTAAAAAAAAAAGTTTCTAAGTAGAAAATTATGTACTTCTCTATTTCAGGTACGCGACATTGCATTGCTAAATCTACTTAGGGGCACTGAAGTGTCTGCAACTTCCGAAACAGCTCACAACCGCTAAGTGAAATTAACTTTATACTCCTAAAACAAATTCTATAGCTAAGATTTTAACCATAAAGTATCCCTTTTTCATACATAAGATCCACAGGAATCTTTAGCAATAAATTAGAAATATTTTAACACTACAATAACTTACAGATGCATCTACAGTATTCCTTAAATGGAGTAACTTTTCCAGGGTGAGATACAATCTGCTACTTACATTAATTATACTACCATTTGAAGTAAAATACAGCTCAGAGTGTTACTTCACAACTAAACCTAAAATGTAGACAGACTTGAGAGAAGTGAGTATACCTAGTGGGCACTAACCAAGTAACTGAAATCAATGAAGCATGATATGATTGACACATTATTTAATGAAATCCTGTATTTTTATTACCAGTACTCCTACATTTTGGTGTCAAGCATGCTTAACATTTTTCTTCAATAGAAGTATGATATTACAGAAGCCACGATCCAGAGAAACACATCTGAAACACCTGCTTTTCTGTTAGAAAAACCTAATCCAGTCCTCTGCAAAAATTAATCCTGCTTCTACAGGAAAAATAGAAACTGAGATGTAACAGAACAAAAGCAAAGTTCACAAAAAACTCTAAGGAGATAAAAATCTCTTTAAGAAGTCCAAGACATCACTAGTAAAGCATGTCAATGTCTGTGCATGCATACGTGCACACCACACACAGCCTAAGCATTACGTCACTTAAGAAAATCCTACCTGTGAAGTGATAAATAACACGCCATTTAAAGTAACAAGCAAAATCTTAATTTTAAAATCCTACAGGAGTGCAGATGCAAGCCGATTATAATGCTCTAGGATAAACTAAATACCTGTTGACAACTAAATAACAGCTTAGAAAGAGGAAAATGTCAGTGCTTCCCTTCACTTTTCCAAATGAAGAGCTTTTACCTGAAAAGGGTTTGTTTCTCTGATTACAATGTTAACTTTTCCATGTCACAATACTAACGAAATAGCGATATTTGAAGGAGCTCCACAGGTTTACTACCTAAAAATAATGCTAAAAATAGTAAAACGCGTTGTTAACCAACTTTGGAAAAAATAGTCAAATACTGGTTGCACATTTATGCGATGTCAGCCTAGCACTCTTCAACTCACACAAAGAAGCCTGTCTGACAGAAAACTAGAGATTATTCCAAGTTTACTTTAACAACTCCATGCTGTTAACCCATCCCCATGCTAACTTGAACCTATCCCTATAATTTAACATATGCTATTTCTCCATTAGTAGCGATAAGCAACTGCTAATTACGTTTTCACAAGTATAAAATCACGGGTGGCTTTCTACATGTAAATAAATAAGTTAGAACATCAGGCCCTAGCATCACAAAAGAAAGTGTACAGTATTCCATATCTTGTCTACCAAGGTCCTCAAACTCAAAGATGTTTCACCAGACTAAGGGACAGTCTGTGCAGACTGGCGCGGACAGGTCCAAGCTCACTCAGCCATCACATTGAGTTTGTCGGCTACACGTTATCTCCAATCTGTAAACTGGATCACCACATTAGCGTGGCGTCACACTCGAGCAAACACGCCGAGGAGTGGGGTGTATTACCTCGGGCACGGCCACATATAGCCAGGCTTCTAGAGTTTTCAGATACGCTCAGTTCACGGGCTGAGTCTGTCCACTCCCGTCTGCACAGGGGCACGGCGAGTGTTTCACCACCAGAGCAAGATCCCTTAAGGTCCTGGTTGCTAACCCGCTATCTGTCACAATCTGTTCTTCAGACAGTCTTGCAGAAGGTCGACAAGAAATCAATGGTGGAGTGAGAATCCAGCAGAGAAGTCAAAGGCGAGGACCTACGCAGACCATCGGTAACACTAACCCAACACGCCCAGCCTACAAGTTCTGGAAGGGATGGGAGTTAGCCGCAGCCGCTATCTAAAGAAATGGTGATGAGTGAATTTGTACGAGCGAAATTAGTAGTTCCTCTAAGCGCGTAAAGCAGAAACTATTTTACTGCCAGAAAGCGGGAGAAGAGCCCCATTTAAGTGGGAGAAAAACCCCGCGAAGAGGGAAGATCGGAGTGTCAGGGAGGCAGGCTCCAGCGCGGCCACCGACCGATGGAGCTGCCCCCCGAGCCAAGGGCGGGACAGCCGGCACCGCCGGGCGCTCACCCGCGGCGCGGCGCGGCGCGGCGCGGCCCCCGGGGCGGCCCCCCAGCCTCGCCCGGTGCTGGGCTGCCGGTGCAGGCGGGAACACGGCCCTTCCCCGCGCCGCAGCTCCCGAGGCCGAGCGCCCCCGAGCCCCGGGGCGGGGCGGGGGGGACCGGGGCGCAGGGGCCCGCCTCCCCTCCCGTCCCGTCGCGTCGCGGCCCTCCCCTCCGCGCCCCCGGCCGCACTCACCTGCTCCTTGCGCTGCCGCGCCGCTCCCCGCCGCCTCCTCCGCCGCCGCCCGGGGCGGAGAGGGTGGGAGGGGGCGAGGGGGGAGTCCGTCCTCCCGGGCCTGAGCGCGGAGCGACACGGAGAGGAAGACGAGGAGCGCCAGCCGCTCCCGCAGCCCAACGGCGCCCGCCGCTCCCGCCCTGCCCCCGCGCGCCAGGGCCGCTGGGTAACCGCCGCCGCCGCCGCCGCCAGCGCCAGCGCCGCGCGCGCCCTTCCCGGCGGCCCGCGCGCCGCCCGCCGGTGATGACGTCGTAAGAGGGAGGGCGGAGGCGGCGGACCGGGCGGAAGCGGCGGCGCCGCCATGTTAGGGGAGGGCGGGGAAGGCGGGCCGGCGGCGGGGTGGGATGGCTGGCTGGCTGGCGCTCCCTCGCAGCTCTCGGCGTGACCCGGGCGTTTGGCCGCAGGGCGCGGCTTTGGCAGCCCGGTGTCTCGGGCTGGGTCCATCAGGACTGTGGGGACGAGGTGCAGAAAAGGGTCACGGGATGGTTTGGGTTGGAAGGGACCTTTAAAGGTCACCTGGTCCAACCCCCCCGCAGTGAGCAGGGACATCCCGAAATAGATCAGGTTGCTCAGGGCCCCGTCCAGCCTGACCTTGAATGTTTCCAGGGATGGGGCCTCCACTACCTCTCTGGGCAACCTGTGCCAGTGTTTCACCACGCTCATCGTAAAAAATGCCTTCCTTATATCTAGCCTAAACCTCCCCTCTTTCGGTTTAAAACTGTTGCCCATTTCCTGTCACTACAGGCCTTGGTATAAAGTCTTCAGGCCTATGTCGCGCTGCACGAACCCTTGCCTGCAGGATAAACAGCCTTTGCCAGCTAATTGTAGCGGAGGAGGCTGTGGGCAGCTCCCTCTTGGTATCAGTGATGTGGCCACCTGCGTGTCCTTGCCTTTATCTAAACGTGCAGCAAGAAGTTCTCATGTGAACGTCCTTTCTGTTTGACAGTGGAAACGATGAATAGGGTTGTTTTCGTGTAAGGAAATCCTGTAATAGCTGGAATGACCGGCATGGGGGAGCCTCTTGTATGGATGGGGTCTGTGCAGCTTGCTGCCTATCAATCAGAGGCCCGTTCGATGCTACATCACCTGGAGTGCCCACCATCTAGAGGGTCATAAGATTATCTATGCTATTTTCCCCTTATAGTGTGCATTATATATATATCTGTAGTGCACTGAACTACCGTTGTAGGTATAGGTATGTAAGTATGGTTGGAAAAAAACTTAGGTATTGTAAAATGAAGTATAGGGGGAGCAGTCTTTCTGGGGTTTTTTTGCCTATATAGAAATAATTTTAATAAAGCAGCAAGCTTTTTTATTGTTATTTGAGCTAACTAAGTACAATCATGCTGGAATAAATTATATTCAACATCACAAATTTTGAAGAACGTGTTGAGCTATCTCTTTGACAGCAGAAAGTGCTTCTAAGCAAGTTGGTTTAATTTCTTGAGGAGGAAGCAAAAATCCATAGGTTCCTGTGTCCCGAAGCTCAATGGTAAAAGAATATTTAATGCCAAGATCGTAAGCCCAGTCATCTGAACCTCCAGGAGCTAAATCTGTGTGAGGAAGGGAAAACAGATAAGTTACCTGAAACGAGAACTTCAGTTTTCTGTTCAAAAGCTGTCTTCTGATGCTTGCAAGGATATGCTGTCATGCTTATTGTTGTAGTAAAGTCATACTTACAAATTGTTTGTGCACCAGCACCAAGTCTATAAGTTTTCCTTGTTGTCCTCTTTATAGCTTTAGCTGCTTTCTTTGCCAGACTTTCCTGAAATTAAACAAAACATTATTAGCTTTGTAGCCTTGTGATAATATGTATGCAGTTAGGATTTACTTACATGGTGCTCTGGATCTTGCATTAGTTAAATACTCTTACAAAAGGCTCTAGAAAACCCACAGATTATGGTTAAAATTTTCAGCATATGCCTCTGCTACAGATTGCATTTCTACCGTAGCTAGATAAAAAATATAGATGGGACCTTACCACCACTTCAGGCAGCAAACTGTTGTGAAACCATTTGTTTCCACTTGTCTCGTATTTTTCCTTTTCAGCCACAGTATTAAGTCACTGTTGATTTATGTGGTATTGACAAAAACAGCAGAAAAAGATTTTCATTGAGGGAATTCTACTCTCAAGCCATGAGGAAGACTTAAATGCCTGGAGTTAGTGCATCTCTTTCTGCTTTACAGGGAAGGAGTCACAAATGCATTATTCACTCACAGCTGCTTTTTTTTTTATTGCAGTATATAAACCAGTTTGTTTCAGGAGATTAAATAGTAACCAAGACAGCATAAGAGTATATGTTGTTTGGAGTTAGTTTGTTCTGTATTTACATTACTGAATTTTTTTCATTTATTCTTTTGAACACACTGCAGTAGTTACCAATGGAAATGCTATATTGGACTGTCCAGGGTTTTGTCTAACAAAGTAGGATGCTTCCAATGCATTAACTGTGTAGTTTTTACAGTCCTCTCATCTATACAACATTTATTTTTTAAAATAAAATGTTTCTTAAAATATGTTACTTAAAAATAAAATATGTTAGGTGACATGGGAGATTCATGCAGTTGAAAAGCAGTAAAATTGACAGCAGTGTGTGCATATGTCAATCCTGTATCTTTATAAACTCTCTTACTGTCTGTCCTTATGTCATAAAGCATATGAAATGACCCGTCTCCCTCAGACATGCGCTGTCTTCCCATATGGCAAATGCCAAAGCCTGCAGACCTGCTTTCTGGTCGCCTTTGCATGACTTCTGCTCCTCTCTTACAGCTAGGCAGGAGCCCTTGCTGCAAATAAAAGAATTCATTGCCTCAGCACTTGGAGCATAGGAAACACCAAAAGTGGGCTAGAAAGTGTGGGAGAGGGAATTCCTTGCTCTAGGGAATTTTATGTCTTTGCATAGGAAGAATATGACTAAGCTTTCCACCTACTCTTATGGCTTGATTACTCTGTGTTAGCAAATCCCATTTTAGCCTGGATATCCTTTCCAGATCCAGACAAACCCAGAGTTTTATGGGGAAAAAGCAGCAGCTATTTTTTCTCTTCTGAACTCTGTCTGTCCTCTAGGAGAGTTTTTACTCCATGATTTGGTGGCTCAAGAATGTACATAAGCAGGATATGTTTTCCATCCTACCATTAGGACCATTTTAAGTAAGTATCCCTAGCAAAAACCTTAATAAAATTGGCAAGTGTCCACCAAAATATCTCATTGCTTAGGTATGTGGAGGGTATTTTTCAGAGTTATAAATCCAAGTAATTTCAGAGTTTGTGTAAACCGTACAACATGATCAGGAATTTGCACAAATATCTTTTCAAGGTGTCCAAAAAACCAAGACTCTGCTCTTTTAGCAGCAGCTTCAACATGTCAGGGGTTGTTGATGTGTTATTAATCTGGAATAAATATTTTCATTTTTTCATAGTCTTCAGAAGAAGCTTGCTGACTTACACACTGCTAGACCAGACCAGACTTCTTTACATTCTTAAGAACATCAACAGAAATCTCCTTTCTCGATCCTCAGAGCACTGTGACTTCTGCATTACAAGCCTAACCAAGCAGGGTAAGATGTTCTGAAATAAATGTGAAACTTCAGGAGATGGGAAGACTTACCAGCTCATCATGGTCTTTGCTTTTGTCCGTAGTGTAAGAATATGGAAACAATACCATCTGGGAGTAAGAGTGCATGGTTATGTAGGCTTTAATGATGTCTTTGTGATCTCTGACAAAGCGAGCCACTGCTTTCACTTCAGGTTCAGACTCTGGGTAGGGTCCACAGTATGTCTCCTGACATTCTAAGGGAGATGCTCCTTTCCCTGTAACAAAAAAGCACACAGTGTTACTCCTTAAATTCTTCCCTTTGGCATTTCTGATCCTCTAATGAAAGAGCAGAGTATGATGCTAATACACAAGAAATCATGGACTCCACCGTGCTATGGAAAGAACTCTTATGCTTGTAGAAACCAGTGCAAGCCTACTAGGATTTCTCACCTACTATATTCTTGAAAAAAATTGGAGAAGGTGAAGAAAAAAAAAAGAATCAAAGGCTGGATAAAAAGTCTTAGAGGAGAGGATGAATATGTTCCATTTAAATTCATCAAGAACAAGATTGTGAGATCCCTTCTTAAAATCTGGAAGTACTGCAGGAAAAAAGGCAGTTCTAAGTGATTATTTAATCTCATGGGAAAGCAAACTGCCAACTGGAATTTGAAGAAACACAAATCAAATGAAGGTTTTTAAGAATGAGGAAAACTAGGCACTGGAACAAGTTACTAATAAGGCGACTAGGATTCACCATTTTTGCTGTCTTCAGAATAAGACCAAATAACTTTCTGGAAGCAGCCAGGATCTTTAGTGTTAAATGTCAGCTCTTCATTTTTTAATGAATTTTGTACATTTTCCCCTCTGCTACTATCTGTAGTTTAGATGGACATTATATCTTTGAATCTTATGCAGGAATAAAGCTCTCTGAGTACTTTAACACCCACAAGACTTTCTTCATCCCTGGCATTGGGACACTTTAACAGACGTCCATCTTCCAGAAATCAATAATGCCAGTTACATCTGCAGAGTAGCAGCCCTGTACAAGCAATGCAAGATATTATCATATGATACAGGAGAGAAGGAAACATCTTCTGGTGCCAGTGATATCTAGGGAAGATCTATAGCATGCCGCAAAGTAGGAGGGAGCATATATGGACCCCAAAAACACTTAAACATTTTGGTGTATATATATATTTTAGTTAATCAAAAGTTGCAAGGCTCCATACAGGTGTATTTGGGTGATATGTAGTTGTGATAGACAGAAACAGTAGGTGATATGGTGGTACCTGGCTGTCGATATTAAGAATAAACCTGTATTTTCATGCATTCAGCTGTTCCACAGATACTTCAAGCCCCTTTATAATATCAATGGCTGAAAAGAAATCCGCAGATGACCTACACCCTTGTATGACACAGCAGAAGAAGCAGAAATAATATAGTGAACAGAGCAGGCTGTGGGAAGAAGTGGTGACAGAGACACTGAGTCTGAGAGATGCAGGCTGGGAGGTCAGAAACAAGGAGAACTGGGGCAGAGAGGGCTGTAGTACCTTTATGTTCTGGGATATATGTATAAGCCTTAATGTTTCTGAATCGAGGGGGATTTCACAGACAGTCCATGAAAATTCATGCATATGAAAATACAAACAATTCCTGGAACCTATGTGCAATCATGCAAAAGTGGCAAAATGAGAACGTTAAATTTTACACTGTTCTGTTTTGCACAGAAGTGAGTACTGTCCAAGGAAAAAGGCAATGAAGAATCTGTTGGCTGGCATTCTTGGATGAATGTTCTGTCTCCTTTCCTAAATTCTTGATCGTACTGAGAACAGCCAGCTAAGGAAATGATACAGAAAATGTGGAGAAATATTTAAGTCTGGGTTCCAGTCAAATTTAGTTCCACAGAGCAAATTCCAAGTTAGTGCATTGCTTTTAGTGGAGTAGTTTTGCTTTTTATTGGTATAAAAGAAAAGCATAAGGTATCAACGCATTTAGTATATTTTGCTCTTCATAAAAACCATGAGGTCTTTGTTCATAAAGTTCATAAAGTTGTTATCTCAGCAGCTAAAGAGGAAGAACAGATAAACACAGCATTACATTTCTAATTAAATGCATAGATCTAAAACCTGGAATTTTGCAGTGGCACAAAGTGTATTCGCAGGCAAATCTGAAGCCAGTGGAAGTCTGAACATTTGGCACCCCTGACAAGATCTCTTCTCTATTTAAAAGTATGTGAATAAAGATTAAATTGCAGGTTCCCATGAATTTTTGGTCATTTTGCGTGAACACAGTTGTATTACTGTATTCAATTGGCACAGCTAATAATAATTACAACAGTATTATAAAGTGATAAAACTCCAGCTTGGTTCTTCTGAGGGTCCTCTTGAACTCCTGGTGTTTCAAACAGCTACAGAAATAATGCAGATTCTGCAGTTAATACATTCTGGATCAAATTTGTTCAACCATTGCTATCAGTTCCTAATGTATCTGAACCAGTATATACAATATTTTTATGCTAACTAAGAAAAAACAGGATTTTTGTTTTTCAGCCTTTTACTGACTGTATAACTAAAAGAAGTAGAAACCTAGAGAGATCCTTACCATCATCTATTTTAGTTATTGTAAGCACCTGACTTTGGTACTTAGATTCATCTGTACAGTTTTTTCTCTCCAATGACCCTGCAAGGTGCTGAGACTTCTCTCTTCCATGTTTTCAACCATGTCTAAGAGAGGAGTGTAGCATGGCTGAAAACAGTATGAATACTTCCCTAGTTACTCAAGTAAGATGTTCTGGTTTTGCCCTGTAAGAAGGTGTATGTTACTTAGAGAGGAAGCACTTTCTAATCTACCTGCATTCTTCTACTCTTTGTAAAGTACAGTAATTTCTTCGCTTCAGAAGTTGTTTACCACCAAAAGTGCTTGACAGGTTGAATGACTACATTTCATAACCTTTCCCTGAAACTAGTGTCTGTATCACATAGTTTTTTGCTGTTATTCCTTCAGGCTTCTCCAAGTTCTGTTTTTTATGACATATTTATACTGAATAGTGCTTTCAAATCTATGTATTTGGTCCACAACGTCATAGTTTTGTGCCTGAAAAAATGTATGTTTTTCTCCATATAATAGCCATGGATGGTAAATAAACATTTTTATTCCTAGTTTAGCAATGGACTAAAATGACTGAAAGTCATACAGGACATTAGTGTCAGTACTGAGTGAAGCCAGATCTGATCTATAGGGTAACATTTTAAGATAGCTATTCTGCAGACTATTAAAAACCTGTCAAGTACTAAAGTGCCTGCAGGTAAGTAAATGTGGTATAGCCTTGATAGCAAACATTGAGAGCCAAAAAATCTTGGTCAGCTGGGCAAGAGCCACCTCTTCCCGCCAGCAGCCTGCACCAGGTGTGTCATGGTGTGATGCAACGGGCAGGATCCAGGGTCCTGGTCCCCCTCTCTCTTGTCATTGTACTGGGAGGAGGTTAATCCCTGGTGTGGCATCTGGGGAGGAAACATCCTGAGTCCAACAAAAAGTGTCTCAAGTTGGGGAAGTGTTCACCGGTTCATAACAGATATTCAGCTGCATTTGTCTTTATATCAACTTTGTGAAATGGTAAATGAAAATGTTTTCAAAATAAAGAATTTTAAAGGCTAAAAGTGAGGCAGGGGTACAATAGGAAGGAAATGATGTCATACCACACCACTGTGCATCAAAATTCCTGTTCATGTCAGTACCGATGCACTTGCTGTTACTGTGCGATGAGCGGCTCTTTCTCCACAGCCGATTCTATGGAAAGAGGCACACAAGCCATGTTGAGGGAAAAAGCTGAGAAAAGCGATGCACCATCTCACTGGTTAGTTAAATGCAACTTCCCGCCTATGCCTCTACAGGTCATGGGCCAATGAAGAGGCAAAATACCAAGGAAGATTTTAAAACCACAATCTGATTGCCAGCGAGGCTGGAAGATAAAAGGAAATATTGGGTAGGATAAGAAGTGGTCACATCTGGTCTGATTTCAGTGGATTTAGACTGTGGAAGAAGGGGAGAAGACATACAGTTTGGCCAGGTGTGTGAGTTTAGGAGTCCAAGTCCAACCTTTCTGTAGGCATTGCTGACAGCATGTGGAAAGTTGGAAATTTGGTGTGCAGCTGTGGAGGCGTATATGCGTAGTTATCCAAAAGTGAGCCAAGCTGGGTTGAAGATGGAGTGAGTAAATGAGTGGAGGAGATTTTTTTTTTTGAGTGAAGGATCTAAAAATCAAAGAACCATCTCAACAACTTGGAATTTCCAATCAATAAATAAAATCCTGGGCAAAAGATACCTTTTGTATCTTCATTTATCTGAAACAAAAAGTACTCAGAGAACGGGGCTACCTTGCAGGAGAAAGGAATGAGTTACTGGCTATGCTCTATGTGATTCAGCACGCTATTCAGCTTGTGCTGGATTGTGCTAGTATTTGTAGCCTTGCTGCTGAAGGCTGACACAGGTGTTCCCTGACATCTGGAAGTACTGAAAGCCCAGGACGAGATTCTGTCGTTTCTAAATGCATTTCCAGCAGCTTGGAAGGCACAAAGGTACTGTGGGTCAAATGCCAATTAGCTGCAATGTTGTGGTTTAAATAGGGCAGAGACGCAGAAATTCCAAGCACAGATTAAGAGTTTGGGGCATGCAGTTCCAGGATGGAAATGATGCCCTAAACATGCACACTGAGAGTTCCCATAAATAGCATGTCAGTACATTGCACAGCCTGTCAAAAAAGTTCTACGTACAGAGGGATGGCTCCACGTGTACTCATAGCCATCCACATTCATCACAGGCATTACGTAGAAATCAAAGTGCTCCAGAAGTGTTGTCATGGTCTGATCTCTCTCACGCACATGGATTGCCTATAAAGCACAGGGGAAACTTATTAAAAGCATTCATAATAGTGGGTTTCTTACTTTCCTAGAAAGGCACCTGATGGCGTATGTAAAATAATTGTGCAATTATCAGACCAGTCTACCTCCAGATAGAGGCGCATCACATCACAGAAATTGTTAAATAGCAAAGTAGCTCTTTGGTTAGAAATGCCAGGGAGAGGGTAGGAATTGAACTGATACAGTCAATCAGATATGCTGCAGTCCTTTAATATTAATAGGTGGTCATGAGATAGAGTTGAAGCCTATTAATAGGAAGGTTTGAGCTTTTGCTGCTTGTATAAGTGATAGGAACCCTCCCTCCCACACAAAATACCACAAAAGTAGCATAAAATAAAGTAAGCACAAAAATAACAAGTAACGTTTCAAATGGCAGCTGTATATAACATGATTTCTTCTGGTTGCATTGTGAGTTCAATGTACTTGTATGCCAAGAGCCAGTAAGATCTACATTGCTAATTTTGCCTCACAGCCTATTTTGAAGGCTTTAGTGATGCTTAACCTGGTTGTTGGTCCACGACACAGGGATAAATTTGAACCTAGATAAGTGGTTTTGTTACTATTAGAATAAACTAAGTCCTTAATCATATCTTTTTTTTCTTTATGCCTTACTTAAACCTCCTTCTTTCATTTTAAATCCTTCCTAGTTTTCCTCAGGCAATGGACTTTCTGTGACTAAATGAGAAATGTCAATCTTTCTACAATCTTAACGACAAAATTAAATGACAAAGAGTAGACCCATTGTAAAGAATGCCTAGGATTTGCTAGAGAGAGCTAGTGATATTCATGTGTGTGTGCAGCTGTGTATTAATATCAGATTTTAAAATGTTACTTCATGGAGTGATACAGAAATAAAATTTTAATTTAAAACACGTAAATTAGATCAAAGGGATGGAGAACCTAAATGTTCAGCTTGTTACTTCTGAAAAATGCTGCAGGGACATGTACTGGCAAAGTGACAGCACAGCTGGTAATTATTTGGAGCAGCATGAAAAGGGCAAATGCATTTCTCTCCAAGGGAATCTTGAAGGCTGGGATTATCAGTGGGTCACAGGGTACGTTCAGCTGTATCTGTCCCTAACTCTTGCAATCTCCTTTCAAATGTTATAGTCTTCGAGGTTTTTTAGTTGTGACTGAGGACAGAAATAAACACATTTCGTATTCTTATTATCATCATCGTTATTTAGTTCCATCACTGCCAAACCATAATTCATGTTTCCAGGACTCATCTATGTTGTTTCTCTGGGTACAGTACTGGTGACTGTGAAGTCTCAATCCCATCTGATCTATTTTTACTGTGAAATTTGCTTTTGTGAAAAAGGAACAATAAATAATATCTCAGGACATTAACTGAGCAAGCTGGGCACCCTTGTCTGGGCCAGAAAGGCTGTAGGAGCCTTTTCCTGGTCCATACTAGGAACTGGGTGAGCAGCTCAGCATAATGAGTTGAACAGAGATGCCTTAAATTCAAAAAGACCAAGGCAACATGTGTCAAGATCCAGGTGCAGACCATGGATATTGTATCTTTTGGTGTTCCTTTGTTCACTATCCTGAGCAGTGTAGATATTAAAGATATTAAAGATCAGATGTGACCATTGGTCTGTGGCTGCACATCAAGGCTGGTCGGGCTAAGCCCATACTACAGTCTCATCCCGTCAGTGATTTACTAGTTTCCATGAACTGGTACTATGTGTGTGGCTGGCAGTTATTGGTCATGTTCTGGAGGTCTGAAATGAGGGTGTCTCTAGCATGGATGGTACCTTCAGAAGAAGGTGGCTCGGGTGGCCTCATTGAGAGAATGAGGCAGGTCCAGAAAAAAGCAGGAGCACAAATAGAAAATGCAGAGGCAGGAGGCAGAGTAGCAGCAGCAGCAGACACAGCAGCAGGTGACACATCACAGCAAGGACCAAGTAGAGATTGCTGGTGTATATGCTGATGTGGAACCATGCCATGCCTGGAGCACACAAGTGTGGTGTACCTATTGCTCTAGGAAGGCACATAGGGAAGAGCCAAGGTTTGTAGGAGAGCTCGAGCTCGTTCTGGGTGTCCTCTGATCTACTCCAGGCAGAACGAGCTGGAATAATATGGGCATGAGCCACCATCTGTGGCATGACCCAGAGCCAAAATTATTCCTTGGATCCATGTGGCAGTATAGATATTGCCCTAGTAGATTACCAGATACTTGCTTTTCCTGGCATGCCCTCTTCATCCCTGACCATTCATAACTGTAAATGTCTGTTGAATTTGCTGCATATACTTTGAAGTTTCTTTCATACTTGAGAATACATCTGAGCTCTTTTGCATTCGACCCATATGACTCTCTGTCTCTCTCACACCCCCCGCCCTCCATCTACTGACACACACATACATGCCCACACACTCACTGCTATATATGCAGCTTAGACACAGATCTCATGCGTTGGTGTTGTGGAAGTAAATGGGTTAAGACTTTATGGACCTTAGAGTGTGTAAGAGATGGTAAATGGCATCAAGATTTTTTTGCTTTGCTTTTAAAATGGTAATAAGATGTGATTATCTACTCACATGGCCTATGAACCATAGGCAAAAAGCAGGAGAAATCCATTCTCTAGCGTGGATACCACAGTCAATCCATATGGCACTTTTGGATTTCCGCTGGCTTTTAGAAAGCTGACAAAAGAGAAATTGTATTAAAATGTCACCATTGTAAAGTGTACCACATAAAAGTGGAAGTGAAAAGGGTAAATCAAGACAGAAGAAGAAGCACCTGTCTTGTAGGGAGAGCTTAGACTGATCCTGGGCCAGGGTACTGCTGTCAGTTACGTTCGCATACAGTCAGACAGCCATATTCAGACTGCTTGCAGCAAGCTCCTAACATAGACGCCAAGACTACAGAAGGACCTGAGATCAAGTGAGTAGATCACCAACTATGCAGGGCAACAAACTAGATTAGCTTCATAGTCCACAGAGGAGGGTATCCACCATGCTGGTATTTCATGCCTTTAGATAACGGCCTAAATGTGGTAACTTCTTTGTGACCCAACAAGGAACCTAATGTGGTCAAATGCCTTTGCAAAGGTAATGCACCTTGCTAGAAGAACTTAGGAAACTTCTAAAAAACACAAAAATATGCATATAAGTATAGATTTACGAAAGTGTTCTGGCCAAACCCCATCACTTGCTTGCATTAGTACTTGGAAAATTTTTGCAGTAAGTCACAGCTGTACCTTCATAACATAAAGTGGTCGTTTTTCATATGATGATCCAATATATATTTTCTGGAGGAGGTCAGAATGGACTCTCGCTACTTCTTCCATCCAATGATATATCTGCAAGGATGGAGTTAGTAAATACTTCTTCTCTCTATTGTTTTCCTTCATCCCTGAAAGTGGTCTAGACTTCAATTCATTCTTCCTCCCAAAATCATGCCTCTTTTGCGGATGGGAAAGAAAAACTAGCAATTCAGTCCACTTGCCTGACTCTAATTTCTCTTAAACAGTAAGATACAGTCACAACACAGTCCAAGTATAGCCCTGAAATTCCTCTTTAGTTCTGTTTGGTTAAATTATTATTCATTTCATGTTCTAAGTATTTATATGTTGTTTTGTGACTTCATTTTGCTTCTGTATTGACTGCATTTGAATAGCAGTTTGTGGCAATACATGAGATTTTGTCTGGTGCTTCTTTCTTTCTCTGTGAAGGCGTTACAGTAAATACACCTCTCAGTGGTTGAGCAATACAATGGTAATTATTTACCTGTTGATTTCTTTCCCTATCTCCATTCTCAGCCGTGAGACAAATTTCACCCCTTGAATCTACAAAGGATTACAACAAAAAAATCTTACTTCTTTCATCGAATGGTAGTTTTCATAATATGATGAAGATCTGCGTGGGTTGACTGTGTCATTGATAGTCTGTTTTTCAATGAGTCCTTGAACATCTTCCATTAAGACTCTGAATAACAAAGAAAGAGCACAACCTCCTGTTAAATAAATGACAAACAACTTTACAAAAACATTCATGACAACAAATAAAAAATACATACCTGTGTTGGATGGTCAGTTGCCTTAACTGAGCTTTTATACTATTTATGCTGGATGCCCGGGCATAGAAATGGACTTCTCTGTCCTTCTTGATGTTTTCAACCACAACAGGTTGCCAGAGAATGACCTGAAAATTTCCCAAAAACATTTTATTTTTTTTACTGAGGAAAAAAAAGATATTCTTTCTAACATTTAATAAGTATTTTGAAAATAATCAAAGCATATGTTTTCAATTTAAGAGACCACTTGTAACAAGCCATGTAATGTTCCCTGTGTTGTGTTATAGCATTCTGCTACTGCTGAAAATGAAACGTGTGTATTTAAGAAATGTTTATAATGACTTCTGCACATAAATTCGTAAATCAAGAACAGAGACAGGAACATAACCTTTTCTGAGATAGTATTTCTAGTCTAATAGATATGTTTAGCTGGTTATTATGTTACATGTTTTCAAGTCTGCTGAGAGTTATTTT
The DNA here is from genome assembly GCA_031468815.1 of Morus bassanus. Lineage (NCBI taxonomy): Eukaryota > Metazoa > Chordata > Aves > Suliformes > Sulidae > Morus > Morus bassanus. The sequence continues at coordinate 32,551,524 of CM062568.1, read as the reverse complement.
CCCTGAGGGTATTTGGAGAATTAATGAGGATCAGACCAGTCTTTGTAGTTATTGTATTCGCTGATTACTTTGGTCAGGGAGGAAATAAATGCCAGAAGGGGTTTGAATATAAGTCAAGTTGAAGCAGCAATACAGAGATTAGAAATGGGAGGAAAATAAGAAAATGAGATTCTTCTTGGTAAAATTAAATCTTTTGCAATAATAAAATCAGAAGCCAACATATTCAATAAAAGACTGAAACTTTAGAACCAATAATACCAAAGATCTAGAGGTGAGAGTAAACAGAAAATTAGGCATGAATTTACAATGTGAAAAAGGTCAACATAATTCTTGGATGCATTTTTGAAGACATACAGCATAGAGTCACTAGACAATAGGGTTTATTTTTTTCCTTTCTGGTGCAGCTGTACTAGGAATGTTATATTCAACTTAGGGCACCATGTTTCCAGGCATGTATCAGCTGTCAGCTGTTTACCTCGCTCATTTCTCAGAGAGAACATGTCTGCAAAATCATACAGAAAACTCATCCATGCTTTTAATTAAGATGTTGGAACAATAAATGATAAAACATTTGGCCTCTGGATATATTACTGCAATGTGCTATACAAATGGCTGAGCTAGTCTCAGTGTAGCCGTCTCAGACATTATTGGCAGGGTAGCGACAGCATTGCATGGCTCGGCATTGTTTGGAAAACCCATCCAAGAAGCAAACCGGGTGCTTAGCTCCCCAGCACCGATTTCCCTGTTGCCCTGGCTAGCCTGTTGTCTGCACTTTTATGCACCAGTTCAGATTTAGTTTCTCTTTGGCGTAGGCGTTCGTTGAATTGAGAGTAAGGAAAACTAAGAAATTCTGGATTGGCACAGCTGAGGTGGCAGAGGAGCAATGAATGGGGTAAATGGGAAACTTTGATAATGCCTATGATTATTGGTCTCTTTACCCATCATCTGCAATGGTCAGTACTGCCCCAGGGGCAGCTACAAAAGACTGTTGTAGGTGTTCCTTTGTCTGAGTCTTCTGATGGATGCTACATGCAATGTGTGTGCTGTAAGAAAAAAGCATTTCCTTTGGTTTAGGTTTTTGCTTTCCAACTTTTGCAGGAGTAGCACCTATAATTAGCCTGATAATTCTTCTTGTAAGATGCTAATTTTCAATTGCTTCTTTTTTGCTAGATTGTAATCTTTAATATTTGTTGGGAGGTACTGTTTGTGTCTTCTCTTTCCCTTTCCCTTTCCCTTTCCCTTTCCCTTTCCCTTTCTATTGCCTTTCATTCTCACATTCTCTTTACCTTTTCTTCTTATAACTTGCCCAATTTATAGCCATGGAAAAAAAAATGGTCAGTTTGTAACCCCTGAAAAATGTTCAGTTTGCATATTCACATAAGTGACTTGGTAGAAACCACGGCATGCTCTCTCTGCACTGAATGTGCTGCAGTTGTTCTTCATGATTTCTTGGGGCTCCTGTGTACAAGAAAGTGAAGAATGACCATGGTGAGGAAAAGATGGAGGAGGGAGATTCATTTTGGTACACCAAAGGAGGTGGATATGTGATTTGACTTGTGGAGGTGGAAAAGAGCAAGGAAGGTTGTCAAGGTTTGTGACAGCGGAAGGAAAGGATCATAAGGTGCTAGTAGGGACAGCAGAAGGCTAGTAGGATTTTGGGGTGGACATAAAATGAATAGGAGCCAAGAACAACAGAGAAAGACTTGGCATAGGCACCATTAAAAGCTCTCAGTCATCTGAGACACATCCTCAATCATCCTGTAAATTATGTTGGTCAAGGGAATGCTTACACCTTTGCTGCAGAATGTTGGCTTCAAACTGGGAGGGTATGATTGGGGAAATACTTTTGAAGAGGAAGAGATGCCTCATTTTAATTAAATGCTCTAATGAAAGATAGAAATCATTAAAAAAAGTATTGCTTAAGAGATTTTTATCTTCTAAATGCTGCTTTAAGAAAAATACCACAAAAATCCAGTCCCGAACTTCAAAGCTGTGCAAGTCATATAAGTCAAGATTGCATTGGTCTAAAGTGCTGAGGTTCCCTAGCAAATGTATTTCTACTTACTGTGTGTTGGTGCTTTGCCAATTTTGCAGTGTCTTAATACACAAAGTCAATTGCAGAAGTCTGAGCTCTGATATAATGCACTACTATACCATTATGAAGGAGGGGTCTTCTCATGTAAATCAGAAGGTAGCTGAGCAATGAAAACCAAGCATCTTCTGAGTTGCCGTGTTAAGACAAATGAAAGTGGGCTAAATCTTTCTCTGGGGCAGGGGAGAATCAGAGAGACAGAGGGATCTGTTTACCTCGGTGGTGTTCAGTAAATCCTGAAGGTCTTCAACCTGTTCATCTGTTTGCGGGAGAGCCCACAAAACTTCATCCCTGAAAAACAAGGGGTTTTAGGTAAAGCACAGGTACTTGGAACTACTCTAGGTCACGCAAAAGTAGAGAAGCAGGCTTGGCCTTTCTCATCTTCCGTGGCTTTGCTGCCATGAACTCAGTGAAGATTCAGTAGTGAAGATGCTGAGCCCTGTTCCAGCCTCTGGTTCTGCTAATCAGTAAAATCCATGAAAGAGATAGTGCAGGGCTTTGGTAGCCAATATCTACTGCCGGCCTCTGAGATTGCTCCTGGGAGTTGGCACCAGCACACCAGCAACCAGCCCCAGCTAATTTGGAGTGCAGCAGCACCAGTGGAAAACTAGCCTAGACCAGGATGACAGCTTTCCTGTTCTCCCCTGAGTTTCTCAGCCTCAGTCACTGTTCAGTGGAGACGTGAGCCCTCCCAGTCTGGCAAAAGCCCTCCCAGTTTGGCAAAAGCCAAACATGATGTTTTGTAGATATATGGAGGCTACTACCATCATCATTCCTACTCCAGTCCAGTTTTTCTGAACTCCTCATTTCTGTCCCTCAGCCAGGTATGGTTTCAGTTGGTCTATATCACTGTCCTCCCAGTCTTTGCCTGGTAACTTATATTCCTCTTCTTCTTGAAACCCATGGTCTGGACGTGCTGTACATGAGATGGTGCTTCCGAGCTACTCCATGCCCACCATTGGTGACAGAAGTGAAATTCATTTTCTGGAAAGAAGAAATACCACTTTGCATTGTAAATCCAGCCCTGATCTTCAGTGCCCTGCAAGCCATGTAGTTCAAAATTGCATTGGATAGATAATTAAAATAATTTGTGTGTGTAGAAGGAGGGGACACAGGGAAATGTCAGACCCCTATTTCCATTTTCTGGGCTGGGGTGGCTCTCAGCCCTCTAATTGTGTGGAGTTGGTGGCAGTGCATAAACCAGGCACTGTGGAAGTCTCTGCCAGCCCTGTCTGCAAAGACTCTTCTGAAAAGAAGACAGGCAGGGCTCTCAAAACTAGTATTTTCAAGCTGCATAACTTGATTGTCACAACTCGTTGTTGTGACTGATTTCAAGCAGAGACCTGACAGCACCTGGCAACCAGGTGATTCATCTTTTCTACTTTTAGCCAGGCTCCAAGCAATCACTGTTGCTTCTCATGCAGAACCAACAATATGCCAGCCCTATTTTTGCCTCCACCATCATTTGACAGAACATCAAAAAGCAATCAGGGGTAGGCAGGGTGGGCAGTTTACCTATTTCTTTAGGCAAGTGCACTCCAAAAGCGTGTGTTTGGGGCTACTTTAAAAGTGAATTTGTCTTCTCGTATCTGGGGAAGTCTTTTCACAGGGGAGACCAGAAAAGGGCTGCTGCATCTGGTTTCATCCTGTGGTTCCCACAGCCTGAGAGTACCATAATGAGGAAGCTGGTATGTACTTGTACCCCAAATATTTCAGCTGAGTGTGGTAAGTACTGGACAGGTGGTAGCTAGCAGTGATTCCTCTATAGCTCTCATTGGTAGGACCTGAATACCCTGAACAAGCTGATCCAGGTTCTGCCCTTGCTCTTGCAGTCATGTTTAACATGGAGAGCATTAGCAGCCGAAATTGTAGTCATCAGGCTTCTCAGTTCCTGTGCTTCGATTTGGCATTATACCCTCTTTCGTCTGTCTTCTGCCTCACTCCTGTTATAAAACACCCAGACAAAATCTCTAATTATTGCCTTTATACCAGTCTCAGAAACAACCCTCTGCCCCCAGCTTCCTTGCCCTGCCTGCTGCCCTGGTACGGCTGGACGTGTTCATCTTGAACATACCTCTTTTCTTTCACTTTCTGTCCTTATGCCCTGCTTCCCTGGTTGCTCTTTGAGTTTGTCCTTAAGAGGATCCCTCTCATTCCCCTCCTCCAACTTTCTGCCAGGGTCCCATTGGACTCTATCACTGTTCCCCATCTCTTTTTCCTCTCCCTTTTACTTCTGGGAAAATAGAAGTCCAGCTGCCATCCCCACACTACAATGCTCAGGTCTTATCCTGTAGCTATGACAGAGGAGTGGGATGCATTACAGTTCATTTTAGATGGTTTTGATATCTTCATCTGAGCTAGTCACTCTCTTAGTAAAGAAACAGGCACTTTCAGGGTCCAGTTAACGTGAGCTAATTTAGATGTGTGTGCTAAACTGAAATGAATTGTAACCTAAATATGCATATTTTTCTCCACTAGCTGTATAGAAAGGTGAAGGGGACTAGTTCCCATGCAGAACTCTGTAGAAATCCCATATAGCCAGATAAATCCCATCCAGGGTCCCCGGCCACCATTTCACAGAGCAACATAAATCAGTGCCGGCTCTCTGCAGGCATCTCAGTCTCTTCATCCCTCCTCTCCATTGCATTTCTCAGTCACTAGGAAGGCTGTCAGCATCACATAACATCACAGGCCCACAAAAGCAAGGCATCAGTATGGATGTGTCTCTTTGTCCTTGTAGTCTGGCTCCATTTAAACCTTGCATGTTCTTTCTAGCTAACATCTCCAGAAGAGGGGCCTCCCTACTTGTCTCCAGCTGAATATCTTACCCTGGCTCTAGCAGGTAGTGTCACTAGAGGAGTGCTGCCAGCATCTTCTCCTGTTCTCCTGGACCGTGTAAGCTGTTCTTCAGCCTGGAGCACAGATGGCTGCCTGTGGGCTCTCTTTTCTCCCACTTCGCTGGCTCTCAAACAGCCATCAACGTCAAACAGCCATCAATATCAAACAGCCTTGCCCTTTCCCTACAAGTGAGCTAGGTGTCTTTCCGGTGTTATCAGCTCTTTCACAAGTCTCACAATGTTCAGTATTTTTCTTAGAAGTCCAGATGCAGTAATCACACTATAACCTTGCAAAGGAAAGCTTTAATACATGACCATTAAATCCTCCAACATTAGCACTCACGTGAAAGTAAAAAGTCAGATATAATATATCACCTTTAAAATCTCATTATTTTAGCCATTTTCATAACCGAGGCTGGGAGGTTTAGACTCATGCTTTCCAGTGGAAAATGCCGTATTCTTCTGTAAGGGTCAGATATTCAGTGTTTTATTTAAACATGAAATAAATGAACCTTCAAGTAGCACAGAGCAATATTGCTCCACTGAATTCACCTAAAAACGTGTTTAACTGTCCCCCTACTTTAACACTCACACCTCTGTAACTATCCACAACAAAATGTGATTGCAACACAAATGGAGATGAAATATCCTCTTTTTAAGGCACGAACTCAGGAGGTGTTCACCTGACACAGGTCTGCCCACAGGCTTGTTGTGCAGAGTCACAGAAAGCTCTGAGACATAATTCACTATTATTTGTGTAGGTATTTCAGTCTTGGGAGCAGGCTGTGTTTAATCGTGATTAAATCGTGGTTGTTCATCTTGCTTAATATCACCACATGAGAGGCTTATCCTTTTAGTTCTACCTATTAAAACATTTCAGGTTTTTAAACCAGCTGTACATGTAGAAAATAAAAGCACTTTGGCTGTCTTCATCTCTGACATATGTTCTCATGTTTTAACAAAGCATTTGGTTTCAGGGCATTTCTGAAGTTTATCGATAGGTAACAATAAAGCTGCTTCTGAAACATTGTACAAATACCAAATGGTTATTCAAAAATGATTTATGACTGGAAAAACAGTCATAAAAGCTGCTTTAAAAAGAAAACAGATTGTTAGCACTTTCTGAAATGGTTTCTCTCTCTACCTCAAGAAGTAATTCATTTAAGGCCTTGTTTTAAGGCAAATGAAGCAAATTATTTTTTCCCATTAAGTTTCAGAATGCCCTTTATTGGCATTCAAAAGCACTGAATGAACAGAATTGATTTGCACTTAGACCAAAAAGAATAGTTTTAATATGATTAAAAACATAGGATTTATGGATGCAAAGAAGACTTAGAATAATTTCATTTCCTCCACCATCTATACGTTAAATTGAACCACATATCCAATTAAAAGAGCAATAAAAAAATGTCAACCTTTGCCAAATGTTTTCTTATGCAACTTGGAGTTATTTTCCTTCAATACTTTCCCTGTCCCACTCACCACACGCTAAGAGCCCTGTAGCACCATCAGGTATTTACCTTGGAAGAGTGAAGACATGCTTCTCTTGAATCCAGATAAATAGGGTAAAAAAGAGCAGGTAAAGCTTCATCTTCACAGCATCCACAATGAAACCAAATGCAATTGGAAAGCCAAGGGTTCAGGACCCACATTATTGATTTTAAAAATGTTATTTAAAGAGTGGTTGAAATTTAATACTCTCTCTCACCTCAACCCTAGGCTCCTGGTGGCTAAGTCAATATGACAGATCTCCCTGGGGATGTCCCTGCTTGTATTGGTGTCACCCATCTGCAGAAGGATAAGGTACACTTTGGACATTTTCAGATTGACAAGTCACTTTGTCATCTCAGCCTTTGTGTCATTTCATTGCAGCTACGAACCACAGACATAAGAAAGAACAGCAAGCACAAAGTTTTTGTGATCCTCTGATTTTTAGAGAGGTCCAGCAGCATGCTCTGCATTCAGCACTCCTATAGCGCATCACAGCCAAGCATGAAGCTGGATTAAAGGAGTGGGAGTGAGGTTATTAAGTCCAAATAGAAAAATTCTGAGCAGGAAAGCTTCTTTTGCTGGCATTTGCTAGCACAGAAAACAAGGAGCAAGTGGGACGTGATACTCTTGCTATTAAGTGCCATTCCTCTAGTTCAGAATGGAGCACATCGACTGGGTCTCCATCTTCTGCAGCTGGCCTGTACCTCTTTGGTTAACACGCAACCCATCCAAGGACTTCAGATTGTTTCTGTTGCTCCATGCCCTCTTTTTTCTGTGACCTTCTGACATCCGTGTATTTTCCACATGTCACACTGGGTTAGCTTTTCAAGAAAAAGTACCAGGGACTCTTCATCTCATTATTATTAATTTTTGCATGCCCCAGGATTTGCCTCCCATATTTCTATCCACAGTTGTCCAGACAGGACATGCTGAAAAGCTGAATGAATTTGACATGTCCAGAATAGATGATCTCCATATACGTTCTGTGCTTGAACAGTAAATCCAACTTGGCTAGGACACGGCAGGCTTAGTACACGGTCCAAGTCCTCTTCTTCCACACACCAATATAGCAGTTCAAGGCACGGCACCGTTTAGAGAACAGCCTGATGGCAGCCTCATGTGGAGGAGAACTGCTCATTTACATCTCTAGCATCAGACCCACCCTAATGTTAGCCCTTGGCTGAGAGCATGTCGTATAAGGCAGAATAGGGAACCAGACCTGGGGCAGTTTCATCCACGCTGTCTCATATAAAAGGTTTTTCAGGTGAGTGGTCCCCAGAAACGCAACATGGTTTTATTCCAGGGGGAAATCATTCCAGAAGAGGACGGAGGAGTGAATCAACATATGTACAATGGGGACACCAGGGAGCCAAGACCTGGAAGTGAATAGGAGAACTAAATTATTTGATGCTGTAGGTGTAGCTTAGGGTTATAACTATACAACTGGGTGAAAAATGCCTGGGAGCAAGCCCTGGAGCTAAGGTTAGGTAACATGGACTTGGTTGCATCCACTGACCTCCTCTAAAAGAGCTCTGGAGTCATCCGGATCAGAGCCAGTGCTCCAGTTAAGCAGGCAGTCAGGGCTTCAAAGCTCAAATTCAGTCCTGGCTGGTTTTTATTCAGGAGGGCAGACCTGCCCTAAGAAGCCAGACAGCTAAGTTTTAGATGGCTGAAGTCAGCAGAGGTGAATCATGCTACCGAGTGAGAACCCTGCTGTTAATGTCTCTGTGAAAATATACAAACACTGAAAATCCCCAAACTGGAGTTGAGCACAAACTGGACAAGAAATTGAAAGAAAAAGAAATGGCTCATGGGAAGCTAACCACTGACATTTTACCTAGATTTTGTAGTTCTTATTTTATCTTTTCTAGATGTTGTTCAAACAAATGGGAAGTTCTGGTAATGTACAGAGGTGGTTCCTGGCAAGGGCAGTGGGCAGTGCTCTGCCACAGGGGTTGATTTTTAAACTGATGGTTCAGATGTCGTTCCCTCACGTAGGCAAAAGGAGGCTGCCAACAGAGGATAAAATACAGAAGATGAAACTTGGTCATCCAGGCACACTTTTGTCTGGAAATGTCTGATGCAAAGATATGAATTTAAAGAAAAATTGGACCTACTGAGATAGGTGTAACAGAGGCGGTTGAAAAGCCGACAGAGTGGGGTTGCTGGTACAAAGGAAAGAAAAGGGTCATATTTCTCTATGTCTTAAAGTGTTAATTAAGTGGGAGAAGGGAACACTTTCTGCCAGGTACTTGAGAAGAAGGTTTTGGACAAATGGTAGGTGTCAGAAATTTTTGTATGTTGGTTGCTTTTCTATGGGTTCTCCGGCTCATCTGCAAAGAGATGGTTCACACGCTGTTTGAAAGCTGCTGTTTTCCTATTTGCTTTTCGGTTTCTGGTATGCACTGGAAATATTTCACACAAAAAAAAGGAAAAAATGGGTGTTGGAAGAAACTAAAGGCACTAGAGGAAATTCTGAGGGAAGGACAAACCAGAGTCTTATGGTGGTTAAGACATCGCACAGGCTAAAACACAATAAATGGAAAAGTAAATGTAGGATGAAAGATCAAAAAAATAAACAAAAAATAAAATGGAAGATGTGGCTGCCCAGGAGGCAGAGATGTATATGCCCATGCCTCTTGCTTTTCTGAAAGCCTCAGGTCTCATGGCTCAAGGTAGGAAAAACCCATTGCCTTTCAAGCATGTGCTGGACATTGCTTATTTGGATCAATCGCCTTTCTGCTTTTTTTCCTTCCATTAGTATCTAAACAACACAGACTACATCCTCCTCCACTTACACAGCCTGTCTCAGCATCAAGGTCACGCACAGTGTTCAAAACCAGTGCCACTGGTCACTGCCCTTGGGTGACTGAGTGGCAGCTGCACACCCACTACAGCCCCTAGCTCCATCCCAGCACTGCCACCTCGCCAGCAGCAGCCAAGCTGTTCAGATCTGGATGCCTAAAATGAGGTTCCTGGTCAGTAAGCTCCTCCATGAAGTGGGCTGATTTTCAGAAGTGTGGAGCCTCCCATCGCAAAGGTATTTGTACTGGGTAACACGCATTTCACTCACAAAGACAATTTCTGTGACAGTTCAGTCTCCGAGTGGGTCTGCATTGCTGTAGTTTGCTCTAATGAGCAACTGGCTATACATTGATTACCCCCAAAGCCTTGTGAGCTGCTGAGGAGCGCTCTAGCCCTGCCCAGGCAGAACAGCAGTAAAAAAACCTACTGACATAATAGAAAGGGATGGGAATGTATTTAGACACCAAACTTAAGCATTAACTTCCATGCTTCCACCCAGCTGTTAGGGGCTATCATTTGTCCTTTGATTCATGTTGACATATCTGTTCGCCTCATCCACTTAGGAAGAGAGAATCATCTCCTCTAACGTTAGCCCTTCCCAGTGCAGAGCACTATACCTGAGGGAGCCATCTTGTGCTGCTTGCACAGGCACTGCAGAGAAATGGACACTTGTTGGGAGAAATTCATCTATGACCTCCTGTAGACATCTCAGAGGGTAATGAAATGCCTGGTCCTATTCATGGCCACTGGAGCTGGGATGACTTGCTGAGAGGTAGGAGGCTGTGTTTGTTCCGGTGAATTCTATGGATTCTGTCTACCTCCCTCAGCTTCCCTCAGGTGCTTGCTATGGTCAGAAGCAATTTGCTGTGTTCTGGGCTACAAAAGTCATAAATTAAGATATACTTGCTCTACCTACAACAGCAAATTGTTTCTTATCCTTCAAGAATTTCTGACAACCCGGGAAGTATTTCCCAGCTAAGCTGGGAAGAAAAATGCGGTCTTAAAAAACACTGTGAAGGGCAACTATGAAAACAGTGGGGTTAATCAAAATATTTCATTTTGATAATTTCAACTGTTGTTTGATTTTTACTCAATTTAAAAGCTTTTTCTTAATTTTATTGAAGATTAACTCATATTCCTATGCATTTTTTTAAAGACCTGGAGGAAATAAGATTGAATTTAGGAAGTGTTGCAAGGGGAGATTTTAGCTGTTTGAAAGCTTCCTTTCTCGAACAAATATATTTTTCTCTAATTGGGAAATTCATCAAAACTGAGCCTTTCCAGCAACCGTTTTTGCTTCTGATGAATCATCATTGCCTGATGAAGAGCTCCTTGGTCAAAAATTCTGGCTGAGTTCAAAGGTTTTGCTGCACCTGGATTAATTATTACTTCTACACTGGGTAGACCATGGGCTATGCTGAACTGGTGCCTGCAAGCATTACTGTAGCAGATGTGACCAGGAGCCTTGCAGTAATGGGGCACAGTTTGATCTGTGTTGGTTTCTGTTAACTTTTAGAGTAGCTTTGGGGCACGCATGGGCTTTTAGTAAAAAGGGATGATCAGGTCCTAGTTTTTAGAGAAGGTAATTAATAACGTAGTCTCTTGATTTCTTTGTTGAAAACTACGCATGTGGGAATTAGTACCGGCAGTATATAAAGCCTCCTGGTGCAATTACTATATTGCTTTTTAAAGTATAATCACACTTTAAAGGCAATTCTAAAGAGATGTTTCCACTCCTTTGGCTGAAACTGCTGTCCCTCCCCTCCCTCTCCACATTGACATGTAGTAACCCCTGTCCTCTTGATGTTGCATAGGTGTTGTACCTCACTCAGACCAGGCTCTGGCACATCTTTGTATGGTGGTTTAAGGTGTCAGTGCCCAAAAAGGTGGCAGCAGAAGATGCCAGGCACTTGTGTCCCAGCTAAGTCAGGGTATCATTGCTCAAGTACCCTCTGTGCCGACATACTCTGGGATGCCCAGCTGTTCCCAGCCATCGTTCTGGGCTCCTGCAGCTGCTCTTGCTGGTGGAGGAGACCCAGACACCAAAAGTGGTCAGATGAAACACACCAAAAGAGAAACTGCTTGAACTGCCGCAGCCAGATGGTCTCAAGCAGTTGCAGCAGTGCCCCTGAGTAATCTCCAGTGACTCCCATTACCGGCACCTTTGGCTTTCAGCAACCAAGTGTCACGAGATTTCCTCTAAGTTCAGCCAGGACCTAAGTGTGGCTGTCCTCTTTGATCCCGGGGCTTGCACAGTATTCAGCAGCAAGATTTTAAATAACAAGCCTCATTCTACATTGAGATTCTCAGATCTGAGTCTGTATTTCAGTATTTGCCAAAGCCCATGCTAAGCTGGTACTGTCTGTCAGTAACAGTAAACCTGTTAACAAGCACGCAGAAGGGGCAGGAGGAAGGGAGGTCAGCTGTTATCAGCAGCCACATCCTTCAGATCCTTTTCCCTGTTTGGGATTAGCATATTCTGCTATTGTTTTGATCCTCCAGAATCCTCTTGTTTCTGGTTAATCAGCAACGAGTCCCTCTTGGGATGGGTAATCACTCTGACGGATCCATATGACTGAGCAGAACACAAACCCAAGTGAGTCTGTGCTGTCCTTCTTGGTTCTTTAAATTCAGATTCAAATGCAAAATTAATCTCCTGAAAAATATTTACAGGCTCTTGCCCTGTGCGTTATCACTACTGATGAGGCCAAAGGTAACTGGTTAGCATACTTCCTACATGAGGCAAAGGACGACTAAAATCTAACTAAACTCTGATCTCTGTTGCTCTCTGTGCAATGCAGCTGGGTGCCGTTGCTCATGAACCACACAAGGATGCAATTAGTTTAACAGCTCTTTATTATGAATGCAGCAGAACAGAGTTAGAACTCAATTTACAAGTCTCCCTTTCAAAACCATTCAGCCGTTAAGGCCTTATCATCTTTCTGTTTTCCAAGGCATATAATTGATAAATGATTTCTCCCTGCACACCTCAGCTCCTCATCTTTATTCATGAACCAATTAATCTCCGTAGGACACTGCGATCATTTACATACATGGCCAATGTCACCAACCTCTGTCATTTCATTCTGGAAACAATTTTGCAGCCCATGAAACCACCAGGAGGGGAAAATCTGGACTACATCTAAATTTCTGTGCTTCTGACATTTCTCCCTCACGTCATTCCCAGATAAAAAATCTGATGCTACCTGTGCTAGAAAATGATGGGTTAACCTGGGAGGAAACAGACCTCTTGTCCCTGGGTGAGTGCTGTACGGGCAGTATGTTTCAATCATGGCTGATAGGTATGAGCAGAGGCTCAAAATACATGTTCACTTTGCGTTTTTGAGTACTCAGTTATGCTGACCTATTTTATTCATTTTTTATTCCACTCTCCGTGCTGTTCAGCTTTCCAGGGTCAGCAGAGAGAAAAATGCTGTAGTGTATGTGTTTTGGGGAGGTGAGGAGGCGTCTGTACTGGTTAAATGCTTGCCTCATGAGCTCTGTTTCCTGAAGGTCTGTTATCAACTCCTACCCAAACAACATGTTGTCCAAGTGACTCATGTTTTCTTATTGCCAGTAGATACTGATTTATTTGCCAGTATCTTAACAAGGAGCACTTGCAAAAGAAGTTTAACTTTGTTAAACAAAGGATATCAAAGGGAGCCACAGGAGCACTCCAGGCAGAGCTTCTGAGCACTTGAGAAAAGTGTTCCAAGTACCACGTACAGAGAGCGCACTTCAGCTAAGGTGCAAGTGAATGGATGCACACCTGTCTCCCTCTCTATGTACATAGATATGTATGTACATATCAGGAATGCAGTTAGCCCTGCAGTAGTGATGCGTTCTGCCTGTCTCTGAGTGCATCAACAGTATTTGCTGCTCTTCTCCGCACTGCTTGCACTTGCTTACATTGCTTGCATGGCATCTGGCAGAGGTTAGAAGAGTGGGGCCTTCCTTGGGGCTTTTGGAGGGTGCTGGAACCTGTCTGGAGGATGTTGGGACATGTTTGAGGGTGCTGGTGAAGAGAAGGTCCATGGAGCAAAGTTCCTGTCCCCTTTCATTCACCCCTCTTGGCTGGTGTGGTCCCCACCTCAGAGAGGCACGTCTCACTCTCAGCCCATGCTGCCCATCAGTCCGTGCAAGCAGATCCACACGGCAGAGAGACTCATCGCTGTCCCAGCGGAACAGCTATTGTACAAATGCATCCAAATAGGCACTTGACTTTTCTCCTATCCGTCCAGGGATGGGGAAGGGGACAGGTGAGCTTTCCTACAGTGCACTCTTAGTGCTGCAGTTGCAGACCCCCAGCAAAGCAGTGACACTGTTATATGGCTGCTCCAGCCCTGCATGGTGTGACTGCTCTGGCAGCTGAGGGCGTCTGTGCTGAAAGCTTCTGCAATCTGCATCCAAGGACCATGCTCTGAGAGTCACATGATTCCTGTTTGGGATGTCATTTTCAAACCTTTAGGAGATCACTGTAGGCTAGAGAAGGATTTCTGTCACAGTGGGTATCCCCCTGCTCAGAGCTCATATGAGAAGTGCTGAGTGAAGCGACCTTATGAGAATTTGTTCCTCTACTAACCTCAAAGCCTCCGGATGCTCCCCAATGGATGCCCCCAGGTCAGCAGAGGCTGAACCTGTATTAGTAGGTTGTTCCCACGTGTTGTAAAGCTTGGCAAGCCAAGGAGGGTTCTGACAGTACAGGTCCTGTTAGCACAGTTTACAACCCTTACAGTTAGCGGAGCCTATGTTCATAGAATTTGGCTCCAGCGGCGAATTTGGGAAGTTTCTGAGGCATTTGGCTGTTCTGCCAGGTCTGACCACTACGTGGGCAGCATCACCCCATGTTGGTCTGAGAAGGATTGTGACTGAAGCATTATGGGGCACTGCAGCCACATTTCCCTAAAGTGAAATGTAATTTGACAGTGCAGCAAGCAGTGGGGGTAGGGCCTGCATCCCTCCTCAGAGATCTCTATTACTTTTCACTGATGTGGCTGATTGAGCCTTTCACTGGCATGTTACTTAACCACTGGACTGTTTCACTAGCACCCAAACAGATGCAGGTCTTGAAGAGAAGGCATGGAGAGGTTGATGCACCTAAGGCTTATCCACCACCTCTCAGATGTGCAGGGTGTTGTGCTCCAGGGCTGCAAAATTAAGGGAGGACATCTTACTGAGGGGCTGGTCAGAAGACACCTCCCCACCTCAGTGACAAACCAACACGTTCTGTGAGATGTCTGGTTTGCTTAACTGCAGTGAAGAGCCAGGACAACTTTATAAGCTGCCAGAGGTGCCTGGCCATGGGACATTGCTTTTCTGCCTGTGTGAATCAAAGCAGCACCGTACATGTCAATCACCTGCTGAGAGATTTCCAGGGTGGATGTGTGAGGTTTCTCTCCATGTTTTGTGTGTTCACAGATACTCATTGCTGTATTCCTTTAGATTCTTAACACGTGCACTAAATGAGTGCCTTCCCTGAGGAAGTTCAGCGCTTATATGCATGATTGGTTTTGTAGCTTTCTGCCCTTCTCACAGATTTCAGACATATCATTACCTGTGAGCACGTGGCCTGTGGGAATTCTGGCCCTTCTCAGCTTTGGACAGTTTATCGTGGATCTGTAATTGCAATAGTAGCTTGCACCCTGGGAGCAAGTTAGGTTTGCTGTAAGATACTGTTGCCTTTAAAAAGTGATCAGGGCACAAAAAGTAAATAAGGTGAGAAGAAAAACAACGCTTTAAAAACCAGCAATTTTACTTCAGAGCTGTGTGTTACTTCCTGAGCAGCAAACAAAGCAACAAGAGAACAACATGGCTTTCCTGGTGGCAGAAGAGAACTGCCACCAAGCACTGATATACATAAAAAATATAAACAAAATGGGAATGTTACTAAGTTATTTTGGTCCTAATTCAGAGTTTGCCTGCACTAAGCTATATATAATCTTATCACCTTACCAGTACAGAGAGCTCCCCTATTTACTGACTTCCTTAATGAACAGCTTCTTAGGTTTGTGTATAAATTCTAACTCTGATGTTGCTCACCATACAGCAGGCAACGTGGCTCAGGCATTCAGTGATGCTACTCTCTGCTGCTCGCTTTGTCCACTTGCCTGAAAAGTACTGGACTGTCCCGGGTTTGGCTGGGATAAAGTTAATTTTCCTCCTAGTAGCTGGTATAGTGCTGTGTTTTGGATTTAGGATGACAGTAATGTTGATAACAAACTGATGTTTCAGTTGTTGCTGAGCAGTGCTTACACTAGTCAAGGACTTTTTCTGCTTCCCATGCTCTGCCGGGTGCACCAGAAGCTGGGAGGGGGCACAGCCAGGACAGCTGACCCAGACTGGCCAAAGAGATATTCCATACCATATGACATCATGCTCAGTATATAAACTGTGGGGAGTTGGCCAGGAGGTAGTGATGGCTGCTCGGGGATGGGATGGGCATCGGTCAGCGGGTGGCGAGCAATGGTATTGTGCATCACTTGCTTTGTATATTATTATTATTAATAACATTAATATTAATAATAATAATAACAATACTATTTTACTTTATTTTATTTCAGATATTAAACTGTTCTTATCTCAACCCACGAATTTTCTCACTTTTACTCTTCCGATTCTCTCCCCCATCCCACCGCAGGGGGCAGTGAGCGAGCGGCTGTGTGGTGCTTAGTTGCTGGCTGGGGTTAGACCGTGACATGGATTTCAAGTGGCTGAGCAGCTTGGAGGAAAACGCTCCCAAATTCTTGACAAGTCTGTTCTCCAGATGGTGGAGGAGACTGCCAGAAGTGGCAGAAGTTGGGGAACTGGGGAGTCTCAGGACCAGCTCAACACATAGGTTTGCAAGATTGGAGGCACCAGGATCCATTTCTCCTTCAAGCTGAAGGCAGCGGTAGGTGACTACTTGCTGTAGGACCAGTGCAGTTCATGTGGTTTTTGCAGCCATCTACCAGAGACAGGATCCTGTTTTCCAAGCAGGAGCCAAATCGTAACTGCTGCGTTAGGCAGCAATGGACACCAAGACCTGAAGTTTAGGATCAGGCTCACAGCAGAAGTAAGCTGCCCTTACAGGAGCGATGTCAGGTTGGGTTTTTCGTTCAATTCCATCTCTGGAGGAAGTAGAAACATGACTTTATCTGTACAAGAGCACAGCAGCCAGCCGTATTGCTTGCTATCCCCTTTCTAAAGCCAGGATATATGATTTCTAGCCAGGATAGATGATTTACAAGAAGGTGTAAAATCCTTATCATGCACCTAATTATGCTCTACTACACTATGGGGGGATATTTCCTTCCGAGTCCATCTGGTGATCAGATCCCTGAAGCATGTGAATTGATTGCCCTCATGGTTTTTTCTCCTACTTAGTCTAACTGCTGATGCTTTATTTTTATTCATATGAATGTCTAAGCCTTTTTGAAGCCTTGAAAATTATGATTAATTGTGCAATGAAAATCAATAATGGAAGCGCTTACAAAGCCAGCGTGATTTGGGAGTGACTCCCAAAGACAGCTGCTTTCTCTAAGAGTGATGGAAAAAGTTGGAAAAAAGCAACAGCAAAAAATTCCAGATCCTGTTGTGGTTTTTTTGGTTTTTTTTTTTTTTTTGGTTTGTTTTTTTTTTTTTTTTTTTTTTTTTGTGATGTTTGTCATTGGTTTAACCCCTTCAGCAGTTGCTGGGAGCTTTACTACAGGTTACTATTACCAGTTCATGAAAGCAAAACCTCAAGTCCATCAAAAAAACAAGAATACCCAATTAAACAGAGGCACATTGAAAACTGAAATTGTTTATACTCCTATACCAGAATGTGGCTATTCCCACACCTTCAGGTTCATGACAGCTTTATTTTTCATGGAAGATTATAGAGATAGGGATTAAGATCTGGTAAGGCATTTACTGTAGTATCCCTGCCTATTCCCTTTTGCACACTGACAGGTGCTAGCGTTTTGCCTAGGGTTAAATATCCCAAATTTTCTCCATTTCCCAGAGGAGAGCATTTTCGGAGCTCATGCATGTCAGTCTCTAAAACTCCAGATAGAATGACTGCCATCTCGTGGTTAGCTCTCCCTGCTGCATTGGTGCCAGGGCTGGTGTCAGGGCTCACCGCTGGTGCAGAGCTGCAGGTTGGGGTTCAGAGATAGTGCCCCAAAACGCAGCCTGGGGGCAGGGGACTGGGAGGGAGGGCTGTGTGGCAGGGTGCCTGGCTGCATTGCTAGGATGCAGAGGAGGAGGAAAGAAGCCCTCTTCACAAAACATGCTTTGAATAACAGCGTACATCACCTGGGTCCTCTCCAGAGCCTGAGCTAGAGGCAGGTTTCGATCTCTGGGGACATGGAAGTCCTACATATTGCCTATGGGAAATGCATGATGTGTGAAAGCCTCCTCTCCCTGCCTCTCTCAGCAGGCTCCTCTAAAAATCCTACCCCTGTGCAAAAAACTGAGTTGCTAGGGGCTGGTGAATGGGGAATGCTGTGTCTGAAAATCCCTTCTTCTCTGTGGGGATAGCAAGTGCCACCATTCTTTTGGGACCAAGGGAAGAGCCCCTCCTCACACCCTGGTGGTGCTCCCATCTCCCATCCATCGTCTACTTCATCCCTCGTGTCTGCCCCTGAGTCTGGGCAAGGGCATCTCTCTGAGATGGGGAACCCGGAGCAGGGCTGTCTTCAGGCAGGATTACCTGGCCCTTTCAGATCTATGCTGTCTATCCAGCCAAAAATGGCCCTTGCAGTTTGCGAACGTACATGTATGCATGCAACACACAAAATACATGGCCGTCTCACCTGAGGGAAATGCTGTGGTCACAGTTTCTGCCTGCAGTTTCCTCTCTCTGGTTTACCTCTGCTGGACTCCCAAGTCAAACACTGGTATTGCAACAGGGGGTCCTACACTTAGAAAGAGGAGGAACAGCGTAGGGGCCATGCTCTGATAACTCCCCTTTGATGGGCAATACGATGGGGTGATGTCTCCTTTGTATAACACTCAAGAAGTTTTCCTTCTCTACCAGCACTGGCAAATATTGTGACCAGACGGGATGGGTCTTGGGATGCTGCTCCTCTCCCACCCTGTATTAAATACATAGTTTCATGAAAGGAACAGGGCAGCCAGATCTGATCAGGAACAGGATTTGGCCTTTAGTATAGAAACCCAGTGGGCACATTTGCGTTGCAGAATACATTAAAAAGCCACATTTGTGGGTATATGAACAAAGGAGGAGGATGACAGGTATTGCACTGAATGGGGAAAATCATACCGGGTCAGGCTGCAGGTCCAGCCAGCACAGTGTCCCATCTTTGGCAGTGTCTCAGAGTGGCATGTACAGAAATGACCTAGGAAATAATTCTTCCCGCTTTCTGCAATCTGTGGTTTCAATAACAATATGGAAGACACCTCCTTAGCGAGCCCACAGTGTGTTTTTTTTTTTAAATCTGTCCTTATTTCAGCTATATGGTACACACTTCCCCATTAGCATATGCATTACTAAAAACAAAAATTACACATTTGGCTTTATAGAACATTTTCTGTAGAGAGACTTCTGACGTCATTGAATATTGATTCTTTATTAAGGCAATTCTGAAGGGGCTGGAGGGGAGGGAGGGGGAGAGGGAGAGAACTGAGATGGTGTCAATGGGATTGCATTAAGGCAAAGTTCCTTCCTTCTACATTTCACCACAGTAGAAGCCATGTAAAGGCCAGAACAATAAATGACTCAAGCCAAGGAAGAGATTCAGTGCAAACAATATCCCACTGATTATCCGCAGACGGGGCTAGGTCCTCGACTGAGGCAAACTGACAGCGCCTTGTTAGCTGCAAAGCTATGCTGATTTAGCTCCGTTGAGGATCCCAGCCTGGGTTCAGGGAGGCATTTTAGTATGTGTTTCCTATGCAATGTTTCATATTAATTCATTCACATTTAAATGCTCTCCTGAATCAGGGCCACAGCCCTTTGAGTGCAAGTCTGTAAAGTTAACAGAGTTTAATTTTCATTCACTACATAAATATGTCATTCTGCATCCCTTTGGTTCACTTCTTATCTTATTGCTACTAACTGAGTGGTTTCTTTAACATGGTTTTCATTTCTATCATGCTTTGCAATCTGCTTATGTGTTAAGTGTATTATGACATGAAAATGAATTATCCTTTGGAGAGCATTTCTTGCAAAGGTTCCACAGTTCGGATGTTCTTGGAGGACCAGGTCAGGGTATGATTTTTTTCGGTGAGTAGTAACGTACTCTGTGAGTAATGCCACTGACGGCAGAGGCATAACTTTCAGAGAAAAGTACTGCTCAGTTCATACACCAGCAACACATAGCAGACTCCAAACACACCTCTCTTTTCACAAGAATTTCCTAAGAGGACCCTACAGTTCCAAAAATATAGTAACTAATACTTGCATTGGCTTGGGAAAACCCCTTTTGTTATCCCAGATGCAAACTGAAGGGAAGTGTGGCAGAAATGCTACCAGAAGCATGAAGACGCTTTCAGGCAGAAGCAGTATATAACATTTCATAATCCTAAAAGCTGCCTGTACCTCCCAAGACAAAGATTTCCACCTGACCTCTGACAGAAAACCCTGGTATCCATTAATAAAACGATATGTATAGGCCTCATTATTGAAAACTGGATCAGGAACATGAAATGGTTATATCTAGCAAAGTGGAAAGTAAGGCAAAGAAATCAAGCACATATTACTGTTCAAAACAAAACATTTTTTGGATACACAACTTTTTTATGATCTGGAACCGTGTATAATATTCATGCCTTAAAAGCATGAGCACCCTGCGTATTTCCTTGATTCGGAGAAGAGCATCCAGTTTGAAGGAATCAAAAGGGCGAATACCAGGCCTCAGTACAAGTCTTTTGTGCTTTAAACTTTCTTCATGCCTTTTCCCATAAGGCAAGCAAACACCGTCATGACCATTTTGGGTTTTACTTCAACCAGGTCTTCTGGAAGGGCATAGACTCTTGCTCCAATTTTTCTTGCCATAGAGATGGCATATCTGCATTGGAGGGGTGAAAAAAACAAAACAAAGAAATAAGTTAGTGAAGTACCATTCATTTTCCCTCTGTTAAGAAGTTTTTTACATCATTAATACCAGAGTGGGTTGGGAACGTTCTTACTGATTCATCAAAATTAAACTTTTCTGTAGGAATGTATGAGACAGGTTCATAAAGAACTAATTTCAGGTAAAAGGAGGAGTGTATTCCCTGATGGTTAGAGCACTGATTACCTGCAGCATGGGAGACTGCAGGTCAAAGTCTGGTATGAAACATCTAGTTTCCCGTCCCCTGAAAGATTATCCTAACAAGCAGCCATCCTGGTCTTGCTCCCCCTCAATCTCTGCTGCTCAGTCTTTGCACATAAACAAATTCATGAGGATGGAAAGGAAAAGGCTGGTGTTGGTGGAGATCAGTGTTGTTGGAAAATCAACATTCAGGGACTTCTATTCTGCTTGAATCATACCCAGAATCTGCAAGCTGACCTTCCCATCTCCTTCCTCAGAGTGCACTGTTGCACGGCTACTGGCTGTTCCCCAGTGGGTATGTCTCTTTTCTCTGCTTTTTCACAAAAAAAAAAGCTAGAAAATCCCAGGTTCTTCCCACTGCAGAGCACATACATTTGTGAAGTTCTCCCCAAAATGCAGAGAAACATGTTGGGGTGGGGGGGAGAGAAAGGGAGAGGAAAAGAGGGAAACATCAGTGGGGGATGAAGAAATTAAGTATGGAGAGAAGCACATGTAGAATTGCAAGGAAAGAAAGAGAACAGATGGTAGGAAATGGAAGGGAAAAAGAGCAGTGGGAAAAGTCTTTATGAAAATGATGGCAGCTCTGATTGCCGTACAGTCATCCTTTTCTCTTTTGTAGTTGCCACATAGCAAAGGAGTAGCTAAACTGATGATCAGACTGGGAGGTGATCTGTATAACTCTGAAAGGAAAGGGAGATGCCCCCAGGATTGGCTCTCTGCTAGAAAATGGTTTGCACTTAGGAAAAAGAATCAATATCCACATCCATAAAACTAGTTTTTCAGGCATGAATCCTGTCGTCCCCCTTCTCTCTTAAATATGCCCTTGTTCCACCTGTATGTGACTGAAGAGGCAGCATGACCTCTAATCACTGGTTTCCATGGCTCACTATTGTTGGTGTTGTTCCCTGATCTCTGAAAGAATTTTAAATTTAATAAGAGAAAATAGGAGCTTGTGAAGCCAAGTGATTTTGATCCCTTCAAGGGAATTATAAAGCAGGAATTATAACATTACACACTTCATTTCCATTGATAGTCTTTTATACTGCCTAACTCCTAGCCTTCATGCTTCTAACTCTGGAGTATTTCTCATTTGAGGTTGTGCCAGATGAGAATGACAGCAGAGTAGTTGTCAAAGACAGAGACAGGCAAGCCTGAGCAGGTAACTTGTGTTAAGTGTCACTTGGCACAAACGTACTTAGCATTATTTAGTTTCTCCTCATCGTTCAGGTCCTCTGTTTTCAAGAGGTCATATTTGATTGATCCTGGTTGAATGGCATCAATGAGATCCAGGACTGGCATGCTGGTGCTGATTTTGCTATCCTGCATAGATGAAAAACACCGTTAGATGCAAGAACAGGATGACATGTCCCACAAAGCCAGAGTCTAGGCTCAAGAGCAATGGACAGCTCAGTCAAATACCATTTAGATCTTCACAAAGGGCTGCTTAGCATCACTTTTCATCTCCAGCAGACTAAGAACCCTTTCAAAGGGTTTTTTCCCCAATGGAAATAATTAAATCAAAAGATGGGGTGCTGGGCTAGTGAATTTGCTTCTGTGGAGAGATGACACTGATACACGTCTACTGATGGGAGGTGCGAGGGGGACCAGCTCTGTGTCTTCTGAGCTTATTACATGAAGTCTGATGGATCTGATCTTGCCTGGTGCAAACTGTTGATTTACATCCACTGAATGTTCCCCAGCTTGGGAAGTCTCAGATGCGTTAGCAAAATTGGAAGCTCTCTGGAATTCGACCATGTCTGCGTTTATAAGGTGCCTTGCAAAATAGAACAACTCCCCTGAATGGTACTACCATATTATAAAAGTATTGCTATTATTCTTTTTAATACTGTCATTTGTAATTGTTGTAATTTAATAATCAACAGCATAGCAGTTCTTGCTTAATTCCAGTTGTCATTCCTGGCTCCATACTTTGATTTTCTATGTCAAACTGGCATTCAGGGTATTTCCTGTTATGTTCATATCATGTTTCTATTACCTTTTCATAATAAAACCCCTTGAATAAAATCGCTATATCTGAACATGCCTTTAAAATGGAATGAAAAATAATCAAACTATATAGTTAATTATATCATAATATACTGTGTGCACATACATGCATATATATATCTCTATATACAGGCAAAGTATATAACATACACACAAACACACTGAATAAGAGATTCCTAAGCAGAGACTTCCAACAAAAAACTGTACCTTGAAACTGGAGATGGTTGAATCCTTCCCAGCAGCAGTCAGTGTTTCATTGACCCAGCTGACAATGATTTCATCATTGACCTTCTCTCCACCACCAATGTCTTCAAGGATATTCAGGGTGTACCTTAAGAGGGAAGCCAGGATACCTGCATTTGCCCAAAGTCTACAGTAACCTCAGAACCATCCTGTACGTGCACAGCTTGACTGGGATCACCCCAAAAGTCCTTTTAGTCCTGATATCCCCCTGCTTCCCACACACTCACAGTATATATGAATTATATTATAACATGCTAATTCATCTCTTGCATCTAATTCACCCCCAGTTCCCTCATCACTGTTTTGGGAATGTGAAAAGGTTTAGATACTCAAAATTTCTACAAGGTCCCTCTTAGTGGATCTCAGTGTAAATGACTCATTCTCACCGGGTTTGAAAAATAATCACTGACTTTAAAGCCAGAGGGGAATTGTTATGTTCATGTAAGACTGACTTTCTGCATAAACACAAGCCCGGAATATTTTGTTTATATGCCAGCATACACCTTGGAAAGACATCCCAAATTGATGGCAAGTAATCACGACATCCCTAGATTAATTACTTGCCTAATAAACATATACCTTGCTTTGTAGTTCCTAACCACTGAGTCTCTTCACACCCAATTATGGAGCTCTTAAACACACACACAAACACAAACAGAGAATTACATTAAAGTGGGGAATGCTACTGAGTTGCATCCACTTCAGGTAGTGGATTACAAAACTTCTGCATCAGTTCCTTGCTTCCAGTACATTCTTCCCCTTCCCTGATACAGAGACCTTTCAACTCCTTTTTCTCTTTTCCATGCAATAAGCATTTATTCATGCTATACAGCTAGTGACAATAATAATCTTCTGCATGAGCTGACTGTAGTGGCCTTGCCCACAAGATAACATGCTTCCTGATCCCATCCCTAACTAGGAGTGAGCAAAAGGTCACTCTGTCTTTGCATATAAATGCAAACAGAGGAGTGAGAAAGCTGTAGCCTGTAGAGCCTTCTCCGTGATAGCATCAGGAAACCATTGCAATACAAACTGAGTATATCAAAACACTCTGAAGTTTGTGTCTGTCTGCCATACCTTCTCATCAGCTGCCAGATTAAGGCCAGCGTGAGTGTACGGTTTCCTTCATTCAGATCTTGCCCAGCGATGCCAACAAGGGAAAATTTGGCTTGATTCTTTCCCAGTTCCACTGCATAGTTGCAGTTTTCAAGCTGTTAATGAGAGGGTCAATTAGTGCCATTCAAAAATATAGAAAAAAAGAAGACAAGACACTGTTACTTTAAATTCTTTGGATTGCTTAGTTTAGATCCTTCTGGGCAAGCAGGAGCTTTGGGGCTCTGTGATAATACAGCTGTTTGACTACCAGCAGCCAGTTCCATCCCAAAAATGCCATGGTAAACAGTTAACATAGACAGAAATGTTATACTTCATCATCAGGGCCTGAAAAACAGATTACCCTGGAAAATACGAATCTATGGCTCAACGGTACCTCCAGCATGATGGCATTGCACTGAGACAAAGGATTAGCATCCCAGTCAATTTTTTAGGTCAGTTAATCACTCTGGCCTAACTGGTTGGAATTACTCATCCAGATAGCTGGGAGAAAGCTTTTTTCTTAATAGCAACTCTGTGATCTGTTCTTGAGGCATCTGGTTAAGAAAGCTTATCATCACTGTCTTCATTTGATGTGGAGGGCAGTGATCCAGACAGCTGCAATTAAGCTGGTGCCATATGACTCATGGTGAAGATGCATTACAATTGGTGACTAAGACAGAGCAAAAGTGGTCTGCAAATACAGTTTTTAAATATTGATACAAAAGGTGTCAAGTCTTTTTACTTTACAAATATTGTTCACCTCTCAACAGAGCCAGTGAGTCGAATGTATGTTTCTTTTTCAGGATGAAAAATTATTCACTGACTAGACAAAAACCCATTTAATGTGCTGTACTTGGGACTTGAAAGCAACATGAGTGCCCATGTTGGTGTTTGAAATGATATAGACATCCTTTGAGGATAAGACATCGCTACTGGAGGTATTCCAGCTTTTTGTACCTTCTTCATGTTGCCACCCAGTTTAGGATATGGTGGTTTGTTCACTCTGTTCCAGTCTACTGGCACTTTGATCTTTTCATAGAGCTGGAAGATAACCAAGGCATCTGACAAGTCACTGAAAACAATAAAAAAGATACATCATTGTCCAACGAACAGAGGAAAGGAGCCCAACTAAATTATTAGTAGAGGTAAACTTAGTTTCCTTAAAAAAAACCAAACATGTCTTCTTAGAGGGTCTAAAAGTTTTTATGTTTTTATAAACAATTTGCTGGCTGTATTTATCATCTGAAGGAAGTATAATATCTCCTCTTACCTATATAAGTGATTTACACGTGGATTAACACCCAGGGAGTTCATCCAGTTCCTGAATGTCCTCTCTTCCCTTGTCTCACCTAAAACAACAGATACATCAATCAACAGACCTACAAAACACAACACTCCAGTAAAATAAGTGTCTTGTGATGAAACCATAACTCAGAATTTACAGCGCATTGAACCATAAACAGAAGGAGACACCGGCTGACATGTGAAATAAGAGAGCACGGTGCAGCATGTAATATTTCTTCATGCCCTATGTATTATTGTATTTAGGCAGATTGGCCTTGAAATGCCTTCAAGAATTCAGGAACAGCCTGAGCCCTAGCATGAACAGTTTCACTATGAGGCTGAGAAAGGAGGACCTGAAGCTCAGCAAATAATCCATACAATGGTGGTCCTGACCCCAAAGCAGAGCAAGCAGGCAGCAGCTTTATGCAAGATATGATTTTTAAATTGTATTCTCAATTAAGGGAATGCCAGATCAACTCTAATTTCAACTAACAAGCATACTCAATAGTCCGTACTGGTTCAGACATCCCACAAACATTTTGTCTTTTAACATGTGCTATCCACAGAACAGACGCCCAAAATACTAGAAGCTACATCCAGGTAGAGAGCAGCTCTCTTTCTCAAGGCTGCCTGAGCTAACGATGCAGTGAATATATGTCTGGAGGACATAAGGTTAGGTTAACTTATCATCAACTCAGAGGTGGGGATACTGTGGCATCGGTGGCCAGAAACAACATTTACTTGCATTTTCCTTACCTTCAATAGAGCTCCAGTCAATGTCCTGGTTCTCTGGCTTATGCAGGGCAGGGTATTTGTTGAACAAGTTGGCAATGAAGGCCAAGTTTAGCTTTGGATTCCCCCGGACGACGTCGGTGGCCGTGACGAACTGCCGGCAGCCCAGCCGCTCAGCCTGCTGCAACATGCACTCTGCTCGCTGGACGTCATCCTTCTCCTGTGCCGGCAGAAAACGGGACCATCAAGCCTCACCCCACCACCACCTGGCACCGCACGCAAGACCCGCTTGGGGTCTCCGTGTGTGGAGCTAGGTGCGGGGCTGTTAAAGCAGGTCTTTGCTGGATTTATAGCTATTTCCTTTCCCACTTTTACTAACAGCAGGTCTATGTTTTCAAATGGACTTTACCTAGAATCCAACCATCTCATTTTATTGCTTTTACAGTTATATTCCATATAAAAGGGGATGGTTTAATGAAATTCCCAAATACATGTATTTAAATATATTTGTTACATGATAGGAGTTTATCAGTGTGATTCAATGGTTGTTAAAGTTTCAGTGATAATATCTAATGAAAGGCAAAACACATCATTTAATTCTTTGAAAGCTTTGATTTCTGAAATAGAAGATCATGTTGCAAAGCTAAAAAGAGTTTGCTTGTTCTGGCGTCCTGGTGCAACTCTGTGTTGACCAGCAATGCAAGTAACAGACAGAAAATATCAGCATTTACTGTAAACTTATCTCATCTTACCCTTAATCCTGACATGTCAATAGTAATAGCTGGAATGCCTTCTTCGTCTCCCTTGGGGGCAACTTGGTTCAGCAAATGGTAATAAGCTCTTGAGTCCTGTGACAGACAGAGAAATTAAAGGGAGGAGAAATTGCATCTAAAGCTCAGGTTTTGCATGCCAGTGCTCCCCTGAACAATGTGCCTGCATGCTTCGTTTTTATTACATCAATCATTGGGTTACATAATTAAATTAATTAAGCTGGAAGCACTTAGCAATTCCTACTTCATGCTGTATTTGCCAGATCTATTTCTTCCCTAAGCCAATATATATATGCTGCAGAACGCTCAATGTATGAGACAAAATACTGTGTGTTGCACTTACAAAAAGGACAGCAACAACAAAGAGATAATAGAATTGACTTAATCTGAACATTAAATTAGAGATAAGAAAATGCATACCTTTATAATGCTGTAGAAGTCAGGCTGATGAGCATTTAATAAAAGAAAATGCAGAAGGAGAAAGCAGATGTTTAAAGCAGATTTCAAAGCAACGCTGGAACAGTTATGGAAGAAAAAGCATAGTTTTCAAGGACAAAAGTTAAAACCGACAACAGTATCAGCATTTTTCAGGCAAAAGGGCAGGAACAAGATAAGGATTTAACATGTTGTGTTTTTAATCTTTTGTGAAATGTAATGTTGCTTCCATGTTGCTTCAGAAATAACTCAACTGAAATTAAAGCTACATGTTAGTCTCTAGGGACTTGACTAACTAAACCAAATAATAATCTTCAAAATATAAAGCAGATTACCTGAATTATTTTAAATCTTATACATCTGCAAGGTGGGGAGACATGCTTAATTAGAGAATGGCTGTAAAGGCTGAAGTCTTGGCCTCTGAGAGGTAAACATGCACCTTATTTTCCAACTGTAAATATGATAAGTTCAGTTTATCTTACAATTGCAGATAGGATTTAATCAGTTGCATTATAGTGCTCTCGGCCAGCCTGCAGAAAGATGGGAAATACTCCATTCCCTTCCCTTTCCATGGATATTCTCCAGTCACCTCCACCCATTGAACCAAAAATCTGTTACAATAAAAATAGCATTGTCAAATGTGACTCTCAGGCTCTCCTGTTGCCTTCCCTGGTGTTTTTTTCGGTATGTCAGCTAAGTCATGGTAAATGACTTTTCATGCTTAAGTCCCTGATGAAGCCTACAACCAGGTATTTCTGGAGCAGGGCTTTTCCCATGCTATCCTGGGAGTGGGCAGGTCGGATCGTGGGTGGGGTGTTCAGTGTGCCAGCCAGACCCTGGCTTGCCTGGAAGCCAGCTCAGACACCCTCGCTGGTATAGCACTTACAGCCCTGAGATGCTGGCTGGGCCTCACACTGTGGCTTTAGTGACTGAAACTCATCAGTGTGCACCACTGAGGTTCAAATACATCTGTCTAGGAAGAATGAAGGTCCTGCAGAGAAAGCTCTGCTGAAATCTGCACTCACAAGCCCATGAAGTCCCAAGTATATGAAATATGCTACACAGACTAGAGACCTATCCTTGAAAGTGCCTCCCCATCTAGCTATATTATTTTGAATAGTTCCACTGAATTAAAACTTGCAGGTAAGTGCAGGCAGGGTTATAGCAAAGGTTGGGACAGAGGAGCACATAACCCAGGTGCTGTACTGAAAGAAAGATCAAGTCAGAGAATTGGAAGAGCCCCATCCTCTTCCCCTACACGTAGTCATATGTCTGGATAAGGTCCAGCCTTTTCCAAACCAAAGCCAGGTCAAGAGGCATTTCAGGACATTTAGGAAGGAGGAGAGCAGTAAGGCAGGGAACTGAAAATACAGTGGTAGAGTATGAGTCTGTGTGACTCAGTATGAGAGTCCACATGCCCTGTCCAGAGCTAGCAGCCATTCCTTTCCCAGGCATTTGGTGTGCTGGGGCTGGCAGTGATGACTGGGAGGTCAGGAGGGAGAGGAATACTACTGAGCGGAAAGACAAACTCCACTAAAATGATTTTATGTATCCAGCTCCATGTGTTCAGAAGAGCAGTGTCAGCTGCTTGGACTGTTTCAGTACACAGTCCCTGTTTGGAGGGCAGGGATTTGGGTGCAGAACTGCTGTTCTGCTATTGTCGGTCAGTGTTTCTCATACCTTGATGTCTGAGCTGAAGTTGTTGACTTTGTTGCATCCTGCATTCTCCAGGTGATAGTTTGCCCACCTCAGCAGCAGTTCCTCTGGAGACAACTTCATCAGGTCCTCCAGGCTCTCTCCTTCTCTCAGAAGAGCGATTAAGGCTAAGCAGGGAAAAAATAAAAATTAGTGATGTTGTGAATACTTGTAGAGGGGAATGTATAACTGTTTTCTCTCTTACACATTTTGCTACCTTAGTTTCTAAAAGTGAGTGACCAAAGTGTTGCTAAAAGTCAAGCTGAGTTAGCGTGACAGAGGACATCAACAGAAAAAGGATCTCATCAATGAAATGAGGACAAGGCTGTTAGCTGTGCATCTAGTAGTGGATCATATAGAAATGCAAGACAGTTTCAGTGTGGTCTAAGAACTACCCGCTTTTCTTGCCTCAGATCTTAATGCAATTATTACGATGTTGAGCACAGGGGCAAGATGGGAATGAAAAAATGAACACAGACTTTCTGCAGCTTAGATGAATGAAATTCTCAGTGACCTTCACACTGAAACTGGATCCACACAGGTATTCTGAAGAACTTGCACATGACTTCATGGGCTCATGGGCCAGTAGGATTAACTCATCTGTCAACTGGAGAAGATACCCTATTTATATAGAAAAATTAACATAGTAGTTATGTTCATAAAAGGAGAAAGAGGCATAATACTATTTATGTTTATAAAAGGAGGAAAGAGGGTCAATTCTAGAGGAAGGATTGACCCTTGCAACTGCAGGATGTTCAGCTGATCTCTGGAGCATGAAAGGCTTTAGAATAAGTTTTGAAAAGAACAACTAATAACATGGAAACTAATTGTTAATGTGATAAAAAAGGAGAGTGTGTCACACTACTCTGATCTACTTTCAATATATTTTGTCATTCCTTGAAAGAAATATGGACTTGCTACATAAAGGAAGCAGTGGAGACCTACTATATCTGGAGTTCCATAGATAATTTGATGTAGGGTGCTATGGGGTTAAACTGAACCAGAAGGAGATAATAGAAGCAGCTGAAAGTAGACAGTGGATTTTATGAAGAGAAAAATGTTAATACTGAGAGAAGTAGGCTGGAAGAAGGATTCTTGTGGAGTTGACTGTGGATTGATTTTTGGATTAACGTTTTCATTTTTTTGGCATCAATTGTCTTGGCACAAATACTAGCAATATGCTAAAAATTTGATGATGATATTCACTAGGTGGCATAGTCAATACAGAGGACGATCAGGAAATCAGAGAGAAAGAACTAGATGACAGTAATAAAAATGGAATGTAATTTAATAGTGCCATGTTCAAAGACATTCACTAGGGAATTAATATGAATAACTGCTATTAGCTAAAAGCTTATATGAACAGAGGATGAATACAACTTGAGTGTATTAGATGTTTTCTGAGCTACTCTGAGCCATCCTGTGATATGACCAGGGGAAAACCAAAAATGATATTAGTGCATCCTAGGTATTTCCCATAGAGGTTGGGATGTATTACTGCCTTGATACCATGTGCTCATGAGAGTTCATTGGAAATACAGTGTCCCATATTCAAGAAAGGGGAATTTCACCTGGAACAGCTGCAGAAAAGGGTTATCAGAGAAAGAGTGAACCTGGAAAGAAATCAAAATGATCTTAGCTTGTCTACAGCGACAAATTGAAGTCTGAGATGAGAAGTGAAGGAGAAAATGCCAGAAAGTGAAAATTAGCTATTAAGCAGGGTAAGGCTACCTGCAAAGAAATGGGAACTGAGAACTCTGGAAACTGGTGGCTCTGGCTATGAAAGGGATAGAAATGTGCAAGGGGTGAAGCAATGAAGGTAATACCTGCATGGTAACTGGAGGAAAGAAGCATCACTGTTGGTTGAGCGGGCTAACCAGAGGCGCAGGGAACAAAGCAGCAAGATGAGGTGCCATGTGGACTGCATGTACACACCACAGCCTCATGCTGAAGCTTTTCATGGAGAATGTTGGCATTGTTGAGATAAATCTGGAGTGCCGTGTCCACTTTGGGGCTCCCCAGTACAAGAGAAACATTGACAAACTGCAGCAAGTTTAGTGGAGGGAGACCAAGATGGTTGGGCTGGAGTACATAATGTATGAGAA
This sequence comes from Morus bassanus, assembly GCA_031468815.1. Taxonomy (NCBI): domain Eukaryota; kingdom Metazoa; phylum Chordata; class Aves; order Suliformes; family Sulidae; genus Morus; species Morus bassanus. Next base: position 32,520,696 of record CM062568.1, on the reverse strand, counting down.
GAGGATGAGAAAAATGGGTTTGTTTAGCCTGGAAGGAGGTCTGAGAGGGGAAAGAGCATTGTCTTCAACAATTATAGAGGGGCCAGAGCTGTATTTTCCCAGTATGCACAGCAAAAGGATGAGAAGTTACAGTCACAAGGTGCAGGAAGGGAAATTCCAATCAGATATAAGAAAAAAAATTTCACGGCAAGAGTGATTGGGCTCTGGAACAGGCTGCCCAGAGAGCACTGGAAAAGACCCTGAGCAACCTCATCTAACCTTGAGACTGGTACTGCTGTAAGTGGGTTGGATGGCTGAACCAGAGGACATCCAGGGTGGACCTCCAGATGTTCCTTCCAGCCTAAATTGTTCTGTGATTCTCTAATTCTGATTTCACAAAGAAAGAGATGTTCAGCAATCAAAAGCAAAAAAAGAGCAAAGCTTCCTGACTGCAGTGCAGCATTTCCTTATCCCAGTTTTACTGCCAAAACACCAATATACCTGGGTGTAGACCATCATTCCTGATGCAATGAGCGTGAAATTGGCTCTGCACATACAAGCCTACACACAGCCTTGAACTCTAGAATGCTGGAACTTGTGAAGAGCAAGGAAAATTAGAGCAGTCACGAAGAAAGGCAACAAATACTTGAAGAAAAAATAAGATTTTTTTTTAAAAGAGCTTTATCCTAAAGACTGCTCAGTGATAACAGTAGAGCACTTAAATAAAAAGCCATACATACCTTCATTCCTGCTGATCTCTATGTCAGCAAAGAGTCCAATTTTGATGACTTGCCACAGCAGACCCAAAACGAGGTAAGGTTTTCCTTCTTTTAAGTCTTCAGCTCCAATGTTAACAACATGGCACCCAATGGCTGAAGCGGAGTTCAGAGCCAGGTTCAGATTTTCCTATGGAAAGAAGAGAACTTCCAAATGATGCAGTAACTGGAGAGCTGAGGATACAGGAAGGGAGCACAGCCAAAACTAGTGAAATCTTTGAGCAGCTTCACTGTGAATGCATTTACGTACATGTCTGACCACAGGGAGCAGGGGAACACAGAATCTCCTGGGATTACAGGTAAATTCTGGGTCCCAACACGAAGACAGAAAGGACCTCTTTGGCTAAGGTGAAAGACACCATGTCACAAGGCACTGGAGCTCAGAGCATACGTCTGTGTTGTGGTTTAACCCCGGTCAGCAACTAAGCACCACACAGCCGCTCGCTCACTCCCCCCACCCCTGTGGGATGGGGGAGAGAATTGGAAGGGCCAAAGTAAGAAAACTCGTGGGTTGAGATAAGAACAGTTTAATAATTAAAATAAAACAGCAATGACAATAATAATAATATAATGAAAAGAAAAATAATGAGCGAGAGAGAGATGAAACCTTGGAAGAAGGGAAAAAAAACCCCAAAACTAAACAAGTGCTGCAACCGCTCACCACCTGCCGACCGACGCCGCCAGTCCCCGAGCCGCGATCGCTGCTTCCCCCGGCCAACTCCCCCCAGTTAATATACTGGGCATGACATCACATGATATGGAATACCCTTTGGCCAATTCGGATCAGCTCTCCTGGTTGTATCCCCTCCCCTCCCAGCTTCTTGTGCACCTGGCAGAGCATGGGAAGCTGGAAAAGTCCTTGACTAGTGTAAGCACTACCTAGCAACAACTAAAACACCAGGGTGTTATCAACATTATTTTCATACTAAGTCTAAAACACAGCACTCTACTAGCTACAGTGAAGAAAATTAACCATCCCAGCTAAAACCATGACAGTCTGCATTCACAGTGATGTCCTGGCTCAATCCTGGTTATCAAAGCCAGGCTCTTCCTATAGCTAATGCACAAGCATATATTCAAGTGCAGACTTAGCTTCAGCATGGGGCAAGCTCTCCTCCACTCAGTCTTGCACACATGGAGGAACAAGGGAGCTACAATCCAGTCAACTGTCAGACATTCCAGGCTTGGCTCTCCCTAAGCACTATGCAAAAGCCCTAACACCTAAGATACAATTAAGTTCCTAATGGGCAATATATACAAAAAGCACACAGTCATAGGAATCAGTATGAATAAACCTGTTGAGTTTTTAACCTTGCAGTTCAGCCAAGGTCAGAACTAGTCAAGCCTGGATATTTTCTTTTTGAACTTTGGAGTATGGAGTCCTGTTTTGGGAGTGTTCAGTAGAAGCAGAGGGATTCTGTGATTCACAGTGAGGGACAGAAACAAAGTGATGTTTCGGGAACATTATGTTCCTTCACCACTTAATTCCCATTTAAAACAAAGAGTATAAGAAAATCTGACCCACAGGTCTGCACTATTCAAAAAGGTGGCTTGGTATACAGAGGGCAAGTAAAGCAGGCAAAGAAGCCTGGACAATATAATTTATCACACAGATTCACAACTTTTCACATGAATTTCATCAGTGGTGGCATGACAGAGAGATTTGATTAGACACAAAATACAGAGAGAGACGTAGTGTAAATTCTCATAAGCTAGAAAAATTGGAGCATTTCAAATTAATTACCTTTTCTCCACCAGACAGCTGTAAAAGGGTTAAGTTAAAGTGGAAGCTATATTGATCAGATCTTGTCTACATGTGACAGGGATTGATCTGAGCTGCATCACTAAGCTGTGCTGCTGACCAAAGCGATTAGAACTGAAAAATGTGGTATACAGCATAAAAATCCAATTTAATGGCTTCTGAGCTTACTTGAGCCTGGCTAATGTTCCATCAAATCAGAGTAGCTGAGGGCTAAACTGGGTTAGGTTCATATCTATTCCATATATCTATTTATATTCTGTACCCAGATACATAGATGCTGTTCATATAAAAATATGTCTCTTTATACTGCTGTGAGAAACACAATAAATTTTAAATAGGTGAAAATTAGCTTTTTTTGTCCCATTTTTAAATCATATACATGTGCACATAATAGAAATAAAGAAGGGATTCAGTATTCAAGGTGAAATAGCATGGATTGTAAAAGGCAGGCAAAGGCTATGGTCCCATCTCAGGCGTGGTGCACGCCACAGTACTTCCTGGATCACAGTTAATATTTTGGTGAGAGCATCAGACTGCAACACAGCAGTTGTGAATTCAAGTCCATGGTCATGCCTGTGTGACCCTGGATACGGGGTTCAGCCGTCTGAGAGCTACTCCAACTGGAATTGGTCACCATATTATCTAGTTGCTCTTGCATTCGTATGGCATCTACCACAAAGGTATCTAAAGCTTTGAAGTTTTATACTGAACATTATACACTGGATTAAGTGCAAATTCAAACACAGTTTGTTTAGTCAGATTGCTCATATGCTTAGCAAGAAACAGAAATATAAGTCTTTGTTTTTTATGATGTGGACCTGAGCATCTCACTTTTCCACAAACTTTGGGCAGGACCATGGTATCTCCAGCCTTTGCTCTAAACGACTGTATCAAAGCATACTAAGGGGAAAAGCAAAGAGCCTTGTTACATTTTAGTACCTGAATTGTGAAGGGAGTGAGTTTCTTTTTGTTGATTGTTCTCTCATCAATGGTATCTGGCACTGAAAAGTTGATCATCTTACTGGAAATAAAAGAAAAAACAGCAAGAAATATACTACTAGCTATGTGCACGCAAAATACAATATAGCTTTTGTCCCTACGCTGCAGGCCAAGTCAAAGAGCTGGAGAGTTACTGAACAAATACAGATAGTCAGCCTCTGTTTTTACACATACGCACATGGGCACACACACAATACTCAAGCAATTCTTTTGGGTCACATGAAGATTGTACTATAGGTGTGAGGCCAAGAATGCCACAAGGTGAAGTTCTGCGAGAAGTTTATTATGCAGAAAATTTCTGTGAAAGCACTCACTATCTCGTGCTGCTTCATGTGAACCCCCAAAAGTCCTTGGACAAAAATAAAACCAAGTAACTTCTTGAATTTCACTGACTTCATCTTATTGCAAGGGTCTGGAGGCAAAGAAAAACTCTCATTTAACATGAAAGAAGCTTTATATTTTTAAAGAGAAAAGAAGCAAAAAACCTAGCATTACTAAGGCCCTGAATCTGCAAAGCTTCGTGAGCTTAATGTCAAGTCAGCAGCTTCCATTTAAGCAGAGGTGTGAGCTTCTGCAGACTTATGGTTCCCATTTGAGAGAAAGATAGGTATTATTTACCAAAGCACTATGCCATCACCGACTGCCTGGAAGAGGTCATCTGTTTCTGGATTCATTGGGACCACATGTTTACAGTCAGGGTCTTTCTCAAGGGCTTTATTAATCCAGTTGACAAAGGCATACTTTTCTTCCTCTGTGGACACAACATCAAATCCATCAGTTTGCTGTGCAATACCTCTACCATCATTTTACTTACAAAAGCAGAACTCCTGGGGGAGAAGACTCTCCCATCCATGTGACTGATCAGTGAACACCTACAAGAGAAGACGGCTCTGAGGAGACAGGCAAATGAGCTGAAGACAGCAATGGTCTTGAGCTGGTTAATACTCCTTCCATACTCCTCTCCACCGATCGGGGTTACTCAGTGTCATGAGGGCAGGCATATTATAGAGGCTGGTAATGAAGTTCACGTGATTCAGCTGTATGTTGCAGTTGCTATGCTCTGCTAAGTGTAATTTGTACTTGCACCATAATTGGAATGCATTGTTGTATCACTGCTAAATCAAAACCCCACGTAGCTTCAAATAAGTTCAGATAAGTGAATTCTGTATAGTACATTACACCCTCCATGTGTGGAATATCTAGAAGGGCCTGGCCAGGGTGTATTGGACTCTGACAAGGAGCGTTCAGAAGGTAGTGGGCAAATATTCCCTGTAGTCCAACAAGGCTGTAACGTAGCTATCCTGTACCAGCAGCAGCTCACACCACCACCAGTAGCGCAGAGAAGGTGTCCTCTGTGCTCAGGTGGGTGGAGACCTTGGAAGCATCCTCTGCTCTCCCTTTCCCGGAAAGAGTTCCCCACCCCTGCCCCTGGAGAAGACAGCCAAAGGTGGGACCTCCTCCTTTTGGAGCTGCTTTAGAGTGGGCTGTGCATAGGAGACAGCAGAAGCAACCATGGCTGCCCCAGACCTTCAATTTGGAGAAACAGGCTGGGAAAAGAGCTCTGATGGGGTCATGCCCTCTTTAGAAAATGGCCAGCAACCATTTGGTTATAGGTGAGTTTACAGAGAGACTACCAAAGAACTGGTAAAATGTACAAGGAAATGGGTTAGCAACAGCGGGGAACCTGTGCCTTGCCCCGCCGGTAAGCAGGGACAGCAACTGGCCAGTCTTTGTGGTGCTGCAGCTGTACCAGGAGGCTGTTCTCCAGCAGAGCTGCAATGCCTTTATGCTAAGGGGAGCTAAGCCGGCTGGAGCTTCCTTCCATAGCCACGGCTCTGCCCATCCCATTAAACCATCTCACACTATTTTTGATGAAGACCCTGCTCTGGTGCTTCGTCACCTTCACAACTCTTTGTCTTGCACCAGCTTCACCTGAACAGCTGCTGAAGCTCACCAAGGCCAGAGCACTTAGGTTTGCACCAAGATAAGGTGCAGATGATCTCCCAGGGCACACTTGTTCCTAGTTGCTATCGGTATAGGACAGCTGTACCTACCTGAGTAAGAGTGTTGTGTGCCAGCACTGGACTGCTCAGATGTCCCACCGATAGCACAGATCCCCTCCTTTTTGTTGATCTGCTTTCGGAACGACTTAGCAACGTCATCACTCTTCAGGCTTTGGAAAATCTTTCAAGCACAAGAGGCAATTTTAAAATTTTGGAGAATTATACCAAACTAAAACAGTGAGCTCTTGGGCCAGGAGACATATCTTCTCTGCTTGATACATAGGGAAGCACAGCTTGCACATTATTCAGTGCGTTTCTGTGTAAAGTCTGTGTATCTGCTGTGGTAGAACAGGATCATACACAGTTTTATGTTTTCAAAGCAGTGAACAAAGATCACCTAAGAAACAGAAACATACATGGTATGAAACCACGGAGCTAAGATGTGCAGGAGGAGGGCCTTTAACAGTTTCAGTCCGAAGAAAAGATGAATAAACTTCTCTTTCTCCATCCCAAGGGAAATTTCACTAATTCAGCATTTGCTTTTGTCCCAGTTCAGACCAGAAAAAGAAGCTCTTTAATAGAAAAAATGCCCCATAAAGTTTTCAGTTTCAATCTGCTGAAATTTTTCATAACCATTATCTAGAACATAATATTTTTGCAACTTGTAACTGAAAAACTTCATCCTGCTGCATCAACCAAACTGAAAGATATTAAGTCTGTTCAATACGCAGCTGCGTTCATGTAACTTGTCCCCATTAACTGTAGGATTTCTAGTTCAGTTACCTCCTGCTCTTGTATTTTCCAGCGAGGGGATTCCTTGGATTAACTAGGTGCCCATGAGACCTTGTGCTTGTGCCTCTACTGTGCCCTGGGGACCACCTTGAGTATCCTGCCTGGCATCTTACTTACTAAATAACATCTTACTTACTGAAATAAATTCATCAAAACTGATCCTGCCATCCCCCGTGGTTGTCAAATTCTGAATGAGTTCTCTGGCTTTATATCCCGGGAGAGGGAGATTGGCTGCCTTCAACACGTCTGTTAAATCGTTGGTGTGGATGAAGCCATTTCCACTGATATCTGCAAAGATTAAAGCAAACATTTATATTCTACATCAGTCTAATGAAATTTTATGCACACAAAGGCTGTTGTTTTTATTTTACCTGGGGAATGTACTTTATACATAAAGATTTGTTATCCTGAAATTCAATATTTTCAACCACTGCAGTGTCATTCACACCCAAGAAAAAATTACAATCACCATTTAACAAACAAAAACTTACAGTGATGACTTTATGTGTTTTAGGCATATAGTAATATCTTAACAAAGCTAGGTTTAGATGGATATAATTGACTTTCCAAGGTTTACTTATAGACAAACATGTAAGTGATTTATAGAGGGAGTATCCTGTCTACAGAACAGCTAAAGAAAATGGAGTTGATGCAATGCAGAGTTACACCTTACACGTCCATATATTCATAGATGTAACTTGTGATTTTGGCCTGTTTTCTGCATCTACTGTCATCAGAAGTCATGAGTTTAGAGGCTTGGAACTGCATATGGTCATCCTTAAAACTTGTGTGTTTCTCTGCAATGGTGCTAACACAGATAGTCCTGCTGAGCCTGTTACAGGATCCAGGGCCAGATTTTATGATAAGATCACCAATATGGTTTAAATAGTCCTTTCTTTTCTACCAGTCTGTAAAAAAAAAGGAAAATTGATCTATTGCGTGAAGAGTTTCTGTTAAAACACTGTGGTTATGTACATAGTTATATATACATATATAGATACGTACGGTTATATATTTATATTTGGTTTTTATATATCTATGTGTTTCTTATTCTGCAGGCTCTTTCTCCCCAGCCCAGAGGCCGAGGTGATTTCAAAGCAGCATGTGCTGATTTCCTGTATGGTGAGTTGCAATGTGAGTCACTGGTTGCATGCAGCAAAAAGGCACTTGGCTCTCAGCATCAGTAGCACAGGGTAACACAGATTGCGAAGAGCATCGACCCATTTCTGAAGTCACACAACAAAAGGATCTGGACTTGGAGAGGGAAATGTCTGGGAGAGGAATGAGAGCTTCCTTCTGGTATTTGCCTTGTCAATGCATCAGGTGCACTGAGCACACACAGCGACCAGATGTTTAAGATTGCCAGCCCAGAGTACTGTGTGCTCAGAAGTCAAACAATCATCACCAGAAGCAGTAAGGACAACTGATTAACACATAATCCAGCAAGGCTGACAGATCTGCTAATAAGAAGTTAAGTGAGCTGTGAGAAACACAAGGATTTTTCTTAGAATTTAGGTAGACAGTGATGGATCTGGGTGACTTTAAAGGAGACAAATCAGATGAGACCTTTAAAGGCTTGGAAAGGAAATACTTTAAAAATACATAGGGCTTGAAAGGTCTTAGTAAAGGGATTACAAATTTTGTAGCCATTTCCACATTTGTCCTCTCTGGACTCTTCCTCTGCAGAGGGAGTACTCCGTTTACATTAAAATAAAAACTTTTTGCCTTCCAAATAATTTGCCAGGACTAAACAATATTCTTAGGAAAACACTTGAGACATTTCCAACATGGTTTTCCGTACAGCTTTTGAGGTTATTTCACAAATCCTGCTGCTCATTGCTCTGCCATCTCTCTCTGGTAAGAGGCCATTGCTCTGCAGTGTGCTGATGTGGTTTAATCTAGGAGGTCTGCAGTGGCAGGAAGACGACTTTCTGTGGTTTCTGTGACACAGCAGATCAGCAGATCAGCACTGGAGTAAGCTCTGTTTCCTCATGGCTGTTCAGTACAGCAGAAAAGAGCCTGCTATGGTTCACACTTCTGCAGCGTCTTTCCTGTTTGCTGTACTAACCGACTTTGCTGAAAGCCTCTCGTAGCTCTGCCATCTCCTCCTCCGAGAAGTGTGCTGTCGACGCCATTTCTTATTTCTCCGAGCGGCAGGTCTGCAAGAAGAAAGCACTTGTTTTTATTTGGTGCCTTTTTGGGTTTGTAATCGTGATGGAAAAGAGGAATTTCCACTTGGATTTTCAAAGCCTTGGAGCAGTTCCCCATAGCTGAAAAGGCAGTTCCTCTCTGCATCCCAAAATCAAGTGAAGGGTTAAAATCTGGCATACATGAGATACAAATCCATGTCCCTCCTGTTGTTTTGCCGGGCCCTGTTCAAAATCCCAACAGTTTTATTCATACTAATTTAATTGGAATTAAATCCTACCTCTGCTAACTTTAGCTTCTCATGGAGAAAGCGGACAAAATTGCGCTGGTTCTTGTTATTCCCCCTTTGGAAACACAATTCACCACGTGCTTCTTCAGCAGCGCTGGCAGAGAAGCGGCAGCCCTGTCTGTTCCTGGGACTCCGGGTTGAAGCCGGAGCCCTGGGGGATATTTGCACCACTTACCTTTGGGTAGCTAATAAGGAGGTTGGTCACCCTTATGGGGTGGATGGATGGTGAGAAGCTCCTTCACAAGCTGTTCAGAGCTCCCCAGAGGGCTACTTCTCCTCCTGGTTATGGGGAGAGTTTAGGGACTTGCTCCCCCAAGGTACCTAAGTTAGTGCCTCAGGTTGGGTGGCACTTTAGGAATGGGTGGCTAGAAGTTTTTCTGCCTTTCCTCTCATCAAAGATATAAAGGAGGAGGAAGGATTAGACTTGCTCTTTCTAGGCACCTTTCTTAATAATCAGAAAGGGAGAGTTTACTTCCGTTTGTCACATCATTTAATACACTGCCAGAAGATGCACATTATACCCCTCTGCTTTTTCATGCATCTACTGCCCCTTGCATCTATTCATGAGGAAACTGTTCAGGAGACAGACTATCTATTATTCTATATTTGTGAGAATGACTCTAGTGTCCTATGTCTCTTTAAGTATTAATTAACCAAGCAACAATTTAAATAGAATAGAATGGAAACCTGAGTTGATCCTGGAAAGTGGCTGCTGTGGCTACAGTGTTCAAATGAGGAAAAAAATATCAGAAATACCTCATTCCCAGACTAAAGCCAACATTGCATCCTGGAGGCTTGGATTCCAAACTTTCTAGAAAGATATACAAGGATAATTAAAAAAATTACAGATTTGCTGTAGTCCTCTACAAAGACACAGAGTTCTGTACAGCCTACCTGGGCTTCAGATTTAATGCTCTCCTGAACTCAGGCATTGATTCCTTGTATCTGTGAGAACCGCTATGGACATGGCTTTGGAATAGCCCAAAGGCAATCCCATGTGGTTGGCTTTTTGTCTGCTCTCGCCCTGTAGTATCATGCACCCTTTATCTGCCTCATCACTGTGATTTTAGGGTGAGGACAGCTTCCAGAGGAAAATCTGTTCATTTACTCCAACCTTCCTAAGTAGAGAAATGCAGCATAATCCATAATGCAGTCGCTCCTGGGGCACGAGAACCCATGTGCAGTTTTCAGCACAACGGAGCTGGTGATTGCTGCTGAAATACTAATATAATATTAAAAGTGGTTCTAACCACCATACTTTCAAGGATTACCTGTAAAAATCCCTGTGATCCAGTAGCAATGTGGGTTATGTATAATAGGGTAAAATTAGATCCATAGGCTTCCTCCTTCATCCTGGTATTTTTCCTGCCTCTGATTACTCACTACCAATCTTTTTCTGTTGCATGCTGTGTGGTTTTGCAACATGTGGATTACCTAAAACACACCCGGACAGGTGAAAATCTTACACTATCAGCAAGAAAATCCATATTCCACTGCAAGATCATCCCTTCCAGTACAGTCATTTCATCAAGCAATATAATTTGCAAAATGACTTTTAATAGCGTTAAGACTGTTCTAGAGCTTAACAGATAAGAAACACCACAGGTTGTTGCCTATAACATTACTTTTGCAAAGAGTTTTATAACCTCGAGAAAAAACTATCACCAACAAAAACTGGACTTTTCTTGTTTGCATAAGAAGTTGTGGCCTCTGATCAGTAACAGAGCGTTAGAATCCAGAGAATCCCATTAATACTACATATACATATAGTAAACATATGGATACTAATAATACATAATAGGATGATGGTTTTTGCTGTAATGAACCCTTCTGACATCTCTTTTAGGTCAATATTACCCACCCTTTTGTAAAGGCTTAGCTGAGAAATCAGATGAATCTCTGCACTGAACATGAGAACTGGTTCTCGATCACCCGAGGAGTAGTTGTACTCAGGCAATGGAGTTATTGTCACCGCCCACTCCAACAAACAACTGAGTTTCTTCTGCATTTTCAGTCCCTTGGTATCTCTTGATTTCAGCCTGTCAGCTGCAGCCAGAAGTCCTCTGCGAAGTGCGTGAAAGCCCTCAAGTTTACACGCAAATAATCAAACCCAGAATTTTCAGATTAACAGTTTCAGAGTTATTCACAATTAAAAATTGCTGTCATTTCTGAAATTGTTCAAGTAGTAAAACAAAACATAGGGAAATCAAGAGAGTAAAAGTCCAGCACTTTAGCAACACACGGCAAAAGGGAGCAAATCCCCTTTTTAAAAGCTACTTTTCGGTATATAAACTGCCTATTTTGCTTAGATCATTAAAAGTAAGTGATGATATTTAGGCACACAGAAATGTAAAATGCTTCTGGATAGTGGTGTGGGAGGTCAGACTCATTATTTTCCTTCTGATTTTACTAACCAAGAGCAGAGCAATTTGTTTCTAGGGGTCAATCACTTCCAGCACTTCACCATCCTCAATGCAAAGTGAAAATACCTTGGGCATCCCATCAAGAGGGCATCCAAAAACTGTAGGTGAATAATTCAGTTACTGATAATCCACAAGACATTGTAAGTATGCTGTGTACTGCTCTGCTCCAAACCATTTGTAAAATTGGTATGACAAGACCAATGCAGAGAAAAAAAATGCAGCAATATATATGTATAACAGCAAAGGAGAATATGTGGCAATATGAACAAGTTGGAAGAGCTTCATTGAAGAGAATAGCTGTTGAGGTGCTGAGGTAGGAGCAAAGGGAAAATCAGTGATGAGAACCAGGAGATGGCTTTGAGCAGGGAGATGTATGGCAAGAAGCAAAGAGGAAAGCTGGACAGGAGCAGGGCATGGCAAGAGGGAGGGGAGTTTGAGAAAGAACAAATACGAACAAAAGCTTAGCTATCAGCAGAGCTGAGATTTTGAAGGTCAGCAGCAGCTGGGAGGAAGGATCATCAACCTGGTGTGATCAAAGACCAGTGAAAGAATTGAAGTTCTTTAGAGAGAACAAGATGAAAATCAGCACATGCTCAGATGTAGAGGCAGGACGCTGAGGAGGGGAAGACAGCTCCATGGGTCAGAGCAAGAAAGACAGTGGAACTGCCAAGGAGAAAGAAATGGAAGGTAATAAAAATTCAAAAGGAAAATAAAACACTCCTTGAGACAGGCTGAGCTTCAGATGGCATCAGAACATCCGGATTACACATTGCCTCGAAGTGACACTTCATTCTTGCTTGCCAAACAGCATAAACCCACTATTGCAAAAGCAAAAATAAAGTTGTGCAAATATACTCCTTCCTCCCCAGAAGACTGTTGAGTTACAGGTTAATGTAAAAAAGAGAAAATGGTCTCACCTAAGCTGCTGAGAGTCATAATAAACTGATATTCAAAGATCCTCTACAAAGCATTTCCTTTCCTGCTGTCATTTCCAAACCAGTACATTACAGCCACGCTGTAAACTCTCCTTTCATTTGACCTTATTGTCAGAAGAACCTACTATCACACTGATGTTTTAAGAGATCTAATAACAAACTACTTTCAGTTCAGAATATAAAGGAAGAACTAAAATAATCTCAAACCTGAACATTACTGCTAAATTGAAACACAACGATATTGATGTTCTTTCATCTCTTTCCTTTTGAAGCTGTAGTCTGAGAAGCTGTCTGGTTATGTATTACTTGGCAAAGTGTGCACTCACCATGCAATATAAATAATAAATGGCAAAGCCATTAAAACCTAAAGGTTTCCATGACTCGTATTAAATGGTTACCTTGTATTGTATTTTCCTCCACTTCTTTGGTGTTTAAGCCTTACTGCAGGCAAGGCAATGAAAACCTCGAAGATGTGAAACCACACCTTACAGCTAGACATAAAGTTGCACCTTTCATAGAATAGAATAGAATGGTTTGGGTTGGAAGGGACCTTTAGAGGTCATCTAGTTCACCCCCTTCCTGCAATGAGCAGGGACATCCCGAACTAGATCAGGTTGCTCAGGGCCCCATCCAACCTGACCTTGAATGTTTCCAGGGATGGGGCCTCCACTACCTCTCTGGGCAACCTTTCCCCAAAGCAAAAAAGCAAATTTCATGAGGCAACATTCCATTTCACAAACACATATTTAGGCCATCAGGAATGACTTAACTGTGAATTTGGTGCCAAGGAAGTTGAATAAATTACTACTATTTACTCACTTTCTGCCACCAGGGCTTTATTTTGTTAATGCACTAGCACTTCGTTAATAATACAATAACCCCTCTAAGCTGTTGGAGAGTGACCAGATAAAGGATTGCACATGTATTCCCTGTCATATAAATTTCCCTATTTCTTCTGCCATCTTCTCATCAAACTTGTTTATTTTTTCTGAAAGGGATGAAACAACAGACATTCGCTGTTGCAAAATACAGCTGTTAGAATTACATGGGGCAGCGTAAAACTGTGTCCCCCTCCGCACACAAAACTCTACCTTTTACAGAGCTCACAGCTCCAGTTCCTTTTCTTTTCTTTTTCTTGTCTCATCTACAAATTCAATTTCCAAATGTCAGGCATTCCGTAAGGGTTGGGGGAAATACTTCCCCAGCTCTTTTCTGCATTAGCCTTTCTTTCCCAGCTGATTTCCAAGAGGCACCACCAGCAGTCCTCCCCCAATGCACAGCACGCCCTGGGGAGTGCCGCCAGCAGGCAGGAATAAGAGAAGTGGCCCCAGAATTTTGCAGAAACTCTTGTGACAGATCTGAAGCATCTTGCAGGCCAGAAAAATATAAAGGAAAAGGGAAGCATCCTAAGCATATTTGATCTTTGTCCCATACCTCCTGCACCTTTGGAGCCCTCCTCATTCCTGGTCACTCATCAGAATATCCCTGATATTCCTCCCCAGAAATATTTCCTTCTACCTTTCTCTCATAAGGTCCCACACATAAGTCTGTATATCCATATGCATTTCTGTTCAAATTATGTTTCTCAGCTTATTTTGTACAGTATGGAAGGGCTAAGGAGGAGACAAGAAAGGAGAATATTTATGAGTTAGACTCTGATACTTATTTTCCTTCTGGAGACAAGTTTTTGTCATTTTTGTTCTCACTCAGGGGCGAGAAAAAGAGAAATTATTCAGTGGATCTTATGCTGAAAGAATACTCAATGCTATAACCACAACAATGTGGCCTAGAAGTTCCTCAATTTTAAAGTTTCATCTTGTGCTCATCAGCAAAAACGACCGTCAATTAAATTGCAACAGGCAAAGCCATCTTTGGCAATCAGCCAAACATATTCTTTTGCATAATCCAGAATAATTTATCTCCCAATTAAACTTCATATTCTCAGCATACTTGCTATTATTGTGCTTCTCTCTCATATATTTATTATTATTTGTTGTTATTCTTGCATTTCTGATCAAAATAATGTGCCTGTATCCCTGCACTGGGAGGGTGATCATAGTGCACCCACAGCAAAGTAGGATAGTGGTGTTAACACTAAATTTCCCCAGCGTTACTGCCTATTTAGAGCAGTGATAATTTGCAGTGATGGCTCTAGGGTATCCAGCCATCTTAGACAACCAACCAGGCCCATCCATCTCCTTTATTCTTGTTTGGTGTCACAGCTTCCAGGCAGATTGCATGGACAGTTTTTTGTGATAGGTTTTTTTCTGCTAATGATGTAAGATAAAAACTAGAATCCCATATGTCTCTTCTTCACTGGTGAGTTATTCAGCTAGCCAGCTACTAACCATGACTGACAGCATCAGCAAATACCATCAGGCTTTGAACCACATGTTATTTAGATGCATTTCTTGCACAACAACTTTGCAAATTGTTGAAGAAGCATGAAGAATTGCAGTATCTTCGAACAGGTGAGGAGGTTCATAAAAAAAATTTGTCATGGTTTAACCCCAGCTGGTGACTGAGCACCACACAGCCACCTGCTTGCTCCCCCTGCCATGGAATGGGGGAGAGAAGTGAGAAAACTCATGGGTTGAGATAAGAACAGTGTAATAATTGAAAAAAAAACAAAATAGAATATACAAAGCAAGTAGTGCGCGATGCAATTCTCACCACCCGCCAACCAATGACCAGCCCGTCCCTAGGCAGTGGCCCCCCGGCCAGCTTTCCCCTTGTTTATATAATGAGCATGATGTATGGAATATCTCTTTGGCCAGTCTGGGTCAGCCGTCCTGGCTGTGCCCCCTCCCAGCTTTTAGTGCATCTCCAGCCTTCTCAGTCGGCAGAGCATGAGAAGCTGAAAAGTCCTTGATTTAGTGCAAGCACTACTTAGCAACAGCTAAGATATCACCGTGTTATTAACATTATTCTCATACTAAATCCAAAACACAGCACTATACAAACTACTGGAAAGAAAATTAACTCTATCGCAGCTGAAACCAACTGGAAAAAGTCCATTTTTCAAGCCATGCGCTTAGTGGTATGACTATTTCCCTATTTAAATAGCTATAGATACACACATGGATAAGAGCTTTTTCTAATTTCCTCAAAGATGCTGAGTTAAATTTCAAAACCTGAAGTAGACAGAAACCTACATGGCTCTATTAGCAATGTGTAACTTGGATATTACAGCACCTTGAATCTGGGTGGGACCTTGCTGTTTAAATCAGCATACAAAATACAGAGAGGAGTCTTTCTGAAGTTACGGCAAATAGTTCCTCCCTGGTACATGATCAAGATTCACAGTTTAGCCCACAATAAATGGCACTCTTTGCCTCAAAGGCATTTTAAAAGACTGGTGCCTGCAACAGCAAAATCTTACCATGTATGCAGGCACTGGAATTGTTAAGCTGTTGCACCTCACATAATTTATTTTGTATACAATTTGAAGAAACACAGAGAAAAGACACCTATGGCTGTTCGGAAAGCAACATGGTGATGCCCATGAGTTATTTTCTTAATGTTCCATTTTATAAAGGACCTTATTTGTCAATGCGATGCCTGAGTCCTAAATCAAATACAAGTCAACAGGGCTTATGAAGGGAAAATCCACAGAGCTTGTAGAAAAATGGAGATCTCTTTCCAACATACCCCTCAGTGGCAGGGAATGCTAATCTTTCAAGGAAATTAAGACACTGAAGAAGCAGAGCTGTGAACCCATAAATACTCTCCTTACGTGTCTTTTCTCTGTCAGATACATCCTGCCAGGGAGAGAGCATATATGTGCATATTATTTTTCAATTGAAGTCTGTAGAATTTTTTTTTTTAAGAAAAAATTGATCCAGTACACTACGCTTTTTTGTTGGGTCACTTATGTTTTCTGTCCCTTTACCAACCCAAGCTAGCTAGCTTTTAAGTGAAAATATTTTTCCATAGAAAAAGGAACATTTCGATTCTCAAATGCTTTCCAGTTTGTTTTGTTGTTTTTTTTTTTTTTTTTTTGGCCAAAGCTGGCTTTCAAGCCAAGCCAAATTGACAAACATCTTCAGTCATTCAACAGATGTCCTATTCGGCAAGGAAATCCCTGCCCTGCACAATTCCACCTTTGCTAACTAAGGTGGGGGAAGAGGAGAGCATCTACAGGGGTTGCTTTGGATATGGGTATAAGGAGTTACCCCACCTCTGCCCCATCACGACCAGGGTGGCAGATGGGACACACACCCCTGGGGCAGACAGATAAAAGCCTCTCTTCCTATTCCTGTGAGGTAGTCAGCATACTGCAGCCCAATGGTACAAGGTCAGATCACGAAGTACTGAGTCAGTCCCAAATGTCCTGTGAAAGCCTTGTATCTGACACAAGAAAAGGAGAACATGGCCTGTGTTTCCAGCTTGTTAGCAGGAAAACAGTTCCTCTGTGCATGGAAAATATTAAAAACATGTTCCAGCTGCAAAAAGGAGGTGGATATATTGCTTTTATATACAAATGTATATTTGCATTTGACTGATTCAACCTGGATTTATGAATCTGTAGCTGTTGCTCCCATGCTGGGAGCTGTATTCTGTCCTCAGGTTTGCAGGACTCCTCACTGATTTCAGCAGGGATTCACAGGGGCTTAGTAAGCCCCTGAGTGATCAGGGCCTTCCACCCACCAAACCAGACTAGCAAATGGAGAGCACATCTGAACGTAGCCCTGCTTCTGGGCTTTCCTGCTGCTTGGGACACCCTCCTGCAGTGGTGCCACACTGGGAGCTGTAGAGTCTCTGAGTGTGCAATGGGGAACCAAAGCAGGAACTGGAGCAGCAAGAGGCACAGTCCTCTCATGCCCCTTTCCTCTGAAGAATAATTTGGCCTTATGGCTCGGTCCCTGAGCCCCCACTGCCAGGCACCCCTTGTGGCAGTGTGCCACCCTTTTCCTTGTGGGCACTGCCTCCATGTCTGGGACATCCCGCTTGTCTCACCTGGGGGTGGCGATTTATTTTCCATCCTACAGCTTTCCCCTTTGATAACCGCAAAGATGCATAGAGCGACCAATGCAAAGCCTCCTACTCCATCTTGCAGCACAGCTGGTTTCAGTATCCTAAATGCTGTTTCAGTTTTTCTTCATAAATATTTTTCATTTTGATAAATATTTTATGTTTTGCATCAGCATTTCACTGGAATCTGCTGTTTTGCATGAAAGGGCTAAGAGTATGAAAATCAGCTACATTTCTGAATGCACTGTACTCTCCTGATCTTCCCCATCTCCTTCCTTCCCCTTTACTCAACCTCTTTCTGAAGTTCTTTCATACTTTAGAAAAAACATATGGTGATGACTTTTACTATAGGATTTCTATCATGATAGCTCTGCTCCATGTTACACAGCTGCGTTTTAAGCTGCTCATGACTGAAATCAGAAGGAAACAGGATAAAAAAAAAATTGGTAGCATAAAACAGCACAACGGAGTGCATGGTATGTTCTGTGAGCAGGGAGAAAGAAGCAACACCACTAGATTTAAGTACAACGAGTTTCATATAGGATCTCAAAAATTTTATAACCGTAACAGTATTTAGTCCAAACCCTTACTTGATTTCAATTGAAGAAGCAGATTCAAAAACAGTAACATAATACCTTTTTTTGACCTATTATGTAAGCACTCTCTTCAGCTTCTGAGCTAAGTAAATCTGGACCTCATGGTCAGGACTGAAGCAGAAATCCCCACTCTCGTTACCAGCAGGCAGGCAGGTACTTCCCAGTCCCTCCTGGCTCTAGCATCCCTCCTCGATGGAGTTCCCCACCACGGAGGGGATTTCCACATCTCCTGTCTGCTCAGAAGGGTTTGCCCAGCCCCATCTCTGACCTCCTGCAGACCCTCTGGCCCCATCTTGGGAGGGCAAACCTCTCCTGGGTGACAAGCAAGAGGGGAGGAAGGCGATACATGCTGGAGTTTCTCTACATGAGAGGTTTCAGGGCATGATCTACTTTTATCAAGATAATTGAACAGCCATCTGCTGAGCACCCATCTGCGCTTCTGATGGCGCAATCTCGCCTGCCATTTGCTAGAGATCATCTCCACTTGGTATCTGCAGCAGTGCGGTTCAGCTGGCCAATGCTGACGGCGGCTTTGGCTACACTAACACAGACCTGAGGTTACATTTGCTTCAAGAGTCACGTTACTCACAGGCTAAAGGGTCAGTTGCACAGACAGTGTTCAAACCAAATGCACATGCTGAAGAGAGCACTGTCTGACAAAAAGAGCAAGTCGACTGCTCTTACAGACCAAAAAGTTAAGCCCAAAGGTTCCTGTTCACAATACTACCGCCTAAAATGTCTGTAGACCTTTGCAAGTCACAGTTCATCTACATATTCATGACAAAACAAATATAATGTGCTGCTATATATGTGGATCCCTTTTATTTTTAAATGGCTCATCAAAAGATTGTATTAGCTATTAATGCATGAGCAGCTCTGCTACAGCCTGAGCTGAAATCCCAGAGAAGACAAAGGACAAGCCTGACCAGCTTCAACAGTCAAGATCTTAAAAAGGCAAATATAATGTTAGGACCACTACATATCACCGTTTTTAAAGCAGAAGTCCCTACTACAATCAGGCTCCATCATGAATCAGTTTGATTTACTCTCTCTGGATAGTAAAATTACATTTATAAAAGCCTAGTATGAATGTCCTAATAGGCAGCAGAGTTATTGTAAGCAATACGGGCCAAAATATATTAACTTTATGAATCAGTGTTTTTCATCACTGGAATTAGAACTACCCTCTTACAGGGATTCACTCTGCATCTGAATAACAGCTTCTTACTTTATCACACCCTGCCAAACTCATGAAATGCCAGCAAATGCAAATTCAAAGTCTACCACTCTACTCAAAGACCACTCTGCCCAATTAAATCCATCAAACACTTTCCTGAAGGTCAGTAGAAACGCCATGCACAGGACAACTGGAAAATGCTTCACACTAATACAGAACCTGCACTGCTTTTTTCATGGTGACCACAATTTCCTGTGCAGTTAAACTGCTCGTACGCACAACACGAATGGCTTGCTAAAAAAACAGCAGGTGCTGTGATCTTACCTCCCAGGCTCGAGCGGTGGGTCCAAACTGCCAGAGCAACTGCTCGACAGCTGCAAATCCAATGGAAAGGGGAGAACTTCTTTAAAAAAAACCCAAACTTTTTGTAGGTTGGGAAACTGCGAAGTAGTATACTGAAACAGGTTGCTGTGTGACTCGGAAAATCTTCCTTTTCTGCAGAGCAACTAGTCAAGTCAGAGACTGCAAGACCAAGACTGAGCCCGGAGAGGGAAGTGACTGGTGACAAAACGTCATAGTGAAATAGATTTTGTCTTTATAAGGAAATTCACCCATCTCTAGTCTCACTTCATCTCATTACTCCTACAAAAGGTCCAATGGCATGTATCACTTCCTCTCAGTTTTACCCCCTTTGGTTCTGTTCTCTCTCACTAAGCACATGCATACGGGCACACATGCACAAAACACCTTCTCTCTTTGGCGATTAAAAGCAGCCACGTTTTAGTCTTACAGAACAACAAGGTCTGCAGTCCTAGCCCATGCTCAATGCAGGGCTGGCTGCAAAGTCAGGCTGGGGCACTCAGGGCCGTTTCTCCAGGGATGGAGACTCAGCATCTCTCTGCCAATGTTTGACTGTCCTCACTGTGAAAACTTTTTTTCCTTGTGTGTGGCTGGAATTTCCCTTGATGCAACTTGCAACCTTTTTATTCTCAGTGTGCACCTCTGGCAAAAGGCTGGCTCCATCTGCTCTATAAGCTCCGATTAGGTAGGTGTAGACACCAAAAAGATCCCTCTCAGCACTCTCCTCTCCAGGCTGAAGAAGTACATCCCTCTCCACCTCTTCTTGGACCTCCTGTGCTCCAGCCCATGGCCATCCTGGTGGCTCTCTACAGTTTGTCAAAGCCTTTCTTGTACAGGAGAGCCTCAGACAGGACACAGTGCTCCTCACGTCACCTCACAACTAACACCAATTTCAAGGACACGTTTCCCAGATACACTGAGGGTCAAGCATAAAAGTGCTTGGTGGATGCAAATATTAGCTGTCTTTCAACCCTGCTGCCACAGTGTTGCAGAAGCCTTAACAGAACTGAAAACACAACATCAACAGATAAAAGTGATTCATCAACCTGTGGGGATTTTAAGAAATGTCCTGCCTTAACAGCAAAGTTCCCACCACTTTCCACAGGTTGAAGAATCATCTTTCAGCTTTTTTAAGAACTTCTGTTCTGATTTTGACCTCTGAAAACAGGCATACCTCCCCTATAATATTTCATTATTTGATAGACTATGCCGTGGCTCCTCTTCTTTGTTTTCTAGAATATTTAACCTTAGCCTGATGGTTTGCCCCACCTTTTTTCTTACGAACCTTTTTCTAATCCTTAATTATTTCTGTTGCTCTCCATGACATCTCCTTGAATGCTGCATGAATATGAGATACAGAAGAGAGCACCAAAATGGATGCACGCCTTAAATCTAATGTCTTACTTGCCCAGGAAAACTAAGGGTGTTTCCTTATCAGAGATGTTTGCTACGCACTCTTAACATCCTCTCTTGTGTTATTATAGCTTACGCAGAAGGTAGGTGAGGGACTCAGATTTTCCACCCTAGCGTATGATATTTTATATTCATCTCACTTAGACTGAGCTCAATATTGTGTTGTCAGTACACAGCATTGATTCATACCAGTACATACCAATAGGCACCAATTGTGCTAAAGTTCCTTGAACAAGCTTAGAAATACAAGGACAGCAGGGATGAGATTTAAAGTACAATGGATTTATAAGGCAAGTATAAACAAAAGATTTTGATATATTTGCCATGTGGACCATTAATCCCTTTCCCTTTTTCTGCCTTATTTCAAGACCTACTGTAATGTCGCTGTGTATACCTAATAATGCTGTCTCACCAAATGTTATTAAACTTAAGTGGTCTTTACACACAACCGCAGCTGAAGTCCTGTCATGGCAATGCACTATTTAAATTCTGCACTGTGCATCCTTGAAGCATCACACAAATAACAATTTTACTGGGCAGCGTTGAAATACATTTAACTGGTACAGTGCAATAGTTAACTCCTACCTGTTCCTGGTTAACTTATACCTGTGTGATGTTCATTTGTGGTATTGCTGACAATGTATGATTATATGACAATGATCTCTCTAATGTAATTTCTTACACAGGGCAGGATACTGCAGGCAATAATTATAGTATCGATTTCCTAGAAGTGTGTTGAATCGTAACTCTCCGATATAAATAGGTTGTATTTTGCAGTAAAGGATGCTTACCGTTAGCAGCAGGGCTAGCTGGTGTTACCATAGGCTGTACTGTGATACTGAGTTAAATGTCCATTACTGTCCTGCATTAGAAAAATAATACACTTGACCTACAGCTCCAGTCTTAGGGCCAAAATCCCAGTGCAGCTACCTTGAGATTTACTTGCATGAAAGGCAGAAGAGTTAGAGAGGGGTGTTCCTCCAGTTACCGGCAAAGACATTAGGAAATAGCTAAGATGATTGTCTACAAATTAAGTACCATAAATTAACATGCACTGTATCCAGTCACTCACAGAGGGAGGACTATAAACAGACCATGCCCCTGAGCCACAGCTGAACAGGTCAAAATCAATCCTTTCCCCTCTGTTGTCACCACTAAAACACTTCAAAAGCCTTGCCCCTTATCATCCTTGTGCCTGAAGGACCTTTCTTTCCACGCACCTTTTGCAACGCCGACACTCTCATCCTGCTGCCTATGCAATGCAGCCACGCTTCACTGCAGGTCAGCCAGACCGTGTCACCGCAGGCTTCAAACCCTTCACGGCTTTCCTCCTCCTCTCCTGCAGCCTCGGCTCTCCTCTGCCTCTGCGTCAGCCCCACAGATCTGAGCGGCAGCGCACATTCACTCCCACCTCCTCACCTGCTGACGGGCTCTCACCTTCTTCCCCTTCACCTCTGGGTGCCTTGGGGAGCCTAAGGAAGGGCGGTGACTGCCCGCTTTCTCCCGTCATCAAGCTCGGATATTTCTTAGCAAGGTAAGCGGCAACCCAAAAAGCCTGCAGGAACCATTGATCCCGTTTCCACCAATGAAGGGGAATTATATTCAGAGGAACTGGGGCATCTGCCTAAGAAGAGGTACAGCAGCTTCACCTTACTTGGCAGCACTGTCTTCTGGCAGCCTGGAGGGGGTTTGCAGGGATCCCCAACCAAGGAGGGAGTTGGGGTCTGCTGTAGGTGAACAGTTTCCTTGTGGGAACTAGGAAAAGGTGTTCCTGTGGTGGCCTTTTCTGGCAAGACCACCTCTTGACTCTTGCATTGCAACTGCCCACTGCAGTCTCCCAAGACCTTTGCCTTCCTGCACGCTGCTTCTGCCTGGGAATGAGTTTCTCCAAAAGCCATTGTTTTGCAAAATCACATTCGTATAATGCAACACCTTCCTTGCCAGTGCTGATACAGTCATGGGTTGTGGACATGTCCTCCATCCAAGAACATACACAGGATGGGAAGGGCGTGGTGGGGAGCAGAGCAGGGACAGCAGCACAGATCTTCTAAGCTGACAGTGGAAGCTTCCTGTGGACCTTGTAAAGTATCTTTGTTTTAATGACAGCACAATTTTAAACGAACCCTTTGAGGGGAACTTCCTAGCCCATGAAAAACTAGGGCAAATCAAAATTAATAAAAATGATTTTAAAGTGATCTCATTTAAACAAATAATATCTTGCTCTTATACAAGTACAGAGGACCTGATCTAATTCCCACTGCAGTTTGATGCGATCTGAATTCCGTGTGACTCTGTTCTTGTTCCTGTTAAACTCAGTGACGCTTCCTGTAGCCACTAGTGATTTAGGTACTGAAATGCCTGCCTCGTTTCTGAAAATGGACCCTGAGAATTTAAATGCTGTTTAAAGGTAAATGAGTCCTTGTGAAGCAGGAGTCATAACTCTGATGGCATGTGCTCAGGTGGGGGGAGGTAACTGGACCCTCTGCTGGGACTGTCTATGTTAGCAATGTATCCTGGAACACCACGTGTGACCTCTGCAGGAGAGACAATACTAAAGACCGGGGGCTTTGCAGAATGCATGTGAAAGTAATACCTTTTACACTGTATTCTTCCTGCATTACATCTGCCAGAAAAAGCCTTGAGAATGCAAAGCAATGGTGGGTGATCCCATTGAACCTGTCACAACATGGATACTGGGGTCTTTTGGGGGTCGATTCATGATATGAAATATCTGTTGGTGCAACAAGAGCATCTCACTCTTTGTCTCAATCTGTTCATGCAGGAAGGAGTGGGACAGACCTACCCCTGCAGGGCTTCACCTCCAGCTGGAGTGTGCCCCCATGCTCTCCCTCCCTGAGACACGGGATCTCTGACACCTGCGCAACCACTGCCCTCCACGCCAGGACCCACCGACCCCCATGGACCTCCTGTATCAGCATTCCCAGTAATGCCCTGTACAGCTGCTGCATGGAGCCAGAGGAGGAGGAGGGAGAAGGTAGCGTGGAGGGCGATGGCCCATGCCTACACAGGTGTGAAGAAAATGAAGGGGAACCTCTGCCACATAGCACAGCTGGCAACCTCCTGTGCAAATCGGCAAAAAGGCATTTACACTTGGTCTGGGAGGGACATCTAGGTTTGTATACTGGCACATCTGGAGACAGAGTCATGTAAAAAGAAGTACTCATACTGAAAAGCATGTTTTTGGTGGGGTCACCCTGAGAAGCAGTGGCTCTCCAAACCTCACCCTTTCCCCTGGAGCTGGGCACAGGAATGGCCAGGAGGGTAATGTTCTGTTAAACCGAGGCTGGGAGACTGGTTTATGATTTTACATGCTTGTGGAGCTCTCAGTTTCCAAACTCTTAACTCTAAAAACCTGTCTGAGTCTTCTAAGGAAATCTTTCTTTCGGTTTCACTGACAGGCTGGCTTATTTAGGAATCAAGATGAGCCACAAAGATCAAATAATCTGTAAGTACATGGTTTCCACAAAGCAAAGCAAAAGGTCACTCCTAGGCAGGGCGTACAACATACAACCAGCCTAAAAAGATTTAAACTCCCCAAAACACATGTGCAGGGGCCTAGGGCAAAACAGTGCCTCCTGGCAGAGTTGGAGGTGGGGCAACAATCGATCGCTGGTCTTGGACCAGGTTGTTCCCTCAGCAGAAGGAGCCAAACATTCCTGTGAAACAAAAAGCAGATAGCTCTGAGGCCAGGGATGAAGTTTGGGCTGTCGGACTTGGTACCAAAGTCCCAAAGTCATTTGCTTCAAAGAGATCTCCTGCACTGAAGTGACTGAGTGTGTCTGAAAGTTTTCCTTATGGGCCAGTCCCAGGCCCTTGCGGTAAGAGCTTAGCCTTACTTAAAAGGCATAAGGAACAAGATTAATTTCCTGCACGCAGTCTGAACTTTGAAGGAGAGGCATTTAAGCAAGTGAAAAATGAAATAGCAGGGAAAAAACACCCTGTAAAATGAAAGCAATGATAAATAAATAACATGAAAGTGTACACCACACTACAAATTTAATAGGCTACACCCAGCCATGAATTATTGAGCAGAACCATCCATTTGCTGCAATGGGAAGTGCTAATGAAATATTAATAACGGTGCATGAGCTAATCTTAGGTTTTACTTGGTGGTGGGGACAGAAGAAGAGGTCGGGAAAGCCTGGCCACTGTTAGCCAACTAAGCAGCCATAGCCCGGGTCCTACCCCCAGGGCTGACTGCAGTGGGACGAGGGCATGCACTCCTGGCTCTCCCGGTAAAGCGCCTGAATCCTGCATCTCGAACGGAGAGCGGCAGTGGCTCTGCCAGCTGATAAACCCGTTTCCAGAAGGATACGGGTGTACAGGTGTCATTGCAACAATACTGGCTCTCACATTTTTGGGGTTTTTTTGCACTCCTATGAAAACCAGAGTTTTGGTTAGACCCTGACTTGTCCCCAGATCTGTTTCCCAGCTGTTCTGGTTTCTTTTCAGGAAATATTTCACCTTTGTGATTGGGGGGAAAAGTATGAAAACGTGACTTTGGTGGCTTAGCTGCCCAGAGGCTTACAGGAGTAAAAAGTGTAGAGAAACAGATGGAAAAAAAGTTTTGTTTTTAATTATAATAATTATGACAGGGTTTTTTTCAAAGCTGGAAGGAAACAAAGTAATGATTTTTGAAAATCTGGATCTGGCAAAAGTTGTCTCAGAGTTGACCAACCTTCCCATTTATCTGTTACACTTAACAGCCTCAATCTCTCTGAACTTTTGGTGAGCGACCCTTAGGTGGCTTTGCCTCAGTAGCAAAATGGGCTTCCCTAGGTCCCCTCCCCTGCCTGCCACGTGGGCATCGGCTCCACCGCGTGCCCAGGTGGCTGTCATCGCAAAGATAAAGCACTTCTGCTGGGAACCCAGGTGTGGCCACCCCACCACCAGAATTTCAAGTACCTGTCTTCTGCTGCAAACTGGTATGACAGCAGGAAAAAATGCCATGATTACAAATGAAGTTGCTCTCCTGAACAAATTCTCCACAGGTGGCTTTTTGCCAAGAAAAGAATAATTCAATTTGCTTTGGATCCAGAAGGAAATCTGCACACTAACACCTGTACAACTGAACAAAATGTCATGTGCACACAGGCACACTGGCATACATACCTTCTTGTATACAACATCATGTTTTGATTTTATATGTTTTTAAATATTGGAAATTTTAACCTCCTAGGCTGTTTGCTTTGCTTTTAGCTTATTTTTCTTTTTTTCTCTCAGCTTCTTTAAAAGCTATATTCCTGTATCTCTTCCTCTTTTTTTTTTTTTTTTGCATGTTTCCCTTTATTCTCTCATTTTCCCTTTGCACATTTTCTACATTTTTTTCCTTTCTCCCTCTACCCCTTGCCAGTTCCTCACTCCCTGACTCCTACCCTAACAGCTTCTGCTCACTTGCTCTCACGCGGTGCTCTTCTGCTTAATTTTTCTAAGGCTGTTTAGCTCAGAAGCCCCACTTCTTTTTGCAGCCTCTTGCCTGCATTTTCCAAGCCTGGGGGGTCAATGGCCCAAAATTATGCACAGAAGCTGCTACTCAGAAACCCATAAAAGCAGTTATTAGTTCCCTGTCAGGAGGGGAAGTTTGCCTCCCCCAGGAGGAACTTGCTGTCTTTCTACAGCACATTCAAAAAAAAAAATCTCAGTACAGAATCTGGAGAGCAAATGCCTGAACCGAGGTTTCATTTCCAGCCTTGCCACAGTTGTGTTTGCAGAGCCGGCTCTGCCTCAGGGGGACTTGCCACCCTCTGCGGGTAAAGGATGAAAGCCAGAACTAGGCTGACTAGGCTGACTGTGTGCTGCGCTGGGAGACAGCCTTCCGCTCAGGAGGAACACGTCCTGCATTGACTGAAGCTGCAGGAAGACAAAAAAAGTTTGTTTTGGGGTATTTTTGGTGGAAGCATTAGTATGGAAATTAAAAACAGGAGGTATCAGAGGCCAGGCTTTCCACAAAGGCCGTAATACAAAGGTCCTGAATCCTCAACAAACTCTTCCTTGCTGCATCTCTGTTTTTGGAAAGGAATGCATAAAAGGCCACCCTCTTTCCTGACAAATCAAGTCTCAGTAATGTTTTTACATGGTGATTAAGAAAACCTCGGGGTCACAGCTTGTATTTGGGATGAATCCCTTCCATGACATAGGTAAACTAACAAATACCAATTACAGCTGGTTTTAGCTGTATTTCTGCTTCAGCCCAAGCCCCACAAAAAGCCAGTTATGATTCCTTCACGTTTTCACTATCAGCTTTGCTGACCTCAAATAAGCAAAAACAAGCTTTTCCTTACATTTGTTTCGTCTTGCTAGTCAAATACTTTCCTGTCCTAGTGGTTGGCATTGCTATCTCTTGGAAGCTCAGATGAAGGTTGAAGAGATGTGGATGCGCTCTGCAAGGAAAATGAAGGGTATTCATCCGAAGACATGTTCCTATTCTAGAAGTCTATACAGAGCAGTAGCTGGGCTTTGACAGTAATGGTGGCCAAGATTGCGAGTCTTTGCACAACTGAGCAAGAGTTTGAGGCAGCATGGACAAGTTTTAGCAAACAACATATTTAGCACCTGACTAAAATATGGCCGGGAACACCCTCTGTACTGGGATAGTAGTTAAGTTTGCAATCATACAGAAGGCACATGTTGTAAAAGAGAAAACTAGACTTTAATTTTGCTGACTGCTTAAAGTGAAAGACCTTTGAGGGAACATAGAGAGATGGAAGATCCGTCACTCAAAAGCAAGTGCCAAGAGTGAAGTGTCAGATGTGTATCAGATGGCATCAGTTTGCTTGCACAGATGCTGCTTGTGTTGCTGCCAATGGATACCATACAGGAGCTGTCTGCGCTGCTAGAAAACAGGCAGAGCACATCCTCAGACAAGCAGAGGAGTTTTTTATCTCCTCATCCTCACTTAGCTGCTCAGAAGACTCAAAAGAGCCCCTAAACAACTGTTCTTGAAAAGCAGCATGAAACATTACCTCTTGAGTTACCTAAAAGACAGATAAACTTGAAACAAACATTAATTGCTCTTCGACACAGCATTCAAGAGGCACAGGGGAAACTGAAATGTTAAACAAATTGGTAACACATAAAAACTCCACAACCATCTTGATCTTGTGTGTGTTTGTGCCGGCGGTGTCAGGAATTTAGAAACCAAGGCCTTCTGCAGGGCAGAGCCAGGAGACAAGCCCAGTGCTACCCAGGTGACACACACTGGTAATCCCAGCAAGCACCCTCTTCGCTCTCACAGACCACGGTAAAAGAACGAACTCTTCCAGGCAGCTTCCCAGAAATCCCCTGCATGAACAGCCCAAGGAGCAATAGTGTTTGGCCATATTCGGCTCTGCATCCCACTAAATAAATGCACAGACCATGGCATCCTTGCAGTTCACTCACAAGTCAACAGTGAGGTCCGTTTTCCCAGGCACTCGTGGACCTGTAGGGTGCAAGAGCACACAACCCATCCCCTAAACCGAAACCCCAAAAGGGACAGTGTCACTAGTCCTGCTCCCGGCCAGCTTTGCTGCCCAGTTTCCATCCCTTATTGTACAGCTGAGCTGATGAGCGGGATGGCTTTGGAGATGGTCTCAGGAAAATCAGTTTAGCCCCTTCTCAGATATTTATCAGTGTCACATGGAATGCATGGCCAACTCCATCACCCCTGAGCTCAGCTTTTCCCAAACAGCGGGGACATAAACCCCTGAATGCATTCAAGGTGAAGGAAATCTCTGCAGATGATACCACTGGCTAGCTTATTTTGTGACCTGGAAGCAGGCAACTGGCCAGTATGGACAACCGAGGCATGGCCAGCAGCCCTGCCATCACTGAAGATGTGCCAAGGACAAGACACGGGCACACAGGGAGCCTGAGGCTGGGATTGCCCCGGTGAGCTGGTGCTGGCCCTATGGCAGCAGGAGGGAGTGGGGAAAGCAGGTGGTCCATCGAAAGGGGAAGGATGGAGCCAGGCCAGCTTCCCAAATAGCTGAGCGCCATTCATGGAAGCTTATTCTCTCCCTTGCTCTCCTCTGCACACCCCACACAGGTTACATGTGGGTGCAGGGAGGAGGGATGGGCACCAGGAATACCACCTGAGCAGTAGGATTTCTTGGTGCACTGTCAGTATGAGATGATTTCCTCCTGCAGCTCTAACACCCAGTGGTGCTGGCGGTGTTTTGCAGGCTCCATGGACAGGAGGACCAAGCCAAAGAGGCTGCAATATAAGGGCCCTCAGATCTCCACAGGCAGGAGTATCTACACATCCACCCTGGGGTTGTCAGTCTTGTTCTGCTGGGCATGCTCCTACCAAAGCTGGTGGCAAAGATGTGCCTGGCAAGCTCTGCCATGGGCAATATGTACAGACTGGCCATGGAGTCCACTCCAAAACTCAGGACCAGGTACAACAAGCCACATTACTTTTCAGGGATGAAAATGGCCTCAGTCACTGCGAAATGCTGGCCAGAAACCATCCTCCCTGACACCTCAAGTTTGCATAGAGGAATGGGTAATGTAGTGGGAAATTTTTCTTCCAGAGTGTTCCTGGGTGCTGAGGTTTTTTTTTTCCCTTCGCATCTTTGTGTCTTCTTTGTTCCTAGGGCTGGTTTCTTCAAGAGCTCCTGGAGCCTCCAGGCACTGTGGTTCCAGGAATGAAAAAAGACAAAGGGTAAGAAAGACAAATGGTAAGAAAGCAGGCTTCCCCAAAGGTCTTGCACTCTCCCAGATGAGACAGAGAGGGAGGTAAGAGGAACCAGATATAGACAGACAGAAGGATGGTTTGCTCTACCACCATCATTCAGAGAGCTGCAAAGAGTGAGGGGAGAAGGCAGGAGCATCTTCAGCTTTTATTTCAATCCCCTTTGCTAGGCAGGGCTGAAGGACAGGCACAGAGGAGAGATGGAATGAGACTGAGATAAAAGATTGGCACAAACCACCAAATAGCTCAAGGGAAAGAGGGTCAAGTGTCAAGAGTGGCACAAGCAGCCTGCCTGCTGGTTAAACTTGCTTTGGCTGATTTAATGCTCCTTCAGGCATTTCCTTGCCTTTTCCCACCTGGTGAGTTATGAGCTTCACATGAGCAGCAATGAGTTTCCTACATGACAGTAACTCTAAATCCTTTTCTAAGCGTTAGTGTGGAAAGTATCTAAGTTTTAGGCATAACAAAATAAGTTCTTCAGTTCTTCACAGCATTACATATTACATGACTGAGTAGCGTGTAACGAAATATCCATTTTAGCTGTCAGAAACACTGCACAGTCAAACTATAGCAGAGCCAGGCAAAGATCTCACACTGAAAAAGATCCCAACAGTTTGCCTGGTCCCTCTCCCTCCTTTGCATGTAAGCTGTTCCCGCAACTGCAACAGGAAGAGGAAGAAAAACTGGGAGGTGGCTCTGATGGACTGCAACAATCCCCTACAAACCAATCTTCTCCTGACCCATTCCACAGAGAACACCCACCATGCTCCTATGCAGTACACTAATACTGTAAGTGCATCCTCAACTGCATGCTGCAGGGTCTGACTTGCAAATCACATTTAAACAAGAGGGTTCACAGGTGCCTTTGCAAAGACTAGATTTAGTTCAGCCTGTTTACATTTCCTCAGTAGTTTCAGCTGTATGTTGTAATCTCTGTTTCCTCCATGGCTGAAGAGCTGTTACCTTTAATTTTAAAAATTTGTGTATTTCCACGTCCCAGTGAGATTTCAGTACTGTGGGCTTTCTCTGCTTAAAGAGTCACAGCCACATGAATGAGGCACTGTGAGGACAGCTAGCATGTGAACTAAGATGCTCCAGCTACTCTATGCCCAAGGGTATGTTCCAGCAATGAATGCAAGAGATGCTGATTCATGAATGAGAGAGAAATTACTGTGCCTTTACTAAAATCCTGTGCACCAGCTGCTCTGCAGCCTCTCTGCAAAGTTTTGTGGTCTCCCTTCCTTCCAGCACGCAGATCTCTGCAGCCACAAACCCCGCTTTTACTAAAGGCCATCTTTTCAGCAGGTCTTCCTACCTGCTCTTGCAAAATAAGTCAGCATTTAAGCAAAGGCTGTGTGCTTCTGTCCACAATTTCTGGGACACGCCACTGCATGGGTTCTGTGCACCTGGGCCAACACAGGGGAGTCCTCAAATCCCACCACAGGAAAGGCTCTGAGAGGAAGGATGAGAGGATGAATACATGGCAGGTACATGGTGGTCACAGCCTAAGGGGATACCTCTCTTGCAGCTACTAGGATTTCTGGTCACCATTGGTTGTACAAACCCATTTAACTACGGGCATGTAGACACTGAAGGCAGAGTAGTGCAGAAATACCTGAGTTTGCTTAAAGAAGCTAGCAAGCTAGCTCAAATGCTGGTAGCAACCAAGCTGCCACTAACTAACGTATTCTACTTCTTTAAAAAAAAAGGCATATTTTAATGTATATATCTGAGAAAGATCTCCCATGGTTTGAAAGA
Source organism: Morus bassanus (assembly GCA_031468815.1). Lineage (NCBI taxonomy): Eukaryota > Metazoa > Chordata > Aves > Suliformes > Sulidae > Morus > Morus bassanus. Next base: position 32,489,617 of record CM062568.1, on the reverse strand, counting down.
GTGGTCTAACCATTGGTCAGTCCTTCCTCTTCTACCTTCTGCTTGTCTATGTGGGGCATGTAATTGTGAAAGTAGATGTTGATGAAGTGGACACTGGGATGCAAATAAGAACTGCAAAGGCGAATGCTTGGGCACTTGCAGCTTTGCAGCAAGGGCAACCTGCAAGAGTTACCTGAAAATTGGTGTAAAATGCCAATCCTCACCTGAGGGCTGCTTTTTGAATTGGCTTGAAAAATTGTTTTCTCATCTATTTGTGTAGCATCCACACAAAAATACTGGGGCTCACTGGTATATCACAGCATTAAGACTGCACTGCCTTTTTAACTGAATGAACACCCAAAATGAAAAAAAGGCAGGGGGAGAGTGGTATTTCTTTAAAAAATGTGATTAATATTAACAAATATTTTGATTCCTTCTCTTACTAGAAATCAGATGTAAAATATGTCAGTTATCCTGTTACTTACAGGAGATTGAAGGTGCATCTAAAGGATCTTTAGTAAGGACATTTTCCTTCACTGATTGACTATAAATCCCTTTCTCATTTTCTGGGAAGTAACTCTCCTCTGGTAACTCTTTTTTGACCTAGCAATGTCTCTGAGGCAAGCAAATGATATAAGAACCGTGTTTGCAATATAAGAACAAAGAAACTGATTACTGCCTCATCCTGTAAAACATTTACCATCATCAAGAAGCAAAATGTGCAAAATATTATTTTTTCTTGGCAGGACTTTTTTTTTAATTATTTGTCCAAAATGCCCCATGCATACTGACACCTCCAGTACTACCTAAAACCCAACAACTTTTGCAAATATCAGGCTTCCTACTGAATCATAGAATGACAGAATGCTTTAGGTTGGAAGGGACTTTTAGAGGTCATCTAGTCCAACCCCCCTGCAGTGAGCAGGGACATCCCCAACTAGACCAGGTTGCTCAGAGCCCCGTCCAACCTGGTCTTGAATGTCTCTAGGGATGGGGCCTTCACTACCTCTCTGGGCAACCCGTTCCAGCACCTCACCACCCTCATTGTAAAAAATTTCTTCCTTATATCCAGTCTAAATCTACCCTCTTTTAGCTTAAAACCATTACCCCTTGTCCTGTCACAACAGGCCTTGCTAAAAAGTCTGTCCCCATCTTTCCTATAGTCCCCCTTCAAGTACTGAAAGGCTGCAATAAGGTCTCCATGGAGCCTTCTCTTCTCTTCTCCAGGCTGAACAACCCCAACTCTCTCAGCCCGTCCTCATAGGAGAGGTGCTCCAGCCCTCAGATCATTTTTGTGGCCCTCCTCTGGACCCGCTCTGACAGTTCCATGTCCTTCTTGTGCTGAGGACTCCAGATGCTGTGCGGCAGCTGGATGAGGTCTCACGAGAGCAGAGTAGAGGGGCAGAATCACCTCCCTTGACCTGCTGGCCACGCTTCTTTTGATGCAGCCCAGGATATGGTTGGCCTTCTGGGCTGCAAGTGACTTTGTTGGCTCATGTCCAGCTTTTTGTCCACCAGTACCCCCAAGTCCTTCTCGGCAGGGCTGCTTTCAATCCCTTCATCCCCCAGCCTGCATTGATATTGGGGATTGCCCCGACCCATGTGCAGGACCTTGCACTTGGCCTTGTTGAACCTCATGAGGTTCTCACAGGCCCACCTCTCCAGCTTGTCCAGGTCTCTTTGGATGGCATCCTGTCCTTCTGGCGTGTCAACTGCACCGCTCAGCTTGGTGTCATCTGCAAACTTGCTGAGGGTGCACATGATTTCGCTGTCTATGTCACTGATGAAAATATTAAATAGAACCGGTCCCAGTACGGACCCCTGAGGGACACCTGATATGACACCTGACATACTGACATGCATATTCGAAGACAGTTTCTTTTTAAAGAGTTTATAGTTGGCGTTAGTTCTGAGAAACACGCTCTTGTGAGCATGGGAGACCTTCAGTGGCCAATGACCCCACCCCATCAGGAAGGGAGTAGCACAGTGTTACCTCCTCTGCCCCAGTGTCCCCTCACTCCATCTGTCCATGTGATGTCTATGTTACTGCTGCACCACTTCACAGGCAGCAGATGCTCCCAGGCTTATCACTTGATGGCATCACAGGTCTCTCCCACCAGGTACAGGGGAGCCTGTTCCCACACTCAGAGATGGCTTCTTTATGGGGGCAACCCCACCAGCTAGCTTGGAAAGGCATTTGGCTTTGGGTACCTGGTGAGGAGGATGCTTTCCTCTGGTTCTTGGTCTCTTTAGCAAGGGGAGCTAAGCTAAGCGTCCAAGCTAGGAGTTGCTCTGCCTAGCCTTACAACAGAGAGGTTGGTGAGGACTCCCCTGATGAGCGGAGTCCAAGCCAATGGGAAAGCATGCCCATGGAAAAATGACAAGGTGGATATTTTAAAACGGAACTGTTAGGAGAAACTAAGGGTTTTTTCAAGAACACATAAACTACTTCATTTTAATTCATAGGCAAAAATAAATGTTCTGACATTGCTGCTCATTGTGTGTCCTGGCTCACACTTCCTGTGTTAATCATGGTTCTGATTAACTTTGCTCATGAAAGCCAAGCTGGTCAAGTCACGAACATGCAAAGGACCTCACTGGGCCTGCAGAACGTGATTCAGGCTATTTCCAGTTACGCTGTGTGGTCTTTGCTGTTTTCTCTAACCCCGAGTGGAACTGGGTGAACTCTGAGATGCAGAACCTGAGGACTTCCACAGACTTCTAGTCTGCAGGTCTTCCAGAAAGCCTGGATGCATCCTCTTCCATCGGACCTTAAGGAGTACAGTACAGCTCTCTGATGGTAGCTGCTCAGCACTTTCCAGAGACTGCACTATTTTTTTCATGTCTTAAACTGGGTAATCTGAAAACTAAGTTTTATTTTGAAAACTCTGGCCTGGATACACATGTGAAAAAACTGAGGAGTGAAGTCATGACACCTGCCTGTACATAAAGACAGCAAACATATGGGGAGGGGAACAAGAGAAAAATAGTCTGCCAAAGCTAACTAATAGGAGGCAGTTACATTTTCAAGAGTTTATTTTCAATAGTTCATGATAAAAATCTCACAAACTGAATTTTGTATTTCTCTTTACAGAATGTCAGGCAAGCAAGGACTATACAAAACCACAGGGCAGAAATGCTAGAAAACTTTGCTGACACTTAGGAGTACAGATGCTTTCAAATTTAAAAGTAGGGTAAAAGTATAGTTTGTGAAGAGATTTTGGTATATGGCATAAATTATTTATCTTCTTGTAAATGCAAAGAAGCATTTGTCTGTAAGATACACTGAAATCTCATCTTTTGAGTTCTTCCCATAAACAATAGAAGAAGAATTATATTCACAACTTATTAGAGTCATTCATTCAGAAACTTGCTGATATAAAAATTAGAGAATGTTCTCATGTATCTTTACATAATCATGAAACAAAAGTTGTTTCTAAAGATACTATTTTTAGGTACATCTTCAGTGATTCAGCTTGAGACTTCTGCTTAACAGCAGACACCGGGATTTCCATTTTTCCTTGTTATTTATCGTGATGACCATATAAAAATATTATGAAAAAAAAAAGCAGTAACTCTGGCTTTTTTTCAGAATTTTTTTCACTCAGTTCCACTATTACCCAGCATACTGGCTCCCTTTTACCAGTACACACAAGAAAATGAAACTTCTTTTGTATTTTTTTTCTGCCCTGAGAGGGATAGGCAGTTCAATCCCAACATGGCAACAAACATTTGTAAAAAGTTGACAAAACTGCTTTCATTTCAGGCTTAGGTAACATAACAGCACAGTGACAGGAACTGTAATGCGGCAAGAAATTCTACTTTGATAAGAAATATGGCTATTTCTGCTTACAGGAACAAAAACATTTTGTACATACTCAGGTCTCCGAAACAAATATTGTTTTACTACAGTTTTACAGTGCTTTATCTTTGGGGAAATCAATTCCAGAAATGATGCTGACCTCCTTTTCCAAAAACTTTTGGACTCACTGATTTAAGTGTGGTGTGAAAGTCATGTGCTGCCACTCTGCTGTCCCAAATCCTTCAACATTAGAGTTTTAACCATCCTTTTCCATCCTGTGGCACCCAGTTTAAAGAGGCTGAGAAGAAAGAACTGTGGATATGTTGGCTGGAAGGGACCTCTGGAGTTCATCAACCCAAATCTCATGCTCAGTAGGTTACATTAAAATACTATGCTATGAGGAAGGACACTTTTCTGATGTAAAAGCATACATGACTACTTAGCTCATATGTATGAGTGTTTCCAGCTAGAACAGTCCACTTTCTGCAGGATAAGGGCTTTGCAAGAATAAAATGCAGTGTGTTGACCTTCTTCTGAGATTTTCCTTAAAGAAAAAACCCTACAAAACAACTTTGGTGGCTTCCTGAAACAGCAGTAGTCAAGGGCGTACGTTCACAATCTAATAAAGGTCTACTAGTGCTAAAATATGACAACAGGAAAGGAAGAGTAAATATTGAAGGTTCAATAATGAAAACCAACAAAGATAAATAAATTTTAAACTAGGGAAATGTTAACTAGGGAAATATGTTAAATATTGATTCAGAATAAAACCCTAAAATAAAAGAAGTATAAAGATGATGACAATAGACAGAGATTAAATACGGCTAAAGCAGATTAAAAAATAAATTAGGTTTATTCAAAATGCTGATTAAGTGGACTATTTATCTCCCCATAAGAGAGAAGGAAATTGGACTAGCTGTCTTCCCGTAAGAGAGAAGGAAATGAATGCACCGTATATACTAAGGGTCACCAGGTCACTAGGTAGGGTAGGAAGGAAAAGAGGAAGCCTACAGACTGCAGACATTTACACGGGGAGTGTTCCCCTCCCTAACACTGAGCATCCGACTCAGGCCCCTAAGCCTGCATGCAGCGGGACCAGCTTCAGAGCTCCTGAGAGTCGTCTGGGTCGGGGGCTCTGCTTGGCCACTCTCCAAAGGGTCTCTTCCCACAGGCAGCACAGGGAGAGCCTGAGAAAAGCAAAATACTGAAAGAAAAGAAGCAGATGTTTTCTTTGCAGAGTACACCACCAATTTAGAAATCCATTCCTCAAGACCACCTTGTAATGCTATTGCCAATTCATGAATTTTTCCAGTTCTGTGATCCGTATGTCGCCAATATTAAAGGTCAGTGGGAGCATGATCCTAACTTCTTCTTGATGCAAATCATTCCATTTTGGTAACCCACACTGTTGCAATTGATATTTATTTCATCCAGCCCTCAAAACCAAAATGTGGAGTCTCTGATAACAAGGAAAAGAATATAATTTCTGATGAATTATTGTATTTTCATGACAAAAACCTGTGGGCTATCTGTAAAATAAATAAATACATATGTAAATAAATAAGTCTGGTTATTTAGTAATTGTACGGGTTACACATGTGCACGCAGAGGAGCGGAAGAAGTTTATCTCCGAGTTCCTCCTCTTGATCTCGCAGTGCTCGCTCCTAGCACAGCCCTGCCCACGGTTCCTCATTGCTCCCTTCTCTGATTTTGCATGGATGATCAGAGGGTATGAGTGATCTGAGGACTTATTTTTTAGCATTGTATCTTTAACTAAGCAAGGGCTATCTGAAGTGTGTTCCACTTGGGAAAATTCAGGAATTGCAGGTCTGTCAGAGAGGCAGTGATGGGATGCGAGAGAGAAAGCGTTAATGGTGAGGAAGCACCATGTGATGTGGGAAAGCGACTTTCATCTGAGTTTCATCTTGTTTTCTAACTCAGAAATAACACATATAGCATACTGCGTTACTGGACTGCTGCTCTTGCTGACCTTCTCCCTCACAATTGGTACATCTTAACAATCACTAAAGGAATAGAGGGATAATTTTGGAAGCAGCTGATGGAAGCACCATCCAACTAGTCACCGAAGACAGATCACCAATGGAGATCAGTGCCAGACGCTGCTGGGGATCTGGGCTACAGTCCCTCCCATGTGTCTTGTCACATCAGACACCCGCTCAGGTGCTGTGCCACCACCCAGCTGCTGTCATGGCCCGTGCCATTGCCATGGGAAGGGGCTGGAACAGAAAATGGAAAGAGGCTCTTTCCCGCCAGGGAAAACTCACACAAGCTGTTAAGCGAGACGGGTGTTTTAAGCACAGCTCTTGTCCCTGCCTTTTATGCTGAAACAAAAAAAGGCCACCTTATTCCTCTCAGTTCAAAGGAGAAAAAAACCCAATCCCACTGAAGTTTGGAGAAATTTTGCCAGAAGCCCCTATAAGAACAAAATTTCATCCCGCTCGCAGAATACAGGATGCAAAACTTCCTTGGGAGAGGAAGCCTAAATCACACCCTTTGGTATTCGACAGCTAGGGTTTTCAGTCTGGTGTCCACATACTACCTAGCACTGGCCCATACAAACATACAGACACCGCTGCAGAGCCAGGAGATGGCACTGCAGGGAAGGCTTCCCCTACCCCCCCTGCCAGCGGGTACCTGGCAGAAGGGACATGGCCAAGCCCAAGCCCAGTACCATCATCTGCTGTACCTGGGCCCACCCAGTGTCCCACCTGCCAAATGCTTGGCTTCATGCATGTCAGTGAAACTACCAACCCTGCTGAAGTCAGTGCTCCAGTGAAGAGCAATTACAAATTTTGGCAAGGGTTTGTTGGATTATCCCTATTGCCAGTCAAAAAATTCCACATTTTGTGGGAAAGGGAAGGCTGCAACCCAGTATTTCACTGTCAATGGCATGAACGCATACAAAATGTTTCAGTAGGAGGATTCTGGTATCCTTCTAGCCTTCCTCAGGGTGTCATCTTCAGTGCGTGCACCTACACCTGACCAGGGGACTTGAGATTTTCTGGGCTCGCAGGTCTGGATGCTCACCCTGGTCGTACCCTAACTCCAAACCCAAAGGCAGGCATGAACACCCCCCTTCTGCCTCCCACAGAAAAGGGTGCCAGGGTGGGAGGTTGGGTGTCGCACCAGCCAGCCCTCAGGTCCCGAACACCACGCAGTGGGTGGCCACACCTCGGTGGAGAGGCAGCCGTCGCTACTGCGCAAGGACGGTGACACCAGAGCTGCCCAAACAATCTTACAGTCTAATGGGAGAGAGCTCACGATTTGGCACGGCGCGCACGTAAGGTGTATTTGCTCATTGTGACGTTTTCCTTTGAATCTCACACGGCTAAGCACAAAAGCCAATGATAAAATAAATCACTCGGGCACAGTATTGATTCTTGAATGACGATTACATAAAAAAATGTAAATGCCTTGGTGTGTTACATAAATAATTCCCCTCTGGCACCTATTATGCACATTGCAGCCATACCTTTAATTTTATTTAAGCAGTTTCTTTTCTGGAAAGACATCCAAATTTTTCCCTCGGCCTATTCCACTCACTTTATGCAGTGCAATATGTGCAAAGGAAGAGCAGAAGCAGAGGCAAGAGAGGGAAATTGATTGCTGCCAGCCTGGTAGGGAAAAAACCTTGCAGGCAGGGGACAAACAGCAGAGTCATCTGCAACATGCAAACCAGCTTCTTCATTTCGATAGTGAGGCAACGGAAATGCCCTTCAGAAATTCTCAAAACTATTACCGCTATAAAGAAGTTGTCTTTAGCGGGACCCTGTGGACAAAAAGGAATTTCAAAAATAAGTACTAAGATCAAGTGTATCAGCTAAGCAGTTTTTGACACAGAAAACGATGTTTGGTGGTCAGTGTTCACGTAACACAGACGCAGACTAAATGCAACCTAATGAGATCATTTTGAGATAACAGAGATGTTAAAACTGCCTCCACTTTGGTGTCCCACCCCTCCCTGTCCTGTCCAGTCCCCCTCTCTGCCCTACTCCACATTTCGAAATCACACACAACAGACTTTACCCAGGCAAAATTTCTCTCACGCTTGATCAAATGGGGTTTGCTTGAATCAGGACTGCAGTGCCAGGTCTATTTCTGAAATTAATTACACTTCCGAGATTAATTTGAAGAGGTTTGGCTCAGCCCGACGCACTTTGCATTAAGAAACACCGGGTTTACACCTGCTATCCCACCCCAGCATCGCACCCGCAGTCAGCGGGGGCTGCTGCGGCGGGGCAGAGCGTGAACCCAAAAGCAGCAGGTTCCTTTTCCAGCCCCTCTGGTGACATCCGTTATCCATGCACGGCCCCACACCCGCCGGACCCAGGGCCCGGTGAGACCCCCCCTATGCCGAGGCATGCTCGCAGCGCTCCCCCCAGCCCCTCCCCGGTGAGGGCTTGATTTAGTTTTTATTTTCATTTTTTCCCGTGAGTACTGGGGGTGGGGGAATAATAATAATAATGATGATGATAATGATAATAATAATAATAATAATGATAATAATAGAAATTTAAGTTGTCTATTCATTCGAATTATTAATTTATATATTTATTATTAATATAACAATTATAATATAATGCTATAATTGTTACTTCTATAAAAGAAAATCATATCTATTCATTCCAAGTATACAATTATTATAATTACTATGATAAGAAGCACAAGTAAACCAGCGATGCGGGAATAGTTACCGGCGAGGAGCCGCGCTGCAACAGGCGATGCGGGGCGGGCAGGCGGGGCTGGCGGGCAACCGGGGCGGGCGGGCGGGCTGCCGCAGCCCCCCCCGCCGCTCCCACCGCCGCCGCGCCGGCCCCCGCCGCGCCGGGCGGTGCCCCGCCAGCCCCGCCCACTCCCCGTAGGGCCACGCCCCCCTCCGGCCACGCCCCTGCCGCCCGGCCCCTTTCCCGCCGCGGCAACGGCCGGCCGTGAGGGGGCGGCGAGGCCCGGTTTGGCGGGCTGCCGGTGAGGGGGAAGCCGGCGCCCGCGGCTGCCCTCAGAGCCTCCCGGGGGCTGTGGTGGCCCAGGCCGAGGGCCGGCGGCCAAGCGCCTCCCGGGCAGCTCGTCGGGGCTGGGGAGGAACGGGTGAACCGAAGCGCCGAGTCCCCAGCGCGTGTAGGGCATTTGGGGGTGTTCGTGTGGTGAGACCGGGCTGTCCCTCCTTAGATCAGAGCGGGGAGCTGAGTCTGGTCAAAGGTTCGCCTCTTCTGCCTGCGTCCCACAGTGCTGTGCAAGGCACCTTTTGAACAGAGGTGTAAAAAGTGTGGTAAGAAGGAGGGAAGATTTCTCCTAAAGGGCGGGAAAGAGTCAGGGTGAAGAACAAAACCAAGCACAATGTCGTATCTTACTAGTATTGTGTATTACACTGTACTCTCACTATATTGCTCAAGAAAATACATTTTTAGAAGGGTACCTCTAAAGACGTTTGCTCTAAGCTGACACACTGACCGGATGCTCTTTCCTGGTCAACGTTAACCTGGTTTTGATACCGTGTAGCAGAAAGTTCTCGATATTTGGCAATGGTTAGAGCAGAATACAACTGCATCGAGATTTCTTCTGATCCACATCTGAAGTCACTTTGTGCTGCTCTCCCTCTTTGTGATATATTTTACTAAATTGTTTCCCCCTGCTCTCTCAGCCCCCGACTTCGCTCTTCTCCTGTAGCAAGGTCTCTGCCTGGCAGGATTCATCACGGACACCACCTTCCTTTGCTCCTGTATCCTTCGCTCTGTTCCTGCATATGCACCAGGCTGGATTTCCCCACTACTGATTTTCTTCTTCACTTCTTCAGCATTGATGAGTCTTGCTGGCTCAGCTGTCTGGTGTCTTGAACTAAATTAGACCTACAGTAGTGACCACAGCCATGTTTTATGGCCACAGTCTTTATACTTCTCGGTTCTACTTTCATTTTGATTTTTACCTAGAGCTTCACTGACTATAATGGCCCGTCGTTTTATCTCATGAAAAGATTGTGCTCCCTGTCCCTTTGGCTTGCTTTTATCCTTCCTGCCTCTAGCAGCTTGAACTATACTCTTCCTTTCCTGCCAGAAACACTAGGTTTTCTTGTCTGCGCTGCATTTGCTCCACTGCCCCTACCCAGGCTCCTCCTTTCCTTCTTGTCCACCCTGCTCAACTCTGTAACTTCAGGTTTCCTCCAGTGCTTTCACCTCCTTCCCTGACGCTGAGCCAACTGAATGTGCTGTGTACGCTCGCTATCAGTTCTTTCTCTCCACTTTCATCCTAGGCCTTCATTTCTTTCCAGTCCGTTCGCCCCCTGGGTAATTTGCAGGCAGTGCTCCTCAAGGCACTGACTTCTTCTTAACCAAGTCTGAGAACATTTCTCACCCTTTTTGATCTGTTTCAACAGCTTCAACAGAAGCTACCTAGAAAAGAGAAAACGAGAACATTTATCTGTCTTTAGATGTGTGCCCTAATCTGGTGTGCATTCTATGTGTTGATTTTTATCAGTGTTGGAAAGAGGCCCAGAGGGTGCCCAGAGGGAATGTGGGGTCTCCATCCTTGGGTAAAGCTCTGAGTAATTTGCTCAGATCTCATAGTCTGCCCTGCTGTGAGCAAGGGGTTGGCCTAGAGACCTTGTCCTGGTTTAACCCCAGTCGGCAACTAAGCACCACACAGCATCCCCAGTGGGATGGGGGAGAGAATTGGAAGGGCAAAAGTGAGAAAACTTGTGGGTTGAGATAAGAACAGTTTAATAATTAAAATAAAACAGCAATAACAATAATAATAATAATGATGATGATGATGATGATTATGATTATGATGATGAAAAGGAAAACAACGAGAGAGAGAGAGAAGTGAAACCCAGGCAAAAATAAACAAGTGATGCAACTGCTCACCACCCGCTGACTGATGCCTCCAGTCCCCGAGCAGCGATCGCGGCCCCCCGGCCAACTCCCCACCGTTAGTATACTGAGCATGACATCATATAGCATGGAATATCTCTTTGGCCAGTTTGGATCAGCTCTGTTGGCTCTGCCCCCTCCCAGCTTCTTGTGCACCCGGCAGAGCATGGGAAGCTGAAAAAGTCCTTGATTTAGTGTAAGCACTACTTAGCAACAACTGAAACATCAGTGTGTTATCAACATTATTCTCATGCTAAATCCAAAACACAGCACTGTACCAACTACTAGGAAGAAAATTAACTTTATCCCAGCTGAAACCAGGACAGACCTCCTGAGGTGTCTTCCAACCTGCATTATTATCCTATGCCAAGACCCACGTGGCAAGTGCCAGAACCCTTGTCCTGAAGAGAGGAAGACTGGAATGATAAGATGCAGTGTATCACCAGTGAAGTCCAGACATAGCTGTAGAGTGTTTGGTTCCTGTTCTTGAAACTTATATTCTTTGGCTTTTTAAGAAGTCCTGCATTGTGGGGTTTTTTGTTGTTGTTGTTTGGGTTATTTTTAATATTATATTCTTCCTCCTGTGCCTCCAGTTTGTTGCAAGGATGCTGTCCCCAGCGTCTGGTTAATGTCACGAACCATGCCAGATTCCAGTTATTTTTGTGTTGTGGTAGCTCATCTTGTTCCAATGTTTGACCATTTATTCAAACTCAGCATGGCTATAACTGAACTCCAGGCTTCCTTTTCAAGCTTCCCCTGCTTCTTCCTTTTCCCATCGCCTTGTTTAACTGTCATTCAAGTCCATTAGCTAAGTGTGAAATCTGAACTCAGTCCTGCTTATACGCTTCAGGACTGTGTTCGTTCTTTTCATCACAGTATTTTTTTCTTTTCATCACAGTTTCATATAATGCAACGCTTCATTTAAATTAATCTTGCCCACATGTGAAATTGCACCAAAGCCTCAAGTTTATCTACTTTCAAATTAAATTATTGAAATATTTTTTGCCTAGAGATGTCCTTGCTTCTAGCTGTATGTGACAATTTTCTTAATCTTCGTAAATCTTCCTGTGAGCCATTAGTTTCCTGATGGCACTTTCAGTTTCTCTTCAAAGTCACGTTCATCAATGCTTTCTCTTCTGTGTTTTCCTTCTGATTTCCAGTTCCTTAGGACCAAGTCTTTATACTGTGTGATGTCTTATATGTTTGTAACCCTATACCAAAAAAAAACAAACCCAAACTCTGCAATTTAGGATGTAGATAATCTTGAAAATTACTGCTAATCAGAGATTTGCTAGACGTGGCTATTAATAAGAGGATTCCTGAAACCAAATCAGGGGTTCTTCGATTGAAATCACTATCATTGTATGCATTCATAAACTAATAGAAAGCCAGAAAGAAGCATAAAATTGCTACCTGCAGACTCAGCCTTTTACCGGGGTTTACTGTTGCTCTTATTAAATCTGTTTATCCAGCAGAAAACTGTTTCTGGAAGCTTTCAGAATGCTTGACATGGGGTGTTTCTCTATTTTACTGTTCCTCCTTTGGCGCAGAGATTGAAAACTCCAATTGCCTCACCTTTTGTGACAGAGGTGCTGAAAAACATTCTTTAATGCAAGCATTCCAAAGTTAATAGAATAGCTCTTTTACTTCTTTCTTTTTTTTTTTTAATAAAATCACTGATTTATTTCCTGAAACACTAACAATAACTAGAAAAAATGTTGAATCAGTCACTTAGAGAAAAAATGCCCTTTTTGGCCACTTCTCCTCTTTTATGATTCTTTTATCACCTGGTTTGTCTGAGCAGACATTTATAGTTCAGCACTTTAAACCAGAGATGACTATTTCTTTTGTTTTGCCTTGTTGTAAGATTTTGCTGATCTTTTGAAATATCTTCAGTCATCCAGCAGGAACAAAGGCAACGCAGAAAATGGTTTAGCAGCTAAAACCACTTCGTAGACCTCTGCCTCCTAAGCTGCCGTCTAAACTCTCTACACCAAGAGAGAAGGTTGGTAAAGGTAAATTGTACAAAGACAGTTCCTGTAGTGCGTAATTTCAAATTCCATGTGTTCTCTAAAATTAACATAGAAGAAGATAGATTGGAAGTTAATTTACTAGTGCAAAGCAATGTGAATGGGACTGCAATATGACCCATATGATCTGCATCTCTCTGGGAGGCTCATCATGTAAATAGTGGAAGAGTCATCGGGGCAGGTGCTGGAACCTGGATCTTCTACCTATCAGGCTTGAACACCACCCACCGGATAATAGAGGCATTCCTTTTCACTCATCCAAAAATGTGAGGGAGAACTGAAAAACTGCTGGCATCAAGATAAATTAAATTAGATCATGTGGAGTCAGACCACAGGGAAGTGAGATTCAGACAAAATGAAAAAAAATGAGGTTTTGGGGGTGGTACTGCTCTTCGCAGAATATACATCCGTGTAAAAAGGTGTATCTTGGCTTATATTATTTTAAAGGCACCAAGGATTTCAAATTAAAACAAAGGACTTGCAGTGCTGTGTGTTTCAGAAATAACTGGGCATTTTTGGGGCCTGTATATGTGAACGAAAGCTCTTTGCAGTTTATATAAAGTAACTATTGATTAAATATTTAAGGACTAACCTTTAAAAATGGAAGTGAAAACCAATAACATGATCTATAATCAAAACCTTTTTAACATAAGTAATAAAAAAAGAAAAGCTGGAAACTAGGCACCAATCCTGAAAACAGATCTGTAGAGAAGGACCCTGGCATCTGAACAGGTTCACTGACTTCAGTCAACACTGCCAGGTGTCAGGATCTGCTGCAGAAGTTTAGGATGCAGAAGTTTTACAGTGTTGTTTTTCACAGATCAGCACATTAGAAAAAAGTGGTAGCATGAAAAAACAATGCTGTCCCTACAAACTGAGTTAAAGAGACCAAAGCAAGCTTTTCTTTATTCCATCTAGCTTCTGTAATTCCGTAGGAGTATCTGAATAGATAAAATCCCTCAGTCTTTACATAGTCAGTAAAGCAGCCTAAACGGAACGAAAAAAAATCAAAATTATTTTTATGATGTTTGAAATAAATGGTAACTAATTTGACTTTTGTTTTGTTAGAATACTGTCATACTGCATTTGTTATTATTATTACATAATACTGATTTTAAAGGAACAACAATAATATATTAAAAGTAATGAAAATTCAATTAGAGAAGTAAGGTTGAAAAGTCAGAAGATATAATTATTGGCCCCTTGATATTATTAAGCCTTTCTGAATATTATTTTGAAAGGCTGGTAAAATCTGTTTCTGTACAATACATTTCCAGTCTGGTGCTGTCCAAACAGATGTAAATATTTCTGGCTCACTACCAGAGCTGTGCTTCCATGATTTGAACCATTTTAAAAATGATAGATAAACCTTTTATCCTGAAACAAAGTTCTGTTGTGATGGCTCTCCTTGTAGTAGTACATATTAGTGATGGATGCTATTTACAGATTATGTATTTATATAGTAAACCTGACAAGAATCTGAGAGCTGTGTGGTGAAGTTTGTTCAAGGATCATTTCTCCAAATGTAGCCATTACACCTGAAAGATATTTATACAGCAGCATGCCCATTGATCAGCAAGCAACTCTCCAGCAATGGTACGTTGATCACCTTGGTGGATGGAATTGTTTTGTGCTTCATGAAGTGTGAGACTGAGATCTGAGAGCGGGAGCCCTGAGGTAAGGAAAAAAGATAATGTGGTGTTGCATAAGTGTCTTTTCCCCTGTGGGGGAATATAGAAAGTGAGGCTGTAACACAATGAAGCAGTTGACTGAAAAGGCAGCAGAAATTTCAGGGGGCAGGCTGTGCCCAGCAGAGGGCTAGAGGCTGTCAGCCACTGTGGTGGAGGGCAAGAAAGCCAGGGAGATAAGCCAATGGTCCCAGCTTTCTTTGAGAGCTGAGCTGTAGCTGAGAGCTATAAAGAGTGACTTCGCCTTAAGCAAGTCCCTGAAAATGAGTCTTCCTATCAAAGGGAACAGAGCACCAAGCTCATTAACTACACAGGCTGAATGAAGGATAATTTACTAAGTATTTCTTGTTGATAAAAATATTCAGGACTAAATGTCCGCTGGGTGCAGTACTGTTTGGAAATTGGGGACTAGATAAGGAACCAATGGACCTCCTGTCCTGGTTTTGGCTGGGATAAAGTTAATTTTCTTCCTAGTAGCTGGTACAGTGCTGTGTTTTGGATTTAGCATGAGAATAATGTTGATAACACACTGATGTTTCAGTTGTTGCTAAGTAGTGCTTACACTAAATCAAGGACTTTTTCAGCTTCCCATGCTCTGCCAGGTGCACCAGAAGCTGGGAGGGGGCACAGCCAGGACAGCTGATCCAGACCGACCAAAGAGATATTCCATACCATATGACATCATGCTCAGTATATAGACTGGGGGAGCTGGCCAGCAGGGGCAGCGATTGCTGCTTGGAGACTGGCTGGGTGTCAGTCTGTGGGTGGTGAGTGGTTGCATCACTTGTTTTTCCTGGGTTTTATTCCTCTCTCTCTTTTTTTGGTTATTTTCCTTTTCATTACAATTTTTAAAAATTATTTTATTTTATTTTATTTTATTTTATTTTATTTTATTTTATTTTATTAATTATTAAACTGTTCTTATCTCAACCCATGAATTTTCTTACTTTTGCCCTTCCGATTCTCTCCCCCATCCCACCAGGGTCGGGGAGGGTGAGCGAGCAGCTGTGTGGTGCTTAGTTGCAGGCTGGGGTTAAATGATGACTCCTCCATAAAGAGGTCTTTGCAGATAGTCCTGGCAGCAAAGTCCGTCTGTTCTGTGAGGCGTATGAAATGAACCTCTGCCTCAGTGGTGTGGGACACTAGGGCTCAGTGCCATCCCACCACACGCTAGTCATTGAACGGAGGTGAATAAGAAATTTCTAAGCCTCTCGGTAATCTGTGAAGAGAGGTAAGCAATTTCAGTGAGTTGTTCAGCTGGCTGAAGATCTGGTTCAGCCTCTGAAAAGTCTTTCCCCTTTTCTGAAGAGAGGAATTGTATATCCTATTGTATTACTAAAAAGATCCAGGACAGGTGCAGACAGACTTCTGACTGTGGTGCTTCAGCTGCGTGCCCAGCAGTAGAAGGATGAATCCAGACCTCAGGGGCTGATAGCAGTACTTCTGCACAGGCATGATCAATTCTGTGAAGCTGCCTACTTGGAAAAGGTCTTCCAGCTGCTTTTGAGACAGTTTCCAGAAGTTGATTCACCTATTTCTTTTCACAGCTTGACCACAACTGACCTCACTTTTACAATCAAACTGAAAACAAGTCCACTCCATGGTGCTTTTTAGATATGGAAGTTCCCTGAATGTTTGTCCCTTTCCCATTCAGTAGGGCTAGCCTGAGGTTTAATGGTATAGGGAACACTATGGAGCATACAGAGGAACTTTCACCAAAGGAGTCCCATCTACTTCTCAGGTGAAAGACCTCATTGCATTGTCATGTGGCACCTAGCAGAACAGATTCAGGGTCCCTAAATAGGGACTTCTTGGTGATACAAATGGCCAGTTTTCACATGCAGTAGAACATTGCACATACATTCTTCTTTAAACTATGATGGTACCTCGGAAAACCTGCCCTTTCTATCTTGTTTGTTTTCTAACTCTTCTACTGCATGCTACACGTCGTTTGATATAGAGTGTAGGTGAATTCCATTTGTGTTGAAAAAAAAAGGTTAACATATTTTGTGATTGGCAGTGCTGTGATGCTTAATCTTAATTGTTTGTGCATTTCCTCTGAACAAGAAAAATCCATATGGGGCACAGAGAATTTGTCACATGAACTTTTTTCTCGAAAAGGACGACAGAGTATGCCTCATTATAAATGTCTTTTTTTCTCTTGTCTTCAGCAGGCAGGATTTTTGGACAACACCTAACTAGAGGGATAAAGAGTACAAATGACGAAAATGGAAATGCAGTGTCTGGCAGTTATGTCAGTGCTCAAGGGCAAGTCAAGCAGATGGATGCTTCCCTCAGCAATGATCATATATCCCACAGTCTGGTGCATATCCAGCCCAAAGATACATCCCTGTCTGTTCATCAGATTTGTCATGGTCAAACACAAATCCAACTCAGAGACCCCCTTCTTCAGACTCAGTTCCAGCCTGCAGTACACAGCCCCAGTTTGACCACATTTATTCTTGCCCGATATGTTTCCAACACAGACATGTGTATCTCCTTAATCAAGATAGTAACCATGGGCAAATACAGTTCCAGCCCAAAACTCTGGGTTTCCATGACCTAAGGAGAGGTTTGATTCTCTCCGTAGCAGGTTTCCCGACAGAGGAAGTGGAGCAAAAAGGTGATAGATATTCTCCAGGTCTAGTTCATAAGAATAACGACCCTGCATGTTGGTCTTTACCAGGATTTACTGCAAGCAGAGTTGATCATTATGAAATTATTCCTGTCTACTCAAGCAGCCAAATGCCAAATGAAAGCAAAGAGAAAACCATTTTTTTCTGTCCAGACTCCTAGGAGAGATTTTATTATTACTAAAAATCCTAGTGGGCCTGATAGCTTCCCATCTCACAAAAATCATAGGTTCTCTTGTATGAAGCACCGAGAATTACAGAGCACTGGGCCTGCCCATTTCACTCCTATATTTACGCTGGCAAGTCTAGCTGGAGGTTTATCTTCTCACCCTCAGCCTCTGAAGACCACACTCAAAAAGCCACTTGTTTCTCACTACAACTGTGAAGTCCCCAGTAGCCAGTTAATGACTATAAAGAGAAACTTGCAGACTGAAGTTAACACAGTGATTTTGTCTGATATCAATTTACCACTGTTTGAAACAAAAAAGCCTAAGCAACAGAAGATCCTAGGTAATTAATATTAAATATCATAGTACCTTTTTGTTGGTGCAGTATTTTACTGAAAGCTTTTCCTAAGCTTGTCTTACAGGGAGAAAAAAACCCTGGGTTTACATTTGTGTGGGTATTAGAATTTGCCCTCATCACTGAGAAATACACAGTGCAAAATTATGGCTTGTGATAACTAAATGAAACGCTGTGTTTTAAGAGAACAGCAAATGATGATTTAAATGTGTGTAACTTTATTATAACTGATGGTTTAAGGGAACTGTAAAAAGTCCCATTCCATAAGACTTTGAAAATTGTGGGCTCATCTATCACCAGAATTTAGGAAGGCAACTCTAACACTTTCATAGGACTTTGATCTGGTCTCCCTGTATCAGGTATAGCCAACTAATTGAATGCAAAATGAGGAACAGATGTGATTATATTGATTTTTTGAGATCTTTGCAACTACTTTAGGTCCTATAAAATCCTTACTTCACTGATACATATAGGTAGGTGATCCTATAGACTATTACCGTGAAGGTAATGCTTTATATGTCCCAGCCCAGTATTGTAAGTCATCCTGGATATTTCTTTTTTCCTTCAAGGTGAGTGCCCTGCAGTCAAATTCCTGAGCTCTCAGGCACACAGACACCACTGAATCATATTTTCCCCTTTTTTTTTACTTAGTTATATTCATGTGTGTTGGTAGACATGTCACCCAGCACATAGGACTGTGTTCTGTATTTCAATTTTGATAGGAACTTCTATTTACTAAAAAATTAAATGAAATGGCCAAAGTTTAAACATAGAATATAAGCTTGAGATATTACTTAATTTTTGGTAATGTTTCATAAAAAATGTATCCATACAGATAAAATAATGAGGGTCCTTTAAAAAAAACAAACAAACAAACCAACCAAAAAACTTGTCCTCTCTTGCCCCTGCATTAGATCAGTGTGTATCTTTTTCTCTGTAAGAAATTAGAATGGGCTGAGACCAGTGTTTTGGCCACACCGGGATCCTAATGTGATTCCTAGACTGCAGATCAGTAGTATTTGCTCTGTAGAGTAATGTGGCTCTTCAGTAGCAGAAGGTCTTTAGCGCCAAGGCAAACTTGCTTGCACTTTGCTTTCATGGCAAAAACATATCTTCAGAGAGAATGAGCTTATATCAAGTTTCTGTAAGCCTGGACTTCCAACCCAAACTGCACCAAGTGTGGCTGGTGCATTATGTTGCTTCTCCAGTCATGGTCTCATGTTATGCAAGTTTAAAAATACTACTGACATCTTGTTCCTTCCCATGCACAACGTGATACCGTCTACCTCTTCAGCTGTGCTGAAACAAGTGTTTGTGTAGCCATGCTGCAGAGCAGATCAAGAAATTTATCCAGCTTAAAAAAACCAAACAAACTGTAAATATTAAACTCACAGGGGGGAAGTGTTTGCCTCATCCTTCTACTGTGGTATTCTAGAACCAGGTGTACAGCTATTTCTGTACATCCACTATAAATCATTGACATGATGGAAATGGCGTTTTGATGTGTGGTAATGATATGAAAAGCGGAAATGCAGAGTCTCTAATTCTCACACTCTGAGGATGTGATTCTGTGGTAGTTCTCACTGCTGAAGTATCATTCCATAGCATGGGTTGCATGGGCACAGCTTCAAGAGGGCAGCCATTCCACTGGCAGGACCTCTGCTGTGCTCAGAGTTTGAGAGATGTGCTGCATCTTGGAAGAAAAAAGCAGCACTCGGAGATTTTCTGACAGAGAGTTTGCTGTAAGGTTCATGTTCCTAGTGGTATCCAGTCTGCCCAAACGCATGGAAGGCTAAAAGCAGCATTGTATGGTTGCCACAGACTTTTCTGCTGATTGTAGGTTGATCCAAACTCTTTGCATGCGTAGGAATACAGTTACTGTGTCACCAGGGACTAGAAGAGTGTTTTTGAGGAAGCGGATGATAACACGTGGAGATTTCATCCAACTGAAGAGCTATTTTGTTAGAGGGGTACTCTGATGTGTTTCTTTTCAGCAGCATTGAAAGAAGAAAAATAGATGCCAAGCATTTTCTAAGGCATTGTCTCAGCCTCTCCTGTCCCTTTCAGGGAGGCCGTCAGACTTGGGAATAGATGATGCTGTAGTGTTCCCTTCTCCCTCCCTTTCTCAGGCAGGTGCACCCTTTCTTATTCCTAACTCTGTGTGTTGTCCAAAACTGCTTCTAAAAAAATTCTGTGACATTTGCAAACCACTGCTTCCTTCCATGACAGTGAGGCAGACCATCAAATCTAACTGAAACCTCAAGGAGGGAGTTCATCTCACCTAACTTTCCCTAAAGTTAGTTTCCCTACTTAATCACAAGTAGTAATGCATGCTTCTTCCTTAACCCATGGAGAGAGGGGCAGAAACTTCCAGAAGGCAATTTTTACTACCCCACAGTAAACATCTAAGATGGGTGAACTGAATCGAGCACAAAATAGGTATCTGCTTTTTGACCATTTATAGTAAAATATAGTTTTGCGGTGTCACTTGGTGGCTGACACTTGATGTTATATAGGCATGGTCAGCTGCAAAACTGCATAAAAAGCAACAAACCATATCGGTTGTATTTTAAGCACAGAAACTCATTGTTGTTTACTGTAGCCAGTGCAGAGGCTCTGTACTGGTTGCTTACACTGCAGACCCAAGTACGGTGATTGTGGCTGAGAGGAGGGAGGTACTTGAGACTGATTGTGAGAAACAGTAAGTTGAGTGTACACAGCTGTTAAGTCATATATTTGTTCACTGGCTGAGTCTGGTCAGGAATATTATTATTTAATCTCAATTTTTGAAGCTGAGAATGCATTTTTGTGAAACTATTTGATAATACCTGCATTACAGCATGAAGCATTCTATGACTGTGGTGGGTTGACCTTGGCTGGCTGCCAGACCCCCTACCCAGCAGCTCTCTCACTCCTCTTCCTCAGCAGGACAGGGGAGAAAATAAGATGGATATGCTTGTGGGTTGAGATAAAGGCAGTTTAATGAGAAAAGCAAAGGCCAAACACCAAAGCAAAGCAAAAAGAGATTTATTCACTAACCCATCAGCAGATGATGTCCAGCCACTTCATGGGAAGCAGGGCCTCAGTACGTGTAGCAGTTGCTTCAGAAGACAAACACCTTAACCATGAATGCCCCCATTCCAAGGGATGGGGAATGGGAGCTGTGGTCAGTCCATAACAGCTCCTCTCTGTCACTCCTTCCTTACAATTTCCCTTGTTCCAGCATGCAGTCCCTCCCCTGGGATACAGTCCATAGGGTACAGTCCTTCAGGAACAGACTGCTCCAAAGTGGGTGGCATGGGCTGCAGTTCCTGTCAGAAAACCTGCTCCTGCGTTCTCTCCGTGGTCTGCAGGGTTGATATCTGCTTCGACGTGGTCCTCCATGGGCTGCAGCGGGACAACTTGTGTCACCATAGTGTTCTCCAGGGGCTGCAGGGGAAATCTTTGCTCCGGCACCTGGAGCACCTCCTCCCCCTCCTTTGCTGGCCCTGGTGTTTGCAGGGCTGTTTCTCTCACATTTTTCTCATTCCTCTCTGTCATAGCTGCTGTGCAGTGTTCTGCCCTTCTTTAAATATGTTTTCCCTGAGGCACCACTATCTCAGCTGACAGTCTCAGCTGTGCCCTGGGGTGGGTCCGCTGGAGCCAGCTGGAACCGTCTGTGTCTGGCATGGGGGCAGCCCCTGACCTCTTCTCACAGAAGCCACCCCTACAGCTCCCCACTGCCAAAACCTTGCCAGGTACACCCAATACAATGATAAACTACCAAATCTTAGGCCCAGATTTCCTGGGACGTAATTACCTCTCATGCACCTGTACAGGCTGTGGCCAGTTGGCTGGGAAGTGGCTTTGCAGAAAAGGACCAGGGGTCCTGGTGGATGACAAGTTGAACATGAGCCAGCATCATGCCTCTGTGGCAAAGAAAACCAGCCACATGCTGGCTGTATTAACCACGGCATAGCCAGTAGGTCAAGGGAAGTGATTATAACCCCATAGTCAGAACTTGTAAAACCACATTTGGAGTACTGTGTCCGTTTTGGGGCTCTCCACTTTGGCAGAGATCCACCAAGATGGTCGGGGGCTGGAGCACACGACGCGTAAGGAGAGACTGAGAGAGCTGGGTTTGTTCAGCCTTGAGAGGAGATGCTTAAAAGGAGATCCTGTCTTCAGCTAAAGTCATACTCTTCTCAGAACAGCAGAAGAGGCAACTGGCACAAGATGCAAAAATGGGAAATTCTGGTTAGATACAAGGAAAAATTTTTCCCCCTTGAGGCTGGTCAAACACTGGCACAGGTTGCTGAGCGAAGTTGTGGGTTTCCATCCTTGGAGACGTTCGGGAGTCAGCAGGAAAAGGCCCTGAGCAACCTGATCTAGGCCTGCTTGGAGCCAGGGGTTGGGTCAGATGATCTCCCAGAGGTCCCTTTGATTCTATGCCATTCTTGAAGCTATAGAAGATTTAAAATTAACCCCTTATGTTTAAGGTTTTTCTTACTGCATTTCACTAATAGATGGGGTTTTTGCACAGTAAGATTCTGAGCCATAAGTATAAGGGAATCTAGTTCTTGTACATGCAACACGTCTTCCACTACTATTTTGTACTTCTCTTTAGAAATGGCCTTGGAAAAGAAAATGAGAAAATCAGGTTCACCAGAACTTTTGCAAGAGGAAAAGAAAGAAAAAGTGTATACTATACATTACTTAAAGCTACCTGAACCTGAAAGAGAAGGACCCTTTACAGATAGGATCAAGAAGTATATGTCACTTTTGAGAGAGAAACTAGATGGATGACATGGGTTGACAGTCATAAAATGGCATTATGGGAAACAAGATTCTCATAAATGTAGCATGCCACTTGTAGACTCTGGAGGACCACAACTGCTACATCCTGCTGCATTAGCGAAGCAGTGGAATTATAATATAACAAATTAATCTGCAATCTTGATTTGGCATTGAAGTGACAGTGAGGTTGGTGGTACAAGACCTAAAGCACTCAGGAGAAGGATGCCGCTTCTGAACTGTTGCAAATTGAGCACACTCCAGCACAATGAGAAGCCTGTAGTCTCTGTACTGCAAATGGCAGCTATGGAGGAAGGCTAACTGCTGCCATTACTGTAGGCCATAATCCAATTCTGCTTGCAGGCCCCTTTTTTCTGTACGTGAAGACTTATTCTTCTCCCATCAAAGGAAAAAGAAAAGAAGTGTTTGTAAAGAACCTGCAATCTTTATATCTTAATGCAGATATTAATGAGTTAATTGATTACTGTGTGAGAGCTTTGTCTGAGTATGGCAACAGAGGATCTCAAGGATTAGGTGTGGGAGGTTTGCAGAACACTCCTCATTCAGGCTTTATTTTCTAATACTTGCTTTCCCCTAAGAAGTTCTGTAATGCCTGACATCCTTTTTTTAAATCGTAAATTCTAATGATGCCCCTGACGGCAATAGTGTGGAGGATGTTTAGAAAACTAATTTCCATTTTATAGCAAGCAAGCAAGATGAAGAGGAAAAACTGATGTCTAGGTCCCAAGTGGAAGTATTATGTTGCTTCTTGTACCAGAAGATTGCTCTTAGCCTTCAGGTAAAGCCTTTAAAGATGCATTACTCATGTTGCTGTGTTTAATAGTCAATAGCAGCTTTCATTCAAAGTATCTTTTGGCTTTGTAACCTCATCCACAGAAAAATGATCTTAAGTTTCTTACCGTACCACTGTGTGAAAAAGAAGTGCTTAGCATGATTAATACTCTTGTTAACATTAGAGTAGCTCTAGGGATAACTGATTTCCATGCTTTTCTTCTGTAGTTCCCTTGCCTTAAATTTGCCATTGTTTATATCTTCTTTTCTTTTGTCTCACCTTCTTTCACCATTTCCTCTGTACTTTTACCATGTCTCATTTTCTTTCTGATGCATCCTGCATAATTTTCATGGCACTTGCTCAGCACTGTACCTATTGCCAAAGTGTAATTCAAGCCAAGTTACGTCAGCACCATACAAAGTAGTTGTCAGATGCAGAAAATGAGAGAAAGTGCCTCTTGCTTTTGGTAAGAAACAAGAGATTTAGTATTTCATGGTTTCTTGGAATTTGCCTGCTGATCCAAACTGTGTCTATTGGTGGGTCTGAAACAGCAGTTTAGTCTCCTAGCTGAAAAAGCCAGAGGAAGCTTCACCCAAACTCCCATGTGGGATCCTCTGCCAGAATTTAGGTTTCTGCCTTCATGGAGGACACAAATCCCTGGCAGTTGGCATGAGGGAATGGTTTTCTAAGCCACCTTTATATAAATGGTTTGTAGGCTTCACCCAACCATCTGCTGCAGGCTTCCATTGGAATAGGAGTTGCTATCTGGGTAAGCAAGGTCCTCCTTGGAGGTAGATAGTGGATTTCAGGTATGGAGTTTAATGTCTTAGAAAAAATATATCTAGTGAGAGGGTGGATCAGGAATAACTGATTATGGATTTTGGGAATAATTCTAGCTGGATACATTCTGCTTTAAATGAACCTCAATCTTAAGCAAATGCTCTGTGTAAATTAACTGTAAATATTCCATTCCTTTTTCCATTACCTTGAAAGAATTGGTATTATTTTTCCCTTTCCTATTCTATGATCTAGAAAAACTGTTGAAATGTCAGTATTCACAGTGAACTTGCTTGGCACCTGAAAATGTTATGCTGTGATATGGCTGTGTTTGGAAGCTGTGATAAGAAGTATCCCATGTTGTTCTCAGACATATTTTGTCTGATACCTATTTATTTTGAGGTTCTTTGGTACTGTATGTGTAGAAAGTTTAATTATCAAATAGAACAGATTATGTCACTTTATTATCCATTTCTGCAAGTGTGACCAAAGTGGAAGCTGGCAATGACAGAGGTGGAAGTACCAGAACCATCATCACAAGCAAACAGTGCTGGGAGTTCTCTTTCTTGGTACTATAAAAACAATTATTGATTTTTCACGTTCTTGCCAGCAATACAATTATGTGGGTGTAGAGAAAAGTATTTATAGATCTTTTATCTCTTTGCTGAAAAGTGTACAGTATAGAAATTCCTCAGCTGTATAAATCATCTCCAAAGCATCCAAATCAATGGAGCTACTCCCCACTGTACCAGCTGAGATCCTCAAATGACCCCTCCTCCTTATTTTACTCAAATTCTCCACACTTTGCTTACTGTTTATTACGAGAATTATTTGCTAACACTACTGTCATTTTACTGACTTTTTGAGAGGGGAAAGACTAGTGTTGTCAAGTTATTTTTAGCAGATAATCAGGCCTTGCCAGATACTAAAAAGATTCTTGGTTCATGGTCATCACTGGTGAAATCTTCTTTGCTGTGCTGCATCCATTCTTCTTTGGAGGCAAGCTACTTAAATTATTGTAAATTACTTAAAAGTACTTAAATACCACAGCATTGTCCCAGCCTTATGAGGTCCTATGCACCTTCTGCGTGTTGCAGAGAGCTCCGGGCTAGCCTTGAGTGGGCTGACACATCCACAAAGTAAGATGCAGCTATGCGCAGGCACACAGGCTGGGTCTGCAGGGTAGCCAAGGCAGTGCAGGCCCTGCCTCTCAGCTCATGCACAGCCCTGCACTACCATAGTTGTGCTGCGTCCTTTTCTTGAGTGGGCTGACTTCAGTTATTCCTAGAGTCTCCCCACTACTGCCTGAGGTCTGGGATACCTTATTACACAGTATACACATCTTATAACTTTATGCAGCATCTAAACACAATGATCTCTGCAGCTTTGCTAAGGTTTCCAATAGGGAAATAAAAATTTGTCATATTGCATTATTTTTTTTTTGGCTATGGGAGAACTGAGGGACGTGATGCTTTGCTGAGGCTGGGGTTCTGTTCCTGAAAATCCACTATGTCCATCCAAGTCTGTGTCACTGTGTGCTGCTCTGCTGTACAGCAGTGAAGATCTGTGTGTAAAGAAATATCAGAGTCACCTGTAAAGAAATTGGCAGAGTCGTGCCAAACATTAATAGAAAAATGAAAACTGGTGAGGGAACTCATTTCAGAGTCAGTATTCTGGTGTTCCAGGTAATTCTTGGCCACCATTAAAAATTGGTCCAAATTTTTCCAATTAAATTGAATGATAAAAGTGGTCAACACTTTCAATTTTCTTTTAAAATCTTCATTTCTATTTTGCAAAACACATTTTTTATTTGTTTAAGGTACATTGCCTTGGAAATGTCAGCCTATTTATTAAAGCAGAAGTGTAGATTCATAAAAAGATTAAATAATAATAATATCTTCCGAAGTCATCATGACATTTCAATTTGCTCAATAATCAACAATCCTAAATGTTACTGGCATTGCTTTCTTTTAGGAACAGGGAATGTTTTTCAGCATCTTAGAAACGTGTTAGATATGAAGACAGGCTTTCATGCAACTGCACAGTAAGTCTTGTTTTTGTGCTTGAAGATGTAATTACAAAGTCCGGCAAAAGCAGTACTTTAAGTAAGTGATAGATGACCATCGTTAGTTATTGCTAAAGAAACACCACCCTAAATTTGCCCTGCTTTTAAGCTTTTATGATCCCATCAGCAGAGTAGGACCAAAGCATCCAGCCCACTTTCTTTTCCTTGGAGGAGTCAAAGAAAGATATCTGTCTGAATGGGGAATGTGACCAAAGAGCCAAACTCCCCCTTGTACCCAGGGCCCAGAAGCTGCTGCCTCCAGAGCACTCTCTGGAGAGGGGATGAAGGCCAGAGATGCACCTCTTCTCCAGACACACAGACTGCCAGCCCTCCTGCCTAGGCCCACCAAGGAATCCCAATGCCATTATCTGCTTTAAGCCAGAACTGGACAGATTTCCAGGGTTCAGCTGCTGTTTCAGATACTCTGACCATTCACATACTTAGAAATGCTGTGAATTGAAAAAGAGAAGGGCTTGCACATGAAGCAGAGCCACCACAATTCACACAGCTCACTATATGTCTTGTCAAGATATTTGTTCCTGGGGTTATCATATTGCTTAGAAGACAAAGTGCTTCCGGTTTTGCTTCTACATCCTCAAAAGTAGTTACTTAAAATCAGAAGGAATTGTTGCAGCTGTTTGCTACATTAGTGAAGTTGTTCCATTTGAGGAACAGATACTTGAGAGCTCTTCTCCTTATCTGTTGTTCACGAATTACACAGTTTGAAACAATTCATCAGCATAACAAATTTGAACTCCATGACAAAATCCTTCAAGTATTTCAGACTGTCTTGTCCATACTACATCTCTTGAATGTTTCACAGCTACCATTGAGAACACCTGCACTGGATTTTCATTTTTGCTGGAAATATTTTTCATCTTTAGAACCAGATTTTGTAGATTTTTGGTTACATCCAGAAGAATTTTCATTTTGGTTTTTAATTTTAATGAAATATAGACAATGGCCTTTTACTCTGACTACAGTCATCTGCTACTACCCTGGGAAATCTTCAGCACTGAAGCACTGTTTTTCTTGCAAAACAGAATCCAGGAATATAAGAAAATTCTGAACTCCAATACAGTATGTAAATTCTTTTTTGTTATAATAATTGTCATTATTTACATTCATGTACCTATTTATTATAACTCTTAGATTTTATCACATTTTACTGGAACCCTTAGATTTAGATTTGATATGACTGCAAGTAGTGTGCGTTGTATAGATATACTTTATAGTGTATCTGTCGTGAAAATGATTCAGTCTGGTTTACAAGGAACTAAATGCTAGATTATATATACTGAAGTGTATTTGATATTATATGCGACAATAGTTAAATATTATCTCAGCATCTATGCAGTTGGAGTTGGTGTATGTAACAGTAACTGTATACTTTCTGGAGGAGTCATAATAATGCAGAAGTCGTGTTCTCCTAGCAGAGTTTTTATAAAATTTCCTAAGTTAGAAATGAAAGAAAGAGTTTAATAAAGGAGCAATAAAATGAAAAAGAGTTTCGCTGCCTGAGCTCTGGAGGTGTTTTGGATTGCATGTTTGCATGGTTTAGATCCTCTCTAGAGGACGAGTATAGTCCAGAACTTGACTAGGCTGCCCGAGCTAATATATCAAGTATGCCTTAGGAAGCTTACAAAGGGAAGTCTAATACACTTTGAACAGCATGGGAGATTGGGATAAAAAGACAATGCAAGCCGAAAATGACAGAGCTTAGAGGTAGCCACAGAACTGGGCCACGTATTTCATCGCACAATTAGGAAAGCCTGAACCAGGGCACTGGTAAGAGAGAAGACCTTGCTGCTCTCAATGGTTGCAGGTGTAGAGCTTGTGTGTCAGTGTCTGTGCTCTATTACGTGTTGGTTCCCTGATCATCTGCGTTGCAAAAATATTCATTCACCCCCAGTTTTTCTTGGTGTGAGCAAACAGCTTCCTTTACAACGAAACTCTGCGGTAGTGCTGCAGGTGGTTCGTTGCAGGGGCCCAAACTAGTAAGCAGTATGGACAGGACTGCACATGATTTGTCCCCCTTTTCCATATTAATTGAATGCTTTAAGGCTTGTCACCCTCTACCCTCCTCTATGCTATTGTACACACTATAAAGAAATCATCTGTATGGTAGGCTTCAGGAAGTGTCCTCACTTTATTTCGGACTCCGCAATCTGAAAAAAAACCTACCTTGCAAAATAATAATTACACATGAAAGCAGAGAGGACACCATGGCCCAGTGCTGTGCAGTATAGGCGCAGTCTGCTCTCAAGCAGGTAAGCAGGCAGCGTGCACAAATGCCACTCTGTACCTCATGACCTGTGGCCAGGGATTGCTCTTTGAGTGGATAAATTTAGCAGAAAGTCCAATTCTGGACTGTGTCCACCTTGAAAAAGAGAACAGGTTATTTGGATTTGATGGAAGGGAGTAGGACTGGCAGTGAAGGATTTTGTGGCAAGGGGCAAGGCAGGCTGTGCTTTGAGATGCTAATATGGCCTTCAGGCATATCTTTGACACTGCTTAAGCTGACTCCATCCACAGGGGAATCAAACTGTGTATTTCTGGCTTTCTTTCATGATAAATCTGTGAGCCCTGAGGAATTGTTCTTAAGAATGTTACTTTTCTGCATTTAAATGAAAAGGCTGAGAGGTTTCTTTTAGCAGCTGAAATATTTTTTATGTATCTTTTAGGCCTACTTTTTGTTTCACCTTCCAGACCTGACCCCTTTAATGGATACCTTGGTCTACCTTAACTTGTCATTCAGTAATTAACTCTTCTTTCCTATAGAGGTATGTGCTGCTTATTTTCCATGACTTCACTAAAATGACGTAAGGCTGAAGTTTTACAGTTTAGATAGAAAAATAACTTTCAAAGAGTCACAATTTAATCACTGAGGCAAATGACATAGCACAGATACTTAACAGAAATGAAAAATAATGATTTACAATATTCAGCTTCTTTACCTTTTTGGTTATTTGAAATTTAGTAAGAATCACGGGAAGAATCAGAGAAGTCTTCATGGCTGCCCTCCCAGGCTCCTGTCTGCTTCCATGGGTCTTCCTGTCCCTTTGCCACAATCTCACCCCAGAACTGAGCAACCTGTAGCTACAACTCCCAGTGGTCTTGTCACTGAAATTGGGAATAAAACTCCTTAACACTGATGTAGCATTAAGAAGCAGGCATTCTTTATTATGGCGCAGGATGCACGGGGGATAGTTCTTCCTAGCGTGCATACCGCAAGTTAGTGATAGACAGAGCTTATATTGCTCAGTTATATACATATGCATTAGATTTCCTGGAATAGTTATACATAGTCATTCTATTTCTTGGGACTAATTATAATACTTGCATCTTAATTACCCATGCATTTGAAGTCCCTTAGGAGCCCCTGAAGAGGTATCAGGTGGTCTCTGGTGGTCCCTCGTGGTTTGTTGAAGGGGTAGTTTTTTGTGTCCTTTCCATGAACTCTTGAGTCCTTCTTCCACATATGGTCATGAGTTGGCCCGTCGGGTAATCTTGTCACAGTGTGTTGCAAGGTGTGTTGGTTTCAGCTGGTGTTCTGACTCTTACCTAGACAGAGATGTCCTTAATTCCTTTTGTCTTGGTTTTGACTGGTGACTGTCACCTGCTGCTAGGTTGTTTGCATCCCTCCAGGATGTTCCCCATCAGCTTGCGAAGATTATGACCTTGAGTGCGTTCTTGCCTGAGGCCCCTTACAACAGTCTCAGTCTGGCCAGCTCACTTAAGGTATCCAGATATGATCTGCAGCAGCTAAACACCTGCAGTTACTGGGAAAATCTAAATTAGAGCCGTCTTAGTGTAAACAGAATCACTAGGAATGAGTAACTACTAAAATCTAGAAAAGCTTTAGTGAACACGGGCCGATGATATATTTTGCAAACACTTGCAAATTCCTGATGATGCCGACAGATATATGCATTTTAGTGGACCATGGACATTGCCCTGCTCCTTCTTTTTACAAGCCTGGACAGCACACCCATTGCCATGCTAGTGGTAGGTAGCTACATGGTTACTTGGTCTCCCCTGCTCAGGCCCAGGGCTGTGTCTGCCTTGGCAAAGGCTGTCCTTGGACAACTTACGCTTGTAGATGCAGGCTGGAAGGGAGCTCTGGAGGTTATCTAGTCCAAACCCCCACTCAGAGCAGCACCGGTTTAGACCTTCAGATGTCTTCCCTCAGGAGCACAGGGCTCTTGAGCTAAGGAGTTAAACCAGTATTTTTCAAGCTTTTCTAAAATGTGATCCTCCCTCTCCCTGCCTTTCTGACTCAGCATCTGTATGTGGTCAACTGTATAAGACCTTAAAAAGTCAGATGAGTAACTGAAATGAAGGTGCTTCTGACAGTCAAACCTCTTTTTGAAAATTTTGACTACTCCTTTTGTGGTTTTGATCCATGATTTGAAAAACACTGTCCTTTCAAAAGCAGGAAATATTATCAGCTTGGGGTTTTGGGTCTTTTTTAAATGCTGACGAAATAAAATATTTTTCTGGTTTCCTTTCATACGGTTTTAGTGAAAAATATTCTTCAAGCAGACATTATAGAAATGGAGAATTTAATCTCAAAAAGTTAGGATGTAACACCAGGAACAAAACCAAGGCTTATAAAGGGAAATGCTGGGCAGTCTTTACACCCAGCAGCACTAGCAGCTCTGCTTTGCAATTTCCAATCACAGTGTTGTAAGTGATACAGTAACTGATTGGCAATAGAATCATAGAATAATTAAGTTGGAAAAGACCTCTAGGATCATCAAGTCCAACCATCAACCAAACACCACCAGGCCTCCTAAACCATGTCCTGCAGTGCCACATCTACATGTTTTTTGAACTCCTCCAGGGATGGTGAATCCACCACCTCTCTGGGCAGCCTGTCCCAGTGCCTGACCACTCTTTCAGTACAGAAACTTTTCCTAATATCCAATCTAAACGTCCCCTGATGCAGCTTGAGGCCATTTCCTTGCGTCCTATCACTAGTAACTTAGGAGAAGAGACCAACATCCACCTCGCTACAACCTCCTTTCAGGTAGTTGTAGAGAGCGATAAGGTCTCCCCTCAGCCTCCTTTTCTCCAGACTAAACAACCCCAGTTCCCTCAACCTCTCCTCATAAGACCTGCTCTCCAGACCCTTCACCAGCTTCGTTGCCCTTCTCTGGACACGCTCCAGCACCTCAATGTCCTTCTTGTAGTGAGGGGCCCAAAACCGAACACGGTATTCGAGGTGCGGCCTCACCAGTGCCAAGTACAGCAGCACGATCACTTCCCTAC
This sequence comes from Morus bassanus, assembly GCA_031468815.1. Taxonomy (NCBI): domain Eukaryota; kingdom Metazoa; phylum Chordata; class Aves; order Suliformes; family Sulidae; genus Morus; species Morus bassanus. Next base: position 32,458,397 of record CM062568.1, on the reverse strand, counting down.
TCCTGCTGGCCACACTATTCCTGATACAAGCCAGGATGCTGTTGGCCTTCTTGGCCACCTGGGCACACTGCTGGCTCATGTTCAGTCGGCTGTCAATCAACACCCCCAGGTCCTTTTCTGCCAGGCAGCTTTCCAGCCACTCTTCCCCAAGCCTGTAGCGTTGCCTGGGGTTGTTGTGACCCATGTGCAAGACCCGGCACTTGGCCTTGTTAAACTTCATACAACTGACCTTGGCCCATTGATGCAGCCTGTCCAGATCCCTCTATAGAGCTTTCCTACCCTCGAGCAGATCAACACTCCCGCCCAATTTGGTGTCATCTGCAAACTTACTGAGGGTGCACTCGATCCCCTCATCCAGGTCATTGATAAAGACATTAAACAAGACTGACCCCAACACTGAGCCCTGGGGAACACCACTCGTGACCGGCCACCAACTGGATTTAGCTCCATTCACCACACCTCTCTGGGCTTGGCCATCCAGCCAGTTTTTTACCCAGTGAGTCTTCAAGTGCCTTGGGGAGCTGCAAGAATTTAGGTGCCTATTAACAAAGGCTGAACCAAGGATGCAGCTAGGCTTCACTCTGTTAGCTCAACGCGCCTGAAAGCTGGTTTCTGGGGAGCTGAAGGATGAAAGTAACTTTGTGACTTTTTCTCCACTTGCTATACTAATTATAGTAAAAAACTCAACCCACTTTGTCTCTCCTGGGATTTTCACTGGAGTCAGTTAATACAGCTGAATGCTCTCTCAGTGCAAGTACGCAGCTACAGGCTGCCAGAAAAGGGGATAGGCAGCAGTGTGGACTGGGAGCGAAGCTGGAGACATTTAAATGCAGAAGTAGAAATGGATGTAGCAGAAAGAGAACTGAAAGAGGGAATTCAGAGTTTTAGTAGAACTCATGGGCATTACAGTGAAGAGAGATGATCTGAAGGAGTCTATGCAAACGATAATAAGCATTATTCAAACACAGAAAACAGGGAAATTTGTCACTTGCATGAAGATTGCCATTTGCTAAGTGTTAAACCTTCACAGGCAGAGTAGAAAATCGCTTTTTGACACCACAGCAGTTCCAATGCCTACCGTAGAGCAGGTGGTCTGAACAACCACTCCATGATTTTGACAAGAGCAGGAAGGGAAAAGCTCCGTGGTACAGAAGGAAGGGAGGTTTTTTAATTTTTCTTTAAAGTTGTTTGGGACTGATGTAGTCCAGTGGATTTGCGCATGCTGAAGAGCCCATGGCTGAAATTCAAAATAATTTCAAAGCATCACCAAATCCAGGAACTAGCAAGATCCCCAGTAAACTTACCAGCAGCCTTTGGCTTTCTCTCACTTCTTCCTGGCTGCTCACGGCGAGGAAGATTAACGCTGGTGCTGCAGAGTACAGTAGGTGCCTCTGCAAAGGGGGATGCAGGCACAGATAAACAGGTACACATATGACCTCCTGTGCTCTGGGCTTGGAGCTGGCTGGCAGAGGAGGAGCTGTGAGCTGCAGTTACATTGTTTTCATGCAACTTGATACTATTATTATCATCATCATCATCATCATCTCAAGTGCAGCACTGCTTCACTCTCTGGCTTCCAAGTGAGAGCTGGGCTGTGCCAGGTCAGCGCGGAGGAGGTGGTATGTGTCAGTTCCTGCCTAATAGATACATCTTTAAGGAACAGTAGTCCTGCGTCTTCCCAAGAAAAAACGTTTGCTAACATTGAGCTGCTCCAGGGATATCTTTAAGCAATTTCTTCCATTATTTTAGGAATGGCTGTAAAGCTTCCCAGGACTAATTAATAGAAAGTGTCTCCAGACTGAAAGAGCTCCAAATGCACTCCGGATTTCTGGACCAGACTCACAGCCTTGCCGCCAGCCTCCAGGGGCAGAAGGCTGTACTCTCTGCATTGCTAATTTGGCAGCGGCAGAGAGAGTTGGCACGCGGTGTGTCTTTCACAAAACTTGAATAGTAAAAGGAGTTAAGGGAATACAGGAATAGAGGTGGGCAAGCTTGGAGATGTGAGAATGAGGAGCCAGAGCCTGAAGCGAACACATGGTGCAGCTGCGTTCTGCAGACACCAGAACTGCTGGCGCGTGTGGGCATTGCTTCCCCGGGATGAACGTTGCTCGTGTCCAGCTTGGGCAGTTCTCAGAGGCACCTTTGGAGTAAACAGCTGCATGAGCGCTGCAATGTAACATGGCCAAGGTTAGCACTTTGGGTTCTGCCCCCGGTTCTGGGCAGGTTTTGCAGTTTATGTGGCTACAGCTACACTGAGGCGTGTTTGCACAGGCCGGTGGCGTCCATCAAGGCTGCATCGGCCACAGACCTGCAGTGGTATCGGGGCACCAAGGCAGCGATCACTGTACCTTATCCTGCAGTGCAGAAACCTAAATTGAGTTATGTACAACCAGCCCCCTCTAGTGGTATTTTTTCCCATGAAGTTTTAATGCTTTGTGAAACTGGGTTGGGTTTTTTTTCTTTCTTTTATACGTATAGCAAGCACGGTGTGACGAGATAGTGACATGATTGAGGTTTAAACTGTTTGAATCGCTTACAGTCTCTTTCACGCTGCAGAGCGAGGCGTACGGAGCAAGTCACGTTCTGAAGTTTCTCTGGCGGAGTGAAACGAAAATCATGATCAAACCATTCAAACGTGAACAAAGCTGCTGCTTGGGAATACACAGCTTTTCGGTTCAACACTATGCTTCCCTCATCTCCTCTGTGAAAGGCCTCAAGCCTCATTTGTCTTCCTCTTCACACAGGGCACTTCCAAACACACCTTTAAATGTCAAGCTAGTGTTATGAGGAGATCCACCCCTTAAAACTCTACTAGAGCATATCACTAGCAGTATTTATTGCAGTGTAAGTTAAGGCATCTGACCCACACGCTGGAGCGTAGGCATCATATTTTACGTGTGACAGCCTACATACAGAGCTCGTGCTTACACAGCTCCTCAAATTGACGACTGGAAAAGCTTAAAATTACAGCCAGCTTGTGCTGGGGGCCTCAGTTTGATCTTCCCACTAACGTGGGATTTTGAAATTGTGTACCCTGGAATGGAGGCAGAGGACAAAGCTTCAGTGGGGTTAGAAGAAAAATCATTACTTTGTTTTATCAAAACATCATTAAAAATATAACTCTGACTTTCACATCATGTTTAGATAGCGCAGCAAGGGCTTCTTACTGGGTGATCAATACACAGCATTCCTGCTTCTCAGACGTGGCCCGATTTCAAGACAAGAGGTTGTAATTCATCCAAAGTTAAACTTGGCATTTCTTGATGGTTTTGCATTGGGCCCTGCTCCTTTAACCACGTGCAGCGCGTGTGTGCATGCGTGTACAAGGAGGTGTGTGTGGACACACCTGTACAGGCAGGCAGGGTTAGAGGGGAAGGGGCCGTTTTATTGCAAGTCCTTTCTCAATTCACTCCTCCAGTCAGCTGGAAGGTGGCTTAAGGGTGCAGGTAATACGGATGGTGCAGCGAGACACTCCGAGAGCTCTTCCCTTTGCATGCAGAGGATAAGGTAGCTGTGAGCGACATACACCCATGCACTGATTTTGCACAGCCAGTGGGGAGGATTTGGGCCACAGATAATAACTGAAGGCATGTCCTCTCCCATTGCTTCCGGAGGAAAAGCCAATGACTGAGGACTGTGTACTGCATTCCTCGGTCATGTGGCTACACCCGCGGCATTTCATACCTGTGAAATACAGACAGGTTTCTAGGGTGACACACAGGGCTGGGTGCTGGGCCAGCTGGAGCGGGCAGTGCGGTCGCCTGCTCCGTTCTGCGTTCTGGAGCGTGTCCTCCTCCCAGGAAGCAACCACTTGCTGCAGCCCAGTTGTGTGTTAGGCAAGCCTAGGACAGATGTGTGTGCAGGGGGAGTGAAGTGAAGCTTAGAACAGGAAAAACTGCAACGATATTTGCTTAACTGCACCATACTGTTGCTCCATCAGATTTACAAAACTCCCAACAGACTTGCTCCTGCTGTTCCGAGCTTTTGCTTTTCACTCTTATCTGCTCCTTGTTTTGTCCTCTCACTGATCTCAGCACACTTAGATACTTTCTCGGCTACTCCTGTCACCTCCAACAGCCCCATCTCCTGTGCCATCTACACTGAGCTGTCTCTTGGAGTCCAGCTGAGCCAGCATCTCGCTCATCTCACAGTGAGAGGAAAACTGAGGTTTCTGCTTTATTGATTGAGGCTGGAGGGAAGGGAGGTGGTGAACAGATACAAGTCACTGAGCTCCTCAGTCTTCCTGCCTATGAACTGTGCCAAATCCCTTTGGAAGTCAAGGCACATCTTTCTGACCAACATGTAAAACACACCCCTCTTCATTCCTGAGGACTTTGCCTTAAGCCAAGACGAGGGGCAAGAAAGGAATGAAGAGGGGCACATAACTGACCATTAAATACCTGACTGGCCACCTACAGCAGCTTACAACCCTCACACATAACTAGAAGCTCAAGCTTACATATAAATTTCATAATTTCCTGCAGCCCCAGTGGATGAACTGCCACTTGGTGGGTCATATGCCATGCCAGAGCCTCTTGCTTGAGTAGCACCCTGGCACCCTCACTGCTCAGCCTCAGCGCGACCCTGGGACCTCTTTCTCACACTGTGACTCCCAGGTGCTAAATGCTCTAGCACTGCATGTCATAGTGCAAATGCAGGGATCAACACACACACACACCCCCTCCCCATTCTGATGCCTGCTTAGCAAAGAAGAGGGAGGGGACAAAGATTTTTTTGCAAAAAGCAGGAAATCCCTGGGTAAGCTTTTATTTCACTGGGATAGAAAAAGAAATGATTCAGTGTCAGCAACTTTCCTCTTGTTCCTCCTTCCCCTGACTCAGGCAGAACTTGGAGAGAAATCCTGTGTAACCACAAGTTATCTATTCATCAGACACAGTTTTGTACAACATCCTTGGTCAGTCAGGATGAGTTAATGGCAAACAGTAAATACCAGTTGCCCCCCCATCCCTGCATGAGAGGTGTTTTGAAATGATCCATGACACAGCAGAGTGGCAGGACCAGCAGGTAAGTTTTAAGCCATCTGCTGTCAAATTTGGATGATAGGTTTTGTTTGAGAAATCCACCTTTAGGCACTGGCATGGTTTCAGCATTTGTTTTCCTGGTAAGACCCAGTGCACATAGAAGGCTGGAAGCACCTATGGACTTGTTGACTTGGCAAATAGCACCCTAAGGACAGTCAGATACTACAGCACATGTGGTCACACCCCACCTTTGAAGACAACGAAGTGTCATTTTTTCATGATGCATGGTAAATGGCATTTCTAGATCTAGAGCCAGTGTGACTCCCTGGATTATAACATCTGAGGACTTACAATCAAGTCCTTCTTCTGAGAAAAAAGCATGTGCTTGTGTTCTGTCTTCAATAGGATGCGAGAAGCAAAAGTGTGAGCTACCTCAGTCTTACACCATCAGAAAGAGTTTTTTTCCTGTAAATTTGACTGGAATTTTGAATTCCTTGGACTGGGAAGTTATGTAGGTGAACAAGGGTCAATGGGAAACAGAGTCATAGTTAAGTTGTTGAAAGGTGTTTCAGGCTTCACTGGCAGTCAGGTCAAGTTGGAAGAAAGGATGAGTAGTGAAAAGGTAGCCGGCAGAGAGTGGTGAGGATTTCAGTCATAGAGAAAGTGGATTCTCTTAGTAATAGCCAAAGGCTAATTCATGTCATATGTACTAGAAAATCAGAGTTCTTTGGGTTGCTCCCCTGGAGCCGGAACAGGGATAGAGAGCAGGGGAGTACTTGGGCCTGAGATGAATGCCCAGGAGAGACAGTGGCTGGAGGCGCTGAGCTGCAGGCACCAAGGTACACCTTCTTGGCAGGTAAGGTGTGAAGGAAGGAATGCTGAAGGCTCTGGACAACCATTGGTGGCAGATGCTAGAGGAAGAGGGGAGGAAATGCTAGAGGGAAAAGGTGTGGCTGTGGAAGCTAGAAACCCTTGAGAAGGTATGAGCGAACGATATGTCTACAGGAACTCAGAGAGGAAAGGATGGGATAGGATGGCCTGAAGAGTTTCCCCCTGGAAAGGAGATCTGGGAAGACAAAAATGTGAGAAAAATTGCTGGGAAAATATGAGAGTTAGGTCATCATACTCCTTTGGTGAGCACTCAGCACAGTGCTGGGACAAGACCAACATGGAGACAAGCCCTGGACCCAGCATCAGAGGCCAGATCCAGAAACAGTAGATGGGCTGTTTGTGGATATCCCCATCTCCTGGCAGGAGCAACTGGAAGCTGGAAGGACTTGGGAGAGTGTCATGGCCATCTCTACCCAGCACCTGCTCGAGCAGCGGTTGTGCACATTTGCTCTCTAAAAAGGGAAGCAAGCCCATGTGTTAACTAGCCAGAAAGCAGTTTTGAAATAGGAAGTGTGTATGATATGCTGGTAGTTATTTCTGCTTTCCCATCGGTCTGTCAAATAGAGAAATCCTGGAGATCGCAGCCGGGTGGGGGGTCCAGCCTGTCTAACGCTGATACAGCTCTTGTGCCTGACTGCTGGGACCTACTGAAGGAGCCCTACTACAGCAAATGCAGTGCTATTCAACAAGGAGAGAGAGCTACGTGGCTTCAAAGGCATTAAGAGGGGAGCCTGGGGCAACAAAATCCTCCTGTTAAGCAGACTTTGAGAGGGAAGGGTGATGAGTCGTGCTGTTAACATGTTGACTCATAAATTGATGAAACATAAGAGAATCAAATTTTTCTTCACTATGGGGAACAGACAGGATCTCTTCACCCTTCTCTGTGCATTTCATCCTTCCTGAGAAAGTCTGTCTCCATCACTGTTGTGTCTGTCAAGGTGAGAGAAGAAAGATGCTCCTCTGCTCAGGATGCTGGTCTAGATCTGGGGTGTGCTTCCATCTGTACCATTAACTTCCTCCGGGCTGTTTCAGCCCTAGCTTGACTGCATTTTCCTATCCACAAAATGACGCAAACACTTTTCTCCAATTGCTCATCATATCATCTCATCGTATTTTCCTACTTCAGTGACTTCTCAATCTTTTGTTACACTTCTAAGTGTAACACTTCTTCCCTGGGACTCTGCTTCAGTCATAGACCCACGAACTTTTTTCTAGCATGGCATGCTGGCCATGTGAGCGCTGTGCCAAGGTGTTTTCCTGTGGGAGGAACATTGCTATTGTAGCCAGATGTTACTAGGGTCTGAGTTAGCTTAGGAAATCCTCTGTTTAAGGAGAAGTATGGATATATCCTCCGTGCTGATTTAGCACATAAACTATTACTCACGTTCTTTTGCCTCATCCATGGAATGTGTAGGAGGCCTGAAAACATACCCTATTCCAGTAAAACCATTCCCAATTTGATTTAGTTTTGCCTTCTGAGAACCCAGGGAGGGGGAACTTGATTTACAGTAACTGTTGGACCAAGATGAGAGCACAGTAAAATGGCTCCCAGTTCCAGGTGAGGCAAATAAATTCTCCTTTCCCACACCACGCTCATTGATGAGCAATAGCAGCATTTCAGCAGAGTCACTGACTTGCTTTGAAGTGACCACAACACCGCATTCCTTCAGCTTTATGCAAGGCGCTGTGATTTCTTCCAGGGAATGCTTCTTGGTGTTGTCTCCTAAGGCAGCAGGCAGGTCTTTCCAAGGACCTTTTTGTGCTACAGCACTTTTTCTTTTCTTCAGGCTGACAACACCTCAATGGATTTGCTTCCCTTTTTTTGGCTAATATCTTCCCAGTGTCATTCTTAGGTTATGGAATAGCAAAAGTATTTTATTATATTATTTGTTCTATCATAAGGAGCACATCTCACAAAGAAATTCATCTGGGCTGTAAAGAGGTAAAAATGGTTTAGAAAGTGAATAAAATAGGCCTAGGAGAAGAGGGGCTGGTAACATTGGAGGTTTACCTCTCAGTTTCATTTTGCCTCTACGGGCAACTGGAAAGACCTTGACTAAAATAGCAGAGAAGGGAATCCAAGAGGAACTGCTGCTGCTGCTGCTTGGGGAAGTAAGGTGAGTCAGATCATTTCAGATAAGTGACACAGGGACAGCAGGAACAGCTGTCAAAAATCAGTCCAGCTCAGCTCCTACAAATGTCCATTTTCCAAACAGCTCGGGGTGGGTCCAGATCCTGCACCGTTCGCAGCGTCAGCAACACAGTGCTGGGGCACAAGACAGGCACTTGAATAAAATTATGTTTCCAGCTAAGAGCTGACATTGAAAGATGCTCCACAAGCATTTCATCCTGTTCCTGAGCTCTCTCTTACAGCGAGCATCTGTCCATCATTCAGGGAGAATTCCCCATTTCCAAATCCCAGGCAGGTGCAAGCAGGAAACTAGAATCAAGCTGCTCAGACTAGGGCAATTGTGGGCCTGAGCAGGAGGAGACCTCCAGGCAATGGAAAAATTTTTACTGGAAAGGACCATCAAATTAAGGCCTCCATAAGATTACAGTTTTTTACTCAGTTCCTCCTTAATCCTGATTTCAGCACTTTTTATGGGATCCAGGCCATTGGCGTCTGGCCTCCTCTGCACTGCACCAGGTCCATGGAATGTGCACTGTCACCACAAAAATCCATGCCATGGACATAGCTGCCACAGCTGGACACTCGGTTACTTCGGTGTCTAACTTGCTGCCTTCTTGTGTCAGATTTCCCTGTCGATGTGGTAATCTGCTCATACCATTTGTGCCTGCACCTACACAGGTACTGCATGGTATTTCCATACATACTCCTGCTTAGGTCCATGAAGGTCATAGAGAATCTGTCTCTTGCTCACCAGAACCAGCTGGGCAATTCCTCAACTGCTTACAATTCTTCTGTATAAACCCCAGCTGGTTTTTCAGGCAGAAGGTGCTTTGGTACTCTTTCCCCTGTATATCCAGCACACTCAGGGAACTTATCTGGCTCCCAAATCCCACTGCTGTCCAGCCCCACCCATGGAGCAGTTGTTATTAGGCTGGCACTGGGTTTGGTTACAAATAAATGAACCTTTAATGATACACTGAGGGGAAATCTGCATAGCGGGGAGGAAGAAAAAAATACTTTTTCTTCTGCCTTAAGACATACTCCATCAAAAGCCCCAAACTAACAAGCCTTCAGCAATTTGGTGGAGAAAAATAAATTTAGGGACATTCAATCATTTTGTGGAAGGTGAGCAATTGGCAGCTACCAAGCTCTAAGCTTTCCTGAGCCTATGAGTGGTTACACCAACCAATGACAGCCATAGAGGATTTTTCTAATTAAATAATGGATGTCTACACTGGCAAACGGTTAAGAGTAAACGTGGCACAACTCTAGCCCATGACAGCAAACACAGATCAGGAGTTCGCATGGACATGGGGCCGTTCACAAGAGGCACACTGGGTTTGGCGACCCCACAGTGAATAAAAGCGTGGTGTATTTGAACTTGGCCCACCTTGCAACATCTGCCCTCATTACCAGAGACCAGTCCTGGGCAAGTTTAATTTACCAATAACAGATTTAACCTGCATTTTTATTTTTAATCTAGTCAAATGTAAAATATCGTCATCCTTTCTAGACAGGGTTGATTCAGTGCAGAGTGGCTCAGCTCTCTCCACGCTCCACTAAAGCATACGCTATCCAAGCCTTTCTTGTAAATCTATTCCCTACCTCTCCTTTTCCTCCTTTACTGATTAGGTTTCCCTTAATGACCTCCTGGTTTTGCAATCTTTGAAAGACAACATGTGATCAACGATGGCACTTACATGTACAGAAAGAAAGGGTGTTGTAGCTTTGTTCAGAATCTCAGGGGAGGGCAAATACTCTAGACCAAAGGATACCAATGATTATGTCAATGCTGAACCACGTAAGTCCAACTGATTATCTTAGAAGGCTTCAGGTGTTTTTCAAAGTATTCAGGTTGCTGGCCTAAAAGAAAAACTACATCAAGCAGCAGTCGCAGAGCAGATGTGAGGAAATAAATTTCCTTTAAAAACTTAAAAACATGAAAAGATAAAAATATGAAAATAGGCACATCAGGAGGTGAAAGACTTCTGAAGGAGTTTGTCTACTCTGTGCAAAAACAGACAAAATATAATTTCTCATAAAACACATAGATATTTTCTTCTCTTAAAGTGAATGGGTGTGACAGACATCCCTGGAATTATATGGGCCCACAAAACTACTTAATTACTTGACATACTTGCTTACAGTTGCAACAAGACCTGTATTTGTGAGTCCATACTATGCCTGGTAATTAGTATTATTCTATTATTTACAGTAAGAGCTGTATGATGTATCATCAAAGATCCCGCCTGCAAGACACTGTACAAAGTCTTAGCAAAGCACTTCTACCTCCAGATAACTCACAACTGAAACTAAGAGGAAAAATAGAACAAATCAGTATAAAGAAAGAACTAGTGGAAAAGCAAGTAAAATCATTAGCAGGAAGAGTGAGATATTAGTATTGTGTTCCTTTGAAAACCTGCTCCTATGGAAATTACTAGTAAAACTGTCTTGACCTGAATTCTGCCTGTGGAGTGAAGCAGGCATTTAAATGGGAATAGATTTCTCTGCCTCTCATGTCCCCGAGAGTGGTCCTCCAGCAGGGTCCTCAGAGGTGCTTCTGTTGCACCCGCATGGCATCATGGAAACCCACTGTTAAGAATGAGCATTGGGCCTCATTGCTCAGGCAAACAGAAAGGTGTGACAATTCCCTTTCTTTCCCTAGCTGAAGAGTCGTGTCTCGTCACTGCCCTGCGTGAAACGTGTTCAGCTTTCTAGCTAGCAGGCAGCTAATTTTGAACTGGCTCAACTCCTTGGTAAATCAGCCTAATTCTTCTATGTCTTCTCCTGTCAAAGAATTCAGAGCTTCCACATGTAGGATTTTACTTCCTACAAGGAAGTTCACTGCAGCCATATAGCTTTTGTTTATTACAAAGTTCTTATCTTGGATCTGCCCTATCATCTGGTCTAACCTCAGAAATTATCAAACTCAGTACTTATCCATAGGGATATGCTCAGGAAGAGCATAGTATTGATCTAAGAAGCTTAATGAGTCTCACAACTCGATTCAAAGAACATGGCTATGCCCTAAAGACACCTAGAGGGTTTGTAGCACGGAAGTCACCCCTTCCTGTCCAAGTCACTTTATCACCAAATACAGAAAGAGACGGTGCATGCTTTCAGTTTTATTGTGGTTGCTTTACACTATCCCAGGATAACAGCTGATAAGAAGAAACTCTCACCTCAGCAACACCTTGTGGTTACAAGTCTGGTCACCCATGCCTTGCTTCTCACCAGAGGTTCAGGGTGAATGGGCTCAGCATGTTCCTGTGGTAAATTGTGCAGACACGAGCATGCAAGAATGTGGTTTTGGTATGACCCTCCTCCAGACCTAACAGTCAAGAGCACCACCCCCTCAAAAGCAGCAAATAGTGGTCTCTCTTATTCCTTCCAACTTGCGACCAACCTGTTGGCACCTCACAACTTGGTCCTTCGGACTTTAGCTTCAGCAGCAGAACATTTTAACTAGTTTTACCTGGATTACCAGTATGCTGATCTTCTTGGGTCTTACGCTTTCCACCAGCTACTCAAACTCATCAAGGATCGTCCCTTGCTGTGACACACATTGTTGTACGTGGCAACAATTAGCCTGGATAAGATGTACAGGCTCTATGGAGACCTGGACTGGACTGAGTGGACATAAAGTAGCAACACTTGATGCATGAAACTCACTCGCCGATGTTCCCCCTCCGGCGTACCACTACCGTTTAGTGAGACTTGAACATTTGTGAAAAGTACAGCCAGAAACCAGATCAGCTCTTCTAAATTCATGAATAATCAAAACGATGTATTCAGTTGCCCTGCAGGTTATCCCACAGAAGGATTATTCAAGTGAGCTCCTTCGTAAGCAGAAAATCCCTACAGCAGGGCCTTTCATGTGATTCAGTTAGTCCAGCACCAACTTAAAGGAGAATTTACTCTTGCATAACATTAAATACAGTCAGCTGCATAAGCAGGCTCTTTCTCACCATGTCTTACCCTACGTCAGTATCCGTTTGGTGATCTTGAGTAAGAGATGATAATCTTGCTTCTGAGCAGTTAAGTAGGTAAGCGGCTTTTGGCCACAGGAAAAAATCGCTGAGTGGAAGAGTTAGTGAGCTGGCTAGTACTGTGAGCATTAGCATGGAGGTGAACTTGCACAGACCCTGGTAACAGACAGCTGATCTTTCTCCTTGCTAAAAGCTGGAGCCAGCAGGTGAGGAGAGGAAGAACAACCAATTCAAAATATTAAGAGCACCCCATTGGAGAGATCAGAACTTTGGCATGTGCTTTCAAGGTCCGGGGTTTCTGTGTTCATTGGTACTTGAACATATGTGGCACAAACAGGTTCAAGCAGCTGCTCTGGGTTCCTGAAGGCAGGGGCTGCTCCCTCACCCAGTTTCATCAGAAGTAACCAACCAGGCTGGAAAAAAAAGCTGCTTTCAACTTCCAGCACCTTTAGGCAAGGACTCAATCTGCAAACATGAGGGTGGATTTAAACAGGAGCATCTCTCCTGCTCGCTCACTGCCTCTCCTCATGTTTTCAAGTGCTCTGGAAAGAAACTTCTAGAGTGGTGTACTGGATGTAGGTGGGAAGGTGTTGGCAGTGGGGGGCTGCAGGGTGGCCTCTGTGTGAAGAGAACGGGACAGCCCCATGCCAGACAAACTGCTTCCAGCCAGCTCCGATGGACCCACTGCAGGACACAGCTGAGCACCTCAGCCAAGATGGTGGTACCTCTGAGAAAATGTGTTTAAGAAAGGGCAAAACACCACATAGGCAGAGGGTGGCGGGGGGTGGTGTACAAACATCAAGGTCAGTGAAGGAGGAGGGGGAAGAGATGCTCCGCGCACCAGAGCAGAGATTCCCCTGCAGCCCCTGGAAAAGGACCCCACTGGAGCACATGGGTATTTCCTGAAACAGCTATGTCTCCTGGAGAGCCCATGCAGGAGCAGGTTTATCCTGAAGGACTGCAGCCCATAGGAAGGGTGCATACTGGAGCAGGGGAACAGTGTGAGGAGGAAGGAGCAGCAGAGAGGAGCTGTTACGGACCAACCACAACCCCTCCCCGTTCCCCATCTCCCTGCACCACTTGGGGCAGGGCGGAAGGTAGAAGAGGTGAGAATGAAGAAGTGGAGCCTGGCAAAAAGGGAGGGTGAGGTATGGGAAAGCTGTTGTTTTAGGTTTTGTCTTTGTTTCCCACCCCCCTACTCAATTCCTAATTAGCAATAAATTTACTTTTCCCCAATTCGAGTCTATTTTGCCCACGACAGTAGTTGGTAAGTGATCACCCTGTCTTTATCTTGACTTTTGATCTCTTCCATCTTATTTTCTCTCTCTGTCCTGTTGAGGAGAGGGAGTGAGAGAGCAGCTGGGTGGGCATCTAGCAGCAGGCCAAGGTCAACTCACCACAAGCTGTTGCATATATCTGTTTAAAAGAAACTTAAAATCCACTGGTTCGCATCAAGCACTTGGCAGAACAGAATTTCAGATCAGCAACTCCCTAAAGCTTGCAGACAAGCTTTTTCTATTGTAGAGCTTTTGAGAGAATGATTTCATACTTTACCACTTTTTCTTTTTTCCAAAATCCAGCACAGGTAAGGATTTCCAACACTCATTTACTATGTATACATTATTTGCAGAATTACAGAGAAGAATAATTTTTATATTGAAAAATATAATATTAAAAATCTTACATACAAGGACAAAACATAGCAACAAAAGGCTGCTCACAGAATTCACATCCAGTCTTTCTGTCACCAGTTAAGATGAAACTCCTTTAGGATGAGTTTTCAATGACGACATTGAAGTTACTGAAGTAATCTTTTTTTTGTTTTGTTTTGTTTTTCTACTTCTCTTTTTCTTTTTTTCACCCCCCCCATAAAAGGAGACACACATTAAAAAGAGTAATGTCTAAAACAACATTATTTAATTCTTAGTAAGGCACCTGAAGATTTGGCTTTGAGCATCTTCTGAAATCAGCAGTCAGAGGAATCCAGTTTCATGGAGGTACCAGTGAAGGAGTTTCTGAAAGCGTCCTCCGAGCTGCAATCCGCAGACATTTGGGGCAGCCTCCAGACTTGAAGCATGCTTTGTGAAAGCATGTTTTGCACTCTGTTTACACATACAAGCAGTTTAACATTCAGGAAAAAACAAATTAAAAAAATGAATCAATAGAACATCCCTCAAGGAACACAGCTATTTAATTCACCCAAGTATAAAAGTAAACAGAAGCAGTGCAAGGCCGGGACAACAACAACCACTGTAATAACTATGACTAAACATTTTGGTAAGATTCACGAGATTTACAATTAATGTTGGCAAGATCTGATATAGCAGCAGTATAGCATTGTCCCAGGCTCGCTCTCTCATGCGTAGACCCAAAAAAACAGCCTCCCCCTGCAGCCACAATTATGTTCAGGCAAGTCCCTGGTTTTGCTCTCTGAATTCACAGATGCAAGCAAGACAGCTGCCACAGGCTGGTTTTCAAAGATACATGCTATCCATGGTTTCCAAATACACATGCTTTCAGTGAAGCAAGTTCTCAATGTTCTCCTAAAATATGTTTGAACAGTTTTACACACCAACATCCCCCCCAAGGAGGAAAAAAATATTTGGTCTGCAACATACCTGTGCACCTTTTGCATTTGGCAATCTGATATGGAAAGAGCAGATCGGCGCTCTGACAGAATTCACAGATAAACCCCTTTGCTTGACAGAGCTACAAAGGACAGCAAAAGAGTTGATTTACTTTTAATCTAAGAAAAAATTATTTGGAAATGTTAGCAGGGATATTCCTCACACTAGCAGCTGCAAGGACATGAAGAGCCTTGGCTTTTCCTTACCTCGCAACCATCCACATGGGAGGTGGAGCTCTTCAGAATATCTTTAAGAAGGGGCAGTAACTGCCCTCGTTTGATCTTCACCAGATCATCCAGTGAGAAGAGATGCAGCTCCTCTGTCAGATGGCTGGGCACCTGCTCAAATTCTTTCAGTACTCTACAGAGAAAGAAAAACCAAATCAAGTTACAAAAAGCTGTGTTTCAAGTATATTTGAAGAATAAGCCTCTTTTGCTTCTCTAGTCACCCAGGGATCATACAAGGCAAGTTCATGCTAAATCCCACCTCCTCTCCCAGTTTGAGATCACGTTAACAAAAACTGGAGGGTTTGAGATTTAGAATAAAATGTCTGCTTTAAATGCGCATTCCTCGGGCATTGCAGCTGCCATGCACAGTTATCCCAGCAATTCTTAAATAATCTGTAAAGGGCTCTCTCCTACCTCAGGAACAGTAGGTAAAATCCCATGTAGTTAATGCAATAAGCTAGGGTTATTCACTTTTTTTTTTTCCCCTCCAAAGAGAACTTTGACGGTTTTTATCCTGCATAGGTCACTATCGGGTGAAACTATGCTTGCACTGAGAGGATGAACACTGAAAAGATAGCTATTACTTTTAAAATATCGCCAGTGTAGAAGGTACAGTGAGGATCCTAATGCTTATTTCTATAATGGAATCACAGGTGGTTGTCCAGAAGAGAGACAATAAAATATGTTTCTATTTAATTTTGGTGAACAACATGTAATTGATACATAAAACAGATCCATATCAAAGAGAGAACAGAAGCTACTTTTAAAGCCTGTTTTGCTTATGTCTGTTTTTAAAGAGGTCAGCAATTCTGTAGTAAAGGTTTTATCATTCACATGTCTACCTATTAGTTATGCCCATAGTTTGTGAAGGTTAATACCAAAAATCTTTAATTTGCAGCAATAAACAAGGTCATGTTTTGGTATTTATCACTTTTGGTTATTACTTTAATCTGAATACGTTTATAAAATAAACTGAACTGAGCATTATGACAGATTTCTGGAAGAAATCTTTAAACCCTCAAGGAACACATTTGTTTTTTGTTTTTTTTTAAGACAAATCATCTAAGAGATATGCATAAGTATCTTTGACCTTTTAAGAATGAGTGAGAACCTAAGACAGAGTAGGAAAAAATATACACCTAAGAAAAATCATTCAACATTTAAAACCAAATGTCTGTTTCAAGAAACAGGAAGCTAACACATAAAACCTGTTCTTCATTCAACAAAACTTCCTTCTTGCACTGGAAATGTTATCAGAATTTTCTCTAATGATCGTATTAACTCATTTAAAACTGCACTCAAATGCCTCCAGAGAAGAAGGCTCTAAGTACCTTAGGTACATTTTAATAAGCTATTTTTCATGCATGATCATGGCCCATACCTTTCACCAAACCTGCAGGTTTTCAAAAGCTTTTTTAAATGAAAAAGCTGTTCTTGCGCCTCCTAAAAGATAAAGGGCAAAACCAAAACAATTTTTAAATGAAAAGCAATTACATTTATATATTCGTAAGGGAGGAACACCACTATTGGAGTCAGCAACCCTTGTCAGTACATCAAACTCCGCCTAAAAATAGGAACTTCACACTCGGCACAGAATTAAACAAATGGATTTTCTAATGCACGAAAGGCCAAGGAAGGCAAAGGCTACTTTTATTCACGGACAAGGGAACCAATTCCTAATGCTACAAATGGCTCCATGTCAGCACACCAAGATGCTAGACCCAAACCTGTGTAAGAACAGGTAAGTGTCTCCTCACACAAGAAGGGAACGCATGGCAACTTGTAATCTTTGGCAGAGCACCCTTCCTCAAGCTGTAGGAGGTACAGCCCTTAGATGAGCCAAGGGTGTTTTCTCTAATGGCCCACAAAATTAAGGAGTCATTCAAAACTTCCGGAGCTTTCCAACACCCAATTGCCAAGCAGAGGTAAATATTTACTGCTGGAGCACAGCTACCCACCATGAACTAAAACTGGAAACCAATAAGGAAAAGCCTCCAAAAGACAAGGGGGGAAATGAGACCTCTGGCATAGGTTGGAAACTTCTCCCTCCTCCCCTTGCATCTGACGGGAGAGAGGGCAAGTCCCAGAAGCAGTGATGGGACAAGTCTAAGTGCGGAGAAACCAACTTTGCCTCCTTTCCACATACACACATGGCAAAGGACAACCTGCCCTAAGGAGATCTTCCCCAAAGTCTCAGACCCTCAAACTGCCAATAAAAAAAGTCCACACTTACCCTCACTCTGTCCATTTCTTTACTTTTGGTGTAGAGAGCTGTGTTAATACATGACACATTGAAAACTGGGTGCTGCCATATGCTGTCCAGAAGGTGTTTGGAAAAGTTGCATACGTAGTATTTTTTGAAGTCCCACTTCATCAGTATTCGGGCAGGAATGGGAGACTGGGCATAGCTGTGGCAGCAGTCACAAAAGTATTTCCCCAGGTAGTCACAATAGCGGAGTCTCCTGATATATTCTGCACGTAGATAGCAATGAAATTGTGAATATTTATGGGATCTCTTTGGATTCCATTATAATGTATATAATTTTTATTTAATTATTTTAAGCAATAATTTAATTTTAATTTAATATTAAAAATATAAATCAAACAATTATAAAATGTACAATTATACTAAAAATAATAAATTTGGGTTAGATGAATCTCTTGCCTGTATGCCTATTCTGTCTAAATAACTTAGATCTACTGGAGTGAGGGGCAAGGGATATTTTTTTAAGTAGGGGGTTTTATTATTGTGGTAAACACATGCACAAGGTCTGTAATTTGCATTAGAAGAGAAAGCTTTCCTCATTTCCACATTTGTCAAACTGAACTGATTACCACCATGAGATCTTAGAGAAACCATCCTTGCTTTACGCACAAAGAAGAGACACAAGATAAACCACGCAACAAAACACTTCCACCAAATGGAAAGACAAGCTGATCTTGGAGTCACATTTGTATAATGCTTTTACATATAAAGAGGTTTGTGGTTTTTTCCCAGCTACCTCAGCATCTCAGGTTTGCTCAAGCTAATGTGCCGTCACAGATCGTTGATACTTTACAGGCCATTACAAATGCTGCTCTTTTGTTAGCAGACCCAGAACAAGTCTTGAAAGCCACTTCAAAGATTTCTTCGGTAAGGTCTGGTTGTCAAACCTGTAAGTCGTCATGCTTTCAAACAGTTCTCAAAGTATCACAAATAAACCACAAGCAGGATTTTGTGATCAAGAATAAAAAGTTTTTAAAAAAAAAAACACCCCAAAAAGAGCAAAACCACACATTCCATAAACTTGCATAAAGCTTCCATAAAGTCTCTAATGAGACTTTTGGAAATGTGTAAATTGGCATAGAGAAAGAATTATTGAAAGAAACCACTCGAAGATGTAAAACCAGCACTTTCCAGCCTGGAAGCTTGATTTTTTTTAATAGCTTTTCCTGTTTTGTTGTTGATTGCCATGAATTTCTACTGTGTATGAGAAGGACATCTATCAAGTGTTGCATTCTGTCCCCAGTGAGAAATTCCAGGCAGTCGTAAGATCCCACTGCCTGTTTTATTACTGCAGGCACATCCAGCAATGAGATTTTCCTTCTAGCTCAGATAATTTTACAGCTGTGGTACATCTATGTTGGTGAAGATTATGGCCTGACTACTAGTAATGGATTTATTAGGTTTTTTCCCCTTTCGGTAATACTTACTGCTCTCTATCGGGGTTCCACAACCAACACACGTGAAGTTTTGGGCAGCCACCACTGCATCTCTCCTGCATACAGAGGCAAACAGTTACATCTTTCAGCATCCAAAACACAGTTTAATTAACATTCTCCCCCAAAGTGCAAGAGAACTACACTCGCACCAGTGAAAATGTCCAAATTAGGAGCTGACTTCTCCTCCTCCACATGAAGAAGGATGTTCTGGAAGGAGATGAAGATTGTTATTTTAGTCGGAGTCTCTAAGCTATTCTGTGGAGACTATACCATCAATTACTGCTTCTAAATATGGCTTGTTGCAAGAATTAAATTCTTTTCCATTTCTTAAGGTGGCATCAGTATCAAGAGGGAGGGGGAAATCCACATCTGCAACTGAAAAAGCAACTGGACCTGCAACAACACAGGGAATTAGTCAGTTTGCCTTCTGTGTGCATTTAACAGCTCTTTATGCAGAGAGGGACAGTAGTTTCCCCAAACAGGACCTGTTTTCTCCCCCCTTTCTGAAAACCTACTACCCATAAAATATCAGCAGGGAAGTGAGGAAACTCTTAAATTCTCCAGGTAGTCTCACAAAATGAAATTTTTAGGAGTCCAGCAAAGTAACGCTGCCACTGCAATATCAAACTGTATGTGTATTATCACATGCAAAGGTGCACGTGCCCCGTTAATCAGGATGTACCAACAGAGGGAAAAAGATGCCATCTGCTTTCCAGCAAAGCTGGTGACAGACACTGCAGAAGGCCGTGCCATGCACTAGCCCTAACCTTAGGTTCTGTTAAATCACCCAGACTCCTTCCATCAGCTTCAGCAGGTTTTAGACAAATCCCCATGCTGTACTAAATGACAATGCTCAGATCCCTTAGACTTACTTGACTGAAGGGTGAATATTAAATATAATCTGCGATCTTGGTGGGGCCCAGCCAGAAGATCCTCTTAATTTGGATATGATCTTTATTTCTTCAGCCAGATTCAAACTGGACTCAAGCTCTCTTGGAATCTCTTCTTTCAGCACAGACTATTGGGAAAGACAAACTCGTGAAGATGAACAGCCTAGCAGATGGACATATGTTAAATCCTATGAAACAACTCCCTTTATACTCCAGGATTTTAAAGTTCATTTTTCACCTGCATGTAGTCCCCCCTCAGTTAAACTCCCTCGTATCAGTCCCAGAAGAAAGTGCATCCTGATTGTTCACAGCTGCACGTCTTAAATGTGCTGAAAATTGCTAGAGAGAGAAGAACTTCTCTAAAAATTTATCTAAAGTGAACTAATAAACTGGAAGTACTCATCTGTATTTATTTTCTTTGTTTTTTTAAATGCAGCTTCCCCCTTTCCCTAACAGTGAAGCAGCTGCAGTGAGACAATGACTATTTGGGGAACCGAATAAAGAGCCCACTGTTCCAGGCTCAGACTCACTCTCTGCTTAGATGAGCTCAGGCAACCAGACAGTTGAACTGCAGAGTCTGTCTGCAACCAGTGTTTTCTGAAAGCTCTGCACAACTCCTGGGCTGTTGCTTCAGCAGAATTGCTGCCTGGTTCAAAAGATGATCTGAAAGTTAAGCAATACAGACAGTGAAAAACAGCAGCATGTCAGCAGCAGCTCTGCTGTCTCTTCTGCATCCCTGAAAAGTTTTCTCCCATCCCTTCATTCCTATCCCCTTTCTTTGATACACCCAGGCCCTTGCAGAGCCACAGCCACCACCCTCCAGCGAGCCTCTGGGACCAGAGAAACAGCTCTGCTAAGCCAAGTGCCACAGACATTTGCTGTCTAGCAGCATTCCTTCCCCTTCCTTGGGAGGACCAAGTTTACCACTCCCACACCTTTCCCCGCCCTGGCTACAAGAGTCACCAGAAAGCTGGTCAGCAGAAAAGGTAGTGCCACTGGGCTATTATAGTGAAAATACACAGCATTACCTTTCATCTGGGGTGACAGACAGATTTTCAAGGTCTTCAAGTTCTGCAGTAAAGGAGAAAGTTTTATCAAGCCATCTAAGAAACAAAGCTTTTGTTACTCAGCGCTGTTTTAAATCTACCTTCTGTGTTACCATAGTGTCAGTTTTAAATATATTCATCTTTACAACACCCTTGCTGGATGTGGGAAATAACCTCAGCCCTGGTTGTACAACAGGCATAAGGAGCCTTATCTCCTCTGCAGATCTGACATTGCTGATGAAGAGTACTCCCTAACAGCTCTGCATCATATCATCACCACCAGCCTCCCTTCAAGAGCAGGAGGATCAGTAAGGAGAGACTAAGTGCCTGCTAGTCCAGGTCCAGCCAGAAGGCACTAGACATAAATAATAATATACAGAACCAGCAGAGTGCACATACAGATATTTGGAGACACCAATCACAAACATGTCAGCTAATGCTATAAACAAGTTAGTAACAGGTGAGATGAATGGAATTAAAGCAGACACTTCATTATGTTTATATAGACAAAATATGCTTATGCAGACAAGGTGTTCACATTGGTACCATTAGTTTTGGCCTTGCATACTGCTGCAAAGACAAATGCTTCCCCATTTGTACACGTGAAAATAACTCTTGCTACTAGAAATGAAATTTTGGGAGCTAGTTCTTCATTCTTCGATCAGGCAAAGAGGACGTGAAAAATAAGCAAATCTCTCAAACCAAAGGGAGCAATAAAAAAGCATTTGTTAACATGAAAAAAATAAGATAGAGGTTAAATGTTGCTCAGACTACTTTTAAGGGTTTTTATTTCTGTGTATGTAAAAAACACAAGGTAATCAAAGAAACTCAGGATGTCCCGAAGAGAAGCAGAGCACTGGTGACTATAAGGGGACAGCCTACTCTAGTCCTGAAACGGAGGGAGAGCTACCTAAAACCTAATCAACCTCTTTAATTAGGAAATGATCATGTCCTAAATTCTCTCAAACAATGCTGCTACAGTTAGCTGAGGCTGTGCCAGTTTCACACTTTCCTCACCCATATTTGTTGGGTTTAATCCTTAGGCATAAATTCAGCCCCTTAAACCAGCACATGTATTATTTTGTAGGAAGAAAATCCTGCACCACTGTGGTATTTCTGCATGTGTTCTAATAAAGAGTCATGAATACATTGCTCTTTCCATTTTCTCATGTTACTTCTGCGATAACATCTATTAAGCCAATGGATTTTCCAAATGATGCAATAGATTCAGCTGAACAATAGAGCTGTTTCTGCAGTTATAATTTTAAAAGTCTTACCAATAATTACATACTCATCCTCTGAGTCACTGTGGCAACAAAATCTGGTAACCTCATGATGCGATGGTAGATGCACTGGGGAGCTGACAGGCAGCAGAGCACAGCCTGTCCGGAACAAAGACAACACCAGTTAAACTCTTCCAGCATTTATATAGAGTAGCTGCAATTATATTTATATTTTTCTTTGCTTACCAAAACTTTAGCACACAGCCTGTATTTACAGAGCAATTTTATTTATTTATTTTTATTTACACACATGCACATAGAAAGCCAATTCTTAGGAGTCTGCCATACAGCATGTCCCTCAGTTTCTTAGCAAGAAGCTTTTAGAGACTAAAACAAAAGTTTTTATATTATCAGTGGTCTCTCCCCTTCTCACGTGCAAACACACCATTCATTTTTCCCCACAAGTTACGTCATTTAAACTTTAGACTTAAGGTCCATCCCTAAGATCCGTATTACTCAAGAGACTAAAAAACTACTTAAAAATGCATGTGCTGACTCAAGCATTATAGTGCCAGGAGCATTTATTATCTTGCCTCAAAACTACATGTGAATGAATACTCTGGGCAGTTCCACTCAAATCAATTGTGTGGCCCGATCTGCATACTGCAGAAGCACAGAAGGAAAGAGCCAGGCTTCAAATCCTGCAAAAAGGGATTTAAGCAGAGAGAAAACCAGCCAACTACAGGCACGCTCTACGGAGAGTTGTGCTTGACACGTGGCACTTCAACCTTACATTTTCTTTTTCATGTCAAAAAGAAAAATTATAATAAAACACAGATGTGAGCATTCAAAGGGAAGAATTTGACCTACAGGGAAAACACCTGTGGCATAATGATCCTCAGGGACCACAGCTCTGTTAAGAGACTCAAAGAAGGTAACAGGATTTGGTTCCAAGCAATGCCCAAATTAATGTATTTTCTTGCACAAAAATAAATGGCAAAGGCTGTCAGAGAAGGTTGCATTGTAGACTAAGTAACTTGCCTTCATAACCACTGTCTGAAGAGGCAACAGAAGAATCAGACTTCTTCACTCCAGGGTAAGAAGATAACTCCAAATCAGTGTGATAGCTGCCATCAGATCCACTTGTTTCCTCCACACCCCAGGACTCTGCTTGTTGGCTTAGGATATTACATTTCATTTTTTCTAGAGATGCTATAATCATATCCGCAACAAGAAAGTGTGCATTTTCCTGGATGCAAGATTGGAACACTCATTAGTACGCAGCATATTTGATATTTACTTAAGATGAAGTGAAATACATAATTTTCCCCCATACTTTTTCAACTCAAGAAATTAAAATGTAAGGCTATCTCACCTTTCATTTAAACATCAAAAAAACCACCCCAAGGGCAATTCAGAGACAACACGGAAAAGGCAACTGCCCAGATAATTGTCTCACCCTTGATTAAAACATGCAATTTACTTTTATCTTACCCATCTATTAGATAAAACCAAACTTGATTACATGCCTAATTGATGAATATGTATGCATTTTAGGGATGTACTCTTCTAGTTACACTGCATTATTTAGTCTGCAAGTGTGAATCCATGTAACCTATTTAATAGGATTTAATTTCAAGTCAGTGTGGACAAGTGGTTTTGCATGCATGCTAACTTGGATGGGGCCAGAACAGGCAGGTTTTGAAGGGACTGTAGATCTTCAGGTGGTGGGTAGTAAGATTAAGTAAGTTAAGTAGCTCACAGAAGCTAGTAAAATGCTTTCATGTGTTAAGAGTTAAGGCAGTGAAGTAGGGAATACGCAGTGAGATAGCTGACATGGTCAACTCAAGGCTACATAGAAAGTCTGTGATAAGTGGGAACCTAGCTCCCCTGGTGTTCACACTGCCTTAAAACACAAGGTAGTCATTTCAAAGCTTCACCGTGGCATTTCCCCACCAGACAACCCCTCCCCCTGGTGTCCCTTACCATCTTGCCTGCCCGGGTCACCCATCCTCCAGGAAAAGGGAATTTGTAAAGCCACCTCTGACACTGCTGAGGCATCCAGACAAACCTGGGGCTCCCTGCCCCAATGCCACTGCTGTATTCCCTGCCTCCTGTGGTCTAACGGAGCATCTCACAAGCCCCGCCTGCGCTACTGCTGCTAGCCTGGGCACAGCCTCCTAGCCCAGGCTCAGCTCAAAAGTGGATGCATTGTGAAGGGTTGGGTGCTCTCAGATGTATGGGCGGACACTCAGAGATGCCCAGGATACTCTCCCCCTCTCCCCTCAACTGCATGTGTTTGCACTGTGCAAGGCTAAAGCTCTGTCTAAATTACCATGGCAGTACCTAAGGCTAGAGATTCTGAGTGCAGTATAATTAAAGCTTTTTAGAAAGTGGCTTATGGTCAGAAAATGGTAGCACTCATATCAGTATTCATAACATCCCCTACAACCTGTATGGGAAGCACGAAGACAGACATCAGTGTTTAGAAATAGCTAAATCTTAAGGACTACAACACACATCACTGCTTTCTTACTGTCCACAGCCAAATGCATTTAAAAGAGATTAATCTCAACATTAGAAAGAGCCCACAGGTCCCTGTGGATGTTTGAACAGACTTTCATCTTTTCCCTAACACTGATTAACATCACTTGTTTGGTGCACAGTTTCTCCAGAGACAGCTTTCAGTGAACTTCAGGGCACACCATTAGCAAAGGAAAGAATTAAACAGCTTTTTTGCTTTTGGGAGATAAAGAGAACATCTCCTACTTTGAAGATCCAAAAAGCCTGTGTGGCAATGGTTAACCCCAAGCTAGTGGCAGAGCACAGCACATCAGCATGTCCTGCTGATAAAAACAATTATGAGCGTATTTGAGAGTTGCAAAAAGATGGAACAGGATACAAGCGCTCCTATACTCAGCATGACTATCAGCTTTCAGCTCTGCCTCCTACTAGGTCCGTCACCCTAGGAAGCAGTCCCAGCTCAGCTGTGACACACCAACCTTCTCAATTCTCTTCCCTCCCACTCGCATCAGCGGAAAGTCCCTCTAGATCATCTGGCCCATCTCCTTCCTGGCACACAACTAAAACTCTCAAGACTTGCTGACACTACAATTACCTTAGTTTTTAATCTTCTAAATTTCAAAGAGATTATTTCACAACCTAAAAATGTTTTGGTTTTTGGTTTGGGTTTAGTTTTTTTAAAGGCAGCCCCTCAGTCACAGTGGATGGAGCTCTTGATATCTTTTAACCTGTAATCACATCAGCCCCCAGTCATCTGCACAGGAGAAGCAGCTGATGCGATCTTGCCTCACTCAATAGTTCTTGGACCATGGTTTCTAATCCAGATATCTGCTCACTGGTCTCTTGGTGGCTGAAAGCAAATTACTTTGGGTTTGGTTCCCACATTACAGGAGGAGAAACATCATCTCCTTTCTGAAACACCTTTCACAAAAAGCAACATGAAAAGCTAGTTCACAAGTCTGTTGGGTTTTCGTGTGTGATTTATTGGATGGTTTTTGGTTTTGGTTTAGTGGGGGTTTTTTGGGTTGTTTTGGTGGGGGGGGGTTTGTTCGGTTGTTTTTTTTCATTTTTCAAATGCACCTTAGGGACACTGAGAGCTTCAAATCAAATGCAGAACTTACCACTCCAGTAAAACCAGTACTGTGTACAAAGATGATTACCTCTTGGGCCCAGGACATGGGACCACATGCACATCCGCAGTCCAGCAAAAAATCTCTTCTAGGCACATTTTTAAAGCTCTTTTTTATTAAATCCTACTACTTGCAATAACTAATTATAACATTAACTCCTCTTTTCCAATTGTTAGAAGAGATTAACATTTAGCACAGAGAGTTACGTGTGACAGCATTATCTTCTCATCTTTATCTCTGTTTATAAGCTCAAATGGGCTGCCTATCTGGCAACACACCTAAGACCCTCTGGGCTCCTTATGCAAATTAGAAACCACGAGAAACTGCTTAAATTACTGCAGATGTAAAAGGACTACAATATGAATAACAAGCACACTAACTGTAACACCAATCTCACGTGCTCATAAGCACACAAAGAAAAAACCCCACCTCTCCCTATCTCCTGACAGAAAAGCAGGAGGTAAATCCTATCCATATGCATGTGGCTACAACAAATTCTACATAACATATTCTAGCGTTAACTTTAAAGTGACTATAATAATCTTAAAGTTTGGTCTCAAGGAATGCGTTGGAAAATGATGGAATGAAAAGCAGAAATGTACAGTGTTCTGAAATATTTCCATTATTTTAAAATCATTAAAATATTTAATGAATGGTTTAAGAGTAAACATAAATGAAGAAATGCACTTTAGGTTTGTAGGTTCGCCCGCAGAGGGGAAGAAGAGGGAAAATACAGTATTTGGAAAGATTAGTTCATCTATCAGAAAGTTCTGTTATTGAGAAACACCTCCTGTCATTTGGTTTTGCCACTATAAAATGGAAAAAAAACATTATGACCATAGTCTTTGTTGTCCTCACCTTCTCAACATCTTCTGGAAGCATGCAGATGTCCTGCAACGAGCGATTCAAGGGTATAGCGCTTACGTTCAAAGGAGGAGTAGAACCTGTGGGTATAACAAGAGCTTTTATTAGTTATTTCTTTCTCTGCAGCTCCCAGGATGCGTGCAGGCTGACTTCCAGAGAGCAAAGTAAATTTTCTTTCCCAAAACTGAACATTGTTAGGGCTGGAGGTTGTGGTGGAAGTTAAGGAGAAAGGAGAGAGAAACGTGAAGAACACATTGTCATTTGAACTACCCTGGCGACCTGAAGCATGAGTATCAACTACCAGGGAAACACAATTTAAGTGTCGTGTAGTGACAGCACCGCTGCGCTCCCAACGCCATCCCTCTCCCAGCTACGCCCTGAGCTGCTGGGGACAACCACAGCCAGAACCTCGGGCTGGGATTACAGCGATGCTCTGCAGTTTGCAACACAGCCAGCCAACACTGCTCTCTGCTCATTCACAATAGCTGGAAAAAAAAGAAATCTCACTGCTGTCTGGGCATGCAGAGAGATCAGCCTTAAAAGATTCCCTGAATCACTGCTGGCATTGTGTGACTACAGCAAGTTTGGAAAAAACTTTGCTGTTATGTTTCCATACCTCGAGGAAATCTCCCTCCTGTTTCCAAATGCAACCCATACTGCATGGTAATACGTACAACTGGGGCAGATGCATTAGCTGCAGCACTCCCCGCTTCCCAGAATAGCAGTTTTGTTTTCCTAGCATTTGCTGCTGAGTACAATGAGCACGCGAAACAAAATTCATCTCTTTTTCCTGTTAAGGACTTCTCACTACGCAGCAGAGCACAGATCTGGTTTTCTATAAATGTACCATGGATTGCTTTTTTATATATAAATATATATATACATATACATATATATATATGGTCACAATCTTCTTTCCCAGAGAATCGAAGGTGTGAGATCATGCCCACATGTTTTGTTTTCAAAGCATTCACAACCACTGCTACAAGAAATTTGCTGGAAGGATGACGAAGATTATATATAATGTCTGTGGTTGTATACGCTAATCAGATATGAAAGGAAATGACTCCTGTTTTTTTTATACTGACTGGTATTTGTTTACTACCTCTTCTTTGACCTTATAACCAAGCAATTTCTCTCTTTCACTGTAAAAAACTTTATGTTTATGTGAATGTTTACAGGATAAAATAGACCATATCTAAATGCTATCACCACATATGCAATTTAAAGCCATTGCAGATAACAGGGCTTAATCAAAGGCTCTTTGTTTAGAAATAAAAATTTGCCACTCCTGAATTTGTTTAAAAGTCACAGAAAGGATAAAGAGGTCCCACAAAATATGTGAATAATTTAGGAAAACTTTTTCTCCAGCTAAAGGGCACTGACTCTCAGGCCTAGTTTAGATTCTTTATATTGCCTTATTTATAGAAACCACGCTACGCTTCCCTAAGCATTGACAACATCAGGCTGGAAAGTCAATACTGTGCTCAAGAGCAGCAAGACAGACATAGTGGTTTTTGTACAGAATTATTAATACCTCCATTGTGTATACCATGGAGGAAAAACAGAAAGGCTGATGATCTGACTTTTCAAAACAGATTTAATCACCTAATTAGGTTATTTTCATCCCTATTTAATGATTCATCGTACTGGAGAAGCAGTGTGTGGGGAGTACAGGTAAGTGCTGAAGGCTCTACATCTTGATAAAAGCCTACATTCTCATCGGTTAACATAACAAACATTACTCTCTGAACTAAAAATAAGCAGAAATAAGGAAGTGAGAAAATTATTCCTTTCTCTTTAAAATATAAGATACAATTCATCTTAAATATCATTTTGAAATCTAATGGGAGATTTCTCTTTTGCTTACCTCTTGCATCCCACTTGCATCTTTAAGTGAAAAGAATGTAAAGTGGGAAGGAGCACAGGGAAGGAGCCCAGGCATCCAGCAATGGGATGCAACTCTAGGTCTGATGCAAAAAATAATCTGGTTGCCCTTCTGCTCCTGAGCACTGTTGCCTGGAGGCTCCTGGGGCTGGGGAAAGAGCCCTCAAGAGCCACAGAAGGAAGCGACCTTGATCCACACAGAGGTTAAAAGCAAGAACAAGCCTGGTGAACTGCCAATGACACACTAGCCACAACAAAGCCCCCAGAAAACAACAAATTGAGTCACAGGCTCTTCATTAACAATGACAGAGCCTTTTCAGAAGGTTGCATGAGGCCACCAGAGAATGACCCTTAAAAGTATGAACAAGAACTAACAGGAGTCTCACAGGACCAGCAGAAAATCCCGCTGAAAAAAAAGATGTTAAATCCCACTGAAAAGTAGTATTTACTCCAATTTAAGTCATCTTACGTCATTTTCTTATGTCTTGTGCATCCCTCACCAATTCTGCTGCGAGAAACAAAAGTGAGAAACCACCAACTCTGAGACAGCAAAGGAAATGATGGCAAGTCAGGAGATGCTCTTGTGTAATTCCTGCCTTCAAATCAGGCATTTTATTTCTCCTTTTTTAGTTTGCCATTTGTTTCTCCCGTCCTCACAGTCCTGCATGACGAGACCTCACTCCCCCCGACCCAAGCTACCCAGCAGCGACTTAAATGGCTGGAAGCAACAAGGAATGATGAAATGCAGAAATCTTCATTTTGTACAGAACAGACCAAAGTCTAATGCAGAGCCCACCATGTTGTGCAGTGTCTAACAGGATCCCAGCTCCCGTGAGAAGTATTTGTTAGTAAAATCAAGAAATCAAGGACGCTACTTCTTCAGTCACCTGGCTGCCGTATTCCTCCGTTTGCTTTCTAGAGAGCCAGCAGCGTTACTGACCCAATGCAAGCTTGCAACATGTCCTACTTGTGCCAGAAGATCGAGTCACACACAATTTATTTGTTCTTACACACGTGCCTTGCGGTCCCTGCTGACACTGAGAGCCTGGGCTGTGTTTTCCAGACCCGGCTACCCAAACCTGTGCGACTGGCCCCAGCCAGCTCCAACTGCCAGGTGTGGTTTCCTTCTCCCCGACGGGCACCTCTCAAACGCACGGGGCCAACAAAACACCCAGCAGAAGGAAACAACCATAATCGTTGCCATACTAGCTGTTGACAACATCCTATCCCAGATGACGGAGTTATTACTGCTAAAAGCTCCCAATCCCGCAACAGCCCCTATTGGAGATCTCTCTGCTGACTTGAGAGGCCTTGGAGGAGCTCTGGAAGGACCAGAGCTTGGAAGGGACTACTAGGACTAGGACTACTATTGACCAAAGGGAGAAAGGAAAAAAAAAAAAAAGCCAGCCTTTGCCGCTTGCCTTCTTTCCAGCAGAAAATCAGGCCTCAGTTGCACCATCTTTCCAGGGCTCAGTATCTAGTAAGATTGAGCCCTTAGATACTGATAGCACCCTTTACAAACAAAATAAAAATGCTTCATCCCGCTGTAGCAAAGGCTGTTCATATCAACGTCAGGTATTAAACACGAGAGGATTGTTCTGCTATCCCAGCCAAGGCAGGGCTGCTAGCAGCCTTCAGTCTGCGACTCTTCACAGACAACATGCAGGACATCCATACGGTCAGAAACTGGTGAGGGGTAAAAAGGTCCTGATCTGCATCAGATGGGGCTATGTGTCTTTGAGATGGCAGGTACTCTTGGAAAGGGGAAGAGGAAAAATAGTCCCGCTCTGGCACAAGCCAATTTAGTCATAATGAGAATGGATGTTAATGCCCTGCCTCTAAAATCCCAGAATCAAAGGACTTCTTCTCCTCCTGCTCACGTCAAACACAAGGAGATGTCCTAGGGAGCCTGCACACAGCAATGAATCACTACCAAGCACCCAGATCCACGCTATCTGCTTTTGGGAGAAGGGTAATGGTGAAGACAAGATGAAGATGGTGGAAGCCTCATCTAGTGGATGTCCTACATTGCTCACAGCTCAGCAACCTTTACATTTTACCACGTTAGAGAAGCATTTCTGTGCCATGAAAGAGACGGCTACTACAAGGACAAGTGCCTCCCATTTCACCAAGTCCAACCCTCTGGTTCTCCTTCATTTTTAAGCTCTCTTTCTCCCCTCTCTCCTGTTCTGAATGACAGCATTTGTCTAATTCGCATTCACCATAAACAAGGCCCATTTCAGTTACAGTTGTCTTTCCTAGCACAGAAATCTTAAAACAAAAATGGACCTGTAAAGTTACCTGTTCGATTGACTGGCTCTGACTGGGAAAGTCCACTAGGAGAATTGCTGTCACTGTTGCTGACGGGCGCATCAGGCTCCAAAGCATCAGGGTATTTCAACAGATCTGCTGGCTTACCAACAGTTGAATCGGGAAGAAACCTTGTGAAAGTCAAGTCTCGTTCAGGGGAGGTATAACGTTCTTTTCCAGAATGCACAACAGCCGATGTGACAGTGCCTCCTGTTAACGTCACCTGGGTAAAGCAGTCCCGCTTCAGAGGGGACATGTCCGAAAGAGCAAAACCATTCAAGGAGGAAGCAGCGGGATCCCTGTCAGAGTAACGGGGACAAAAGCAAGCATCCAGCGAAGGTTTAGAGGAATCGCAGCACGTGTTGTCCCAACACGCCCGGTGCCTTGTAAACCGAATATCTGTTTGCGTACAGGCAGCGTTGCGATGTGCAACGCTGTCGCTGTCGCTGTCATCATGGCTATCCCCATCGCTGCTTTCTTCCCACTGTTCCATGTCACTGTCCAGATGCTCAGCTCCCTGCATTGTGGTCTGCTCCAGCACCAAAGAGGGCTTCAAACCAGATGCATTTAAAACAGACATGAGAATGTCTTTGATAGCTTCAGCACCGTCTGGGAACGATCCAAAACTACAGGCATGTCCGATCACTGCTGGCCTTGAGTATTCGTCTGTTCAGAAAAGGGAAGAAACTGAGGTTAGGAAACAAACCTAAATAAAAAAAATTAAAATTTTAATTTACAACATGAAGAAAACACATATTATTTTTAACACGGGTGAGAAAAAGGGAAGAACTGAATTCACACACCGCTCTCTGCTGCGTCTTCCTGCAAGAAAGCTCTTGCTTTCTGCAGTCAGGAAGCAATTCTGTGGTTGATAAGGCTAGGTAATAAACCAACAGTAAAGTATGCTGCTGCTAGCCAAACACAATTAGTTAGGACTTTAATGGTGACCAATTGTCAGTGTGCTCGAAAACATCATTGTTCTACAAAACTGGATGAGGTGCAGTTACTGGTACAGGTACTGGTTCTATTGCCAGTAAAAGAGAAGGTCACGTTATAGCAAGACATATGGAGTATCAATACAGCAGGGAGAAAAAAAAAATATACACTTGGTAATAAAAGGTCACATGCTTGCATGCTTCAGTTCGGTCGGACACTCCTCATGCGGGAAAGGCTATTTTAACCTTCAGTCCATTATTTATAAGGGTGGCAACATTTACGTAAACCCGTGAAGAAAAATTAGCTGTCACAGCGAGTTCATTATAACTCCTCTGAAGGAATCAAAAGTATTACCTGACAACATCCTATGTGATGTACTGCAAAACTGGAGTACAACAGAAAATGGAAAGACTGCTTTTAGAGGCAAACATGGCAACATCAGCGTGATGTAGAAGTGGGCACTGCAACCAGTAGCTAGCTATTCCAGAATAAATTGAAGTCCTATACCTTGAACAAAAAGCCTTACAGGAACTGCTATCACCCAAGCAACGGAAAGATTAGACACAAAGTCTATACTCAAGAAGAAACTACCAACCACATCATGACAATGAAGCTAACAACTGTCTCCTTTGGGGAAGATACGTCGGTTGTAAAATTCTAAGAATAGACACAATCAAGAAGATTCATTTCCAGGGCAAAGAACTCTTAGTTAGGACCACGAGGAATGTTAAACACCGCTGGTGAAAAAAGCAGCAAGTCTTGCAGACTGGAGACTTTGCCCAGAGGTTGCCCTCCTTGGACATACCTCAACGGAAAACAGTAAACCTCTCCACGAGTCATTCACCTGGAAGCCAGCACACTCAGACTGCGTGATAAGAAAGTTTACTAATGAAGGGATCAAAACAAGAACCCCCATATACTTTGGAAAAGCAAATCTATATAAAGAGCCACCTGCCACTTACCAGGACAAAGCTCCTGCAGAAACAGCAGCAAAACTGCACATTTTACTGGCTGCTCTTGCAAAGAAACACCTTGCCAATGTAGCCAGCCATGGCAGTGTAAGGGCAGGAAGGGGAAAATAAAAGCTAGCTGACTTTCAAACATATTCCTATCTTTTCAGGAAAAGAAAGCAATTTTGGTAACTATTGACATTTCAGTTGCAGAGGAACACCTTAACCTGGGCTGAACACAGTATCTTTTCTGTGCAAGACAAAACATTTAGACTTAATGTCTTCAACTCTTCTGCTCTTCTCTCCTACTGCAAAACCCATTCCAACAGCCTTTCCATCCCCTCTTATCTTTTGCCATCTGCACTACTCCAGCATCATAGAACATCTCTAGCACTAATCATATAACCATGCTGACTTACTCTGCTAAATACTTGTTCTCGGTGGATTGCAAGAGAAAAAGAACAAGTTTTAAAAATTTAACTCATGCTTCTGCTCTGCCAAGCTCAAAAAAAAACAGAAACAAAAAACAAACAAAAAAAACCACCCCACACCACCACCAAAAGAAAATCCCCAAACAAACGAAACCCCACATTTAAGCTACTACCAGAAATGGGTTAGTTCCAATGAAAAAAAATCCAAAACCTCAAGGTCAGTTTTGCAACTGATACTCATGTGAGTAATTATGGTAATCTGTTAAAATCTGAGAAACTACTTCTTGAATGAACAAGGAGTTAACTTGCCAAGAATCATCTGGACAGTTCAAGTATTTTACTCTTGAGCACTCAAAATGCCAGCATAACTAAAATGGCCAAACTACCATTTAAAAGGCAAAAGCCCCCATACTTTCAAATTTTATAATCTACTTTGATGCTGTCCCATCTTCTGAGCCAATAAACAAGGTTCACCCTCCAACCAGACTATACTTGCTTAGTACACACAAACATCGATAGCTTTTGCTAGCACTACAAGCACCAGCAAAGCTCCCCAGAGGGAGTCATTTTAGAACAAATTGGCATACCTGAGAGAACGGAGATTTGAGGTGTCGGAGCAAGGCAGCTAATCCTCGCCGAGGGATTTGAAGAATATGCTGACTCGGTGAAAGCCACCTTTAGGCTTTCGTGGTTTAACTAGAAGAACAACACACAGGCAGACAATTTGGTTATAAGACAGCAGTACGCTGGTAATGATACCCCCAGCCTCACAGTCATCCCAGCAGGAAGAACACCGTGCTAAGGCCTGCTGACAGTCACCTAACCACTGCCTGTATTTCTGGTTGTCTGAATATCTCCCCAGAAGCACACACCACCAGAAAGGCACTGCCATCTCAACTCTGCACCTTGCATTTCACTCCAGAAGGCAGGTGAACAAAAGCAACTCTCCATGGTAGAAGAATTAAACACGTGCATAAGGCATACACGAGACAAAATGCTGAATCAGACGTCTACGTATCTGTCAAAACAACAGCCATGAAGTGGAAAAGAATTCAAGAAACCTCCAGTCTGTAGCTGGAAGCACAGGCCTGTTCAGATGTACACAAGCTATGAGCTAAATCTATGAGGACCCCGCTCCAGAAGCGCCTGATGCATGTGCTGCCTGATCTCCCAGCTGTATCAATACATAATCACATCTGCCTAATTCGATAGAATGTAGTACATGTGGTTCACGTCAGCAACATGGTTGGCCCAGCATAAAGCGAGAAGCGACACAAATAGATAATACTTGACCTGGCATACAGCCTGCCAGTATAAGCTGACAAGAATTTTGAATGCATTTGAACTGACTGAGCAGGTTTATACCAGATCAGCATTTTGCTTTGTGCGGTCACCACGCTTCTGATTTGGTATTTTGAACCCCAAAGCTGGATTTACCACATTGCCAAACCAGCGCAGGCTGAACCACCAGTTTAACACAGATACCGAGGAGCTAATTCCAACAAGGGAGCAAGATACACTCTGGACAGCAAAGCAACAGGTCTCCTCCTCCCCAAGCTCGCAAATGCCTCGTAAGGGTCACACATTTGTCTCCCATTCCCTCTCCACTGCCTCAAGCATGTCATGGATCTGCAAAGCACATCACAGAAACTAGGAAAATCAAAGGGGTGCCCTGCTCCGACGGGCGCATCATTGAAAGGCGCTTAACCAAAGCGTACCTCGTGCCTTCTCCCTACTCACAGACATCAGTGAGATGTCTTCACACAGAAACATCCCCAGGATGCCTCTTGCCCTCCCCTGCACGCTGTGATCCCATACAAAGAGGAGGAAGTTAAAAGGTGCGCTGTCCTCTGCCACCCTGTGTTGACCTCTACGTTCCCCACATGGTCCCGTGGGAGAGCAAGGTGACTCAGAGCAGATCTAGTCCAGATACCCTTCAGACTCAGGGGAAGCTGAAGAAATTAAAACCCACAAAGAATTTCCCTTTTAACTGAAGAATAACATTTTGGGCCAAAAATAGTACGCTGAATTTCAAATATTTAGTCTCTGATTATACCAGTGCTTAGAAAAATTCTTTTCTCAGTATCTGATAGTGCTTTCTTTTTCCTTCCCTCTGCACTAATTTAGAGAAACCGTTGTGTAGGCAGGCCTTATACATATAAATACCATATTGTCAATATTACTGGATAAAGTAATTCTTACAGGAACTCATTTTTTTATCAATTACTTTTTGTTTAAAAAAAATTGTTTTTAATCTCAGCAATTAACAGACTCTACCCCTTAGGGTGCAGGTATCACAACTGCCTGACACCAGGGTGAATGCAAGTACTTTATCAGTAAGGGTAAAATACGAAGAGTACTAAGTTTTAAGATTTTTATCTTTTTCTAAGGAACCCTCCGGTCTCTTAGGTCTTATCAGAAGCAACCGGTGTTCTGAGAATTCAGATAAAAGATTTCAATTTCCTTTCAAGATGTTACCATTTCAACTATCTCACAGACTGGGAAAGAGCTCCTTTAGTATTTCACTATCTGAAAGAAAAAAAAAAGGAAAGGAAAAAAAAAAGGCAATTAAAGAGCACTTTTAAGAAAATATGCCAGAGGTGCGTGAAAAGTATCACAACACGCTGCCATAACCAATAAAAACCACTGGCAGTTTTACATCTTTCATAGCATAAACGATTCAGCCTTCCCCCCGCAATATTGGGACTGTATTTCCAAAATTAACCGCGCAATGAAACAGCAAGCAGCCAAAAATAAAGCGTTTACCACAACCACTGACAACTAAAAGTTTTTTTCTTTTTTTTTTCTTTTTTTTTTTTTTTTTTAAGAGTCCCCCCAGCTAATGGAAACACAGAGCCCACAGTGGGCTGCCTTCCTTGCCTTACCTTTTTAGAGAGGGGGTGCCTGAAGGCTTCTGTTCCGCTGTAGCTGGCCAGGGCTACCGCATGGAGAGACATGGTGGGAAAACGTTCATCTTTCTCTTGCTGTCAAGTAGCTGGAAGCAGGGGAGAGAAGAATTACAGTCACCACCACGTCAACCGCGATTCTCCATGCGTTTCGCAGCCCCTGCGTTTGATATTCTGAGCTGGTTTTGGTCTTGACTCTGCGCGCTGATAAGCTTACCGAAAAGCTGAGCTCAGCAGTAATGGAAAGCGGTGCTAGGAAGAGCCTAATTTAGATTTATTTTTTTTTTAAAAGGAAAACAAAACAGCACAGCACAGCACAAGGGGAACGTATGGACCGGCCGTGCGCCGCAGTTCGTTGTCGCGGGAGGAAGAGCCGGAGCGGGCCGGGCGCTGGCAAGCCGCGCAGCCCCTCAGAGCGCTCAAGCCTGCCGGGCAGCTTTGGGAAGGGTTTAATCCCGGGAGAGGCGGCGAAACAGCCCGAGCGCCTCCCGCCACAGCCGTGCAAGGCACCGGCCTCCCCCCCGCCCGCCCCGGCTCCCCGCGCCCACCTGCCTCCTCCGCTCCAGCCCGCCGGGGCGCAGCGCCGAGCCGAGCCGAGCCGAGCCGAGCTCAGCCGAGCCGAGCCGAGCCGAGCCGAGCCGAGCGCCGCCCCGGGGCGGAGCGGGGCCCCAGCGAGGGGCGGCAGGCCCGGCCCCGGGATGGCGGTGGGCCTGGCAGGGCGGCCTGTGGGCACCCGGCTCTCCGGTGACTGAAGGCCAGCCCTCGGTGCCGCGGCACGGCTTGGGGAAAACAAACCAAACCCAACAAAAGCAAACAAAACCAACGCAAACAACAAGGAGAAACACCTGGGAGGTGCGGCTCGGGACTCTGGGTCCGTGTGGTTTGGGGAACAGGAGGCTGAGGGGTGACACATCCAGTGACAGGACACGTGGGAGTGGCTCAGAGCTGCACCGGGGGAGGTTTAGACTGGAGATTAGGAAGCGTTTCTTTACCGAGAGGGTGGTCAAACGCTGGAACAGCCTTCCTGGAGAGGTGGTGGATGCCCCAAGCTTGTCAGTGCTTAAGAGGCATTTGGACAATGCCCTTAACAACGTGCTTTAAGTTTTGGTCAGCCCTGAATTGGTCCGGCAGTTGGGCTAGATCACCATCATAGGTCCCTTCCATCTGAAACAGCCTATTCTATTCTAAAACCAAGATAAGTCAATTGGGAATGAACGGAGGGTGTTTTCTTAATCAGGGTGGGGTGGGGGATGCTGTGGCCCGCAGGCAACACTTGCGGACACACCTCAAGGGTCAGCTGTATTCGCGGATTTGCAGCCAGCTGGCGTATTAGAAATGACAAAGATCCATTCTCCCTTAGCTTTGGAAAGGGATTGAGCCATCTGCCAGGCCAGTCTCGTGAGTTGGCTGCTGCAGCGGGCTCAAAGCTTGCAAACTGCACTTCTCTAGTAGCCAGTCTGGGCTACAAATAAAGTGAAGGAATGCTGAACTGTATTCCTGGAACTAAAAAAATGCTGATTGTCCATAAAATGCAAAAATGTGCAGGGACTTAGGAAATTGCAAACCATGAGGAAGTAGAAAGGAGGTAGAATCCAGATGGTATAATGCAGAAATTAAGTAGAAGCAGTAGACAATGCAAAACAGAGCTACAGTTGACAATGTGGCTTTCAGATGCTCTGGAGTAATTGCCTCCCGTTTTAAGCACAGATGATGACTTGGCCAGTAAATAGGGCAGTGGATTTGGGCTGTGGAAACTTAGGGGTAGCCGCTGGCCAAGCTGCACAGTTGTCTGAACTTGGTCTGGATGTTATCCTGTGGTGTGTGTTTCAGATTCCCAGCTATAAAATGGTAATTTCACGTGGCTATGTGTAAAAATAGATTCTGCTTTTGAGAAACTTACATGTTCAGGTGGGGAAGAACAGGTAGTAAGGTAGGAAGGGCCATAGATTTATTCATAGTTCTGCTGGATTTCTTACTAAAGTCTGGCAAAAATCAGCAAGGGAATTTGTGCTTCATCCCCATAAAGTTTTCCAAAATTCTTACATGAAAAGCGTTACACAAATGCAAAATACTAAATATGTCTGAAAGCAATACTGCGCAAGAAGAGTGTGGTAGCATTTCAAAGATTTTCATATCCATTTGGTGCTTTTTTTTTTTCTTCTCTCCATGCTGCTCTCTTTGTGTATATGTGTATTGTCAGGAACCCTTGTATTGTGTCATACCCTTTGCTTGGGATTAAAAGCCTCTCTACTTTTTGCAGATGTCACTGACAGAAGTATTAGAAAACTGGACAGAACCACAAGGAAAAAGAGGAAGGAAATGCCCACCTGTTTTTAAAGTTGACAAGGTGGAAACTCAACAAGACCAGAGTGCACCAAACTGGCATCTTGCCCTAATACCAGAATGCCCCGCATTGGTTTAGGAAGAGGAAAAAAAAGCTATTTTGTCTAGTGTATATGCCAAAATGAAAAGCATCAGCAAAAACCTGCCCAAAACCTTCCAGCAGAATGTCAAAAACCAGAGGAATAAGCTTGGGAGCAGAGACAGTGGGATTAAGAGCTCACATCAGTGGGCTTCTGTAGAGGAATCTTCCTACTTTCCACATCTTGGGCACGGAAGTAAATCTAAGTAAACTTCAGCAGTAGCCAAGATCTTTGCCACAGTGAGATCTCTGAGCTACAAAAGGGTGCAATGGGGAGAACTGAAAGCAGATATCTCTGGTGTCTCTAATGCAGTTTATTTAAACACGCTCAAGGCGTTGTTCCTGACAGGGGCCCAAGACAGTGCTGGCTCCGTAATGTTTGAATCAAATTGTGTGAAAGAAACAGGCCTGCTTTTTAAATCAGGGAAAGGAGTATTTGTAATCACACAACTAAAATAGCTCAGCCTTGGCAATCGTTTGGAAGACTTCTACAGAGAAGCCCCATAGGTGCTTTTTTTTTTTTTTTTTTTTTTTTAAAGTTTTAAGGCTTATGTTGCAGAATGACTGAATTCTACCTTTTGTAAAGAATCATTAGTCCTAATTCTCCAGGAAGGAGCTACCTGGAATAGGCTTAAAGTTAAAAATATCAGTAATATGCTAAAAGAAGGAAGTGTAAAAATAATTGCACGTAAAACCAAAATAATTACAAGGATAGGATAACTATACCAAGCCAAATGTACATCCAGGAAATTGGTAGTGAGTTGACCCTCTGAAAAATTCCAGACATGCTGATTTACAGGCATCCAGTCCAAATACAAAACATGTCTGAGGATGCTGGTACCCTGGCAGAGGATGACAGCTTGCAACAGCGTCCTCAGCTTTCCACCCAGCTGCTGCGTGGCTGGCCACGCTGCTCCTGAGCGAGGCACTGTAGCCTCGGATTGCTGGTAGACCTTACGGTGCTGTGGCACATCTCCAATCAGATTGATGCACATCCTGCTTTGTTGGGGGATATTTCTTTACAAATATGTAGTCAGTGCTAATACAGCCGAAGATCGTAATTTCTGTGACAACATCATTTAATCCTAGTAGTTTGACAGTTGCTTTAGGAGTGGCTCAGCCACCCAACTTGGAAGGGCAAGGAGACTGAAGGCACCTTAGCCATTCCTGCTCAGGAACTCTGACTCTGTCCATTACTGGTGCTATGCAACGGCCATAATTAACACCAGTCATGTTTTAGATCAGATTAAGCCCTTTTTAAAGACCCTGTAGTGGGTGAAATGATTGTCATTGGAAGACAGAATCGAGTGCCTGTCCACAGATCCTTTTAACCAGTGGAAATCATGGAGCGGAGAAAAGGACAGAGTGGAACTGATCTCAGGAGGAGTAGAGCTGGACTCAAGAGGTCAAGGAAAGAAAAATGAAAAGACCTTGCGGTTTTCCAGTAAAATCAGGTTGTAAAGGCTTTACAGTGTTGTCCATTTCAAGGGAGATGGGAAAACTTGGCATCTTGGGAAAAGGCTAATCCTTGTAGCTATGAACTGAACATCAGAAACTGTTGAAAAAACATCACTTTTGGATGTTTTTAATAGTAAACGCTGTACCAATACAACTGCTGAGGCAAAGATTATACGGTGTCTTTAAAGTCAGTAAAATACCATATGTACATGCATATTTAAGGAACTTCTGGTTTTAATGTGTTGTGTAGCTCAGGACGCAACTATTCCTTATGAGTACAACTGAAAAAAACCCAATGATTTAGAAACGTGATTTGCATAGCAATTTCTGAAGTGAAGTGTGTGGGGAAGGGTGGATTAAATATAAAAAGGGAGAAGGGTGAATCACACAGGAGGTTAAAGACACATTTAAGAACTCACTCTCGACTGCCTTAAGTCCTCTTTCAATGGGGAGTGAAGAGTCGAGCTCACACGCTGCTTGCCGATGACAGTGTTGTTTCTTGGCACGAACGCGTGACAGAGAACAGATACTGTTAACATGGACCGTACTTCTCCATATCCCATCTGAGTAGATACATCATATATTTTCTCGGATGGCAAAACTGGCTTTCTTAAGCCAGGCCTTGTCCTTGCTGCTACCTATCTTGTCTCATAGCTATGTGTTCCCACATCTACTCTGCAGTTGATTGTTCCTTCAGTTGCCAGTGCTGCTGTAATTCAGACTGTACATTAAAAGGAAAAAAATTAAAGAGGTATTCTAGCTTATTATTAAATTTCTTTATTT
Organism: Morus bassanus; assembly: GCA_031468815.1. NCBI lineage: Eukaryota > Metazoa > Chordata > Aves > Suliformes > Sulidae > Morus > Morus bassanus. The sequence goes on along the minus strand of CM062568.1, from coordinate 32,418,089 downwards.
GGCAATCCAAGGTACAGCACAGCTCCACAAGACGGATACAGATGAGGAAGTGTGCATGTGAGAAGAAAAAGCAGATGGGGGCAAAGATTGGGGCTGGTTGCTTGTTAAACCAGCTTTGTCACAAGAGAAAATGGATCAAGAAGCTACAGCTATATCACTGGACTAGTCACTTCTAGAAAGATCATTTTTGCTTTTTTTTGCCCATCGCAGACTATGAATGACTTACTACCAGTAAAGAATTGGTTCTTCTGACAAAACTTCTGTAGCAAATCAGATTATTTCACCTGCATTAAATAATGCAGGAAGGCACCCAAAATAAAAATGCTGAGAACCGTAGTTGCAAATTGAGAAAGTGAAAGATCAAGCAGGATTAGTCACTGCAAGTTATTAAAGTAGGTGAGCCTGACAGACACAGCTTCTTTTCCTCCAGTCTTTCCTGGGACATTCAGGAAGACTATGCGAGTCAAATGAAAATGTGAAGTTGGAGCACGGAATTTACATTAAGGTCTCCCCTTCATTTAAACGAACAAAAGAGCTCTTTTCTATTCAAGGTGTTCAGCACCCAACTGATAAATGGTAAAAGTTTTATTCCCAGAATCGCAGGTTTGAATTCTGACATCTGAACTGTGTAACTGCTGCATTGGAGAGCTGCATGATGAGGAAGTGGTGCTTCATCTTTCTGGCGAAAAGCAGTTCCCAGGCAACGTGCTGGAAGAACTGAGTATTTTCACAGGATGTCTTGCCCTGCGAAATGTTAGGGTGGCTGCTGAGAGAAGTCCACTTGTCAGAGGCAGACCCTCAAAAGCTTCCATATCCTAATGCTGGAGAGCATTCTATAGTGTCTTCTCATGCCATTTCCTAAGCCTGCAGGGCTGCTGCTTAAAAGATCAATTTCTAAGATAAGTCCTGGTGACATCTGCTAGTTGTTATAAAAAAAAAAAAGTATGAAAGCATCATGAAAAAAAGTTACTGCTGAATGACTGAGCAGCGGAAGCAAGAAAAGTGACATCAGATTACTAAATATTTTCAGTTGCTTCAAGATACTTGCTGTTGCCTGTGTCATCAAGCTTCTAGGTCGTTATCTACATGGAAAAGTACACAAAATGTGTACCAGTTCAACAAAAAAAGTTCTTTTTTCCTCCAAGCATTTTGTCTTCACAGTAGATGGTAATTACAGTCAGTACATTTCATCACGTTTAACAATGTTGGTGGAAATACAGATGTTAGCAGTTCAGCATCTTTGAAACAGATGACTAGTCATCCGCTTACTTCTGCCTTCCATTTTTAAACAGGAGTTCTGCTATTTAGGCATCCACTGTCCTTTCAACTATAACATGAACCAATCCGTGTGCTGAGGTTATTTTATTAACTTCTGCTTTTCAGTATTTGCAATGCTAAATTGTTTAACTAAACAAATCTTGTAAAAGCAGTTGAACTTTATCTCCAGGACAGTCTTGCATTTCTTTAATTAGACTGACTGACGAACTGGTGTGGTGTTTGTAATGCATGCAGAGCCAAAAGTCTCATTTTTTGGAATAGTGTTCATGCACACAGAGTCCCTGGGAAATTGTGAGGAGCGTACGGAGGCACAGCTTTCCACCCAGACAAACCCAGTGGGAGAAATCCAGTTGAAGGCTTCTTCCCAGAGAAGTTTTCGTGTTGTGATAGAACAGTCCATTCATATAATGGACATACTCTGCTCACCCACTCTTCTGGTGATAGAGAACATAGAAATGTCAAGATGCTTTTTCAGAGAGGGGAAACTTTTGAACTGTCAAGTGCTTAAAAAAGAGGCAATGCCTACAGTGAGAGGTAATATCTTTTATTGGACCAGATGATGCAGTGGTGAAGAACAGGCTGGCTTTCATGAAGACAAGAAGCCCTTCATCTTGTTGAGGGTGGTGGCCCAGTTCATGGAGCCTGAATTCCATCCAAGGCTGCCATTCCACAAGATCAGAAACTGGGTCCTAGAGCACAAAACACTGGATCAAAACCACTGCAGTTACTTGACACAAAGTGGTACAAATTTGTAATGCCAGCTGAAGTGCAATACATACTTTGCAGAGACGATTTGGTCCAAGCAGATTTTACAGTGGATCAGATATCATCTGCCAGCCCCCAGGGACTACAACACTAGCGTAAACACCATCTCCTCTGCTCTAACAGGACAGAAGTGGTATTGTGTGCTCGCACTTCATATGGATGAAATTTATACTCTTAGGTGATACTGTAGCACAAATTTGGTACCAGTGAATTAGAAGATGCAGTCTAAACCAAAAGTACTTGTTTTAAATGACCTGGTATTTATCAAAGGTTTTCCATTCTAAACAAAGATGAAATGTGCGTGCACACACACACTGAAATCCTGTGATACTTCTCAGTGAAGTGCTGGTTTAAAAAAAAAACAAACTGTCAGTAACATGCTGAAACCTTGTAGTTCTAACGTGGAATGGAAAAACAGCCTTGTGACTATTGTTGAATTTAGTAATGATGAAGAAAGCCGGGATTTGGCATGAAACAAAAGAAACACATTTAGTGAAATTCACATCTGATATTGATACTTTCCTACATGGGAAAAATTATCAGAACATCCAAACTGGCCTATTACTACAAATATAGAGGGGAAAATGAAGTAGAATAGTATTATCAGCATTGTTATGGAGCTAAATTCCTCCCACATAGACACATTCATGTGATCTAGCCTAATGAATGTGCTCCTGTATGCCTTGAATGACAATGGAATGCTGCTGGAGGAGAAAAAGAAGAAAAATCCAGAATTATCAAGGAATTCAGAATTCCAGAAGGGTTGCTCAGGGAGGGACTGTGTGAATACACCTGCATTTAAGGTTTTTCAGCCTTACTTCCACTCCAGTCTGTATTTTTGCCAGTGGGAGAATGGTAGAATTTGCTAGTTTCTGTCACAGGTCAAAACTGCTCCACCCACCTGGTTTCAATCACAGGGGTTCATTAATAACTGGTCATTGATTTATTAAGGTCACATAATTATCTGATGATCACTGTGCTAAACATGCGGGATCAGTATCAGCAATGCAACAGATAACCCAGAATGTTAACAAACACCTACAAATGCCTGAACATCCTTTTATGAATACCCCAAATTTCAACCCTCTCCCACATGCACAGAGCTACAGGCACCTGTCATTCACATACCCCATGCTGATGGAGCGATGTCTCATGTTGTCAAGCCAGGTTTCTCTTCCCTCACCACGAACTTTGTTTAGACTTCTTTTGAAGCTGACTCCCTTTTTCTTTTTTTTTCCAGAAGTCTCTTGGTAATTTCCTAGTTACTATTTAATCCAGCTGATGGCCATCTCTTAAGCAAACTTCATTATTGTTATTTTCCTCTTTAGCGTGACCCGCTTTGGGGCAAATGCACTTGCAGGCGATTTTGGGGAGTCTGTTCACTCACACTTTTCCCACTCACATCCTGTCACAACAGCAGCTGTTACCCACCCCACGGCACCGAGATAGGGCCGTGCACATTGACGCCATGTCCCAGATAAGGAGCCACACGTTTCACTCAACAACTCCATCCCCGCTTCTGAGCTGGTCATCCTCAGCCAGGCTGGTGCTTGTGCACATCCAGGATGCAATTCAGTTCCTCCTAAGAGGAAACATCTAAAAGAGATCAGAAACCTACACAGTAGACATCTAAATTAGGGTCCCAGCTCCAGCCTTAAAAGAATGAATATTTTGTTTAAAACATTTTACTAAATGAGCAAGTAGAAATGAGGCTGGCCTGGCTTGTCATGCATGGATAAAGCTAATTGCAAGAAGCGTGTGAGCTGCAGGTTTTGTGCTGTCCCTCCCTTACCAGGATACATCATGAGAACTTGCCTTCCTGAAGTCACTTACACGGTGACCTAACTTCACCGAATTTAGTTACAGGTCTGATTTCCTCCCCCTTTTCTTTGTGTGGCCCAAGGACTTCTGTAACTGCTATGTGAGGGATTTGGGGTTTGGCCTTAAAGTGTCCTGCACATGGTTGGGTCAGTGCCAGAGGTTTGTAAGCCAGCATTTGTTCGCACGCTATTGTGGCTCCCATCATTTCCTTGCAACACATAGAGCATCAGACCTTAACTTCGCATTTGGTGGTAGTGCTGCCTAAGCTGCTTTACCAGCTCGATTCTCGCCTCCCTGTTCTTGACTACTTGTTCCCATCGCCTCCCTGAACTGCCCTTGCAGCAGCTTGCACACCTAGGTGGTGAACCAAGCGGTAGAACGGAGACAGCCTGGAACGGTTCAGAAAAAAAGAGGTTGCTTTCTAGCCAGATCAGTTTACCATGCAGTTGCACACACACACCTGATTTCCCTCATTAAGGGGTAACACAGATGTGAGAATTTGCAATGGGAATGGGAGCTCCATAAGGCACTATTGCCATTCAGAACAATGTCTGCGTAACCATGTCCTCCGAGGCCGTAAATTAACTTAAATGAATGAGAAAATCTTGCTAGGGAGATCTCTCTGGTGCTGCATACCTGTTGTTGGAGCATCAGCCGTGCCTGCAGGATGAACTGCAAGGTATTTTTCAACTCCTGAACATTTGGAAGGGCTGCTGGAAATATCTGGCCCTGCACAGCTCTTGAGCTTCTCAGTCCCACTGATTTCAGGAGGAGCTGAGATTTTGCTGTACTTCGTGGATGGTGACTATCTTCTTGGGGATCAGATGCTAAACTAAATCCTGGGAGCGCACAGCCACTGGGTAGCATGCTGCAAGCCCAGTTCATGTGCTCTGGAAAAAGGGGTTGTAGTGGTATACAGCTAACGACCTTTGTGGCAGCCACACACTTGCGTAAGCAACCTGGTGCCTAAGCCTTTATTGTTTCAACTACTTCTTCTAAGACACAGTTTAGAACTGTTGTCTTGATATTTAGTCTTGTTAAATCTATTGGAAAGCTGAGCTGTAACTCAAAATTGTCACATGCCCTGTAAAAGGTAGATCACTTCTTTTTACGTATCACTGACACTTTCTCTTAGATTCAGAGCTAAATGTCAGTGGGTAAATATTTTGCAGCAGCAGCCTTCTGCTTTCCTCCCTTAAATATATCTATATCATCCTTCCTTAAATATCTATATAATTTTGTTGCTAATTTGCCTACATCAGAGTGATTTTCCATTTGTATTATTTTCTTTCAAAAATGCCCTCTGTCGAAACAAAAACATTTCCAAGAAATCATGGTAATTTTGCTAACAAAATAGTTGCCTTTTTTTTTTTTTTTTTTTTTTGTGGAGGGAAAGAGAGTGACAAGGAATGTAAAAATTTCAATTTAATAACATTGAGATAGCATGGTAGGTACTACTATACATAGTACCACATCAAATTATTTTATTTTTCTTTTACTGCATAAATGAGAATATCAGCTGTTTCTAATATCATTGCATGAGACTACATTAATTTTCCAAGATATTGAAACCAGCTGTTTTTGAGGCCAGGTCTGTAGCTGGAAATTTTTGCTGAAATATTAGATGGGTACAGTTAAACTACTGTGCGTGCAGGTTATACCAGTGAAACCAAATCGTCGCACACACCACTGATTTCAGACCCTAGAAATTACAGAACCATTTACATGCTGACCTGGAACAAGCTAAAGTTAAGGATTTAAGAAATAAGGTTTCGGACTAGCACACCCTTGTAATTTCACTGTGCGTGTTAAACGCTGTGAGTGCTAGATATCTGCAATATCTCCTACCACTCTCCATGGCTGCTTCAAGGTACCTTTCTGGGCAGCTTTTCAAAACCACCAGCAGAAACCTGTGCTAGCAGGACTTCAGTTGGCAAAATCCTTTAGTCCAGATAAAATCTAAAGTGCCTGTAAGATGTAGGGCAACCAGTTATGAGAAAGGCAGTTTCTTTCACAACACAAAAGAGAGAATCCAGGTGTCTACTTAGTTATTTGTCATCCATCCACACCAATTTGTAAATTCACAGTGGGTGGTGGGTGGCAGAAGCTGAATGAGTAGAATACCAGGTGTGCCCAGGTTGCCAGATAAGTTTGGGCTTGAAGTTGTTTTCAAGTACAGACTTGTCACTGAGCTTCACTGTGTGCGCAAAAGCACAGAGTTTATGCTGGCTCTGGAGTCTGCTGGAAACAGAGTTTAAACAGATCCAAACTTTCATTAATATGATCTATGCAAATGGCCAAAAGCCAAACCAAATCACCCCTTCATTTCACAGTGTCAACCAGCAGTCAGGCTTGCGATGAGTTTCATATTACGGGGCTGGGGAACATGTGCAAATAAAAATGGGCAAAGAGCAGCTGATAGCGCTTCAGGGGGAAGCTTCATTCAAAATATGTGTCTTGCAGCCTGGTTCTCTCCTTAGTTACACTAGCTTAATGCATGTATAGGTTCACTGAGAAAGCTAGACCTGTAGGGGTTGTAGTACTGCAAAGCGACACCACTAAACAGGGTAGAAAGCTTTATGAAGGAGGGCTTGAGGTTGTGTTATTTTTACAGCATTTAACATACAGAGTGCATGACTTATGTTGGAGCTTGGGCTACTGGTAGGATTTCATAGAATCACAGAATGGTTTCGATTGGAAGGGACCTTCAAAGATCATCTAATCCAACACCCCTGCCATGGGCAGGGGTACATTTCGCTACATGAGGTTGCTCAAAGCTCCATCCAACCTGACCTTGAACACTGGTTCCAAAGACACATCCACAACTTCTCTGGGTAACTTCTGCCAGTGTCCCACCACCCTCATTGTGAATAATTGCTTTCTTATGTCCAATCTAAACCTACCCTCTTTCAGCTTAAAACCATTGCCCCTTGTCCTGTCACTACAGGCCCTGGTGAAGCCTCTGTATTTCTTATAAGCCCCCTTTATATATTGAAAGGCTGCAGTAAGGTCTCCCCAGAGCCTTATCTTCGCCAGGCTGAACAACACCAACTTTCTCAGCCTTTCTTCCTAGGAGAGGTGTTCCAGTCCACTGACCATTTTTGTGGCCCTCCTCTGGACCCGGTCTAACAGGTGCATGTCTTTCTTGTGCTGGGGACCCCAGAGCTGGATACAGTGGAGTAGAGGGGCAGAACCACCTCCCTCGACCTGCTGGCCACGCTCCTTTTGATGCAGCCCAGGATATAGTTGGCTTTCTGGGCTGCAAGCACACATTGATGGCTCATATCCAATTTTTCATCCACCAGGATCCCCAAACCCTTCTCCGCAGGGCTGCTCTCAATCCCTTCATCCCCCAGTTCTGTATTGACACTGGGGGCTGCGCCAGCCCAGGTGCAGGACCTTGTACTTGGCCTCGTTGAACCTCATGAGGTTCACATGGGCCCACTCCTTGCCCCAGCTCTTGTCTCCCATGAAGTTTAGTGAAGTTTTCGTGTAATTCTTAAAAAACAGTTCATAATGAAGGTAAATTACTGCAGGAGATAATGGAAGCTATTTACTGGGAGGGAGAGGACACCACTTCTCTATGCAGGGTGTGGTTATACTGGAAACTTAACAGTGTATTGTCTAAAATGAACTGTTAGCAGCTACTAAGAAGCTCAAAATTTTGGAAGAGGGAAGGTCCAAGGGAGGGGCAAGTTTCCTGAGGTATTAACACAACGGGCATTAACTGCCAACCTTTTGCATTTGCAGCCTCTTATCAGTTCTTAGAAATATACTGCAACACGTATTGAATACATTAGCCACAAGTGGTTTTGTGTCAATAACTGAAACCTTTGAATCTACTAAGTCACAGCTAATTGACACCTGGGAAGGAGTATTTGAAAAAGTCATGTCTTCACTTGGCTGCCCATCTGAATAGCTGAAAAAACAAGAGCAACAGTCATGCCTTTTTTGTCAAAATCGTAAACGTTAATAATTCAGTTTTGCTTTCCTTTTTTTGCTCCCTGGGAATTGGAGAAAATGCTGCCTTTCAATTGCTGGAAGCAAAGAGCTAGACTCTCTGAGAGAGGCTGTGTTCTCTGGTACGGTTCTTACTGAGAAGGCTGTGGATTATGTGGGTGCAGTTCCTTCCTCCTTGTGAGAGGTCTCGCCCACTGCGCTTAGCTTTGAGTGGGAGGCCTCCGGCACCAGGGTCTGGGTTGCTCCAACCTGCGTGTGCTTGGCCTCCTTCTAGATGAAGATGCAATGTGAAAGAAATATTTCTTGAAAACCCCAAAACAGAGCAAGCTGAGCTGGCAGCTTAGCTGTTTGGGCATTCACACAAGGGAGGGGATACTGGGAGCCAGCCCTTGCTTTGAACCATACTCGGTGTAAATTACTTTTGCCAAGAAATCTTCTGTCAGGGATACATTGGCCTCTACTGTGTTGCGAGCTTAATGACTAAACAGAGGAGAGACATCAGACATCCTTGGTTATCTGAGGCGGTGTTAGTTTGACCATGAAGTATCCAACATTCAACAATGAATTTGGTGAAATCCAGTGATAGGACCCGTTTGGGCATGTCTTACTATTCTGTCTTCTTTATAACGCTGACCTGTCAGGACAGCTGCCTCTCCTCGTACATCTTTCCCTCTCTGTCTCATTCCAGTTTTGTTTTGTTTTGTTTTGTTTTCCTTCCTGATTATATCTGCAGTGCTTTTGAACTGTTCCGATGTGCAGGCATCCTGCACGTTTTTCAAAGGAGGAGTAAATTTATGTGGTGGATGGGAGCCATACCCTTGCTTTTCTTAGTTACCTTTCAAGACTAAAATAGTCCACAGACCCCTCAAAGAATATTAGTGATCTAGTTTGAATGCAGAGATCTTGATAGTCATAAATGAGCCTTGACTTAGCTGCGAAGAGAGAAGCTACTGGGTTTTGTTATGACTTCAGTGACCATTGAGGTCCTTGAAGCTGGATGAAGTCCCTGTAGATGGCTGTGTTGCTTCAGGAGACAGGTGTCATGGTGGTGTCAGAAACATGGGAGGATTGCATGGGTCACCAAGCACCCCTGAAGTACAATTCAGAAACCACAGACGCACTGTGTGATAGAGAAATCATCAATAGGCAGGAGCTATGGAAGTGAGAATTACTGAATTTTCAGTATGCAGGGGTTATTCCAGATGGAAAACATAGATATCCTTTCTTGCAATCTCACAGGCATCAAGCCAAGGTATGATTCTGCTCTGAACGAAATCAGTGGAATTTTTTTCTCTATTTGAATACCACAAGTAAATGCAGGGTTTGTTCTTTTGCTTCAGGCATACAGTGTTGGTTACATGCTCTTTTGCATATTTTTCCTCTTCACTTTCTATTTTCTATTTAAATGATTTATATTTGTTTTCTTTCTTCCCTTTGCTTGACATTTTGCTTCCTTTTTATAAAAGCAAATGACATATGGGAGCGTACAAAAGAGTTGCTCTGACTTTATGGGATCTGAGCCTTGGGTTGCGAATTTTGCCATAGTGAATGAAATGACTATTCTGCAAAGCGCTGCTGAGGCCAGCCTTGTGGGGCGCTTTGGTAACCCCGCTCTTGGCCAAGGCTTCCTGCTATTTCGGTACTTCTGCAGTGGTGAACCAGCCACAGCAGAACAATATTTCAGGAAATTAACTTGACGTGTACTGAGGTAAAAGAGACAAACCTCATGGCTGCCCTGCCTGTGCAAATCTCACACCTCTCTCCTACCTCATACCCTGCAGAAAAAACCCCACTCATGGCTGCATGACAGGTACCTCAGGCCACCTCAAGACCTGCTGGTTTCTCTGATCCCCTGTGCACCCCGTCAGTTGTCACTGACGGCTGAAGACAGAAAGGCTCCATGGGAACAAAAGCCATTATGTGATACTGAAAGGTTTGCATTATCAGCTGAGATCCTGAATCAAGAAAGTCAGTGGGAATAATAACAGAGGCACTGGCAGCAATGTGGGTTTCTTCTTGTTGTGGAGGTAAATGAGGGCAGAGTCCCCCCATCAATTCTCAGCATTGCTTAGCAGCAGTGAGATACGTGTTAATAGCTGAGAAAGCATGTGCTAGATTTAAGGAGGTGATAATTAAGGTGGTTTAGGCATTTATAGCAGTGAAAGGAGGAATTAATCTTTGGATATTAAAACAAACTAGATAGCTATTTAAATAGAATTTCCAATTACTGCTTTCCCAGAAAAAGGGTAATGAGTTCTCCAAAAGGCTTTCTGTTCTATTTTTGACAAGAGCCACTTTGTACAGGTCAATTGACTTAGGTGACCTAATCAATCTGTGCAATAAAATGCACTGGGATCCTGAGAATAGAAAGTATGCCAGTGTTTCTGATTTTATTTAGGAAAAGTACTAACTTAGTCAGAAAGCACATAAAGGGAGTGTTGTGCAATGCTTTACCCATAGTTGCAGATAAGTTGGTGGTAGCTGCAGAATACCTGATGTCCACGGGATTAGTGTGAGATCATTACACCGTTCATGTAAAAAAGCATAAAAACAAATTGTACAAAAGCACTGTCAAAACATCACAGAGACTTTCCTTAGGGCTTTTTTGTGGTCTTGAGGAGGGGATCATGTTTGTTTTTGTAGAGCTAGTGGGTAGCTCCCAGTGCAATCTAATTTCTTTCAGTGTGAGCAAAAAGAACAGTTTCTAGCTCCTGAAAAAACAGGTGATTAATGCTAAAAGTACGATCGCCGTATGTCATAGAATGCCTCTGCTTTTGCTACAGCCCCCCAATTTAACAGGCTGGCTGAAATAACTTCAGTCTGTTGTTGGAAAGCAGGGGACGCAGTAGGAGTATAATATTCAGTATGCCCAAAAGCTGCTCCAGGGCCATCTCTAAACTAAACCGATATCCTCCTCAGACTCAGCTAGGGGACAGACATCAGCTTCTGGGAGGAGAGGGAAGGAAAAGAGGGAGATGACCATGGTAGCCTCAGATTTAAGCCATCACAGAACAGTTGCTTTTTATTTCACGTTGTGTCCTCTTGCTTTGGTGGGTGCGTTGCTGGGAGTGCACGGCTGTGGGTCCTGGCTCCATGTCGTGTCTGTGCACAGACTTCCCAAAATTGGAGTTTCGGGGTTGAGAAAGGGGAAGCATCTATGGAGGAATCCTCATACAGATGTCTTTGTTTATAGGTTATTAAATAATGGCAAATGCTTTCAATTCCAGCAGCACACGCAGAGTCTGCAAATATTGCACTCTGGTATTTCACAGTATTTCATTTGTTGTACTACATTTCATACCTTACATTTTAGGAGGACAGCTGTTTTGTTCAAAAATACTGGTCTTTGCTTTTTCAAAAATGGACATTGGATATTCATTTTCCCTGGAGCGGGCACTGGAATTAAGATCCTGATCGTACCCGTATTGGTATTATGTAGCCCGAGTACAGGGACGAACCCATGCTGGGTGGGATGCTGGAGACTGTGGTTCTGCGTTAGGTTTACACCACAGTTACGGAAGAATCGGAGGCAGTGCAGTGACCTGGGGCATTGAAAACAAACAAACAAACAAACAAAAAACCCCAAAAAACCCAGCTCGTATTGCTCTCGGGTGCTTCTGTGTTAGAAATGAGTGGATTTGCCTTGTGTTTTCCTTACATCCCGTGGAAACACCCAGAAATACGCACAACCGGAGCGTAACCACCCACCTTCCCCACATCGGCTGGCAGGAGGAGGGAACCTAAAAGCTTTAGCGACACCCTGAAGGCACGCGCTGCCAGCGGGTACTCGCGCTAAAGGCCATGACGTAGTTACTACGCCACAAAACGATACCCACGGAGGGCGGGGCGCGCTTGCCGCGGGAGAGCGCCCAGCAGAGGGAGGCAAAGGCCGCCCCAAGCCCGGGGACGAGGGCGTGAGCTCCAGGGAACAACTCCAGTCCCTCAAAGCTCTCCTAAGAAACGTCTGGCTCCGTCAGCTCCAGCGTTTTGAGGCAGGTCCTTCCCTCTCAAACCCGGGTAAGGGAAGCGCCGGGGTTGGCGATGCTTCGTCATGTCCCGCAAAGCAGCGTGTTCGCAAAACGTAGGGTTTGAACTCGGCCTCCTCCTGCGGCGGGCCAAGCCCCTCAGGTCTGCTAAAACCATCATGGAGACCTTTTCTGGTTGGTGAGAGCGAGAGTTGTGTTTGCCTAACCTCAGTTTTGCCAGCCAGTGTCGTACTTAGAAAACGTTGCCTCATGCCGGTTTAGCTTATTTCATTATACACAAAGATCTGCACGACAGCCGCTTGTCTTCAGAAGTTTTGAATCCAAGTACTGCCATCTGCAAGATAAGAAAAGGGAGACTTATAATACCTGTGCTTTTTAAAGGCCAGCTAACAGCCTTTTTCCACTTTAGAGAAGAGGAGGAGGTACAAAGATTGAGATTAGTACTAATATGGTCTGATATTGCAAGGGAGACTATACAAAAGCCCAGAAGTAAGCACAGGAATAATGAGCCATTGTGCTGATATTACTGGCAGGTAGGAAAGAAATGAGGTCAGCTGTTTCTGTTACCTCACCTGCCCTGGCACAGCTTGCTGGCATCATTGCCTGTTCTCTGTTAAAGCTGCTGTTCACATTTAAAACTGGGATGTTGGCAGAAAATGTTACTCCCTCCAAATTTAGACTGTGTACCTTACTGAAATGCCTAGGAAATTTTGTTTCAGTCACAGAAATGTTAAACTGCCTCATGATGTCAGCCTTATCAATACTGAATTTCAGGAAAAAAAAAAAAGATCAGGCAGAATTCAGATGGAGCAAAGGAGAATATCTGTAGGTAAATAGCAGATAAATACTTTTCTGAGATGACAATTGTGTAATAAAAAAATCTTGTCGAATAAGGAGGGTATTTCCCTGTCTTATGGGGAGTTATAAGAACAAACTCAACAAACGGCATTCAGACATTCCAAATCTGGTGTCTGCATTAAGCTCAAGGCTTAAAAAAAAATGCACCTGGCCTCAGCAGGGAGATCCAGAACTCCTTATTTAGACTTAATAGACTTTAGACTCCCTTTTACTGTTAATGGAGGATAACAGTACCTCTGAAGCAATACCTAGAAGGTCCACGTGCAGGGGAACCCAAAGGAAAAGAATAGCTGGTAGGAAACGCTCATCACATCCCCCTTCTGCAATGTAAGAATCTAAGTCTCCCTGTCCCTTTGAGGAAGATTTCCCCATCAAAAAAAAAGAAGAGCGAGGTAAATAGAGAGATGCAGGTGGTAGCTGAGGATGTTGTCTGACTAGTTGAAGAGTTCCGCTCAACAGGGCAAAACAACGAAGCTCAGGTCCTTCAGCTGAAAAAAGGGAGAAGAAGTTTGGCTTCAAGCCAGTTCATAATTTAGGGACTGCTAACACACAATGTCTCAGCCCCTTGCTTGGGTTGGATGGGACTGTGGTTAAAATAGCCCACCCTCCTTAAGGTAGCCACAAGTTCCAGCCGAGATACAGTTTAAGCAGCTGCCCCAGGGTACTGTCCCTTAACTTCCTCAGGGTAAGCCACACCTTGAGTCAAGATAGTTAAAATCAGTATAAAAACTATGTGTAGAGCAGGCTGTGCTGTAGATCCAGCTTATAAATTTGCCTTGGCTGAGACTCAAATGGAAAGCCAGTGGCTACAATTCTTTGTTGCCTCGTTCATATGAACAGAGTTAGCTGAGTTCAATAAAGTATTTAACAAACTCAGTTACGTTTGACTGGTAAAAAAGGCGCTTTTTTACAGGTTCTGTGGGAAAGAAATCCATTATTCATCTCAGATTTATGGAAAGTAGACAGGGAAAAAGACCAATGTGTTTATCTCTATGTTTGTCTCAGCTTCTATAACAAATTATTCCCTGTGGTGCATTTTGATTATTTAATCCAATCTTCGTTGAATATAAGAAATGCAGGCTGTTTCTCACGAAAGATAGTGCATAATCCAGCACATTTTACTGTTATTTAATGTAAATTTTTCATTCTTTAGTGTCACTTCATTGCCTCAAGTTATACTTGTTTCCACCACTGAGAAATCCAAAACCATCCTGTGCTTCTATGGGGTGGTGTATGCATGCATATAGTGCATTTATTTACATGTTCATGTGCCTTTCTAGTGACTAACCTTTGGATGGTTCATGTCACATCTGCAGAAATGCCAAGTTGTGCTAGATATCTAAATTGAGATATATTTGGCCTAGTTTTCACAGGCTTTGCGTTATCATAGATCTCATTCATTCCAGCTGAAGCTGAGGAGTGAGAAGTCTCTGATTATATGGGAGCTGGGCAGAGCAGGAGCGGCAGGTCCACGCAGTGCACTGGGGTCTGTGAGCTTGACCTGCTCTCCACAGTGTTGTACCAAGACGCCCAAGCTCATTTCTCACAGAGCTAGCCTGGCTGCAATATGGTTTATCAGCTGTGCTTTACATTAGAGCAGCTGTACGTCTTCCAGATCCGAGAACAGCTAAATTTGCAGATGTTGTGCATCTAAACCAGTAAAACTGACTGTATCTGAGCCATTGTTGCATGCAATCAAGCACAGTTAGACTGTGAACCAGATAAATCACCCAGGGATGCACAACAGCTGGGGACTTCTAGTATTAAGACTACCAGCTAGATATGCACTTCTTTAGTTCAAGCTTGGTTTTATATGCAAGCTTTTGTCTCCACCAATGCCTTCTGCACCACACACTATTTAACCAACACATTCAGTGGGCCCAGACCTGTTTTAGTACTTCTGAGTATAGTATTGCATAGAGGACTTCTGGGTGAGAGCTCCTTCTCCTTCTCCTTCTCCTTCTCCTTCTCCTTCTCCTTCTCCTTCTCCTTCTCCTTCTCCTTCTCCTTCTCCTTCTCCTTCTCCTTCTCCTTCTCCTTCTCCTTCTCCTCGCCATTTCCATAGGTTGCTTCAGATGCAGCAAAAAGTCTTACTAGCACCTCTGGGCCTGACACTCAAGCACTTGAGCCTTACTAAGACCAGCATAATCAAGCATGGGGTCCTCCCTGCTTATAGATGCACCAGATAGAAGCCACTGTTGCCAAATAGCCATGGGTCTTCCAGCAGGGTGTCCTTCAAAACACAAGGAGTCTTTTTCAAAATATGGTCTTGATTTAGGTACTCAATTCTGTTTATTGAACTTAATTCTGGAATTAAGTAAACATGTGGGAATGTTGATGAGGTAACTTTGTCCTTGCAGTCTTTACATGGGGAAAGGTATTGCTTTGCTTCCTGTAAGGTAAGACCAGCATAAATTTTTAAAGATTATACAGTCCATGGTGCATTATCTCGCAAATTCAGCAAACATGCAATGGTGTGTCCATTTTACTGGGCATGAATTCACACTGCTGCCTGACCATGCGGTGTACAGCTCAGTATTAATGACCAAAGAGCCCCTTACGCGCTGGAATATCCAGGTCATACTACAGGAACCTGATGGGGGAATGGGGCTGTACTTCAATTAAACAGTTCCTCAGCCACAATTTCTTTTCCCAACATCACGTCTCTTTGCCCCCTCCATTGAGCAATGCAACAGCTTGTGCGGCTGGGCTGCAAAGTGGATTATTGAAATGATTTAAGCTAAAGAATAAAATAAAATAAAAAAAAGATTTATTTTTAAACAGAGATCATTGTATTGATCCTGTTTGCAGCACCGTCCCCAAAGCAGCTGCCTTGGCACAATTGAGAGGAGCGTGAGCTGCAGCATGTGGGTGGGAAGGAAAGGGTGGAAAACTGTTAACCAATTTCCCACTGGCAGAGGTGGTTTTCTGGACCAAGCCCCTCAGCTTCTAAGGGGTCAACTCTCTGCTGTGCACTGATGCCTCTGACGACTCTCCCGCCACAACCGTGATTATTGTGAATTTGAGGAGACTTGCTGAATGGTGCAGCGCTACCAGAACAAGACATTGCTTTCCTTTCTGGAAGAGGAGTATTTTGAAGGGGGCGTGAGAGAAAGGTGACCTGAGCTGCTACATTCCTGTTATTCTCAGCTGTTGCAATGCCCTTGACAGGGGCTTTAGGGGGGCAGGGATGTGGCAGCTCCCTGCAGCTGAACACAAGTCATCAGAGAGCTGAAATTTTAGCTTGTGCACTGGTGACACTGGAGGCAGCCCAAGGGAGGAGAAAAAGGCTGTAAAGCCCTGTCTGTTCCCTGCCTCCTGTTCCATGCTTGACCACAATCTGATTTTGAAAACCAGACAGGCCCGGGAAGCCTTGTGTTCATGTTCCTTAACTTCAGGAAAAGCAACTCTGCTGTAGTTGCACCAAATGTTGTCTCTCAGCCTGGCCTTTTCAGAGCAGTACAAGATGCTCTCACAGCCTAGAAGGGAAATGACTGAACAGGGAATTACAAATAAAGCGAGGATCAGGCTACGTACACTAAATCCTGAATGCTGACGCTAAACACATTTTTCCTTAAATGGATTTCATCTGACTTTGCTGCCTGCAGGCACAGCTCTGAGGGAGAAATTAAGATATTAGGCAAAGTCTAGGACGCAACAATAAACTTTTCTTTCATGTTAGTGAGAATCTTGTGGTTAAGCCACTCTCCAGAGTCACCCTCACTAATTAAGAAACATACTTAGCCCATAATGGAAAGTTAATGGATTAAAGTGATGCCTTATTGCACAGTGGTTTGACCGTGCATGGCAGCTTTCATACGAAAACACTTCAAAATCCCTGGGCTCAGGCTTGTTGCTATTGCAATCAGTGCTGAAATTATGATTGACTGTCCGTCAGCCTTACAGAGACCTCATGCTGCCCAGCATCGCTGAGGGGACCTACCTGCAGGGATCATCGCTCTCCTCCTCCAGCCCCATCAGAGCTCACACCTGAATGAAGAGTGGTACTTGCATGCCAGTCCTTGTTCCACAGGCAGCCTACCTGTTTTGCATTCATTTGCATAAAAAGCCCTGAAATAGGGATTAAACCAGTTTTCTTCCCTCCTGGGTGAGTCCCTTAATCCTTGGAGTACAGCTACGCTCATTCTTGTGTGTCCTCTGTGGCTGTCCCCTTCAAGCTTTTAGTCTTTGCTGCAAAGTAGGACAACTTCACAGGGCAAAGCAGGGTCTTCCCACCAGGTGTGGTGGAGAGATGTGGGTCTGAACCCTCTGACTCTGCTCCTGTTGGAAGGTGATTGGGCTCCAAATTCAGGATTGTGCTTTCGTCTGCGAGGCCCAGGCTCCTATAGACAAGACATTGAAGAACTGAAGATCAGAGCACCTGAGGCCCATTGTGGTTCTCACTCCAGGTCAATAGGGGCTTTGGCATCCTCATCTTCTGTCTTCTCTGAATTAATCCCCAAAGCAGACAGTGAAGCAGGAGTCCATTTCATTTGATAAAGAATCGAGCTGATTTCTACTTGAAGCTGTAGTTCCAAAAAAATGTGCGTCATAATTGAGCCTTTCTACAAATAAAAAAAGAAAAAGACAAAGCACAAAGAAGCAGATTTTTTTAGGCTAAGAATTCTGGATGTTCCAACCCTATCTGCAGCTGAGTAAGTCTGTAAGCGGAAGATTTAATGTGCCACTGTCTTAAAACAGACAATGTTGTTCTATATTTATTGTTCTGTCTATATTTAAAATTCATGTGTAAATTAATTTTATAAAGCTCTGGGTTAATAAGAAGTTTGGAATTCTGCAATGTTCACAGAAGCCCTTGACCCCTTCTGAAAATGAGAATCAATTAAACTTAACAGCTCATTTATCCTCAGAATTATCTACCCATTTTGAATGAGCCTTAATGAGGAGACAATGGAACTATAAACTAGACGGTTACACAGGATGCTCCATGATCTTTCATTTTCCAAGTTAGCTCCCAGGCCTCCATCCATGTGCCTCCATCCATGTTTTTGAAGCAGACCAGAAGTGCTTGGAAGGCCCAGCCTAGGACCATGGACTAATGACTTGCCCTGTTGAGGAGGATGTATCACTGACGAGAGAAAATCCATAATTTATTCATGCTCAAGCACAGACTGTAGTTTCAAATGCAATTTGCTACCTGATCTGAAAGACTTCTGTGCAGCAGTTTATTGTCATTAATTAAACTCTGAAGGCTTTCATAGGTCAGCAAGCCCCTCCGCAATGATACGACCCCAGTAATAGCCAGAACATATTAATAATGGAGTTTAGTAATGCAGAAATGGAATAGCCAAGTCTCATTCTGATTTACTAGTCTTCCAGTAAAGTTTTTAATCAGGTAATTTATACATTATCAGTTGAATCCTTTGAAGTCTCACTAGACACAAATGCATACAGACATATAATATGTCCTTGTCTACCAGTTTAATGAATTGTCATTCCAAAATCCTAGTTTTAAAATGTCTCTTACTTCCCTCATAGAAGAAACAGGATTTTCACAAAGGATTCGCAAGCAGCTCAACAGATTTTTTGGGTTATTTCTCCTTCACCTTGTCTTTCACAATGAATTCAAGAAATATCACACATCCAGGGAACAGGGTAATTCTAAAATTAACCAGATCGCTTTGGCTGTTTGCTGCTGCTGTCATTCACGAAAAATAGTACTTTGATGCATGGACGGTGCCACTGAATTCAATGGCAATGATTTTGAGCAACAAGATACTCCAGGGGAGAGTGGCAGACTTTACCCCAGGATTGTCTCTGCTTCAGGACAGAGACAATGTCTAGCTAGACAGCACATACAGCCTCCGTCTCAGCTGGCAACTTTGGGTACTGCTGTAATACATATTAATAACAATTTTGTTGAAAGGTCTTATTGTAGTTTTTGATTTGCTTTGGACCAGCCACATGAAAGGACATCCAAGTAAGAACAAAGAGTACAGACCGTGGCCAGGGACAGAGTCAGCTAGTTAGCAGCATCTGGGGCCAAGAGCTGAGGGCCACAGTAAACCAGTCTGGCATCTGATCTGCATGGCTCATTTGAAAGAGACTGTTAAAAACTGCAGAGAGAAGAGCCAGAGAAATTTTAAAGAACTGGAAAGAAACCCCTGAAATAAGGCAAACAGAAGACTTCTTTTTTTAGCATCTCAAAAATAAAATTAAGAGATGAGAGCATTGCACTACGTAAGTACCTTGAATGAGAGAAAATGCAAGACTCTTTAGGAGGGCAAGGCTTGACAGAAAAAAATGGCTGTAATTTAACACATTTAAACCAACAAGTAAAGTTTAAAAATGAGGCAGGGATTTTTACATGAGGGTCTCTCACTATTGCAACAAGACACAAAGGAAAGAGATGATGCTTCTTCGCTGGGGTCTTGAAGTGAAATCTAAAGCGTGAATTGTTTGTCTTTTATGACACCTAAAATACTTTCCAGGATTTCAAACATGAAGTTTAAAATGGATTTAAACAAGGGGTCTTTTATGGTTTGTGTTTTAGTGTGTTACGTGCACTAACCCACAGATCTATGAGTTATTTTACAGTAGAAGCTCCTTCTTGTTTTGCCCACAAAAACCTTTCCAGAAATCAGGGCCTTCCTGACTGAAGTTTCACTGAAACAGAAAGTTTTCATGAAAATGTTAGACAAACTGACATATTTTGATTTACAAAAAACCAAACCAAAACCAAAACCTTCATTGAAATGTTCCCAACCAGCTCTAATGAAATAATCCTATCTCAACATCTTGGATTTTCAGTCAGGAAGCACAATAAAGCAGATTTTATCATAATTTATGTTTTGTGTGTTTTTCCACTTCTATAAACTATTTTTTGTGCACTAAATGGCATCTTGATGTATCACATTAAGTCTCTGAGTTATACTCAACAGCTTGACTTTTCTAACTTGCTTGATATAAGTTTGAAGCTCCTGCTAATCCTCCAGTGCATGAGGGTGGGATGTCAGCTGAAGTTCCCTGCTTTCCTTTGTGCAGAATTTGAATTGGGAAGAATGTTCAGTACTTTGATTGCCTTTCTGAGATATAAAAAAATTCCTCTTCTTCAGAAAGACAGTATGGAAAGAGCATGTTAAGGGGCGGAAAGGTGATGAATTTTGTTGGAAGAGGAATCAAGCGATACCTACAAGAGGAACGTTGCTTTTCAGCAGCTGCAATGGCAAGGCAACGCAAACCGTACAGCTGGGAGACGAATCAAATTGCAGTAATCCATCAGCTTGTTGTGGTTTCACAGGCAGGCCATTTCCCACTGGACCCAACTGATCAGCCCTGCTGTATAGCTTGTCTGCAGAGATAGAAAAGGATTCCCACCAGCCCCTGACCTCTGCAGTCATGCAGGGGCCAAGCTCCAGCGATCACAGAGCAAGGACTCCACAGGAAAACATCCAACTAAAAATACACTGGGAACCACAGGGAATAAGCAGCTGAGCTGAAGTGTGATACTCTGAATATAAAACCTGGCATATGTATGTAGTACATACACTTAGGACAACATTATGTAGGAGCAGGGAGGTTGTTTTCCCTTGAACTGATCCTGCTATGATCATTACCGTGCTTCGTTTGGCGCAGCAGGTAGACCATAAGTTGGCACTAAACTGTAAAAAAAGTTCCCATTTTGAGAAACAACAAGTCCCTAGCTGATTGTAATAGCTAGTAAATGTCAGTCTAACTGAAATCAGTTTTTGTGCTTTCCTGACTTACTGTGGTAACAAGGAGGGTTTGTATTTTAAGTGTTTGTGTGGTGCATTTTGATCCAAGAGTGTGTGGAGCAGAGCAGCTCCAGATGCACAGTCACGGGTCTGGGGATATGGAACAAGAACTGGTCCAGGGAACACGGTGTCATTCAGCAGAAAGTCACAGTGGCCTTAAATGTCATTACTGCTGGGTGCTGATAACCTGCTTTTCTCTGTGGGTGTTACCGGAACACCTTGCCCTGCACATCTGTGGTGTTTCTTTGAGAAAAGGTGGTGCTGCAGCATGACCCCACCCTGTGCAGGCATCTTCCGAAACCAGGATCCCACCCGCACCACTATGGTGGAGCCATCTAAGACTGCATGGCTAAGAAAAAGGCAAAGCTCGTTTCTGTGCACACGGTACTAAGAAGCATAACAACAGGTTACAAATTATAAGGGCTACAAAAAAAAAATTAAAAAGCAAAAGGAAATTGTAAATCATACCCGTTATGCTTAAATCACTTCAAATAATTTTAGTAAGTGGAGGAACACGATGAGAAGCATATTATATTTGCCCTCCCTGGCTGAGGGGAGGCAACACACATGTAATATGTGTAATATGTGGCTTGACAGATATAACTCTTAGATATAAATCATGTTTTCTGGGCTGCTCGGTGCAGGGTAGCCTTTCTGACAGACACGTTGATAGAATTTATCTATAATCAGGAAGATCTCCCCAGACCACCCCTCCACAGGTCTCTCATTCATTCTGAAAACAATTAAAATGGTCCTCTCATTTTGCTAACCAAAGGAAGAGAGTCTGGGTTAAATCTTTTCCTGAGAATATTCAGCACATCTTTGCACTTTAATGAACTTAAAACCTCTTTTGGGTTTCTCTCAGATGGGAGGATGATGCTGCAGGTCATAGCCGGGTGAAGGACATGAAGCACTTGGCTTGTCCATGAACATTTTATTCTGGTTCTGTGCAATGCTCTTGAAAATGCCTTCCCAGAGCCAGAGCCTGACGGGGTGCTGCACAAGGTGGCTGCACAGCTGCCTCATACCCATACAAATATACTTAAATGTCCCATATACCTGGGATGGTGGAAGTCCAGAAAAGCTGTTTCCAAAGCAATTCCTGCTTTCTGCTGGGTTTTCCTGATTTCTTCTGGGTGAGTTTTCTGCTGCGCTGGGGAGCTGAACTGTGTGGACTTGGGGTGAGGTGAGAGGTGGAACTAATGCAGGGATGGGACAGGAGTGTGCATTGCTTGCAGTCTGTGCAGGCATCGTGTGTGCGGTGTGTGTAGGCATGTGGGTGTGGGACGTGAATGGGGAGGAAGAGCAGGACCGGCCCTTTTGGCGCTGGTGAGCCCAGTCAGCTGGTGGAGGCTCTCCCCTGGGAAGGCACCTCTGCCAGAAGGAGCAGAGCATGTCCCACCACTCCAATTAATGCACCCACTGTGGACTGCTGCAAGGGACTGCACTGAAGGCAGGACAATCCCGAAACCAAACCAGTATCCATGTTTTATATCTTAGCCTAGAGTATAACCAAAGACCAGGCTAGCTTAACTAAGCAAGGACACCTCTTAAGTGCTCTGCACATTTTCCCACTGTATTCTACAATTGCAGCGGCTTCTGGAGCTCCAATTGCTTCAGTGCACAAAATCCAGTATTTCTGCATTTCTAATAGTATAATCGCTATCTAGTCAAAGAGCTTTCACTGAAGCTTCTCCAGCCCTTTCACTGGACCGAAATATAAAACTAAGTAAATGACTGTAAAATCATTTTAGCTATGGGTGTTTATAATTTATAAGAGGTGCATATCTTTCAACTTGTGTATGTTTTGTGCCAGGGCTATATATATCGCTAATTATACCAGCATTAATGCAGTCACAAACAAGACAGACAGTAGATGTTCTAGGTCCACATCAACATTCACAAACCCAGAAAAGGCTGTGAAGGGTGTCAGCAGCATCTTGATTGATTTAGGATTCTCACAGAAACTGGATTTCCTGTGCACTTCCATTTATCATTTTTTCTCAGGTATTTTACTGGTAGCTTGTGACACTAAAGCAGGCATGCCGGCATTAGAATGATTTATATCTCCTTTGATTTCCATAGCACCCTGGTTATGTATAGATCATGCCATATAAGCAAAACTGAGAAAAAATACAAGGAAAACCACATCCTGATATAACAGAGTTACAGTAAGAAATATCATGATTATAAATGGAATGAGACATGGGGGCTTGTTTTATTGTATCAGTGAGATCTGGGCTTTTATCAGGTTTGGACTCTGAGGATTTAACCTGCCCAGGGCAAAGGGCATTTATAAATACATAGGCAGGCATTAGTCACGAGGTGGAGGAATATTTTTCTCGTACAGTACAGCATAAACATCAGGATGACAGATATACTTAACATCATGCCTAAAGGGGGAACTAGTTTCTTCTGCTTTGACTCACTTCAGATGGGCTGATTTCAGCCCCAGGTTTGTATAGTCACAACTCCGCTGAGGGAAACGCGACTGCATAGGTGTACCTTGAGGACAGACCGCAGATCATCATCTCATCTTAAAAATGACCTGGTGAGATCACCTGATCTGCAGAGCCATGCAGGGCAGCTGAAAGCAGACACAGATTCCTCTTTCTCATAGCCTTTTGAGAGAGGACCATCAGTCTAATGAGAGAGTCCCTGCAATAAGAAATTGCTTTCCATTCCTATTGCCACTTTCTCTTTCCTTCCGGCATCACAGGTTTGTGGCTTCTCTCCTATGGTCTGGTTATGTATAATCCAACATTTTCTTGCTACTGCTGCTTTGGCTCTGAGCACAACAGATCTAGCCCAAAGCCAGGGCTGGTCCTAGCTCCTTCATGGTCCCAGGCAGCCTCCATGGAGCTAATCCCTCGGCTACAGTCCCAGGAAGGCAGCACACTGCTTGGTCAGCAAGCCTTGCATGCAAGTCTGTGTTATAGATGAGCCAAAAATGTCCCTGCTGATTTTTGGGGAGAATCCCTGTGGCTGGCAGATAGCCAAGCCATGTTGCAGCTCTAGGAATGCTTTCCTCTAATTTGTCAGTCCCGGGCAGGTGCCTAGTTTGCTTGCAGAATGGACCCAGTCCTCCTGCCCCTTCCAGCTGTATCACCCATGGCTGCGAAGGCTCTCGCATCTCCACCCTGGGGGTCTGCCAAGCCCCCTCTCCAGAGCAGCCACACATCTGGCTGGAGATGCTCATCTGGCGCGAGCCCACGCATCTGGCCAGTGGCATTTCTTTGCAGCTGTGTTTGTAGCCGGCAGACCACACCCTGGCACCTCTTGGGGAGGCTGAGCAGCTCTGGACATCCCAGGTGAGCATCCATCCACCAAGAGACAGATTTCATTTCTCTGCTGCCTGCATGCACTGAGCCTTGATAGAGTTTAACACTCAGTTCATCTTCTGTAAATATATAAATATATATTTATAGCTCGGTGGCTTTGCTGTTGGAGCTATATTACAGGGTGGGATCCCGCTTGATGAAAACTAGTCATACCGAAATAACTTCAAAAGTTCCTTCTGTCATGTTATCCTGATGCAGTACGGGATAAAACATGTGAAATGGAAACCATGGATGAGGCTGCCTGCTAGAGACATTGACTGGTAAGATGCAATGCTCCTCTTTTTTCATCTGTAACCCAGGAAAGAAATGGCCTGCGAGGGGGAGAGTTTTGGGTGGGTCACTATGAGCTGTATAAGCAGCACATGCTTCTCCTGTGAGCACAGTGTGCAGGGTAGGGCTTTAAACCATGGTGTCAAGATACTTTTTTCTAGCATGGCCTGGAGATGTCAAAGCTGAGGTCTCAGCAGAGGTCCTGGAAATGCTCATCCACCTTCAGCAGGCAGGGGTTTGAGTGCACTGCGCCAAGGGCTCTGAGGTGCTAAGGTGGTCGGTGGAAGAATAAAGCTCCCAGATGATCGCAGCATGGGAAAGCAAGTGTTTCCCTCTGAGTTCAGGGCAAGGCTTGGGTAAGGATTTTACAGGAGAACTGAGATGGAAAAACCCTTCTGAAAGACTGAAGTGGGGATGCCTGCAGTTCCTGCAGTTTGCAGATGGAAAAACCTGGCCTGGATAGGTAACCTCCTGGGAAAAACGAGCTGAAGAACTGAGTGTACTTGCTCCTTCAGCAGGACTTCTGAATGAATGACCCTGACTTACCTTTGCTGGAGGCCACCTCATTTCCCCCAAGCTCTCCTGTTGTAGCTCTGTGCATTTTAACTCAAACATATGTTCATGTTTAAGCAGTACCTATAAAACCAAAGGGTCCTACGTTTTTTTCCAGTCTTCATAGAATCATGGAATCACAGAATGGTTTGGGTTGGAAAGGACCTTAAAGATCATCTAGTTCCAACCCTGCTGCCATGGGCAGGGATACCTTCTGCTAGATCAGGAAGGTATCCCTATTTTCTTCACACAGAAACAATTTCAAGCATGGTACAAATGTGAAAAGATCAGTTTGAAATGCATTTCAAGGAAAGCTTTAGCTAATTTGAAAGAACAGCTAAGATTACCCTCCACACCCTGCCTTTTAGTATCTAAAGTTAATTTATCCTGTGCAATTATTAGGGGATAAATACTGGGCTGCATAAGGCACAGCACATGGTATTGATCTGATACGCATAGGGTATAGAGCAGATAGTGGTTATAACCAGCCACAGACAGAAAGAAGACTGAGAGCAAGGAGAGCTGACCACAAGAGGAATTAGTAACGGGCAAAATTCTTGAAGTCTTTTTGTTGCTAGCAGTGCAGTAGCTGCTGCTGCTACTACAGCAGCATTAACTGTAGTTAACCAGGCAGATCAGTCTGTCATGACTGCAACAAATAATATTGGTTCCAAGGTTGGCCAGGAGCTAATATGATACATTTTGATAGGATGAAAGTTTTCTCTGTTGTCCACAAATTTGAGCTTCCTTTTCAACTGAGAAAACAGTGGAGATGTGGTTGTCAAATAGTTTCCCATAGTTATTCATTATTGCACAGATGTGAAAGGGGAGTAAGCCATCGTGGTTTTTATTATTTTCAAGGTAGTGATAAAACTGCACAAGTAATATCTGAAAATGCAAAAAGTGAACTAAATTGAAATTATTTGAACTTTGACAATGTGCCATCAATAGCATGATAATGCAGATGTTAACTTTGAAAGATACCTCTCTAGTTACAGATTAGCAGAAAAGAGAATATTTTCTTCTAACTGATCCAACCTCTCGTATAATATTATACAGCAAAGTAATTTGATTTTAAAAGCAGTTTAACAACATATACAAAGACCTTTTCATAGTTCCCAAGAGTTTTAGGACTGCAGGAGAGATTTAATTTTTCCTAACTTTAGACACATGGAAATATCAAGGTGTATCTCCAGATGACAGTTATCTCCATACAGTTGCATTAAAAGAATTTTTAAAATATTTTCTAGCTCTTTAAACAAATAAAGGAACTCTTTCTTTATCTCTTTGAATGTTAGATAAAGATTTCCCAGTTGCACTTTTAAATTCCTGAAGGATCACTTAGATGTGGTTGACAGAGGGTTATTATAAAAAATGTAACATTTCTTTCATAATATGCCACAAGATTTTTTTTTTTATGATAACCTTAAAATTAAATGACCTTATGATACATGTGCTGAAGTTAATTACATCATGCATTCACTGAGAGGTAAGTCACAAGATAGAATTGGTAGTTCCTTAGTCATAAGTATAGCTTTTATCTAAAACACTTCTTAGTGAAGAAAAATAATTTTGTCACATACCCAAATACTTGACTTCACATTTTAATTGCATTCCTTGGTCTAAGATACTTTCTCTGACAAAAACACTGACTCTCAGGTCACTGTAAGGTCTCCTGAGTGACTTCAGTCTGATGGAAACCTGGATATGGCATATTTGCATAAGGCTTATTGTATACTGAGAGGCTCAGCACAGCTGCTTGAGCGTGTTTCAGGAGTCTTGTATTAGGAAATAGGCTGAATCCTGCTCCTCTCATGATCTTAAACCTCTTAGGACTTGTGATGCCATTCCTACTTCAGACGCAGAGCCACGCTAAATATTTTTCATGTGTGAACCTGTTAAAAACTGTATTAGCATAGTGCTTCAAACTAAAGTAATTTCAGTTTTTCTGAGAAGAATTGCATTAACTGATTTCAAGACACAGGGTAAGTTGAAATGTCTCAAAGGAGGTTGTTGTCAATTACGACAAAGTAAACGATGCCCTGAAGCTCATGGTAATTTAGTTGGATATTGGAGGGTATTTGAAATGAATGCTTGAGAGACATCCATGATAAAAGGGAAAATATCGTCTCCCCAAAGTATGCCATATGGGGCACGGTTTGCTCACAAGAGGTGACCACCTGTGCCGTGAATGACCTGCACTCATCCACCCTCCTGGTGAGTCCTGGCCCAAACGGGGCCCCAGATGTCCTGCCCCACTGTGACCCCATTCCCCTTGCCTGCCTCCTGCCGAGCTTGTCCAACCCAGAAACCTCCTGCAAAGCCCTAATCCCTCCTCTCTGCTCCCTTTCATGGCAGTTTCTCATCAGAAGGGGTTAAAGGAGGAGGAGGGTTGCAGCAAGGGTTGGGTGAACCTCTCTGGCAGGATGCGGGTGGCCCAAAGCCACCGGACACTGATGTGGGACCTCGAGGTGGCTGGCAGGAGCGCCGGCTCGCTTCCTATGCCGTGCTGCTCACTGAGCTGCAGCAATTCAACTGCTTGCCACTGCCGGAGCAGATCCTAAAATAAAAAGAGAAGCAAGGCTTTTTTAGGGTGCTTATGCAATTGTTGGGTGGCACTTGGTATGCCGCCGGGTTCTCCGCTGCGTGTAGTCAGCTTCCGCCCTGTGCCAGCAGATTTTTCTCATAGAGGGGGAAAAAAAAAAGATATCAGTAAAATGCTATTTCTAAACAAAGCTTGGCAGGGGATTCAGGATAAGGTACAGTACCACTCTTATTTTTTTTTCCAAAAGAATGGATTTCAACCCCTGAAGCACATTTATTGGCTCTGTAGGAAAAACCAAAACATCCTTCCTTTTTCTTTATTTGGGGACAAGAAGGGAGGTGTGCAGCACAGATTACTTCTATTTTACAACTTGAAAGACAATTCACTGATTCGTAGGAGAATATTTACATGATTTTCCTGACTTAGGAAATATACGCTGGGCTGCAGGGACAGGAAGCAACTACTGCGAATATTTTAGCAGAGGCTGTGGGTTGTTGGCATTGCCACAAGCACAGGTCTGTCTACAGGCAAGGGCTGTGCTGTTTTCTGTATGACTTTGTCTTGATGTTGACATGTGACTTGTCCAACCAAGCCAAAGCGTGATAAGACTCGCAACGTGATTTAGCAGCGCAGGAAGAGGGAGAACAATGATTGTTTTTGAGAGTGTCAGGAAAAGAAATTGTGCTCTGCTCAACTTCTTTTTTTTTTCAAATTGTTTTCCAGAGTAACTCAAGCTTTAAAAAAAAAAAGAGCTTGTTCTCAGTGTGAATTTTTCCTGTGGGTAATTATCTGGACATACATAAAACTGGGTCAGTGGTTCCCACCCTTTCCAAGTCATGTTTGCAGTTATTGGATTTCTGCCAAACTTTTCAACATCCCTCATTGCCTTCAAGTAGAAGGACTGTGGCAAATCAGACCTGTATAGCCCTGTCACTGCCAGCAGCCGTCACACTGCAAACAACTGTCTTAGCGACTGCTGAGATAGTTTTTACTGATCTACAGTTGCTGAGACATGGCTGAAAGCTTGGCCTCCGGTCTTTGCATCTGTCAGCGTGGTTTAAAAATATATGTAGTCAAAGCTATGAATGCTGAATGATGGCTACTTACAGAACCCAGTTAATGGTCAGAACAAAACATTGATGTCTCTTTATGCTGACAGATCTTGTCACTCAATGACCTTGGAGTGCATTGATGAAATATTTTGAGGCTTCTACAGCAATACACTCCACTGCAGTTCAGGGACATTTTCCTAATATTTCTCTGAACACAAAGAATAGTTTTTCTACCCAACACTGGTCATACTTGTTGCCAGCTGAGGTTCTGATCATTCCTGTTAAAACTTTTTGGGCACATTACACCCCAGGAAAGATGGGCAACATTCACAAGAAAAAGCACTTGCCAAAGGACAAAGTCAGCCCAGCAGCAACCTTATTGCAAAAACAGGTCATAAGGGTGTGTGTCTATGTGTGTGTATGTATGTATCTGTTTAATGAAGAGATATCTATAACTGGTAACAGCATTGGAGAATAACAGCAGGTATATCACAGCCTATACACCTGAACTTTGTCAGCATTTCCCCTAACAGAAAACAGTATCATTTTAGGGCAAAAAGAAAGCAGTTTGGGAAAATATAGTTCCATGCCAGCACTCAGATCTGTTCTTCCATCAGTGATGCACCATTCACCCATGTGCCTTCTGTTCTGGCTCATTCAATGGGGTCACCCAAATAAGACCATGTGCCCGTATTATATCTTCTGTAACATGAAACATCACTGGAAGGACAAAAATATTTGCCTTCTTACAACCTTCCCCATGGCCTTTTCCCAACTCTGCCAGCCCACATGGGCTCCCCTGCAGAGGACCAGTCCCTTATCCTGTGTGTGTGCCATTGGATTAATCTACAGGGGAAAGCCAGATTCCTGTTGCTCCCCAATACAACACATTGCTCTTGTGCCAGTGTCAGGTTCGTAGCTCTTCAGACAGACACAGAGCTTCCTATTAACCTTTGAATTCATGATCTGAAACATAATGCTGGCAGCAAAAGCCAGGATGTGGGAAGCAGGACCATGGGACACAGGCACCCTGCTCTTCTGTTTAACCAGTAGGTCACTTCCTATTAACAGTAGGGTTACCTCCTAAAGGCAAAGCCATAAATCATGCCACCCAGCAGCTACCAAGTTGAGAAAGCCACCTCTGAATTTAGAAATTCAGTCTCGAGCTATGCCACCTATTGCTCCATGCCCTATTCATTATGTTGAATCTGTGGAATTTGTGGTTTTTTAGCCCAGCTCATAAAAATAATGTCCTGGATGATCAAAACTCTACTTTGATCTGCAGACTTCTTCCTTTGTCTTGAGGCACCAGCCTCAAACACCTCAAGGACATCTGCTAATGAGCCTGAAATGAGTCTGCCCTTTGCTGTGCTGAGCAGAGCTAGATGGACAAGAACAAGCAAACCTCAAGCCAGTTTGTGCAATAGCATGCTGGACAGTTTTTCATTTGCCTTAACCACAGCGAGGGCTCTCAGGTGTTGCAAGACATCTTGTCTCCAACCTGGCCTATCTGAAAGACAACTGTTGGTTCCAGGATTTCATCAGCTGTCTTCAGTTCAGTCCTGACTGAAAACTGCAGTTACTGTGATAGGAAACAGCTCTCTGTCCAGCAAATCTTGGAAAACCATCTTTATTAGGGGCAGACTCACCTCAGACTATTCGCTTTCCAAAGAGAGAGCTTGGTAGTACTCAGGCTCAGATTTCTGCTAATCTTCAGCTTGGTCCGATGGAGAAAGATTGAACTTTGGCAAACCTTTAACACAGACCAGGGTGTACCCTTGCGTGTACGGGTGCTCTGGAAGTGTTCTGTCTGAGCTACTCCTATTACAGTCCTGGTAGCCTATCACATGGTGATGGGAAAGACCTGGTCTTTCTAGGAAGCATCCTGACATTGCCTGCCAGGGATAACCAGGATTTGTAGATACCTTAATCTGAGCTCTCTTTTGCATGTGGGTCCTTGCTACTATGCTTGATGCACACTATGAGTGTGCATGGACTAGGCGTAAGGAAGCACACCAGGTTTTTCTGGCTTGACCAGCTCAACTTGGGTTTAGGTTTGCCAAAAACTGTTGGCCTTTGCTGCAACCTGTCACCACCCCAGTGTCTCCTTGTGATGGCCTGAAGAGTACATGGTCCTCAGGAAGTACCAAACTGGGGAGCTGTCAAAGAGAAGAGGGGTGCTCTATAGAAATGACTGGTGAGGAATCCAAACAATGTGAGATTGTTATGCTATTTAATGTCGTAAGTAATAGGCAGACTTCTGGTGCAGCTGTGTAGGGCAAGAGCAGAGGGGTGGAGAGTTGCATGACTGATAAGTTCCCAAACATGCAACGTTAATGAATTTGAGAACCTGAATTAGGAAATAAAACTGAAGCTCAGAAGAAAACAAGAAGTAGAATTCTATGTTTATAATTTGTTTTTCTGGTGCACAAGCTAAAAAAAATGGCCATCTGGGATCTTAGAGGCTCTGAAATATCCTGAACATTCTCAGGGAACAAATGCATGGTCTTATGGAAGAGTGCCCATGCACAGGCATGTGGCCATCAGTGTCGCAGCAAATTAGTAGGGCACATATGTCACACAAAGAGGTGACTATTAGGCAGATTCCATGATTCCTGGAGTTCCCAAACAGATAACAGTCAAGACAGTAAATGGAAAAGATCAAGGTCAAAGTCTAGGTCAAAGGCCAAAGTCAAAGTCAAAATCAAACACCACATCATTTTGATGCACAGAGAGATATTGCAGTGCACGGCAGAGAAACAACTGGAGATTCAGTAAGTACTCAGTCACCAAATCTAGTGGGTTTCCAGTTCTTTGCTCCCTGTGTCTGAAGTTTGCTCAGTGAGTGGTGTTTTAGACACAAGGATGTGTAGCATCTAGGCACAAATATCTGTAGCATATTATCAGGCCTCTGTCACTAAGGTTTACATCACTTTTTGACTTTGCCCCCAGATGTTAGGGGTGCCACAGATGGGAGAGTTTTGCTGGGAAGGAAAACTTGGAGTTAAGCCCAGGCTAAACACATGACTTGGATATGCACAGTATTCCTGCTAGGTTTACAAGCAATTTACTTGACTCTTTCATGGATTAAATATGACGGGTTTTGACCAATCTGTGTGGCAATCCATTAATTTAATCCTGTTGATTTTGGTATGAGCATATATACTGTGTGTGTGCATTTACACTCCACTGAGTAGCAACTTCAACTCCTGCTGAACCCTGGTTGTTTGAAACACATCCTAAGTCCAAGACTGGCTGCTGGAATCCAACATTTTAATGTTTGAGCAGTTAGGTGGTATTAGGAAACAGATAAAAGGCCCAGTGGGTATAGGCATAGGTTTCCTCTAATGACATATTTAATGCTTAGAGAGGAAATTATCGTAAAGTTGGAGATACCTGAATCTGATTAATGAAACAATGTAGGACCAATTTATACACATACATACCTATATATACACACATATACATACAGGTCCTATATTGTTGGGGTTTATATATATGTACATATGTATATCTCTATATGTGTGCATATGTATGTATATAGGTATATATATGCATGGGGGAGTGTCTATGTATTTGTTCTGCTGATGCTGTTAGGTGGGGGCTGGTGAGCAAGCGCAGCTTCTGCAGCATCCCACCCTGCGGGACTGGGAGGGGTTGGCAGAATGCCCCGCTAACGGAGCTGGACCGCTCTGGCGTGGCTCCAGCCTGCAGCTGGGCAGCTGCAAGCGCAAGTGGGTCAAGCCGTGTCTCTTTGATTTGGCCTCTGAGGCATGCTCTGAGCTGCAGCATCTGAAGGGCCTAGTGATCTCTCTTTCTAAAAAGCTCATGGGGCAAAACCCAGATGTCTCCATTGGAGTTAGGCCCCCCAGGCATCCTTTCCAGCTGGTGGAGAGCAATGGGTGCTTTGATGGCACAATTGCTGACCTATCTTACGGTGAGATGACTCACTCTCTGAAAGCATGTGGTTCTCGCCACTGAATAAATGGGAAGTGAGGATGACTAGCTCAAGCGGTGACCACTTACATTTACTTTGGATTTGTCTGTGTTTAATCAGGTGATGGAGAAGTCTGTGGTGTTCCCTGAACAACTGCTGGCTTTCTGCAGAGATGTGTCTTGAGAGAACAGCTGGAGCAGGGCTTTATCATTTGGGGGTGCACAACAGATAAAGCTAGTCTGATCACTTCATCTCTGCATCCACAGAATTACATAATTTTAAGCAGAAATGAAGCATTTTATGTTTAATTTTATTCTTCATTCATATACATAATCCACTGGTAGACAGGCTCTTCTAATCTTCTTGTCAGCGAGGGCTTTGTGGGGTTTATGTTCTCTAAGATGACATATCCTAGCAACACCAGAATTAAACTAGCTGCAGTGAAACAGGGAAGCTGCAGGAATGTCTGAGATATTGGAAGTTTCAAACAGCTCAGTGGCCCAAAGATGCATCCCAACAGCGGCATGATCAAAAGAGATATAGACCATTTCTTACAGTCACGTTTTCAGATCCCTAAAATCTCCTTTGATATTATGCTAATTGGTAGAGATACTGAAACATGGTTACACAGGTAGCTCTCAAAGTCGGAGAAGAGCATGCGAGTAGGTAAGAGGGAGAGATGGCACCGCTTCTATTTCTCTGAAAGTAAAGAGGTGCTCCACTCTCCCATGCTGATTGCTGGGTATCTCTTGGGATGTGCGCTCACAGAGGAAGCTTCCATTTTAGTAACGGCACTTTTCTTCATTTTTTGGTTTTCTTCATCTGCTTTTTATTGAAGCAGAACTATGTAAAAAGGAAAAACTAAATGGAGTCCCACTACAAAAGCCATATCTGATATGATGCAGCAGTTGGGGCAGCACTTTGATCTACAGTATTGCTGCATTAGATTCTGCATATGTTCCTGTGTGATCCTGAAAGACATCAGTGAAGAATAAAGTCCATAAAAATTTCCGTATTTTTAAACAAATAACAAAAACAGCAGAAAAAGATTCTTCTCACTGATGTTGGAGACTCCCTGTTGGGCTGCTGCTTGGACGGATGGCCAGCTTTCCCAGCAACTCTTAGCACTAGGCCCTGTTTTACCTTTATGTCCTGAACTTCTGCGAGGAAGAACTTCCATCCTACCACAAAGTATTTAAATCTCCTTTTCCACTCCAGCCCTGGTTCATTCATCTCACTTGTTTTGCAAACAGGCCGTGTAGGTCAGCTACCTCCTTTACTGCCAGACCAGTTCAAAGAAGGGCAGGCAGACTATCACACTTCCAGGTGTGACATTTGGTCCTGTTCACTGCTAACCCCCACGCATCCCTCTAAAAACCTGTGTCACAGTCCCGGTCTCCTGGTGCCTCCTTTCTTTTGGATGTTACCAGCCCTTCCTCATCCTCCCTTACCCAAAGGATTTTGGTGTGCCCTGGTTTGCCCTTCTGCTCTGCCATCCTCTCACTAATGCTGGTGGCTCCACTGGCTTTTCCCCCACTCTGTCTTTCCTTCCCTGCTCCCTGGAATTATTTTTATATTTCACTTGCAGTGGGTAGAAATGATGCCAACATCATCTGGGGCTGTGGCCAGAGCTGAGTTAAGGCAGAAGTATCTGTCTGCTGGGAGGCAATAACTCCACCACCAATGAGCTGCTCAAGGCTGATAGTTAGGGTCAGCGGATATCATGTCACGCTGCTTTTCTCCCCTGCTTCTTTTCTCACTCTCTGTTTCCCCCCCTAAGTCAATGGCCTGTGCCGATGGTTGCCTGTAAGACACCACATCATTCTGGAATTGATTGTCTTCTTCAGCATCCTCAGAGAATTGCACCAGGGCAGAGACTTGTCCCGTAGTGGAACAAAGGGGTTTGCTTTGCTTTAAAAAACAAAAGAAAATGTTTCATCTGAAAAATGAAAAAAGCCCAAACCATTCAAGAATGGTTGCTTGCTTATTAGACAAGGTTTCCCAGAGGTCTGTCAGACATGCAGACTGAGTTCACATAACCATTCCCTGTATAAATGCTCTAAACCCTGCCTGACACCTTCTTATGGGGAGTCTCAAGCTGTAATAAATGAAATAAAAAAAGCGCCATATGAGGAGTTCACCAGATCAGTGTATCTGTTCTTCAGCATGTGATTAACTCCGAAATTTCAGAATACTAGGGATCTATGCGTACATTAATACAGTCAATTTCCTTGATAGCATACTGCCATATCTGCACCATTACCAGACCACACTAACATCACATACAATAGCATCCTGGTTAACAGCATATAAAAATGATTTACTTAATCATTCTGCTAATTACTTGTTCTTTATTAGAAAATTCTTACTAAATTTAGCCTGCTAATTTATCACTACCATCATAATATTTGGCATTTTGCCACTACTTGGAATGATTTGATTCTGAGAAAATCATCAGAGCTTTTATTTAAAAAGATCATTTTAAAAGGCTTGAACCATTATGCAAGAAGACATGAAAATGAAAAATAAATAGCCCCTAAAGGCTCAGAGACCAGAAGGCAAATTGAAAGAACCTACCATTTATTAAAAAAAAAAAAACAAAAAACCCCGAAAAACCAAATGAAGAAAAACCTTTCATGGTTTTCAAGCCCATTTCTTACTACTCAAGGATCTGATGCATATAGTTTAAAATCCTGAGCCCGACAATGTTGCTAAACTCAAACGCCTCAGAAGTAGAAACCTCCTGATGTACTTTTCATCGAGCCCCTGCCTGCTCCATGATAGCCAACATATTTTTTCCAGAAGTGTCCCAACTCCCTGTGACAGTATCATGCTCTTCTCAGTTCCTCTCCTCTTGCTCTGTTCTCTTTCCCAGCAGCGTGAGATGCTGAGCACTCACACTGCTTCTAACTCCTTCCCATTTGTTTTGCACTTGCTTTTTCGTTTCCACTGTTGTTTGCTCAGACTTCTCCCTAGGACATAGCTGCAAAGAAGCAGCCAGTTGCAGAATTATGCTAAGGCAGCCCAGAAGGGGAAGGGATGCAAGCAGCTCAGACATCCTAGGGAGATGCTGTGGCATTGCAGGCAATTCCCAGTGTCCTTACGAGCTTCTCCTTCCCTGCTGCAGCTGCTGCCTCCTCCTCTTCTTCAGCTCTTTGCACTATTACCTGCCCCCCTGGGCCTCAGGGACAAGGTATGCAGCCCCTTCCTGGCCCCATCAGGCTGCTGGAGGGGACAGGGGGTTGGGGAGAAGGGCTAGGGCATTGAAGACCCTCCGGGAAGCAGTGCTGCAGCAGCTGTCCTTCTTGTGTTGCCATTTCTGCATCCACACTGGTTATAGTGTACATCACATCTCCTCCTGCACAGCCATGGTTGCCTTCCCACTGCCCATCCCCTCGCCCCTCCAGGAGGCAGTGCCATCCCTCCTCTCCCTGGCTCCCAAGCTTTTGTGTCCTGTTCTTCTTCAATGACAGTACTAAAAGCAAATGCTTAGGTGGACAGAAGGACAGATGAAGGCAACTAATGCAACACACCTGTAAATATTTGTCTTAGCTTTCTAAGGGAGTGGCTTTGACCAAATCATGGTCTCTTTCTGTAACCAGTCAAACTGCACCAGCAAAAAACTGTTCAGAAAGGTGGGAAGAGGTGCTGGCCCTGTGTGACAAGCTCTCTTGCTGTCTGTGCTGCCAGAATTATAATTCAATAGACGCTGTGAAACTAATTGCTATGGCACTGCACTGGCTTCTTGAAGCCTTTGTTGCAAGTTTTACAGCAGCGTTCCTGCCAGTATATGCTTATCACCAAAACGCTTCTTTCCTCTGATTTTCTGCTTTTCAAAGAAGGGCAAGAATGTCTTGCTGCGAGTGGGAGCAGGCATGAAAAGCCCCAGATTACTTCCTGCAATGACGTTTGCGGACAAAACCGGATCTGAGTACCCATTATGGTGGAACTGGATTCTTAGCACGAGATTTCCACAACTAAGCTTTGTTCGGCCAAGTGAAGGTAGTATTAAGGTAATACTGTTTAAAAGCACATCCCCACTGCTCCAGCCAAAGTCTAGTTCAAACAAGAGTGCGCTAACGCAGCACTCAGGAGTAAGGGAGATTGGAAATGCACATTCATCTTCTGTTCAAATGGAAGTCCACTGCTATTTCCATTTCAGTGCTTGAAAAACATCTGAATTACTCCCTGATGTATTCATAGAATCATAGAATGGTTTGGCTTGGAAGTGACCTTTAAGGGTCATAAAGCCCCCTGCAGTGAGCAGGGACATCTTCAACTAGATCAGGTTGCTCAGAGCCCCACCCAGCCTGACCCTGAATGTTTCCAGGGATGTGGCCTCCACTACCTCTCTGAGCAACCTGTGCCAGTGTTTCAGCACCCTCATCATAAAAAATTTCTTCCTTATACCAGTCTGAATCTACCCTCTTTTAGTTAAAACCATTATCCCTTGTCCTATCACTACACGCCCTGCTAAAATGTTTGTCCCCATCTTTCTTATAAGCCCCCTTTAAGTACTGGAAGGCTGCTCTAAGGTCTCCCTGAAGCCTTCTCTTCTCCAGGCTGAACAACCCCAACTCTCTCAGCCTGCCCTCGTAGGAGAGGTGCTCCAGCCCTCTGATCATTTTTGTGGCCCTCCTCTGGACCCGCTCTGACAGGTCCATGTCTTTCTTGTGCTGGGGACCCCAGAGCTGGATGCAGCACTCCAGGTGGGGTCTCACCAGAGCAGAGTAGAGGGGCAGAATCACCTCCCTTGACCTGCTGGCCACGCTTCTTTTCATGCAGCCCAGGTTGGCTTTCTGGGCTGCGAGCACACATTGTCAGCTCAGGTCCAGCTTTTCATCCACCAGGATCCCCAAGTCCTTCTCTGCTGCAGGGCTCTTCTCAATCCCTTCATCCCCCAGCCTGTATTGATACTCAGGATTGCCCCAACCCAGTTGCAGGACCTTGCACTTGGCCTTCCTGAACCTTATGAGGTTCACATGGACCCACTTCTCAAGCTTGTCTAGGTCCCTCTGGATGGCATCCCGTCCCTCAGGTGTGTCAACTGTACCATTCAGCTTGGTGTCATCTGCAAACTTGCTGAGGGTGCACTCGATCCCACCGTCTGTGTCACTGATGAAGATATTGAACAGTATTGGTCCCAGTACAGACCCCTGAGGGACACCACTTGTCACTGATCTCCATCTGGACATGGAGCCGTTGACCACTACCCTCTGGATGTGACCATCCAGCCAATTCCTCATCCGCCAAACAGTCCACCCATCAAATCCATATTTCTCCAATTTAGAGAGAAGGATGCTGTGGGGGACCATGTCAAAGGCCTTACAGAAGTCCAGACAGACGACATCCGTAGCTCTTCCCTTGTCCACTGATGTGGTCACTCTATCACAGAAGGCCACGAGGTTGGTCAGGCAGGACTTGCCCTTGATGAAGCCATGCTAGCTGTCTCGAATCACCTCCTTGTCCTCCATGTGCCTTAGCATAGCTTCTAGGAGGATCTGCTCCATGATCTTCCCAGGCACAGAGATACAGGACGCTGGAGATCTAAAAAAAGACGTTTGATAAATGCTTCAAGATTCATTGCCCATAATGGCAAAAAATATTTCATTGTCTCTACAAACCTCTACCTGAGATGAACTGTTGCCCTCCGCTCCTGCACCCTCAGCTCAGCCCCCACACTGAGACCCTCCTGCAGAGCTCTCACTCTGCTTGGGGGTGCCAGCTCCGAGCAGTCCTACCTGTTTCATCCAGACATGGAAGATCTTGTATATTTTGGTAAGACTGTAGGTCATTTGTATTGTGCTAATTTTTCTTTCCAGTCTGTTTTCCTGAAAGGCAGGTTGTCGTTTAGCTGGTCGCCACACCAGGAGGAGCCTCACTTCAGTGGGGGGAAGTTTTCTGCCTGGGCATTGAGCAGAATACTTTGAAATCACTGGAAGTTAAAGGCACAACCAACTACAGTGTTATTTTCTAACTAAAATGCATGAAAGGAACTAAAATATCATCTCTCTCTGCACTGCAGATCTATTTAATATTCCTCCGTTATCTGCAAGCAGAACTTCTACTGACATTAATTGGAGCTTTATATGCAAAATACGGTAAATAGCAGAGTCCTCAATGCAAGCAGAAGAGGGAAACAAAGAAATACCAAACACAAGAGGAAAAACTTGCATGGTAGGCACCCAAGATCAGGGGTCACCACTGAAAACTTTGGATGCGACCTTCCTATGCATTATTTTCTTCCTGTGACTAGGGTTTGCAGTACCATATGGGTAAATTAATTTAAATTAATTTGAATGGCTGGTTCATCCAGATATAATAGAGCATCATATAAAGTCTTGTGAATACACATGTAAGCTTATCCTAATAGAAGGTCCCAACAGATGACAGTTTTGAATGCACGCCTGACACGCAAAAGAGCATCCCATGTGATTTTGCTTGCATTGACTCATGGTCTAGTCAAGTATGCACATATATGGGGAAAGATGTCAGGTCATGATAGTGTGCATCATGCACCCCAGCACACAACCGGGATGACTGTTGTATGTAAAAATAGCAGGAAAACTTGAATCCACTTGTGAGCAAGTGAATCAGGAACTGTGTGTGAGGGGGGTGGGGAAGTGGTCGTGCCAGCATGCTGTGAAGAAACTGCTTTGGGGACCCATGAGGTGCATAGGAGGAGGGCCTTCAATGCACTGATGGGTTCCTGAAGGCAGGTCTGCAATCACCAGCTGTCGAACACCTCTGACATGTTGAAGCAAACTCTTCTGCGCAAAATGCAGACAGGCTCTGTGTCAGTCTTAGCAAAAGATGATAAGAGGTGTTCTGGTAGGTGCATTAGTGGGGAGTACCAAAAACCCGCCCTTAAATGGCAGTCCTGGCCTCCTCTCTCACCCTGAGCTGGAAGGAGCAAGGCTGTTATTCCTGAGCCCACGGCAGCATGTGTGCTGGGTAGGGGGAGGAGGAATGATGTTTATTCTTGTAGCAGATTGCCACAGGGTCATTTTCTCTCTCTAAGCATCACTGTCTCTCAGACTTTGCCCTTGAAATCCAGCAGCACTTCCCAGTGGGCCCCTGCCCGCCAACTGTGGGGTGAGCCGCAGTGAGGGTCAGCATATGCTGCCCCATCTCTCCCACACGGTGTTTCCTGCTGGGCATGCGTGCAGGGGAAGATGGGCTCCAGCTGGGCTCCCAGGCTGAGCCACAGCAAGTCTGAAGGCTACACCGTGGAGAACAACCACCCCACAGTTCAGATGCAGCCTGGAGTTATTTCTGAGATGTCACATCCTTCCCCGAGATGGAGGAGTCATGGTAATGCAGCTACAGCCATTTGCAACGCATGTTTCTCTCTGGTTGATTAAATAGGCCATTTTACCTTCATTCCTTTTGGTGGAGGACCTATGCCGGGGCTGCTGTGGGATGATACCTGCAGAGCTGATCCTTTCTGACAAATGAGCAATGCCGCAGTCATGGTGGCCTGTCTCCAAGAAGAGAAAATTGCCTGGAAGCCTTCCAGTATCTCCTAATCCTGTCCTCCATGCCAGCAGCCAGCACAGCCCTAATCTGATCAGGAAAGCAGGTTCTGCAACAATGGGGCAGTGAGGACATGCTTGGAGTGCTTGTATTTTTGTCCAAGAAACCCCATGATTGCTAATGACTCCATCTTTCTTTATTTGGGGAAAAAAAAGGAGAGAAACCCAACAGTTTTTTTTTTCTTGTTAGTCTCATAAGGTTGCTCCCATGCCCCCAGGGGTGAGGGAAGCACCTTTTTTCTGGGATGAGAAGGTAGGCAGAAATGTTCTTTAGTGGGACACACAGAGTCAGTATTTCCCTAACCAGACCAGTCTGGTTCAGCCTGGACTAGATAAAGGCTTGCTTTGAAATGGGTTGGAAAGCTATGGAAAAATCCCACTTTATACAGGGAAAACTCCCATCAGGTTCAGACGGAGTTTTCTTAAATGTAGCCACCAGGATATGGTCCAAAGAAGATGAAAGCTGTATGCAAACTAATTGTGTAGCAGCCGTGAGACCCAGAGTGGCTTTCTCCTACCCTGCTACAGATGCAGTAGCTGCCCAGCAGGATGCAAAGACCCACAGTTCGCCCGACCTATGCAACAGATCATGCTGAAATGCCTGCTGCATTATTGTGCTTCTGGTGGGAATGTAACAGAACTGGAAGAGCCAGATCAAAATCAGCCAGCGCCAGGGAGCTGTGAGCCTCTCTGAGCATGCATTACAGGAGAAGAAATTCGGGAGGGAGTGTACAGCTGATGGAGGATAAGGGCAGGGGAAGCGGAGAAGTGCCCTGATTTCAGTGCCTGCCCCGAGGGCAAACCTGGCCTCTGTGATGCTCAATGTGTCAGCTCCAAGATGCACCACATCAGGATGGCTGCGTAGAGGTGTTTGTTGTGGTGAAGG
The DNA here is from genome assembly GCA_031468815.1 of Morus bassanus. Taxonomy (NCBI): domain Eukaryota; kingdom Metazoa; phylum Chordata; class Aves; order Suliformes; family Sulidae; genus Morus; species Morus bassanus. The sequence continues at coordinate 32,377,567 of CM062568.1, read as the reverse complement.
ACCAACAGGGTGCTCTAGCCCCTGGCATCACCCCACTGAAGTCAGTACCCTGCCAGTATGGGATGGGGCATGACCATAGGGCTGGCTCTGAAAGGTCCCTGGGAAGGGCCACATCCCCCACCCCTTGCCGTGGGACATCTGTGGAGTACATACAAGCCCCAAACCATTGCCTTGGTGAAGACCTCAGCTCGTCCCATCAATTCATAGCTGTGTCTGTAAAAGTGACCTTTTCTACCTGAGCCAAGATCACACTGTGCCAGTGCTCAATGGAAGGGAAGATAAAATGTTTAGATAGCTCTGAGGATCACTTAGTGTCAATACATTTTTGGCCCTGTTGGAGGAAAGACTCTTTCCTCAGCTTTCTGCCACCCTGCTCTGTTCTTGAGCCTCCCATCTCCCTGTCTCCTGCCAGAAAGCACAGGCTCTCACAAGGAGGGAGGACAGAGACCCCCTCAGAAGCCCAAAGCAACCTTCCTCCCTGTCCTCTGACAGGTGGCCTCTCTCTGCTCCCCTTCCCCTTCATCACCTTGTTTGGGAAGAAGCAGAGGACTGAAAACCCCTCTTAGATGCTTTCTTCAGCTTGGACGGGGGAACAGCTGGCTGTGACACTGTGGCTGCCCTCTTCTCCCTTCACCAGCCCTGCAGCAGAGGGTGCAGAGCCCCAGGAGCTGTGGGGATGAGCCAGGTGATGTGGGGTTGAAGGGATGTAGAGGCAAAAACATTGCATAGAGTTGCTGGCTCTGTGGGAGCTGCCACCGGGGCTGGGGCAGAGGAGGGGGCTGCACAGCACAGGGCAATGGGAGGGTGGATTGTGGAGGGTTCATAGAGCAGAGCAGATATTGGGGCAACTGTATTAGGTGACTGGGAGAACAGGCTCCATTTGGGCTTTGTGTCAATTCCTTACTGTGCTCTTAAAATTAATTACCAGGTGGAAGAGGGAGCCAACGTAGGGACAGCAACGTGCCAAGCCCTTCACACATGTGCGTACATGCATTTTTCCAGGCTGCTTTAGGAACAGCCTGGCAGTACCTTGGTCTTCGGAGAGCACCAAACCCCCCTTGTCTCTCATTTCTCATTTACAAGTGACCCTCAATAGATGTGGTGGGTTTAACAGGCAAAGACAAGAGCTTTTCTTGCAATTTCATCCAATACACTGCTCAAGATAGGCAATATAAGTGTAAGGTGGGGAGGGATAATCTGGGAAGGGAGTGACAAAAAACACCCTCACAAGATGAAAAGCAGGTTGTCAACAACTGCTCAAAACACAACTGGCTTTCATTAGACATTGGCAGCTGCAGAAGGGTGAAGGGGTGTAGGATGACAAGAATGGTGGGGTGGGATAGGTGGCTGGAAGCTATCAATAAATACTTGGACCTTTCTAATGGGCAGCAGGTATAAGGAGGTTGTTTCATGTTCTTACCATGATCAGTACTGGGCCCTATATGCAAGCAGGGAAACCTTGAAGCTCTGGCTACCCTGCTAGGCAGAGCTAAAGGGATGGTGGAAGCTAGAAAGAGAGAGAACTGGGACAAAGCAGATGGCAGCATATAAAATGAGATCATCTGTGTCTTAGAAGTGCCTTATTTTCTCCTTTGCTTATAGAGGTGCCACTTCAGATGTAGACATCTCTCCATGATGTCAAATCAAGTGACATTGATTTGTCCAGTCTTTCGTGCACTCCCACGCACAGAGGTAGATGTGGCCCTGGTCTTGCAACAAAGACCCATCAAAAACTTCTTCCTCGCTTTTGGTGTAGACAAAGACTTCTGGCTGCTGCTGTGTCCCTGCTGTGTCCGTGCCATCGCTGGACAGTTGGTTTGGTTGCTTGTGCATTCACTCCCAATTCCCTTTCAGGTGACATGTGTCAGGCTTCAATAGGAAAGGCCTGTTTATTATATTTTTTAAGCTAATGCAGCTAATTTTGGCTGAATTGTGTTAGGAAACAATCTCATGGGCAGTTCATTCATCTGGTGTATGCACCAGGCAGAGAAAGTGCAATGAGGAGAGTGGTCACTTGGGGTCCAGTTCAAAAAGGGACCTGAAATACTTAGCCAGGTTTTAAAGAAAGCGGAATCTCCATTATGTTTAATGTGGAAGGGCACCCCACAAGCTCATGCCAGCAACAGTGCAAGGAGGACTTCCAGCCCCAGCTACTCATGAGGCTCAGGGGAAGTCCCTGTTCCAGGATGGTGGGTACTCTCCAGCACGTGTTCAGCACGGCCAAAATGCACTGCTGCTGCTCACCTACAGATGCAACACTTCAGTCAGCCAAGGAAGTTTTGAAATTGCAGACAGCCTCTGTAGGCTGGGATCCTCACAGAGTGAGTGGGAACTGACCAGTTGTTTCCAACATTGCTGCTCAGGGTTTGGGTGACAAATTCTGCCAAAAGCCAGTTTTAGACGTCTGTGTCTCCTCTGGATCTGTCACTTTGTGGATACATAATGATGCAATATGAGGGAGCCCAACCTTTGCATTCTGTTCCTATTCTCCAGCAATGGCTCAATTTTCACTTTCTGTGTGTTCGCCAAACAGATGAGAACATGTTTCTGCAGTAGCTTGCAAAATGTAGGGGTTTTCAACAAGCAAATCTTAATCTGTACTGAGCTAAGATTAGATCTGTGCTGTTATGCCACTTAACGATTGTAAATAAAGACCCAAATTCTTGAGCTTTAGCCCATGTGCAGCCAACAAGAGGAAAAAAATGGGACCTTTTACTGCGTGAACTTCAGGAACATTTTAGTACAAAATAAGCCAGTCTCTAAGTAAAACAGCCAAAAGCACCAAGATTTAAAAGAAGGAGGTTGGACAATAATTAGCTTTATCATTTATGATCTGGCATTTTTTAAAATAATTTTTCACTGTGTCTCATAGACTGGAGTATGTTTTCAGTGGCCTCTAAACTTGCATGCATCAATGGTGGAGCTTCTGAGGGTAAAGAAATAATGATGAGCAACGCAGGCTGTCAGAAAGGTGGCTTTCAGTGGGTGAGCTGGGACATGACCTGTTGTAACCAATAAACCCCTCTGCTAAAATGCTTGTAGATCCAGTTTAGTTTACATCTATGGTAATGTAAATCCATGGAGATCAGTGGAGTTCAGTTAGTGGAAGCAAAGGGAGAACTGAGCGCTTTAAGTATCCTACATCTAGATAGTCTTTCTATCTGACAGAGGCATAATAATATGGCACATTCTCACTTTTTATGTGTTTGTTGAGCAGATGATAATACGTTCCCATAGCAGCCTGCAAAATTTAGGTACGAACCCTTGATTCAGCTTCAGCTGCGACTGAAGTTGTTTCAACATCGGCATATAGTGATTTAATAAGCAGATCAGTACATCTCAGCTTGTTGAATTAACTTGTGGTTGGCTTTAGAGAGGCTGGGCAAAGGGCAAGGAAAAGGCAGAATTATCTGTCATACCACATCATTCTTCACTGAACCACTGCTTTGAACCAATATCTGGATACGAGTTTTTAGTCCTGTTTTCAGTTCTGGTTCAAAAACCATGTAATAAAAAACCAAATAAATCAGGTTCAAATGCAGCTTGAGAAGAGTTTAAGGTTTTTTTTTTGATCAAGCTACAGCTCAAGTTTCTCAGTTCTGAGATTTTATTGCTATGCAATATATAAATTATATATAATATTATAATATAGAAATTTATATTTATGTATGCCAAATACACAGTGCAAAAAGTATCTTCTTTTTGGCTGTGCCAACACATTACAAGGAACCCTCTTTGATTTCCCAGCTAACGCATTGCCTAAGAGGGACAGCTTGCTGCTGGAAGTGGCCTTGGTGCTTGGAGCTGGAAATATCCTGGAGCCTGGCAAGAAATCTTCTGGTGGGAGATCCCTGAAGTTGAAGTATAGCCCTTCCTCCATGCATCGCTGCTCACCCCCTCCAGCACTGCAGAGCGCTGTGGGAGCTCCCGCAGGGTCGCTTCTGCCGCAGGCACGAGGCCCTGGGGAAAAGCTAGAGCTGTCGTCTGGCAGTAGCTCCTACGTGTAATTGTAAACCTCCCAGAGCTCAGAAACGTTTCAATTAAAAAACCAACTGGTTCTCTTCTGTTACTTTCTGCATTTTTTTTAAAAAGAAGGGTGAACAAGGCTCAGAAAGCCTTTCACGGCCTGTCTGAGTGTCCTTACTGCAGGGGAGGTGACGCTTCCTCCTGTCTGCTAGCAAATGTTTACCGTGCAGCATTCAGCCAGAGGCAGTCCTTAGCCAAAATTCAGCCAGCTGAAGCTATTCTAAGTGGAGTAATTTTTATTTGAACATAAAAGCTGAAAATTGATTGGAAAATTGAAGCCAAGCAGAAAACTGAGGATTAGATACACTTGAGCCGATGGTCGGGAATACAAATCGGTTACCATGTGTTAAAATGAAACACAGAAATTATTTCCTTACGGCACAAGTGTGCACAGCAAACCAAGAAAATTCAGAGTAAAGAATCAACTTACCAGAGAACAACCTAAACAAAACATGGTACCATATGGAAACTTACAGCTAAGGCACCTAATCAATCTTACCTTTGTCCTTGTAGTGGGACTTGGCACTCCCTGTGCTTATGAATTATAAATGCAGTGATGTTTGCTACAGATCAATGCCTTTGGTTCAAGAAACATTAAACTAGTTGTTAATCAAAACAGACTGTTCCTCTCTTTCTTTCTACCCTGTGTATGTAATGCTAAGCTAAGGCAGTTTTAACTACACATTTGGAAATTTTAGTGTGTTATAAAAAACCAGATTAGAAAAAAAACCCAAACTCTTATGATGAAATGAATCTGTTAGGGGAGCTGCAAGGTATGCCAGCCAGCAATATTGGTCTCTTGCATGGCATTGCCACATATGGAAGTGCTAAGCAGGTGGCAGCTTTCTCACCCACCGTTAGCTCTTTGGTCTTCCCTAAACCATTTTTTTCTGTCTTCTTCTCTGTTTCAAACACCCAGTCTGACTTCCTTGCCTCAGAAATGAAAGGAAAAAAAGATTGCTATAAACTTCAGTCTGTTTTCTTGCGTGGCTCACTGCATGGCTGCACAGATAACTCTGGGGGGAAGGCAGAATAAATAGGACCAAGTAAGCTGTCACTGACACTGGAATGAGCTGCTCTTCAAGTCACTCTGTCACTGTAATGGCTCTTTTCAGCACTGCAGCTAAAAGCAACTATTACAGGCTTTTAAGGCTGGAAAGTAACTGAAATTCCCCTGTCCCTTGGTGATGCTTGCTGTGCCTTGCATCAGACACAGGAGCAGATTGCATTGTATGCCTGCAGCTTGGCTGTATGTCCATCTGACGGTTGAACTTCGCTACTCTTCCTCCTCATGAATTATCAAATGAGCCTTGAGGGGCTGTAGATGAGGAATACCTGGGGGAATGATTTGGGAAAACATCATTTAAACTCCAGCTATCCCTAGTATTGCTAGACCCCTACAGTAGTTGCTGTAAAGCTGAAGGTGGACCAGACCCTTCCTCACAAGAACGTTTTATTTGCTTCTCAGTTCTGTAGTTCCTGCCTTGAGAGCTGCCCTGACCACCCTAATCCTCAGAGGAGAGGAGTTGCACCGTGGCTCAGGCTTAGCTCCATGGAGGGCAAAGCATCCTGCTTTCCTTGCAGCTGACTTGCCTTATGACACTCAAAAGGTAATAGAGCACTAATCTGTTGCCGCATATTGGAGACATGCAAGGTTGGCATACAGTACTGGTGTAAGAAAGATGAGGAGTTAGAAAGCTGCATGCAACTGAGAGATGTAGGGAGGCAGAAGGACGTGAAGTTGCTCTTTTCCTTTCTGGCAGTATTTGATTCATGTGGTGTGTGGTAAATTTTCCACAGACGCATTGTGTTGCAGTGGAATCTCACCAAGATTTCTACTTCATGACTAAACCCTTTCGTTCTCTTTAAATTTATAATTTCCTTCCTTAAAGCTCTTTACTACTTGCATCTGATCCTAGTAGGGACGTATTTTATGTGCCTTGCATGTTTGCTTAACTTAAGGTTTTGAAGATCCATGAACTACTGAAACTATTTCTTCTGGGATGCCTTTAGCTTAAGTTTCAAGCTAATCTTTTTGTGCAATATGGAGATCATCACAAAAAGCAAGTTTATGGCTGTCTTGGACCTTGAAAAAATGTGCTGAGCAATAATAAATATAACCCTTTTATGGCCTTTCCCCATTCCAGAGGCTGGTGTACAAGAAAATAAAGGAATTGCATTCTGTATTAGTGAGGGTTCTTGAACCACTGTTATCTTTTGTATAGACAGGAATATGGAATTGATGTTCTAGGTCTCCAAGCTGGATGCAATATTGTTGATTCTGGCCAGCAACGTCACTGACATTATCTTCTCTATTTCTTGCTTGTGTCTACCCAATATTTCCACTGGAAGCCAACAAAAATTGAGAAATTTTCTCAAAGCACCTGACAGCTGGTACTGGAAGGAAATTTTTATCAATAGTAACACACAAAGAAGAGTCTCATCAGTCCCACCTCATAACTTTGCAATAACAGCCCTTATTAAAAATATGTAGATCCATGCATCCAAAGCATGATAGAAGATGACTACTTTTAAATTGTCAAATTTTTGCCAGCATTTTCAAATTCTAATGCATTCAGCTGTAACCAAGCATGGGCATAATCCAGCTTTTGCAAGATGCTGAACGTTGGAACATCTATTTCTATTATATCTTTTAAACAGCCTCATTGGAAACAAATGGGTTCTGAGTCATTTTCATTGAGGAATTAAATGCTATGTTGCTGTCTCTGTTAAAAATTAACAAGAGATTATCAGTACCCAGGCTCACATTTTTATTGTTCTGACTCTATCTGTATTCATAATCTATGTTACTGATAAAAGGCCCAGACAGTGGAATTAAATATTATGGAAATACAAATATTAAACATTGTTTCCATGTGTTTTGGCAGTAATGATTCAGAGCTAAATTGCTGTCTCTAGATGTCTCCCTGCTTGTATGCTATAAACCGTGCCCTGCAGTTCTGCTGTGTTAAAAGTCCTGCTCTCCGACCTCTCTCTTCTGCAGAAGGCGTTCAGTTTATGGACGTCCACACTGCTGGGAAAGGGTGGGATGCTGCCCGTCTTGGGAGCTCCAGAGGTGGAATTGTACTGAGGAAGGAGTTGTTATTGCAGGGAGGGATGGTGTGGGCTATCACGTCCTTGTGTCGCTGGGGTAGCCAAGTAGAGGGAGAGCACCACCTGATACCAGGCAAAGTCTTGTGGACCTGGTAAGCAGCAGCTCTGCAAAGGGGCTGATCTGTACAGACATGTTCAGCAAAACAGGGCATCGCTACAGACTTGCCCCAAATTATTATTATTTTTTTCAAACTAGACACTTGCCCTTTGCTAATAGCTGCGAATTAGATAGTTTCCTTAAGTTTTACCTAAAATAATTGCTCTGGGACTATATAAAACATAATTCTCTTTGAACTAGTATGGCACAGTCTTTGCTATTATACTTGGATACCTCCTAATCATGCTTAAAGATTCTCATTTTAAGTGTCAAAGGGCACTGAGAGTCTTAGGGCAGCAGATTAGATCCTGAGCATAACTGCTGTATGATTTAGCTTTCACCATCTTGCTATGACCCACTTTTGTGGCATATGCCTACAATGCATTCAGAGCCATAAGTGCAATGCAGATGCACTGAATTGACCTTGAATAGAAGTGCTGAAGTGCTAAGAATAGCTTAGGTGCCTGCAATCACCCAGCTACAGCAGCAGCCAGCCGGAGCCAAATGACTTTGATCCTTCAGTGGGATTTGCAGATCCTACTGAGTGGCTGCAGTAGAGTTGGGCAGGGAAGAGCTTTCTCCTTCCGTGAAGGAGAGAATTTACTTTCAAACATACCTACATCAATGTGAGATGCTCATCAACACTGGCAATCTTCTCACCGGTGATGTGGGAGGTAGGGTTCAATTTCTTGCTTCTTACTCAAGCATAGTAGAGTCCTGACTGTTGTTCCAAGCTGAGTTATTCAGCTACTTTGGTCCAGCTATTCTGAAGCAGTCCAATTTGCAAATTTTCTTCTTGCCACACTCCTTTTTTTCTTTCCTGAGGAAAAGTTTTTGGTTTTGACAAATCAACACCCTTGCATGAGAGGTTTCTTCCCAAACATTCCTGAAGCTGAGCACTCTCAAACACTGTCAGTCTACATGGAAATGCAATGTCAGGATGCTGCCAAAGGCATATACTTCAAGGGAAGCTGGTCACTACAACATTAGGGTGGGACATTCCGGAGCTGGGTTCTGCCACTTATTCTGTGTCTTTTGACAAGTCATTTCAGGACAGGTGGAACAAAATACAGAAATGATTGCCTAATTCCTGCTTAAGGCCTTCTGCTACAGTATCTTGGTCTTGCTCTTCCAGATTCCTGTCTATAAAATGAGTCTTCCCAGCCTCACTGGGTTGCTGTCAAGAACTCAAATATTGTGGTGCAGGATAAAGGAAAATAGCTAAATTCCTAAGGTAGATAAATAGGGTATGTAAAATCAGGACAAGAGTAACCTGGTAAGGATTCTTGAGATTGTGGCTGCCTGAAAAGATGCCTCAGCTCTAGCCCTGGATTTGTATTTCATTTAGGAAGTAATTTTACAAGGGAGGCACAATAACATGCACAGAATCTGATACTTCTGAATAGCCAGTCTAGATCTATATTCATTGACGGTTCAGACAATGAGAGGAAACAGAGAGCCCTGTTTGATATGGTGTTAGAAAACAACAACAACAACAACAAACCCAACCGGCAGAAGCAACCTTTACTTCAATCCCCAGTAAAACATAGTGGAAATACTACTGTGCACACTGGCAAATATCCCTGTAACCTTTACGATTCCTTGCTTAGGAGACCGAGGTGCTTTGGAAATGCAACAACAAGGCTGCATATGGATGCTCAATGTTTGCTGCTGGGCAAGCATAAATGATACTTCTTGTCAACAATCTTCTGGCTATTTCCAACTCAGAGACTTCCTGAGAGGGAAGGTTTTATATATTACATGCATAATAACCTTTTAAAAATATTATAAATACATATTTCCTAACCATTGGTGCATTTCTCTTCCAGGAGTTTATCCAGCCATTTTCAGATAAAAATACAACAGAGAGCTTGTTCAATAGCTCACTGTCAGATTTTCATACTGAAAGAATCTGCTGAAAGTACCTTTGCTCTCTGGGAAGAGTAACTGAGCTTCTAAGAGGAGAAAAGGTTTAAAACAAGTAAAAAGTGTTTCCAAAGAGACGGGCAGAAGAACCAGTGACATTGTGTGAGGTTTTTTTGTTACTGCTGTTGTTTAGGATTCGGGAAAGAGGGGATCTGCAACTGGGAAGAAAAAAAAAAAAGCCACTTGTTCTCAGCTTGCACAAAATGGGGCCAGGGCTGCACTTGGCCATGACTGGTGCAATTCTCAGTTGGCTGAAGGAGCCCAGCTCCAATTCACTTGAGCACATAAGAGAGCTATATTGGTGCACATCTGCTGTGACTTGATGCTCTTATTATTTAGTGATTACTGGAACATAGAAAGAGAACTTCCCATCCCTTCTTGTCTTCTCACTGCTGGATTTCTGTCCATCTGTGTAATTACTTTAATATAAATCTTAGGGTACAACGCTTTGTCCCAAGTTGATAATTTCTACAAGTTTCTCTTATTTCCTAGTCCCCATTTACTCTTTTTTTCATATCCTTAGTATTATAGTATTTTCATTGTTATTCATTTTCTTATATGCATTAAAATAGATTCTTGGTTACCATAGTGGGGAGTGATATATCAACTAAAAGGTATTGAGGTTTTACTTCCCTTAGCTTTCTGGTGCATTTTATTTTTTCTTTAAAAATTTTTTAATCAGTAAGTCCCATTTCATAACATCCTCTCTGTTATTATAAAGCTGCCTCCGCAAGCTCCTCAGCTTGTATTCATCTCGGCAGTTGTTTTGTACTTTATTGGTGCTATTAGCTCACATTGATTCCCCAGAGCGTTCAGTCAGAAGTCCCATGTAAATGCAATGGAAAATAGAAGTAAAACAAATCCTTTGCATATTTAATAAAGATTTTATAGGAAATCTAAAAATAAAAAGATATGTATTAATAGTGGCACTGTCTGTCCAATACTTTCCATGATGATCTCCTGTTCTCTTTTGCTTATGACTTTGCCAAATGGTAACAATTGGGAATGAAAAATTCCCTGCTGGGCATCTGCCTATTTAGCTGAAATTTAAGTGCATAAATAAAACAGTTCAGTCACTTCCAAGAATGGGGCTAGAAAATATGTATTGTTTTGGTGATGTTAATTTCTGTCTTTCATTTGGGAGCTCTAGCTGGCCCCCGTGCTTTATAGGAGGGACACGAAACTTAACCGTAGATGACTTTTGTATATTTTGTATCTCCAAAAAAATGAACCCAAATATGGCCAAGTTATAGACCTTTTCGGGGAAAAATATACAGTTAGCACATGCTTTGTAGATCTCTGCCACAGCTGTGAGCTAAATACTTTGGAGAGTCTGTCTGAGCTGGACACCATTCCTTCTGGAATGTGTAATTGCAACTCTGGGCTACCATGGCCTTGGGACCTGTTTTTCCTAGCCTCTCAATATCCCTCTTTTTCTGGCTGGTGGTAGTGAGGAGGGAGAAGTTGTTTTGTTTAAATATAGGAAAGATAGGAGCTAGAGCTTGGAGATGAGTGATCAATTTTGGGCAAGGATAAAAAAAGGGGAGAATGGGGAAATGAGGGAAATTTGGGCTGGGTGAGAAAATGTAGGAGGATGGGACTGGACAAGGAGCCAGGAGTGAGAAGAGATGAGGCTGGGAGGGCTGGGAGCAGAAGAGGTCAAATTTGAGAAGGGCTGGGGAGGAAAATGTGTGGCCACTCAAACGTGATCACCTGCAAAGCCCAGGGGAAATCCATGAGAGGGGCCATAGACTTTGTGTTGTCCGCAGATAGTTTTGATTCTCGCCTGTCCTCTATAAGACACAGCCACTGAGAAGACAACTGCCTGCCAAACACTCTGCGATGTCCTACAGACCTCTGTCTCTTGGTGAGCCAGTCACCTCCAGTCCTGGTGCTGACCCTTCCTGGTGAAGGCAAAATCAGGGGGCAGGGAATCAGTATTTTCAGGGTTTTTAAAAAAGGAAAAAAGGAGAAACAATTTCTCTGCTCTCCTACCTTCTCCCTTAAGCATTATTTTAGAAGAACATGGGTTTTTGTTGCAAAATCAGATATTCAAAAGGTAGGAACTTCTGGAGTTAATATAATTTCTGTGACTTTAATTTTGCTGTTGGCTTAGGCTTTATGTTACAGTCTCTGTTCATAAAAAAGAATTAATGGCTACACTGGAAAGCTTAGGTTGCCTCAGGGCCAATAATCATGATCTGATTATGTTCAATATGGGCAAGCACTGCATGCTGGCCACCAATAGTGTGTGTGTGTATTGGTTACCCTGAAAATTAATTCCTGAAGCAGGGGTAAATTATGAGAAAAGTATATGGGAGATAAAATATAGGTAGAAAAATGAAAATAAATATGTGAATTTATTCCAGAGAAGTTTATTTAGATGGAAGAATGTCAGATTTCCCCCTTTGTCAAGGAGGGACTAAACATCAGTCATGATTCAGTGGCAGAAGGAAATCAGCTGTTGAAAAGATATAATTTCTATAGTGAACAAAAAAGGACAATCCATATAAGTAAGAAATTGTTAAGTGTTGAAAATAGGTAAGTAAAGACTTCAGAAAAAAATCTGCAAATGACAGCCAAGGATAATATGAAAGCATTCAATTATTAGGAACAATGACGATGTTTTAGGCCCATCACTAGACACGGCAGGCAAAAGTGATATCAGTGATGCAGAACAGGCAGAAATATTTAAAAAAATATTTTTTTTACTCAGAGTGAAGCAGGATTTGTGCTTACATCCTAGCAGAGTCCTACACAACTTTCAACACATCAGCAATTAAAGATGTTCAGAAAACACCTTGAAATTGGAAATAAATTCCAGAAGACTGGGAAAATACTGAGTCTGTGCCAGAATTCAGAGGGTGTGACGAGCTACTAATTATAGGCTTGTTAGCCTGACATCAATTGTAGGCAAAATGACAGAAAAATGACACGGGGCTTCAAAGGAACTGACATCTACAAATATAATAATTACCCATCAATATAGATTAATGAAAATGAGTTATTGTAAAGCAAGCCTGATTCCACGCTTGAGGAATTTATATAGTTGGCTGATAAAAGTGCTGTAATGTATTTAGATTTATTAAGACTTTTGACTTAATACTGGATGTTGTTCTGTTAAAAACATGAGTGCCAGCCAATTTTCAGATTTTTTATTGCAGAGATGTTGCAAATATGAGGCGCACCTGGTAATTAGCCTTTAACTATATGCTGGTCTTGAAATTAATCTTCTTCACTTATCTGGTTAAATATCCATGGCCTGACCAAAGTCAGTATGTATGTGAGGCACTAGGTAATTTGGAGATGCCGTGAATGAAAGATGCAGTGTTGCCGTGAATAACTGCCTAGCATATGTAAATAAAGTACCTCCAACACAGCTCGGGAAAGACAATTCATAAGTTTTCTGTGTACTTTTTCCCCTTCCTGAATCCCAATTTTAACAAACTGCAGCGACCAAAATCAGGCACGCTTGGCATAATCATCCACACAAAGGCAGTGTGAGCAGGTCCTATGGGCATGTAGAGGTTTGCCCCATACAAGCCAAACCCACTTGGGGACTGGACCAAAAGCTCCCCATGCCCCAGCACTGATGGGCAGTGCTTGCTGAGAGAGATGCAGAGCCACGTGACTTGTCACGTAAGAGATGCTGCTGCAGCAGGACTTGCCGGCCTGAAGGACAAAGTGGCCATAGATGAAAGGTGTGAGGAGCTTGCTGCTGGTTTGAACTGTGTTGTATAAACACAAAGAAAGGTGCTCTATGACTTCAGAACAAAAGTTCTGAAATGGTTTATGAAACATGCCTCATTCATGTGGACTGTAATTACAGAGAGGGGAATCTCGTCAGAGCAGAAGGTATTTGCATTACAGTTGCAATCACCCTAACAATTTCCCAGCTTAATATGTTGGAAGAATCAATTGCTTCTTTGCAAGCACAGAGAATGCAGAATTTTTTGGGGGAAAAAAATCAGTAAAGTGCTGGTTGCAATCTCTAATTTCTATTTCCATTTTTTTCTGTAAAAATAATCTCTATCCCCTGCCTATCTGTCATGCAAGGGCTTGAATGCTTTCCCTGACCAGCAATTTCCTTCTTTCTATTTTCTTCGGAGTACTAAGAACATTTGTTTCACTTTGTTTGCTAGTTGTTTTCATCCTTTCTAAACAGCTCTCTAGGCTCCCATGAAACAGATAAAGGATATACCTTTGCCATCTTTATGCCCGAATGAATTCAGGGAAAGGTAGCAAGATCCCTGAAAGGTTTTTCTCAGGGACTTCTGTTGTTTCTCTTTCATTTATTAGAACCACTGAAGACTAGCGATCTGCATTATGGCTTAGGTGTTTTAGTAATGGCAGTGTTTTCAGTGCTATAGGCAACACATGGAAAAAACATCCCTATTCTAACTGCTACATGTAACGTAAGCTGTACAGGCTGCTCCATGTTTTACATATTAACAGAGATGTACAGATCACAGATGGGGGGGATGGGTGGAAAATTGCTTTTCCTTCTCTTCTGTCCATGTATGCTTCACTTAGCTCTGCCATTTCAGTGTTCAGCTCCTATTGTTAAAAATAGTGTGTGGCATTAATTCTAAGTACTTGAAGGCACAAGGTGAGGGAGATGGCTCAAACAAAACTAGGGGAGAACAGAAAATGACATTCAGGTAGGTGTCCTTAAATGGATGCACAGTGAGAACGTAAGGACATGTGTCCTTACAGATGAGCACCCTCCACTCCAGCAGCTTCTGCAGCAAGGGAGGACCTCCCAGCATCTCCTACTGTCATGAGAAATTGGTCAGAGCACCACCCGTCTCAGGGCACCTTCCTCGCCTCCACTACCTGCAGGACATGAAACTGTGCAGCTAACTGAATCGCCTTTATTTTGCCATGCCCAAGACAGGCTGTAACTCCACCTGCCAGTGAGAAGGAAAGCTATCCTGCCGGGTTTGCGTTGCCCAGTCTGACAGTTTATCTGGAGGAAGAGGAGGAGATAAAGGGAAGATTGCTGCCTGCCCAGCACTGCAAGAGCCTGGATTTACCCCATGTCAACAATTTTTGAGCTGTCTTTTGCCGTCAGTCTTACTAGAAATGCTGCATACTATTACTTCCCAACAGGAATCTATTATTCCATGTGCTCCTTGATATTATGCCTCTTACTTCACCATATGCACTGTTGCCAAACATGCAAGCCTGTGTGTATGAAAAATGATTGGATACTTATAATGCAAGAGATTCTGGCCAGTAGCTGTATTTTTGCACAGTGTAGTGCAATGAGGTCCTCATTTGATGGGGGTCTCCAGCATTTTTATTGCTTTGATAAAAATGAGAGAAACTTTCCCTAAACAATCAGTTACTTTGGTTCTCACAAGTATCTTCTTTGCAAAGAGTGAGATGCTCTCATGTTATGGTATGGTTTGGAAAGGGACAGTGGCAAGTCACATGATGAGGTTTGGAGGGAGACTGCAGAGAAAAGTGCTACCTTTCTAAGCAGGGTGCATCTGAGCACTGGTCCTACCTGTGGCTCCCACCCACCTCCTGTTGTGCCTGGTCAGTGGTACCTAGCACATTAGGTTTTGGCGTGGTAGAAAGTTCACAGCCCCATAGCGCGATTGCAGGACCTAGATCTCACTGGAAGGTAGCAGGAGTCTGCTGTGTGAGGATCCTGCTCACCTCCCAGATGCTCCAAGACCTGTGATGCGCTGCTGGGAAGTGCTTTCTGCTGCAGGTGAAGTAGCAAAGCCACAACTGGAAGAGCAGTTCTCACCTCCTTTTCTCAGGTCCCCCCCTCAGCATACCCTCTGCACCCAGCCCACCCCGTGCTGGTCTCCAGTGATCCAGTTCACAAGCTGGGAACTCATGATAAGTGACTGTTTACAGGATGGAGGCTTTGTTATGTGCTGGAAGAAGATAAGACAAAGCTGTTGACAAAGTTGTATTCTGTCGCTAACTGGGAGTAAAATGCCTCTAAAATATTGCTTAGAAACTTAATTGGTATAGAGTTATTATAGTTATTTTAGATGTGTTAATGGCTTATGATGAAACAAGCTGTCTTTGTTTTTCTCTCAAATAAACCAGCAAGTGCTGTATTTCTTGGTAGTTATGTCAAAATTATTGTTGTTGGGATGTTTAATATGAATTGCTGAATGCCTTGATCTTTGTGGAAGGGGTGGGGACACAAATTGCAGTTGAGCACCCCAGGATCTGCAAGACACTATCAGTTGCTTTAGCTTCATATATGAATCAGAGAAGAACTGAAGGCTGCTCTAAGACGTGCATTTTCTTTGTATGTCATACAGCCCACAGTTCTTGAAATACAGAGTATACTGGGTATCCCCTTCCTAGTCCAGCACTTCCCTTGGCTGTGTACCAAGGCAGCGTTCCCCTGTGGGCCAAAACCTGTCTATCTATAGCACATACAGCTTCACTTCCATGAAAAGTGATGAAAGTAAGTGATTAAAACTGAGGGTTGATGTGACTTGCTCTTCAACAAAATGTTGTATATTGGCATCCTTGCTGATGTTTGGGGGTTGTCAGGACATCCAAGGAGGAGGTTACTCTTTGCTAGTAAAAGCCGTATTCTGCTGGTGCTGTTATTGCAAATAAACCTTGCTTCAGTGGGCCTGGACGCACGTTGGAAAGCAAAGATACCCCTTAGGGGTGAAATACCTTCTGGGTAAAGAGGTGCTGGTGGTTGCAGGGATCCATACTTGTGTGCATTATCAAAGCTTTATATCTGGCTAGTAACATGTTCTTGGGTACAATTCCACATTCAGGAATCGCATGCTTTTTTTTTTTTTCCCAGTGGCAGGTATCCGAACACCCTCTTTGCAATTTTACCTTCACACTTACTGCTGCCAGTCAACTGGTATCAGCAACATGGTTGGACTGAGTGGGGAAAAGGCATAAACACAGTGCTGGTCAACTAAAATTAGTTGCCTGATTCAAGCCAGGTGAGTGGTTTGCAACCACCAGGCTGGTGCTGGTTCCTGGCTCTTACTGAGTTCCCAGGTGTCTCAAGAACTTGTTTATACCAGAGAGGTGGTTTGTGTGGTTTGCAGGGAAAATATTTGGGCTTGCGTTCAGGTAGAGCTGTTCTTCCATTTCCACTGCTGCTTTTGGCTTTTAGGCCTTCACTTTCTCCATGTATATCACAACTGCTTACCAGGCAGTAGTTCTCTTTGGTCCCAGTGTTTTTGCTGTTCATAACAGTGATATGAAGCATTTTACCTGCTGTCTTTCCCATAATCATGAATACAGGTCTTACAAAATCTTTGCCTTGTGTGCTCCACCTAGAAACCAGAGTTCAGCTGCTTGGCTGATGTCTTCTATCTTCTTGCATTTTCTGGATTTTGCAATAGGCTGAGGACTCTGTATTTCTGTTTCAGTCCCATGTGTCTGTGCCAATAGTCTGCTGCGGGTAGGAAATCAGGTTTGCATAGTTTTTTTGCAACAGACATATAAACTATGGTATTTCAACAGCATACACCGGAGGCATTGTGGGACTGCCAACAGTGTCTCTCTGTAAATGCTGTCTTATTTGTAGTGACAATAACCAATTGCCTTCTCTATTTTTATTAGAAGACAGGTTATTTCTTACTCTGACAGCTTCTTCCCCTACCAGATGCTGTTTCAAATTTTCACAAAGGCAAACTCCTGCAAGACATTCCTTTCCCAGCTTAGGTAGGTCTTTGTTCTACTGACCCATGGTGCAGAAACCTGCTGGTTCTTCCTGTTTCAAGAGCAAGGCTCTCACGCTGGTTACAGTCCCCTGAATTTCCACTGAAACTCTGTTGAAGTTCTCTTTCAGCTGTGGATTCAAGTTAAGTGTGGACATAGTTTCTGCTCTATCACATTGCATGTTTCAAGGTCATCCGAGAAACTTGGAAGACACTGCCAGTTTACAACTGCTAATAGGCTTTGAACTAAATTAATATTTCAGGTATGGGCATGTTACTAAGTTGCCTTTAAATGTTTAGTCAGGTCAAGTGTTTCAGGGATACTAAGACAGTTTCATTTTGGTTTTAGTTTACCCTTAGGTCTATTTTCATGGCCTCTGAGCTGAGAGCTGAGCTTTTGGTTGTGATCTCTCGCAGCTTCTGTCCTGCTGCATCCATGTCTGTACAGCAGCATCACTACCATGACAATGTACCTTGCCAACACGTCTAGTATATGTGGTGCCATTTGGGGTCGGTTTTGCTGCAGTTGACCCTCACCAACAATCACCCAGTGTGTGTTTTGAGCCTGCCCACCTGTTAGGTCTCAGGACACAGCAAGGGAGCTGCTTTCCAGAGCTCCCAATGCTTGCCACGGTCAGTCACTGGGACCAAGAAGTGCTTCTCTGTCTGTAGCAATCAATTTTGCAGTGCTTCTGTGATGAACTTGCTTGGATCTACGTGAGGGTGAACTTTGTGTGTCTTCTGAGCAGTGACCATGCTGCTTACCTACCTTCTGAGCTCCTGCTTTATATATAAGCTTCCCCTCTTCTCCTGCCTCCTATCAATTAATTGCCCTCTTTTTTTTTCTCCTTTTTTTCCTGAGTATTCTGTGAGGCAGGTGCTATATATATATGGATTTTTCTGAGCTATTTCCTGATATAGCTTCCCCGCCCTTCAAACTCTCTTCACCAGCTTTGCTGCAAGGAAGCTGCAGCGCATTGTCTGCTCTGCGTAGGCTACTCATTCTGCTGGTGTGTGCTACGAACCACTTGTCTTAGGCAGTGTAATCAGGTTCAGGAGTCCGTGCTTTAATTGAAAGGAACATCTTTTAATCTGTGCCACCTGAAGCTTCAGTCTGCAGGCTTTTTCTCTTGGGATTCATCTAATAATTTTCCTTGTCCTGGTGCCATTAGAATCCTGCTACCAAGGATGTATAATGTGGCTTTTCTGAGCTGTGACTGCTGTTTTGTGTTGCACCAAACGGAGGTTGCCTCACAAGGCTGAGTGACACCCACTTTCTGTTTGGTATTTGACTTAGTGTTTGTGTGTTGTTTCTGTCTCCGCACCGGACAGCTTGTCCATCTGGGATATTCACGTGGAGAAAACCTTGGCGTACCCTGTGTATGAGCTACTGCATGATAATGCCTCTTCAGGATTGTCTTAGACAACATGGAGCGTGAAGTAAATGTCTGTATGTTGAAGTAAAGTGAGGCTCTCCCACTCCACGTTGTGAAAGTCCCATGTCTCGTACAGGACAGGTACACTGAGGTCACCTCATGAGGCACCAGCTCCCTGCACCTAAGTCCTCACCCAACCCTGATCTTCACAAACCACATGGGCCTTGTTGTTTGCCTCTTTTCTGACAGTTTAAAGTCATAGGAATTCACTCTGAGACTCTAAGGCTCACGGTCTCCCTCAGCTATGGTACATCTCTGACAGGATTTTTCTTGTCACAGCCATTAAGTGTGACCCAATTTGCAGAACGGTCACCTCTGCAGTCTTTTCCTTCTGCTACACCCATGAGCCTTCCTTCTGCATTCCTTCTCTCCTCTGCTACACTTGTGTCTGCTTGCTGAAGAGCATCCCCTGTTTTGTTTTCCTTCTAGAGTTAATTTTTAAGTTACTCTAGGTCTCATTGAAGAGTCAGACAAGTGCAAATACCGTCACATAGGAACTGGGAGATCACATAGTCGGGGGCAAAGAATGGAAGGGCTACTTTCAATGACAGCTTGCCACTAGCTCGGCTTAGCTGCCATGCCAGGCTGTACCCTCTTTGTGATCCAACCAAAGTCAATATATGGAGCATGACCTTCTATATACACCTGCATGGACAGCAGACAGGTGCTGCTACAATCGATCTTTACATTTTCTATACTGTTTTCAATTTCTGATTCTTTGTATCTACAGGAACGGAGTTAGATCTGGCATAGCACTCGGGCAGAGAAGAGGAAAATCAAGGTGATACAGCTTCAGTGCTACATTTTTTTTCCCTTCCACAATCGTGCTAATGTCAGCAGCCTCCAAAGTGCTACTTCCAGGAGTTTCTACACAGTATCTGATATGCACAGGTCATGCTCACATTGCACCTCAGCTGCTCAGATCAAAAAGCAGTTTAAAACAGGCTTGGCCCCTGATTATTGGTGTGTGCCCTTGCATTGCTCTAAGGGGGAATCTACATCTTTAACTCCTGCTAGACGACGTACCAGGGTAGCCCCAGCCTCCCTATATCCTTGCTCTCCTGATGTTGGGTGTCTTAAGGGGTAATACTGTGCTGACTTCTCTGCCTCTGCCAGCCATGGGACCTTCTTGTGAGCACAACAGGGCAGCCGAGGTGGGCACGCTGTGCCTGCATGCATGGTCCTTGGCACCTTGGGTGCCACCTGCAAAGGAGGACAAATTGTCCTTCAGATGGGGCTGAGAAAGGTAGTGCTGCTAGCCTCCCTTATGCAAGATGCTGTGAATCAAATCCCAGGATTGGTGGTACAGTGTGAAGACAAGGAAAAGCAAAAAAACCCTTGTTGTTTTTAGCAAAATTGGCACTAGAAATCATTTTATCATACCAGAAGTGGGGGTGGAAGGAACATGGTGTCCCACTGGTGAGAAAATTTACCAAAGCTCACCAAAAGACAGGCCTGCTACCTGACTGAAAGAGCTAGTGCTGGAAGATGATTTCTGCAGATATGCTGTCTGAATGTTTAGTTCTATATCATGAGTTTCAAAATAAAGTTCCATGAGTAATTTAATACAAAGGAAATCTCCTGTGCGAAGTTATTTACTGTGTTATAAACCCCATGATATTTCAGACTTCTCTAAGTGCAAAAGTATACAGTACCTGGTTCATTAAACTTGCATTTAAAAAAATGTCCATTGTAGGGGAAGCCTAGCAGTTGTTCTTATTCACAGTTTACTCAAGTTGAACTACTGTTCATCAACACTTTTCTTTAAATCACTGAGAAGATGTAGCTATTCATCTGTTTCTTTATGTTTTCCAGCAGCAATGCAAAGATTGCACGCAAGCTGGAATTAAGCCTTTTAACAAATCCAAAACATGCTGTGACTAGTGGAAATTTGTGGGAAAAACTATCTTAAAAACCTGCCAACAAGCTTTGTCAAGAGTAATGTGATATCTGGGCACAATTGCTGATGTGGTAACTGTTGATTTCCTCTTTGGCTAGGGGCTGTTCCAAGGAGTGGTGTCAAGAATTGCCCTCTGGTGCACCCAAAATTTTCTCAAACTGGTAGGACACTGAATTTGTCATGCCAAAACGTGAGGTTTCCACATCAAACATAAAGAACTGGCAACTGTAGGTGTGAGGGGAGTTTGGACTGGAGTTTAAGCTCAGGGCCTATATTTTAGCTGCGGTATGAATGTACTTACAGTAAAATAATCCCCCTCCTGCCCATCTAACCTTACAGCTCTTAATGTAAGGCAGCCTCTTTAAAATACTGCTGTGCTGCCTGCAACACTTTTGCAGCGTTGTATACAAAACTACCATGAAAAATGCTGATACTGAGAGCATATCTTAATTATTAATTCTTAATTATAAAGAACAAGTTTTAATGGATGTTATGATGCTGTTATGTGAAAAGATCAACCTCTAACACCCTTGCTCCCTTTTAACCACTGCTGTTTCTTGTTGCAACCACTAAACTCGCTATGATCTCTCCTGTTTTTCAGAAACTGAGAGTTATTTCGTGGTGGCAATTCCGTCTTCCTTCTCCCTGTAGTGCTCAGTGGTTGAACTTCCTGGAGCTGGGAAGGCTTTGGTTTTGCGTCAGCCATTGATCATAGCACAGGGTAATTGAGTGAAAAGTAACGGCCTGTAAAATACAGGTCATGGGTGATGATGTCCAAGTCCTTTTTTAGCTTTGAACTCTGTAAACCCTGTGGAAACATGCAGCCTTGCTCCTCTCCCACTCCGGGACTCAGCTTTGCAAAGTTGCAGGAACTGAGGGGGAAATAAACCAAAACCAACACCCTCGCCCCCTCAGAAAGGTTACTCCACTGAAAACTGATCATGATTCCTGTGCTTGGTTTGTCACTACAAATCACGCCTTTGAGGGTCTCTCTTTGGCAGGCTGGGCCCTGGGAGCCATGCATATGTGTGAACTAGCCCCTGCGGGAAAAGCAAGTCACAGAAAAGCCTTCTGCAGGGCAGATGCTCCCCAGGGCCTAGTCCAGTGGCAACAACCACTGCAGCTTTTAATTTTCAAATGAGGCCCGCCGCCTGAGCACATCCATGTTTGCCTGTGTGCATACACCGTGGTTTCACACCACCCAGCTACAAATTGCTTCCCATCCAGCCCCTGAGCCTGCCGGCACAGTTAGCGTGGCGAATGACTTCAGTGGATGCCGGGAGAAGGGGCCAAAGGAAGGCGGTGGGGATGCCGTGACAAAAAACAAGGCAGCGCCCACCCCTCCTTTTACACTTGCACTCGGTTGTAATTGCAGTTGTTGCAGTTAGTTGTTGCAGTGGTTGCAGTTGTTGCAGTCGCAGCAGCGCGAGGCCAGGGGCGCGCCTCGCGCCGCCGCTAGGTGGCGCCGCAGTGCCCTGCCCCGCGCACCGCCCGCGGGAGCCGTGCCGGGGGGGGGGGGGGGGGGGGAGAGCGGTGGTGAGGCGGAGCATGCGCAGTGGGCGCGCCTCGCCCGGGCCGTTCGCCTCCGCCTCCTTCGCCTGCGCTGCCGTTCCCCCTCCCCCTCACGGCGGCGGCGCCGCCACCACAGCGAGCGGGAGGAGGAGGAGGAGGAGGAGGAGGAGGAGGAAGGGAGAGAGGGGGAGAGAGAGAGAGCGGGGGGGAGGGAGGCAGGCAGGCAGGCAGGCAGGCAGGTCCGGCGGCTCTCGCGGGTACCCCCAGCGGCGAGGCGGGCGAGGGGAAAGATGGCGACGCTGGGAGGCGAGTCGCAGCCCTTCCCCGCCGCTGCCCTGGCGGCGGCAACGGCCGGGGTGGGCGGCGGCGGTGGCGGCGGGTCGTTGGGTTTGCAGGCGCCGCTGAACCGCGGTCTGGAACGGGCGTTGGAAGAGGCGGCCAACTCCGGGGGGCTCAACCTGAGCGGCAGGAAGCTGAAGGAGTTCCCGCGCAGCGCCGCCGCCCTCAGCCACGACCTCTCCGATACGGTGCGGGCAGGTGAGGCCGGGCGAGGAACCGGGGGCGCGGAGAGGAGGGGGCGGCCGGCGCCGGTAGCTGCCTGAGGGGGTGGGAGGGGAGGGGGGAAGGTGGGTCCCCCGGCGATTTAAATCGCCTCAGGTATCAGTGCCCCCCAGCCTCCCTGTGAGGGGAACACCCACTCCCTAATCTTTCACTCAACCTCCGTGACCTGAGGCGTTCGCCCTCCCTTGGGCACGACCCCACAGGGGCACCGAGCCCGCTCTCAGCTCTGCTTGGACCCTGTCCTTTCTTTATTTTTTCATCCTCCTCTCTGCCTTGCTGTATGAGGTAGGTGTTTGCTCCCATATGGCTGGATAGCTGCACCACCCCACCCCCACCCCCCCCTCCCCGCATTTGGTGAGGCAGAGCTGCCTCTCCCATGGCACAGTGGAGGAGTGTGTGTGTGTGTGAATTCTTGCTCGCACCTGTCTCCTTCCCCCACTGGGGAATATGCATTTCTGTGCCACCCTTCCCTGACCGCTGAGGTTTGAGGTGGCAGCCAGCCCACCTTTGAATCGGTTGTGTGAGGAATGCCTACGCCTGCCAGGTTGGATACCTGCGCCTTCTGTCCCGCTGATTGTAGGTGGACCCACCTGGCATGGAGGGGATGCATGTCTGTATGTAACCATGTTAGGACGCTCACGTGCCTCTGAACATCTCGCCTATTTGCATGCCACAGGTGAAGACATGTCTATAGGAACACTTTTGCTCTGCAGCTACCCCAGGGAACATGCTGTCTTTCATAAATGCTATTTGTCTGACACCAGGGTTGACATCCACCCTTGTATCCTTACAGTCATGTAGCCATAGTTCCAGCTTTCTATGCAATGCAGTCTTCCAAGGCAAATGTGGAGACAAATCTCTATCTTCACAGGCACTGGACGTATTCTGCAGCGGGGGACACCATCATTACATAAATCTGCAGGGGGGACAGGCCTGACAACCCTGCAGGCAGGAGTGGTGAAGGGAGGTGTATCCAGTCTGTGTTTATCTTGCCCTCATGCCCTCCTTCCAACATGAAAAAAGGCACGCTTGTTTCTAATCTAAGGGGACAGACCCCCACAAAGGGTCATATCTGTTTTCTTGTCCCTATTTGTGCCAAGGGTTGGAAGCTAATCCATTCTTTACACAGTGTCACTAGGTAGAACAGTACAAACCCGCACTAGAAGAATATATTCCGAAGATCTTCAGTGTACCCCCTCCGCATGCCCTTTTATGTCCCCATTTGCCTGCTGGAGATAGTTGTGCTTTACCAGCAAAGGAGCAGACAAGTAGTCACTTGTTCTTGTCCCACAAAATAGCAGGTGCTATACCTACATGCAAACATGTGATAACATGAACCTAAATTCTCAACTGCTCCTGCACATGAGGGTATTTATGTCTTTCTGTATGTGGAGACGTATGTGCTTACTGCATACTTGCATCTGTCCCGGCTATAGGGAACAGAGTAGTGTCTCAGGTGTGTAGTAGATGTCATATGTAATTGTTATTTAGCTCTGTCACTTGTTTGCTGTTGCTGAATGGATTTCACAGTGGTCTGTATGAACACCTGTATCATCATATCAGTAGAAGAGAAATATGAAGGAAACTTGATGAATGAGAAACTACCATGAATTGGTAGCATGAATTGCGGTGCTAACCATTAACCCACTCAGTAACAGATGTGATAGTGAAAAGGTTAAGGCACGATAGTGGAACTGTATGCAGTTAGAGGAATGACTGTCAGCTTGTCTCCCCAAGCAAGATGTTTAATCTCTTTTCTTTTTTAAAGTTGTAGTCTAATGAAGGCATGCCGTGATATAAGTAGTTTGAAAATCCAGAAAGTCAGCTTGTTTGGTTTGACTTAATACTGATCCAAACTGTTGGAAAACAAAATTATGTACTGGAAGAAAATTCTTTGATTGGCAGTGATTACATGTTAGTATTTGTATATTGTGTAAGTATGTTCTGTACAAGCATGAGATGTGCGTTGTATGTGTCAGTAGTAAATGATTGTTACATGCTTATTTTAGTAAGTTTTCTATTCAGAGGAGAGCTCTGGAAAAAAGTAGTCTTTGCCTTCAAGCATTAATGTGTTTTTGTTGAAGTTTACACAGAAGACATGCAATATGAACTTAAATGTAGAATGGGACTTTCAGTCGCTTTTTGTTTGCCATAAACAGCAGTGTAGAGTATCCAATGTCTCAATCTTGTAACAACAGCAGCCCCTTTTTTCATTGTCCCCTTTTAGGAGAATCAAGTATTAATCTATAGTTACTTTATATTTTTGTTTGTTACAGTATGTTGTAACTATTTAATGGGAGTTTTTTTGCCTTGTGAGTTAAGTCATAGGTTAATACATTTCAAAAAAAATCTGTGTTCCTTTTCACTTGTTACATTACATAAGTAGAATATATAAACAGAAGAGATGCTTGGCTTAAGTCCAGATTTCTGAAGCTCTCAGGGCAAACTCTTGATGGGAATTTTCTCTCTTGCTTCCTCTCCATAAATGTGCATAGTATAAAACCAGTACTTTCTTGTACTACTTGGAATATGTCCTTGCAACGAGTGACTTTTACTTTTGGATTTGATGTGATGACATGACTCTGAAGCCCTGAAACTCTGCTGTTTGGGGGGTAGGGGTGGCCTTTCACTGTTAAAATTTTTTTGATAAAGAGGGCTGATCTCAGTGAAAAATAAGGACAGTTGTTGATTTAGAGAAGACTAATCTGGGGGATTGAGTTCAGAGATCTGAGGAGCAGGGGATTTCCAGAATACTGAAACCGTGCCTGCATCTTGACAGTGTGTTAGCATTAGATACTGGCAGTATTTCTGGATTGAGAAAAAGATGGTCTACAGATACTCCAAGCTTGTTTTCTAGAAAAGTTCTGAGTGCTTTAGGTAGGTCTGAGGAAGACAGGAGTGTTAAACTTTAAATTCTCTGTTCATTCATTTATTTTTTTTCTGAAGTTAGAAATCGGATTTTATATAGCAATTGATACCCTTACAAAAGGGACGTAGCTTGGTTGTCTTTAATAGCTGGGACTGAATTGCTTGACTTGTCTAGTTCCTATTGCAGTTACATTCCATAGTAACTGTAGAGGCTTAACTATACTTGTCATGTTCTATGTCGCTGTCTGTAGCTTCTTGGTATGGTTTTTCTTCTGTGACTTTTCTTTGCATTGAATACATCTTGCTTATAGAGACACGATAGGACTTTTCTGCCTCAGTCTCTGAAAGTTTTGCTCAAGAGCTGAGTGACCTAGTTAGATGAACTTTCAGGCAGTATCTTTACACACAGAAGAGAGTTTGCATGGCGTGTAGTACTGTTAGAAGAAAATAAAACCTCTATGTAAAGTATTTTGAGTTTAGTCAGATATTTTAAACCACATCAGTGTGGATGCATTGCAAAAACCATTTCAAAAATAATAAATGCTATTCTTATCACTTTTATTACAGGCTGGATTATGCAGAAGACAGTGGCACAGTAATCACATAGTTCTTAAGTAACAGTATGCAATTATATTCCTCAAAACCACTGGGAATGCTGGAAGCATGTTAGTTTATACAAGAGGAAGAAAAAGCCCCAAAGCTGTTACTTAAATGTGTAACCATGGCTCCCTGTATCACTTCAGCCTCGTTCTGTAGGCTTTGGTTGTATTTATGAAGACAGATCCTTTGAACCTTTTCTGGTGAATACCCGTTTCATCCATTTCTGTTGTGTGGGTTAGGCACATGAGGAAGGTTTACTTGCTGATGCTTGCGATGACGTGGGAGAGAAGCAAATATTTTTTTTTATCAGGTGTTGGATTGTTTGAAAAGAAAAACAAATTGAAATATTTGCTAGTTTGGACAGTATGAAATTCTGGAACGAATATGTATTTATTTTTTGTACTTTAGAATGCTCATTAGACAGAAGAACTCCTGCCTGCTGTTTTTTAAAATGTTTCTAAATGGACTGTGCTCTCCAGACAATGCTGTGTTGAAGACACCTTAGGCTGGGAGTGTCTTTGAAATAGTTGCTTGGACTGTATAACTATAAATTTGTTTTCAAGATGGTCTAAAAATCACAGTATGACCTGAACAACTATCTGAAAACCTGTAGAGTTTTAATTTTAATTTTTGGGGTACTTTAGCTTGAGTTTTGACATCTAAGTGCTCCCTGTGGGATCATGTAAAGGGAAAAAAAAATAACCCTAAACCCGAAGTTACAAGTTGTCTTTCATCACAGTTAAGTCCAGGAATGCATTTGTTTGTACCCAACAGTTTGAAGTTCTTCCTGCTTGTCTTTCTGAAAAATGTATTTCTTGTTTGGGGGATTGATACTGGTTCGGGTGAAATATATTCCTTTCAGTCCTCTTTGTAAAAATAATAATAATAATAAAAAAATTCTTATTTACCATTTTTTAAAAAATAAACAACTATCTGTATTAGATTGCCATGACTTATTCTCACTGATTTTCTCCAGCTCCTTTATTAATGTAATTCTTCCTTCATTTCTGAGAATTCTCCTCATTATAACAGTAGATGTGCAGTTGGTTCCACATATTATAAATGGAGATTGTACTGGGAAGGACGTCACAGATACGGACTAGTTTGTGCTACTGCACACTTTCATGAACCAAAAATGACTGCCAAACAGACTCCTCTTTAGAATTTGATTATTATTTGGTCACTATGGGGGGAAAAAAAAGAGATTTGATATGCCCCTTGCCTTTTAAGAATTCTCTCTGATAATTACTGCTTTGAATAGGTTGCAATTCATCGTCTTGAATTCTTATTTTGATTACATTGTGGTTTTTTTGGACGAGGCTTCTTGAGAATCTTTCATTTGACTCATTTTATCCAGTTCATATCAATAAAAACAACATCTTTAATTATAAAGCTGAAAAAAAGAATAAAACTCCTGTTTCTTCTTCATGTTCAATAGTCCCTTCCTACAACCTTCCTGTGTTTATCTGAAGATTTCTAACCTTACTTATTCTGTCTTACACAAATAATATCCTAAGTGTATTAGGACAGGGAGAGAGGAGGAAGTATGTTTGTTTATTCTCACAAAGGAATTGAATATTACCCTGCAGCCAAAACTTATGGGATGTAACTCTTCTTTGAGATTACTATATAATGTATTTTTATACCAAGGCTAGAAAATGAAAATAAATCCATTTTGTATTCATTATTATGTATCCAACAGTATAAATGCAATTTCAGACTGTAACTTAATGTGGTCTGTCTGGACATCTCTGTATTAACACATTCTAGTTTCTTTTTTTCTGATAAGCAATGCTTTGTGAAAGAGCTTTATCAAACTAAATGAATTTTTTAGAAGCATAGATGTGCTTATAACTGCAGAATATCCTTTAAAGCCTTTTTTTTTTTCTTTTTCTTTCCCAAGTCTGAGTATGTCCTTGCTTGTGGATCATATAAACATCAAGGCTATTGACTCCTGTTGAAAAGACTCTATTAGTTCTTCTGCTGTATAGAGTCTAGTCAGTTGTGCTTTTGCAAGTTGCCTCTTTTGTCTGGAGATTTATGCCCCCATGGGTGAAATGCAGTCGGTGACTTTGCAGGTGCTGTTCGGCTCTTCTCAGCACAAAATAAAGTGAAGTAACTCAGAGTGCCTTTTGTTGCATGAAACAAATTAGGAGTGCTCAATTGCCCAGTTACTGTTTCAGAATGTGGCTTGAGCAGATTAATGGCTTTCTACCGCTGACTCTGTGTGTGTGTCCATCTCTTTCCCCAGTGTGGTTTCTTTTTGTTTCTTCTTTGGCTAGCTAGCTTTGTTTGTAGAGAAGCTTCAAAACTAGTGCAAGAGCTAAGAGCTAGGAGAGATGAGAGCCTAGAAATCACATGATAGGAGGGACCGTGAAACCTCTCAATTTCAGCAGGAGCAAGCTTAGCTATTTGTTGAACCTTTACCCTTTAAGTTAACTTCCAGTTTAGGGTGGCTGTTTTTTGAACAGCTCTACCTAGAATTGTCAAAGCCATGTTTGGCCATGCTGTGCATGTAAATGGATGAAAACTGACTGCTTTTGTAGAAATGTTGTCACTTTGTGTGCTCTTGGCCCATCTGCCTTGGAAAGGACTGACTCAGAGCTCCAAAAGTGCTATTATGGTAGTAAAGGTGCCACAGGTTCCTTTTCAAAATGCTTCTAGCTGAACAACTTCATTTTTGAAGATCCTCTCTTACGTGATCACAGGCCTTGCGAGAGGTAAAAGCCAAATACCCCTACGTGATTTGTGAGCCTCCTTTTCTTCCTTCCCCTGCTCTGTTTCTTTTGTGTCCCGGTACAAAAGACATCTTGGTTTAGACATCTGTAAAACGGGAGAGACAGTGTGTATCCTAATACAGTTAGTATACATAGAGTTTTGAAAGCACTAAATACTTTTGTGAGGGGAAGAGACCAGGGTAGAATCGGCTGTGACAAAGTAGAATGAATATTTGCCCTGTAGAACTGTGACTTGGAAGAGGAAGGGGGCAAATGCCAATGTAATATAGGTTTGAACAAGAAAATGGATAGAAAGAAGATAGTATTTAAAGGCAGAAGTGTCATACAAAGTGAGTGAAAATTTATGAAGTACTGAGTGAAAATATACGAAGTGGTGGAAGTGAAAGAAGGGAAAGGATTATAAGCAGGGAGGTGAGCTGTGTACTCTTGGATGAGTGTAATGGCTTGGGATACTTTTCTGATATCTGTAAAACTGAGAAAAAAATTGATTTATTGAGCAGTTACATTAATAATGATGATTAGAATTTTGTGAACAGAGAATTAGATAATCACAGGGAAAATTATTTGACTCTAATATACACAACATTTACAGGCTCTGTGCTACGAATAATAGCTTAGAATTCATACTTTATAAGATTACCTGTTGAATTTAAGTGTGGAAAGCTTAGCATCCATTTGCCTGCAGAAAGAAAAGCCAGTGACATTTTTGCTGCTTACCAGAGTTGCAAGAGTAACCAAGATGGAGGGACTGATGTTGTGCATATCAGAATGACTGTTCTAGGAAGGATGAGGAACCTCCCCATGCTACACACTGTTCATTCTGCCTGCCATGTTCTTGCTGGCTCTGTTAGTAAGCGTCTGCTAGATTTGTGACCATTCCCAAGCTGGTTAGATCCCTAATTCACAATTAAAATTGATATTATTTAAATAATTTAAATGGCACTCCTGAAACCAGAGAGGTATCCTTAACATGTTCTCTTGAGACCAGAATTGTGAAAATAGCATACTAATTTATTGTTCTCCCATGTGTAAAACTGAAAGAGCCAGAAATGTTATCACTGTATTCAGCATGCAGATCAATGTCAAAAGTGGAGATGGGTGTTATGTCTCCCGACTTGTGATTGCTCTCTGCTGATCATATTTTGTAAAGTATAATACACACATCAGAGTAGTTCTTTGGAAAGGTACTGAGCAGTTAAGCTTCTGGAGGAATAATTACTTTCCGCTAAATTTGTGGGTAGATGCGTCCTTGTGGGAGGAATTCAGTTCTAAAATTCTAACCCTTCTCCCCAGCCTCTTCCCCTTAAGGGTGTCATGCTGGCCAGCTTGCCTTTTTATCCCTTTCTTTCCTTGTATGGTGCAGAACACCATAATGTCTGTAAACCTCCTAACTATTTAAAAATAGAAATAACAATAACCGTTTTTCATCCTTCTATCCCAGTCCGTAGGAGAAATGTTTTTAACGAAAAAAGAAAAAACTTGAGATTATGATCTTGGCTGAGCCAAATGAGGGTTAGTTTTGCATTTAATTTGGAGCCTGAGGTTTGCACTCACTTTTGAAGCGGCATGAAATGTTTCATGTTCAGCTGAGCTTGTGGGAATTCTGACTTCTATAGTTAAAAGCTAGCTGATAATTTCATTATGCCAGTGTGAGGTAGCTCTTCTAGGTATGATTAGAGAAGTTACTGGAAGCAGCTGGAGGTTTTGAATATCAGGATAGAGTCCTTGAATTGATCTTTATGTGAAGCAGAACAAGAGCAAATCAGCTGAGCACCATGTTAACAGTGACCTGTGCTGCTGAATGGATGAGGTTTTTATGTTGGTTTTCTGTAGCTGGGTGATTTTAGTCCTTGGTGCGAGTTGAAGTAACTGTAGTATTGAGTGTGGAGGATGCAAACCTGTACAGGTGGTTTTCTTTTTCTTGGTTTGGAAATACTCTTTGTAGAATGGAGGGAATTACTTGTACTGAACAAATAGGAAAATACGTCAGAAGATACTTGTTGTCTGTTACCTTTTTTGTTTTTCAGTAGATGAATTTATTGAAATACACCAACTGCTTGCATATATAAATTGCAAATGTTTTAAAGATTGTAAATGTTTTGTGTCTCCCTACAATTGTTTCTGTACTTCTCTTGATAATACTTCCTTTTTTGAAGTGGGTGTTGCCAATATCAAGGTAGACTTGAAACACCTGCTTTTTAAAAACAGAACTGTTGTTTCCTTCCAAAACTTCAGTGCTGTAAAATGCAAGCTTGGTAACAGATTGAATTTCTAGTTTTTGCATTTAACTTTATAGACTAGTTAGGTGTTTTCTACTAATGCAGCTCTATAAATACTTCTTTCTGGTAGAAGGAGACATTGCTGGGACAGCTGGCATTAATAAGTGGGTGGAGGATTTAAGGTAAATAGTTTTTTTGAATTAAAGAAACTAAATTCAGAAAAAAAAATTTTTGGAAGTATATTTAAACATGGCATGTGCCCTGATTTCCTTATACTGTATATTATATTATAAAGTAGTATGTTTCAGAAGTAGCAAAGTAACTACAAATGACAATTTCACTTTGATTTATCGTGTGTATACAGGCATGTCAGGTTTATTCAACATCTGAAGTCTGCCTCTTTGGTTGCGTTATTTGCAGTGGCATCTCTCCTTTGTAGCACTATATTAGTTAGGCAAGAAGTAAAAATGAAAACAATCAGATGAGAAATAAAAAACCCTCCACATTTTAAATATGAAGAGAAAAGCATGAATGGCAAGTTGGATCTGTTGTTTGGTGAACAGAAACAAACAGGTTCATAAAATGTGTGTATAAAGATAAACTGGTGACCACTGAAACTGTTAGGGAATTTTTGGAAAACGAGGAAGAAACGGGGTAGGAAAAGAAAATTGAATCAGAGATTAATCCAAGGAAAGAAGTGGAGCAGAATACCCCCTTGGATGAGGCTTACAGAATTAAGGCAAGATACCCAAAAACAAATACAAGAGTTCATGTATAATAAGAACCTTGTGTCTGAAATTAAAGATAGTGAAATTGCTATCATGGTAAGTGAAATTAGTATTAAAATGACACTTTTTTTTTATTGTTTATAAATATAGTGACAGGACAAATAGGGGGTAAAACTATTGAATACTTGACAGGTCGTGCCATTGTCATTGTTATATTCCTGTATTTTGAGAACAGTGAGGCCTAGCTGAATTTATTCAGTTCAGTCTTTTTAAGGCACGGCAAATGTAGTAACAGCAAAGCTATCTGTTTATTCAGTGGGGAAGGAGGAAGAATGTAGTGTCATTCATATGTTATATAATTAAAAAATATGGACAGTGATGAAGATTTCTGGGATGGGGTGTCTGGTCAAAGATGAAAGGAGCCTTCTCAGCAGTCGGGGGACAGGGGAAGATACCCTGGTTATTAAACAGCAGCTGTGATTGGTTAAGGGGAGAAACTTAAACCCAGGTTTCCCATGCTTGTTGTATGTTATGTTGCTAGGGTTTATTTTTATTTTTAATTTTTTTTTGAGTTCATCCCAGTTCAAGAAAACTGTCTTTTTGCCTTCCGCTATGTACAATGACATTTCCCTGCTTGGTAAGTTGGGTTTGCAATCCCTGTTCCAAGACCTGAATTTCAGTCTGGCTGAATGCCAGCTCTTTGCCTGTGTTTCGTTTACCAGCCAGTTCAGATTGCTTTGTGTTAATGACTTGGGTTTTTTCTCACTCACGCATGTTCTGCCACTTGCAAGTTTTACCAGAGGTGGTATTTTCCCCTGCTTAGTAGTGGCTTTGAAGAAAGATGTATGACCATTTTTTTGTGAATTTGTTTGAATTTGCTTGTGGGGTGCATCTAAAATGTTT
This sequence comes from Morus bassanus, assembly GCA_031468815.1. NCBI lineage: Eukaryota > Metazoa > Chordata > Aves > Suliformes > Sulidae > Morus > Morus bassanus. The sequence continues at coordinate 32,345,266 of CM062568.1, read as the reverse complement.
TATGTTTCCATACTTTGCCTTATTTTAAGACCTATCTGTACCAGTACCTAGTTTGTATACATGATCAACCGACTTTGTCATTGTGTGTAGTTCTTGATTATTTTTTTAGTCTCTCATAAGCAGATGATGTAGTTTCTTAGTCAAACTGTGCAGAAACTGAGTGCTTTAATGAATTATAGCTGTATTATTATAATGGATGTTTCCATTCTTCATCTGAACTTTCAAATTTGATGAAAAACTGTCATGTTGGTTTGACAATGTGTAGTTTCATGCGTTATTTTTCTGAGGTCTTTTGCGGGGATGAAAGAGGGTGCTGAGTCTGAAATTGCTTTTTTTTCTTTAAAAAGTTGGCATGTTTCTTCCCTGTCTTTGGAACTGCCCTCTTATTTTCCTGCGTGCTTATTCAAATTCAGCATGAAAAGTGGAGGTGATCCCTGGCAAGCTCTTCGAAGAAAATCTTTGATGCAAGTGGTATGGATCTTATGATTTGAATGAAAAGATGAGCTGATATAAAATATCCAATGATTTCCATTTGCTAAAATTTTTGTAAGGGAATTTAGAGGTAAGGCAGCCATTCTCTTGGAATATTCTTTTGTATCATGGTTTTGCAGCTATTACTGCTATGTTAAAGTGTGCTGTGGGTAACTTTGACATTCAGCCAACAAGTCAGGAACTTCTAAGTAGTCTTTTGAATTTCTTGTATTTTGATTAATTTAAAAGCCTTTTTTGTGATTATATTGAGTGTTAATATAATGACTTTAAGAACTGATTTTTGTTTTTAGTTGGTCTTAGCACAGACCTTGTTCTCTGTTTCTGTTAAAAATTACCTTGCAAACCTTGCCCTTCTCGGTGAGTTATTTTCTATAATGTTGCAAGTTATCCCTGGTTTTACAGATTGGAAAACTGAGGAGCAGAAATTTCGAATGGCTTAATCCAGATCTCTGAACAGATCAAGGACAAAACTGTGAAAGGATTCTAGCTTTGATTCTCTGGCTTTTATTTTTACATCTCAGTCAAGACCGTGTAAGATATTTGGAAGAATGGATGTTGAGGCATTTCAATTGAAGCTTTGTTCTTCTAGAAGTTGTTGGGATAATCGTAAAGATGTAAACCTTGAAGTTTTCATTATGGTTTTAAGTCCTGGGAGTGATTTTAAATGTATTAACACCATGCAGAAACAAAGAGCTCACTTTATAGTAGCATCTGGCATGGAAGCATGGTAGTATGATTCAGAAATAGTGAGTCTCTAAAAGAATACCAATATTGATTTGCAATCAGTTAAGAATCAAGTAATATGAAAGAGTTAACTTAAAAAAAAAAAAAAATCACTATTTTGGCAAGAAGTGCTGTACTCCCTCTGTCAGTTTTCATATCTTTGTACATTTGGCTTCCTAGAGAACTGAAAAGGTTATTTTTGGCCTAGTGCCCAAGGCTAAAAATGGCTTCTGGAATCTTATAGCTCTGTTTGGTGTTGAACAGTTCTGTGCGGTAGTAACATAACTGCAGTAATTGGTAGTCTCACTGAAGCATTTTAATTATGCACTTAAATGCTAAGCTGTGGGAGATGTGGCCATGTGATCCTTGCAACATCCAGTTTGTCAGAAAAATTTAAGCCATGTTTGTCTATGAAGCAATGGTAGCCTGAAAAAGAGGCTTTCCAACAAGTACTCGTTAAAGGGGAGTAAGAATGAGTGCAAAGCTTAGCTTCTACAGGGGAAGGCTCTAAAATGAAGAAATAAATCATGGTATTACTATGGGAATAGCGAAGCACGAGCATTGTAGTTGAGACTATACATGTGGGGAATAGAACGAGCCTGTGAAGTTTCTGTATGTTTCTATCCAGTATAGTAGGATTTACCTTTAAAAGTAGGGAAAAAACCCCAAACCCAAACACTGCCCCCCCCATCAAGAAACAAGTACATCAGTTACTATATGTGGATGCGTGCTTTTAATAAATGTAGGCTTCTGAATGATTTCTGAATAGTTCGGATGATGACATAACCAGGAGTTTAAAATAGTCAGGAGAATAATGAGAGGCTAACTATTTAAATCTGAAAAATCTTACACCAGTAAAAGGTCTGAAAAGGAGATCTATGAAAAGACTGGATATTGCTTCCTTCTACATCCCTCCCAAACCTCTTGGCTTTTTCCCAAATTTTTTATTGGAACAAGTGGGAATAATGCATGGTGATGCAGGAAAGTAAAGCTTTTCTGACTAGAATTTGCATAAAAATATACTTATATTCATTTTTCTGTGAGTGAAATCAGCATGGACAAATTCTGCATGAGAATCAGTGTTGCTCTAGACATAGCTCGTAAATATCTATAGAACACTCATTCTGAAATCTCCTGAGAAGTCAGTATTCATTTTTTGTGTTCTAAATCTGCACTGTAAGGCTTTGTTAACACAGTAGTCTGGAAATACGGCCAAAATACAGTAAGTTCTGATCAACTTTGTTATCACGCAAATTTGAGATGGCCAGACTAGTGAACAACTCTGCAAAGACTGTTGTGTATCAGTGCGAATGTTTGAGACCTGTCTACCTCCAAAATTATTGTTTTTAAAATACAAATGCTTTTGTTTGAAACCATTTATGAAAAAAGAATCATTCCAGATCAGCTTCTGTAGGATACCTATGCTCAGTCTGCAGGAGGGTTGAATTTTGCTTACCTGGACTAATGAGAAACCTTGCCAGTTGTCCTAAATACAGCTGTCCCTCTAAAACAGAGTTTTTTGTTTCATGTTTTGATGGCTAAGTAGTCTAAGCTGTTTACAATTCTTGCATACAGCCTCTAGCCAAATAGTTTTATAGAATGTTTGCTATTTTTAAAAATTATTTTTGATATGGTACTTATTGAAGATAAATCAACTTCTCAGTTAACAGTATTTGAAGGAATTAGACTGTCTCTAAAAAATTTTCCTTCCTTGTCTCTAACAAAACCATCTTATTTTTCAATGTTCTCATCATATAAAAATAAAAATATTTGCAGTTAGAAGGTATTCTGCTTATAATTGATTCAGCTTGGAAAAAAGTCGGATATCTTTTGTGCTCAGTCTTAGTACATTTACATTATGTCATTGTGTGTGTATTAACTATATTAAATGAATTATATAAAAAATGTTTCACGCGCTTTACTTTATGCATGTTACAGTTCTACTTTTTCATGTTTCTAAATCTTTCCTTGATGCATGAAAAAGATATAGCCTGAGGATAGGCCAGTCAAGATGTGTGAAAGAAGTTGGGACATAAGGAGAAATATATTACTTTATTGGTAATTATTATGATTAAGTTATTAAATTAAGGTTATGTGAGCATGACCATTATATGTCTTTCCTGTGGAATAGTATAATTAAATCCATGGGAAGCAGTGTTACAAAGAAGAAAATGGTAGAGAGCAATAAGCTGTTAAGGTTTTTTGCTTTTACAGAAGCTGCTTTCTTTTACAGGAATTTCTGTAATACTTCAAGAATATTTAGTCACTTCGGTCATTCTTTACCAGATGTATCTCACCTTATTTCATGTTGGTGTTCTCATTCTGGGGCTAGTGGACTATACTTGTTGAAGCATGGAATAATTGATATGGTGGAATACCAAAAGAGACTTTTATATTGATACAGTTTGACCCTCTGCCTAATACTGGCCGTAAATTTCCCTGACTGAGTCTTCGTATCTAGATCAGAAATTTATGGCTCATATTTACTGTCTTGATTTTAAAGTATGCCAGTGATAATAGTATGATTAATAATGTATTTCCTTTGGAAATAAATAAAAAATTACACACACTGTTTTGTATTTTACCTTCAACTTCTGGTCATTTGTCCTTTTTTTCTTTAACTACTAGATCAGCTAATCCACTATATCAGACAGTCACTCTTCTGCAGTTGTACAGAAATTATTTTCTACCTTTGTCTTTAATAAACTAAGAGCTTTGATTAATGAGGTGTAATTCCTATTATGTATGTAATTCAAGATGCTACTGGAGTTGTCCATCTAGCTTCCTACTGAAAGGTACTGCCCATCTAACTAGGGTGACAAGACTAAATGGTGATGAAGGTGGATTTAAATTAACAGGACAGGCTCTGAATCGTGCTGTTGAGGAGCTGGCATACGAATCTACCTGCTGCCCCTGTTCTAGGGAAGGTAACTGCCAACAGAGGAGTGGCGGGCAGAGTTGAGGCTGCTAATATCTTATATTGCTGTAGTGAATGTTACAAGGGCTTGTGAGTCAGTCCTAAATAGACAAACCTGTGGTGTTCTGCTGTGAAATATAATTTCAGATCCCAAGTCTTGTAATTTCCTGAAACCTCATAGGTTTTTGGGTGCTTTAACCTTTTTATTGTCTTTCACTTAATAATTAACTCAACTGCACACAGCAATTTGTGAGGTGTCACCTTAGAGTCAGTGCGAACTCGTGATTGTCATCACTCCGAGCTTATGCTGTTGCTTCCCAAGACTATGATTGCATTCTTCCATGTTGTATTTTTAAGTTTTCATATGACAGGGTTAAATAAGAGCTTGATTGTATCTAACCTGCCATGCTCCAGGCCCTCATGTATCTGTAACTTGGCTTTGCTGTTACTTATAGCACCATTAACATCAATCACTTGCAGATTTTATCAGCAATGACTTTGTATTCTAGGAGGGAGTCTAGAAAATCTTGACTGATGTTGGGTTGTGAAGAAACACATCTAGAAATTTTCTGATATGATATGCTTGATGACTTTCCTGAGGATATTGTTCAGTTTCTCTGAGTAGATGTCAGATCTACTCTACAACCAAATCAAAATGACTGATGTTCTGGTATGAACAAATCAAAAAAACTCTTCTAGTAGACATTGTATTCGTATGAGATTATAGAATGTGATTTGTTTCAGTAGTGTACACGTTTCAGCTTCTGACGGTGTTTTTTAAAGATATCAGTGTTGGGTGTTTATTTTTCCTTGCAGTAATTTTACACTTAGGTCTCCTTTGGTATTTTGCTATATGAATTAGGGACATAGAAATTAAGGTTATTTCTAATGCTGAAGAACGTTTTAAATCAAATACAGGAAAAGTTGTTTTTTGATTAAGAATTCCTTCTTGAGTATCTGTTCTAGAATGGATTGCTTGACAATTCTGTTTATAGAAACAGGATGTTTTGGTTTTACGAAATGTGGATTTCTTGGGAACTCATTTTGAGAAAGTGTTTGTCTGCCTCCACCCTTGGTGGAATGCAGATGACATCAGAGTTTTTATGTACTGGTGCTACAGCCAGTACATAAAGACCAACTTTAGAAGTCTCAGTGACATAGAAAGAATTGCATGCTAATCAGTCTTACTATTTAAGGTGAATTGGTGGTATTGATGTCCAGGTGACCCTATCGAAGGCAATAAAAATAGAGTTGGGGTATTATTTCAGGAAGGCTTGGGAACAAACAGAAAAGGATCCAAGCGTCTATGTCAGAAAAGCGTATTGGTGACAAAAGCTGGCTTGGCTTATTATAGCACAGACTTTGGGTTAAATGCAGCTGCCAGTATTTAGTAGAACATGACAGCTGCACCTAAACATTTTTCACATATTTTAACTAAAGTATTTTTTTGAATGGATGAAAAGAAAGGTTGAGTTAGCTGGAGAAAAGGAAAATGTAGATGAAAAGGGAGAAAGGACTCATGTACTCCTTCCACACTTTTCATGTCTTTGTTCCAGATTTTAGCTCTGGCAGCACCTCAGCAACTGTACTGCAAAGATTAATACAAGACCATAATGTGTTGCATGTTTCACAGAGAAACCATGCCAACGTGTGGCCCCTGCCTGGAACTCAAGAGAATTCTCTTTCCTGCTTTTCCCCCATCTCTTCTATCGTATTTTGTCTTCCTTCAGCTTTATGCTGGACTCTGCTTGGGTTTTATTCTGAAAGAACTTAAGTAGTGTATATTTGTACTGCAAGGTGTGTACTGCTTTTTTTCCAACAGTCTTAGTTGGCCTTTTCCCCTTATAAGGGTTGTCTTGTTAGTGGTCTTGTCTAGGCCTCTGTTTCAGGCACTGATGACTTGGAAAAGGGACGCAGATGACGAGCTAATATCAGCTTTTACTAGACAGTTTTAAAGAACTTGTGAAAGAGGTGTTGATAACCATCCATAAATTAGGCAAGTTTTTAATAGCAGGTTTCAGAACACGCTGAAATTAAAAAATGAGTGAAAGATGCTGATGGTCATTTTATGTTAAATTTTGATACTAGCATGTGCTTAACTGACTTATTTTGGACTTTTCAAATCGCTTGATTAAAAGCTACTTTAACTCGTCTTGGCATTAACAAAGAAACATTCCTCAGTGCCATAGGTGGTTTGGATTTTTACCTGTACCATTTGCAGTATTCTAAATGATTGCATTGTAGGTTCCACTTTAGATCCCTTTGTGATCTTTCTAAAACATACCCCTTCAGTTGCCTTTCTTGGATGGCAAAGCTGTGTTGTTCACTTACTTTGGATTTCTTATCTGTGTTTTTCTCTCACTTGTGATAAATTTTGATCAACTGGCATTTGAATTTAGAGGTAACTTTTCCCTTTTGGAAACTTTTGGTTAAGATCTAATTACAACTTCACAAAACCAGCTTCTTTAGACAGGATATTTCTTTGTAAATCAAAAGCCAAGTATCAGTTAAAATATGCAGTTAATTTAATAAGTCTACAGGCTTACTCAAACTTTTTATCTAAATTTTGTGGGTTCATAGGACAGCTTGGGTTGGAAGGTACCCCTGGAGGTCATCTGGCCCAACCACCTGTGCAAAGCAGGGTCAAATATGAACCTGTTTAACCTGTTGTTGCCAGCTGAAGTGTATTTCATTTAGCTAAGGCATTCCTAAGTATCTTGAACTCCCAAGATTTTGTTTTGCAAGGGCACCGTAGAAGGTCATCTGAAGACCTCATTTTCAGTATCTTTTTTTTCCTCTTTAAATGAAAGCTTTTCTACTTTGTCTTTCAAAGCCTGCTCTCTGTAGCTTCAAAATGAGATTTTGAACAGTGTAACTGAACTTTGCCAGACCAGTTTGTGTGGAACAGGTGTGAGGTATTTGTCCTGTTGTGAATTCCCAGCGTTTTCTTGGTGAAAGAATACCTGAGGTGATTAAATTTTGTGTACAACCATGCTTTGCATCTATGCAAAATTTACTACTCAGACGCCTTTTGTCTGCTGATGTATTTACCCATAAACCTACTAGACTTTTGCTCCAGTTGTGTATTGACATAATTTCTGACATGCTTTGCATCTATTACCAAAGGCAAACTCTCATTGTTAGTCTGTCTAGGGAATACTGAAGGAAGAACTTAGGTTAAAGCATTTTGGAAGTGCTTTTACAACACTTTAAAAGAGAATGTGGTGGTCTTGGTTATTGTTTTAAACCCTATTCAGGGTACATTGGTGGTTCTCCATTTGAAAGATGTTCATGAGGGATGTGTAACACTCAAGACTGAAATTGTAAGTAAGAATCTTAGGAGACACAGATTTGTTTGGGTTGAGATTAGTATTTTTTTTCTTTAAGTTCTGATGGCAGCTGTGGAATGCCTGTGTTTAAAATTACTAAACTGTTTAAGTGGTATGGCTGTAAATTTAACTTATTTGTTCAGGGTTAATGCTGGTAGGCAGCTAAGCCCCACACAGCTGCTCACTCACTCCTCCCCTGTGGGATGGAGAAGAAAATATGAAGGGTAAAGGCGTGAAAACTTGTGAGTTGAGTTAAACACGGTTTAATAGGTAAAGCAAAAGCTGTGCGCACAAGCAAAGCAAAATAAGTTGTCTTTTTTTTTCCAGTTTGCTCAGATGCAGGTGTAGGGTAAATGGTAGGCAGAGCTGAAGTTATTGGCAAAATCCCTTCTGACTCTATGTAGGATCTTCCCATCTTCTAAAACAAATGATACTTTATGGGACTTAACTCTTGGTGATTTGTAGAGCAAAAATATGTCTTGTAATGCATGCAGAAGTTTGCTTTGGTAAAAAAAAGTAATATGGATACACTGCCTTAAACTTCCTTTTAATGAGGGGTCTACTGTAGTTATAGCAGTGGAAGATAGCTTACTGTCTTTTTATCTGCATAAACCTCAGCACAGGTTTATTCAGCCTATTTTCTTGGCAAACTCTCCTGTCACTGCTGCTGTATTTAGCCCTGCTGTCACCATCTGAGTTTGATTAGTTCAAAATGAGTTTCAGTATGTCTGTGTCACTGTGAGTGTAGTAGTATAGATGTCTCTATACAATGTGACTTTGCAGTAATAGCTGTTGAAAGATAGTTATTCTTGCTCACTAGCTAGTATGAATGGTCTTGCATGTTATGCCTTGGTTTTAATTCTTATTTTCAGGGTAGTGCCATATCAGCAGTAATGTAAACTATAAAATATTAGCAGAGTTTGTTTTTATATTCCAGTATCTGAATGTTAGAAAATTGTCTTCTGATATTTATATTAACTGCACTATATTTTCATTGTATGCGCTGTCACTACTATATAACTTCATCATACATGGTTTTAATATGTGAAAGTTCTCCTCCCCTCCCCCCAATAAAAGGAACAGAGTAGAAGATAGAGGACAAATACTTGTTTTCCTTAGGTTTCTTCTCTTTAGTTTTGTTAGCAAATAACCATAAACTGTAGTTGTTAGAAGCAAGAGAGTTAAAGCTTGTTTTCTGAACTTCATCAGATTAAAATCTGCAGGAGAACTCATCTGTGGAAAGATGATACCGGACTACTTTTATGATTCAGTCTTATATTAGTGTAAAATGGTTTAGGTAATGAAATACGGTGAGGGCTTTTCTATTCAGTATCACTATTGTTATGTGTGATTTTGTTTCTTTTTTTTGTAAAATATTATTAACCTGAAGAGGAGTAACATTTAATCAAGTAATGTCTTAGAATGTAATTCTCACAAAACTCTCTTCTGTTGAGTTTTGCATTCTGAAATGTGGTTACCAATATGTTTTCTGCCTCACAAAATATTAATGCAACATTTAACAGTACTTCTATTTTTTTATTTATTCTCATAATACTTACCCATCAAAGGCTGTAAGCTTTGATTGGTAGATTTGAACTAGTGAGAACCTTCATGTTCTAACCGGAGAAGTTGATGAGGAATGGAACAGGCAGCATGTATGTTGGCAGGTGACAGATTTCTAAAGAATGTTTCAGTAAGATTAGCCCTCAGAACGCAAAATATTTTTGTGCTTTCTGTTAGCCTTTATGGCTAAAGGATTAGAAACAAGGACTAACTGGGGTATATTAGGCCGCTGGCAAAGTGTTATGCAGAGTTATGGTTTTACTGTCTTAGCTGCATTGAATGGTTTTGAACATGGGTATGGTAAATCTCCTTTAACTGTCTCTTGTATTGTCCTCATAAATATAGTAAGCTGTAAGTTTTAAAGAAGTAGTATAGTGAGGGCAGTAATTTAGTTCCTAGCCTACTATACTGCATTTTTACAGTTTGGTACTATGTAAGTATTTTTTTCCTTGGGGGATTGCTCTGTGTTCCTTAATTTTCATTTAAGGTGCTTGTCAGTCAGTGTACCTGGCAGTAAATCAACTGGAGGAAGTCAGTATTTAAATAATATCACTTGACTGCATAGTTGGAAATGTTTTTAGGGACTTTCCACTGGATTTCCACTGTGACAACAGGTAGTTTTTTAGACAGCTTTTTTTTTTTTAAAGAAACTTTGGCTCTTTGTCTTTCATAAAACAACTGTGTAAACAGTGAACTGCAGTTGCATCCTTAGTTAGCCATGTTTACTGCAGTTTACTAATTTGGAGCAAAATTTGTAAGTTATGTAGCACGAATGTGTTGTTTTGCACAGTGTTTTAGTAGTTAACTTGGAAGGACACAATGAATACATCTGTGCTGTATGTGAAAGGAGAGTAAGGTGGCAAGGCTAAATCTAAAGACGCCTGTTGGAAATTTGCTCCTCCCCTCTTTTGCTTTATCCTCCATTTTACAGTGATGAAACTAGTTAATTCACAGAAGAATTGAGTCTTGGTGCAAACACCTAATACCTCTGACACTGAGGGGAAAACGAAGGGAAAAGAAGATTGAGCCCACTTTGTCTCTTTGCAGAAAACCAAATTCTGAGGTGTAACCCCTTGAAAAGGGGGTTAAGTACTTAATTTTATTTTTTTTAGTTGTTCAGGAAAGAGGATCTGTAATTTGGAATGGTTATTTAATAAGGGAAAGTTTATGAAAATGTATGTATGATTATCTTGTTTTTGTTAATTTTGTTCTAAATGGCCTATGTTACGGCAGTGAAACTTGAAAGAACTGTTTTTAATACCAAACAATATCTTTCAGCTTCTAACAGGAGGATGTTGGATTGCACACTTAAATACCTTCTTCCTTGTAACTGAATCTATTAATTTATGACTGTATGGAAAAACCTTTTGCTACTTCTGCGTACCTTTTGTGTGTGGCCAGAGCCAAATGATGTGTGATTGCCTACCTGGTATCTTGCTTCGAGTGAATGAGATAATTATGAACATCAAAGATGAGCTAATTCAAGTTATCAAAATAAATACAAATAGGCTTATGTGGGATGCGATAGCCCCAGTAGTTATCTGAACAATGATTTACAGTATCACGTACTTTTAGCAAACAGCAAGAGTCATTGTTTAATCATATTTCCCAGAACGCTAATTTTCATTTCAGAATAAATTAATTGGCCTGTTTGTGCCTGTTTTTTTTATGATAGTGAAAGCTTACTTTGCGAGGGCTCGTTGAGTTAAAATTTCTGAAGGTTACCAGATCAGTCCTTCCCTGTTTTGGTGAGACTATCTGACCAATGTATGTGCTTCATATTTGCTTGTAAGACTTTGAGGAAAATTTAATTTATAGATCACTGTTACTTTTTATCCTTGTTTGATTTATATGTGTGTGTGTGTATATATATGTATATAAAACTTACTCAAGTGTAGGTGTCTCTAAGCCTTTGTAGGGGAGGTAGGGTACTTACTTGCCAGATGAAGCCACAGTTAAGCCATGAGAATGTATTTCCTTAACAGACTGTTCCCTGGGGTAATGGTTCACATAAAAACACGTTTGTTTTCAGTTTCATAATTATATGCAGGCAAAATATTTCAAATTGTACTGGCTATTGAAATTACTGCTTACCAGAATTTTGTATAAAGCAGTTTCTCAAACAAGGATGTACTTGAATAAAGAACTGCCTCTGTCATTGTGCATTGTATTTTCTCATTTGCAGGGGTGTGCAAGCACATGTCTGTAGACATGTGAGAGAATTATGTATGCATGTATACCAACCTCAGGCATATGGACTTAAAATTTGGATGTTCATTTTCTTGTAGCTGGGGAATAAAAGGCACGTTTTTATGTCCATATTTTGAAAATTAGAGGTCTTTCTAGTGTAGTCATGGGAGCTTTTCAGGATCAGTTTTAAGAGCAAAGTTTGTGATTTATGCAGAATTTATTCAAAGAAATTTTATATATATTTCATGCTGAACTTGGTTGCTACTCAGAGTACATACTTTGAAGGTATGTTATTTTTACAGTAATTTTTGCATGCTCACACTTATGTGTTTAGGTAATAATGTAGCATTAGCTATTTTGTTATAAAGTTATGTATATTATATAGTAGTCTTATGTAAAGTGTGCAGCTGACTTGTGACTTAAAATCCCTATTCCCTATTTTTACAGAAAAAGTAAATATCAGCAGAGTATGAGCAACTGAAAATTCTAACCTAATGTCTTTTATTTTGTTTGCATCCTTGTGCAGTTGTTTTTCTATGTCTTGCTACAGTTTAGCAGGAGAAGATATATTTTGCTTTTCTCTTCACTGTACGACTTTATGATTTCTGTAGATATTTCCATGTAAGTTTTAATGTTACGTGTATCATTGTTTCCAAGATTGCTTGGAGTCTGAGAGGAGTTACCTGTCTTAAACATATGTGCTGAGATATTTATGACTATCTTGTTATCTTTTCTGATTCCTTTTTGATATTATCATAATGTTTTACCTTTCTTAGGCAAAGGAAATGACGTATTTCAGATACTCGATTGCTCTGTTCCTCTGTGTGATGGGGAATACTAAAAGACAGTATTTTAAATGGATTTAATACAGTTGAGTGGTTTTAATGCATATAAACACTAATGAAAAAACTATGTGCCTTCTCTGGGCTGTTTTTGTTTCATAATTGCATTCCTTAAAAAATCAGTCTTCAGCCACTAACTCTTCTTCTTAGATGTCAGTGGATTAGTGTCACTATGTTACTTGAAGCAAGATGTGTTAATCCCTTATTCAAGGTTTAAATCTATGAATCCTATAGAAAAACTACTTCAAAGCTGAAGCAATTCTGTCATCTGTTAAATTTCAGGTCTAACAAAGGCAGCTTTTACTGGGTTTTTTTGTGGGCTTTTTTTTTTTTTAAAGTGTTGACCCCTGAGGTAGGTGTAATGGGTGAAATTGCCAGTGAAAGTTGAGTTAGTTATACGATTACTGATTTTTAATTTGGATAGAACTGTGTCAATTAGAGATTTGCCTATGTATACATTAGCAATTAGCACAATTTGTAAGAATAGATCTCGAAAGCATAATAGTTGGTGTTGGGGCCCCACTCACCTTATTGTTATAAATTTAAAGGGATTTTATTTTTGACTTGTTCTGATCGTGTAGACTGACTGCCCTTTTAGGAGTGTATTTTCAAGTTTAGTCGCCTCTAAAAGTTTATGTGCTCTCTGCTATGCATTATAGCATAGTAAGTGGCAGTGGTAAGGAGACCTGATCTTTTGGATTCTTGATCTGAACTAAAATGCTGCTGTAGACACACTCCTTGTCTTTTCAACAATCTGGATTTTTTTCTGGCACTCTATTTAGAATAAAAGGAGGATGCCTATAAAAGTTGCTATGTTCAAAGTATTGTGTCAAGCACACACACAAAAAATCACTTTCTATTCTGCTGAAAAAGGAAATGAGTATCTCTGTCGCTTCTTTGAGGGACTGAATGCCTAGAGTAATTCTGATCACGTATTGCACTTTGAAAGATGACTGGATTTAATGCTTTTAGAGTGGCACTTAAGTGGCTTACATTGGCCACTGTCCAAATTCTGTTTTAATAACTAGTACTCTTTGGGGTGACTTTCTCTACTGTTGTACATGAATTCATAAAGAGGCAATAAAATCGAGTGTTTCCAGTTCAGAAGACTTCAAATAAGGCTGACCTTGTTTGAAAGTTAAGTTGACAGGATAAGATAAATTAATGTTTGATTATTCAGTATGATTGCAAAAATACTGTATTAGCTAGAACAGAGACTTAGATTTTTTTTAATTTCTTTTTTATAAATTGGACATAGGCAAAAAGCTAATTTACATTAGCTTTACATCGGTTAATGAAACCATCATGCAAAATTAAACTGTATCATAATCACCTTTTTAAAAGGTAATATTTGGAGCATAGCTGTTGCTTTAAAAAGACAGGCATACTTCTAACTCTTTTAATTTTGGAGGGATGAATTTTTGGTCTGATGCTCTGTGGAAATTATGTTACGAGTTAGTTGATATGTTGAAAGAACGTTTTAATCACCATCTCCTTTTAGCATAGCTGTGCCTCCTTTTTAGGTGATGGGGTAAAAGCTCAGCTGCAGCCCCACAGAGGAGCACTGAGAGACAGTGCAAGAGAGGGACCCCAAATAATACCCTGCCCCAGCTACTACAGGTCCATCACAGGAGCCATCAGCCCATCAAAGGCCCATCCCCACCAGCCCAGAGGAGCAGAGAGGCACAAAGGCAGGCAAAGAACACAGATTAAGGACTTGGAGGAAAAGATGCTTTCTCAGGAAGCCTCAGCCCCGTTATCCAGGTATGAAACCCATCAGAATGAGTCAAGGCTGGAGTGCCTTTTAGACTGAGAAGGGTCCTGCCTTGGGGTATGGGGCACACTATTGGCTGCAGGGGAAGAGCATTTTGGGATTGCATGGGATTTTTTTATGGCATGCTTTGGAGATGAACCAAAGATGGAGAAAGGGAGTCGTTTTAGTGATTTGAGGAGGAACACGTGTGGGCAAAATAGGGGTATTTAACAGATAAAAAAAGGCCAGTCGCTTGTAAGTAACTTGCTGGTCAGTATGCTTGTGTGGCTGTGTGTTGTTGCACCTCATCAGTCCAGTCTGCATTATCTTATTAAATTCCTTTTTAACTCATTTCCTGGGTGAGGGACTCCCTATTCTGTGCACATGGGTGTGTGTGGGGGCCAGAGTGCCAGCAACTGGAGTTGGACCGTGAGTTGGAGGGGGCCTGCATGTGGTGCCAGCAAATGGAGAAACTGGGCTGAATGGACTTAAGTGCTAGCAACTGGAGTGGGGATTGCAGGTTACAGAATGTGTGGTGCCAGTGACTGGAGAGACTGGGGTGAGTGAATCCAAGTGCTTGCCACTGGAGTGGGATGAGGGTTCAGAGGCCCGTGTGGTGCCGGTGCTTGGAGTGAGCGTGGGGAGTGTTGAGTGTACGAGCGCTGGCAAAGATTAACTCCAACTAGCCAGTGAGTAGGTAAAGTGGTGAGGGAGCTGTGTGTGTGTCTCTAAGGGAAAGACCATGGGAGCAGCTGGCTGTTGGAAGGATCAAGGAAGTCCTGGCCAGCTGCTGAAGAGACTGTCTGGTTTGGGGGTCTCTGGGGATGACACCTGTGTATGTGTACGGCTCTCTAAGGGCGAGACCACAGTGGGGCTGGCTGTTGGAGGACCAGGGCAGTCCTGGCCTCCCCTGTGTGTGCGCGCACATGAGCAGCCTCTGGCTCTTATGTGCCAGCAACTGGGGAGACTGTCTGAACTCTGCTGCTGGACGGATCCACATCACGCGCACGCGTGTGTGTATCTATGTGTGTATATAGATTTTGTTGGTGCTGCCTGTGTTTGAGTGCTCTGTGTGTACGTCATTGTTATCTCTGTGGTCAGTTCAGTATATATGCATATGTGATGCATATGTGCGCTTTGTGTGGGTCTGCCTACTGGGAATACATTTTCCACCTGCCTACTGGTTGGACCTGGGAGCATGGAGCTGCAGGCTCGTCTCTTCTCTCAGGTTGTCTGATCTGATCTGATATTTTCCCCTCATACCTTTTGGTTATGGTATACTGATTTTGATATTTCAATATTGGTGCTTTTTAAGGTATCTTAATACAGATATTGGAGCATATTTGTTATTACAGATACCAAGTATTTGATGGAACTTCTTTTATATTACTGTTTACTTAAAAAAGCAAGTCTTCTGCAGGAATTGTTGAATGAAAATGGTGACTTGCATAGATACCAAACACACTTGTAATATAAAAGTTCAGGAATAGGTGAATGTCTTGACATGGGAAATTACTCAGTGTAATCTGACTTTGATTTTGCTAACTTCGGTTACCCATTCACTTTGAAGTGATTTATTTTATTAAATAAAAGTGACGTTGAGTCTTCAGTAGTACAGCAGTGTTTTCATTTCAGTAAGCAGGAAGTGTGAACAAGAATCCACAGTTGTGTTTAAAGCAGGAGAAAAACAGTGCCACTTGAGTATGTGACATCCTTTCCACCATCACTACAGTGCTTTAAAACTGGATTGTATATTTGTGACAGAATATGTCAGAGAAAAATTCTGCCTTTCCAGACCTGTCCTTTAGTTATGTAACTTCCAGTTTCTGTTTTTAAATATCACTAAAAGTATAACATGGGTTACTGAAAATTGGAGTAATATAATGTCAATACAGGTGTGTCCCTAACTATGGTGGCTGTATATGCTTAACGTCTCTTGAGACAGTCCTGATGTTTTGGAGGTGCAGGAATGGGAACCACTGCGATACCCAAGGTATCCCCATGGCATTGTAAAATCAAGATGTATGTAGACTATGCAACTTCAAAGAAAAACCTTTCATGTAGTGTAAGGTATGCAAAACATTAAACAATCTTACTGGGTATGTCACATTCAAGTGTGTATAAACAGGTATTCCTTATAAATTCTACTGAAACAAAGGTATGGAAAACCTTTCCCTCTGAACTTGTGTTCTTGAACCTTCCATGTCAGAGAGACTCTGTAAGTGTTTTGGATCTGTTGGAGTTGGAGTGCACTGAATCTTGCACTGAATTTCACTTGGGGCAGTTTCT
This sequence comes from Morus bassanus, assembly GCA_031468815.1. Lineage (NCBI taxonomy): Eukaryota > Metazoa > Chordata > Aves > Suliformes > Sulidae > Morus > Morus bassanus. Next base: position 32,329,168 of record CM062568.1, on the reverse strand, counting down.
CTATAACAGTAGTTTCCAAAGTGAAAAATATTAATTACATTACACAAAAGCTTGAAAGTGCTATTTCACTCAAACTGTTTATAGATCCTTGACATGCAACCTGAGGATTTCCTGAAAGAACATCCTCTTTCCTTTATGACTAATAAAAATACAAGCAACAGCCAGAACAAAACCAAACTCTGAGTGTTAAGCAGTTCCAAAGCAGAGATAGACTGCCTGACGCAGATTCTAGAATGAAAATTAATTGTTTAAGAACAGGAGTGTTCCTTTTCTCAGTCTTGCCCATTTCAGATGATCTTCACAGATGAATATAAAAGCAGTAGATGAACCCTGGGTACAGTTTATCCAGGTAGAATTGAAGAGGTGTAGAAGAATTAAGTTTTTATGAAAGTTACAGAAGCAAATAGTAAAGATGTCAACCCTCCAGTTTTTAAGGAACAGTTAGACTTGATAGGAGTCCTGCAGACTGGTACTTGTAAACTGTTCAGAAAATTTGTGCTCTTTTTGGAGGGGCTGAAAAACTTTGAGCACCTTGACTGTATACACCTTTATTCCTTCTTACATTTGTTTTAAACCAGCTGAGTAGGAGTACTTCTCTGTACTCATCTAGCATTGCAGTTTTACCTTCTTTTACGGTACAAGGATGATTATTGTTGCAAGGTTTTGCAAGGCTTGCAGAACTGCAGCTGAACTTCCAACGACCTAAGCTTGTGGAAAGCACGTACAAGAGAAAGGTAGTAAGCAAGAAAATAACTTCTGGAAGAATTGAAAGGTGTCTGTTGTTTTAAAGGTGAGAGGTGGTAATACAGGCTCACTGTGGTCCACAGATGAGGAACATAAGACAAAACTGCCTATTTTTTATAACTGATGAAAGAAATCTCTCTCTCAGAAAGAGAATTCCTGTGAAGGATTGGTTCTGAGAATGATTGTCTCTGCAGTGGTGGTTGAACCTTCCTAAAAATGCCTAAAGCCCATGGTAGTGTCATCTTTAAAAAATCTGGAACATCTTTTGCTGCAGTGGCTGTCTTTGCGGTCTGTTACCCTACCAATAAGTGAATATAATTCATGTGTAAATGATGAAGATATGTGATTTTTGTCTGGAATACTAGCAATAGTGTTTATCCCTGCTATAATGTTATTGCTTCCTTTAAGTTCCTAACTAATAGCTAAGAATCAGGAAATACAGCTGCCTTCTGTGTATGTTGAGAGTTTGAAGATTACAGTTGTATCTTAGCTGGACCTGAGAGTTGAGAGAACTTTTCTTTAACCTCAGAACTCATGCGACCTGTTTATTATTTTGATTCCTAGTAACAGAAGAGGATAATTTCAGCCGTAATTTTCTCAGAATTGTTTATATAGCAGTAAGCAAGCTTGAGGGAACAAAGAAAACTGAGGAAGGCACATGGCTTTTGTGAGAGAAGCAGGAGGAACTTGGGAGGCATAATGTAACCAGACTAATTTAACCAAGGATGGTTTTTAAATAGGGCTAAATATATTATGTTTTTGAAGTGGAGATAATCAAATCAAAACAGACTGGTCCAACACCTCTGTGTTGGAAGGAACTTAAGAAACTTGCTATCCAGGATGGTGAGATGGAGTACTGAGTTGTGACTAGCTTTTAAATTATGCAAGTGATCCTTTACATATGTGTATTTAGACACTTTGGAAGTAGTTTTATCTTACAACATGAGGCACTATTGTTTTTTAAGAAAAAAGCAACATATTTTTCTTTTGTAATTCTGAACATTTTCTTTTCACAGCTTATAAGCATTTTTATTAGTGTGATTAAATGTTTTATATTTTTCCCTGTCATGGAGTCTTGTCCGTTGAAATTCTCTGCACATATGTAAAAGCAACCAGTCGTTATAAATCTTAACACTGTTTAAATGTGTTTTCAGATCATTAATTCCAGTTTATTTTATCACTTTGGACAAAACTCAGAATATTTGTTAGGAAGTTTGTCCAGAGTAATATCGTACAGGATCTTCTCATGGTTAAACGCGATGGTAAGCGATTTTACTAGTGGCTTGACTTTCTGTAATCTAAGCATATTAAAATCTCCCTGGCACCTCCTCAGTTAATTTAAGTTTTGAAGTGGTTTTAAAAATCCATTCATCTTGTCACCAGGGAATTTGTCATTAATGTTCCATAACTTTAGTAGTGAACTGCAGTATTTTTTAAAATATCTTTATTTTTGAGGTGATGAAGCTTAGATAAATATGTTCAATTTCAAAACTGTATAAGACATTTTATGGCTGGTGATAATAATTGAAGCATATTGAGCAGAAAAGATAATTCACCTAAAAAGTTTAATTTGTTTTAATGGAGGTATTTTATTTATAGCAAAAATGATTTCATTTGACTGTATAGGGAGAGGAGTGTCTTGGTACCACAGTATTGTTAATGTAACAGCTTTGTCTGGGTAATTTTTTTACTCTTTATATGAATATTCTAGACTCTCAAAAAAGATACGTTATTTAAATATCTGGTTTATATTCAAGTTCAGAATTACTGTGTTAATTTAGAAGTAGAGTATATTTTTACAATATGTTTGGAAATATTTCAGATGGACTTTTTATTTGACAACTGGAAACAAGTTTAAAATCCTTTCTTGCTTGGTTTTTTTTTTGATCGTGGCTTCTCAGGACTTCTTCTGTGCCTTGATAGTTGAGATGCTTAGTTTGCAAGGTTTTGAACAAAGGAAGGTAGGAAAGAAGGTAGGTTCTTAAGGGTTATGCTGAGGTCCCTGACTGGCAGTGCTTGTGGTTTCCTTGTGGAATTGTCTGAAATGAATGTGAATGAAGATGGGACCACTGGCGGGGAGAGGAAAAAGCAAATAAGGACGTATGTTAAAAAAGACAACAAAACCTTCAAATAACATAGCAAATGAGTATCCTGTGGCTAGCCATGATGAATAGGCTAACCACAGTATAGAAACAGTTTCTGGATGATGTTGATTGCCAAGGCTAAAATAAACCCATTTTCTGGACATGTGATTTTTCTGTGATATATAAATTCTCAGTAGAACTGAGCCTTTTTATTATTGAATATAGTTGTTATTTAAGAGCACACCAGAAAAGCAGAGAAAAAAACATTTTGACTAATTAAATGAATGCCTAGCTTTTGCTTATATATAAAGCAATGCAAATCACTTTCTAATTCTGAAAGAAATAGTGAATAAAATATAATTACCTTAAAACCTTTTGGCCTTATTTAAAAATGGGGTGGAAATTCTGTTGGAACTACTAACAGTGAAAGCTAAGCAAGGATGTTGTTATTTATTTCCTAACTTTGTATGTCATTAGACATAGCAAAAGTATCTATATTGGCACTAGTTTATGGTCTACACTGTTACTATTGTTAGTGGACCTGCACCAGTACAAACTAGAAATCTGAACTTTGCCAGCGTAGGCATATTTTCTGAATCTTAACGTTTACATTTAGTAAATGCTGGGCTATGTAACTCTTCAGTCTGCAGCAAAACCAAAAATAAACTAAAAGTGTCTTGGATTCTTCAGGCAAAAGTTGGCTTCCTATCCTGGTGTTTAAAACAGTGTTTGTGTATGGTAAAGACAGGGAGATTCTCTGTGTCTCTTTCACCCCTTCCCTGCTACTTTCAGCAGTATTACTGTGCACTTTTTTCCTCCTCTGACTCCTTTTACAGCCTCTCTGCCTGACAGCTTTTCCTTAGGAAAATAATACGTCATCTTAGAACATAGTTGCCATTACTGAAACTTGGTGGGATGAATCCCATAACTGAGTGTGGCTATCGATGGCTACAGGCTGATCAGAAGGGACAGATGAGGAAGGAGGGAGTGGAGGGGTTGCCTTCTACATCAAGAAATGGATAGATTGTGAAGAGCTGTCTCTGAAGAATAGCCACAAGCAGGTTGAAAGCTTATGGGTAAGAATTAGAGACTGAGGAAACAAAGGGAGGCTTGTGGTTGGTGTCTACTACAGGCCGCCCAGTCAGGGGGAGCCTATTGATGAAGCCTTACTCCAGCTACAGGAGGCATCATGCTCGCAGGCTTTCTGCTGCGAGACTTCAGCCACCCTGACATTTGCTGTAAAAGTAGCATGGTGAGCTGTAGGCAATCCAGGAGACTCCTGGAATGCATTCAGGATAACTTCTTAAGCCAGATAATAGACAGCCCTACCACAGGGGATGTGATACTGGACCTGTTGGTCACCAACTCAAGTGAGCTAGCTGGTGATGTCAAGACTGGAGGCAGCCTGGGCTGCAGTGATCATGTACTGGCGGAGTTTGCAGTCCTGAGGGAACTGCCCTCAGGGACAAGGGAGCAGACCAGAGTTGGCTGATCTTTAAAGATGCTTTCCATGGAGCGCAAGAGCTCTTGGTGCCCAGGTGTAAGAAATCAGGAAAGGAAGGTAAGAGACTGGTATGGCTGAGTCGAGACATGCTGGTCAAACTAAAAGGCAGAAGGAAATGCACAGGTAGTGGAAGCAGGGAAAGGTATCCTGGGAAGAGTATAGGGGTGCTGCATGGTTGTGTAGGGATGGGGTCAGAAAGGCCAAGGCACAGCTGGAGCTGAACTTGGCAAGGGAGGCAAGGAATAATGAGAAGGGCTTCTACAGGCGTGTCAGCCAGAATAGGAAGGTCAAAAAAAGCATATCCCCCCCACTCCCACCCCCCGATCAGCAAGACTGGCAAACTCGTGACAACGGACGAGGAGAAGGCTGAGGTACCCAACAACTTCTTTGCCTCAGTCTTCACTGGCACCCTCTCTTCCCACACCTCTTGAGTGGATGGACCGCAAGGTGGGGACTGGCGGAGCAAAATCCTTCCCACTGTAAGAGAAGATCAAGTTCATGACTACCTGAGCAACCTGAACATACATAAATCAATGGGTCTCGACTAGGTGCATCCCAGAGTCCTGAGGGAATTGGCTGATGCAGTTCCCAAGCCACTGTCTGTGATATTGGAAAAGTCATGGCAGTCAGATGAAGTCCCTGGTGACTGGTTAAAGGGAAACATTGCACCCATTTTTTCAATAGGACAGAAAGGAGGGCCCTGGGAACTGCTGACCTGTCAGCTTCACCTCTGTGCTTGGGAAGATCATGGAGCAGATCCTCGTAGAAGCTATGCTAAGGCACATGGAGGACAGGGAAGTGATTCGAGACAGCTAGCATGGCTTCACCAAGGGCAAGTCCTGCCTGACCAACCTCGTGGCCTTCTATGATGGAGTGACCACATCAGTGGACAAGGGAAGAGCTACGGATGTCGTCTGTCTGGACTTCTGTAAGGCCTTTGACAACAGTCCCCCACAGCATCCTTCTCTCTAAATTGGAGAAATATGGATATGATGGGTGGACTGTTTGGCGGATGAGGAATTGGCTGGATGGTCACATCCAGAGGGTAGTGGTCAACGGCTCAATGTCCAGATGGAGATCAGTGACAAGTGGTGTCCCTCAGGGGTCTGTACTGGGACCAGTACTGTTCAATATCTTCATCAGTGACACAGACGGTGGGATCGAGTGCACCCTCAGCAAGTTTGCAGATGACACCAAGCTGAATGGTACAGTTGACACACCTGAGGGATGGGGTGCCATCCAGAGGGACCTGGACAAGCTTGAGAAGTGGGTCCATGTGAACCTCATAAGGTTCAGGAAGGCCAAGTGCAAGGTCCTGCACCTGGGTTGGGGCAATCCTGAGTATCAATACAGGCTGGGGGATGAAGGGATTGAGAAGAGCCCTGTAGAGAAGGACTTGGGGATCCTGGTGGATGAAAAGCTGGACTTGAGCTGACAATGTGCGCTCACAGCCCAGAAGGCCAACCGTATCCTGGGCTGCATGAAAAGAAGCGTGGCCAGCAGGTCAATGGAGGTGACTCTGCCCTTCTGCTCTGGTGAGACCCCACCTGGAGTACTGCGTCCAGCTCTGGAGCCCTCAGCACAAGAAGGACATGGAACTGTTGGAGTGGGTCCGGAGGAGGGCCACAAAAATGATCAGAGGGCTGGAGCACCTCTCCTATGAGGAAAGGCTGAGGGAGTTGGGGTTGTTCAGCCTGGAGAAGAGAAGGCTTCAGGGAGACCTTATAGCAGCCTTCCAGTACTTAAAGGAGGCTTATAAGAAAGATGGGGACAAATATTTTAGCAGGGCGTGTAGTGATAGGACAACGGATAATGGCTTTAAACTAAAAGAGAGTAGATTCAGACTAGATACAAGGAAGAAATTTTTTATAATGAGGGTGGTGAAACACTGGCAGAGGTTGCCCAGAGAGGTAGTGGAGGCCCTATCCCTGGAAACATTCAGGGTCAGGCTGGACGGGGCTCTGAGCAACCTGATCTAGTTGAAGATGTCCCTGCTCACTGCAGGGGGCTTTATGACCCTTAAAGGTCACTTCCAACCCAAAATATTCTATGATTCAAACATTTATCTGGGGTAAGACAGGCAAATCTGGCTTTGCTGGCTTGCGTTACTTATCACATATGGATAATACCATTCCCCCGCACTTGAAGCAAATAATGTGTGATATCTTTGAAAAACTAACTTCAAGTCAGTCAAATAGTCACTGTGTCTCCAATCCCTGTCTTGCAAAATAGACATAAGAGTAACTTTTACCTCGTAGAAGTATGGTAAGAGCAAGTGTGATAAAGGGGGATACACTGATATCTCAGGACTCATGAAAGTGTCAGCAAGATACAGAAACAAGTGCTGGAATGAATAGGGAAAGGTGGAAGAAAGGTTGGAACTAGGAGTGGGGGAAAAATGGGTTGTATTATAGTAGGAAAGAGTAGCTTTGCCCGTCACCACCAGCTGTTTTAACAGTGGTATAATTTGCAGCTGCATTAAGCTGTCATTAAATTTTTCTTCTCACCTCTTATTTTTGATCTTTTTTTAATGGCTATATATACTGAAAATGTGTGTATTTAATCATGCTTAAGTGCTTTTAAATAAAAAATAGAACTAAATAATACAATAGAAATGCTAAAATGTTGGTGAAATAATAATTAAGCTGTCTCAAAAGTTTGTTGCTTTTTGAGATCTTATGTGTAAGGATATCTGGCTAATGTCTATTGAGATAGGCAGATAATGACCAGAGGAGCAGTGACAAGGTGGAGAACTGAGCCAGCTTGATCTGTCTGAATCAGCTGCTCCTAAAACCAGCAAAGGTGACTGATGAAGCTGTTATCCCTGTTGCAAAACCTGCTGAGGTGATTCATTGGAAGAAACTCTCTGGAATGCCAGGCAAACTGGGAAGGGGGAGCTAAGGGCTTCGCACTAGTGAAGGCTTTTTTATCTCTGAGCATTGATCTTTAGGAAAAGGATTGGACCCATCTGTGCTCTCTGTGTTTGGGTGTTCAGTGCAGTACTGTTCCCTTCTATTCATCTGTGTGCAGATAATATGGCTCACCACAAACAATGTGTATCTCTGTCCATTTGGAATGATTGCTCCACAAGTCCCTCGCTTCTTGTGGGACTCGGAAATGAGTTAGGGGATAGCAGCTTTTATTGACTAGGCCAGGGGAAGAAGGAATCCATGAGTCCCTCAGGATACCATATTTGGCTAGTCCCTAAGAAATAAGCTTTTTGCTTCTTCAGTTGTTAGTTATCTGAGGGAATCTTTGCAGTGTTTGATGCTGCCCTCAAGGCAAGTTTTCTGTATCAGGACTGTACCCAACAGCGCAGAACAAAATTTTCCATGTTGCAGGTCTGGTATTCAAAAAATGGTTAACACCCTGAACTCTGTTGGAATTTGATACGCCCTTTGGGTGATTATCACCTCTGAAAGTTAGGGTACTTTCACTTTTGGATTTTAATGTGTGCAGAGTCCTAACAACTTTCTCTCCATGACAGTGAATAATCACTGTTACTGATTTAACTGTACACTATATCTTTTAGCACAACAGCTAAGTATTCTGAGGGTTTTTTAGTGGTCCTCTGTTATTGCTGTAAAATTACTTAATAGAAACAAATAGCGATAATGAGGGGGAGAGAGGTTGAGTGATTTTTAAGCAAGAGCATATCAGAAATTATTGCAGAACTGCTTTAACACAAACACTGGTGTGAATGTGTAAACCTGAGTAGGTAAGAAGTGTGTCTTAGAATTAGTGCCATTCCTAGCCCTTATTTCCCAACTGTTTCCAGAAGTGCTGTTAATATAAAACTTGATTTCTGATGAAAACTGTGGGAAATAAGTTTTCTGTCGGGTCTTCCTTGCAATCCCAGTTCAGTTGTCCCTTCACCATGAGGAGGCCAACTGATGAACTCGGCCATCCAAAGGGACTAACCTGCTATACAGCTGACTTAGGAAGGACCATGTATGTCAGGGGAAAGAAGATCTGCAGGATGTAATTGGGTATGTGTTTTTTTATGGTTTTCATGGTTTTATACTTGGATTCTTCAGGGGCAACTCTGAAAATCAGTTGTCTCTGAGGAGGAAATAGCAGTTATCATTTCATATTCTTCCATTTATTTCATTGTAAACATTTCTGAAAATAGAAGAAATTCTTTGTGTGACAAAAACTTGCCTCCACACCACAGGATGTGATTAGAAGTGGTGTAGTATGTATTTCAGAGGCATTGCTGCTTATTACAATCTGGTTTTATTTTAACAAAACTTACCTGGCAGATGTAAGGTCATGATTAGTTTTGTTAATAAACACAGTGGCTGAAGTAGAGAGCTTCTATAGCATGATTTTTATCTCAGAAGCCCTGACTGTTTTATACCAGCTTTATGCAAACGAGTATTCTTAGAAAGCTGGTTCTGAATTCTTAGAATACTTAGCTCTTAGTCGTCTGCTCCTCTCTAGCTCAAAATGTAATGCTCTCCTGCTCCATTTTACTGTTTACTTTGTCTTTGTTGACTGAGTGTTGGGTTGTCATGCAGTAATGGAGAGAGATTAACTCATTTGTCATCTCCAGATTCATTATCAGGCTTGTATCAGGAATAGTGTGGCCAGCAGGAGGAGGGAAGTGATCGTGCCCCTGTACTCGGCACTGGTGAGGCCACACCTCGAATACCGTGTTCAGTTTTGGGCCCCTCACTACAAGAAGGACATTGAGGTGCTGGAGTGTGTCCAGAGAAGGGCAACGAAGCTGGTGAAGGGTCTGGAGAGCAGGTCGAATGAGGAGAGGTTGAGGGAACTGGGGTTGTTTAGCCTGGAGAAAAGGAGGCTGAGGGGAGACCTTATCGCTCTCTACAACTACCTGAAAGGAGGTTGTAGCGAGGTGGGTGTTGGTCTCTTCTCCCAAGTTACTAGCGATAGGATGCAAGGAAATGGCCTCAAGCTGCATCAGGGGAGGTTTAGATTGGATATTAGGAAAAATTTCTTCACTGAGACAGTGGTCAGGCACTGGGACAGGCTGCCCAGAGAGGTGGTGGAGTCACCATCCCTGGAGGAGTTCAAAAAACATGTAGATGTGGCACTGCAGGACATGGTTTAGGAGGTCTGGTGGTGTTTGGTTGATGGTTGGACTTGATGATCCTAGAGGTCTTTCCAACCTTAATGATTCTATGATTCTATCTATGATTAAGTAAGATTTTTGTTGTATACCGTGACTGGATAGTATGCGTGGCACCCAGTTGCTTCCTCTGGTTTTAGATGCTCCTTAATAAACAGGGATATAACTTTGCCAACTACTGTTGCAAGACATATGAGTTTTACCAGCTCCAGTTAAGACATAAAACATTGTGTTATGGATTTGACAGAGTAAACGTGATCTATAAACATTGTATAAGTATCTGACTGCCAATATACATAGCCTCTTCCTTGCACCTTGCTGAGTTAAGGCAACTCATTGTAACAGCGATGGCATATTTTACAGTAATTTGCCGCTTGCAGCTGAAAGCAAAGATTTTCAAAGAACTTGTTTGGAACCATCATGATGGATGGTTGTGTTCTATTTCACATCTATGGGAGGATCATTCCGTAGTCTTGAAGCAATTTTTTAGGGCTTTGTGAAAAGAAGAAAAAAAGCAATAAAAATCTTGGTGTTAGTATCAAGTAAGTTGAAATTATCTGTGTTCCTACAGTTCTGTATGAGGCCTAACTTCATTGTTTGGGTACATTTTACCAGCAATAAGCATGATCATTTACCTAGGCTTGTATTGCATACTGTCCTGATTCCTGCATGATGAACAAAAGGATGTATTACCCAGTGATAGTAATGAGTTTGAAAGACTGTCTGTGTGACTGCAGGTAAAAAAAGCAAAAAAAAAAAAAAAAAAAGTGTAGTCTACCTCTTCTGCAGTTGTTAAAATGTTTCTGTCGTGTGGCAGCTGGACCATTTGAAGTTGTTAGGTTGAGCAGTTCAATCACTTTCTCTTACCTTGCTTTAAAAAGAGTGTGAAAATTTACTAATAGATGCAGCAGATTTTATGGGCACCCAAAACATAAGGATTATGTTAGGAAACAGATGATAGAAGACAAAATGTGGTCGTTCATTTACCCTGGAAGTGACTGCTATCCGGCCAGATGGCTGAAAAAAAGAGGGCCCAAAAAGACAATGAGGACAAAAGAAAATTTAAGTCAAGCTGACACTTGTTGCCATATTTAGAAAAAACCTCTTAACAAGAATGAACTTGACTTTTGACTGGGTTGTCACACAGCTGTGTTAGTTGTTGGCACTGACAGCAATGGACAATTCTAGTAGTTCCTTTTCTCTTCCTAAAGGATGCACTCATCAGAGCGTGCTTTTACCTGAGACTGCAATTTAGCCTTCCTGCAGTTTGTGCAGTTACACTGCACTTCGTGAACTCCACTTCATGAGCATGTAGTTCATGAGTTTCAGCCTCGCTGTAGGTTTTTCCCTCTGGAATTTCTCATCTTCTAGCAGCTATGTAAGCCCAAAGTTTGATCTCATTTCTGACTAGTACCAGCCTCCCTTTTTGTAGCTTTTGCTAGGTATAAAGCAGTTCTTAGACTTGATTCCATGACAGTAAAGCGCGGCTGGTTTATTCCAAAGACTGTTAAGTTTTCAGTTCAGACAGGTGAGGAGAATCCATGTCAGCTGAAGGAACATATTTCTGGGACTCTTTTCCTCTTTTCGATAAGTTTAAAATAGAAATTGTTTTTAGGAAAATTAGATTAGGAGATCCACTTTTAGTTTTTACTGCATGTATACATGCTGTTTTGACAAGTATGTTTTATGGATTGATGGATTTTTGTTTAGCAATGAACAGTAAAGGTCATGTAGTATTCAGGTCTATAGTAGTTACTGACTTTTTTAATAATGACAAAGGACAAGCTTTTAGAAGGGTTGAAATAGTGACTGTGCCGTTTTATCTAAACTATTTTTGCTAAAAAGAATGGGAGATTCATAGAAGGGAAATCATGGGGGAACATAAATCCAACCCTTGTTTTGTGATAATTGCATCTACCTAAACCGTCTTGAATATAGTATGCTTTGAATGAAGAGGCTGTTATTGAATTATTAAAAAACTATTAATAATCAAATTTATTGTTAATAACAACTGTTATTAATAAGCAACTATAAAAAAGCAATGTTAAGCATGCTACACAAACTTGTACTTGATCATTTGCTTTAAAGCATTATTTACTATAGGGCTGTTACATGTCTAATAATAACATTTCTTACCAAAGAAACCTAAATATAGCTTTTGGATGGATGCTCTGAGTAGATAGATTCTGAAGGAGAAAACAGACCAGAGATCACTAAATCTGCAGTCTGTGAGAAAAACCTGTGGTGACTAGCTGTTGTAATTCTATTTTTTTTTTTTTCTTCTGGACTTTTTAGAGGGAAGAGTTTTACTTCCCAGTCTGATCCACAAATTGTCTCTCTCAACTTAATACCATAATCTCTTGCAAGAGCTCTGGAAGGGTCTTTTCTGGATCCAGTTCAAAGACCACTATTAGTTCTGCTATGGATTTTGTTGTGCTCTCTGTGTGTTTGTTCTTATCTTCTCCCTACAGTATCCCAGTTTTTCTGAGCTGCAGTTGTGGGGCATTTGTGGATTTAGGGTAAACAAGGAAGTATATAAAAGTCCATGTCCGTCTGTCCTCAGTCCCCCCTCCCTAGCTTGAAAATGAGTTGAGAATCCAACTAAATGAATTTGCTTAAAGGAATACTTTTACATGTTCTGCGTGTTCTCTGGTGCTTTCAGAACAGTAGATGTTTAAGGCTAAAGTGTTATATTTGGTCATCGTTCTCCAGATACTAGGTAATCTTGATTTTTTTTTTTGGTGGTTTGTTGGAATTGCAGCCAAGAAAAATAAAATAGTGTAGGTACATCAGAAGCACAACATGTGCTGCTGCTTCAAAGGAAGACACTGTTTTTATTAATTATGTTGTGCCACTTTTAAGGTAAAGGCTGGAAGTTTTCCAAAACTAAGTTTTCTCCTATTAATGCCCCACTTTGAGATGGAGAAAGGAATGCTACGGTCATATAATATTACAGATATATGGGGAAACTCAAATTACGCTTGCGTATTCATGAGCAAACATGTTTGAAAATAGGTTATTTTTTTAATGTGCTATTGGTTTTTATTTGGATTTTTTTGGAAGTCCACAGCATTGCAATACCAGCATTGCCTTAAGGTCCTGTCAGATCTTCCAAAGTTTTTCATATTTGTAAAACATTAAAAAAAAAAAAAAAAAGCCTATTTCTCAAGTGTAAAGTGTGATGCTCTATCAGATAGAAGAAAATTTAGGAATCCATAGAAAGTGAACGTGGCGTGTAAAATCTGTATATCCTCTGAGATAAAATGCTGCTTGTATTATGAGATTACTGTATAGCTTAATGCAACTAAATTAGGGATGTAGTGAGTTTGGACTAGTTTGGAGAGACAAGCCTGTTAGTTTAATTAGGGGAGTGTGACTGATGGTTTTACTTATCTGTCTATCGTAGTGAATTAATATTATGTTTGCAGAGATAGTTGCAAAATACCAAGAATTAGGCAATTTGTTTTCCATTGGTATTTCCTGTGGATGTGTTGCATATACTGCATTTTACCGTCTACATTATACATTTAATGGCCAACACTTTCTTTATTGAAGAGTTAGCAAAGACAATCAATAATAGAACAAGCAACCCTACTGACCTCTTAGAAATAAATTTTGTGGGTGTATTGTAGCTTGTTCATTTGTACTCTGAAAACACTTAAAATTCTGATGAATGAGTCACTCCAGTTTTCCTGCCACAGTGATCCTTCATGTAATATTCCCCACGTTTTTGCAATAGTCATATTGTTATCATGTTGTCTTCTATAACTTAACAAAATAGAGGTCTTTTGACACAGTTGGAATTTCAGAGTCAGAATTTACTGGCACAAAAATCTAAATTTTATTTTGCTAGAATATAGTTCATTTCATTTTTGTATGCCCCAGAATTTTAAAAGTATATTTTAATTTGATCAAAACCAAAGCCATATCCACTTTTTCATTAGAAAGAAAGAAAAAAAAAAAACGATCCACAGCCCATAGGGCACCCTAGAAACTACTGGCTTGATCTTTTTGTGCTATGTAAGTAGTACATTTCTATGGCATACCACAGATTCTCTGTGACTTTTCTCCCTAACGGGAAGATTAAACAGGGAATTTCTAAGGAATTGCAAAAAATAATTTTCAGAATAACTACAGATCATCTCAGCTTTTTAAGAAATCCATTTTTAAGAAGTTTGTTCATAACAGTAAGAGAAGTCTCAGTCTGCAGGGCTGTTTTGCAATGTGTAATGATTGTTAAGAACTCCTTGTACAGTAAATATTAGGGGTTTTGTTTCTGCTTTTCAGTGTTTATTTTTTCCCTATGGAAACTCCAGGATACTGTATCTTCTGCAACTGGCAAGAGCAATTTGTCTCTAACTTCCAGGGCTGAAAATGGAAATCATTACTAAATTTGATTCCTGTTTAATATTTAGCGTGCAGCTATTTTTAACATACTTTCAAAAATGCTTGTGAATCTTTGCAGTACTGTAAATTTTTTAAAATAATTTATTCAGTTATGTTTATAGTTCTGTTAAGTCATTCTGCTGTGGTATGAGAATTCCACAACTTAATTACATTCCTTAGGAAATGAGAATCTTATACTTGTAATGAGGTCAAATACAAAAGAACTAAATCATGACTTTCATCAACTTCTTTTACCTTGCACAAATCCTACAATTCCAGTGCCTTAAGTATGTTTGTTGTACAACTGTATTTGAGCATGAAGGAACAGGTTTTGTTTGGTTGGGTTTTTTTTAACTAGCACTAGCACTGAGGCTGTTTGGTGTAAGATCAGGCAAAGTTTGTGGGGAGCCAGTTGCACTAGCTGGAAAGAGTTGAAGGAAAAAGTGAAGATTTTTTGCTGTGCAAGTCATACCCCAACTGCAAAACATAAAATACTGCATATGTATTTCAATGGATTATGCTCCTAGATTTTTATGTGCTTCTTACGGATTTGAAAAGTGGTTATATGTTGTCAAATTAAATACTGCATTTTCTGTGTTTTCTCTCACTAATTGCTTAGTCCAGTAATTACTTCAAAATCCAAATTTGTAAACTGTTAATGGCTTACAGTGGCTGTTCGCTTTCTTTTTGTTTCTTTAGTCAATCTAATGTAACACTTGGAAATACCTCCTTACTTCTGCCTTGAATGATTTCATCCCCCTGCCCTTCAGTCTTCGTGTTAGAAATTCAGGTATAGCCTTTTCTGAAAGGATCTTGAAACAGCTGAGGTTGTAGGATTGTCATGTTAGAAGTACTAAGAAGGAATTCAGAAGAGAGTTTGGATGTTATTCAAGTCTCATGCATTTAAAATTTTTGCATCAGAGAAATGATTAGAGAGCTTCTTGTTAACGAAGTATGGTTTTTAGCTCTGAGATTAGAAAAAATTGTATGCATCAAAGAAACTTTGCCTTGATGGGATATGAGGCGGGGCTGAGCACTGTACTTGAACCAGAAGATACAAGGCCAGTAGTAAACCTGGGCTTATTTATTCTGCTGCTGCTTTCATTTTGTTTGTAAGATGGATCACATGGTACGAAGTGCAGAGAATATTGATGACTTTTGTAATAACGTGGTCACCTGCTATCTCTTTCATTAGATGAAGATTTGTTCCTGTATGTGAGTCATGATTTTTTTAATATAATTTTGGTATAATTTTGAACTCTCTCTGTTCCTGCCAGACTCTTCTGGGGTAGGTGACTGTGAGAAACCAAACCTTGTGTGATCTGAGAGGTGTGGATTGTGCAAGTCTGCCTTGCTCGCGTTGCCTAGTTTTCCATTTATGAAAGTGCTAATTGGATAAAGGTGATGTTAGGGATCATACATTATTTTTCTACGTAATTGAAATTTTTCCATGCTTAGTTCTCTTCTGATATTACGTGTATAATGAATTAATTCTTCAGGGGAGAGACATTCAGGAGACCTGAAGCTATCTGGCCAGACTGAGGCTTTGTTGTCACAATTAAAAGAGAAAAATAGTAGTGGGAGTGGCATGGGTTTGGATTTTTTTTAAACACGGTAACTGTGCGTGGGCAGTGCTGGCAAAACAGTGTATTTCTGTTTTGCTGAGGTAAACTTGCTGAGGCAAGACCTGTATGTCTGTCTCAGACTGACCTTGTGTTTAGTTTCCCTACAGGTAAAAATTTTTTTACCTTACTCGGCAGCGCCGAACAAACCTGAAAACTTGCAGCTGTAAAATGAGCTTGGAACTAACTTGTTAAAATGCAAGTGTTTTTAACCTTGCCTGTTTCTTCATTTGTATCTATGAGCTGTTACTCTGCAGTGTGAAGCAAAGTTATACAGCTGTCTAGTCGTTTTTAATATATTTTTTCCTTTCTTTTAGAACTGTTTCTAATTAACATGCATATGTGTGGGATTTCTAATTATGCTGGATATAATGTCAGATCCTGTGAAAGCAGGCTAGCGTAAGATTTTTAAGACTTAAATGATGGATAGGCCCACTTTTGAATTTGATCAGAGATGAAGGGATTTGGGAATTTCATAAAGGTACTGGATGCCTCTTTAGGGGTCTACTCCTTATCTAAAAGGTGCATGTTTTGAGTTAACTGGATGCAGCTGAATACTGAATCTTCTCCAAGGAAATGCTTTCCCCTCCCGCCCCCCCAGCATGTTTGTTCTGTATTATGTATTCACAACCTCTAAGGAACATTAGAAATTAATGTAAAGATGATATATTCAGAGACTCATATTGTTGACTGTTGCATGATAAACTGCTCAGATCATGTGATTTAAACCACAAAAAGCAATTTATTGATTTATTAACGTGATGTAATTAAGCGGCTATCAGGGAAATGTATGCTTAGAATCAATACCAACAATACAACAGATAAACCAGAGTGTCAGACAATTAAAAACTTTACTAAAAGCCTACAAATATCTAAACATTTTATTCACACTGTCTTTATATGTGATATCTTTCTTTTTACATCTCTTAGGCAACACCATGTGTTTTGTGAGTAAAAAGACAATTGGCATTTGGTTTGGAGTTATTTTTTCCAGACTGATCGCATTGCATGCCAGGCAGACTTAGTTTTAGTCTGTTAAAGTGTTTTCTTCTGTCAATCTGCAATAAAGTCATTACATATAAAAATAAATATTATAGATACATGCTAGGCAACACTTTACCTAAAAAATAGATTTGGCAACAATTGAATTTCAGTTATTTCAGACCTTGTCACTAAGTGACCTTGCTGAAAACTGTTCCTGGTTTTAATGCTTTAAATTTTTACCAACTCTTTTCTCTTGAAAAGCTTTACAAAAATTCTTCAGCCTTTGTAGGGCTATTGTGAAGTTTGTTTTTGTCACTTGTTGCTGAAAAAATTGCCGCAGGGGTTTGATCAACTTTGGCCAAAATTACCAAGCAAGTAGTCATCTGTAAAACCAATTTCTTCTATCTAGGTCATGATTCCCTCAGACAGAAGAGGATCATGTGACTAAGTCATCATAATGTTCGAGCCAAAGCAGGAAGCAAATGGCAATAGTTAAACTTGAGCTCTCTCGTGTTTGCAGAATGGTGAATATATCTACTGAAGTGGCCGCAGTGAAATAGTCATTGAGAGTCAAATTTCAGACATAATGAAATCAATGCACCTTGCCTTTTGTAGGAGCTCAGATTTCATCTGTTCAAGTCACTGTCAGCACAGTGCTTGAAAACCAGTGCCCCCGGAACTGTTAGATGCAGATTTATCTTACTCATAGGTGCAATTGCTGCATTCGTTGAATAAAACGTGTTTTGCTTTAGCACATACAACTTAAGGAGAATTTTGGAGAAAGCACCTCAGCTGCTCAACCAGAGGTTCAAACAATATAAGTGCTTTTTTGTCTCGGCTGCAGTTCTATGCTGGAATCCCACAAAGCTGGGAATTTTAGCATACGACTTCATATATTGTCAGATGTTTTGAACAGAAGTTCTGTCAGAAAGTTGTCTTATGTTGCACTTTCTGTCGCCCGCCCTTCGTTATCTGGTGGAAAAAATAATTCTAACTAGGATCTGCCAGCTTTTTGAAGAAGGGTAGGTGGGTCCCATTTCCTTCTTTTGGTATGGTTCTAGTTGTCTGTTTGTAAATCCTGTATTATGTAACTTAGTGACATTCTGAATGGAACAGTGGATGATGATGATTATTATTGATTATTAGAAAGCATCGTTCATGTAGAATTCAGTAGGGTCTGCTAGAGGGCTGAGCCTGTGGACTTCTTGCATGTTGCAGATCTGCTATGTCTAGTTGTCTACCTCTAGATTTAAGAACTTTTCAGAGAAGAGATTATTTTGTTCTCTGTGTGAAATGTTAGTTATTCATATAAAGTTAACAGTTGTTCTATATGTGGATGTAGATTTTTTTATACTCATGTGCCCCTAAAACAATACTATTTATTATCTTGTTAAATAAGCATATTGCTGGGATATGAAGAAGCTCTCTTTCCAATCTGTTTTTAGGAGACTGCATATATATAGTCCATTGAAACCAAGAGCTATCATTACCTTGCTAGAGTGGCTGCAACCATTTTCCATTAGAAGTCCTATTTCTTTTCATTTATCTGTCATCTTAAAATATCAAGCTGTCATGCATACAAAACTTACTGTGTTAAAAGACTTGAAGTATATGGAGGCATATTAAATGTCTGCTTTAACCTTAAAATAATTTTGACATTGAATTAAAAAGTGCTGTATACCAGGTTTGCTGTGCAGATGGCACGGTGAAATGGCAAAAATGATTTGTGCAATGAAATGGCAAGTAGTAGCTTTGCTTTCCATTGATGTGCAGCTAAGGGACTACAGTAAATCAATCGAACTTTAGTCAGTAATCATAATGTACTACAGTCAATTGGCAGTTTAAACAAAGTCATTGCCATGAATTTTTGCAGGCTTTAACTCGTGTGAGCTTTTTATATCCTGATGAAAGAGAAGAGCTTGTAGTAGTAACTGTTGCTTAGCCTGGTAGCCTGTAGTGTGTGCCTAGGGAAGAGTACTGACAAGTCTAATGTGTGTTCTTATCTCCCCGAGAACACATAGCCAATTTTCAGAATTTTGCAGCTGAGGGACTTCATGAGGTAGAAGTGTCTTTGTTTTTAAGTCCTCAGTGGGTTTTTCTTTCAGAAAGTTTGCGTAGTTTCTTTTTGAATCCCAGTATGTTCTTGTAAGGGGTTCCATGTTTTGTTCTGTTTTTTTTCCTTGTATTACAGAGACAGTTGAATTATCATTCCCTACTGACTGTATTGGTTCCAGTCCTGACTTTGACTCTTGTATCCCTTCCACCAGGTTATCTCCAGCCTGAAGAATCTTGCTTTTTATGGAACTTGTTCCAAAGCTTTTATTATTATCTTTTACTCTTCTTTGGCCTTTTTGGTTCTGGCCATATTCTTTTGGTAAAGAGGCCACTAGAACCACGTGCAGTCTTCAAAATAGAATGTTCCATGGATAAACATAGTGAAATTGTTATTTGCCATTTAGTTTGTTCATGCTTCCTTCCTTCCTTGCTTTGCTGAATGTTTCAATTACTTTTACAATTGATATTAAGCACTGTGCTGCTTTTCCATAAACCTATTATAACTCAAAATCTCTATCCTCTTGAAGTAACATACAGTTCAGAAAAAGGCGGGGGGGGGGGGGAATGTCACAGCAACTTTGCTTACTGAATGCCACTTTTTATGGTAGAGAATTAAGCATACTGCAAACAGTGCAAATGTTCTAACAATACTTTCAGTTTTTCTGGGAACTTTATATTCCACTCATATCCTGCATTGTTGGATGAAGGTTTTATATTCCCATGCCTTAAAACACATTATTTCATATGTTAAATGAGATTCCCACCCACCATATGCAATATTTTTATGCTTCATTCATCTTCCTGTGTAGGACTGGTTGCTCGGTGTCACAATGTTGTTTGACAACACTTAAATTGCCCTTTGTCTTTACAGTCATGAGAATTGTTGTGTTATCAACTGTGTAGTTGTAATGCTTAACTAGGTCACGATCTAGCACGCCACTATTTGACTAAAGAATGCAAACAGCGTTATTGACTTACCAAGAATATATATATATGTACAGTTGAACAGCTGCTCTTAAATTCTCCCTTTGATGAGGATAGAATTACTTTACAGCTTGCAAAATAAATGTTAAAAGCGGAGCTCATTTAGAAAGATAAAAGCTTCTAAAATCTCTTCAATCTGACCCTGATAACTTTATCATACTTTCTTCTCATTCAGCTAATGCCCTTTCTTCATCTTGTAGTTCCAGAGGAATAGAGCCGAAGGCCTAGTGATCTGCTCTTTTATTGACTTGTATGCATGCACACACAAAATCCTCTTACCAATTTGAACGATTTCAACTTAGGGTAATGTTGAGGCAGTCCTAACTTCTTACTGTTTTGAAACTAAATTCATGGCGGATAAACGAACTCTTTAACACAGTGGTAAAAATCATTGCTGGAAATGATGTAGGTGGGAACTTTTCAATTGTAAGATCAGACTGAGCTGGAATGATAAGAAAAAACAATATTATGTGCAATTTCTTCTAATAACATTTAAGTTTGTTTTATTTCTTAATTTAGATTCTTAAAACTCTGCAGAACAATTTGTGTTAGGTTTCTGTGATATTATTTTTAATTTCAGTACTGTATAAATAAAGTTTCAGTTTTACATAGACAATATGGTAACTCAAATTTTCTTTTTGGGACTCCCAGTTAAAGCAGCTTGGATGGTTGGGCACATTTGATGCCAATATAGTTTGAATTCATTCTGCTGGGTTCGGTTGTAATAGGTACTATGTCTAAACAACTTCACACCTCCTGCCAGCAAGGGTGGGGACACTAAAGTTTGTTTTCTATGGGAAATAAATAGTACATTACAGTTTTTATTTATGAAGTTGCTCGTTCAGTGTAAGTAAAAAGCAGTATATTTTGGATACACACAGTACACTTTGCGAAATGGTCTTGCAGTACTGTGGAAACAATGGTATAAAAGTAAAGCTAAGCTCTTTGTTGCATATTATTAAGTTCCAGATGTCTTTTGTTTGTTTGTTTTTGTTATTACTTTGCCGGTACTGAATTTAAGCAGTGTCAGGAACTTTTGTCTTCTTTACTTCTCATGAGTTGTTGATTTGCCATTAGTGTTTGCCATAGATTATATGCTTAAGCATTCAAAGCAACAGCTGAGACAGTTCAATTGTCTCTGAATAGATGTATTTACAGTTTTACTAATAATAGCACAGTTAACATTTTTCCCTCATAAACTCACCGCTTTGAATAGACTTGCACAAGAAGTTCAGAAGTTTTATAGTTGAAAACTATATCACAACAGTCTTGTTTTCATTCCTGTGTATTGGCTACTGATTGTGATCTGAAGTGAAGGCATTTAAAACTCCTTCTGAACTTTGTACGTTGTGTTCGTATGGGTAGTCACTTTCATCTGCATACGATTTAACTGTTCCTGGAGCCATAAAATAGCACATTTGTGAAGTTTTATTTTTACTGATAAAAGGTGGAAGAAAAGAGGCTGAAATAATTCTTTTTTTTTTATTATTTTAGGCAACTTTCCTGTTCTTCGGACTTAGATTAGTTTGCCGTGTTCTAGGAAAATATTAATGGACCGTGTTTCTCTTATTGAAAATGTTTGGGTGATTGCTGGTGAGTTAGAAAAATGTCCTAGAGAGGAATCAGTACAGTACTGATATGAAATAGAAAATGGAGTGCTGTAATCTGCAGTAATGTATATATCAAAATGCAGATTTGGCTTAGACCGAGAGTGGAATGAAAAGTTCCCTTGATCTCTTGGCCTGGCATGTGTGTCTCTGCATGGTAGGGGGATATCAGAGTTCCATACCAAATTACAAAGTAACTATGAAAAATAAATCCTGTGAGCCCTACGCATTGGGCTTGAAAGGGAAATGATAATCTTCACAATTCCTTGGCCTTTCCAAACTACTTCAGTCATTTGGGTTTTAGTTAATACACATCTCTCAAACTCCCGTTAAGAAATTAAAAATAAGTAATTCTTCTAACTCTCGAATTCAATAAAGCAAAATTTTAAAATACTGTTTTCATTACTGATAAGATGGATAATTCTCTCTCAGTAGAAAATAGGCCAAAAGTTGTATGGGAATTCATAGAACTGTAGAATACCAGGTTGGAAGAGACCTTGAGGGTGATCTGGTCCAGCCTTTCTTGGCAAAAGCACGGTCTAGACAAGATGGCCCAGCACCCTGTCCAGCTGAATCTTGAAACTGTCCAGTGTTGTGGAATCCACCTCTTCCCTGGGGAGATTATTCCAATGGCTGATTGTTCTCATTGTGAAAAATTTCAAATGGAATTAATTCATTGTATTAATAACAGTTTGGGTGGCTGGTAGAAAAACTTAGGCAACAAAAGTCTCTGACTGAAAAGTTGCTGTGGCGGGGATAGTACTACGAGTCACATAACCTCGGTCAAGAGGGTGCAGCCAAGGAATCTAGCCAAAGCAAACTGGAGAGGATTTGTGTAGAAATTTGGATGAGCAGATGCTGTGGACGGTATAACTGAAAAGAAACCTTTTTTAATTCTGAAAGACAGTGTAAAGTCACAGCACTTTTTTTCTGACTTGTGAAAAGTGTTCTAGATTACTAATTAGAGTGTTTTTTACCTCATCCATGTCCTGCAAAGAGGATAACTACCACCATATCCATATCATGCAAAAAGGATAATAATTTAGAGCCCAGTCTAAAATCAGGAGTATTTTTCCCCTTGTTTCATGAGTTTTTGATTGAACTCTTAATCTGAGTACTGTATGGATTACCTGTCAATCTTGTGTGATCCTTTTCATGTTACCCAGATAGTGATTTGGTTAACTTTTTAGTGAACTTTACAGTTCACTGAGCATTACTGTGGAGTTAGGGAACTCTACAGTTCACTAAACTTAGGACAGTGAAAAATTATGTTTATGATATATAATCAGTATATAAGTTACTTGAACACCATTTTCACAATTCAGTGCAAGATTAGTCACGTTGCAAAGTCAATGTTGGAAACCCATGTGAAAGAAAAGGGTATAGTTCCTTGTTCAGCTGGATTTTCTTGGAAGTACTTAAGACCGCAAAGCTTCTAGAAACACCTAAAAAGTTTCTATAAAAGTCTGGAAATAAATTTTGAAGGGATCTGACAAACTTTCACCAGCTGCCTTTGTAGTGTGGAGTCTTATGCGTAGAAACTGTAGGCATTGGAGTTCATTTATCAGTTACAAGTTTTTAAAATCAGTATATGACTAGCTTAAAATATATGAAGGACTTACAGAAATCTTAAAAGGTACTTTACATTTAAGAGAACTTAAATGCTCAAAAGAGACTTTTAGCTTGTCGGAATTGGGTTGTGAAAGCTGCTGACGAAGAGTGAATGACAGCTACCCAGTTGTTCGGCTGTCAAAGAAAGGCTGTATTTCTTATTTGTTATACCTTTTAATGACTGGGAGAGAGGTTTTGCGTGTTTAGCTGTGGATTTGGAAGATACTGTTGCTCAGTGGCCAAGTTTCAATAAGCTGTACTGAAAGCTGTTATATGTTGGTGCAAAACAGTAAGGACCAAAGAGCAGCTGGAAATGACATGAGTCTACCACATGCAAATAGTTTGACAATCTGTATACAGAGAATGCAGAAACAATTTAAAAAATGTAGACTGCTCCTGCTGGCAATAAATTCCCTTGTCTAGAACTAGAAGCAGCTTGAGGCAACTCAGTGATATGCTTTTTATCAGTTGCTTTATGTTCACATGCCAAAAGAAATGAAATGAAATATATATTAACAGAGACTTCAAGTAATTATTTCTGTGCTTAAGGAGATTTTTTTCATGCAATCACTTACATATAATATTTCATGTGGAATAATAATACGTAGAATATTGTAGTCTAGAGAGTTAGTATGTTGGTGACACTGGTACTTTTGAGAGGGGTTTTTTACCTGTGTTTGTTTATAAGCATAGCATATGCAAGGACTGAGATTTCCTTCCCCCTATTTTTTTGTTCTAGTCAGTGAAGAACTGTTCTTGGAACAGTCATGTAATGTCTGAATTGAAATTTACCTTCTTTTAAAGAAAACCAAAGCAATTTGGGTGCATTTAGACTATGGTAATGTCTATTGTAGAAAAAGTATAATAATTAAAATTATTTAAAAAAACAGCCTTAGACCAACCTTTTTATAGCTATTTAAAATAATGCAGTCTTATTTGTAGAAGGAGTTGTGTTTTTTCTAAAACATATCTGTATGTTATAATCTTAATTTGTTCAGGTTTCCTCTATAACAGATGCAGTTTACACTATGGTCCTAGGCCACCATATTACTAATCCATGAGAAGAAAATACTACTCTCAGCTTTAAGATGTTGACTTCCAACATTCAAAACCTGAAAAATGAACTTTGTGTTTGTTCCCTTCACTATCAGTAGCACGAAATAATATAGGAGGATAAACTCTTAAAAAAAAACCTACTGAAATGGAAGAAAGTAGTCTCAATGCATTGCATATCTGAAATAGAACTGAATTCAGTGGAGAAAATGCTCCTGCTCTGTTATTGTCTCTGAGGCTTTTTTCCAATTTTTTCAAATAAAAAAGTGAAACTATGTTCTTATGTCCTCGACAAAACAAAGATGAGTTGGTGAGTACTGGCTGCATGGAACATTCTCCTGCTAAAGGAAAAGCAGCAGAACCCTGACTCTGCCTTCCCTTCTTTTCTGTCAAAGGCAGTGATCTCACAGAGCTGTTAATAACTCCTATTGAGTTGTTCCTTGATCCATGGCCCTGAAAGCTCTTTAAGTGTTGTGTCCTACATGCTGCTGAAGATCATTTATTCACTGAAGCTAAGTAAGTAGAGGTTTTCCACCTCTCATTGAGTGCTGTTATTCCCTCTTCTTACTTTGTGTCTTTAACATGTGCAAATGTGAATTGCAGTAGGACTTCACTGTATTTTTTGTTATAATGTGCAGTGTCCTGCAACAAGTCCTGCAGTTGCATGATGAAGGGGATGCTGGTCAGGTCTGTGTCAACCTTTTTTATGCTCCTACTGATGTCAACTGATAGCCAGTATGTTCAGTGAATCACTAGCTTGCCCACATTGCCTAGTGTGTATGCTTCAGCCTCTGAAGAGGCTACACTCATCACATCTGAAGGAAGGGCTACTTAGCCTTCTTCTTCTGTGCATGCTAGTATTTGTTCCTCTCTTTGAAAAATATTTGCATATAAATCCAGTCTATATATATTGTTAATAAATAATGTTCTTGGAACTTGCCTACAATGTCCACACTTGTAACTTACTTTGCCCCCTTGCAGCGTTTTTTCTTGTTTCTCAGTAAAAAATAAATAGTCGGATAACAAATGAGTCTTCTCTGATGGGTGGAAGTTGTTGGCGTGGATTCTGTTGCATTGGGAAAGATGCAACATGAAATGGAAATGCTAGTGTATACCTCTGAGTTGTTGACATTGACTGGGAGTTGTTGACAAGTGACTGATGTAATTTCACATCAGAAGATTGTCACACAAGTTTAGTGCCCACATACTTTGTTAAAGTAAGTTTAATCTGTCCATACTTCGTTCAAGAGTTTTTATGGCGTAAAAGAGGTTTATATAAATAAACCTCTTTTTAGAGGTCTTCTAACCTCTAAAACAAACTTTAAAATAAGCCTAAATAATCTCTTTTTTGAGAGGTTTATTTAACCTCTAAAAAGAGCTTTGCTAGTGGAAAATGTAAAGAACTGGTTTTTGTGTTCATGCTTAAGATATGACTGATGTATTAATGGGAAGGAGGGAGGGTGTGCGCAAGATTCTCTGCAGATGCTGGAAAGCTTGGTAACAGATAGCAATAAACATGTTTCCAAATAATCCATTGGTAAAGGTGGTCTGGCTGTTAGCTTAATAGCTATGACCCTTTAGTAAATTATCTTGGGAATTACAATTGAGAGTTGTAATGCCAGATATGCTTAAGCTTGTGTAACATTTTACTGTTATGAACCTGTAATAGAAATTGCTGTTGCTTACAGTTTTGTTTGTGAGCAAAAACTTGTATTTTTTTTTTGGTGGTTATTGTTGCTATCCTAATTTCTTCTTTAATTTCATCTGAAGTAGGTAACTTATTTCTGAGACAGGAAACTTCATTATAGAAACCAGGTATTTTCTAGTGTCAGTTTTTTTCAGCCAGTGTTGTGTTTCTTAAGCACTCTTATTTCTTTGTGGTGATAACACAGACTTATGACAACAGTCCAAGTATATTTAGTGTTGGAAAGATTCATTGCTCTATGAAGAATGGTCCAGAAGAAAGGCAGCTGAATATTTAGAGTTAATAAGCGAAGTGTCTGCTGTAAGTCATGAGTTCATCACTTGTAATTTGTAAAGGAAGAAAGCCTGAATATGGCACTTGTAAAGATGGTCACAAGCTGCCGATATGACGAATCTTAAACATCTGATTTTGGCCTGAGGCTGTATCAGAAGATGTATTTCAATAGGGACTAGGAATTCTTAATGATGTTACACATGGCAATGGTGTAACGTAATCCTCCTATGGAGGATTATGTCCCATTCATGTTCAAGAAGATGACTTGAGACTGAAACAGGTGCAGAAGAGGTCTACTTGAATGGTCAGGAAAACTGTAACGAGGAAACTAGAAGAATCTAGCTTGTTTTTTAGTCTTGCAGAGAAATGACTAGGAGAAGATATTGTTCTCACAAATATATCACAGGAGAAAAGATGGGGGAAGGAACTATTAGAAGGACAATCTTGGTCCTTATCCTTACCCTTATCCTTACATATTCATGTGTATGGTTATATAGAAAGCGGGCTGCAAAATAAGAAAAAGCCTCTTGCATGTAAGGCATTGGAAAGAACTATAAGTGAATTTGTTATCTACAAATGTTTCTGGCAAAAGACTTCAGATGATACAGCAGACCTTGATAGAATATATCTTAAACTTGCTGGAATTCTGGCTTTTAAAAATCTTAAGATGCTTGATTTAAAAGC
The DNA here is from genome assembly GCA_031468815.1 of Morus bassanus. NCBI lineage: Eukaryota > Metazoa > Chordata > Aves > Suliformes > Sulidae > Morus > Morus bassanus. The sequence continues at coordinate 32,302,777 of CM062568.1, read as the reverse complement.
ATAAATTAACCTTTTAATGAAGTTTAACCAACATTTTAACCTTTTCCATTTGTTACAAGAGCATGGTATGTGATAGGTATTTCTGTTCTCAGTCAATGGTTAAAATTACTTTTCTGTGAAATCAAATACTGTTGTATAGAGAAAACAGATCAACTGATAACTTATAGCACAACAGTTGTGTAGTATCTTGCACAGTGTATATAACTTTGTGATAATGTAGTCTTTTGAATAACACCTTTAGTATATCTGCAGGTGTGCTGGCAGAGGGCTCTGCACGAGCCACATTAGAAGCTTTTTGTGTTAGAGTTGATTTTCTGCTATCTGTGTCAATCTTGAATAAACAAACTTCAGAGATGAGACTTTCATTAAGTAAGCATAGGAAACACATGGAGGTATGTGGTAAAGCCATCTCTTCAGAGAAAGAATTGCTGGTTGAAAGGATTCATGATTTCTGGATAATCAGAGCCTTTTTTTAATCAGAAGTAAAATGCATTTATAATTGTATATTTGCTAGTGTATCTTTTTAGAGTTCTTCCCAAAACAATGAATTTCCTCTCCAAATTTTTGAATAAGAGATGTTCTTATTCAGAGAGAGGAGAGAAAGAAGGGACGAGCTGAAAAGTATATGCATCAGTCACAAATACCCAGTTTTGGAAGAAGTCCAAATGAATATTTTAGGAGGTTCTTGTGAACTCCTCTCCCTTTTTTTTTTTTTTTTTTTTTTTTTTTTTTTTTTTTTTTTTTTTTTTGAGTAAAAAGAGGCTGAATCGGGAGTGAGTTAGATAAGAATGCAAGACTCTTGCTTTTCTTACTCAGAAAGGAAATTTTAATCTGAGCAGAATGCCATGCAATTTTTCGATTAAAACCACAGTGTTCTCATTAGGTGTAACCTCTTCTTACTGGGCATGACTGAAGTACTTGACACTCAAATCCTGAGTCATGAGAATGCATTTGGTAAGAGTCAAAGTCCTGACAGGAGTAGTTTTAATGTTGTCTGAAAGGTGACAAAATCGGTTAAATCACCCGTGGATCACTTCACCTCTATATTAATGAACTTGTTGAGGGTACAGTTAAAAAGTATCATTTATTGAGTCAGAAAGTTTAGGGAGTACGGTTAAAAGTATCTGTTAATTGAATCAGTGAGTTTTGCAGTGCATTAATGAATTCAAAATTGAATTAACTTGAAATTGCTGACTTGGAGTTCACGATATCAGTGGACATTTAGTGACTGAGTAATAACAGGGGTGGTAGTGTAAGATTAGCAGGTTCAGCATCCTGAATGACCAGGTTCAGCGCCCCACTGGTGGAAAACTGTTGAAAATGAACAGTTGATCTCAAAGATTTTTAAAATGTATACGCTGGATAAACAAACCAAGCCAAGAAGTTAAGTACTTTTATAAAATCTTTTGCACTCTCTACTGCCACAGTTGAAGGTGTACTCCACAAATCTCCAAGTTCTAGTTCTGAAGCTTTTAGCTTGATTCCTCTTTTCACAAAACCTGACCTGGATTGCAGCAGCAGGTATGTCAAACTTATTTGTCACTGATTCAAGCAGGTTCACAGCCTGTGCAGCAAAGGCTTTTGTTCTTCTGACAAGGGTAATTTAACCCCAACTGCTTTATTAAAGCATTATTGACTTTTATTAGCAGGAAGAAAGCAGCTTGAATAAAAAAAAATAAAAAAATTAAATATAACAACAGTGTACACTGCAGTTACTGAACTTCTTAAATCTAAGATGCAATAGATCTGGCTTCCACTTTCCTTCCCACCAGGCTATGATAACTAAAGGGAAATAATGCTGTCCCTCTGCTTTTCACAGGACTCCTTATTATCTGCCTGTAGGTCTTTTTCATTTGGGCCTGAATAAACTAGCCGTTGTAGCCTCTTCAGGATTAAACCCCAGAGCAGGTAGTTATTCACATCTTGTTTTAATTATTGATGGGGAGGGCATAGTGAATTAACACTTCCTGTCCTTTTCCTGCTTTATATGCAACCTGTTCTGTGTCTGTGCTAACCCATTGTTACTACATTGAGAACATGTTAGCTGTCAAGCAAAGAGGAAGATGCAAGGTAAGAAATACCTTCAGAAAGAGAACTCAGTCCAAAGTGATTGTTATAGACAAATATCACTCTAATATTTAGTATGCAATATGGAAATTAGACCTCCTGAAAGGTAGTTTGAAAAGAAAATAAATAACGAAGTAGAAATGAATGTGCACCAGAAGCAGGAATTGTAGGCCAGGCTCAGTAGGCTATAGAAATGTGCATTAGTCATTTCATGCATTTCAAAAGATTGTGAAGTGATCTCGGTAGTCCCCCCACAACCCAAACAAACCAATATTGAAGGAAATAAACCAGAAGGAAACTTTCTTTTGTCCCTTCAAAACGCACATTGCCATATAGTTGTTGTTACATACCAACAGCACTGGTGTTTACCTGTGGTTGGAGACTGACCCACAAGTGCTATCGATGCCTGCTGGTTTATTCCCACCTGTGCACCCCAGCAAGTACTATGGCAAGTACAAGGTGGTTTCTGCCTGCCCAGTCGCAGGCACTGACTGGATTGTTTATAAGAGAAGGGGGTGTGTGTGTTTTTACTTCCCCCCCACAGTCTTTTTGCAGTCTATGTATCTGATGTCTCTCATCTTATAAAGATGTTAGATTAAAATCCTGGTGTAAACTATGACTTGTTAAAACAAGTTAAAAAAAAAAATTGCATGTGTTATCCATCAAATCCAACTCCTCCCCTGACCAACAAGCAGCATATTGGATGAGATATCTGTTCTGGTTTTGTTTTCCGCAAAGAAGGCAAGGTTCTTTGATTCTAAAGGAAAGACAAATGAGAAGGTTGAGAAGCATTGTCTTAAACTTAAAAAAGAGCCATGCGAACAGTTACATATGATAGAGATTGTGGTACAAAATTTACAGGTCTATAGTTCTAGTGGTTCTAGCTAGGTGGTTTTTAGTCTGTTTGGGTTATTTAAAGGATAGAGACAGTATATACTGTGCTGATTTTGCTTTCAGTTCAAGGAAGTATTTCTATTATTTCTTTTTCTTTTTTCCCCTATATCTAGGAGTAGCCATCTGATTTTTGGTCATTTATTACAATTTAATTTATTTGTTTATTCCAGGATTTTTTTCCCTGGTACCTCAGTCTCTGGTAATGTTTTCACGGATTCCTGTTTTGTTTAGAAGTCTGAAGTATTTCTTAGCCCTGTCTTTCAAATGTTGTACCTCTTGTGTAATAGCCATATAATTAGTTCATTGTTTAAGGATGTGCTCAACAGTGTAAGTCAGCTTTTATAGTAGAAAACAGATTTGTGTTGATAAACTGCTACAATTATGTTGTGCTGACTTCAAGAACCATTGTGGGAGAAGTACATGAATAATGTAGATAAGGTAGATTAACCCTGGCATCTATGGGAGAAGGGCAGACAGAAAGGGAAGTGATTAGATGAGTAATACTCTGCTTTCCATGTCACTGTAAATTAGCATCAGGTAGCTTTTTCATGTCTTTGCTCACATGTGTTTGATATACCCAAAGATCAAATAACTTTTGTTCATTTCCCTGTTCATAGCAAATCTTCTTACAGAATGTGAGACGGTTCATGTATAAAAATGAATTAAAGATAAACAAATCTAGTATTTTAGTCTGTCAGGTGTGAAAAATAATCATCTTCGGAGTGCAGGCAAGTGAGCTACTTCACAGAAACGGGTTTATGTGCTACTTCTACCATATGGTAGATGTGAGGTAACTCCTCTTCGAGCAGGTCACTGAGGCAGATAATGCATAGCATAAATACTGTTCTCTCTTCACAGCCTGAGGAAAAATAATAATAGTAGCCATTAAAATAGAAAATGAAGTGAAAACCAAACCTGGACACTGCATTCAGCTTGTTCCTTCTAGTAGTGTTGTCTGCAGGCTGGAAAAGGTCGTAGACCACTAGATTACATCCTGCTGGTTTTGAGTGCGTCATGTGGAATTCCCCCATGGAAGTGGAAGGTGTTGGTTTCCAAAGTAGACAGTTTTAAGAAAGGAAATATCTGTGGCTGAAACAAGAGATTGATAATAGAAGACACTAGAGTATGTCTGTCCAGGGATCCACCACCGTCTTTGGGATAGAAATAATTCACGTTTTTGTTTCACATCTTTCCCTCTTCTCCGATAGGTGGGAGTAAGTTGCTTGACTGAAATGAGGTTGCATGTGTGTGTGTTTATATACACATATATACAATTTACACCTTTTTGAACTTTTGTTTTGAATTTGGTGAAAGCTGTGGTCACTATTCTTTCAGAAAAGGATTTCATAATCCAAGTCTTAGTCCTGTGAGAAGTCTCTAATATACCTGGAAGTCCCCTTATATAGCCCACAGTTTACCTGATCTCACAGCATTCCACGCTAATAATTAAAGTGTATCTGTGATGGCTGAAGCTAATCATGAGGACTTGCAGTATCAAGGTATACTTTTAGTTTTTGTTTCCACAGAGGAGCCAGGAGAGGCCCTGCTTTCATATGGGTGGGTGTTCACTACAAAATTTTCTTTCATGTGCCAGTATGAACAGTTCAGGCAGATGACTGAAATATAGTTTGGTACAGTAAAGATGTTCAGCTGGATAGTGTATGATGTGAATGCTTCAGTTTCTTTTCCTCCAGTGCTCTCCACCAACCTACTATAAAGGCTGAAAATGATAAAGAACAGTTTTTAAAGCTTTTGGAGTTGGGCAAACATTTCTTCTTACTGCTACTGTGTCTGAGAAAACACCTGAAATATTTAAGTCCTGCTGAGGCTGACTAGTACAATACTGGAATGATACAATCCATTGAATCTTCTTAGGGTTGTTTGTTTATTAAGGGGTGTGAAAATTAATGACTTGTATCCTCCCTCTTGTGCGGAAGGCGTGGGAGAAGGAGGAATGCTTCATGGTCCATGAACTGGGTTTCATACCACATGTTATTAAAGGTCATTCTGTTGATGGAAGTTATTTGCTGTCTGATTTTTTTTCCATCTTGTGATACAGATGTTTAGGTGCCTGTATGTGGTTTACATGTCAAGATTTTGGTACTGGGGGAGGGGGGGATGGAGGGGCGGCTTTCTGTGAGAAGACACCAGAAGCTGACCCCATGTCAGATAGAGCCAGTTCCAGCCACCTTCAAGACAGACCCACTGCTGGCCAAAGCAGGGCCCATCAGCAGTGCTGGTCACGCCTCTGTGATAACATAGTTAAGAAAAGGTAAAAAATGCTTTCTCACATGGCGGCTGTGTGAGAAAGGAGTGCGAAAAATGTGAGCAAAACAGTCCTGCAGGCACCAGTGTCAGTGAAGGAAGAGAGGGAGGAGGTGCTCCAGGTGCTGGAGCCTGTGCAAGAGACCATGGTGAAGCAGGTCGTCCCTATGCAGCCTGTGGAGTACCCCATGCTGCAGCAGATGGATGTGCACCGAAGGAAGCTGCAGCCTGTGGAGAGCCCACACTACAGACCAGGCTCCTGGCAGGAACTGTGGCCTGTGGAGAGGAGCCCAATGCCAGAGCAGGTTTTCTGGCAGGACCTGTGGCCCTGTGGGGACCCATGCTGGAGCAGTCTGTTTCTGAAGGATTGCACCCTGTGGAGAGGACCCATGCCGGAGCAGTTGCTGAAGAACTGCAGTCCATGGGAGGGGACCCATGCTGGAGCAGGGGAAGAGTGTGAGGAGGGAGTGGCAGAGACAAAGTGTTTATGGACTGACCACAACTCCCATCCTCCTGCACCACTGGGAGAGGCAGGGGCCGGCAGAGGAAGTAGGAGAGTCATGAGTGAAGTTGAGCTTGGGAAAAGGGGGATGGGAGGAAGGTGATTTTAGTTTTGTTATTTCTCACTGTCCTACTCTGCTATTAATTGGCAGTAAATTAATTTCCCCAAGTTGAGCCTGTGTTGCCTGTGACAGTAATTGGTGAATGGTCTCCCCACCCTTATCTTGACCTATGAGCTTTTTCATTGTGTTTTCTCTCCCTGTCCTGCTGAGCGGCTGGATGGGCATCCGGTGGCGAGCCAAGGTCAAACCCACCACAGTCCTAAATCTGTTTGTACCTACATGGAGATCTGCAGGAAGAATCCAGTTGTTTTACAGTATGTTTTTAGGGAGTCTCATGCACTTCCACACCAGGTTCATCTTCAGACTGCAAACAGAACCACCTTAGGAACCATTTTTTCTGCCAATCTTAACCCTGAACAGTAGTCTTAAAGAGGAAGGCATAGAATATAAAGGAGAAATGTAAATGTTTTATTTTGCCACCTAAAGGCAGGTGCAATAACAAGGCGGATTGCTGTATTAACCTTCTGTTTATTCTTCCAGGCTTGTGATATTGTTTTGAGCATGTTTATTGCGGAGAAATTTCCTTTGTCTCTTTGGAGTTGGAGCATGCCATGGAGCTAATAACGAGAATATGCTTCTATTTACTGAGTTATTGCTGCCCTTTTGCTCCCTCCTTACCCCACCCTTGTTTTACACAGAGGAAGCAGAAGACCCTGAAGTGATGTTTGCTTAAAGTTCTGGTGTCTGGGAGAGGTAGTTGATGCTGTTAGATTGCTTCAGGCTAGTTAGCGTACTACCTGAGAAGAATCGTAGGATGTGTTTCTTACACTTGGCTGTACACAATAGATGTTATTGGGACGTTACAGGGCACTGTGGGGAAGCAAGCTATGTATTCCATAATGGAGTGACGGTTGAAATAGAGTAGAATGGTAGATGAGGGTTGTTGGGGAGGAATGAGTTTGTAAGCAGGGTCTTTGTCAAATGTATCTTCTAACTTTTAATGCCACTTTTGTCCGAAATAAGCCAAATGTTGCTATAACCACAGAGAGCTCAAGGATACCTCAGACTGTTACATCATCTGAGGGAAGGTTGTGGAAAAAGACTCGGATGTGACCATTTAAAAAGAGACTTTTTTTTTAAGGGCTTGACCTTATTAGAAACCAGTGAATATATTTGCTTCCTGCAGTAATGGTTGCAAGTGAGTAGCCTCGTTTGTCATATCTTGAAAACTGTGGTGGGAAATGGATTCACAGAAGTGCGGGGGGTTGTAAAGTGTACCCTCTTGTTTCTGTCTTTTTCATATGCTGTGTGGATGGTCTCTAAACGAAGGAAGCAGTTGAGAAACGCCGTTACCGGGTGTTGGCCAAGTCTGTGAGGTCGGGACCCCCTCTAGTGGTGACACTTCTGCCAGGCTCTATGAGATGCTCTTCTCAGCCTGTTGGTTTCCTTCAGTCTGCTGTTTTTGGGTTTTTTTTGTTTGTGTTTTTTTTTTTTTTTTTTCTTTTCCCTCCATCTAAACCCCACATTTAGGTCCCCTCTGATAACTGTGGTGAATATGTATGATTACTATTACAGTTGTTACTTTGACAAGTAATGAATTGGGCTCGTTCTGACCATCAGTGTCACAGAGAAGTCAGTGTTCTGTTGTATATCACTAGTGTCACTAAGATCACAAGTGCTTTAACTTGCCTACGTATTATAATGCCGTGTCAAGACGTGGAATAGGGAAGAATCAGAGAACTCATGGATACAGTGGTGAAGGAGGAACTTTTAATGTGTTAAATCATAGTAACGATAAGAAAAGTGGATACAAAAGTACGTGTATGATAGCTTTGGAATTTGCTACACCTGTAGTGTAATGTTAATTTGTCTGTGGCTTTGAGGTGGAGATTTTTAATGTTAATTCTTAAATGAACAATGGGAGACAGATGGAAAAGGAGAATGTGCTGATAGTACTCCAAAAAGCAGTGCTTAGCAAGTGTGTGAAACAGCAGAGTCGCTTCATAATCTGTTCAAAATATTTTTCTTGCAACGTCTGTGCATTTTTATGTTGAACTGCCTGGGATAGATGCACTTTCTAAGTGTTTCGAGTCAGCAGTAGTACATCTAGACTCAGTAGTGTTGATCAGTGTCTAAGTGTTACTGTTACATGTTATTGTATCAGTAATGACAACTTTCTTGGTAATCAGCATTGGAGCTACTTTTTTCTCAATCCGTTACATGTTGTAGTTTCGGAATGGGAAACCTTGAGTCCATGCACTACTACCTGATATTTTTTCTTACATGGAAGCAGAATTGTTTTTTCTTTATTGGGCATTGCTTGTCTTCTGCTACCTGTTCTTCTGTCTGCTATATAACTTAAATAGAAATGTCTCTTAGTGAAGAAATGCCATGCATTCTTTGTGGCATAATTGTCATGAACAAACCAGAATGCATTTGATGCCAGAGTCAGTGGAGGTCTTTGCTGCCTCTTTTTTGTTTGTGTAGAGTCGCTGTTGGTAGAAGTTGCTGGCTACAGTAAAAGCTGGCTGTACGTCCAGGACATTATTCATTGATACTGGCAGATAGAAAGGGCAAGTAGCTAGACAAGGTATGCTGCTCTGTGAGATAATGACAAGTTGTAGGGAATGTCTTAAAAGTATATAGCACTTTATAGTTGCATTACAGTGTTTTCATGACTAATATATAGCATTTGCCTGTAGAATGATGCATTTTCCTACCATTTAGGGGGAAAAATTGGGTAAAGGCTAGAATGAAGTAATCACGTCATTAGAGAGCATTGACTATTTGATTCTGATAGGCGTAATTACATTGATAATAGATCACTTGCCTTCTTTGCCAAGGCAAGTATGGGTGGGATACAGTGTTGCTGAAGGTCTGAAGTGCACTTAAGTAGGTATTTCAAAAGTTGTCCAAGACACAGTGCCATCCATTTGTGGCTTCAGTTATCAATGAAGATACACCTAGCCAATGTGGAAATACAGGCTTCTTAGAAGCCTAATAAAAATGTGGGTAACTTAGAGTATAAAAGGTAAAGCTCCATACAGTTGTGTCATGTCATATATAGACTTCTTTGTGTATTTCCTAGCATTCTTATTTGCATGATTTCTCCATGAAATTAGGGTTGAACTTACTATTTTTTTAGGCTCTTACAGTGAGTTGCTTGAGTTTTTTGTCAAATCCAATTCAGACATCTCATTTGAATACCTTGAATGGTATCTTAGTACGAATGCAAATAACTTCTTGAAAATAATTCCTGTCTATTATTCAGTAAGTGCTGAAGAGTACAAAGATAGGAACTTCGTGGGCTGGAGTTAAGGTTGTTTGGGTGACTTTTTTACCTTGCAATTTCTTGATTTCAAAACTCCATATCAAATACAGATATTTCTTCTGTTTCAGATCTTTCCCTCTCTATCTGTCTCTCAAATTTCCTGCTCAGTGGTGGATAGACGCCTACTTGCATAATTCCAACTTCTGTCTCTTGTAGGTTTGTGTATTAGAAGGATAAATTTTAGTGACTTTTTCTATAATCTGAAAATATAAAATCACTGCTTTTTGATAATACTGCTTTCATTAAAATTCTTAGCTAAGCTTTGTGAGGTAGTAATGCATATGCATATTTATTTAATGGAACGCTGTTCTGACTTAAAGGCTTAAAGTGTTAGCTCTTCCATGAATAGTGTGCAACTTTTATTTAATAATGTATTAATAACTAGTATTTAATAATGTATTGCTAGCTTGAAGGTAGGAAAATTGGAGCACTTCGGTAACCTTACTGAAAAAAAAATGTAGCTGTATGACTTCTAGTGTTATTGTGGTTATTTTGACAATGACATTTTGGTTTTTGCAGTGGCAGTGTTTTATACCATGTGTATATGTATAGTGGCAGTTGCTAATCTGCCTGTAAAGCACAAAGTCAGAAGGGTCCTGGTCAGCAGTGATACGTCTTTGTGGTGGACATACTCAGAGCTATAGGAATTGAAAGGTTTTGCCCCGAGGATGGGGTCAGTTATCACTGGTGTGATGGCAACGTGGACCCTGACCCTGTAGCATGCCAGTCACCAAACAAGGCTTGGAATCTTCTGTTTAAATGCTTATTTACCAGTCTGAACTTTTTGCTTTTTATTGTTCGGTCCCAGCTGCTTATTTTGTGTAGTTCCTGTCTAGCTTCCAACATAGTAACATTTCTTGTACAAAAGCCATATCATTGCGCCAGAATTGTGCTGACTCTTTTAAAAAGATCAAGATTCCATCTAATATTTTTCTAAACTGGCTTGCTTATTTTTTTGTGTTCTGTTACTTTATTTTGGAGTTTTAACAAACTTGTTCTTGGCAGGAAAAGATGAAGTGAAGCCAGATGTAGTTTGAAAACTTTTTGATGTCACAAATAATGAATAGTATATATCATTTAAAACAAAAAGCTCACTCCAGTGCATGGCCTCCCCCCATATTTGTTTATATTTGTGACACCTATTTTATAATGGAAGTTACAGGAAATAGTCACTTCAGGTGAAACCTGCCTATACTGTCTTGGCAACCATGAAATGTACTTCTGCCATCATAGAATCATTAATTTATTTGATCTTGTTTGTGTTAGATAGTACGAGCAAATTAATCAAAGTTCTTTAAACACCAGCAAATTCCATCCCTTTGTTCATTTCCATTTCTGTAGGAAAAAATAGTCTGTACAGTAACTTCATTATTATTAACTACCCTGAAGTGTTATTCTACAAATTAATGAAGCAAGGGGAATGTGTAGCTTAGTGATTTGGGAAGTGTAGAGTTAAAAAAATTATAGTAAGAAAGTAAAGGTTTGCCAACTAATTATTTCTGTATTTTAAAAATATTTTCATGTTGTTTAAAATTTTATTTCCTGCATTCTTCTTTCTTCCTACATAGTGTACCCAAGAAAGCCTTTGCAAAATATTTTTCAGAAAGTTTATGAATTGTGACAGAAACAAGACACATGCGTACTGTTTTTCTCAGTGTGTTCAGAAGGTTCTGCAGTTTCATTAAGGCTTAACCCTGTATTTTGTTCTAGAACTTAAATGCCAGACTAAACCTGAGATACATTCAGACTGATTGTAAGATGCAGTAATTTGAGGCAAAAATGCCTTTGTGTAAAGTAATATCAAAATAATTATGTAAATTTCAGAGGTACAGTATAAAATTGTTATGCAGGCTGTTTTCCTTACTTTTTAGTTCTGAAGACGTGCAGAATATTCCGCACAGGGCATTTTCAGAGACATCTGAAAGCTGCTAGGCTTTCTTCACGGCTGCATTATGTTCAGAGGCTCACATTCATTCTAGGATTGAATTAAAACCATGTCTTTTGTAAATTTTCTTTTGCTTTCATTTGATCAGGGAAGTCTGGTTTTTGGCAAAAATTACTAATGCTAGTTAAGAAATGTGATGAGCATTCTGTACGTCAGATTCCATTCCAGTACTCTGTTTCTCAAAGACATTCAGATTTGGTAGTAATGATACCTCTTATCAGTTATTTATAGTAGCAAACTTCTGCTTTTTCTGTTAAGTTATGTTACAGTGGTATCAAATAACGTGTAGTTTTTATTCCTCTGCCTTATGCTGTGAAGAGAATTGTTCTTTTCTTACTTAGGAACCAACAATAGATAAAAGTGTTGAAATTATCTTAATCTTAAACTGTGATAACTAGACAATAACAAATAATTGACTTCCTTTGTTGTGTACATGGTGTGTCCTGAGGATGACAGGAAGGAATTTGTCTGTTATGATCTGCGGGTTTTTTGTTTTATCCTTCTTCAGATAAACAGAGATAAAGCCCTCAAGAAAAAAGGATAGCAATAAAATAAATAAATAAATAAACCTTTACTATGACAGTAAGATTTTTTTTTTAATGTCTGTTATAGGAGCAAGGTAAATCTAGTTGCTGTTGCACTTTTTTGAGGTACTAGAATTTTTCAAGGGTAAGTCAAATGTGGCAACAGTCCCTTTTATTCAATGCGAAGGTAAATGAGAGCAGGCATGAAGATGGAGTTTAGGTGGTAGGCTGCAGTTTTAGTAGCTTGAGAAGTAGTAACATTTTTGTGTTCACAGTTTTTGATCTGTGTATCACTTGAGAAGGATCAGATGGGGGATGAGATGTCACCTCTCCGTGTACCATCCAGTACCAACCATGCAGGTTGTCTTCAGCTTAGGCCTAAAGTTCTGTTCACTCTTCTGGATCTTGCTGCTCCTTCTCCTTTAAAGGAGGAAACAGGAGCAGTATGCATGTGATGATGTCACTGCAGAAAAGCATGATTAAAAAAAAGGAAGGTTTTCTTTGCAATCAAATGGTAAAATATGAAGATCCCCTGCATGATTCAAAAAGTTATAGCATGGCAGTCCTCTGTTAATATCTGATAATAAACGTAGCTAGGAAGGCAGCAGGAGAGGGAATCAGTGGTAATTTCTTTGGAATGCCATGTTAGTAAACAAATACTGTCATGATAAATAGAAAACAGTAGAGGATTAAAGCACTGAAACAGAGGAACACTGGTGAGCTTTCTCCCCCTTTGAAACAGTAATAACATTCACTTAAATATGGAATGCTTTAGTTTGGTGGCAGAAGTGGAGGAGAGGAGAAGCTGAGGTAATGCTGCATCTAACTACCATCAAAGCCTGGTAAGAGAAAGCAGAGCAATTCAAGCATTGCTGTAACTTAAAAGTGAATAATTTTGGTTGAGGTGCTCAATTCCGTTTGAGTCAGCAGGGCTGCTCTTGGTTACTGCACTCGTAGGCCGTTGCTGTTGTCTTGGTAGAGGATGGAATAATGAAACCAACTTTTTATCAGAAGCAATGAAGTGAAGCAAAGTGGAATCTGGCAAGGGGACTAGAGTGTACTGAATTCCAGCTCGCATTGTAGGAGACGAGCAAAAATAAAAATGATAAAACCTTCCTGCTGACGATAGTTTTCAACTCAAGCTGTGCCTCTGTGCAGCAAACTGAGTCTGGAACTGCGAAGGAAGCTAGAAAGATCTTCAGGCTTCTGCCTGTTTGTTCACAAAAGTGAAAAATTGCTTTATGGCCCTAAAGAGAGGATTCAGATAGATCATCAGCACTCTGAAAATATATCTGCTATGGTTTGGCTGCTTTTCCTTTTATGTGGTTTAAGAAAGTAAGCTTTGAAATAAGCCTTGAAGGATCAGGGAGGAGGATTGAAATAGCAGCAGTGAAGAAGCGAGGAGATCATCAAGTTCCATTTTTTTTTTTTCCTTGTATACTCCCCATCAGACATCCCACTTTTTGCCCAGGTAGATTCCACTTAAAACAGGTGACTGTTATTCAGGTCAGGTTATCTGTCTGGTGGTATGGGTAGGTGGCACTTATGTAGTTTCTGAGGATAAGAGATGTTTGTTTTGCAACACTGTTTAAACATTTCTTTGAACCCAATTAATGCTGTGAACACTGGCAGGCATTATTATTTTATGACTTGAGCTCACATCAATATTCTGATACGTCAGGGTAGTTAAGGAGCAAAGCTCAGTAACGTTTCTTCCTACTGATTTTCCTATGTGTGTGCTTAAAATGAGAAATAAAGAATGAACAACTAGTTAAAAATCAAAAGCTTTTGTTCTGTGGGTACAAGCACTCACTTGGGGGATTTGGAATCTGTCATTGTTGTCTTGTATGTACTTATATCAAATCCATTCCTGAAGGTCTTCAGCATTTTTTATAGGTAACATTCTTTTATAATGGATTCAGATCTAGGAGGTATAGGTCAGTTTGAAGTGTTACCCAAAGAACATTTTTAATTTTTTTTTTTGAAGAAATTAAAGACACAATCCTTGTCTGTTTTCTCTAAACACTATCATTATTGCAGATGTCTAGCTGCGTATCAGCTAGATCTCTGGGTATATTATATGAGCTTTGGAATCTATACTTGGTTCTGTTTGCAAGTATTTCCTCAGCATATTAAGTCCTGCAAATAATTACTTTTTATTAGACTGAATAAATTTAATTGAATGTTTGCTCTTTTATACGCAGTCTGTTCCACTTCAAGATTGTAAAAGTTAGCACTAGTTTTATTTTGCATAATAAAAACATTGGCTTAATTTGCTGTCTCACTGTAGGATTACATTTATTAATTTATTTTAATAAAGAAGCATAGCTTTTCAAAGTATATCTTTCTGATGATTCAAAAAATGTACCTTCTCCTTTTCTCTTCTCAGATTTATCCAAGAATAGATTAACTGAGGTTCCGATGGAGTTGTGCCATTTTGTGTCACTGGAAACACTAAATCTATACCACAATTGTATTAAAATTATACCAGATGCCATAGTGAACTTGCAAATGCTAACCTACTTAAATCTGAGGTAAGTTTAATGTTGCCACATTTTCTATTTATTTGCAAATGTGTAAAGCTTTTTTTTTGTCTGCACTTCATGTGTTTTTGGAACAACTGACTACATTTTTCATTTTCTTGGAAGCAGTAGTGCAAAAACTCATTGTCTGTACATACAGCTCTGTATGAAGGCATTGTAAAGGCCAAAATGTAACATTAACTAAGGAAAGACTAAGTAATATTAATCCCTTTTGTTTATTTTTCTAGCAAATTCAGAATGCTAATCGCATCAGCACAGTTGGTTTCTTTTAATTCCCTTCTGATGAATTTTGTGAGGCTTGACATGCTTTTTGTAGTTAAAAAGGTGGAGAGACAGAGGATTAATGGTTTTTTCATGGGGAATGGAGAAGAAAAGCTTGGTGCTTTATCACTGGTATCCTCTTATTATGCAAGAAGTATAGTTACTGACTTTTTCGGAGGAAGGGGCAAAGAATTAGTCACCTTTGTGTCTTTTTCATGAAAAATTTGCGTGAATACTAATTGGTGTAGAGAATCGCTACTGGTTAAAGTGCAGGTGAATGCACATTTACTTTTGAGAGACGGAATGTCAGCACTTTTTCAGCTGGGACAAGATGTGGAGGTTTATTTGCAGTTCAGTATGTAAAAACTGTAATAGTGAAGATGTAATAATCTGCTCTTTGCGAGAATGAGGTTTGGATGGGGGCAAAGTGGCTCTTGGGCTTTTAAATTCAAGGTATGAAGGTTTGGTCATCAGTTTTGTAAACACTGAGGATGTTTCTCAAGCTTTGCTGTATTGTTACTGCAGTTTTGGCCACCATGGAACACTAATTTTGGCTCTAAAAATTGAAACAATAATGTGTCCTGATAGCCGCACACATGGAAAGAACTTGAAATTTTGTAATAGTGTTTGTTAGATATAAATAAAGAAATTAGGAGTGGATGAAATTAAGTTTACATAAAACATCTTAGTAAAGTTAGGAATTAGAATGAACGCAATTAGAACTCAATGTAGTGAAGTAGTGAATTAGAACTCAATGTAGTGATGGAATTTGTGTGAATCATGACAAACCCAGAATAGTTACAGAGTTAATATCACATATCGCGTAAATTAGACAATCAAAATGAAAGGAAATTTTGCTAAGTGAGGTCATTTCCCTCAGTTTAAAATCTCCTCTTCACTTGGATGTGCCCTTCCCCCGTCTCAGTTGAACCCAGTAAGCAGTCTGTAGAAGAAGGAAAGATGTCCTTGACTTGCTAACCATGTTGCTTCTTGGCAAGAAGAATATTATAGATTTAAAATGAATATTTTTCTGCCTGTTACCAGCAGAGCACATACGTTAAATAGAATTAGGAAGTGATGCCAGAGATATACATAGTCTTTGGGCCTTGGTGGATACTGTTCATGCTTTATTTAAAGAAATTCCTTTTAAGCTAATGATGATTTATTGCTCACTTACCCTGGTTATGTGCTGTTCCCTGTCTCTTAGTGGGCTGCTTCTGAGTTCTATAGAACTTAAAAATGATTTTTACTTAATATTTTTTGGTGTCTGATCTGCTGCGTAGTGTAACTTTTTTAGATTCTAGGCTTCCTCGATTTGAGTTCTTTAGAACTTAAAAAAATTATTTCTACTTATTTTTTAGAATAAGTTATGTCTTGGTCTTCTGTAAAGACACTAGAATTGAGAATCCTGACTCCACAATAAGCATTGATTCTTTCTTTCAACTACTGCTGGTTAGTAGTTGGATTTCTCATTTTTAATTTCCTTGGGTTTGTTATTTGATATCTGTCTGTCTCCCAGCCTGTATAACAGATATGATGATAGTTTGCTTTGTAAAACATTTTGACTGTTGTGTGGAGCATGAATATACGTCTTTATATGCAGTTTTATAGCAGACCACTGATTGGCAATTGAAGAAGAAATATTTTGAGACTTGTGGAATTTTGATTTTTGTTTCCTTTTGTTTCAATTCAGTGTTGCAGTTCTTACTGAAATTACGCAGGACAATTTTTGCCATCTGTTTTCAGAGTTCAGTCATGCATATTTGTTCTCTGGAACCCTCACAGTCATGCAGAAGGTAACTAAAGTGGTTCTTTCTGGAGTGCCACTTTAAGTTACTGTTCGTTGCTTTCCTACAGGTTAACACCCATAAAAAAGAAAAAGTTATATTTTAAGAAAACCTTTAAATATTCTAGGAAAAACAGTAGTTAACATGTTATTGTTTCACTTAAAGTTTCTTCTGGGAATTAATCCACAAATCACAATAAATTAATACTTTTAATCATCTGGAGATTAGAAAGGGTCGTGGCATTTGTCAGTTTTAAGTTCTAGCTTCTTGAGTGTCGTGGTTTAATCCCAGTGGGCAACTAAGCACCACACAGCTGGTTGCTCACCCTCCCCCCTCGTGGGATGGGGGAGAGAATTGGAAGGGCAAAAGTAAGAAAACTTGTGGATTGAGATAAGACTAGTTTAATAATTGAAATAAAATATAATAATAATAATAACAATAATGATAATAATAGTAAAAAAGTTGTAGTGAAAATGAAAAGAACAAAAAAAGAGAGAGAAACAAAACCCAGGAAAAACAAGTGATACGACCACTCGCCACCTGCTCACCGATGCCCAGCCAGTCTCCAAGCAGCAATTGCTGCCCCCTGGCTAACTCCCCCTGATTTGTATACTGAGCATGATGTCATATGTTATGGAATATCCCTTTGCCAGTTTGGGTCAGCTGTCTTGGCTGTGCCCCCTCCCAGCTTCTTGTGCACCTCGCAGAGCATGGGAAGCTGAAAAGTCCTTGATTAAGTATAAGGACTACTTAGCAACAACTGAAACATCAGTGTGTTATCAACATTACTCTCATGCTAAATCCAAAACACAGCACTATGCCAGCTACTAGGAATAAAATTAACTCTATCCCAGCCAAAACCAGGGCATTGAATAATTGTTACTAGAATGAGAATCTAAATATTTGTTGAAAGTTTTCTACCAAATTTTGCCTTTCCTTGCAACTCCTCCATGAAAATCTGCTGACTTCCCCCCCCGCCCCGAAATATGGTATGAAGAATAAAATGGCATATGCCAGTCATTTAAAAAAATTGTTTTATCGATTTTAGAAAAAGCAAGATATATAGAGGCAAAATGGCTCAATACGAGTCTTGGAAAGAAATGAACCATTGATGGTCACAGAATTTTTTGCTGTGTTTACCTGGGTTAATACAGGGTCATAGAACAATAAGAAGCATGTAATCTTTAACTATAAGTGTGCTTTAAAGTAGTTGAGAAAATAACCGTTTTATCTGTAATTTATTTATTTGTCTTTCAGTTGGAACAAAAGACATCCATTATACTGCCACATAAAACCACAGGAATGTTTAAATACTTGCAAAATACTGTCTCAGTTGACTTTCTTGTATTCATTAGGAAGGGAAACAGCTGTTCTAGGTGACAACCAGATGTTACAATATTATTGAACTGATATAATGCATTTTTTCCAGAGTGGTAATATTCCACAATACTGTTTAGTCAATAATGCAGGTATTTTGATGTGCAGGTTTTTTCTTAATGATTGCCATTTGAAAATTTAAATTTTATCTGCATAAAATCCGACCCATCAAAACAAAGGTTTTTTACAACTCTTAGACTTTATGTGAGTATACAGTAGAATGTCACTGGCGTTTTTAATGGTTGGTTGTTTTTTTTGTTTTGTTGCAGTCGAAATCAGCTTTCTTCTTTGCCAGCTTGCCTGTGTGGTCTTCCTCTAAAAGTCTTAATTGCAAGTAACAATAAGCTAGGTTCCCTTCCAGAAGAGATAGGTCAGCTAAAACAGTTAATGGAACTGGTATGTTACTAATCTTTTTTATTTTTTATTTTGACTTTGTATTTAATTAGAAACAATAAAATCCACTTTGCAAATACATTTGAACAAATGCCAATACTATAATGCAGGATGAAAATTAACTTCTGAACTTCAAGTGTGTTGAGTAGTAACACAATAATAGTTTCCTTTATGTTCTTCAGGACCCTTCCAAACAACATCACTGCCCTTGGTTCATTCAAAACTCAGCTTCTAAGTTCATCATCTTTACCAGTTTTACTCACCACCTGCACTGGCTCCCTGTTTTGCTGTCTCAAGTCCCTAGTTCTGGCATCAGGCTCTGCAAAGCTGTATGCTCTGCTGTAGCACTCTCCACTTCAGCTTCTTTTCTCTCTGTTATTACTCTCTGCTTACAACATTGCATTTCACTAGTGATGCTGGTCTTCTCAGTCTATTTCATTTTATTTCACTGTTTTTGTCCTGAAACCTTCCTTTCCTGGAACACCCATCTAAACACTTACAAAACAATTATATTCCTCTTGTTTTCAAAGCCGTCCACATGACTACTGTTTCTGCAAGCAGTAGATCAACTATAATATATTGACTAATAAATGAGAATCTGAAAAGGCAAAAATTATTTGGTACCTTAACTTTAATTTAATTGCAAATGATTTTTTTAAAGTTTATATGTGGAAAATGTATATAAGAGAATACATCCCTTTCTCTCTCTTTATCTCCCTCTTTCATGTATTGTAGGCTAAGACTGAATTCGCTGTGGCATGTGTGTTACGTCTTCCGATTATTTCACCTTGACCTCTTAAGATACAAATTGACAAATAAACTACGTTTTGACACTGCTAATTTATGCATAGTAGAACAATGATATTTGAACTTTTTTCCAACTGCTGATATCTTCATTGACTGCATTGATCTTGCACGTCTTTTTGGTATCTGAACGTGCCTGCTTATCATGTTGTTATTTTTATAACTGTAGTTTCTCTACTAAATTATGTTACGGAAATTGAGCTGACCTTGGTTTAGGCCCCAGTCCTGCTACTGGTTCTTCATCTGTGGAATGAAATGGCAACTGTGGGGCTTTTTTCCTTCTAGTATTCTTTTTGTACAGCATCCTGTGGTATCAGGCTTCTGTTACTTATTACAACTGATCTGGCTGTTGGTGAGGGTTGGAGATTAGTTAACTTTTCCTTTCTGGGTTGTACCTGAGCTAAAGACTACCAAGCTTGTGCTGTTTTGTTTGGTGAACATTGTTAATTTATCTTTTCAAATAGTTTATTTTTTGTGTGTGTGATGGCTTTAATTATATTACTGAAATAGTTTTGATTTAATTAACCATCAAAAAAATGTGTTAGGCTATAGCATTGTTTCTGTTTTGCTTAAAATAGATTCAATAAAAGATTATGGTTCCAGTTTTATATATAATTAAAGTTGGACAGTACTAAACACATCCTAATTTAGGGGATAGGATGACTGAATAGATAACAAACGAAGACTGGAACCTGTTAGCTCTTGATTGCTTCTAGTTTAAATGGAGCCTAGCTAGTGGGGGGGGGGGGGGGCTAATGTGAAATAATTGAAGGACTTGGCAGTCAAAATCATGTTTTATTTATATGAACTGAGATCTGTGATAATATTTTCAGTAAAGAGCTGCTGAAGTGCTTTCATATCTAATTTCCCCTCCAATTTCAAGTTTGAAGCCTTCCAGTAAGGTGAACTGGCATTGCTGATGCTGGGAGTGTGTTGTTTGTCAGTAAGAGTTTGTACTTAGTTTAATAGTAGCCTTTATCCTTATTTTAGACTTTTGAAGAGTTAAAAAGCTTGAAAATGAATGTAGATTATACTCAAAGGAGACAGGGTTTGTTTGGTTTTTTTTTTAAACAATCATATGTTTAAATTAACTTCTGGAATACTGGATTTTCATATTGCTTTCTAGTTACAGTATAATTTCAGTGTTACCCTTTGTCATGAAGAACACAAGAATTCCTGCTCTAAAAATATTTCAATGGAGAGGCTATAGCAACATGTCACTTTGGTAGCTGAAAAGAATTATGAAAGCTGAAGAAGGTCTGATGCTAGTTCTTTGTGATTAGAAGGGGGTGGGGGAAGTGAATAACAAGTTTGTGTTAAATCGGGCAGGGTTCTGTTCAGATGACCTGGTTACTTAGTTTGATGCCACCGTAAGTGTTTGGTGCATTTCAGTGAAATGAGTTGCATTATTTAGCTGGAGGTGACTAAACTGTGATGTATTGGGAGAAGCAAATAGTGATAGGATTGAGAGCCAGTTATCTGTGTTGGCATATATAATATAATGCAGCTTAGATAATAAGGTGACCATTGTTCTAAAACAATTTAAGAAAAAATAAAAAGAAAAAAAAGATTGAGTCATGCTGCAGTTGTTGCACAAAACATTCAGCTGTGCAAGAGCAATGCCAGCCTGAACAGCATGTGGCCTTCAAGCAACGCCACCACCCAGCCCTCTGGCAGGGCAAGCTGTTGCTTTGGGACATACACAGCACTGGTGCTGAGCTGGCCGGGGATATTGGTCCTGAGAAGTAACAGATGCCACCCGACTGCATTCAGTTCTTGTATTACTAGGACTTTGCCAAGCACCCTCAGGTTTTCAAAGTGGTTTATAGCTTTTCACAGGCTGCATGCAGTAAAATCTGTGTGTACGCAGCAAATAGATTTTGGGTTGGTTTGTTTTTTTTTTTTTTTTGTTGTTGTTTAACTTTTTGAAACATTTTACCTCTGTAGTCACTCTTGAATGATACAAGCATAGTTTGGTCTAAATTAGGTCAGATCTTTCCAACTAACTACTTTCTTCCGTCTGTCTTCCAAAATGGGGCAGGTGATTCTTTTTCGATTACACGTATGTATTTATATAAATTTCATACTTGTGGCATAGAATGGCTTAGATATTACATGCAGTAAATTTTCAGGTATTCTTTTAAATTTTAGGGTTCTGGGTTATATAGATCTGACAGCTATCTAACAACCATCAAAATAACATATAAATTGTTCTCCCTGCAGGATATATTAAAATTATTTGCAAAATTTGGTTGGGAAACTGACTTCTATTTGCAGCTGCATAACTCAATCATACCTCTACTGTCAGCCAGGAGGATGAGTGCAAAACTGGTGTGAAGATAATCAAAGAAAAGTAATTGGGCAGAGAAGACTCGTTAATTACACCCAAACCTATCAGATGTACAGTAAAATAATGTTCTCCATTCTATCAGGAAGTATTGCACTTCTGAATTCTTCAGGGAGCAGCCTTCTCCATCTCTGGGATGCTCTTGTCTCACGTTGGAAGCCTTTAAATCTCTCAGCTGGGATTTAGGTCCTTCACCTCATTCATCTAATCTGGGCCAGCAGACTGACCAAGTGGGACCTGCTGCCTTCTGTTTCCTAAAAGGATCCATGTGCTCATGCACCATGTAACTTCTTTTTACCATTCAGTTTGGCTTGTATGTCACAAGCTGACAGGATCCACGTGCTTTTTAGGAATAACAGCTCAGTCAGGAGTCCTAAGTTTTAAAAGGGATGTAAGGGGGAAGTTTACCTCAACTTGGACGGTTTGGGTAAAGTCCTGTGTGTCAGTAAATATGTTAATATGGAGCCAGAGACTCATATTTGGTTTTATGTTTGTATTATGCTGAATTTTATTGGTAAAACTGTTTAAACTTTGCCATAAACAAAAGAAAAATGTTGAAGGTTTTTATTTTTTTTCATGCCATCGAGCTTCATGCCACAGAAATCAGTGTTAAATTTAAATATGCCTTACACTTCTCTAATCTTGAGAAATTGTGTCTGTGCTGTCATGGCAGGACAAAATAGAATTAATGCAAGAAGTCTGACCTTCAGCAAACAGTAGCCCCTGGAACTTGAGTAGGTGTTTGGACTTCACTTCAGTTGTCTGCAGATGTTCAGGAAGCGAAGTTCCAAACTGTGGTGGTTATCTAGTTCCTTTAAAAAATTATTAGCCTGAAAACGAGAGGCATTTCACTTTGATAGTATTGCTTCCATTACTGCCAAAGTAATGGGAAAGATAAACACTGTCACATACACACTCAGGAATTCTAACAGTAGTCAAGCCTATAACTAGAAATAATGTTATAGGTTTTTGTTTTCCACAGCTATTCAAAGTAATAAAAAAAATGTTGGATTGTAGTGTGTAGTAGGATAAAGGATACCACTGTCTCTAGAGATCTTGTAAATGCTGTCATGCTGTCACAACAGATCAGTCTTATTGAGGATGTTTTGAAAGGTTATAAGTGGACTTTGTTTTTGAGGCTACACACTGGCAGGCTTCCTCCACCCCACACACACTTCCTTGAAAATTCTCTTTCCCTGCCTGATCTGATGTGTGTGCATAAGTACACTTGGTCTAGAGTTTCTCTGCCACAAGGTGACTTTAAATTTACATTCCGTGCTCTAAAACTTGAGTGTCTAATTATGAAGTTGTTTCAAGTCTGTAAATTAAAAATAGGACAGTAAACTTTAAAAATAAATGATCTGGGAACAGTGCAATTAACCATACTTTGTGGCGACTTGGGCAAAAGATGCACTGATTAACTGGGATTTTTAATTTCCTTGTCTAAAAGCTAAAATAATTTCCTGACTGTGTTTTGACAAGGGAAGGAACCTTTAGCAGTAGTGAGATTCTGTTACAAGAAGAAACTTGTCTGATACAGTGAGCAGGATTGCCAGATCCCATTTTGCTTTTACTGTCATTCTTTTGTTAACTAGTTTTTAGGCTTGAAGACAGAGAGTTAATGTAACGCTTTAAAGCAACTATCTTCAATGAGACGACTTGGAAATCTGACTGACTTTTAGAAATTTTGTAGTCTAAGAGCTCCCAGATACTGTATAAATCCATTTGAAACAATCGAGAGAGTAGGAGTGAATGTCCTAAAAGTATTCCGTTGGGTATTCAGGCAAATTTTTTGGCATTACCCCACTTATCTCTCATACTGCGAAATACTGTTTCCTTTTTTTAATGCAGAAGTGGAAACATAATTGGGACATTACTCAAAATTACAGGTTGCCTGGAATGTAAGCAGAAGTTTCAATGTCCTTTTGATATCACATTGAGTATAGCTGATTTGTCAGTAAAAATGATAGCTAGTATCTGAAAACTACCTCGTTTTAGACTGGCTTAATCCAATAAATTGATCTTTAGTACACATTCATAGCACTTTCTTATTAGCAATAGTCTTAAAGTATATTTTTTATTACAGTGATACTACTGTATATAAACTTGTTGCTTCAAATTATGCTCAGTATAGCCAGACCCTATACTTTCAACTCAACTTTACAGCAGTTACTTCTTAAATGGGGATGGGTTCCAATTTCATCCAGATTATTAAACCAGTTGTATTTAGTCATCAAAATCAGACCCACTGGGAACCTGTCTAGGCAGTATCTTCTACAATAATATGTTGAATATCTGTATAATACTAAACAAGACCTGTCCTATTTTATTATGGCTTACTCTGTGATGTGATAATCAAATACATGCCTTTCATAAGCATCATTACAGAATGCTATTGCAGTTTTCTTTTTTTTTTTTAATTTTGCTTAAATATTCCCTCCAGAAGAACAAGAACGTTTTTAAAAAATCAGATCCACACACTAGCGGTTTTACATTTCATCCAAACATTTTTTGGTTATATGATCATAGTAGGGAGTTCTTCATATGAGTAAAAGTTAAGAACAAAAATGTAGAACATCTTAAGAAAATGGTTTTGAATGTTTCTATAGATGCTAAATTAACTTTAAAAATTAACTTGTTCTCCAAATAAGAATTCACTCTGGGTTTTAAGCAATGTGTAAACCTTTTCTCATGTATCTAGTTTTGCATTGTGAAGACAGGACATAGATGGTTGCATGTTTTCAGGTTAATAAAATGTTACAACATAATAGCAAATTAGCTATGATTTCACATCAGTATTATTTAATATTTAGGAGCCAAAAGTTCATTTCTATTCTTACTGTTTTGCTGTAGGATGTCAGCTGTAATGAAATCACAGCTTTGCCACAGCAGATAGGCCAGCTGAAATCTTTAAAAGAACTGAATGTCAGAAGAAATTACCTCGAAGTTTTACCCCAAGGTAAAAGCAAACAAACAAAAAATCTGAATACTGTTACAGTAGCTCTCTTTATTAGCATTTTGAAAGTACTTTTTATCATGTAAGTAAATACAATTAGAAAGTAGTAATTACTTTGTGTTCAAATTTATTCCATTTAAGTTTGCAGAATATAACATTCAGTGGTACTCACTAAATAACAGTACATGAGGTTTTTTTAATGAATTATCTTTATGATTCTAGGCTTCTTTTAAGTTGTACAAGTACTTACCTGTAAATGCAGTATGGGAACTGTCTGCTGAGTTTCAGGGAAAAAAATATTTCAAAGTATTTATTTTAAAATTTATTGTCACTTGTATACCAATAATACTCTCTTCATTTTCCAGTATAGAATGGAATAGAATCGAGTAAATGTTGATCATATTCCTGCCTAAGTTTGTATTTTTCCTGAATGCAAAAGACGGCTTATTCAGAAATATTTTATTATTTTATGGCAAAAATAAATACAGATATAACACTTTCTCTCTTTTTTGTTCCTTTTAGAACTAGTACAGCTTCCCTTGGTGAAGTTCGACTTTTCCTGCAATAAAGTGCTTGTGATTCCAGTTTGTTTTAGAAAGATGGTGCAGTTACAAGTATTACTGCTTGAGAACAATCCTTTGCAATCTCCACCAGCACAAGTAAGTAACATCTGTCATTTAAATTGTGCCTTAATTTTGGGTGGATGATAACATATTATAGCTTAGAAAATGTCACCTTCTGCATTTGCAGGCTTCTGAACATCAGTCATCACAGACACTAGTTGTTGATGTATAAATAAGACACAGAAAGCATGCTACGTTCTGTGTATGAGTCTGTGCACCAATTGAACCAACATGAGTCTAGAAGATTTCCATTCAGCTAGCTACCTGTTTATTTTTGTAATTCCTGTCTGCATATGAAACTTAATGTTGGAATATGTATGTAATTTTGAAAAAGAGAATAAGGATAAATTTTCTCTCTGTTAATAAGAACCCAGTTCTAGAAGGTTCTACGGTGATTTACTATTAACTTAAAAAAATATGCAGATTGTCTAGAACGTAATCCATGTGAAAGTTTAGTTCATAGTGTAAGTTTATAGATTGTGATACACAGAGAAATGAAACTCCTGTTCTGAACTGTAGGCCAGGCTGAGAAATTATGATAATAAATGAATGGAACCTGTGCTTGCTGCTTAAGGACAACTTAATTGTTGTTGACTTACTGGACAGTAGATTTAAACTACCTCTGAAAGCTACAATTGTTCTAGATCAACAGCTGTTGAAATACTTGAGAGTTTTTATTACACTGGAGAAATGCTTTTCATAACCAATGGTGATGCTGTTACTAAACTCAAAAAATACAGAGCAAGTTTCAGTAAGCATAAAATCATTTAGGTTGAAAAAGACCTTTAAGATCATCAAGTCCAACCATTAACCCAACACTGCCAAGTCCACCGCTAAACCATGTCCTGAAGCGGCACATCTACATGTCTTCTAATACCTCCAGGGATGGTAACTCAGCCACTTCCCTGGGTAGCCTGTTCCAATGCTTGCCAACCCTTTTGGTGAAGAAATTTTTCCTAGTATCCGCTCTAAACCTCCCCTGATGCAGCTTGAGGCCATTTTTTGTTGTCCTGTTGTTTGTTACTTGGGAGAAGAGACCGACACCCACCTCACTACAACCTGCTTTCAGGTAGTTGTAGAGTAACTCACCTTTATCTGAAGTTTCTTTTAAAAATAGAAGAGAAAAAATAATAAAACAGTGAGCAAAATACCAAAATACTCTTGATACTGAAGTGTGACATGAGTTTATACACATTCCCAGTCCTCAGAGCTTCACATGAGGTCTAAAACAACCAGGCCCTTAAGTAACCAGGAAAGCTTGTGTGCACCACAGGTGCAGAGGCAGAAGCACCTGAGCTAGAAGTGTGCAGTTAAAGAAAAAAAAAATTCTAAAATGCGGGTGCAAAGCATCATAAAGATGCTTGGACACTAGTAAAACAATGTGACTAAGAGTGTAATGGACATGCTGATTAATTAAATGTCATTATTGACTAACTTTGGAAAATAATTATTCAATTTATGGTTAGTAATAGGCTGTATGATATATTTCATTGTAGTTCTTTTTGAGTTAAAAGCTCATTTGGATTTTTTTAAGTAAAATACATTCTTGTGTTCTCTCTTACTCTGAGGGTTTTTATACTACCACACAGATAATTGATTAGGTAATTGAAGTAGTTCTTAGTAATTTAAAAGAAAATAGAACAAAATCAATTTTCCTTTACGTGATATGTATTGTGATGATATGAGTTGGTTTTCAGGGAGTTATATGCTAAGTGACATTTGGAGTAAATTATTTCTTTCATTCTAGTTAGAAACCTAATCTTTTTTTCTTGTCCAACAGATTTGTACAAAGGGTAAGGTGCATATATTCAAATATCTGACTGTACAGGCCTGTCAGATTAAAACAGCAGACTCATTGTACCTTAATGCCATAGAACAACAGCATTTGCCCCAACCTGTGGAAGAAAGGTACGTATGAAAATTTCACTTAGTTTTTTCATGTAGCGCTTCTGAACAAAGTGAAATAAATACATTTATATCTTTAGCTTCCAAAGTTTTGTTTGTTTAGATGCTATTTAGAGTGTACTTTTTTGAACAGAGATTTGTTTTGCTTTAACACATTTTATTCTAGAGAAATCCCTATAAGAATTTAGAACAAAATATTTTTAACAATCAGTTAATCACATAATAATTACCAAATATTTATTTTAGAGAATAACTTCACACTTCTAAAGAAAAAGCATAACCTGGTTAGGATGCAGTTTCTACACAAAATCCTTCATTGCCGTGTCAGTCTGAATTCAGGATTACAGCTTTGAGAATTGCAAATGAGAGGATAGTAAAGCTATTAAAAAAAGTTAGGTGATGAGTGTATTGCATCTAATAGTGTACTTTACCTAGTATGACCTCTACTCATTTTAATGGAACCAGAAGAGAGCAGGTGCCATTATTGCAGTCATTTTCTTAAAAACCTAAATTTCAAAGTCTATTTTAAAGCACCAAAAGAAGGTTTCTGTGCTAATAACTACTTCAAGCCGCAGGGAAATATCAGTTCATTTTTAATGCATCAACGGTTAGAATTAAATCAGTTGACTCCAGTTTGAGTTCAACTAGTTTAGTTGCTTTTCCCATGGCTAAATGACTTCAGACTCCTGTGCTACTTAGCTAGTAACTAAGCATTTTTACCTAGTGCATAGACAAAAGCAATCTTTATAGCAGATTATTTCTGTTATTTTCATTAATCATTAGGCTAAACAGCCATTCCATCTGATCTATTTTACTATCACCAGACTACAAATGTGTAGTTTTTAGCCATACTAGGCTATTTCACCATATTCCATTAAGACTGGTTGGAATTTTGCTTTGATTTAAGTGAAAACAGGACAGAATTCTAATCGTAAATGCTATGATAGCTTCTTATTGTTGGTGGTTTGTTGTTGGTTTTTGTTTTTGTTGTTTTTTTTTTTTAATTCACATCTAGCATTGATGACATCTACCCAAGTAAAAAGGACTCAGATTCAGGTGTTGGTAGTGATAATGGCGATAAACGTTTGTCAGCAACAGAGGTAAGTTGCCTGAATATTGTGTCCAGCTCCCCTTCCCTCCACACCCATATTTTGACTATATTTTAAATTGGGTAACAATGTGCATATGTGTTTAGCCATCAAAACTCTGCAGCCACATCCTTGGCATGAATTTCTTGCTAAGAAATGGCTAAAACAAAGATAAAAGGAGGCTGGGTCTTTTTTTGTGGGGGTGGTGTTGGGTTTTTTTGACTGTACACTTCTGAAGACGGCAGTTGACAAACGGTCAACACCTACCAATATTGAAAATTCACTACAGTTTTCAGACAGTTTACATAATCCAGAGAAAGAGAACCAAACCAGAATCCACATCTACTTTTTCCAGTGAAGTAAATGTCCTAACAGGCTACATGCCTGGTGGCTTCTCACTTCTCTTTTTCTCTGACTGCTGACTCTTACCAGTTGGGAATAAACAGGAGTTCAGTGTGCCCAGTCCTCGTGTGTTCTGCAGTGCCATGGTTATGGCAGTTTGCTGCAGTGTAAGAACTTCAGAAACTTTGCAGATCTTAATGCATTTGCATGCTCTGGCAGTTAAGTAGGGCTGGAAATAAGCCTTCAGATTTTTTTCTGAACTATGTTGTCTGACTGAGCAAAGAGAAAGGATGGCTTTCTGAGACTAGTGTCATCCTAAGCAGTTACAGCTGGCTTTCCTAGACCTTTTTTCTGAGGTGCTGCTCAGCTGAACAGGGCATTAAATCTAGTTGGAGTTGAACTGGATAAATAATGATAAGTAAATAATTTACAGTATAATTCAGTGATGATCCTTCTGAAATGTAAAAATAATGAGGTTTGTGGTCTGACCTAATGGGAAATATTCAGGTCACAACAAAAGAATGGACTTCTTGCTATTTAAAATAATTTTACATTAATTCTTTAGTGTTTCTCTCCTCCTTTTGAGGAAAAGAGCTTCTGTTGCTTTTGAAACAAATGTATAAAGAATCAAGCTTAGGTACTGAATTTGTAGGTCCTAAAAACCAAACTGAAAGTGAATCCACTTACTGATTGCTCTTTTAAATACAAAAGCACTTGGAAATCCCTGTGGGGTGTTTTTTAAGTATTTGGGTAAGTTTCTTGCTAGATGAAATGAAGCAGAATTATCATAATTTCTAGCCAGACTTCTAATAGTTTCCCCTCTACTTGTAAGAGCATGCAGTCCATTTGGAGACGCTTACAAACTGCTTTGCCATTCTTACACTTCCTGAAGCTGAGTTAGCTTGTTAATGAAACTGTTATTCCAGAATTTCCTCTTTAGCTATTAATAACACCTTTCGAAAATAAATCATCTTTCCTGTAATCAAAATGTCGCAATTCGAATGCTGCAAAAAATTGTTTTGAAGACAACCAACAGTGAACCAATACATTTTTATTAGCACAAAGGCTTTTTATATGAGAACTATTTACTCATTCCATCCCTGTCTGACTACTGCTCTACTATTAAGGAGAAAATAGATGCTGAGATCAGTAATCCCAAATGTATTTGGTAGTAAATTCACCATTCACTTTTCCTTCTGAGGTGACCTTTAATACCTGTGTTACACGTGAGAATTGTGCAAGAAATATTAGCATGTTGCGAATACAGATTCATGTACGTTGTTAATTACAATCAGAAATCTGCATACCAAGCATGAGATAAACTTTAAATGATCAGTCATAAAATGATCATTAAAACATATTTTTGGAGTTTTTGTAAATATATCAGACATATAAAAACAAATTACAGTTTAATCTGAAGGCTAGTGGCTGTTAAGTTTCAGCTCTTTTACAGAAAATACTACAAAGTCATCTTGCATTTGTGTAACGTAAAAACGGTTCCTTAAATGAATTACTTGTTTGAATACTAACGTATTTTTTAGGAAGCTTGCTAATTAGCTCTGGGTCCATACACATAGGAGGAAGTACTTGATGAAATGAACAATTTATGTATTTCTGTCTGGCTTGTTGGTACGGTCATTACAGGGCCAAATCTTCAGAGCTATAGCTATTGTGGGTGTTTCAGGTGAAAGATAACATTGTAACGTTTTTGTAAAATTGATGGCAGCAACTTGAAGGCAAATTCTGCTTTAAGGTAGTGCACTCATGTACCTCATCTTTTAGGAACAGTGTAGCATTTTCATTCATTTTCCACCTCCCTTTGGCCTTATTTATTCCTTAGTTAAAATTCATTAGAACGACAAGGTACTCATTAAGATCTAGGTGGTGTCCCTGCTTTATTACCCATAACAGTGATACATTAGTACCAGCAATATATATGAAGATTCTTTCCAAATGCATCATCTGAATTCAGTGTTGGAATAATGTTAGGTATTTTTGATTCATATATGTCTATTGTCATCTTCTGTTGCCAGCTGAATAAAAATAAAACTGTGGACAAAGGAAGTGAGACAAGTATTTCACCGATCAAGGAGCAGTACTTTTGTGTTACTGCAATCTGCTTTGGGCAGTTTCTATTTCATAGTATACTGGCAGGAAACACCTGGAAAATCAATTGCAGAATTCTGTAGGCCCTAAAAGTGAAACATAGCCTGTTAAAGGAATGATTCTGTTTCCAAATTGAATGGCCCATGGCTTTTTTTTTTTACACCAACATTCCAAAATATTTTCCTAAAAGCTGTGTATGTTACCCTTCTGAGGAAAAATCTTGCCTGTTTTATTACTCAGAACTTGTAATAATGCATATAAGAACATTTTATTGTAAAATTTTCAAATTATTGTTGTGAACTTAACAAAACATGAATCTTTGAACTAGAATAACTAAATCTAGTGCTTAAACGTCACATGAGATACAACCTGAAAGAAAGAGAAGGAACTTCACTGTAACCTTGGCTGTCTGAATGAATGAATATTGTGCATGTCTCTTTTTTTTTTTTAGCTGTTGGATTGTCATTGTTTTAGGTCTAAAAGAACTAGTGAATTTTGTGCTTAGAGTACTTGGAATATGGTTTGTTTATAGTCTCTTTGAGATATTAATTTGTTTAAATTTTAAAATAAAATTTATTTTAAAACTAAAATTTATTTTAAATATTGAAAATAAGAGCAGTACTGCAGTGTTGGTTCACTTCATTATAAAGCTTCATCATTTTGATAAAGCTTTATCAAGTCCGTGGACATCCCTTTAAATTTTTTCCTTTCAGCAGAAGAATACAGCCAGTGAATTCATAGAGTTGTTAATGTACAGTTTATTCATAAAGAACAACATTTATGGTGGTCCACATTTACAGTATGTGTTAAGTCCAGGGTATTCTTGGCAAATGGGAATAACGACATGTAAGAGCAAAGCAGATGTGCTCCATTCCTTATCACAAATCTTAGCTTCAGGATTTGAAAAAACTATTTTCTGCATGGAATATGAACTTCTAAAGGTAGCAAGAATGACATAATTCTACTGGAAGCTAGCAACTGTGGAGTTGAATAGCTGGTTTTATGTAATAATCTCACATTCCATTGCAGATCTTGTGTTGCAATAGGCTGAACTGTTAAACAGAGAAATACCATTTCCCTAAAAAATGTATTCTTAAAGGATATGGAGCAAACTACTACATATGTATTACGGCAGTTATAATTACAGCGTACATGTATGGAATATGTATGCACAGGGTAGCAAGTTACAGAAACACAGAGCATCTAAAGAATGAGCAACACCAGTGGGTTTGTTGGGAAATAGATTTGCAAAGCTCTGAGACTGTTCTAGTGTAAGCTCTCTATCTCAGGAGAGCAAGAATAAAAAATGGGCCTCCTCTGGAAACTGTGTTTTTCATAGAATCATGAAATCATTTAGGTTGGAAAAGACCTTTAACATCATCAAGTCCAACTGTTAACCTAGCACTACCCCGTCCACCACTAAACTGTGTCCCTAAGCACTACATCTACATCTCTTTTAAATACCTCCAGGGATGGTGACTCAACCACTTCCCTGGGCAGCCTGTTCCAATGCTTGGCAACCCTTTCAGTGAAGAAATTTTTCCTAGTATCAACTCTAAACCTCCCCTGATGCACCTTGAGGCCATTTTCTGTTGTCCTGTTGTTTGTTACTTGGGAGAAGAGACCAACCCCCACCGCACTACAACCTCCTTTCAGGTAGTTGTAGAGAGTGATAAGGTCTCCCCTCAGCCTCTTCTTCTCCAGACTAAACCCCAGTTCCCCCAGCTGCTCCTCATTCGACCTGCTCTCCAGACCCTTCACCAGCTTCGTTGCCCTTCTCTGGACATGCTCCAGCACCTCAATGTCCTTCTTGTAGTGAGGGGCCCAAAACTGAACACGGTATTCGAGGTGCAGCCTCACCTGGGCCGAGTATTGGGGCATGGTCACTTCCCTCCTCCTGCTGGCCACACTATTCCTGATACAAGCCAGGATGCTGTTGGCCTTCTTGGCCACCTGGGCACACTGCTGGCTCATCTTCAGTCAGCTCTCTGCTGGGCAGCTTTCCAGCCACTCTTCCCCAAGCCTGTAGCATTGCCTGGGGTTGTTGTGACCCAAGTGCAGGACCCAGCACTTGGCCTTGTTAAACCTCATACAATTGGCCCCAGCCCATTGATCCAGCCTGTCCAGTTCCCCCTGCAGAGCTTTCCTACCCTCGAGCAGATCAACACTCCTGCTCAACTTGGTGTTGTCTGCAAACTTACTGAGGGTGCACTTGATCCCCTCGTCCAGACATTGATAAAGATATTAAACAGAACTGGGCCTAAAACTGAGCCCTGGGGAACACCACTTGTGACTGGCAGCCAACTGGATTTAACTTTATTCACCACAACTCTTTGGGCTCGGCCATCCAGCCATTTTTTAACCCAGCAAAGAGTATGCCTGTCCAAGCTGTGAGCAGCCAGTTTCTCCAGGATAATGCTGAGGGTATGAAAGGCTTACTAGTTTTTCCTGTAGTTCACCTCGGGAGAATGTGAGTAGGTGCCACTGTGAGCAGGTTGCTGCCAGTCCTACAGAACAACAGAGCCCTAGCGGCATGGGACAGAAGTGAAGGCTAGTGTGTCAGCACGTTTTTGTGTAGCCACTATCTTTAAAGTCATAGACAGGATAAGCTTGTAGATTAAAGTAATGTGTTCTAGTGTACCAGCTAATACAGCTGAAAAAAATGGCTGAGCTTCTAAGCCAATGAAGAAAAGCTAGTGTACGTGAGAGTTTATGCTTTTTTTCACCTCTACCAGTTTATCTAATAAAAGATATTGCCTCAGCCTAAAAATCTTATCTTGCTTACTTTAGCCATTAAATTAACAAGCTGCATGGTAATGCAGAGAAGAAAAGCCTTGGAGGGAAAGAAAAAAGGACTGTGATATGAGGCTCAGTTTTTCTACAGACATTGATTGCTACACGGAGCCCCTATTTTCAGCTGTTCCAGGAAGGCACACAGAGAGCAGCGCAGTGCAACAGTGTCACTGCAAGGAGAGGACTAGTGCAGTGAGGAAGATAGGAAAAGACAACAGATGAATTGTGCTGCTTGGCAGGCCTACTGTGAGGATATATTCAGCATGACTACAGCTTCCTACAGCAGGATTTGGTCATGTCAGATGCTCTGGTCTCCCCTCCCGTAGTAGTTTGCCATTCTTACGTTAGCACTCTTCTTAATACACACGTTTTTATCAGTCTCGGTTTGAGCTGAAACAAGTGTTTCCTCTTATTTCTTAGCCATCTGATGAAGATACTATCAGCTTTAATGTTCCAATGTCGGACATCATGGAAGAAGATCAGGTTATAAAGGAAGATTCAGGTCACCATACTAACTCAAGAAAAGGTTGGACTGTAAAAAAAGTGGAAGATAAATACGGGGAAATTCTGTCGATAATTCTGTGTATAAGACTAAATTTGCAAAAATCACAGCACAACATCCCTCAATCGTGTACAAAAGCAGAGTCCATTTCTGTAGTTGGACTTAATGCATATATAAAGCTTTATTATTCAAAGTCACCATTTTGCCTGGAAAGAAATAAATCTCTTCAGATTTTGAGAGAAGGTGTAATTTTGTCTAAATTTTATTGAAGTAACTTTTATTTTTGTAAATTATATCTATATACTGATAAAAAGTGTTTCTCCAGGGTCTGCAAATACTAATGATAAATGGCAGGATGAACTCAGTAAGTTGCATATGGAAACCACATAAATAGAAGATCAGCTTTTTCCCAGTGTTACGTACTAGATTAAATGAACTTCAGTTGAGATACTCATCAGAATTTAGTAGAATACTGAGATAGTAAAAGCATTACATCCTGCCTGCAGTGTTTATTGGCACACTGGAGAGGGTAAATTATAGGATCAGACCACTTCAAGCAGAGGAGAAAATTATTACTGCCTCATACCCCTGGAAGTAGTATATGTAAGCAAGAGGTTGTCATAGGTTCTGAAGGCTATGAATCATTTGGTTTGAGTTCTGCTGGGAGTTTGAGTGTTTGTTATAGTATAATAACTCTGAAGTTGTATTAAACTGCAAGTCACTGTCTGAGACATCTGAATGTCCTAAAATACTCTCTAGTAGTCCAGCTGTGTTCTTGTACTGGTACTGGCAAGACATATTTGGTGTAGTTCAAAACTGACTCTATCAATGCCTGTTGTGGTGCTTCTGATCTACAACTGTATGAGCCCAAGGTATTGATTTATTACAACTTTGAAATTATTTGGCATCGCTCCTTAGAGTCCAAAAGTCTTAACGCATCTGAGGTTTTTAATATGCTTTGAATTTTAACTTTGCTTGGTTTTGAGCTCTGTAATTTAATACAATTGAATTGTGTTGAATAACAAATGTTGAGCTGAACCAGAAATCATTCTTCTATTTTTTTATTGTTATTAGTGGGATTCCATCAGGGATCTTCTCACTTGATTGTCAATGATAAGTCAAGAGAAACAGAAAACCAGTTTGATGAATCGGATACTCTTACTACTGAATTTATGAGTTACATCAAGGCAAGTTCGTGACAATTTTAAATGGGGGGGAAGTACCTTCACTACTTTCATAAGTATAGAGCAAGCAGGAATGACAAACTGCAGACGTTTTAATGAATAAGAGTCCACAATTGATATTTATTGTCATAAAAAATATGGAAAGCAAAAATAAACAGGTAGGTTTAAAGTGATTGTAATTAATCTAGATGACAACTTACCCGTAACTCTCTTTCTAGTGTATGTGAGAGTTACCCTTTAACTATGTTTAAGAGTTTAAGAAAAAGTGGCAGATATGTTCTGTACTATTTGCTTTATATGTTGAATAGAGCAATTTTTGCATTTGTTACATTAATAAAATGAAAGAAGAGTTTCAGAGTTAGCTGTGGTGGCTAAAGTTATGAAATAATGCTACGGCATTAAAATACATTTTCTTAAATGTTTTGAAATTATAGTAGAAATTGAGAGATCTCTAAAGACAAATTACATCAAACCTAAAATAAAATCTATTATTCTAGGAACCTACCTTTTGCAAGATTTGGCAACTTCCTTTCTTGATGGATTTTGGGAGTATACACTGACTCTGTTATGAACTTTGTAGATGCCATAGGTGATAGGAAAATGCATTTGAATAATTGCGTGTATATTTGTGTGTATAACAAAACATATGTGTGTGTATATAATGAAGTATATAAGAAAATACAGGTTATCCACAGTAAGAAACTTTGAGATTATACCCGTCAGTCTTTTTTG
This sequence comes from Morus bassanus, assembly GCA_031468815.1. Classification (NCBI taxonomy): domain Eukaryota; kingdom Metazoa; phylum Chordata; class Aves; order Suliformes; family Sulidae; genus Morus; species Morus bassanus. Next base: position 32,267,445 of record CM062568.1, on the reverse strand, counting down.
TATGTAAAGATCTGGATGCCAATTTAGTTTCCTTAAAATGTTCATTACTGAACACTGGTGCTCTGGATTGCTGGTTACACTTGCCATAGGTAGTTGCTTAATCTGTTTGAAAGTATTACTCTTGTCTTTCTGTCATGGTTAATGAATACTTGCTTATCTGTTTTGTGGCATCTTCCTGGCATGTGGCTGCTTGTCAGGGAAGTATCAAATGTGCTTTCTTTTTGAAATGTTTTTCATAATGAATGACCTTTTAGAAATTGTTCTGTTGTGCCTTTTTGTCTGTTTTAAGTTGTATTTTCCCCATTCATACTGTCACTCATTTTTTTCTATTTGTGGCATTAGATTTAGTGCAATATGCCTAGACATACCTGTCTGAGAAAGCTGCAATAGAATCCATAGAAATGTACTATGAATCATTAGTGATTGCTGTTGTGTGGTAACTCATGATATTTACTTGCTTTATTATATAGCAAGAACTGCCCAATCAATTTATAAATTGAATGTAGTTAGGTAGACTGAGGAGTTTTTGAAAGATTCTGGAGAAAATTTGAGCAAGTGGGGTTTTTTCTGTGAAAATTTATTTGTTGGATACTTTTGCTAGATCCTTTGTAATGCAAAGATATTTGAGAAAGAGTAGTATTTTGTAGCGTTCCTGTGGACATGATGTCTCCTCTGGATTTATAAGCCAGAAGGGATTATCTAGTATGGATATTTTTGGAATAATTTTCTCCTTCTGTGGAGATTCTTAAGGGGTGCAGAGAGGCATTGTATCACTTCCATCTTCCATTGCTTATAGGAGAAAAATGTGTTGGGAAGTAATAGTGGAAAGAGAAAGGATGTGGTCTTTCAGCTTCTTGGAAACAGACTTCTGGTTCTGCAAAAGATCTCTTTATTTGAGCAACCTTTTTGTTTTTTCTAGCAACAGAACTCTTGCAGATCTTCAGCTAGTTGCAGAGTCTCTGAGGTGGCAGCCACAGAGGACTAGCATTTAAAAACAAAGGGGACCCCCCCGACCACCACCTTTTCCCTTTCATAGTTACTGAAGACACGTAGTTACCAGAAAACTTGCATTTACATAGTAAATACATGTTGCTTATTATTTTTTGTTATTTACAAATATGAATTCAGTAGTGTTTAAAATGGCAATAGTGTATTGTCTAAAACTTCATTGATTATTAGGAAGTATTATTTATAGTTGCTGGATGTTTAGGACACTATAGGTTATCTTATATTGGCTTGTTCTTTTGTGGCTTTGACACTAAAAACTTTTTATTTTTAGTAGTCAAAATGTTAACAAATAATCCTAGGTTCCCTGCATACAAATTTTCAGCAAGTGTGCACATTTGAGGTGAATGAACTAGGTAAAAGGGGATAGAATACTTTCATCAAAGGGGTGTACACATTTGAAGCTGACTGTACATTATATTATGTATATACTTTGTATTTCCTTTCCTTGTTCTTCTCACTTCATCATCTTGATTTTCAGTAGCATACCATTTGAAGACTCTTCCCTTGGGAATGTCCTCTACCAAAATAAGATAATATTATCTGAAATAACATGTTGCAGACACTGCTTCAGTAGAATATAGTCACTGTATTGAATTTCAGTATAAGAGTGTTGCGAGAGTGAATAGTTTAATTTATTTTAATTTTGATATCATCTTAACATTATGGCAGTTGAGATCAGCAGTTGGTGACTTGAACAGGTAGTATACCCATTTTATTCTGAGGATTTTGAACTCAGGGCATTTTCCTTCTTGTGCAGATTTCGGAGTCTGTTGTGTTCTCTGGTTTACATTTCGTCATGTAATAGAATGTCTTTTGAGACAGTGGGAGGTCTTCTGAAATTGAAATTCTGGTTAGCCAAACCATACATAAAATCAGTACAACTTGCAGTGCAAAAGAGGAGCTTAGACTAGGAGGATTTTGTAATTTTTCAAGTGTTAGTCCTAATTTATATGGCTTTATTTATCTTATCTATCGAATTATGCCCAGAGACTGAGGATTACCTCCTAAAATAAGTGCTGCGTTTTTGTCTTCTTGTGATATATGCCCTTTCTATGGGAAAAGTCACGTGCTTCATTCCTGTAAGGAGAATAAAAAGAAAAAAAGAATGGCCTTATTCATTCTACTGGGGAATGGGCCATCTTTGGGGAACGTTACAGAACCTGGTACACTCTTCAGTGACTCATCTGGCAGAGTTGGATAGCATTTATTGGTACAGAGTGATGCGACTGATGTGCCAAACAAATGACACAAAAGAGGATAAGCGTCTCTGTTTTCTGCTGTTCATTCTCTACTAGTACAAATGCACATCCATTCAGAGGGCTTCTGTCTTTACTGGCAGCTGCACTACTTCAGTGTTCCTGCCTATCTGAGATGAAAGAGGAAGGAAAATTGCAAAGCACCAAATGGAAGCATGAAAGAGGGCGTCACATTTTCTAATAAGTAGCACTTCATAGTTATAGGTAGGACAGCAGGGGCTCTAATTTATGCCTACATTGAACCCAAAATAACTGGCTGACTGATATGAATTGTTGCACGCAGTTTTTGTTCTGGTTTGTTTTAAAAAAAATTGTTCACGGTTGTTAAAATTGTCAAGTAAAAGTCCTGTTAATAATTATGGATGAAGTACGTAATTGCTACTGTTTGCATATTTGGAATTTCCTTGCTCTGTAAACAAATCTGGCTGCGGGAGGAGAGCAAGTAAGAGCAGAGTTAGGCTCGTGCTTAACTGAAGCATTGTTAGCATACACCAGAAAGGCACAAATGAAATCTGGGACATAGAATAAAGAATTCTCATGATGCTTGACTTTCTTTTTACAGTTAAAGGAGGGTAAGGGCTGTTGACCTCAATAAAATCTGAACAGTGAATAGATCATCTTGTAATCAGTATCTTAAAAGGGGGTAGAGTGAGGAGTGGAGCAGAAGTGTTGGATTGCTTCAACTAGCCATCCTAAACTGTTACGTAAACTAGGTCAGTGCTGAGTGTGAAATCAAAATTTATCTGCCTACTTAATTGCAAAGTTCAGTTCTCAGTATCGTTTTGTCTGCTTACAGAGCAGAGCAGCAGAGTGTGATGAATTATTGAGAATAGAAGAGGACACACAATGGCAAACAGACGAAATGTAAGTATTTTTTATGTATCTATAAGTAATAAGCTGTGTCATTTAATTAGATTGACCAAAACTGGCATTTCCTTATCAGTTAATAATTTTGTAGACTTGGAGGCATGTCAGAAGCACAGCCTTGCACTTTGTGTGTTTTACATGTTACTGCTGAATAGAGCAGATGTTATATTACAACTAATTAATTTGTATGCACCAATAATGCTGTAATACTTTTACCTATGTAGAATGCAGGCTTTTTAACTGGGTGTTTTGGTATTTAGTCTTTTAGTGGCGTTGGTAAAAATGGATTTTACCAAAACTTGTAAGATATAAATTTAATATACATTTTGAAAAACGTAATTGGAAAAAAACCCTCAGTCTTTTTTCTTCTTTTGTCATCATTTTAACCCTGAAGCAATCATTAATTCATAGACATTAATTCAAGAGCAGAGCAAGTGAACATCAGTTACTGAGGAGAGTGCATAAGAAAAGGGGATTTACCATGACAGTGTACTGTGAGGTTGTCACTAAGCAGAACAGTGCAGTCAGTATGATTTAAAAACAAAATTTGAAGGAAGGGAAAAATAAGTACTTTCTGAGAGAGCCTTATTGGCAGAACTAACAGGTGATTGTGTTCTAAACCCCCAAAAGATTTACAGATGTTGAAAAGCAAAAGAAAGCATGCTGGTCCATTAAAATAATCATGGTATTTAGTACTTATGTTAAAACAATGTATGTGATGAGTACAGTTAATAAAAGTCAAATAATGATAAATAAATGTTGAATTTTAGAAGTTAGTCTGTTTCATTGAACTGCTAAAAGTTTTAGTTCATCACATCTGTTTGTGCATGTATGTATTGGGTTGGAGGGCTTTGCTAAGGACAAAGAGCTGGAGAATTTTTTTCAGAAGAAACTCTTTCCATAAATTTAGCACATACTACTGTGCAAAGAGTTTGGGGTTTTTTTTCCCCTCTATAGTATTTGCATGCCAGCTGGAAGGTACAGCTCACAAACTGAAATTCACACTACCCTTGATAATTGCTGTAATACCTGTTTTATGAATGTTTTTGTTTTCTGTTATAGAATAAATTTATCAGAAGAACAAACCATTGATATGGCAATGATAGAACAACTAAGAGAAGCAGTAGATTTATTACAAGATCCCAACAGGTATGTTTACAATAGCTGGTGTCCTAATGTCATGTATTTAAAATTTTTTGTGAATAGCTTTGGAGTTCTTAATTGATAATTGAAAGTTCTCTGGAGTTATGAGGTGCTTTGTTAGCATACTGATGTTTATCAGGAGACACTTGGATACTTAAGAAGGAAACTTGCATTCTCTCTCTGACAATCTAGACAAGACTCCCAGTAAATTGAGAAGGATTTCAGGTTTAAAAGAAACCCAAATTCAGAGGTGGAGACATCTCTTAACCATTCATCTCGTTACACTACTGTGATTTTCTGAAGTTTTGTCTAGGATAGTCACATTTCCTCCAGGGACTATAAACTCTCCTCTACTTACTAATGCTTGCTGTATTTTGTGGGGACTGGAGAAGGTCTTCTCACCCAGCTTCATCCCACCTCAACGGAGCACAAAAAGGAGACCTGAATTAGTGGTAGATTTTCTGTAGTCTCTGTCTGAAATCAAAAGGAGAAAGAGGAAGAGGCAGCTAGAGAAAGTTATTTAGATTTCCCCTGACTACAGAAGGCAAGGTTTTATAATTTAGGTGCCTGTTTTAAGTGGCTAAAGTCAGGTGGAATGACTCCGGATCTGTGAATAAACAAAGGAATAAGTATTGAAAAGAAAAAAAACGCGTGTCCTACTGGCAAGGACTGGCAAGAGTGGTGTAGGTAGTTCTGTCCAGATGCTTGCTATTGCTTTTCTTTGTGTAACCACCATCAGAAATTGATTCAAGTTCATTTCAAAACTAGGTAACTCATTTTTCTTTATCACTTCCATGAAGTAGCTGGTTTAGAGCTTAATTTCTCTGAAGACTAGAAACCTCCTTGTCACTTCCAGCCTAAAGTATCCTTGTTTCTCCTTCCTCCCTTGGTCAGTTCACTGTAGTTATTTGTTCTTGCGACTACACTGTTCTTGAGTTTAAATGTCTACTTTGATACTGCTTTTTCACCTAGCAGACCTTTGTACTTTTTAGGACAGAAATTCACCCCTGTTAGTATTTCTAGGGAGACAGCTATCTGGCTTTATTTTGAATCATATAAAGAATACTTGAATTCTTGAATCATATGCTAAATACTTGAATCACAAGTATTTTTGCTTAATAAGAAGTCATACAAATTAGGAAAGCTTTTTAGTTTCTGTGAGATAACATACCGTTGCTTCTGTACCTCATATGAGGCTTATTACTTTGTCAGAGAAGTGTTGCAATTAAAAAAGGAAAAAGACTGGTTTGGAAAAAAGTGACATTAAAACAATTTCAGTTGTTAGCCTTATAAATTTTGTCATTTTGTTTTTTGCCACATATTGCTCCAGTATTTCTTACATATTTAGTTTTTCATATCAAATTAAAAAGGGGCAATAAAATACAGAAAATTAATCTGTTTCTCCATGCGTATTCAGATGCGCTTTCATTAGTAACATTACAGTAAATTTGAAATGTGAGTTTTAAAAATTGCTAATCTTGTCATGCATTTCTGTATTTTTCTACTGTTTTTTTACATAGCATTGGGGTTTTTTTTCATGGCTGAACTTTCTTTTTCTAACCTTAAATATGAGTATGTATTTTTAATTTACTGGGCGCTATATAAGCTTTTCAGTGTATGTCTTCTGTATGTTGACATACAGACTTACCCAGCAAGATACACCTGGGTGCTTAATACTTGCCAAATGGTGCTGTGGACTTTCAGTCCTCTGGGCCGTGGGTTCCTCATCATTGCTTTTGTAATTACTGGATTACATGGCAGTTTGTTATGTACTTGCATTATATAAAGCAGTGTGAGAAAATTTTGTTTCTCATACTGAATAGTTTTTGTGTCTTTATTCAGATCCACAAAGGAATTTAAATGCTTCCATTGCTCCTTAGTTGAAGATGCACAAAAGCCTTCATATGCTTTTAACTTAAACCTAGAGCATGTCAAAAATTATAACTTTCCCCAGAGAGGTTTCCTTTGTGCATCAGTATAACTCTAATCACCTAGTCAGGATAACGTAGCTGAAATAACTAACTCTAGCCAGAATTATCCTTATCTGACACTGAAGGCCATTTAGGAGTTAGAAAGAGAAACCACTGTAGGGGCTGAAGCAGTAGGTGATGCTGACATACCTAACATGCACTGTCTAGAGTTTAGTGTAGAGCATATCAATTGTAGCTATTTTCGCTAATGGATATGACGATTAAACTTGCAAAATGCTTGTCCAGTTACTGTTGTCCTAGTTGTTCTGCGGAGTTTCAAATTTGCATACCTTATGGGCACATAAGGTAATTCCAGCACTTCAGTTCTGGAAAGGAAAAAGATTTCAGACTCAACCTTTTTCAGTGTTTTCAGATGTTCGTTTCAGATTCCTATATTCCCTTTCCTATATTCACTGCTTTCTTTCAGACCATTGTCTGTTGTGAATTTACTGTTGCGCTGCTTTATTTTCATCCACTGTAAATTAAATTTGAATATCTAACCAGGGCTGTGGCTTCTATTTGAACACAGGGTGCTAGAAGTTGGATATAGAAATCTATGGTCTTCTAGATAATGGCATGGTTGTTGGTAGTAAACCAGGTCCTTTTGTTTGGATACATGCCATTGCTCAGGGTGACATTTTGCAGAGGAAAGCATTAACATTGCTTTGAATGAACTGGTGATAGTGAAACATCAGGAGGCATTTCAAAAAGATGTTAAGAGTTAACAGTGAGCCAGTTAGAACCATGACTATAAAAGTATTTTATATATCCATTTGTTTGAAATTAAATACTGAACAGAATGGTTACCAAAGCTATACCCCAGTGCAATGTTTTTATTTCAAACCTTGCAGATTAAGCATGGATATTTCAGAGAGCAGTGGTGTGAATCTGTATCCCATGGAACCAGCAACAGCTTTAGAATTTCAGGATTCTACAGTAAAGTGTGTTTATCTACCTTTTTTAGAAAAAAATAATGCATTTGTTAGATTAATCATATTCAAGTTTCTACATAATGAATTATGTGTTTGCATTTGTTTATCTTTATACATAGTGGTCAAATGCAGATGGAGATGTCTTCCCTTGGTCAGGTACGTTAATGAGTGTATTATTACAAAATATTTGGGTGGCGGGGGGGGGAGACAGGAAATGAGCCAACAATTTCATCAATTATTAATCTACCAAGTAGGGAAGGGAAAAAATTAGTAGGTTGGAGGACAAAACAAATTCTTCTTTAACATTTCTATGGAATTGTTTTTATTTTTTTTATATGTGTATAAATAAAATATTTCTGGATTTATCAGTTACTTTTTCATCTTACTTTTTTTTTAACCCATGTGCAGCTTTCATGTATGCTGGTTCGTAGCTCAGCTATGCGTACTCGTCTACCATCCCACCCCGCCATCTCTCTGTTCTGGTGTAGGAAAACAGTACATTCATTAAGGATAACCCCAAAATATTTTGTAAACTAAAAATTAATGTTTTTCCAGAGCACTTTCACTAGAGTTACAGAGAGTACATAAAGTATGATTTGGAGTTTTGCAGTGTGATGTATGCTGCTTATTATTTGATCTTTGTCATGGCTGGTGAACTGGTATTCCTTATAACTTACTTTGTTTAGATTTACATTATCTACCTGTTAACACTGCAAGGAACTGCAAGTATATAGTATCTGCTTACTTCTTTGTTTGCTTTTCATCACAGTATTTGTAAGAAATACTTCTGAGGTAATGTTATGCAAAAGAGATACAGTTCTAGTTATGGTGATACATAGTCTGAAGAGTTATTTATCTTACAGAGAGAAAGTGCTGAAGAGGAACTAGAATTTCAGAGGAGGAGGGAGTTGATTATGGAGAAAGCAAAGCCTGAAGTGAGAACTTGTGAACAGGGTGAAAAATGGTCGTTGAGTCAGGTATGGAGGTGTCTAGTGTGGAAACATTTGGAATGGGTCATTGCATTCTGTCAGTTTGTGTGTGGACATAATAGTGGACCTAGGCCTGTTGGGGTTGTTTATTGTTTCGGGTTTTTTTTGCCTTAGCATGAATCTCAAGGTTTGGCTGTAAGTGGGAAGTTGATTAAGATCTATCTCCCAGGAAAAAACTAATACACTGAAATTAATAAAAGTCTTTTCTGCCAATAAACATGATAGTAGTTGCAGTGGTTGCATGGAAAAAATAAATCACCTCAAAGTTTGATCTTCAGTAAAATGAAGCATCTGATTCCTCTTCCCCCTCACCCCAAATACTCTTGTAGTTATATAAGCTGCTAAGTTTTTGTTAACAGCAGTATTTTAATGTGCTTAGTATTATAAGCAGACTGCATATAGGTTGAGATGAGAGTTTTAAAGTTTCAAAAATATTTTAAGTTTTGTGTACATTGCAATGATCCAGAAATGAGGAACTATGAAAAAATCTAATTTAAATATTTGGTGCATATGTTATTACTTCAGAACTTGTTTATGTAGGGATTTTTGTGACTGCTCTTGCAAGAAGGTTCTGAGAAAAAAAAATTACATCATGTTCTGTCTGTATTGGTAGTGCCTTAATATGGTCTGTCTTATCCATAGGTTGAATCTGGTTTATCTTGATGCTCTTGTCACATTCTTATGTATTATCATCTTTACCATCAAATATTGCTATGACATCCTTGTGGCTTCGTTAGTCTTAATTTTGTCTTTTTCTTTTCTTTAAAATATCAAATTCTAAAAGATTGAGTTGGTTCATCTCTTTTGTTATATTGTATGTTGGGGGTTACCACACTTTATTTGGAACAGTTCTTACTGCATTGCTGAGATTAACAGATAAGGCTAATTCAGTGTCAAAATGTGTGTGGTCTCTGTATTTTGATGAAGTGTTTAACAAGAACACTGCAGATTCACTTTTAAGAGCCTTTTAAAAAGAAGAAATAAATCTTCCTAAACACTTGAAGAGAGCCTGATCTGGACTGTGTTTTGCAGGTGAAAGCACTAGGCATGTATTCATGAAAGGGAAACGCATCTTGCGAGAGCAAGTGTTTACATTCTCTGTAGTACAGTAAGCACTTGTGTTACTACTTGTGTTACTAAATTAATTCAATTTAGCATAAACTCAAAATTCTGACTAGTGACCTGCATGCTGTGAGAGAGATTAGACCTGCAACATAGGCATAACTAGCAGGTCTGTCACAAGAACATAGTCCCTGAGCACAGGAGCGCTCAAGTGTGCAAATCCCCACGTAGAGCTGGCTGGGATCAGATGAGTAAGATTTCTTTCTGTTTATTCTAGGTAATACAGTGGTTTAGATAATATGATGAAAGATGTCAAAAGCTGAAGAATTTCTTTGTTTAAGCTTGAAAAATAGCCAAGAAAGGTCATGAAGCAAATGGGTGTGTAATCTTCATTCCCATCTTGCTAACTTTTGGAAAGCTCTGTGACACACAAGTGTTCCAAGTCCCATCTTTTATTTTTGTTTCCATTTTTTATTGATTAAAAAAAAAATTGGCCCTAAGGAGATGATTTTGAATTGAATTACAGTTTGTTTTTACTTATACCAGCTGTGTTTCTGCTGACTGAGTTACGATTGGTGCAGAATCAATGATTGCATTTCATATTTATTAATGTGATTTACATGTTTCCAATTTAACTGTAGCAGAAGTGGTAACAAAAGGTATGTTACACTGCAATTATAAAATTAATTGCTTCAGAATACTCCTCCTCAAATCTATATTAAAAATATATTTGCATATTAAGCTCTTGGTGATACTTTAATTACATAATCTGTGAAACAAAATTGGATACCGCATTTGAACCAACAAACAGTAAAATCTTACAAATGCAGTTATAATTGCTTAGGATTGAAACTAAAAAATGAATGACAAACCTGTGTGAATAATTTCCACAAGGTTTTTTAAATGTTGTTCAACTAGCAAAAAAAGTATTTATTATTCATGAAAATTAATTGTTTCCCTGAAAAAAAGAATTAAGTATTAATGTGTATCTGAGTATCATGAGTAAAATATCCTGTTGTGGTGTATCACTAACATAGCTGCTGAAATGGTCTGTTTTGGGTTTTTTTCTCCCCCCCATCCCCACCCCCCACCCCCGCAGAATGATCTAATTGTTTGGAATACAAGTGGGCAAGCCTCTCATGATGAGGTAAGATGCTAGTGCCATTTGTTTGTCTCTCGTATGTTTTATATGAACGGTTCAGACACCAAATGGAACACGTAATTGAGTATCACAGAAAATATGATTGAGCTCATCAGTAATGGCTATGTGTATTATTTGGCCTGTGGCTTATTCTTGTCATCCTAAGGGTTTACTAGGGTATAAAAACATACTCTCTGATAAGCTTGTTTCTGAGTTACATAACTTAGTATAAAACATTTAATTTTTTTTACATTTTGTTTGTTCTGCCACATTTTCTTTTTTTGACTTTTCCCTGTTCCACAAGAGTTTCTATTGATTTCAGTGCACTTTCTTTTTGCACAGTTGTGTCCTTGATTACTTTTCAGAGAGCGGTCTGGTTTTATTAAACCTATCGCTTTCACAGTGCAAATCAGCACAAATCTCAGCAGAAAGTCAAAAAGGGAAACTGTAGGGAGCTCCTTATGGAGATTTTTTTTTTTCCCCCTTCATATTTTCTGTACAGAAACAGGCCTTCTCCCTCTACATTGCACTGTGTATGAGCAACTTGCAAATTCATGAGCACCCAGCCACCTTCCACCAGTCTGGGTGATGGGACTCCTATAGTTCCTGGCTCCCTGAGGAATCGGTTTTTAAATAGGATTCCCATTATGGAGTTTGGTTATAGGACTCTTTCTATGTTACCATTGATGGTATGATGACAATACCTCACCTCCTCCTGTATGCTGCTACTCCATTCTTCCTGCTTGCAACTGTTAGCCTAATTCAGGGTCAAGGATTATCCTGCTCTGAGGTGTATGCTTAACTTCCTCTTTCCTGCTTAAAAAAAGCAGAAATTTCATGTTGCATGGAAAATACCATGCAGAATGGTAATTAATTCTGTGAAGGAAACAAACATATCTAAGGAAAAAACATGTCTTTGCTTTGTTTTTCTAAATGTACTATGCCACAAAATGTATGTTTGATGGAACCAAGTGATTACATGGGAGAAAACTGAGAAATAATTGAGGTTATTTATAGCTAGGGGGAATATCTTGCAGTCTTTGTTCAGAAACTCATCTTTTCCAGCAAAGGAATAGGATGGAATAAAAAAGGGTGATTATCATAGGTTTGAGGCTATATTGTGATCAGATTATGGTGGAATAGTTGTACCATGCAGTATTGCTAACTTTCTCATTTTATACAGTCAGTTGTGCTGAGATATTCGGGATGTTACTCTTACTTAGATTTATGTTCTTGAATTACACAGAACAAGGATAAAAGTCCAACAATGTCTCCTACTACAAACACCGCGATCCCTTTTGGCCTGAAGCCACGATCAGGTAACATGGGAAAGAAAATTAACCAGTTTGTGTGTATTTTCTTTTTTTTTTAACACCTGTGTTATTAACAGATGTTTGTATTTTTTCCCTTAAGAAGGCAGTGATGAAACATTTTCTGTACAATAGTTAGAAGAATAATAGAACATTTTAAGGTTATAGGTTTGAATCAAGATTGAATTTGTAACAAGTATGTACTTGGCACTTTATATATGGATCAATTTTCATCCCTTACTAATAAATTAGTGTTTTATAAAATTATATGTATGTATGTTTAAAAAATATGTGTGTATGTATATAAATACACATATTTTATACATGTATATATATCATCTGTGCTGACATACAGTTTTTGCTTAATTGGTATGTAGTGATACAGTTTGCTTTTGTTGAATAATATATGTGAATAATTAGGCTTTTTTGGAAAACACTTATGCATTGCTCTGAAAATTGCTCATTGCAGTGAGTCTTTCAGTAGTTGTTATGCTTGTGTAAGGATCAAGCATTATGGGAAGAATAGATGTTTACTTCAGCCAGCAGCTGAGTTTAATGAATTTGTCATGCACTAAATCTGCATAACCATCAATCTTCTAACAAGCAGCAGTTTGTTTATTACAAAAAAAGCACCCCAAAAAAAAATCCCCCCCCCACTCCCCCCCATTGAGGGCTTGGATAACAGCTTCCTTTAAAAACAGGATTAGCTACAGGATTAAATTCAGTTTTCATCTCCTCCATGCTGAGGTAGTCAATACTGTTAAGTCTTCTCACATCACCGCTAAAGAATAACCATAGGTTTTTCAGTATGTTTCAGCATCCGAAGACTAATTCTGGTTTCTCGCATTCACCACAGATGCTTTTGATCAAATGCTGGTAAACCACTACAAGCTTGTAGTTTCCATAACAAAATATCTTGGCAATAATGACAGCAGTTTCACATTTGAATGTTTAAGAAATTGTACCCATAGATTTGTTTTATTTAAAAACAAGTTTGTAAAAGCAAAGAAAATGGTATTGAACCAACCTTTTCATAAATTTCTCATGTAGTTATGATACACAGTTTGACAGATCTGTTCAGTTGCATTTCTTAGTTTGTCAGACTGTTAAACTCTGGCTCTATTCTTGTATGTTCCTGATGCTTTAGAGATGTTGTTATTTCTCTATATATTTAAAATATGGGTTAAATGATGAGCAAACATCCTTTCAGGATTTGGAAAAAATAAAACATTGAGTAATATTGCACAATCCAGTGGCAACATTGCAATAACACTTCTGGGAGAAAGACGTGTGAGGGCAAATGGGTCCATGCCGTGTTGCTGCTTTCACGGGATGTAGTCTGTGTTCTGCTGAGCTGCCAGTGAAATCTGCTGCTGGGGACTGGAAGCAGCATTGTGGGAGAGAATTCAAGACTGTGACTTCTTGTTCAAGTGGTAGTTTAACATGAGCTTCCGATTCTTGGTATATCAGTGCACCAAGATGCCCTATACTTAATGACTGTAATAGGTCAGGGCAAAATAGCCTACTGAATCTTTTTTTAGAGGATTTCTAGGAAGACTGGATTGCAATAGTTGCAGTTATTTGCAACAAATCCTCCATGTCGCATGATGGAAGACCAGATGTGCACAACTCCTACAGTTCTTCCTCTGACTTTATTGCAGGTGTGTGTAGCCTCATTGAATACCAAAGTCAGTTGGTTATAATCTGTTGATTCTCTGCACTGTACCAGTTCAAATTCATATATTTGAATTGCTTTGAGTATGCCAATATTACAGTGTCTTTTGGTCACAGCTATGGGTTGCAGAAAACTTGATAATCTGAATTTATTTTCCTTTCCATATCATACACTACAGAGTCACCAAGCTAGAGCCATTACGGCACAATCTTTCACCTCATAACATCCAGTGTCAGTCATGTTACCCTAAATTTATACGATGGTAAGACAGGGGAATTTGGCAATAGTAAAACTTTTGGTCCAACTTCAGATGAAGACAGTGTATTAGCTATGTAGCACAATATAACAAAATGAAACTTTGCAAAGGAGTAGTGAAGCTGCATATTGTTTCCTCTCCTGCACCCACCCTAGAACTGCTCTAAAAAGTAGTATTAAAATTTGTTTTACTAGCACATAAGAATAATTTACGGATAGAAGTGATACATGACTGAAAATACTGACATGTTTGTGAATCCTGCATGTTTTTCCCGTTAAAGCTGGTTAGCTGGTCTCTAGTTTCTTTAATGTATCTCCTTTAAATCTTTGTGCAAGTTTTATATGAGTTTGAACCATCCTATCACTGTCTGAATTTGTACTTGTTAATTGTATACTGCTTAATTGCCCTACAGCTGAACTAGTCTAGGGCTCCAGCAATTCTGATCCAGGAAAGTTTTTCAGCTCAGTTCGTAGTTTATTTTAATAGCCTTTTTCATTTATTTTCTTCATGGCCTTAGGGGAAACCTTAAAATTAATTTGAAATGTGTTTTAGCTATTTAACTTCATTAGAGCTTACATTTGAATTACTTGCTTCTATAAATCTTTTAAATTTGAGTGCAAGACGAAAAGAACATTAAAGCGTTCAAACTAAAATGTGTACATCATGCTCTGTGGAAAAAATAGTGGCAAATTTTCAATGAAAATATATGTAACCATACCTTTCTGAAATTTGAGAGTTTATTTTCACTGTGTTTGTTTTCATCTATTTTAAATGAATGTTGCTTTCTATTTGACTTCCCTCCCCCCATCATTTCATAATGTCTTATGTCTCTTGGAACAGTGAAAATAAACTGTTCTAGACTTCTGGTAAGGATTCCAGTTTTTTGAAGTACACACAGAAATGGAAGTGCTTCCAGAGGATAAACTGCAGTGGCTTAAACTTCTGTGTTAGTACATACAGTGTTAGTACATACTGATACATGTTCAGGACTGAAGATCCTTCTATTCTTTCATTTTAAAGCTAGGCAAAACATTGGGAAAATTAATATCTGATGGCTGACATGGTACCCAAAGAAAATGTTTTGTAAGGTAATGAATGTGTTTTGACTTCTTGACAGGTTCTTTTCAAGGGTCAGATGTTTACATAGAAGGTAAAAAGAGGAGGATTTTTTAATTTTTCCATATATTTCCTCCTGTATTTTAAATACTTTCATAGAGTATGGGCTTCTCAAATTCACATTAATTTTGAAAACCTTAAAAAATTACTGTTGAAGAGAACCAATAAATACAGGTTTTCTCAGAACCATAGTTTCACTCTTGGGAAGTGCTTTTGCTCTCTGAAAAGGAATCACTCAAAATAGTTAATAAATTTAAACTCTTTGTGCTTGATTCATGAGTTGATTAAAATGTTCAGAGTGGTGCTAATTGTCAAAACTGGGTGTTGCAAAGTTCTTGCCATGATATCTTTAATATGCCAGACCTTGAGGCCTGAACATTTACTAATACATCTTGCAGTACTCAATAAAATTTTTTGCTTTTGTTGCGTGCCATTTTGAGGTCACTGTGTTTCATAGTTTCTGCTGAACAAGGTGACAGCAACACAAACAGGCAAAAAAAAAATTGCACCTTCAGAGGCTAAAAGAAACACTGACAAAACTGAAAATCACAAAGCAGTTTGTATTGTGAAGTGAAAAGCTGTTCCTTTGCAACTGTTTACTTAGCATAAACTTACTTGTGAATCCAGTGTTTTCATTTTTGGTAACTTGTAGAGGATTTGAAGCACAATGTTAGTATCTGTGGACATGCTTGCCTTACTGTTTTTCAAATTTGTTGGAACACTAGAACTTGACAGCATTTTTCCCTCTTTTGAGTGGTAGTTACTGTTTTTTTCTAATCTCTGGATATTTATTCCTTCCATTTGTTTTCTTCCCTAACTGCATTATCTGTGTACTTTGGAAAATAATGAGAATCCTAACTGCCAGCATAATTAAAGACTGTTCATCATTTGCCATAAGTTTGTATTCTGTTACCTAGTGTTGACTCTGCTCAGAGGCTAAGTTTTGCTGACTCCCCCAGCAGTAAGTGCAAACCTGCAGTGGGCCCACCACCCTAGGAAAGTTCTGGTCTGGACTTAAAACAGAAGGAAAACATCAGTAGTACATGTTCTCAGAATGAGAATCCAAGGGATAATGTAGTTGCTACTTATCAAAGTCAGCTGGGAAGTTGTAATGTAATAATATTTTCATATGGATATGTAAATTTTCTTTGTCTTTGGGGTAGGAAATGTTCTTATTACATAGTTAGAAAAAATACCAAAATTCTTCTTCTCTGAACTTTTCATTGCTGAAATTTCACAGCTGATGTATTTACCTTCTGATTCACAGAGTCAAGGTTTTTGTCAGGCTATAATGTAAAATCTATGGGTACTTTTTCTTAAGACTTGGTTGTAAACAAGTTGTGTGAAGTGCTATGGTTACAATGATCTTGCTAAGCTTAACAGCCTTAACTGCACATATAATGTATGATTTGCAAGTACTAACATATAACTTTTCGTTCTTTTTATTCTACACCATCTTTCATTCTTTTCTCAAAAATTATGCATTTTGTATTAATCACCTTTGAATTACATCTTTGTCATTACCATACAATCCTAATGCCATATATGAAATGCTGCTGCCCTCTTTTATCCCCGCTCTGGTCCTTATACCACTGTGGTTGGACTGGCTATCACTCCCCTCCAGCAGACCCATCCCTCAGTCTTCCTCCTATCTCCTTCAACACACTTACACAGGCACAAACATGGGACAACTTTAGCTACAGTATCCCATCTGAAGGAGACAGTGATGATGGTAGGTGTTCCATATATAATTTACTTAATTTTGTGTTTTCAGAAACCTGAATATATGGCAAATGCCCCATGTGGCTAAGGACGAAAGACTGTTGAGGGGATGTTTATATGACTAAATACCTCAAAGGATGCACATTAATTTACTGTAGAATATGTAGTATCAAAAATAAATGAGTGAAGAGTGTCACTGTTTTCAAGTCTGGCAAAACAACTTTTCCCATGATATCCATTCCAAGAACTATTTCCAATATAGGTATATTTACTTCTTTTACTTTCAGGGGTTTATAGAAGTTGTACTCAAACAGCAATTAATTTTGCTACTGTCTTTTCTGCATTTTTTTTTGATAGATACTGACTGTTAATAAAAATATCCTGCTCCCATCTGCACTTATTGATGCAGGTGCATAACTAAACTTAATTAGAAGAGGAATCCATGAAGAAACAAAGCTGAAACAAAACAATCAGCTAAGCAAAAATAGTGATTTCTGTCCAACAGAAACTGTTAGTAAGCTGTTAAACTTCTCTGTGCATAGTGAAGGCCAGGTACATTAGTGGACTTTGTTACTGCTGCTTGTTTTGTTTTTCTCCAGGGTGTTATTGTCATAGTACATTGGTTCATGGCACTAATATGCAAGGTTGACCATGTTTGGGCTATCAGGGTCTTATACTGCATTAATAGTTAAATGTCAGATGGAAGAAACTGAACTTAGACAATCAAACTGTTTATAAATATTTGATAGGCAGGTGTATTTTTTTAAAGTAGGACTACTGTTCTTCCAGTTGCCCTAAATTAGAAGGGTGTTTAGGTATTAGAAGGCAGTGAAACTGTCAAAAGCATCAGACTGAAACGAAGACCACAAATCTTGAATGATAAATGCCAACATTTAGTGTAGAATGCCTCCATTCTTAGTTCAGGTCATTACTTGACAACACTTGCTATTGCCACAGTGTTCTTGATTATAAAACCATGAAAGACAGCATATGTAAGGAATCAGCTCCGAAAAGGAAATGAGTATAGAATATAAGAATTGTGATAACAGGAAGTTGAAAAACTGAGTTTAGTTCACGATGGTATGAAGCTAACTGTTAAAGGGGGACTATAGGAAGGATGGGGGCAATCTCTTTAGCAAGTCCTGTTGTGACAGGACAAGGGATGATGGTTTTAAACTAAAGGAGGGTAGATTCAGACTGGATATAAGAAAAAAATTTTTTACAATGAGGGTGGTGAAACACTGGCACAGGTTGCTCAGAGAGGTAGTGGAGGCCCCATCCCTGGAAATATTCAAGGTCAGGTTGGACAGGGCTCTGAGCAACCTGATCTAGTTGGGGATGTCCCTGCTCACTGCAGGGGGGTTGGACTAGATGATCTCTAAAGGTCCCTTCCAATCCAAACCGTTCTATCATTCTATGATTCTAATGACATTTCACTGATTAATATTCTAACAGAGAAAGCTAGAGGTACTTCCATCAGTGCAGAATATTATCTATGTTAATCTAGATTTTGTTTTACTCTTCTAAATGAAACGAGCAGTACAGACTAGCGTGTGCTTGTGTATTTGGAACAGATAGATGTCTCATGTCATTCAAATCTTAAGCTAATGCAAATATTAGTGTTTATTACCTTGGGCTTTTACAACAGAAAACTGCTTTTACAACTGTTTGGGTTTTTTGGTTTGTTTGTTTTGTTTTTTTTTTTTAAATCAGGACTGTTGCCCTTCTCTTTAGAGTTTGTTATGTGGGGCTAAGTTTATCTACGGTGTATCTCCCTATGGTAGGATGCAAAATGGACCAGAGACCATTCTCTGGCACTGAGGTTAGTTGGTACATGATTCACATCCATACCTAAGCACTGTTACCTGCCAAAACAGGATGGCTGCATTTAAGCTGCCTTTGGGGAATGGCCTTTGCCTGTGTTATTCCTCGAGCTACACCTAGACGTTGCATAGAAGAGAGGTGGGTTTGCACTGACCAAAACTGTGCAAGGAAGCAACAATGTTAGTAGTATGAATATGTGCAGGCCAGTGCTGAGGATCTATGCACTAGCCTTGTGTAGCTTGCTAGTGTAGGTGCAGCCTTTAATATAGAAATGTCGCCCATCAATGTAGCATCTTAATACTTCATATCATCTTTAATATAACTATCTGGCAACAGCTCTGTAACAGAGGAGTCTTAAGTCCAGAATTTCTGGGAGGTTATAAGGCTTGGAACAGACAGGTCTCCCAAGACCGATGTCCGTACCATCATGGAGGCTTTAGTTTAGCAAATAGCCCTGTATAATAACTTCACTGTTATTTAAATTTGGACTGAATAAATCAGTCAAAGAGAAATCTAACTATAAACTTTTAGCCTGACTTCATCTCTGCCTGTCACTAGTCCAACCTTCTTTTTGTCTATTATTTTTAGAGTCAGGTTAAATCATTTTGTTGTTTACCTAAAGGATAATGTTGTCAAACTAAGTACTTGGGACACTAAATTCATTGATATGCTATAAATAGTGCACCTATGTGTGTTGTAACTCAGTACAAAAATGAAAATTTTCACAAGGAAGTTTGTCCTTGACTGTGGTAATGTTGAATACATGTCATGCTATTAAGTATTACCCATTTAACTTGTTAAGACTTGTACAAAATACTTTTTTAAAAACTTTTTGGAGCAAGCAATACATAATAAACTTGGTTGACCATGGGTTCAAAAAGCAGAAACTCACTCTTGGAAAGAGTAAAATATAGACCTACAGGTGTGTGTGAGGTGTGGGCTCCCCTTGCTGGGAAACGTGTGTAATGCAGAGAAGCAAGCGATACTCAAGACTCCCAAAACTTCCTTTTTCTTTAAATTCAGTATATAACTGAAACTTTAA
Source organism: Morus bassanus (assembly GCA_031468815.1). NCBI lineage: Eukaryota > Metazoa > Chordata > Aves > Suliformes > Sulidae > Morus > Morus bassanus. Next base: position 32,248,132 of record CM062568.1, on the reverse strand, counting down.
TCCTTTTGAGTGTGGGGCGTTTTTTGTTTTGTTTTATAATCAATTGAACTTACTTTATTTTATTTAGAAACTTTTAATTGTAGTTTCCCACTGCCTTGAGATTAGCCTGCCTTTTTCCTCATGGTGGAATGTATGTCTCATTCATGAATGGAATTGAATTAGTAATGTTGATATTTACTTTTCATTAACAGATGATTGTAGTCTGAAATTGGAAGGAAGTAGGCCTTGGGACATTCATATTTACTTAGTAAAGGCCTAAACAAATATAGCTGTGACCAAACTGAAGGAAGTCCATAATAATACTCTGATACTTGCAAAATTGAACATAAATGTGAACTAATGCTTTCGTAGAGAATGGTTCGAAATGTTGCTGCTGCTAATAAAGCTACAGTGGCATTTAAATACCATTTAAATATGGTATTACTCTTCAAGCATGGTTTTATCTAGGTATTTCATCTGTGAGAGGCAGCAAAGCTCAATTATTAGAGTTGTACAATGAACTATTTCTAAAATGAAAATCTTAGAAATTGCAACTATAGTTTTTAATAAATGTGACAGGAAGTTTTTATTTCACCTCTTAAAAATATAGGAGCAGTCTCCAATAAATTGTTACAGAGTTCCTAATGCAGCAATTTTAATTCAGTACAATTCTGGAGTTTAATAGAAGTCTTGGGAAAGAATTTTTGCACTTTGAAAACTTGGGAGTTGATTTTTTTTGTTGTTGTTGTAGCCGTCCTAAACTATACGATTTACTATATGATTTATTAAATAACATTTTAGGTATTTCTAATTGTTTAATTTTCACCATATATAAGTGCTTTCATCAGAAGTTTACCAGTGTATTAATTAGTTTAAAATTATCTAAGTCAGTAAATAATGCTTTTGAAATGGCGTCATTAAATCAGGTATATGGATTGTTATACCTCATAACAACAGTAGTTACAGCTGTTAACAGCCTTTGTATATTTGGTATGTGCGGTCATAGTTATACATATGCCTCTCTACAGAATGTTAAGAAGCACATATCAGTTGTTATGTTGTAGTTTGGAAATTTGGAGTTCTGCTCCGAGCTTGCAGTTTGTCTTTGTCTTCTACAAACACAAAGATTAAATGTCAATACAACTCTGTACCTATTGCATCTGAAGGCATGGCTCTGCTACTCTCGCATTATGTGTGGGAGGTCAGCATAATTAATGGTTTTATTTATGATGTGTGCACCTGTGTGTAGAACCTTCTGAATGGTGACACTGGTGAAGCTATGTAGTCCGCCTGGAGAAGGGGACTGAGCTGCAGTCAGGACGCTCTCCTACTCTGCCAGTGGGATTTCTGATGACATTAAAAAGCATAGAGTTTAGGAACATAAAACTATAGTATTTAGGTGTTCTATTTAAAAGCAGTTTTGTTTAACAAATAGCCTTTAATATGGCATTTCCTGAAATTACTGATTTAACAGAAGTGTGGCAAATCTCAGTTGCCTGTGAAAAGTTAAAACTATGACTGTGTGAGTCAAGTAGTGGAAGGAAGCAAGTTTGGTAACTGGCCATATTTTATTCTGTCTCTATGCCTCAGATAAGTAGCCAAGGATATGTAAGGAGTTCGTTGCCTTAAGCTCCTTTTCTAGGAAATAAGGGAAAGAACTACTGCCTGTTGGCTGAACTGGTATAGGTGGTGTCTGTCTGTCCCTTTGGCTAGAGAAGTAGCTTAGATTATTATTTTTGTTACTTAACCAACCTGTGTACGGTTAGGTGAGATTCCTGGTGACTAGACTTGTCTGAGATTTCAAAGTATTTCTCGTGCAAAAACTTTATCTTGTTTATCTGAGCCCTAGATGTCAGAGGGTACAATTTTGTATGTTGTCCCTGAACTGATTTGCGGGCTTCATTAACAGTTTACTTTTGATGAGAATGTAATGAAATTTCCTTCTACCAAGGGTTCAATGTTTTGTTTTGTTAGACATTGAGGACTGATTTTTAAAATCAACCCATTACCCAAATCACAACCTAAATAAAATGACTGACATGCCACAATTTTTAATGGAACATCAGAATTACTGTGATGACACCCATGTGTACCTTTCTTACAGTCAAGAGTAATTAATCTTTTTGTACTCTTCTGGTAGGTGCTATTGGCAATTCATACACTTGCAATTTTCTTCATATGCCTTTTAAGAAACAAAAGGCTCCTCTCTTCTATTCTGTTACCTATTGTCCCAGAAATTATTCCCTCTTTCTTTAATGGCCTTAAATTAACAAAATTGAGACTGAGCAGTAGCTGTATGTAAAAATGGAGATTTCTAGGCTTTGTACTTTCCACCCCATTCATTGGCACTTAGGATTTCCTGTTGCATTCAGGGGAGGGGTGGGAAAGTAATAACACAAAACACTTCTTTCTTTTAAGCAGTGTCATTTTCCGTAGTAATCAAGTTGGCCTATAATTTGAGTGGCAAACAGGTGACAGTTGCATTTTGTGAAACAAAATGACAAAGTGGCAAACGGGTGACAGTTGCACTTTAAGCGTACGTTGCCTTGTTCTTCTGAACCATTCAGAACAGTCATTGATCACAAAAAAAAAGAAGTGTAGAGCTGCATATATGCAGGGATTTCGTGTAATTATTTCAAGGAACTATATATGGGCAAAGTGATACAGTCGACCAGATTGGTGAGAGGGAGTATTGCAAAGAGTTTGTGCAATGCTACATTTGCAATACGACTTTTTAATGTAGGCAGACTTACTGAATGGCTAAGTCTGCCTACATTAGTCGTTGTTTGGTGGGTGGGGTTTTTTTTAATATAACCTTATCTAGTAAGCAGTTTGTCCTGTGTAGGAAGATGCTTGTCACAGCTCGTTACACAATTCATCATCTTGTAGGGGAGGGTTCTACTTAAAAGGATAAGAAGTGTCTCCTGCCGTATTAGATACAAAATTTTGTACAGATCAGAATCTCTAAGGGACAGTGCTGGTGCTTAGTCATCTGACAAAATTTGCCTGTTGAGATTAAGATTTGGTTGAAAAATTATCCAATCCATTGATGGTGCATGGTGCCGTTCAGAGCAATATCCAGAAAATATCCATTTATGATTGTAATCCAAGATCAGATTTTTCTGTCCTCTTGAAGACAGGGAAATTTTCTAACAGCTTTTGCTGGAGGCAGTGCCTAAGGATTTTGCTTCATTTAGAAATTAATAAATCAAGGTGTTGGTTTTTAAACTAAAATCTGTCTTTTTTAAAATCATAGTGTTCTTAAGACCACAAAGAAATTTGGAATCAATAGACCCACAGTTTACAATTCGAAGGAAAATGGAGCAGATGAGAGAAGAGAGAGAGCTTGTGGAACAGCTACGTGAGGTATGTGTGTAGAATTAATTTGTGCTAATGGAATGTGTTTTTTAATTTTTCTTTGGGAAAGTTGTCTAAGTAGGAGAATATTAAAAAGGTTAAACGAGGCGATACTACTTCTGCAAATCACATTGAAGAGACTATTCCTGAAGTGCTTTATCATTGTCAGATGTCTGTACTTCTCAAAAGGTTTTGTAAAAATGGGAAATAATAATGGGAGTTACCTGAATGACATGCAGTTAAACAGCATGCCTTGCACTGGTGGAATTAAGAATTTATTTAATTTCATCAGAAAGGATGAAGTGATCACTTAAGAGGTAGAGAGGTCTAGAAACTATTTCCTGATAGCTGGAGAAGTCTTCAGTCTAGAAAGTAAAAGGTGTAATGAAAACTATTAGTTAAAGCTGAATTTAGAAACTTTTTTTAAAGTAGATAACTCATGCTTGAAACAACTTTTAAAAAAATGAAATTAATATTTCATCACTTGATGATCTGAATATACAAGACTTTTTCCTGACGTATTGTCTTGAATATAGAAGCTAAAGCCTGATGCAAAAATTGCTGCGTGTGGTTCCATAGGATCTGTGTTACACAGCTAATACCTAGGAAGCACTGTTTGTGAGACACCTATTTGTGTTCAAAAAAAAAAAAAAAAGACAGCCTTTGCCACAAGGAATGTTGTGAGCCTGAACCTGTCAAGGTTTCCGGTTATGTCATGTTACCAACAGAAGAGATGGTATCGTTGCACTCCTAAACACAGTGCATATCCTGAAATTGTGGTAGGTGACTTCAATATCGCAACCAAATTACATGATTTGTTCTTATGTCATTAGCTGCATGGAGTGACTAATTCAAAAATTATTCATTTATTTTAAATAATGTGTCTTGTATTATTTAATTTTAAAGCAAGAGGGTTAACTTTTTTCTCCTTATCAAATATTGTTTAAAAGGCAGGTTGTTTAATGTAGAACTATGAGGACTTTTAGATCTTTATTCTCTTACCTCAGGCCCTCACCTGCTTTCAGTCTGGATTAATCTTACTTTGTCTTGCTGAATTTTTGAACAGAACAGATCTTGTTGAAGATTCAGCGTAGTTGATTTAATGTAGTATATTACCAATTCTAAACTTGAATGGTGCCAAAAGAACAAGATGCCGGAATTAGATGAGACAGACTTAACTTGTAATGGAGAAGAAAATGGACACAGCAGTAATACACTGCAGTAGGATGTAGTTCTTCTGAGTGTAGTCTAGTCAACAGTGTCAATGCAGCATTTTACGTTTCTTTTAAGAGTTACCACAAGTATGTAGCAAGTCCCCAAGTAATTGTTCCTAAAAGTAGTGTCCTCAAAGTTTCTGCCTTGTATATTAGTTCAGCTAATCCTCACAGTGAGAAGTAGAACAAGATTATTCAGCGTATCAGGCATGATCACAGAGACTTAATAAGGATCTCTCTACACTGTCTTAGTGTTAGGTATTGCCAGTAATCCTGGTTTAATGTGTTACTGACCTTGAGCTCCATGTACTATCCTTCTTTGCCCTCACCCTGAAGCATTTTGTCCGGAAATGAAAGTTCTTTTGTCTCTTGTGAGAATTTTGATTACAAGTCAAGGAGTGGTGACAGAAAGCTAGAAGATTGGCTCTGTTTGGAAGCGCATAGTGAGATTTTTTGAATTAATAAAGTTTACTCTAGTATATCGGGTACTTTAGTGGGAGAAGCAACCTCCAGAGCATCTCATTATGTACTGTACAAGAAAATAGTCCAGAACATGTAAGTCACTAAGTTCATACTTATTCAATAAACATATCTGTTGGTGTATTTTGCTTTTGAATTGTTTCATGGTATGTTACAATTTAGTGAGACTCCACAGAACCTGTAGCCTTAATCAAGTTGGACACTAAACAAGAAGGAACAACTATTACAGTACTCAGGTTCCTTATTTAGAAATCTAAATGCACAGTTACCTTTAGCTCAACCGCTTTACCTGAGCTGTATATTGTGAGAACATTGGTGTTTCTTCCATACATTCCTCCCTTTTCTTTAGAATGATGTGTTTTTACAGAAATTGTTCCATTTCATAAAACTTGTTCTTCAGAGACATACTTATGTTTCCTCAATTTGAGTAATTTTATTTTGTATACATCCCCAGACACTTCAGACAGTTTTCATTTCCAGAGTGATTCACCACTTACTCTTGAGCAATAGAGTCTAGCAGGAAATACTGGTTGATTTTTGTCACTCAAAGGGTAAACTTTCAATAGTTTTGACATGCTAAGTGGAACAAATTGCTGCTGTACTATGGATGATTTTTGAAAAAGGGAACAATTTTTCAATGGTGACAAAATTGAAAGAGACTTGATCCACTTCTTGAAGTCTTCAGTTTTAATTAAATGTAGTTTCAAACCATGAACTGGCATTGAAATAGTGTTGTACATGTGCTGTGCTCATTAAAAAGAAAAAAAGCACCCTGATCTATACTGAGTCGTCTCCCAACAGGCAAATCAGTTTTTTAAGAGAAGGAGTTTTGAATTCATTGACTTATATAAACCTGTTCATAACAGATTTGGAGAAAAATCTCGAAATGTATTCTTAATGTGTAACTTTCTGTACATATCTCATATACCAAAAATGTTTCCTAATGTATGAATTAATCCAAGGTGAAAGCAAAATGTATTAGTCTATGTGATGCACTCCCTTATTTGGCACTTGTGAGCCCATACATGTGAGTACTTGAGTAGTGTGTCTAGTAAAAGAAAAACTGGGAAAATATAATGAAACCCCAGAGTGAGTTCAGTGGAGGCTGCTTCATGGTGAGGGCACCCAAACAAAGGATGTATGAGGAAGAAGCTAAGAGCTGGATTTCTTTCACCTGGAGAAAAGAGTGCTGAGAATATCATGTGACTGTCCTCAGCTGCCTGAAGGGTAGTAATAGAGAAGATAAAGCCAGGCTTTTCAAAGATGCACAGTGAAAGAATGAGAGGCAGTGGCACAAATTGCAGAGAGAGAAATTTCAAGGGGAAAATTATTTGCAGTAAGGGTGGTGAAACACTGAAAAAGGTTGCCTGGAGATGTGGAATCTCCTTCCTTGCAGATATCCAGAATTTAACTAACCGAGGCTCTGATCTCGTTTCAAATTTGTTAGAGCAGTTGACCTTCAGAAATCCCTTCCAACCTAGACTCTCCTTTGATTCTAAAGAGAATAAACTATTTTTATCTAAAACACCCAGCAAGGATTGAGGTAATGTATTAATAGAGAATAATGACATTAAGGAGGTCCAACTAGGAATAAGAAATATCTATTTTAAGATAGTGGAAGTAATTATCTCTGAGAGTTAATCTAAGAGTTTTCTCTAAGTATAGTGTTGGAATGTTTTCAAGGTTGGAGCACAATTATAGGAAACTCATCATATGTAACAATCTTATTGTAGGGGTTTTTTTCTGGAAAATTCTCAAATATTTTCAAAGAATTTTCCTTTGCAATATCAAATTCTTTTCAATGAGTTTTACTTAACAAGTATCCAAAAATTCTCTTTTAAATCTGAATGTTTTGCCTTGCCTTACATGTCTTTCTGATCACTCTAATGCTTCCTAAGTAATTTTTGGGCTATATCGAACATAAATAAATTTATACGTGTTCCTTTGCCGAGTTAAGTATAGGTGGCCCATCCACCTTGGTAAAGACCAGTGATAATTGTCTTTTTGGCAGGAATGGTGACACATCATGATACTGAGCCCCAATTTACCCCTACTTACTCTCACCCTCATCATCTAAGCTTTTGTTGCCCTTGGCAGGAAAGGTCAGTTTATTTATAAATCATCACATATTTACAATACATCAAACATTAAAATTGTGCAATAGTTCTTACTTTACTAGCAAACGTACACATAGCATTTAGTGAAGAAAATAGTGCTTGATTTGATAATCGGTGAGCTAACTTTTCCTTCCGGGAGCTAGAGAGTCCAAGTTCTTTCAGTAATTCATCCTGATACCATTTTCCACGTGTGCCAAGGGGGAATCCCATAAATTTAATAATATTAGCATTAGTCAGTTCTTGCACTTGATCTTTTAGGTGTTGGTATTTCTTAACTTTTTCCGCTGCTGTGTCCGCCAAAGTTGTTAGTTTACTTTTATACCTAACTGTGATGTTGACAACCAGGGCTTGGTCTCCTTTAATGAATACCAGGTCCGTTTTATGTAGTTCATTCTGTTCATCTCTCATCAGCGGCTCTTGGAATACTACCCAGTCCTTCCTTTTCGCCTCCTGAGCCAACAATTCACATAAGTGATTGTGCCTTTTAATCCTGGTATCCTGTACCGCTGGGCAGTATCCAGTAATATGTGTGCAGGACTCAAGTGACTAGGGAAAGATTGCATTTTACTCTCTGGTTGTACAGTGATTCACACAATGTAGTTCTGATTCAAAGTGCTGATGATAAAGAAAATTTGAGATGCATAAGTAAAAGACTTGAGGGAATGGTGAAAGGAAGGAACCACATGTAGTGCAGTCACATGGCTAATTGCATGCGTATGTGTTTTTATATGTGTATATATTAAAATAAATGTATATTATGAAAGCAACATTTGAAGTGTTGAGTTATTTTAGGGAAGTTTACATAATTCAGTGACCAACATAGGGTAGAAGGGGTTGGTTTTTAGTTTTTAAAGAATTGGTTATATAAAGGTAGTGTGTTTCTTGGTAAACCAAAACTCCAAAACTGGCTATGTATCTACAGCATGGGAGAAGGTGAGGATATATATTCCCCTTTTTTCCCCTTCGTCCATTTCTGTAATAAAATGTGTACATGTTCTTCATTTGCAGAACATTGAAACAAGACTAAAGATTTGTCTGCCTGAAGACTTGGGGTCTGCTCTGATGGATGGTGTCGTTCTCTGCCATTTAGTAAATCATGTTCGTCCTCGGTCTGTAGGAAGTATTCATGTACCTTCACCAGCAGTAGTAAGTTCAATGTTTCTTGTTACACTGGGGTGGGGGGGAGGAATGTTTAAAAAAATTATGGGTTTATTGCCAAATGGTATTTGGTTACATAAAACAGGTTGCTGTTCAATAAACGTTCTTTGCTGTTAGGGGCAATATTTACATTATTACAAATTAAAACATTCATTAATTTTTATCTATTATATAAAAATATAGTATGTGTTTATATATACACACACACATACATCTATAAGTGAGTAAAATTCTCCTGCCTTTCTCTGATGTAGCAACAGATCAGATTTTTTTTATAATGGCCTTTTTGTTCAGTACATGATGAAATTTTATGATTTCAAGATTTTATTATAGGAGACCCTTTTTAAAAGAAAATTAGCGCCTTGTGTGTTGATTGAAGAAATATGAGGTTAACTTTAGTGATGTCTGGCTTAGCAAATGTCATGTAACTAAAGCACAGCACTTATTAGGATATTCTTCGTATTGGGTTAAATGTAGAAATTACTCCTTTTACCTGCAGACAGACTGGAATAGAAACATGCGCTGTAGTGCTTTAATATTGGCTTGCCAAACTGAAGGACCTGAAGATTTCAGGACATAAAATCTATGTAATCTCTGTGTGTGCATTTTTTTTAAACTTAATTTTCTTAGTATTTTCTATGTTTATTGATGTCTTTTTCTTGGTCGGATCTTTGTTCCAGATTTCTGATAATGGTCTTGTTCTGAAGAGGTTTTTTATGATTTTAGACTCTCTGCCCTTGTGTTTGGGTTTTTTTTTGTTTGGTTGGTTTTTTGGTTTGTTTGGGTTTTGGTTTTTTTTTTTTTTTTTTTTTTTGTTTGGGGTGGTTTGTTTTTTTTTTTTTGAATGTACATATTGGTAAATCTTTGCCATGTGCAGCCTGATACTTGATTCTGAGAATAGCATGTGGATTTCAGAGCCAATCTATAAGAACTTCCAAGAAGACAGATGTTAAGAAAAAGACATTTTCTCAGGTGGTCTAGTGGAGTTTCTTTTACTGTTGCTTGGTTTTAAATTACCTCTGTCTTGGTGAAAATATGATATTGCCAAAATTCACAGACTTGAATTTCTGGGGCAAAAACTTAAGTTTTGTTGCTGATATTTTTTTTTTATTAAAAGATAAAAATCTTGTGGTGTTTCAACTTTATATTGATGATGTTCTCTTGCTTGAAACAGCCTTCAAATTACTTCAGCCTAGAAAATTAGTTCTTTAAAGACCCTGCTTTAATGAACTCTTGATTTAAGTGGATATTCAGGAATTACCATTGTTTCACATCTTGCATTGAAAAAGTAAAATAGTGAGTTGTTGGAGGGGTTTTTTTGCAACATCATATTTCTGTAACTATTTGGTGAATAGTTCTGAGTATTTGAAATTCTGCAGTAATAGGAAATTTCCTCTTCAGGGACATTAAAATTGTGTATAGTTACTATTCATTTGTGAGTACATAAAATATTTAAAAAGTAAGAGTCTGTTAATTACAGTAAATCTGTTCCCCATGATGTATGTTGAAATCCTTTATCACTTCACTTGCTGTCCAGAATAATTAACGTCGTCTATCACAAATCATCTGAAGAGGCTGGTTTTAGAACCTCACAAGCTGGGTGCGAACAAGTAGAGATCTAAATGTGCTGGTGACTTTGATAACTAAGTAAAAGGACGTGGCACCCACAAGTTATGTACCTGGACCGTATTTGTAGGCATGATGTTTTTAGAGTGGTAGAAGAAAAAATTGAGCTGAATTTTATGCATTGTTTTCAGGAGAAATGTGGAAATGGTGCATCGGTACAAGAATAATGCAGTAGATTAATTTATTGACTGAATGAATGTGATTGACTTCTTTTGCCATAAACTACTTTTTCTTGTTTTTACAGCCTAAACTTAGCATGGCCAAATGCAGGAGAAATGTGGAAAACTTTCTGGATGCATGTAGAAAACTGGGGATACCAGAGGTAATTTAATTAAGTCTGTCATTTCTAGACGATCAAAAATGCAAAACAAATTAATTACTTTAAAGCTGAAGGATAACTTTATGAACTACAGTTTTTCAGCCATAAAGACATATAGTTAAAAAAATTGATTTAAATAATGTGATTTAATACTACTTTAGTGCATTTAAGTGGCTCATGTCATAGCACTTAAGAATTGCAACTTTTGTCTTAAATGAGTAATTCAGTATTATCCCCAATACCTCCTTATCTTTGCTATGGAAGATAAATAAGGAATATAGTAATTAGGTAACGTAATATGTAATTAGGCAAAAGTTTGCTATTTTTTTTTCGTTATACAATATAACTGCATTTTTACCTAGTGCTTTTAGAATATGGACTTCATTCTTTTTAATATTGATTTTTCCTTTTTTTACAATATTAAGTACTCTACAGTATGCATTGTAAAAGTTAGTAACACACTCGTCTCTTGTACTGAAACACTTCTGCAGCGATGGGAAGAAATTGTGTGTTAAGTATGGAATGTACATATGAGTAAGGTTGTTCTATAATGTAGATATAAGTGTTTCAGAAATTGGAAATAGGGAAATTGCAGTGCTTGGTGTTTTCTGTTTTTCATTTAAGAATGGCAGCATTCATCATGTAATTTATTCTTATATTAATAAGGAAAAATATATTTATAACTAATGTAATGAATTCTGGAGTTTCACTGGGAATATTTCAAAGACTCCCTTATGGTCTAGAAGTAGCTATTAAGAGAAAGTTAATTTCAAATACATGACCCTCAAAAGAAGGTAAAAGTGTTATACAGGGTCTTTTTAATCTGAAAACATGAAAATTGCATGATGTATTTTCCCTGCGTTTTTGCCTACATATGACAATATAATTAAGCCTGAGTTCTTTTTAGTATGTGTTTCAAGAATGCTGAAACAAAAGACTATTTTGTGTGTTTCTCCACCGCCGCCCCCTTGGGGAGCAGGTGGTAATCAAAGATTTCACACTGCGAAAGAATGCCAGTTTGAATTCTTTATATTTTGTCTATATTTTAGCACTTGCTTTGGAGGACAGCAAAATTAACAGTTCATTTTTGCTATTTGTAGGAATTTTGGGGGGAGACTTTTATCTTACAACTCCAATGAATGGTTCATCATAAATGTAATTCAGTGTTAGGGGCTGGGCCTCTAAGTTGTAATGGTTGATTTAGTTCTTGCAATTATGTAATTTATTATGTTAGAATGATTTCATATTAAAGGTAAAACTCCAGAGAGCATCAAAATCTCAGTGCTGTGGGCTTGTAGACATGGGGGGTTTCTTAAGCTGCCCCAAAATTCATTGTCTTCTGATGCATCGTAAATTATTCAGTGAATTAGAATACAAGTCAGGTTTTTCTGGATATAGCCTATTGGGAAGGAAAAGGCCAAGACCTGTTTTCATTGTTGTCAAGAGATCTTACAGAAACGGAAATAAAACAGAAAAATTTACAAAGTTCTTTGCAGTGCCATATTACAGATGGGTAAGCTAAGCCTTTACTCCAAGTTTTTTTATTTTGGATTTCTGTAAGTAAGCTTTCTGGAAAAATGCAATTTTGTTTTCTATGAATAGACATTTTTATATATTTAATACTCCTCCTCTTTAATGCTTCCACTGAAATTAGTGTAGAATTTCTTTGGAAATTTTTTTGTATTTTATTAACGTATATTTGTTGCAGAGTTGCACAGAGCATTAAGCCCAAGGCCAGATCATACCGATCTGATTTATAAACTAGCCATACTTATGAATCTAAATAAGCGTTAACTTCTCTTGAGGGGAAAAACTGATTCACTTAAACATTAAATGAACAGCTTGCAATTCTAAATTTACCATAGATTTTAAGTACTCTGAGGATATTCTTTTTGATTAACTGTTGGTAATTTGCAAATGTATACGTTTGCTATATATTGTGAAAATCCATCATGTTGCAGAACCAGGTGGTAGGTGATAGAACTTTGCTGCATGTTGGAGGGGTGTGTATTAGGAATACAGAGTTGTATGATAGCAAGTATGACAGTGAAGTGTCAAAGTTTTTAAAGAACTACAGATGGTGTGTTCAATGCTGCTTCGGGTTGATGAGTTGTACGTTGCCTAACTACCTCTGGACAAAGCAGTAAAAGGAATGCAGTGAATTATTTCCTTTTTTTAAAGCAAGCATCTTATGGTAAAGTGATAGATTCCCCTTATGGATCCTGATGGATCCTAATACCCATAGGTATTAGGCTTTTCTGTGATATTTATGTCCATGTTTAGTTCCTGAGAATTAACTTGAAATTCTGCTGCATGGTTTGTTTTTTTTTTTAAGGATTTAAAATTGTCATAGTTTGTGTTGGTTTGTTTTCAGTTATTTATGGAATGGAATAGAGTACATGCTATTTCCTGAACTCCACAGATTTAGAATAATATTCTGTCAAATCATGTAAAATGAAAACAAGAAAATAGCTAAGTAATCACTGTGTTCTTCTGATGTGCATGGTCTCTTACTTCTGTGGCTTTCAGCATTCAATTCTTGGGTCAAAATTGCTTTCCCCAGAGTGATCCCAGGAAACACCATCCAAGTGTAGAAAAATGCAATTGGCATCCATATCCAAATGTGTCATAATAAATATCAGGAGTTGGCATCTTGACCAAAGAATCACAAATACAAAATTCAGGAACATGAGCATCTCTTTATAATGACCTGGTATGTAGATGATTCTGAAAACCTTTACCTGCCAGATGAGAATTTCAGTACAATGGGTGACATGTTGAAATCACTTTCTGTTAACGGCCGTATAATGCTCCTGATCATATGCAGAAGGGACGTGCTGGATCACATGCAGAAGGGATGTTTTTAGCGTATGGTTCTGACCCTTTAATAAGAAACTAAATAGCAAGGCTTTTACTGCACTGGTAGGCTATCAAAAGTGTGAGAATGTAGGACAATCAACTTGTGTCCAGTTTTGCCACTGACTTCTCCTGTAAAGACTTATCAGAGATCTTTGTAAATGATCATTTTTTGAGACAAAACAAAATTTTTGTTTGATGTGAGAAAGGGATGGTGGCAGGTAAGCATCTGAAAGCCTGAAGATTCAGCAGATGTCTGCCGTGCCGCTCAGGAGGTATATGATAGAAAAGGTACAATCTTTGTCACTTAGAAAAGTACAAAAGATGACTTTATTTTACACTGTTAACTAAAAACTGTCCCATTGCCTAATCTCTTCTGTAATAGCAATAGAATGACAAATACTCCTACTTTGTGGCTGATCAGATTGAATAAGCAAGTGGCAGTAGATGTGTGGTAAGTAGGTGGTCCCTGTGCTACTGCATTTTTCAGAATGACATGCAATACTTCGATGGTGCCATTCACTGGAGTAAGTTGTTAATGTATGAACCCGCTACTGACACCACCTATAATGCTTACCCAGTCCACCTACATGGCAGTCACCCTCTCACACTTTCTGGGTTTAAAAAATAAAGCTATTATTTTTGTTTTATTTCTCTTTGTGTGTAAGTGTGGCCTCCGAAGTGTCAAATGTACCTGTTCTAATGAAGTTTTACTCTTCTTAGTCACATCTCATCCCAGAGGTAATAAAAATGATCAGGAGAGTCTGAGTTATTATCACATAAGTATGTATGTAAAGTTATGGAAGTATTTTGGTTTCAACTGCTCTTTCATAAAACCAGTAACAATATATGTAAATAAAGACAAAAATAGTCATATACATTTCTTCAACTTGTCAGTTGCCACATTAGAATCAGTATTCATACTAGTAGCAAAGAAGTAGACTTTCCCATTTTAACCTGCAAATCAATAACTTAAGCTTTAGCTTTCATTCTTGGCAGCTGTTATTCTTGGTAGTCCATATTACAGAGCATTTTTTCTTATGCACTTTCAGTAATGTTAACAAATATTCCTGTCAAAAGGAAGAAATAACTGATTTGTGGTGGGCTGAATGATACTTTATTGCAAGTGAGATTTAGACCAAAACAAAGCTGTAAATGTAATATGTTATTTGGAAAGCTGAAGTTACAAGTTTTGGTCCGTATTTCTTCTAGTTCTCAATTATGAACAAATACGGCATATCAGAAGTAGGACCTTCTAAGCATTTTGTCAAAAAAAAATTTGAACGAGGTATTTTCATTGTTTGTGAGCCAGAATGCAGAAGTTATTTTTTTAGAAAGACACAAATTAATGTTTATGGTCTGCAACTTACACTAATGTAATATCTTAACAGTTTAGGCACTTCAGCATCTTTTGGCCCTTTATGGGGCTTCTTCAGGTCAGAGAAATTAGGTAGAGTTATTTTTAAAAAAAAAGGAAAGAAAAACTTTCCCTACATACAGACACACCTTGTCAATCTTCATATAGCTTGAACAAAAGATAGACTTAACTTATCATGATTAATACTAGAATGGTAATTTCTGGTGATAGAAGGTAGCGATAAAACAAAATCTTTCACAGCCCGTTGTTACAGCAGGTTTATCAGGCTTCTGTGTTCCAACATGTCAGTAGTGGTGCACCATGATTTAGTGAGACAAGTTATTTCTCAGGTGGGAATGAGAGACTTCTGCCATGTCTCTCAAATTTTCAGTCAGCCACTTGGTGTACGCATACTGAACAGAAAGGAGTGCGATGGTAAGAAATGGCTTTTTGGGTCTCAAGTCACCATATGAAGATTCAGATTACAAAAGGTGTAGCTGTACCCCTTCCTGTGACTTTTGAGTCCTGCAAACGGGAGCTATTAGTGCATCTCCCCTCTAGGTCCACTATGTTGCAACATCAGCCAGAGTTATTCTAAAAATCAGCATGATTTGTGTTAGTGTAGGAACTGCTAATTAAGTAAAACAAACAGAAAAAACCAGGAGGCTTTTGTATGCCAAAACTGGCAGAACAAGGTAAAAGAAGCAACCAAGCAGAGTGTGTCAAGTGTTTTATCTTCTATCCACCTATTAGTTGCTCAGTGGGTGTTCATGTTTCTCAGTTGCATGCGAGGTATATTTTCATTACCACTTACGCTGTTTTTTTGATCAATTCACATTATCAGTAACTTCTCGATAGTTTCATCAGGAGACATCCATGAAGTTGCAGTAAGTTTTATCAGGTATGACTCCTTTCTCCACCCTTCCGTTCCGGGCTCGGTAACGTACACTGTTTGGCCTACACTCTGGAGTTAAGCGGTTCAGTATGCTGTCATTTAGAGTACTGGGAGCATAATTCCGAGGGTCCTTTCATTTGTGTTTTGAGTATAGTGCATATGCACTACAGACTTCATTCTTTAATGCACTTCTGCAAACTCACTCTTGACTTTTTTTACCAGAGATGAAATTTGAGGAGATTGGTTTTGAAATACTGTGTTTTCACAGTCACTGCAGGACCGTGTAGAATGAGGGTGGTTTCTGCACACAAAAACAGCTGGTTATGCTTTTCTTGTTCCACTTCCGTCTTACTGTGTTTTTTCTGTGTGCATGATTTTGGTAACTGTATGATTTAATCACGTAGCTTCATAGACATAGCAAGTCAGTCTGTAAATGTAATGATTAAGTATCTTTTTAGTTCTTACTAGTAATAATTTCAGTCTCCTAAATGAGAAGGGCAGTGCTTGCGATGGATGGGTGGTTGGTTGGTTGTCTTTGAGACTTTGGGTGGGCGTCATGTACTTTTTCACTATTTCATGATGTCATGTTTTAGTTTGGTATTTTCATTTCACAGCATGTGTAAAATCTGGTAACTTAAGTGGAAATACATCCACTGTTACTGAAAAGCTGTGGTTTTTTTTATCTAGAGTTACATTACAGAAGTTTAAAATACACACAATATAAACATTTTACTTAATAAGGTGTGAATGTAACCAAATTATCCATTGTCACAGAACACACAAAAATAAGCAAAAAATGATCAGATGTTTCTCAGGCTTCCCAGGTTTCACTGAATTTCACTAAAGCACAGCATGGCAGTTCCCATAGGAAGTGTCTTCTGCGTGTGTTGGCTGTTTTTGTATACTTTGGCTTCTCCTGTATACTGCTTAGTGCGTTAATCTCTGGTTAGCAAGTTCTTCAGTCTCTCTAAAAATTCAGCCTATTTACCAGCTCTCATTCTCTAACTCTGAAATTACTTCCTTCTCCATTTGACTGCAGTAGGGACTGTTGGGGGCACGGGGTTGGACAAAAATGATGAAAAAGTCCTTGTTTTAAAAGTCTGTCAAATTTTTTATGTAAATTTAAGTTCAAGTTAAATTTCAGTTAGATATTTATTTTTGGGATGTTTTTTGCAACAAGTAGGAATTAAGTCTTGTATGCTATTTTAAAATTAATTCAGCATTTGCTGGGTTTATTGGTGTCTTTTGGTAAAGGTGCAATATATTACATGGTTGATAGTCATGAGTGAGTAGGTTTTTTGCCCTAAAAATAGTTTCTCTGGTAAGCAGCTTGTGGATGTGGATGTTCTTGAATGCAGTACTAGTCCTATCCCATTTTTAAACAAGATCAGCATGTTTTGTTCTGTCTGTGAGTTTACATCCTTTAGAAAAAGCCAAATACAACTGCACTGAAGTTTATTATTGCACTAGAATTTTGAGTTGAAAAAATTCTGAAAAATAACTGTAAAAATGACAGTGTTGTTGCTAGGCAGGGTTATTTTCCCCCT
Source organism: Morus bassanus (assembly GCA_031468815.1). Taxonomy (NCBI): domain Eukaryota; kingdom Metazoa; phylum Chordata; class Aves; order Suliformes; family Sulidae; genus Morus; species Morus bassanus. Next base: position 32,231,227 of record CM062568.1, on the reverse strand, counting down.
CCGTGTATCTGCTGGCCGAAATAACAAAATTAAAATTTTGCAGCTTTTAACCGCTGTTAAAGCTAGAACTAGGCATGGTAAGCAAAAAAGAAAATGGAAAAAAAAAGTGGCACTTTTTTCTTTGTGTATGAATGATAGTTCTGACTTCCAGGTTCACTAGTCACTTTTCAGGATAGAAGGACCTTTTAAATATTTTAAAGTTTAATTTATTGCCAACTAGACCTTGAAACTTTGCACTAACAGAAAACAGACATCAGAACTCCCATGGCATCATTTATTGGGTGCACTGTCAGTTCATTAAGCAAGTGAAACTGAAAAGCTACTGAAGAAACATAGTGTTCTTCTGAAACAGGAGATCTCTTTCCTACTTCCTACAATTTTAATCTATAAATACTCACTGTCTTTGTTGATAGTTAAGGCCTCATTTGCAATGTAAAATGGTATATCTTAGATTACGCTTTGAAAGTACTAGTTGTTGCTTAGTTTGATTTTAATGGTAAATATTGTGTGTGCGTATTGATATTATTATTACATATTACACTTCATTTTGTATAGCTAGTCTTGAGTAAATTGCTACATGAAGTCATTGATACTTTTCCAAAAAAATGTGTGGGAATCTTAACCTGCTAATAACTTTTAAAATGCTACCTAAGGAATTTAGTGTCAAATTCTTCAGTTTAGAAACTTTATTAAAACTAAGTATAGTTAGTGCTACATTTACTTTTTCAGTTTCCATCCCAGGGTATCATTTAAGATGATATTTGAATACCAAGTTTTAGATTATTTATTATGTTAGAGAATTTTGCATCCTTCTAACAATTTCTTTAAGTACTTTTTCTTGAGACTTCATATTGCTGCTGCTTGTGCTTTTAACAGCTTTCTAACCCACTGTTTGCTATTGTATAAGTTCGATTTTACAGCTGGTTCCAATTAAGCATTTGGATAAGGCCCAGATGGACAACGGTGTGCAGATCTCACTGGAATAAGCAGAATAAGTGGATCACACACACCTCCTCACCCTTGTGAATCTGGGCATAATTTTGGAAGGATTTGGAGGCCTGAGCTCTTCTATCTCAACGTTCTGATATTATACGATAGCTTCAGTATTTAAAGGAAATAAAAGAAAGCTGGGGTGTCTAGTGACTAAGGCAGTACTAGGAAGAAACTATTCCTACATGTTTATGCTAGAATATTGTGATAATTTATTTATCAATATCTTTCTATTTTTGTATTTTTAATTTTATGCACTGTTTTTTTCTGTTCTAATGGCTGCCCTTCGGGATAGGCTGACCTCTGCTCTCCGTATGACATCCTGCAGTCGGATATTCGTCACATTCGAAAGACTGTTGACTCTCTGCTCGCCCTCGGGGAGAAAACCCCACAATCAACTTCTACCTTTCGCTCCTGGGATCTAATAGGCTTTTGTCTTTTCCACATACTTTTTATAGTCTTGATGTATATAACTTATCACTGGAATGTGCTAACAGCATAACCTGTTCGCATGTGCACACAAACTTTCTGCTTTGTCTCTGACAAATTACAGGTACTTAATTTCCTTCCTTTGTCTTAAAAACTTCTCCCTTCCCTCACTTCCCTTCCTGGTAATATCTTTATTAATCTCTTGAAATAGGGGAGAGAGGGAGTAGCATCTTGAAGGCAAGTCCCATCTCTTCTCCCCGCTCCAGCTTTAGTTTAAGAACTTATGTACCTCTTTATTTATAGTTTGTTTTCTTTTATGTTGCCTAGACTACACACTAACTGTGTTAAAGCAGTGAAGCTACTCTTATCCCACTTTTGGGTAGGCTAGATGTGTATCTCAAGCTAAACAGAACTGAGCCTCTTACTTTTTGTGGAAATCCAAGAATGCTGCAGATATTGAAGCAACTGAGGTAGCACTTCAACAGATGATAGTATTTTCCGAGTTGATGCCAATTATCTCAACATACATTGTGTTAAGAGCACTTAGAGAACTATCTCTCAAATTATTGTTATTTTTTAATCCTTTAGATTAACAAGAGTACTGTAACTTTAAAGATTGTTGGTCATCTCTACTGTTCTGATTAAATTCCGTACTGGAATAGTTATGTTCTCCTAGTTACACTTTGTTTTCCCTCCAGATTCCATAGAATAATCTTTTTCTTCTGTCACACAAAGCAGCGTTGAACTGCTTTTAAACACTTGGTATGTTACACTCCGAAGATGACTGTAAATTAGTAGTGCGTATGAGCAACCCATAAGACGCCAGGGACTTTAGCATGTTTCAGGATGAAGATCGTGGAGTACAGCATGATACAATAAGATAGTGTGAGAATAAGCTGTTAGATTCCTGTATCGACCATTCTTATGTGTGACGTCAAGCAAGTCACGTCACTATCTTGTCTCTGTTTCATCACCTGTGAAAATGCAGGTAATGTTTGTTTGTTTGTTTGTGTAACAAATGTAACAAAGACAATGTAGCTAGGAAAACAGATCATCTAGGAAGACTCTAGATTTTCCATCCTGGGAGATTTTAAAGGATAGGTTAGACAAACATTAGCCAGGAGGCGTTTTGGTATGTTTGAACTCTGCCTAGGGTTAGAGTGCTGGACTGCTGACCTCTATTTCCCTTCTGGTTCTGTGTTCTGTTCATCTATTGTAATAAGTCAATTTTTTTTTTTTTTGTTTACTCCTTATCAACATGAAATATACAAATGAAAATTGATTGAAAAAATATACAACCTCGACTATAAACCTATATTGACGTTGCAATATTGGCCTAGATGATGTTGCTAAATTTGTAATTTAGTCTCAGGCTAGCTAAGGAAGGTTTTGTGGCTGTGAAATAAATACATTCATTTCTCACTGCCTAGTATATAAAAAATTACCCATAGAATTTTAGAGGATAACTAGCATAAGAACTTGTATGTTACTGATTATTCTGGCCATATGGTTATGATTTAGTGCTATACTATAAATATCCCCATTCCATAGATACTTGTAAAATTTTATTAAAAAAACCTCTAAATGCAGTTCTATTCCTGGTTTCCATAGCTTAAATATATACAGGCATATATAAAAAGGATGAAATGTATAATTAGATAAGTATTTTAAGAGGGAAAAATTAATTTCAGATGATAAATAAATCCCATTTTTTTAAAGGGTTTGGTGTCTACCAGCTCCCAGTGCATACATACAACAACCCTATTGTAAAGAGCATCTTCTGTGACCAGGCATGAGTTCAGTGAGTGCTTCTAGGTTCTTTTTACTTGAGAAAAAGGTACAGGTTATTTGAGTGCGTAGCTATGGAATCGTGCCCTCATCCCGCACAGGCCTGTCTCTTAACTGTGTGCCTAGTTTCAGTGATTACAGCAGTGGACACTTGCTTACTCAGTTGGAGTTTGATGTTTAAGCTTCCACTTTCAGCAGATTTTTGTCTTGATTTTGGTTGTCTTGTTTTAGTGAACCTGAGAAAGTGACATAAAGCTTGAATCAGTTCAGAATCCATTAGTTGTATGATTCTTTATAATGCATTGTTGGTATCTGAGACAAGACAAAAGTGATGTCTTTAAGGCTGGGATTTTAATCCCACTCCCATAAGGGATAAACAGGTCTCCTGTCAGTCCTTTGTGTTGTGCACTCCTTATATAGTACTGATCTACGTGTACGAGTATATTTTAACATTTTTTGAAGTTAGAAAATCAGGTGGTGAAAGTTGTTGCTACCATGCTATAGTACACATCTGTCTCATTGTCTAATATTATGTCTGATTATCCACTGTATCCAATAGCTTTGGGAGGGAGGTGAGAGAAGTACTAGATCAGTTTTGCATTTCCAGTGTGCAGAAATGGAAGTTCATGTTTTCAGTGTTTTTGAGTGTTTTATCAGACTAGACACCGGGTTAGAAACCAAATGACTCTTGTGCCAATGTAGACCAACTGAACGTACCCCAGTCATAATGACACGTAACTCTCAAACTTCTCCAAAGTTATAACTTTACATATGCTTACCATGCAAACAGAGTTGTCTTTTAGTTACTTAGAGTAGATTTTTTCATTATTCTCAACAATGACAAGATACAGTAATTAAAGTGTAACATTACAAGCACTTTCTTGAGGTTACAGAGTTAAAGCCATCTTGAACCAGACTGTGAAAAACGAACATACTTGCTTCATGACAAGCACAGCCTCATTACCATACATGTAGCTTATCCGGTTTTGTATTTTTTGGGGGTTGTTATTGATAACACTTCCGAATATATATAAATCTTACAGGGAAAGAAAGAGTAAAATATACCCTTACATTTCCTTAAGTGTGAATATAGTAATGTTTCTCAAAATATATTTCAAACATAATGCAAGTGTGAAAAATACCTGTCTGCCCACCCCTGAAGCCAATAATTCTCCCACTAAATGGGGAGGTGGAAACTAAAACATATACGTAGCTCCTTAATCTACGTAATGGGTTCTTTGCTAAATTCAGAGTCCTGTTTCTGTGCTGCTGTTCCTGTGGCTTTAGTACTTGGGAAACCAACATTCCAACTGACTGTTGGTTCTTCAGCTTTGAGGAGGTCCCAGCATTGAGACATTCAGTTATTATTTAGTGCTCCCAGCCGGTCACATGATTAAGTTGATGACCTTGGCTTTAAAAACAATGTACGTTGTAGTTCACCCACATATTCATTGATAACATGAATTATATTTGCTCCCCCATTTCTTTCCCCATTCAGTTTTTTTTCCATTGCAGTGGTCATCAGAGATTTGCAAACTGTGATTTCTTCATAAATTGGTCTACTCCAGTCTGTACTGCGCCCATCATATTGATGTCTCTTTTATCCTGTGGAGGTCATCTCATCCATACTGCAATAAAGTAATACATATAAATTGTAGTGGATATACATGCAGGTAAAATGTGTTTGCACTGGATTACCAGTGGCATTTTGATGTGAGGATTTGGCTTGCTTTTTCCTTGAGCCAGAAAACAGATAAATATTTTCAAGTGCAGTGTAGTAGTCCTTCAAATGCCTCGTTCTTGTATGTTAACAAGCTTTTACAGCTGAAAGCTGTGTATCGATCCCATTGTGCTCCTAATAAGTTTTCTGAAAGTTTCCACTTAATGTGAACGAGTATTGAGTTAGACCTGAGCAAATATTCAGTCCAGTTCCAGTTTTCTACTCCATATACGTTAATAAGTTTCCAAATTATTGCCACACAATTGTTTCTCACAAAAAGAAGTATTCTCAGCATTTTACTTCTGTTACAAAAAAAGGAAAGCAGTCATATGCAGGTTTATAAAAAAACGTAGAGCGGGTTTTGTGAACCTTTGCCATTTCCTTCATTTCTAACACATAAGCTGCATTATGCAGAAAGAGCAGTATAAAAATACTTTAAGGTAATGACCCATTCTACTTTGATGCTACAAAACATTCTCATTCCTTCACTTTTGGAATTTAATGTATAAGGTTATGGTGTAATTGATATTTCCTCTGTAAGTATCCATTTTCTCTTACTGTTTCATGTGTGTCTGTCTTTATGAAGTTTTTTGTTCCTTGCAGTTTTAGGTCACATGTTTTCTTAGCACATTAGAATGAAACTGTGAGGCATTTTGGCAAAATATGTGGTCTACTTTTAAAATTTGATGGCTCAAGGCCAGAATTTGTAAAAGGGTCCGAAGCCCACTATCTGCAAATACAGTTTTGTAAATATTTGCAATTTATTACATGTTCAGAAGATGCACATATTTAGACATCCAACTGGTTATGACTCCAAATACAGAATTACAGCTGCAGTATTGAAGGTCTGGGTTTTTTTTTTTTTTTTGCTTTGTCAAATCTGGTCGTGAGTGTATACTTTACAAAACATACTAATCTTTCCATTGGAAATTAAAAGGAAAAAAATGATGAAATATACCTATAGCCTGAATTACTGTGCTTTTTTTAATCTTCTGCTCTTTTCTTTTGTACTTCAAATGGTAACTTCAGGGCATTTGGACACCTACAGACATCAACAGTAATAGTGTATAAGGAAAATATATATAAGAAGACATAATTTCAAAATGCCTTAGATATGTGAAAAAGTAAATATTTGCTATAGTTTTTTCAGCTCTTTAGAAAGCAAACTTGGCCTTGACCTAACAAAACTTCAACATTTTGCATATTTGACATGTTTGCTTAAATATAAGGCCCTGATGTTTCTTTTAGTGACTTTCCATTTCAGAGTCTTTGGCCCCAAACATTAAATGATGGGCATTACATGGACTTACTTTTAAATTTATCCTTGGAGGAACTACACATTCCAGTATTTCATTGTTCTATGAATATTTTATTTTTTCCCTGTAGATCGAAAACCTTACATTCTACAACTACAAGAAAGAAAGAGAGAGGCTCTTGCCAAATTGTAGAATTCCGTTTTCCTGTATTTTTGCTAACAAATACAGTTGGGCCCTGCTGTTACCATTTCACTACTTGCCCATATGATATAATGGCAACAATTACTTTTTTGGCAAATACTCACTGTATCTGACTTGCCAAGCTGCTTGCCCTAGCATAAAGCAATTCAAACAGTTGTCTTGACTTTGAAGTCATCTGATGCCAAAGGAAACAGATATGTATGTGTAGTGTGTCACGTATCCTTGTGTGAGCAGTGTCCTTGTGTGTTCCTGCTTTTCTTCCACACCGTCTAAATCAGCCATTTTGGTCCAAGATTAGAAACTTGCTCTGGCAAGCACATGCACGCGTGTGTGTTTGTGGGTACACCTGTTGTACTGTCTTTTTGTGTTGCTTTGTGACTCAGCCTCCTGGCTGTTGCCTCCTTTCTGTGCTTCCCCCCTCCCTCGTCAAAAGGAGTTTGTTCTTTTGCTTCACGATGAGTTTGAAAACATCTTTATCCATTCAAAATGGCTGTGTTTCTGTGGAAAGTGGTTTGCTTGCCACAAGTTCCTCTGTGTTTTTAGGGAGAAAAGATACATTAAAAATTTAGATCTTCATTTCTGTAGTAGATAGAGAAGAGAGATATTCATGCTGCTATAAGTGGAGTGGCAGCCCTTCCCTCCACAGTTGTTTTTAAAGATTTTTAGACTGGTCCTGGGAATTAGTAGCCGGTTCTTAGGTCTGTCTTTCTGGGTTTTGTTCAGTGATGGTTTCAACAGGGGTACTCGTACAGAGGCAATTCATACTACTGTATTGCAGTGTTACGGGTTTGATGCTAATATACAAGGGACAGAAATCTCATCAGAGGTGGGGAGAAGCGGGTGAGGTTTAGTCTCCTGAGAGTCACGGGTGAGTTCTTCTCTTGGCTGGTCGGGCATATTGTCTCAAAATGCCAGGATTTAAGAAAAGTTTTGAAATCTTCACGGCTTGCAGCATCACAGCTCTTCTGTCAGTGGTTTCCAGATAGCGGTTGTAGTGGGTCAGAGAATGAGGCAGAGCATGGAAAACGGACTGTGCTGCAGGGACGGTGGCTGAACAGAAGGACTGCGACACCTGGGATCTTGGCCCAAGGTAACTGCTGTTACGCAGGAAGCCAAGTTGATTATCAGTGTGCTCTGGATTCCATCCGTGGCAGGATTTAATTTTTCTTATTCTGAAGAGAGTTAAGTATATTACTCTAAAGCTGTGTTTTGGAAAGTATGTGAGGCTGGGTTGATGAAAGCCGTTTACAAAGCTTTGAAGATAGAGATTAGGGCTTAGTTAAGAGAATGGATTTGTGACACTTGAAGGTGAAGTTTGTCATTTTTAGGAGATGGTGTAGGTCTCTTTGTCAGTTTTGGAAAGTTCCTCATAGCCACATGTTTAACTGCAGAACCATAAAATATTAACCAAGTTCCACCTCCTGCTTAGTAAAGGAAGGCTGTCAGTTGTGTATGTTTCAAGCGCTAATGAAGAATGATGTTTAATATAAAAAAGTAACATGCTGTGAAACTTCTCACTCCTAGAACACAGCTGTACGGTCCTATTTTTTATAGACCTCCTTAAACATCTTCCCTTATTTGAGTATGCACCTTGTAAATACAGCACGGGGAGAGGTTGCTTTATGCAACCTGAGTTACTATACTGTATTTAAAAGAATTAGATAATGCATTGTCTTTAAAAGGAGAAAAATTATATTTGGTGGGGTTTTAATATGAAATGGAACATGCACTCCTTTATGGCTTTAGTGAAAACGTGCTTATAAACAATTGCAAAATCCCTAGCAAGAAAGCATGACAGAATAGTTCTCCGAGTGTTATAAGGTGCCACAAAAATGGTAAGTTTAGAATTTAAGTTTTTCTAAAGGAAACACGCTTAACTGTGGCTTTTTCAGCAAATTTGGCTTCAATAGAAAAATTTAGAATACTCTCAAACATAAATATCGAGCAAGGTAGGTTGTTTTGGGGATGGGTTTTTGGATTCAATCCCTACCCATCAGCCTTGTAACACTAATCACGTGGGTTTCAGATATTGGATTCAGCAGGCGCTATTATTTAATGCCTCTTGTCTAGCATGGTAGATTAATGAAATATTGGCATGTTGTGGGCCACCAAACCTGTGAAACAAGAGCCTGTTGTGCACGGGCACTGGGAAGAAGTAGAAGAGAGTGGAGGGACTAACATTTCACTTCAGATGTTCCGATATGCATTCTCAATAAAGAAGATGAATATAATTTTTTTGAAAATTACCGGAATCGGAGTATTGTAGATCTTTGTATGAACTGTGTCCCAAGGCATTAGATTGGCAAAATATTTTTTTGAAGCAGAAATATTTTGGTGGGTTTTTTTTTTCTTTGTTTTATTTGATATCACTATCTCTACCTTCTTTTGTAGCTACACCAGTGCTAATCAGGTGTCTGTTTAGGAGTTTGCATCCTAAAATATAGTTATATATTTCTCTGGAAAAGACACTTTTCTTCCAGAGGAGTAAAAGTTGAGGAGAACCGTCTCTGACAGCTTGCAGGTCAATTTCTCAGTCAGAAGAACAAACAAGAACAACCTGCAGAACCCAGTGTCTGAATTTAAATGACCAATTTAGAGTAGGTTTGGAATGGAAATCGGGGTGATGAACTGGAACGGCTGCAAGATGGGGATATTCCTTTGTGCTGACTGGGCAAATAGCTCAGTAGCAATAGCAATAGCTCCAGCAGAGAGGGGCAGGGTGGCGGGCAGGAATGGGAGGCAGCTGCCGCAGCTGTTTGGTCAACGTGAATCAGAATCCACAAACTCAGTAGAAATGGAATCCCAGCGTTAGCAGACGGCCAGAACGTTGCAGCATCTTCCACGTGGTGAAATGTATGTTGTCCATCTCTTGCAGCCCTGCTCAGCCAAGCTCCTTGAAAACTACCTGTTTGAAATTGTTCTTTGGATCTGTGTGTGCAGAAGGGACGCACAGTATTTGTTTGGTGTTCTGGGCTATAACCGTGAACCTTAAAAAAAATGATTACAAATTAAGTTTAAAAAAAATGTTGTAAACACAAAATAGTAAATATTAAAACATCTTAAGTAGTGAGTAGAAAGCGTAAACATAAATACAGATAAATTACAGTTACCCGTATCAGATGCCATGGCTGTGAATAAAGTTTGGCTCTCACTTTTTAGGTTCAGTAGTTAATTGGTAAGTTTTGCAGTTTTCCTGCCATTGAGGCTGGCATGGGGTGTGAGGAACTTCACAAAGAATTTAAGCTAGCTTAAGCGTTGGTTATGTGTAAAGGAAGTACTCATGAACAAAAGAAAATCATAAACATCAGAAGTGGAGCAGCTGTTTAATCCTGGTACTATTCTGATGGAGCTGCGGCCCACTGGAGATTTCCTGAGCAAAGACTGGACAACAGTGGAAGCCGATAAAAGCAATTAAACATAGGTGCATAACATGATAAAAATGGTATTAATTGTTCTTGTACAGTTCCAGTTCCATCATCCCGGATATTATATTTAGTTTTAAGGGCTTATAGGGGTCAGGGAAGGGACTAGAGCTGAACAAAATGTGTCATGAGAAGAGAGAGGTTGAAGAGATTACTGATGTTTAAGTTGGAGATATAATCAATGTGAATATGAGGAAGTGTGACAAAGGCCCATGAATTGCATAAAGGTAAAATAAGAGACCCTTAATTGACATCACAGAAGCAAGAATAGTATTCAGCAGAAGCCAGGCAATTAATTAAAATATAACCTCAAATGCATCACCAGTTTTGGAAGCTAAAAGTTTATTGAACGGCTAGAAGATTCAGTAGGGAGAATATCAAAACAGCCCTCTCCTCCTTAAAAAAACCAAATCAGTATCTCCTGTCTGCTGATGGTCACGTACGGGTGCTTGGGGAAAGAACAGAAGGTTAGATCGGAGATGGTGCCTTTTCAAACGGAAAGCAACCTGATGTGCCCATTTTAAGGCCTTCATGAGCCAGACCCTGTACCCATGTGTTTGTGTTTAAGAGTGTTGTTTGGGGTGGGTTTTTTTTTCCTATCTGTATATTTTTGTCATCCCACTTACACTTTTGGCTTCCATGTTGTGGCGATAAGTCTCGCAGTTGTAATTATGGTTTATGTGATGTAGTCTAGCCTTTCCATTTCTTTTTTAGAAACCTGCTGCCTGATTTTGTAATTTCCTGGATTTCATTAGCGGGAATACCCAGTTACGTTAAGAAAAAGTTCTTTTTAAAGAGAGGGCCGATCGTGGCACAAGGCTGCCTCTCTAAGCGAGGCTTTCTGTAATTATTCACTGGGGGGGTTTCTTGTTACCTGTAGGAGATAACAGTATGTACTGTTTGACTGTCTTCTGGTGTAGCAGCCTCTGTGGACAGCTAGTAGGTTTCATCCTGGCCACGATTGCTGTGTCCTTAACGGTGAATAAAGTTGATTCCTGGAAATTTCAAACTAAGCTGCTAATTACTCAGAACGAAACGCTTCGCCCGTTGAATGCACGACACGACACACACTTTTCTGTAAATGCTAATGGGTGGCTTTCAAGGTGCGTATCCTGGGACCGAGACCCGCCCGTCTAGAGCTCAGTGGTAGGACCTTTTTTGACTGACAAAACCAGCCTTCTGTCCCCAAACTCACTCATGATCCAATAACGGGCAAATGCCGTGTGATCTCACTTTGTAGGTGAAAATTCCGTGTGTACTTGCTGGCCCTCACTCTTAGCTAAGATTTTTACGTACTGTAATGACCACAGAACAGGTTGATTTCTGAGGCCCAGAATATTAACGGAGCTCTCACTAATTCGTAGGTATAATGAGAGCAAAATCAGAGACTTTCTGTCAAAATCACAGGCAGCTTTTTAATTAAAAATAGGAAACGGTTCCTTCTTGTTGGGCTTTGTGTTCCAACTGTGTTCACGTAAAGCAGAGATTTGCAGTGAGTATCGAATATCCTAATCTTTACTCCTTTGTTTGTCTTTTTCTAGGAGAAGCTCTGCCTACCACATCACATCCTAGAAGAAAAGGGCTTGGTAAAAGTGAGCATAACAGTTCAAGCATTGCTAGATGTAACCACAGTGAAACAAGCTTTATTCACATGAAACTACTCTCTCTGCCGTTACCAGCTCCACTGTGCCATCAAAGAATCAAAATACTGCCCGTCTTTTCAAACTGCATTGAAAAAAACCCCAGTGCTCTGAGAGCATTCTTATACTTCTCATTTTAAAATCGTCTTTCAGACTGTACATGCGCGTCGAACTACAAACCACAAACTAACCAGAAACATTTTATAGAGCGAGTTGGGGCTTCACTGCTTTTATAGCTCACTTTGTACAGCACTTACTAAAACAGCCAACCTCTCTGCCACTTAAAGACGTGTGGAGGACACAGCTGTCTTGCAGCAAGATACCTTCGTATTATTAAACTCAGAATCATTGTAATCATTTGGGGGGGGGGGCGGGAGAGTAAATCCGACTTCTACCACATTAGGTTTTTCTGCAGTTGCTTCAGGCTATTGCCTTTTAAAAAATATCCTGACATAAAATATTTATATATTATTTATTAGTGAGTTGTTATTCATCCTTTGGATGCAAAATGTAAATTAGGAAACTGTATTTTATTACTGCTTTTTTGTGGTTAAACACTTTATTTTAATATAAATATTTAGTTATTTTTTATTCTACTTGGTGTGCAGTAGCTCTAGATCTCCGTAAATTGTATTTTCTGATATGTATGATAAAAAGCAAACAAAATAGGTGCTTTTATTAAAAGAACAGCTAGCTGGAATGGCATTCCTTATTTCTTGAATTTGTGGAACATTGGTAAAAATTTGTCTGCATTCCGTTGAGTTTCCTACATTCCAGTAGCACTTTTCCCCCCACTAGACTGAATTGGCTGAAACTGAGAGCACACCCGTTTTATTTGTATATAGATGTTTAAAAAAAAAAAAAAAAAAAAAAAAAGGAAAGATGTAAACTTGAAAAATAAATGTGAACAAATATTTTTGATTGCTTATTTTACTATGCACAAGACATTTAACTTTTGCCACAACAAAATGAATGGTGTGCATTAGGATCATGTGTCTTGAAATATAATTTTGCACTGCGACTTGATTTCTTTTAAAGACTACAGCACTACAGAACAAATAATAAAAAATAGCACAAGAACATTAAGGAGATTTAGCAGGTAGCCAAAAAATTTTAATTGTTTCCCTCAGTGATTCCTTCGAGAGGAGATGAAATTGTTAAAATTGCCAAAGGCAGTCTCAAAGACCTGATCTTCCAGCTACAGCCTGCTGGGTACAGTGCTTCTCCTTACAGCCTCCATCGTCCTCCTGCAGACTGAAGCACGGTGTTCCGTAGCGACCGGTTGCAGGGTCAGACCTCCGCTCCCACACCGGCAATAGGAACTCAGGTGGTGGCCCTCACCACTACTTGAAATTTGTTAAGAGATTTTTTAAAAGCGTAGTCTACTATTAAAACATCACAGGTTTTAGATCAAAAAGTTCCAGCGCAGCAATTCTCACAGCATCTGGAACATCGTTTTTTTTCTTTCATGCGAGAAGCGAGGGATGTAACTTTGGCAGGCAGGCCGGGAAAGCTGCACGTGGCGAAAAGGGGAGCTGTTAGGGGCCGGCGGCGCGCACAGGCAGGTAGCTCGCGACGCGTAATGACAGAAAAGAGGCAACGTGGTGGGAGGACTAAATACTGAAGCAAGAGAATGCGGGGAGAACTATCGTGTAAAGACTCTTTTGGAAGAACGACGCATGCTTGTCACTACTACGTATCGAGGCAGAGTTACACGCATGTTCACAGGCACTGCATTTAAAACCACCACTATCCCAATAGCGGATTTTTTAAATCGTTAATACAGCATTTGAACACAGACTATGCCCTTGAACACCACAAACTGCCAGCGTGCTGGCATGTATTGACGGCGACGCCTTAGGAGGAGGAAGGTGGACTGGCAGACAGGGAGACGTAGGGTATGCGTGGAACATCCAGTTACTTCAACCTAAGCAAAAGCGTCTGTTTTATAGAGGGAACATTGACTTAAATTGCAGTTTGGATTGGCAGCTAGCATATCGTTTCCTCTGAAATGTACTGTGCACTTTAACACTAAATTAAAATGTATTTTAATATTTTACAGACCTGCACAAGTATCTGTTTTGTCAAAAAAGCACGAGCAATGTAAAGAAAATAAGTTTTCAAGTCAGAGTTTATCAAATTTTAAAAGCATTCAAAGATGGAGTATAAAAATAGGAATATTGATTTCTGCATCTTGAGGGATGAAATGCAGGTTTCCTGGGTATTTTTCTACAATGTATATATGGCAACATGAAGCTTTGTAATTATTATTTTGACAAATCTTGGTTTTTCATAATTAAAATTTTGTTTTTCTCCCGATAGTGTCTTTCAGTATTTGCTTGAAGTTGGCTGTAAATAATAGCTCTAAATATTTTGTAATACAGCTTTTTTTTTTTTATGCAGTCTTAACCTGTACGGCTAAAAAGAGAACCTTCATGAATCTTTGTATACTATTTATATGTGCAATAAAACATGCATGGCAAATCTATACTACCCTAAGCAGTGAACATAATGTATATAGAGAATCTTTACTGTAGTTACAATTAAACTATATTATTTGTAGAAACCCTTTAACGACTACCCCTGTGCCTGACGGTTTCTTGTAAAAGAGATGATGTTTGGGAGAGCTGAACACGGGGAGCAACGGGTGAGGGGCTGGGGGTGGAGAGGAGGGTGGTGTGACCCAAATAAAGGAATCTTGCAGCCGGACTAGGAGTAGGATCCAGCTCGTAACTGCTGGGGTGTCAGTTCGGTGCCGGTTCCCGCAGCGTTGCTGCTCAAGCTCTCCTGCCCGTCACGTAGTGAACAGCAGCAGTTGGATTAACTGCCCTCTGCTTCCAGGGCCGGCTGACCTGGGGGGCTCAGCTCGGGGAGAAGGGAGGCTCCACCGTCACTTTGCTCCCGCTCACTTCCCCGTACGGGAGTCCTTCTTCTTACTGCTTCCCCCTTCACTGTACTGGGCGGCTTTTTTTTTTTTTTTTCCCCCTCCCTGCCCTCCTGCAGAAACTCTCCTGCAGGCTTTTGCGTTAGTGAACAAAGTCTGATGATTTCTTTACTGTAGGGAACCGGAGCAATAACGCAGTAAGACTCTCTGGCCTGGGGATAACCCAGGGTGGCAGGGCTGGGCCACGCTGCTTTGCCCTTCTCCCATCTCTGCAGAAACAGGTAGTAGGGACTACTGCGCGTAGGTGATAGCGTACAGCCTTCTCCTTCCCGTCCAGGTTTCTGAAGTCACGTTAAGTACAGGTGCTGCTATTTTCTCATTAATGAAGGATCTTTACCTTAACCAGGTGATTTTTAGGGCTGCATTTGTTCACTTTTGGTAGTAGATTTTGAAAGGAAAGGCTCTTCCTGCAGTAATGTCCCGGGCAGATCCTGCTTTTGATTGCCAAGGAAGCTCGAGTGCCTTTGTGGCTGCTGCAATACAAAGCCGGGACAGACTGATCGCCCTGTTAGAATCGGCATAATTTAGGCAGGAAGAGCCCTGCAGCAGTCCTGTGGCGCAGTTCCTCACCGCGAGCAGAGCCCGTTTTAACAGCAGGCTGCCGAGGGCCGTGTCCAGCTGAGGTTCGGGCATGGCCAACAGGACAGATCTGGCGGCCTCACGCAACTCTTACCAAGGTGTGGCAGAGCCGCTTGGTGCCTGTAGCTATCCGCACAACTGATTCAAGCGCCCCAACTCTTCTCACGGCTTTGCAGTGGCCTGGACTTGCAGCCTGTGGACAAGGGCAGTGTGAGGGCCCCTCCTTGTCAGCCCCCTAGCACCCGTTTTGTAGGAGCTCAGGGCAGGTTCTACAAAGCCTTGAGGTTGCTGACTCCCGAAGCAAGTCCTCGTGGACTCACGAGAGCCCGTCAGACCCTCACCCGAATCTGCTCCTGTTCACAAGCGAGGCAACTGGAACTCCCTCTCAAGGAGGAAGGCAGCACTGCACGTAAATGCTCCGTTTTACCAAGAAAGCGAACAGTGCAGGGTGCGATCATTAGGAGCACCGAGCGGAAAATATGACGGGTGTTTTCAGCTCCGGAATTGTAGCTGGGCAGTTGTTTGGGGAAGCCGATACGGTAATTGATCTCCCGCTGGACTGTAAATTAAGGATGCAGGAAATAAAGCGCCCCACAACTATCCACCGTATAATGGGAAATTTCGAATTATGCCATATAAAGTTATCAAGTATGAAAGAGGGCTTCCCCCCCCCCCCCCCATGCAAGGCAAGCTGTTTCCTACCATTAACCCAGCAGCTTTAGGCCAGTGGTTTAAAAGCACGTACAGTAAACGACACGGTTAAACCTGCTTTTTTTTAATCTCCTCTGATGTAACACGCAGGTGCACACACTCCTGTCAGGGAATAAAAAAGGCACGCCCCTTTCCCTTAAATACAATTATCAGAATGCATTAAGGCAAAAAAAAAAAAAAAGAAGTACTAGCTTTGACAGGTAACAAATGGAAATGTTTATCCTGAGAAGTACCTGCACCAAGCTGAACACCCCGACTGCTCTGCTGCTCCGCTCGTAGTACTGGGCACAAGGCTGCAGAACAGGCACGGCACGCCTCCGCTCCCGGCCGGTATTAGGTACAGCCCGGTAATTCATTCGCTGGCTACGGCAGAGCGGTTGCCTGGCTGCTGCGGGCGGGAGGAACAACTAAAAGAAGCTGCCATACATTAAACAAGCCTTTGAGCCAATTTTGCTGTTGCGGGAGCGGAAAAGAAAAAAAATATAACCTAAATATTTAGTACTTGCGGCTTAAAATTTTTATGTCAGTGCCCTGCTTTATATGAAAGGAGTTAGCGTGCGTTGTAAATCTACACAGCGTGGAAAACTTGTGTTCGGTATCTCAGAGAACTCTTGCAATGCACAGCCGTATCTTCCCAGCCTTCTAAGCTTACTTCAGAAATAGATAGCTGCAAGGCTGATAAAAGTCAATACAGCCCGTCACCAAAACGGAAACATAAGTTCCCAGCATCAGCCTCACTGCAACCTAGGATCTGGCAGGGACCGGAGAACCAGGAGAGCATTCCGTGTTGCTTGCAAAAGCAAACGGCTCCTACCGTCTACCCTAGTATCTCCTCTGGCACGAGCGAGTCAAGGTTTGAGGAACGCTGCAGGTTCAGCCGACCCATGGGAAAGCAGAGTTTACAAGTGAGTGCTTGAACGTAAGATAAACAGCTCAGTGGAACAACCGGCGTTCCCGCCCCACACAAGGTAGCCGGCGGAATTATACCACTGGGAACTATTTTAGACGTACAACTGTCAGGCCTAAATTCTGCCATCCTCTGTAAACTAAGCGCACTCGTTTTCAACAACGAGATATCGCATCATCTATAGGTAGGGACTGCTGTTTTCAGATCTATTTATCTGTTTCCTCTCAGTCCTGTGAAGTCTAAGAAACCCAGACACACACCATAAGCCCTTCTCACTCAGCAACAATGAAAGGCAAGTGGAGAAAAAAAAAGAAAGCAAACCGCCTTTACTACAGACTGCTTCCTTCACGTGGTTTGTACAGGGCCTTTTCTTTAAGCATCACCCATGCCATACTCTTCAGATTATTTGTTTGGTGTTAATAACGCACAGGACAGTCAACCACTCTGCACAGCAGAGTATCCTCCACCAGGCTTCGTCCCTGGAACGTATTTAGACAGGACAAGGAAAAATACGCCAAACACTTCACATTAATTAAGTAGCTTCATTGATTGTGCCACTAACGACTTCCTTCAGCAGTAAGCGATGAAGGGAACCCTGGTATTTAATTAGCTGAAGAGGCACGCCGTTGTTATTCACGGTCTCTGTGTAGTTGCGCTACAAACTGCCTTGGGGTCCCAAGTACATACCCACATTCACAGCCTGAAACTAACTCATCTCCTAATTTCCATTTTGACCAAGAGTGCAGCATGCACCTTCATGGCGTCGAGAGTTTTTGAAGCATGCAAGAACATTCAAAATACTTACTCTAAAGCACACACAGCAAATTAAGTGGGACTTTTATTTTTCTCAGCAGTACAATCAGAAGAGCTCCGTTTTTACAGACACTACTTCAGCAAATGATTTTTGTTTAGTTCACCTCTACCCCTTGATTCATATCGGACAGACGACGCGCACATCCAAACGGTTCAAGCATTGAGGTGTTTGGCATGGTGCTTGATGTGGTCGTTAATAAATGTAGCAATGAAGAAATAGCTGTGATCGTAACCCTAGAAAACAACAACAACAAAGAAATCAGCAAATACACAGGGTTCATGATAAAGCAATCACGCTAAGCTCTCTTCTAGGAAAGTTAATGACTCTCCTGGTTTGACCTGGTTTAAGAAATCAAAGGTACCTGTATTATATAGAAAAACCATAAAGGATACCTAACTAACAGGTGAAGTGTATGTGAACACAAGGACGCTAAACAAAGAGAATGTACCTTAACCTGCCCTAACCTGGGGACGTAAGCGGGAGATGGGTAAGAGCGAGTGTCAGTTGTGGAGCAGCAGGACGCAGTCTGAGAGCACAGTTCCCCTCACTGGCGTTGTCCTACTGGTAAAACACAGGGTACCAGGAGAACACAGCCCACGTCTGAGTTACTGCTCCAGCACTATGCTAAAATGACGTGTAAACCTCTGAACTACTCCACTTTGTGAGCACTAATGAGATCTTTTGGTGCTGGGCTTATGCTAAATCAGAGAGGACGATCCCTCATTTTCCTCCCTGGGTCTGGCTTGAAGCCGTCAGTCGCTTACAAAGACTCCGGTGCTCTCGGGACAGGGCTGTCCTGGGTCGCTGCACTATAGGAAAGAGTAATCCTTCCGCCTGGGTGTTTAAACGCATCTAAGACTTCAAGGATTCCCCACCTTTCCTGATTTACACAAACAGATGCAAATGAAATCACAAAGTTTTACGCTGACCGCAATACCCGCAGTACAGATAAAGAATCCAGCAGAAGGACATCTGTCCCTTTGCCTGTACAGTGACTGTGATACTTATTAAAAATTTTGATCAAAAATTAAAATTCAGCCGACCACTGGCCACTTGAGTTACCATCAAGGGACCGGCTTGTTGAAACGAAAATCGTGACCCCACCTAGTGGTGAAACACAGCTGAATCTGATGGATATTGCAGTCCTTGATAGCTGGCGTGAAGGAAAATGTCACTTGGCACCCTCTTCCTCACTTGGCCAGGGACAGACTCACAGGTAAGTGAGAGCACGCCCCATTAACAGACCCTCTCTTCGCTACCTGCGCCACACAGACCCAGAAATCACAAAGCAACAGCCCAACACTCAAGGACTGCAGAAGCAACTTGCCTGCTGCAGTCTAAAGACTACTGGGATTTTCCGCTCTGTGCAGGCAGCGATGAAGTTATCCGGCAATAACTGGCCCGCTGATAGGAACTGGTCATCTTTGCCTTGATCAATCAAGATGTCCAGGTGAGAGTCTGGATAGGACTTCACAAGTTGTGTAGCATCATACGCCTGCAGAAATAAAAGAGAAACGACGTGCAGTTACATACGTTAGACCGGGTCAAATTTGCCAACTGCAAGAAAAGAATGGCATATATGGAGTGCTGGGTGATACCGATCAGTACACCAAATTATTGTACTTTAGAAGAGCAAAACACTGGGGAAATTCCAGATGAGTGAAACGTAAAAACCCCACGTTTTAAAAAGGGCAAATAGAATGATGTAAGTAATTACCAAGTTGGCAGTTTGACCAAATGGAACATCGAGGCCAGGACTGAAATCATACAGAATTGAAGGAGAGCAACATAATCTGGTACCGATTCACATGCTTGCACAGAAACTAGATCCTGCCAAAACAACTCCATATCTTGATGTAACTATTTTGGCAGATAAAGGTCAAAACACCGGTGTAACACAACTACGCTCATGGAAGGTATTTAACCTGAAGGTTACCATGATAATTTGACCAAGAAAACTGCACAATTGAGAAAAAAACCAGCACACGCTGCATAAATTAAAAACTGTTAACATACATGTATCAACATGTAATTGTGAATGGGGAACGTGTTTCCTGTGGGGTCCCGTGCTTGGTACGTGCTCAAAAAACCAAAAATCCTTTAAAAAGACAGAGAAGCGTTTAAGACAGTGGAGAAGACAGATCGCCAACAGCCAGCAAAGTGTGAAGCCCTGCATCAAGGCATCAGAGCCATGCTTCCAGGATGCCACCAGATCCAGAAACGACGCTGCAATGGAAATGGGAGCTTGGACTCAGCCAAGCACTGTGGCCATGGTGTAAAATGATCCTTGCATATATTTACACGGCAATTTTAAGCAGAAATACAGAGATCGGAGGTCGTGTATCTGTGCCAAAGGCAGGTCTAACATCTATTCCTGCTGCCTGCTGCCGATCTATTAGACTGGGTTTACAGAAGAGCTCCCAAGCAAGTTAAGGGGCCAGGAAACATTTCTTTTTTTTTTTTTTTTCCCCCTAAATAAAATCATTATGTTAAGTGTAAGCAAGTTTAACTGGTGATTTCTAAATATACAGACTACTCCTGTTAACAATTGTGAAAGCAGCTAGTGCTCTCCATTCCTGTGATGTTTTAGTCAGACCTGAACATCTTTTTAAGAGATACTTTATTCCAATTTACAAGGGATTTAACTGCAGCTTGTGTTTATTTACAAGGAAACCAGAGTACCTGGTCATGATGATCCCTTCTAACTTAATTCTATAAATACAGTGCAATCTTTATGCTGAGATTAAAAATACTGAAGGGCTGTCCAAATAATGCGGCAACATGGACACAAACATTTCTGTATCTTAGCCATTCATATACAGCTAGTCATATTTCAACATTAGGGCCCTGGAGCTAAAACCGAACTTTGTCTGGTTTAATCCTGTCCTAGGGGATACCAATTTCCAAGTATCCAATGGGCTCCTCTTCTAGCTGCCTCCAACAGGCTGCCCCTGCAGATGCCATGAGGCTCATCGGTCTCCGAACAGTCCGTAGCAGTCTCTCTTTTCAGGCTACTACAAAAACCAGCTGTTTCATATATTGAGAACCGAGTTTTTGAAAGACAGGCCATAGCCGAGCTCCCTTTTAAACTGCTCACTGCTTTCACACGTTAGAGAGTCTCAGATGGCTCATAATTCTTCTTAGCCCAGGTTTTAAGATCTTCATAAAACAGGGAGGAATTTAGTCAATTTGGTAAGAGCCTTCTACCTCATTACATTTGTTAAAAGCACCATCAGACAACAGCAAGTTATACCCACCAGAAACATACAATGCTTATCCATGCTTAGGGGTGTAGTAAAACAGCAGTACCAGCTCAGAGGCACCCCAGGGTTTTGTTCCAGACTCCTGCTGCGGTGTATTTACAGATCACTCAATCCATGTGTTATTAAAGGACGGCGGTTGCAACACATACCTCCCATTTGCTTACATCTGATCCCAGATATCCACCAAGGGCTTTCTTCCCCCACTGACACTGAATTGGGTTGCAGATAGGAGCAAATGCTGATACAGACTGTTCAGAAAGAAAGCATGAAAATAACCATATGAATTAAGAAAAGTGATTTCTGCTAACTAACAAGCAAACAAAAAGCCTTTTCAAAAATTGTTGTGAAGTTACTGCCAGAACCCAGGACTCCCTCAACCCTCCGAGCTAGGTGCTCTAACCATTATCCTACTTCCCTCTTATTTGTTCTTTCTAGCCCCACAGTTTTGCTTTCCTTTTTGCACATCAGCCAAGCTACAAAAGGCAGGGCTAGACGCCCCCGTTCCTTTCCTCGTTGGGAGGTGTTGGCTTGAATTCCCTTAAGCAGCAGAGAAGGATCTCAACTCTACTGCTGGGTCAGCACGGTCAGAGTGTGGGACCATTTCAGCTCCAACTGGATTTTGGCAGAGAATAACAAAATCCTGAGGCATGGGGCTGCTCAGCCAGTCTAAGCATGCAACAGTCTCCCATGAATTTAGGTACCTCCAGGAACAGGGGGTCAAGAAAAGTGCATTTCAGATCACAACTCCAGCTAATGGCGTCAGAAGTCCAAGCCCTATTCTTACATTCTTCTCTTGGATTTGGCCCTGCGACATCAGTATTTCCCCTCTTATGTCTTGCAAGAAATAGCAACAAACCATCTGAGCCACTGCCAGTTCTCCTGGATGTTGGTATTTTCAATTTAATGTTTAATTCTTTTAGATAATACAATT
This sequence comes from Morus bassanus, assembly GCA_031468815.1. NCBI lineage: Eukaryota > Metazoa > Chordata > Aves > Suliformes > Sulidae > Morus > Morus bassanus. Next base: position 32,209,632 of record CM062568.1, on the reverse strand, counting down.
AACAGGTAAGTGCCAACAGTGAAAATGGAAATTCCTGAACTACTGGCTCCAAAAGATAAGAAGGAGAGATAAAAATAAAGCTTTATCCTACATTCAACTCTCTTAAAATGCCAAGCTAATGACACTAAGCAAATGTTATACTATTTTCAAAAAAGCAGTTCCATTTTTGCAGCAGCTGACCACGAAGCGCAAGGCCAGGACAGCCCATGAAAGGACTGATCCACGAAGGCAGAGCCCCTCACCTCTCAAACACCAATGCCTGATTCTCCCTCAGAAATGCATTTTACATAAGCATATCTCCAAAGAGAACAACAAAATTTCTCTCAACCTTCATGAATATAAAGGAAAGGCAAATCAGTTCCAGCATGCTTGATTTAGGTTCAAGTAGAGTACAAGTAAGCACAACCTCAGATAACCTCAAATACTCCAAAAATCAATCTTTAGGAAAGCTGATATGCAAATCTCAGGCAGGGGGGGAAAAGGGAGGAATGTCTTCCAGATACTATTCCATCTGCAGTTCAGGTGCTTATAGTTACACTTGCTATCAGCTGGAGTTAACAGACTCTGTAGTAAATTCTAAGTAAGCACGCATGTAACGGTGACAAAAAGGTTTACTGGTAATAAAAGCTCCAAAATGAACAAGACAAGATTTGAAAAGATATAGCAAATCACACAACCCGATTTCTAGACAATTATTGGCAGCATGAATTAACTCCAGAGCTAGAAGCAGCCTGTTTACATTTAAATACAGCAATTGGTTTGGAAGAGCTGTAGTGTCATCCGAAAGAAACTGAACTTTTCTTAACTTTCAAAATTTGCAGATTTTTTTAAATTTCACTGATACTCACATTCCAGAGTGGTATTTCTGGCAATTTTCCATATTCTAATACTAGGTATCAATGAACTGCTACAACTAAAACTTTTCATACATTTAATGCTATAACAGAACTTGGTGGTATGTTTTCTTTCTTCACCTCCCTAGAAATCTGTATAAGCCTTAGCATACCTTATATAAGCTCTATTATATCTTACTTTGTACTTTCCAGGATTCTTCAGAGCAAGAATAAGAGCTCCATGACCTCCCATGGAATGCCCAAAAATAGACATCCGTTCAGGGTCAGTTGGAAAATTGGCATTTATTAGTTTAGGCAGCTGTAAAGGAACAACAGTGTAATAAAAATGTTAAACCAGCTTGAGTATGCTTGGGGAAAAAAAGCACACAAATAACAAACACGTTTTAATGCCAGGAAGCCACTGAAACCAAAGGCACATCTTTGGTTCTAGCCTGACATTTGTGATCAAGGCCTGAAAGCAATTTGAACAGGACTGTAAAATCAAAGGAAACAATTCATCTGATAATAAGTAACTCAAAGTATCTCTGTAGAAATCTATCATAGCCCTATAACACAAGATGGGGGAATTTCTTAATAAGCATAGTCTTATTTTAATAGATACATAAATCTGTATGTCCTCCTGTAAGTGACCAGAATGGCAAATTGGTTTGGGGAGATTATTTGCTCCCGTATTCCCATCAACTTTAGTTTTAATCCAGACCACACAAACCACATGCAGAGTAAACTGGACACTCACCTTTCTAATACATATCTCAAGGATCACCTTTTCCACCCATTTAAAAACAAAACAAAACAAAAACAAACAAAAAAAAACCAAAACCAAAACAAAACCACCACCCCACCCTCCCAAGACAGCGCAAACAGTCTAAACGAGCAATACAACTGAAGTACTGGGGCAGTGAAATGCAGTGGGTTGTTTCAGAAGCAGCAGAGCGGAGATTTTACGAGAGCTGGGATTGCACAACTAACTAATCAAGATTAGAAGTGTAGGCCAACCCTGTGGCACCTCCAGCAGGAAAGCACACTCGAGGAGCTCCTGTCAAGCCCTGCCAGGTGTTATCATCTCTGTGCTGCGGTTCTCTCCCTCCTCAGTTCTACAACGGTACCTGTTTGGTGAGGAAAGGCCTAACAGCTGGATAAATCCAACCACTGAAATAATCGAGGATTAAAAAAGAAACTATAAATTCTTTTTATAAAAGAGGAAAACAAGAAAATGACAAACCATCCATAGGCTATCAAGATCACCTTAAACAAGCTTTGGTGCCTGGAACAAAAAGCATGACTGAACCACACCCCTTCTTTATCTTACCGAACACCACCAGGAGAACCCAGCAGCAAAGTTACCTCATCCTTTATGTAGGAATACATCCTATAGTTTGTTTTCCAAGGATCTTCAGTGGCATCCACATAAAAACCAGCACCGGTGCCAAAATCCCAGCTTTCATCTTCTCCTTCAATATTGCAGCCACCTGCCATGAAAACTCTTTCTATAGTTACTGCCTTTCCGTTACTAGATGTTCAGAATTGGAGAACATGCCATACAGATCAGAGACTCGGGACACGAGTTTCTCAATCAGCACGTCTCTACCCCTCCAACTATAAGATAATTCAGATTTTCATTCATTCGTACAGCGTTTTCAAGCGTTATTTCAACAACGCTTTCAAAATGCCACTTACATACACATGTATCCAACTTCTGACTTGTTTCAGTATCCCCTCATAAGTACATGTAACATACAGATCTCTCCTAAACTAATTCTGTAAAGCTTCCTCCATTTTACCCAGGGACTTATTCAAAAGTTGGCCCTTGTTAATTGCTGCTATCAGCTTTTCTCAGTTATTAGACCTCATCCTGTCGAGTACTAGAAACTATGTGAGAAACAGGACTGTGGAAAATTTTCTTTCCCCCAGAAGGGCAGAACCGTATATCACCAAATGGTGTGTCCAGACCAGTTTATGTGCTTCAAATAACACCTGCTACACTTCCCTTTTTAAGATTCAACAGCATAATAATGCTTACTGTTCCTATCATTTTTTAAGTATATAAGTCTACCTTTTCTGCAATTCATTTCACTGCTCTCACCTATAACTCCCCATAAAACTTAAGTAATTTCTTCTTCAAATAACTGCAGGGTTGTATCCTCTTTTCCAAGGCTACACTTTCAAACTAAATTTGCAGATGTCTCCTTGAAAGTCAATACCTCCCATCCAGTCCTCTCTTACTCTCCCTTTGATTAGCCTGTGATTTACCAGCCTGGCTTGCAGAACAGAATGTAATATTTCAAGGTATATGTGACAGGAGATAATGGCCTCCCTTTCTCCAAAATGTTCCCAATTTCTGCAATCCAAAATTACAGGGGCTTTCACCACTGTCAGATTATATCGCAACCCACGTGTAATATGACAGTCCCTGAGAATTTGTACAGAGATACCTACCACTCCTTCAGTGTGAAATCAGATTTTTACAAGGATCAGAGTTGAGTTTGCTCCCAGTGACATGCCCTTGAACACTGAGTGATTTTGTAACTTAACAGTCCAGCAGTCACAGGGGCTGGGGGTGCTTATACAACATGTTGGATATAAAAAGTCTATCTTTGGTCCCCCGGAGATAGACAAAAACTCAGAAAGTCCTGCCAGGCAATGAAGGCAACGCTGATTCTGCTAAAAGAAACTTAAGGGAAGCCTTGAAAAAAGAAATGTGAAAAGGAACCTGCAAAATACTGCTCAGCACACCTGTCTAGAAAAGCAAACCCTCATGAAGAAGGAAAAGTAAAGTCTATCGGGGCCCGACAGAGGGTCTGTAATGCCAGGCATTTCATGTTTTCAGGCAGTCTTTTTCCCCACCCAGATACGTCTCCTAGCCCCTGGAAGGTAATTCTCACGTAGTCATAACTACACAGTTAAAAAGCACATGTAAGCGTTTTCACTACATACGCTCAGATCTCTTAATTTGTGATTCCATTTGAACTGCTCTTCACTTGTCTCTCTTTGAGACAGCTCAAAGAGATTTAAGAACATTTGGGGTCTCTGAGCTAAAAATCAAAGAGTATAATATGAAACACACACTGAAATTCATCTAAATAGCAGAGCAACGCATATCATTTATTATTAGGCTAAAAGGCAAGAGAGAAGCTGCAAAGAGGGCTTTAAAAGAAAACGGACAAAGCAATGAACTATGTTACACATTGATAGAGACAACTTACGCAGACAACACTAAAAACAAGTCCCCGTATAGTTACCCGGTGTGAATAATGCAAAGGCTAGTTGCCCATCTCTAGTCTGCAGCAAATAGCAACAATGAAGCGTAAAGTTCATTAATACACAAGTTTTGCTCTTCTGTCCCTCTTCTTCATTAAAAACATGTATTTCTGTTCTTTGACCTGACACAACTTCAAAACCTAGATGTGAAAAATATTTTCTGGAAAGAACATCACTTCATTCCCATATTACTTGTGTTCAGATCTGACCCACTAGAGTTTCAGAAATATTAGAAGCCTACCACCTTTGTATACAGTACTCATGAGACTTCAGCAGGATCCAGCAAATACTAAACACATACACTGAATCCCCAAAAGACTGTATTTCCGGTAACTGCAGATCCACCATTTCCAGGTTTCCCATACCACACATAAGCTCAGCCTTATACAAATAACAGCACATCATTTTAAAAAGCCATTCATGAATAGTCTGTTGCAGCTGCAGGGGGGGAAGGGTTTTTGGTTTGCTTTTCTAAGTATTGGAATCCTCTGGAGACATGCATTTAATAGGCTTTAGAAGAGAGAACACAATAAAGAGTAAACATTACGTCTTTGTGTGACAACACAGTTCTGCAGATTTTTTAAAGTCTCAGCAAGCCACAAAGTGCAGGCAAGCTTCTCTGGTAACACATGCCTCTTGTTTTCCTTTTCTTCCCTCTCCTCCTTCGTGCTGAACTCAACAGCCCCTTTGTTCGAGTTTTAGTGCCATGACAATAAAAGAGTTTCAAATGTCAAACCTTCATTACCACGTTATTAAGAATATAGACAACGTAATCTAGCAAACAACACAAGATATAGAGGTGAGGTCATATTCTGACTCAGGTGGGCAACACGCTTTGTAGCAAACTGCAGCCCTCCATTCCTTGAGGATAAAGACAGCATACTTCAGCATAACAACTGTTATCATGTCTCTTGTTCAAACTTACGTGGGCTTGTGTCTGGCGCGACTACAATAAGGCCGTGTTCAGCTGCAGCCTGATGAAAACCAGCTTTTGTTATAAAATTCTGTTCTGTGCAAGTTAACCCTAGAGAAATAAAAATATCATTGGTTACACGTTGCTCGCAGTATACCAGTTTCAAAAACCTCTTTGACAGAAAAGGTTTTGAAAAACAAGAGGGATTCCTACCTCCATAAACATGGAAAAGCCTTTTCACTAGGTGCAACGATACTTAATAATCCACAGAAACAGACACAGTTGCACTTTCACATCTAGTCACACTTGCATTTGATCAAAAACAGGTCAATGGGTACTCTGTACCCCCTTGAGCGCCTACTCATGTGGCATATACAGTTTCCTCAAGTACTGTGTATTTAAATCCACTGACTACAGACACTGTTGCTAAGGTTAACATTGTTAACTTCTGACATCTAACCCTGCAACTACATTTTTCTCTCTACCGCCATTTCAGCTGTTTGCATTACAGAATAATACACGTGGTCTGAAAAATCCTACATCCTTTAGACGGGATAAAGGCCCATAAGCACGGCGGCTCCAAAACCCATAGCAATCCGAGTCCTTTGTACTGCAGTAGGCCTGACTGAAGTCCAACTACAAATAAATAATACTGCACACCAATGTTTCGATTTTTCTTCACTGTGCCATTTGAGAGGGGTTAACGATTCTTTCTAGTTTTCTCTGAGGACAAGTCGCAAATAACCTAACTTGCCCGATATACTAGCCAAGACAGCATGGTTTAGATTCAGAAAATAAATGTGCTGCATGACTTGGAGCTCTTCAGACAATTTTGATGCTTCCAACTTCAAGGGCAAACATTTTACCGAGTCCACTGTCATTCTACAAATCAGACCCACTAGCTATTTTGTGAAAAGAACACTGCTACCAGTCAATTCTCCAACTTTCTAAACACAAGTCTCAATAACGCAATTCATAAAATTACAGAACAGACAGAGCTTCTGCTTTTCATTTTGAATAAAAGAAAAAAAAGAGATGTCATTAATTAATCCTGGAGCCATCACCAACATAAATCTGACCATTTTGGAAGCAATGCCTTAACATTATTTATGCGTTTTTGGTGCAAGACCCAGCTCTGTGGGAGATGACAGGAATAGGGCGGAGGAACAAAGCTAGGATAACTGGGAGCACATGTTTGTCCATACAGTCTCATCCCAGCTTGCCCTACATCCAGCAAGACAGCAGCTGGATAGGACACCACAGGAGCTGGAGAGATGAAGAAATGATGCTGTGGATGAGACAACTTCACTCCTGCTTCAGCCCCTGGCCCTTCCTGATCCCACAGGGTTACCTCACTCTAGATGTGCTTGCGCCAAGGCAGCTAACAGCACCTCCCTTTCCAAGTTCAACAGTTGCTCCCTGCAAAAGAGCACTCAGAATAAGGAGGCGACCAGAGGACAAATCTGCAGGCTCCCATGGGCTAGATTTGCCCCCTATCACGTTAGCTGAAGCAGTCTGTCACAGACAAAGGGAAGCAGGCAGTGTCCCAATGGGAAGGCCTCTCAGGTGAACCTTTAAATATATATCCCAGAATCCCAGAATGGTAGGGGTTGGAAGGGACCTCTGGAGATCACCTTGTCCAACCCCCCTGCTTGAGCAGGTACACCTAGAGCAGGGGGCACAGGACCGCATCCAGGCAGGTTTTGAATGTCTCCAGGGAAGGAGACTCCACAACCTCTCTGGGCAGCCTGTTCCACTGCTCTGTCACCCTCCAAGTAAAGAAGTTTTTTCTCATGTTTAGCTGGAACTTCCCCTGTTCCAACTTGTGCCCATTGCCCCTTGTCCTGTCATTGGGCACCACTGGAAAGAGTCCGGCCCCATCCGCTTGTCACCTGCCCTTCAGATATTTATAAGCATTGATAAGATCCCCCCTCAGTCTGCTCTTCTCCAGGCTGAACAAACCCAGGTCTCTCAGCCTTTCCTCATAAGGGAGATGCTCCAGTCCCCTGATCATCTTGGTAGCTCTCCGTTGGACTTGCTCAAGCAGTTCCCTGTCCTTCTTACACCGGGGGGCCCAGAACTGGATGCAGAACTCCAGATGTGGCCTCGCTAGGGCAGAGTAGAGGGGGAGGATAATCTCCCTCAACCTGCTGGCCACAATCCATTTAATGCAGCCCAGGATACTGTTGGCCTTCTTGGCCACAAGGGCACAATGCTGGCTCATGATCAGCCTGCTGTCCACCAGCACTCCCAGGACCTTCTCAGCAGAGCTGCTTTCCAGCAGGTCAGCCCCCAACCTGTACTGGTGCATGGGGTTGTTCCTCCCCAGGTGCAGGACCTTACATTTGCTCTTGCTGAATTTCATGAGGTTCCCCTCGGCCCAGCTCTCCAGCCTGTCCAGGTCTCACTCAATGGCAGCACAGCCTTCTGGTGTATCAGCCACTCCTCCCAGCTTGGTATCATCAGCAAACTTGCTGAGGGGACACCCTGTCCCTTCATCCAGGTCATTGATGAATATATTGAACAGGACTGGACCCAGCACAGACCCCTGCGGAACACCGCTAGTTACGGGCCTCCGACCAGACTCTGCCCCATTGATCACGACCCTCTGAGCTCTGCTGTTCAGCCAGTTCTCTATCCACCTCACTGTCCACTCATCTAACCCACACTTCCTAAGCTTACCTATGAGGATGTTGTGGGAGACAGTGTCAAAAGCCTTGCTGAAGTCGAGGTAAACAACACCCACTGCTCTCCCTTCATCTACCCAGCCAGTCAAGCCATCATAGAAGGCTCTCAGGTTGGTCAAGCATGACGTCCCCTTGGTGAATCCACGTTGACTACTTCTTATAACCATGTTTTCCTCTACATGCCTGAAGATGACCTCCAGGATGATATGTGTTTTAGAACAAGAAGTATGTACATTTTAGAACAAAAGGGAACATTTCAAACACTGAGCATTTTAGAACACAATCTGGTAGGCTACCCCCTGAGGCCAGCTGCATCCAACTTCATCACAACACAAAGTAAATGCATGTTCCAGAAGAAAATCTTATGCAAGAGCTGCCACTGTAGTGCCTCTACATCAGGTTTTCAATAACTGTAGCACAGTAGCTTGAACATGCTTAAGATTATCTTTTTTTAAGTTATTAAAATTCATGTTACTTACCCGAGAGCCAATACAGCACAGGACACTTTCCAGTTTCTGCTTTTGGAGGCAAGTAGATTCCAAATTTCATTTTGCATTTTAGCTCTGCACTGTATTAAGAAAATACTCCTTGTTATCACCACTACTTAATTAACAAGGTCACTAACATTAAAAAAAGAAAGTTGAATCAATGCATTTCCTTCAAAGAGAGATTTGGTCAGTGAATTATAACAACTAAGTTAAATAAAGCAAAAAGCAATTTTAAAAAACTCAGCCCTAATTAGCCACTTGAATTGACAACAGCTAACCTTCCTACCTTGTTCTCAATATACTTAAAACAGGGGTGTACAAATAAGCCCCATTTTTGCAGTGCTGCTAACTGGGAACAGTTTGAAAATTAAATTTTGAACCTCAGCAATATTTAACTTGAGCTTTGTCTATTAAACTGGAAAGTAATTTTTACTGAAGAACACATCCACATGACTTGCAGAACATATAATGCACAGCATGCCCCAGCAAGAGAGGTTTTCAGTCTGCTAAGTCTACAGACTAACGGATTGGCCAATTAATACTGAAGCCTAAAATTGTCAATAAAAGCTTATCTAAGCATAACTAATGATTTCTTTTCTTTGGATCAGAAATGAAAAAATAATGTTTTTCTGTTCACCATCAAACAAGGCTTTATCTACTGCATCTCTCTGCTCGCAGCATTTTTTAAGAGTGCACAGAAGTGAAATATCCAGTTGAGTAGATGGAACTTTGTACACACGGCAGTTCTCTGTGCTGCAAACAGGTCAACCCAAAGTAACGGAGCTTCATTTTCAAAGGTAAAAATACTGGCTTCCCATCTCAGATCTGTCGCACTAAGTATACTAGACATGTTAAACATTAACACAGAAATACAAGAACACAGCCAAAGCAGCAGTAGACAGCATTCCTTACTGAAATATGGATATTTCTGTATATCCATATTCCAGTACAGAATTCTCACTGAACACGCTATTTTCCTGCAGGCTGAGAACACTGACAGCAATAGTAGTATGGAATCACTGCCCCATGCTAAACATCTAGGTTGCTTTTGTAGTGTTTACCTGTCATGTTCAAACACCTTCTGGAAACCCTCAAAGCATTTGTTGCTGGAAACCTGTTTCAGTGCCATGGCTTTAACTGCAAAAAAAAGGAGCAAGTTAAATTTGAAGATAAAACATTCTTGGACTTATAGTGAGTTATGAGAACGGAAAAGTTGAATACAACTTAAAGCATCTTTGTTTAATGTCACAGTTTTTCAGAAGAAAGAATCTCCTGCAAACACTTTCTGATCTTTCATTAACTTTCTATTCCTCCACAGAAATGGAGGGGGGGGGGGGGGGTGGAGCTGAGCTGCTCTTGTGAGCAGAACTGACAAAGCCTTCCTGCTTTCCTACAGACCCACATCTCCCATCACCTTTACCTCTGCAGTAACTGTAGCTCGCTCTTTGCCTACCAACGCTGCTACCGGATGAGAAATCTCATGCGCTGTGGTTAGCCTGGAGCTGCCTGTGATGAGTGGCCAGGCTGCTACCTCCACGATGGCCGTGCAGGAGATAAACCTGTCCCACCTTTCCTTCACTGTGTGTGCCTGTATCCAGCCAATAATTACCACAACACTGAGGACTGTAATCATCTTTGATGGAAATTAATTACCTTGTTCTAAAAGCCGGGGGGGCAACAGAAACACAGGCCTCAAAGAGAAGCAGAAGGCTTATTTCCACGGGAAACACTACGAAAAATACAAAGAAAGAGTCATGGGAGTTGTAAAACAGCTGGGTGTGCACTGGTAGCAAACCGGCTAAGGAAACTTGGGAAGGTTGACACGAAAGGAGACGCTGTCAGTTTGCATGGGCAGTAAGGCCAACAGGCAGCTGAAAGGGAAGAGGCCCGAAGGGCCGGCACACACGAAAATCCTGAGGAGAAACCAGGCAACCAAGGTCTAAATGAACAAGCTCCCTCCCTCCTACCTGTGCGCTCCTGCGGTGCGCCGGGCAAGAAAAACCACGCACCACGGACAGCCCTCAGGGCCTGCTCATTGCTTTCCACCACCCCGTGTCCGTTTCCACACGCCCAGTACTGCCCGCTGCACCAGAGCGCTCTCCCGTACCTCCATTTTCGCCCTCCCGTACCTCCATTTTCGCCCTCCCGCCCTCGGGTACACCCGCAAGCAGCCATCCCTCCCCCTCGGCCGCCGCCGCCCCGCTCGCCCCCGCAGCCAGGGCCGCCGCGCTCCCCGCCCTCAGCCGCCCACCCGGCGCCCCCTGCCCCCGCTCCCTTACCGCGGAGGAGCGACGGCGCCGGGCGGCGGACGGGGCGGGCGAGGGGGCGGCCCCTGGGCGGGCACGGCCTCCCTCCGCCCCGGCCCGCCCCCGGCCGGTGGCGGGGCCCGCAGGCGGTTCCCCACGGCTCGCCGTGGTGGCTGCTGGGCCGCGGCCTCCGCCGGGGGCCGGCATACGCGGCCCGCGGGAAGAGCTGGGGGGTCTGCTGCGGCTGCGGGGCCCGCGGGTCCTCCTCCTCCTCCTCCTCCTCCTCCTCCTCCTTCTCCTCCTCCTCCTCCTCCTCAAGGCGCTTCTCTAGCTCTTCCTGTTTAGAGGAGAAACCGTACGAGGAGCGGCTGAAGTCACTTGGTTTGTTCAGCCTGAGGAGGCTGAGGGCAGACCTCATTGGGGTCTGCAGCTTCCTCACAAGGGGAGGAGGAGGGGCAGGGCTGATCTCTTCTCTCTGGTGACCAACGATAGGACCCGAGGGAATGGCAGGAAGATGTGCCGGGGAGGTTTAGGTTGGATATTAGGAGAAGGTTCTTCACCCAGAGGGTGGTGGAGCACTGGAACAGGCTCCCCAGGGAGGCAGTCATGGCACCAAGCCTGACGATATTCAAGAAGCTCTTGGACAGCGCCCTCAGAGACATGGTGTGAATTTGGGGTTGTCCTGTGCAGGGACAGGAGTTGGACCCGATGATCCTTGCAGGTCCCTTCCAGCTCAGGACAGTCTATGATCCTATGATTCCGCCCAGGGCCAGAGGGGAGCGGCTGCGCGGCCTTGGCGCCTGCGTGCCCCATGGCTGCAGAGGTTCCAAAGCTCCCCAGCTCCAAAGGAGAAAATCTTCAACTGTAAAATGAAGAAAGCAATAAAAAGTTAATCCAGAGAATCTTTGCATTTGAATTTGTGAGAATTTGAATAGTGAACTATTCAAAGCAGCCAGTATTTCTGGGAGCATTATTTTCCCTCGACCACCAAAACCTCGAGGGGGGAAAAAGTTGCTGAAGCGGCCTGAACTTGGACCACGGCATCATTAAGTTTTAAATGTTTTACCTCTCCTCAGTATTTCAGCTATTTCATAGCAGCTGCCACCTGACAGACTCCTGATTTTATGATAAAAACAAATTCTAATCCAGGTAGTTTTTGTCATGACAGCTCACTGGCAAGATCATAAAGGAAAGATGATATTTGACAGTGCTTTCCTCTTATTCATGAGCCAAATTCTTCTCACTTGCTGCTGTTAAAAAGTCTTTTTTTTTTTTTAAATTTGCAATTAAACATACCCATCGGATGCCAAAAACGTCCTCACCAAAGCTCTCTCCCTCTTTTTAGTCTCCTAGCATGTACTGCATTAGCAGTAACTATTTTTGCCCGTAACATTTTGCAGTCTGATCATCTGTTACTTTGCTGATGTGACAATAATTCGTTCCTATTTTTAATCCCTAATCCTAGCAAGGTGCAGTACTCACAACTTTGTCCCCCCATTACTTTCTACTCTTCCCCAGCAGACCTGTTTGGACTGTGGCTGCTAGACCCTGGACCTGGGCCACCCATCTTGCCTTCCAGAGCAGTTTATTATCCTGTCTCTCTACTTGGATGTAGCTGGTACAAATAGTCTGTCCCTGAGCTGTTTAAACTTTCTTCTCTCAGTTTTTCTTTTGGAAGGTTTAGTTTGCCGTTGAGCAAGTTAAAGTCTGTTCTTCACTAGCATTCCTCAAACATTCTTCAGGTTGTTCCTTCCATCTCTATCTGCATGCATTTTGTAGCTCTCTTAATGTCCTGTTCTCACTAGCAAGATACTGCCCAGTTAGTTTGTTATTTGATCTAAACTTTAGCCAGTCTGTTTTCTCTCTTGTATATATAGTCAGCTGTCATTACGCGCATCTCATTTTCCATGGTATCTACAATTGTTTTTAGCTATTTCTCCTGCCTGTCTCAGCACTGATACTGGTAAGATTTTGATGTGTTCCTGGGCTTCCTGTCGGAGTTCCTTAGATAACCTCCATCCAATTTCCTCCCATTTCAGAGTGATATGTTCAGAAGGATCCAACTGGCAGCCTGCTCATGAGTTTACCTGGCCTCCCCACGTCTCCATGCCGTCAAGATATAAGCATTATTTTGTATGTCTTTCCAGTCAAAAATGATTGAAGTAAATGCATAGGTAAATAATGTGAGAGCTGTGTTGCAGCCCTCCAGAGGGCTGTTCTCACGGCACACAGCTGAATGTGTGCTGTGTGTAAGAACGTGTGAGTGGAAAACACACTGGCATAGTGTTGAGGACAGTGTAAGGTAGGGTGAGCCAAGGTGGTGCAGTCTCTTCTGTGCTGTGGTATAGATCTGTCATGGTTTTAGCTGGGATAGTTAATTTTCTTCACTGTAGCTAGTAGAGTGCTGCGTTTTAGACTTAGTATGAAAATAATGTTGATAACACACTAATGTTTTAGTTGTTGCTGGGTAGTGCTTGCACTAGTCAAGGACTTTTCCAGCTTCCCATGCTCTGCCAGGTGCACAAGAAGCTGGGAGGGGAGGGGGTACAACCAGGAGAGCTGATCCGAATTGGCCAAAGGGATTCCATATCATGTGACGTCATGCCCAGTATATTAACTGGGGGGGAGTTGGCCGGGGGAAGGAGCGATCACGGCTTGGGGACTGGTGGTGTCGTCAGCGGGTGATGAGAGGTTGCAGCACTTGTGGGTTTTTTTTCCTTTTCCCTTTTTTATTTCCCCTGGGTTTCATTCCTCTCTCTCATTATTTTTTTTCTTTATTTTATTATCATTAACATTATTATTATTATCATAATCATTATTGTTATCATTACTATTATTACTATCACTATTTTATTTTAATTATTAAACTGTTCTTATCTCAACCCACAAGTTTTCTTGCTTTTGCCCTTCCGATTCTCCCCTTCCCACTGGGGTGGGGGGAGTGAGTGAGTGGCTGTGTGGTGCTTAGTTGCTGACTGGGGCTAAACCACGACAAGATCTTTTCAGTATCTTTGGTTATGCACATTTGTTTAACCTTAGTGCCATTTCTGTACCCCGTGAGACACTGTCTGCAGCTGTCACCAGTAAATTCATTTTGGTATCAATCTGCGTATCATTTCAGATTATCTATAAAAAAACAGATGTGAAATCGACTTTCTGTCCATCATCATTAAACGGCTTCTCCTTAAATGGTGCAGCAGGGCAACCGGTAGAAATAAGGATATTAAAAGAAAAGAATGACAGGTACTCAGTTTGGAAAATCTCTTGGCTTATGTACTCTTGCCTTACATGTTACTTTATCATTGTATTCCAAGTACAATACATACTTCTCCAACATACTTTCTGTATCTTCCCCTTACACACGCAGTACTTTCAACCATTTTACTACTGATCTAATCCAGTGGTGAGATACGATTTCACATCATCTACCTAGCATTTCTTTTGGCATCTGTAAGAATGGATTTGTATTCTGTCAGAAGGGTTTTTTCTGCCTTTTCACCACATTTTCACCATCCTTTCTCTCCTTGGGGAAACACACCGTTAGCTTCAACCCACTCAAACACATTTGCCATAAAGCTTCCAGCAAGAAACTTCCACATTGTAGGCAAGCAACCTGTGTGTCTTAAGCTTATAGTACCAAATTCTTCCTTTCTCATTTTCTTTTCAGTAAGCACAGTCCTTCCCTCAGCCATGTGTCTGGGTAGCTGCTTTTCGAATGTTTTTGTTGCAGTAGTCTGAATTCAGGGTGGTAGTTGCTGACCTCTTCTACCTAATAGCTGTGTATTCCACCTCCTGCTAGTGCTTTTCAGTCATTTTTTCTCAATTTTTTGTACACGATCTCATCTTCATTTTGGTTATTCAGAGCACTGAATTCACACTTCACTGTCTAATTTGCCAGGAGATTACTTGTATGTCATTCTTTTCTGTAAAGAACTTTTCTAGTGTTCTTTTTAGTAATTGTTCATAATTTAGTCATTTATGATTCTAATGTCATATTTGTCTAAATTGTCTTAAACTGTCTTATACCATGCTGTCAGTCATTTCCAAGGAATGCATATGGCTGGTAACAGCATTATCCCTCAGTATATTTAATGATGACTGTATGGACACAATCATCTGCTTCAAGTCTTTAGCTTTTCCAGGGAGAAACTTTACACAGGGAAAAGGAGAATTTTCTGCCACATCATTGGTATTGATTTATTTTTCTGTTTCCCCTTACCTTTTGTCTTAAATGAAAGTTAGATCTTCCAAAGTTTATTTTCTTTTCTTTCCTTCCATATTGTCAAGATTTCACCTGGGTGCAACTTATGTCATTAACCACTGTCCCTTCAAGGCAGTTCTTTACTTTTTCTGCAACTTGCCCAAGGTGCTTCTTAGCCAACAAAACACATGGCAGAGGCTAGAAACTACACACCCTCACTTATTTTATCTGCCTACATTGAGTTTTTTTCTTCTTCGCTCCATTTCTTGCTTTCGTTATTTCCTTTTTGTTTGTTAGAGACTTTAGTGTGTCATTTGAGTCCCTAGGTCTTTTTGGAAAACAGCATTGTCCTTTGGTCTTGCTTGCACTGTAATGCAAGTTACGGTGGTGTCGATGCTAGCTGTCTCCTCTCTTTGTGTTCTTTACAAGCTTTCTAATTCTATAGGAAAGATATCTAGTCTGTAACAAGAACCTAATTTGATTAAACAGATTAACAAATGGAGACGTTTCCCTCAGCAGCTTTGTGAATTTGTCTTTGGTCAAGTTACACAATCTCTTCTGTGGCCAGAGATGATTTCTGTATCAGCAGTTGTCTTTCGTCATTCTAATTACCAGTGTAACTCCCCTGGCTTCTCTTTAATTTGCCCGTATCTTGTATTGGTGTTTCTGCAGCACTGCACTGGTGATCTGGAATGGCCTCCGTAGCTCTGAGCTACTATGATGTTGGGCATGTTCATGAATTCTCTTTGCAGAGAGACTGCAGGAAATACATACGCAGAAGATTTGCAGTTGCAGAAATAAGCCATTTGTGTTAAGAAATTAGAAAAAGTTAGTATTTTTTTAAAAAATTCTTTGTCTCTGAAGCAGTTAAAGCGCTGAAAACTTTTCCAGGTAAAAAAAACAAGCATGCTTCTTTTATTACAGTATTGTGAATAAGAAATATTAGTAATACTTTCTTATCATTTCAGAAAAATGCAAAATTAAGCAGATGATACAATTGATACTAAATGCAGTGAGGTATAAGTGTCTGATAATTCTGACAGTATTTTCCTCTTATTGGTTTACAATTAAAAATGAAGCAGTCTTGCTTTTTTATAGTAAATTGATTGCACATATTTGTATTATGTCTTTTGTTTTCTATTTCTTTCTAGTACAGATTAATTTTGAATTTACGAAGAGTCTGCTTGTTTGATAAATTTTTCTACATACAGTTTTAAATTCCTCATGTTGGATTTACTGAGCCTTTGAAGTTGATATTTTGAATTCAGATATCCAAGTAAAATTTGAGGTATAATGACACCTAAAGAAAGATATTGACAGACAGGAATGTAATAATTAAGATCTGACTTAGAGAATGCCAAAACGCAAATTAAAGTTCCGTTTCAGCCAATAAATAATTTAGTAGAACATTAAGGCTTGCCTTATTAATGGGAGCCCCAAGGAGAGATAGAGACATAAATGCTATTTGTTTAGGCTCATGGTTGTCTTTCCCCAGGAGATAGGCTTTTCTTTAGGTCTGAGGGAATAAGTTAAGATCAGCAACACCAGCTGGCATTCCTAGGATTTCTTGATCCCTATATGAGCCTTGAAGTAATACAAGTACAGTGGACTTTCTTTGTTGGTCTTGGGGTACAATTTGGGCCACAGACTTCAAGTCATTTGACAAATTTAGGATCAAAATAGCAGAAAGAAGCTTTAATTCATGTATCATAAACTCTTCTTCTGAGGACTATTTCAATCTGTTATCTATAACAATGTAAGACAGTCATGCAAAATTACAATATATGAGCTTGCATCTGCTCTTTATTTAAAAGATTATTTTAAAAAGCATGGCTTTTAAAAATGCTGCAGAAAAGGCAGTATTTTATTGCTGTCAAAAATTTGAGTATGGTAACATGCCTAGATGGCTTTTGGAACAACTTACAAGATCCTCAGCAGGAAGAATATTTACTTCAATAATATGTATAGTTCCTAGGGGAAGTACAAGTAATGAAAGAGTCAGAAGATTCCAGACATCATTTAAGATGAAAAAGTAAAAGTAGATGCTCACATTGCCCAAGAGAAATAGAAAAAAAACTTGATTGATCTGAATTTTAACAAAAGATAGTGGTCTTCTGAAAGTCCTCATTTAATTTGATTCAGGCTGAGTAACTGAAATCACAGAAAAGAATGAACCTTGAAGGGAACAAGTTTTCGCTCACTAATAAGTGGGATTATTTAGTTATAATTAGTGTCTAAAAGTGAGCAAAACAAATGGAGTCACAACCTTGAACTTCAGGAGAGCAAATAGTGGTTATTGGCAGGATCAAATGGGAGACTGCCCTGGCAGGCAAAGGAGAGCCCAGAGGAGCTGGTTGATCTTCAGGGACAACCTCCTCAAAGCACAAGAAGAATCCATTCAATTTGCAGAAAATTGAGCACAGGCCAGCATGGATGAAGAAAAGACTCCTGAGTGTGCCAAATGCAAAAAGGAAGCCTACAGAAAGTGGAAGCAGGGGTGAACTACCTGGGGAGAATATAGAAACATCTCTAAAGCATGCAAGGATGGAGTTAGGAAAGCCAAAACTCAGCTGGGACTGAAACTAGAAATGATGTGTAGGGCAACAAGAAAGGTTTCTTTATGTACATTGACAGCAAAAGAAAGGCTAAGGAGAATGTGGGCCCAACTGCTCAAATGAGCAGGGGAGCTACTGACAAGGAACATGGAAAGAACGAGATACTCAGTGGCTTTCTTTTTCTGCCTCAGTTTTCACCAATAAAGTTGGCCTGTCAGGTGAGTATTAGCCAGAACAGAGGACAATGTTTGGGAGCAGTTAACTCATGTGGATATGCACAAGTGTGTGGGACTAGAGGCAATGCATTAGACGGTGCTGAGAGAGCTGGCCAATGTCACTGCAAAACAATTTCCTATCATGTTTAAAAGGTCAGGACAATCCAGAAGGTCTTACTGATGTTTGGGAGAAGGTAAATGTGACACCCACCTTCAAGAAGGGCATGAAGAAGGATCAAGCAAAGTAAAGGCAGGTCAGCCTTACCACCATCCCTGAGAAAGTAACGGAACAAATCCTCCTGGAAGCCGTTTCCAGGTACACAACAAGAAGGTGATTGGGAATAGCCAACATGGATTTACCAAGAGCACAGCACACCTGACCAGTCTAATTGCCTTCTGCTGGACAGAGCAAGAGCAATGGAAGTTGTATACCTTGGCTTTAGCAAGGGCTTTGCAACAACTTCTCTTGGTCTCCTTGTCTCCTTTTAGCAAGATTGGCAAATGATTAGTGGGCAATAAGATGGGTGGAAAATTGGCTGGAATGCTGGGCTCAGAACGTATTGATCAGGAGTACAGAGTCCAGCTGGCAGTGACACCCCTGAGGGATCGCTACAAGGGACAAGACTGTTTAGTGTCTTTATTAGTGACCTGGCTGATGAGATGGAGTGCAACCTGACATATATAGCTAAGAAAAAACAGATTATTGTATTATGGTTATATGCACCAATCAGAATACTTTGGTGGAGTATCTGTTGGACTAGGTTGCTTCTAAATCCTGAGATTTTCCACCTTTATTTGACCCCGAATAGTTCCGTCTCTTTCACAAGCTGATTTCTGAAGCAGATATCCTGCCTTGGATTAATATTCAGGCCCCTGTGTGCTGCTTCCCAAATGGCTACCATTTCTTTCTCATGTGAGGTATCAGAGAGGAACTTTGGGATAATCTGTCTTGCTTTGGGTCATTCAGGGTCCCACGACTGCTGTAATTCAGCTCAGAAAGTACCTTTGTAAACTGCTTTTGCTTCCTACTTTGGCTGGTTCTTCAAACTTGAAGTAAGTAGACCTGACTCGTTTCAAACATGCAAATCACAACTGCGTTGCTAGGAATTTTTTTTTTTTTCATGTGTCAATAAGAACTGCAGGTTCCCAGATGTCCTCTGGAAATCTCTGTTCCCTCAGTATTGGGAAGTAGAGGCTTACAGGGAGGGGACCCTCACCCATGTCTTTTAAGTTCTGGGTTCCGCTCCTGGCTCACTGAGTGGCTTCTTTTGCGGATTTTATCTCATTGTACCTCAGTTGCCCATCAGCAAATAGGTCCCAGCAGTAGTTGCCTTTTTCTCAAAAGTATTGTAAGAATAAATAAATATTAATGTAGTCTGACAGTGACTGCAGTAATCTGTTTAACGTGTTTCTCTTTCCCGCCTTTTTTTCCTTAGATATAAGTCTGTAAGGTGAAACCTCACTTAAAATGGCACAGCATGCTCCTCTTTCATCAGCCACCTGCTTCTTGGGCAGATCAGAAGATGGCACAGTTCAGTCTTTTCACCTTCTCCCAGGTGGTTGTTGCTCAAAACACCCATTCAGTAAATAGTCTGTGTTCTGCCTCAAGGACCCCAAATGTGATTGTTAATCGTCCTCTTACAGTGGGAAACTTATCCCTTATACCACGTCTCCAGGCTTAGCCTTAGCCCTAGCCCCATCAGCCCCAAGTATTTACTTTTGAAGAGCAATGTTATGTGGCTACATTATAGCTGCTGTTAGTTGTGACTTAAGCTATTTTATAATCATGGGATTCGAAGGCCGGGATTTTCTCCAGTAGGCAATTCCAAAGGGTGATTCTTTCCACTTGCCTTAAATACTCATTTTAGGCTGCCTCTCTTTCTCCATTGCCTTTAAGAGCTGGGTCAACTGGCTTAGACCTGGACACTTAACTAGCAGACTCCTAGCAGTTTCCAGCCTAAATGACTCAATAAAAAAAAAAATGAGTTTTTCAACTTGCACCCCTTTTGCTTTTTCTGCAGAGACAGGAATCACCCAGACTTCTTTGTCATTTCAAATCAGTCAGCAGCAGAGACTTTACAAAACAAGCATGTTGTAAATTTCCCTAGAAGCTCAGCAACCATCATTTTAACTACTGTTTTCTTTGCTTCCATTTCCTGTGGCAGTTGTGTGGCTGCATGAACATAATTTGTATTACTGGGTCCCTGAGAGCAGTGAAGAAGTGTTTAAGGATTTTCAGACTGGCAATCTTCTCTATTGCTACAGAACACTTATTACATAACAGGAAGAATACCAGTGAATTCACGAATTACTAATATTTGTATTGTCAGTGAATTTTGACCTGAGAATTTACAAATTAACTCCTTAAGCTTTTTTAGGTCAATTGCAAATCCACTTGCAGAAATATATATGGAAGAGCGGGAACAGAAAAAATGGGGAATTTCTTAATTAAATTCATATATAAATCACTTTTTCATTTGAAATCTAACAGAAGAGCAGCTGTAGTTGTGCAGACCAAAGGTTCATTCAGCCTAACACCCGGTTTTGAAGATGAGCTGTAGCAAAAACTGGTAGAATGAGGAGCACAAGCATTTGGCAAGCAGTTCCAGAGAGCACCCACTAACATCTAGCCATCTCAAATCACTTCAGTTCTCTGGCTAGAAATATCTATCATCTCTATGTTAAAGAGCTCTCTTTGGGTTCATGAATTTGCCTAATCTTTTAAGAGGCCTAATCTATTTAGATATTTACCTGTATGGAAGCCATCCTATAATTTTGATTGTCCTTGCTGCCCTTCTCTGTACCCTTTACAGTTATTGTCATATACTTTTTTAACTACTGCTGATCATTTTTTTCACAGTACCATAACACAGAGATCTCATTCCCATGTAGTAATGGTCAGTTTAGAGCATATTATTCTGTATGTAAAGCTAGAGTTGATTTTTTTCCCCAAAAAATACATCACCTTACTTTTTGTACTTTGAATTTCATTCACCTGCCATTTCCAGAGCCATCACAGAGTATCACGTGGTCTTTGCAATCAGTTGTCCGCTATGCATGCTGTCACTTTTGATATATTTTTTCTCTAGAGGCCCCTGTAGGACTCACTGGTGTCCTGCCTCCATGGTGAAGACTGATTATTCTGTCTTGCCTGTTTCCTATCTCCCGGGGGGTCCTTTCACCGTGCAAGAACCTTCTGTCTTAACTTGTGGTTAGTTTCTCTTCAGCCTTTGATGAAGGACCATGTTGATGCACATATATGCTGAGTCCCTTCAGAGAATATATACAGAAGTTGGTTTATGGCCTTTACATAATCTCTGTAAGGCTTTCTCTTTTGTTTCATTATCTTTTTACTGACAATTTGATTTGAGGCAAAATTTCTGACACAGGACCATAAGGAAGTCTGCTGACATATGATCATTCCCAAGCGCCCCCACTGTGAACAGAGCTTTAAAAAAAAAAGAAATAGAAAAAGGAAAGTTTTTCTGGTTATAGATTAAGATTTCCTAAGGAAAGATCCCAGGTCTGATTCTCTGCACACTCTGTTCACACCCAGAGTGGCAAAGTAGTCATATTTAAAATATATTACCTTGCATATTTTAGATAAAACCCAAACAAGTCCAGCACTTGAAAAATTATAGTGCCTGGCCATGAGGAACTCTAATTTTTCTCCACAACCACCTAAAATTCTTTGTTTGCATTAGTTTTTAATTTTCCATTCTGATAGGAATTTAGTAGTTAAAATATTAACACAATTATAACCATCACCTATTTTGCATGGCTTTGTACTGCTTACACAGTGACATAACCCAAGCAATTTAGATGCAGGTACTCCCAACTGATGTCCTGCATACACATGTAAACTGACACACTGAATTTGAATAAAACTATTGATTTTTTCAGCTTTTCTTTATCCTAAAATAAAGATTTCAATCTGACTGGAAAATGTTAAGCTTTTGTGTAGTCAAATAACTTTGGACATAATTAATTATGGTTTGCAGCACCATTGTTAGAACTATTTTCAGGGTCAGGTAACATGGTATGTCTGTGATTAAATTACATCAAACATAATAAAATTCAATCAAGGAGGCGTTGGAATTGCTGTGCCTATTTGCCAGGTCTCACATGTCAAAGCTGCAGATATATCAAAGAACTTGACTGCATTACATAAAATTTCCAACAACCCTTTTGCCATATTTCAAGGAGTGTCCTCAGAAGATTATACTATAAATCAGAAGACCCAATATCTTCTTTTCCAAATATCTTTGCTTTTATGCCTTGAAGTGCCAGATGGATAAGCTAAATGTATTCTCTTCCAATGGTCATTGCAAAGTATGTCAAAACAGGTAAATCTGACAAGGAGTTTTCCAAAGAACGTAAGAAATTATGATACCCTGGAGCCTACGTACAGTAGGCTAGAACTACAGAGGTAAAACTGAGTGGATTTTCAATTCAGGGATCTTATCTGGCATGTTTCATCCTACGGTGCCTCACAGGTTTGTAGCTAAAACAATCTGTTTCCCTTCGTTTGATAGCTTCTGAAAAATATGCCTTTGTATGCTTTTTTCTGCACATTATAAAGCTTGATGAAACCTTCAGATTACAGCAGGGTTTTGAGGGGACTTCTTATTAACAGCCATACTATTTTGATATGCATGGCAATTGTGAACAAGAACGTGTATGCTGTAAGATCAGTTGGAGGAATAAACTTATCTTGGTTTTAAGATGAAGAAAACAAAAAGGTAACAAAATCCATTTTGGTTTCTTATTTGAATACTCTTTGTGAAAGGAAATACTACCAATAGATGGCACTGTGGTTCTGTGACTCAGGTTTTATTTATGTCTGTGCAGCAGTGCAATGCTTTTTATTTATGCTGCTTATTAATTTTAATCTTACAGTGCTACTTCTTAGTGAAATTAATTTAATTGGCTTATTACTATTGCAAGTACGTTGTTCCTGAGACTGAAATGTTTCAACTATGTGTACTTATCCAAAGAACATATCTTTTCAGTCGAAGAACGGCTGTCCTTAGAAAAAGAGGATGATTGCAATGGCTCATTTTGGACCAGTTTAATGAGACAGTTAAATTCTGTAATGTGCTCTTTCTCTTTGTCCAGCAAAATATTTAAAATTACTTTAGCTTTCAGCAGACATTGTACTGTGTATAGGTATGAGAGACATTAAACCAAACCAAAATAACTAGTTAAAACAAACCTCCAGTTTATAAAACAACTGATGGCATTTAAATATTTTAATCTGCTTTACTAGCAGTGGGATCTGACAAAACAATAAAGCATTGGAACACCATTTTAAATTAACATTAACAAAATACAGCAAATGTTTTTCTCTATGTATTTACATAAGCAAACATATAGGTATTCAAAATAGAATGCATCTCACCATCTGGCAATAATTACATAAGTACAGTGCATGGTTGGCTGGATGGGATAGATACATAGGATTTTTTACCCTGAAGTGTATAAAGAATGCACACCAGCTTAGGAGATACATGGTGAGCTTCATGTCTTTGGACATTTTTCAGATGCAGTCTTAACAGTAATAAAATGTAGTTCTACTTGAAAAATTGTTGGTTAAAACTTTTTTTTCAGACAAAGTGGTGGTTTTGGATGCAGATATGACAGACTTACTCAGCATGCTTTTCCTGTAAGGTAGGGGAAGGCCCTAACCTCTGAGCTAGTCTATGTGAATGTCTTCTTTTTTTTGCCTGGAAAATTAACAAAAGTTTCCATTCCAGTCTGATGCATAATGAAAACACTCGCATTTTTTTGCAAGATGGAAGTGTTGCTCTGAAGCTGGTCATACTAAACTGTAGTGTTCCTCCCAAGCATGGGCCCAGTGCTATAAATTCTGGTTTAAAACAGCTGAACTTTGTCACCTGTCTGCAGTATAATGACTCTATTAATTGCTATCTACTGATGAACAACCTCCCGCGGTTCTGGCATGGTGGGTAGAACAAAATCAGACACTGACTCTGTCATCCTCACTAAGGCAAACCCCACAAAAATCTATTAATGTTTTGGTGCAAGGTGGCAGAATCAGGCCTTGCTAAACTGTCAAAGATGTCCATAAAGAGCTGGAGATACTGGTCTTTATATGCTGTGCATTCTTGGCTTTGAGAGGCTTCTTAGGCAAAAGCTGCTGATCACTCAATAAAACCACCTATCCAAGTGCTTGCAGAATTAAAATGTCAGGCATCAGATATCCCTGCTTCTAAGCAAAAAGTAAGTGTTTTGTTACCTCCAGCTGTCAATTAAAGAAATGCTGTCAAGTCTCTTAGGTCCAAAACATAGGTTTTATTTTAATAAGCTGGAAAAAAATTATGGTTCAGAGTCATCTTCTAATGAAATATCAAGCAAGTAATTGAAACCCTCTCTGTAGTGAAGGATTCCCCATCAGTATTTGCAACCTGAGCAACTTGACGTTGTGAAAGAGGAACAGAAGGTGAAATGAAAGAGAAACTGGGGGGAGGGAGGGGGCGGGGTGGGGGCTGATTTGCTCTGCCACGTGGGCGAAATGCAGACAGTAAGCAGAGAGCATAAGCAGTGAACGTTAAATGTTCAGTAACAGTTTATCAGGTGCAAGCTGGTGAAGAAGGCTGTGCAGACCAGCAACCGGATCCTCAGGAGTTTTGGGAGGAACTGAGCTTCAGAGAAGTGCAGGGTGCTATATACATCGTACAGTATGCAGGCAGGCTCTGCTCCCTTGCACAAATGGGCAATAGGACCTGAGCTGTCTGTCCCATCTGCTTCTTTCTCTTGCAAGCCCAGAGACACTTGCATCAAGATGGGCGCAGATTGCACAAAACATGGCAATTCCCTCCACTGGTGGAAGCATCTGTGTTTTCTTTCCCCTCGCACACAGGGTTAGAGACCTTTGATCCTGCATCAGTAGCCATCATATGAAGGCTATCTGGTTTGGTGGCAGATCCTGAGCCTCAGACCTCTACTCACGAAAGACCTTTGGTTTTATTACTGCCTAATTCTTCCCTGGGGTGCCTCTTCCGAAGGGTGAATCCTCAAAACCATCACTCCAGTTGTGGAGTGGAGACATCTGGACACCAGGAGGTACCTGAGTACCCTGTTCCATGGGATGCCCTGGACCACTTGTGCTCCATCAGTGCTCCATCCCTTGCCTGGCTGGCCTGTGTAATATGAGTTGGCCACTGTCCTTAGCTCAACCCCCCTGATTTAGGGTCTATATCAAAGTAATCAGGAAACAGTGGAAAGTCACTGCTCCCACCTACTACTACGATGGTTCTCACGCTCAGCGGCGTTTAGCAGATTCCTCCTGAAATCCTTTCTGTGCCTGTGTGGCACCCCTCACACGGCGCTGTGTGGGAGCAGGTTGTGCATAGGGAGGCAGGAACAGCAAGTTTGTTTTTCCTTCTGCTGAAGCTGTTCAGTTTGTTTGTGGTGATCAAGTGTACCTAAAGCCAGAAAGACCATATAAACCACCTCAGCGAGCACAGCATTTATACCACTTGATTTATCAGGCGATCCTAAATTCCCAGTTTCAGGGGGAAAACTGTTAATGGCCATGAGCCGATGGATGACATGCATGACATTGGTGCAATGGGACTACAGTACTACACTTTGACCCAGGCATGGAGGCTGAGGGCTGTGGAGTGAGTCAGTGTCACCACATGCATGCAGAGCTCCTGTGTGACCTGTGCACGGTGGTTCTGACCTATCCCACGTTTAAGGAAATGGCTCATAAAATGGGCAGATTTAGTTTTCATACTGGCAAGAGAACAATAAAAGCAGTTTCTTGGAAATCAGCCAAATACCTAGCCAAGTTTTAAATCCTCATCTACTACAGGTCAGTATTTTAGGCTAAAAGTCTTCCTCTTCCAAAGACCCGCAGCTGGTAGGCTAGAATCAGATTCTCTCTGTCTCTCTCTTTCTTTGCCTTAGTGGAAATTTAATTGGTCTGTGAAAACTGAACAACTTCAAGAGAAGGACTGATGAAGGCCTTGGAGTTTGGCTTCTGGGCAGGCTGTGTTTTTTTTCAGAGTGGACAGGATCTGAAACTGGAATACATCCTGCTTCTGATGATTATGGCTGCAGAATTCATGGAACGAATCAAATGCTTGGATTTAGGTTTTGCAGGTGGATGCAACATTTATATTTCTGCTCTCCAGCAGAGGCCCACTGGCTTCAGTGAAATTGTCTATGATGCCCGAAAGGAAACAATTTCATGACTAGGCATTTCTGTCAAGCAATGTAGTTGATTTTCTTTATGTAATGTATTCTGCCCTTGGAGCTATGTAGGTGAAATACGGTGCCACTTATAAGTCTTGTTATTTTTCAAGTGGGCCCCATTTGCCCACACATATTTCATTAAGGCTGAGTCCTAATAGTGCAAGCTACCTACCATTCCTGAGCAATCTATCACAACAGCAAAACAGCAAAAGCAGGGAAAACAATTTTGAGCAACTAACAGTTTTCTAATAATTCTGGCTTTACAAGCCCTAAAAGAAAAACAGAAGGACATCTTCACAATGGCCTTTTTAACCAAAGAGAAACGATGAGAGAGGGTCTGCTGCAACTTTTTACTGAAGGCTTTACTCATGCAAAACTTCCACTGACATTACTTAAATCAGACTCTGTTGGAATTGAACAGGGGCATGGACGTAGAATCATTCCTGAAATTATTTAGCGATGTTGTGCCTGATTTTCCACTCTTCTCTCACTTCACTTTCCTGTCAAAACCAGCAGGAAGGAGCAAGGAATCAAGCCCAGTAATTACTTTTGAAAAAATTACTTTCAAGTTTTAAGCTGAACAGATAAAAGTTTTTGAATGGAAATAAAGTACAAGACATGAAATAAAGATTACGAATGGTGGTGGAAACAAAGGATCATTCAAGTATAATTTACCTTTGAAGATTGCTAATTTGAACTACAGAACAAGTGGCAGAAAAGCCCAGTAACATTTCAGAATGGTCACTCAGAAGAAAAAAAATAGCCATAAAAACACTGTTACCAAAAAAAGTCCATATAGTTAATCTATACAGGTTTTAATAGATTTTTCTTTAATACTTTAAAATTTATTTTAAATATATATTAGCAAATTAACCATTATTTTATTAAAATTCCGTAAAGTGCTCATTCAGTTAATGATAACAAAATACCATTGTAGCAAGACAAACTAGCTGGAGCCTACTCTGCGAGGACATCAAAGGACAGCTTAGCTTTCATTTGCAAAGAGAAAAGAAATGCGTAGGTTTCTTCACAGCCCATGTTATAATACCAGAAATTGCTTTTTTTTTCTTTTTTAAGAAATATATCCTTTAGAATATTAAAAAAATAAGTTTAATAAAGCCTGTGCTTAAAACAGCCAAGGTACTGTATGAAAAAAATTGCACATTTGATACCATTTCAACCCGGCTTTTCATCCACAGGTTAATATGAGGAGTATGTGATGTTATTGGAAGGACTCTTGAACAGGGCTGATTTTCCTAAGCTATCAGAGCTTCTCACAGCCAGGTGAAATTTTCAGCGTACGCACTGCGGTTGTCATGGCAGCTGCCAACCGTCACACGCCGCTAACCTTTTCGTTCGCTGGGCTGATACTTCCCTTGGAGGTAGCATCCAAATGATGTATTCCTATTGTGACCATCGAATAATCCTTAGCCATCATTTTTGCCTCTTTTTTCAGACTCTTCATTTGTGCTAGCTGCAGCTGGCTGGAATTATATGCAAGTGCTGGGATAGTGTTCACTAAAATCAGCTGGAAAGGTTTCTTCTCCTCCTTGTAGCGACACTGAATATAACGAGCGAAAGCTGAACGGTAGGTTTTATTGAACAATGTATATACGAGTGGATTGACAGCCGAAGAAAGGTAGCCAATCCAAACAAATACATTAAGTAGTCCTCCAATGACTTGTTGATTGCATGACTTCTTGCAAATTACGGCCATCACATTGGTGATGAAAAACGGGCACCACATCACAACAAACAGAAAGAAGACAATGCCAAGAACCTTGGAAGCCTTCTGCTCGTTGCTGATGGATTGCATGGTTCTCCTCCCAGAATTCCCAATGTCTCTGTTCAAAGAGCGCTGAAAGAGTTTCTCTGAGGACAGGGAACTCTGAGGGAGGAAGCTAAATGAAGCAAACTTGGTCTTTGGGCCAATGTCATTCACGCATAGCGTAGCTTCCTTCTGCAGCGACTTGATAGTTAAAAAGTACATGACCACCATGATGGTTAGAGGGATGAAGAATGCCACAAAAGAGCCTACTAGGACAAAATTGTCATCTGCAAGCAAGCAGCTGCCTTTCTTAAACACTTTGGAGTCATCTTGTAGTCCAAAGACAGGTATAGGCATGGAGATACCTGAAGGTGGATTAGAGAAAGAAGAGGTTAAACACAATAATAAAAAACACCATTTCCAATCTCCAAGAAAAATAAACAAAACACTCTTAGCTATGCACAGATCATTTCTTAAAGAATAAAGAGTTATAGGACACAAATTATCACTAACAGATAGAGCCACAATTGATAGACATCCCAAAGCAAACTGAATTTACACAGGGGAAGGAAAAATATTGTGTCTCATGTTTCAGCAGCAGCATGATGCTAGTCCTGTTCTTGTGATATTTTACTGTGGCGCTACACTAAGAAAAGATGCTGTGTGAAACGGTCTTGCAGATGTTGAATTTCAGGAACTGAGCTGTGGTCTGCCAGGCTCTGGCGTTTGTGCTGCCACCAGCTTTACAGGGTCCCAGCAAAGAAGGGCAGGGAAAGAGGAGCACTGGTGTTACACAGCATTTTGCAGTTGCTCTAATTTGAATTCCCTCTCTCCTTCAAAGAAACCTCAGCCACCGGTAGAACACATTTGCTTCCATCCAACTTTCCCATAATACTTGGTAGCAACAAAAGCATAACTCCTTATATTCTTGGATCTTGGGCCCCCTGTAATGATCTCCAGACTTGCTCCTTGGTTCCTTCCACCTTGTCAAAGGCTTTCATCAACTACAAACAAGATGATACCATGTCTTTCTTTTCTGGAGTGTCTTAAGAGTGGTCCTGGGCTTTTTTTCGTAAGAGGATTAAAAGTGTTCTGGGTAATGGTTTCTGACTAGGCTGTGAAATACTGATTTTAAAAGGAAAGATAAATATTTGTCATAGGTCTGAGAGTAATCTTTCTTTGGGTCTTTTTCTTTTCTCCCTGTAATCTCCATACAGTCAACACAGTCTAAATGCTAAAAAAACTTTCCATGGCAACGGCCAGAGGAACGATGGGGACAAATTAAGCACTGAGAGACACCGATATGAGACAGCCTGAGATACAGTTCATCCTGCAGGACTGCAAAGGTCCCTTCACAGTATTGCCAACTGCTACAGGCTGCCCTCTCAACGTACAGCCCCAAAGGCAACGGCAGCCGTGCAAACTTTATCTTTCCCTGGAGCATGTGCTGTGTCCTTGCCCTGTCATGAACGACAAGTCCAGGTGATGAAGTCCATCCTCCTTGGACTGTTTTGTCTGATTCAAGCCCACTCAGCCATTTCCTCAGGGACTTCTGCAAATGCTACTAGTGTCTGGGCAAAATTAAACAGCTGCTGTTTCTTTGGTTCTTGGTTTTGGATTGTTTTCAATATTTGTCTCCTCCCCTCCTCGTCAAATGAATGCTGTCTCTCCAAGAGAGGCAGTGTTCAGACAGTGAAAGGGATGATGTGCTGTGAAGACAGCAAAAGTGGAGTTGTGAAGCAGGGAGCAATAATGCAGCCCTTTTTGGAAAAAAGCAGCTATGAGTCTGACTCCTGTGGAAAGTTATCATAATCTGGGAGCTTCAGTCCTCTTTGCATCTTTGAACAGAATCCCCAGACCCTGTATTTAGCTTCTGAGGAAGAAAAAATTAATTAGAGAATAATTTCTTATGAGGTCAGGATGATGCTGTGCCCTACTTTGTCCCCTGTGTGTCCTTACTGGTTCATAGATGAGTCCTTGAACTCATCCTCTCAACATCAGCATTTCAATGGTACCTCCCTCTACCTCCCTTCCTTTCCTTTCTTCCCACTCTTGTACGTAGACTGGGAGCCCTTTAAAAGCACAGGCTGTCTCTTCACGCATTTCCAGTGCCCAGCATAACAGCTCAAGTCCTAGAGGGAGGCTATGGAGTCCAGGCACAGTACAAAACAGTAATAATAATATTAGACTATTATTCTCTTCAAAAGTTCCATTATTTTGGTGCTTCTGGAGCTTCTACAAGGCTCTTTATTTTTCTAACAACACTCTAGCTTATTTTATCTGCACAGCTTTGAACTGAGTCATGGCACAAAAGTGCTGTTCTTATCTGCCCAGGGCAGAAGCTAGTGGAGGGCCTGCGGTATTGCCCTTTCTGTTTCTGCTGTGCAAACCCTAAATGCTTGAACTTGGCCTATGAGAAGCCAGTGGATGAGGTGCAAACTCATGCAGTGTGTGGCAGCTCCTGGTTTGAGCTGATGGAAACCTCCAGTGACTCCAGGAAAGCTGCTGCCTAAAAAGGTCTGAGTCAGTCTGACTGACAGCATGGAGGGAGAGGTCACCAGCAGGAGCCACATTGCCCTGACGTTGCCACAGCTGAGTAATCTGGGGTGCTGAACACCTCCAGGGAAATGGGGTATGCTTTGAAGTTCCTTTTCTTTTTTGGATGAAGTGAAGGGATACTGAAGGCACCAAGCACCTCCCGGCATTATACTTCAGCTGCATGAAGACGCAGCACTAGTCAGAGCAATACCACAAGTTTCCCATCCTGTTCTGCCCTGTACTGATAACAGCAGGGCTGTTTTTCCATTTCATTCAAAGACCTAGTGTGAGCTGCAGAGATAAAATAAACAATGGTATTGACAGAGTAAAAAGATGCCTTTCATTACAACAGACTTTATGGTTCAGCTGCATCAGGAGGCATGGGAGGAGAGGCAGCAGCACTAGAAAGAGGAAAATTTTAGCGTAATTGCAAGATTTTCAAGTAAAAGCCCAAAGTCAGTTACAACTCCGGACCCGAAATACAAGGGCAGCAATTCATCACCTGCTTTCTTTTGTTGTTAGCAGCTTCTGGACACTGGCATCTAAATCCAGATTTCTGGCTTTAAAAAATGGAAATGAGCTTCAGCTTGTAGCTGGAGTTTCCACATTTCGTTGTCATTCCTTTAACAAGTGCAAAAGTGCTGTTCACAGCAGGGCTATAGTCATATAAGTTTTTCTGAATCAAGACATCTTTTCCCTACAGCCATGTGTAACTGGCCTGTAGACAGTCTGAAAATACCAGAGGTACCACGGTTTGGTAGCAGAGAACATTGACAGCTGTGACCTGCTTTTTGTGTACACCCCAGTTCAGCTGATGCAGGGGATCCTCTAGAATGATATTGTGGCATTCCTGCATGGAATAAATTAACTTCCAGCCCAATTCTCTCTTTTCATATCTCTACAGGGACTAAAGTTATTGCTCCCCTCTCCAAAGGAGCAGAGTTTGTCCCTCTTCATCAGGTAGCTTCTGGCTTCTGTAGCATGAGGATAGCAAATCCTACTGAGGACACAGGGACCAAATTCAAAGGCAGTCATGTTTAAACCGTAAATAAGGGATCTTCCATGTGCAACCCACGTCCACTATTTTGATGGAATTTTTAGGAAGCATCACACGTGGCCAAGAATGTCACCCACACATCACTTGGGTTTGGTCAAGACCAAGCTTGTCCTGTAGACACATAACAAAAAGTTCCCAGTCTAAGCTGTATTAGCATAATTGCAGCTGACTGAATTCTTTAAAGATTGAAGCTGACTGATATATTTCTCTTTGATGATTGAGATGTATAATGTCTTGCTGGTTTTATTGTCCTTGCTTTCCAGCTCCCTGCTCTTGGTGACTGTGGATGTTTAAGAAGACACAGGCTGTGCCTGTGTATTCAAATGTCAAGGGAAGAAAGTCAGCTTCTCAGGAAAGGATCGCGCAGAGCTGCCAGGTGGGGATGAGCAGGTATTTGGGAAATGGACCATGTACAAACAGTAGATCTGGAGGAAGCAACCTGGCAGGGCTGTAACAGAACAGCTATTCCACACCCTGCCCATTCCACAACCCTGACTCCCGCTAGCTCCAGGTCAGTCTGGAAAAAGTCTTAATATCCCGAGTGCTTTTTTATGGTTTATGTTAGGCACAAGGAAGCACTCAGCACAGAATGGGAGCATCCATTCAAGCACTGGAGGTACATTAGCCGCTGCGTTTTCAGTTGACATTCCCACTTATATCAGAACATTTTCCCTTGTGGACAAACCCTAAATACTCTGTTCCTCTGGTAGAAGGTAGTTTATTTATATAGCTTGATTTATACACAGGTGGCTGTTTCAAACTCTAAGGACTTTAATAAACTGCAAAACAAAGCCCAAACAATAAAGATGAGTAATAAATCCTGCATTAAAACTCAAGCAGTTGGGCACAACTTCAGAATGACAAAAGGCTGTTGAAAACACCAAAGGTTAAGAAGTAAAGCAATAGCATCCTTCTTGTTGTTCTCTCAAAAAGCCTGGTAAAACTGACAAAGGTTGATTTAGTGGTACACATTGCTGGCTTGCAAATCTTCAGAGGTATACAGCAGCCATAAAACCACTTTAACTGGCCGGGTAAACTGGGTTTGCAGCTGCCTTGAGCTGCTGTGACTATCAATGAATCAAAGCCAGAATTTACAATATGCCCTGCAGGGTGGCACACTTGGGCAATTTAGGATGAAGAGAAGGAGTTGGGAGTGAACTGATAAAGTCAAGGTTCCTTTTGTGAAGTCTCCTTCAAGCAGAAACTGTCAGTCATATACTTTCACCACACATATATCCATTTCAATTGATCTGAATACAAATTAGCATTACTCTGTGCCTTAATAAATGTCCAAGGGATAGGAAATACCTTTTAGAAATGTCATTACAGTTTCTCAACAACATTTGGCACCTTTATTCACCTTCACATGAAAAAGAAAAAAGCCTCCCCAGCTCAAGTTTTAGCAGTCGCATTGATTCAGACACACTCAGGTTATGGGCCAGATCATGGGTGCCAGGTCCTGCCCTTCAGTCACAACCCCATGCAACGCTACAGGCTTGGGGAAGAGTGGCTGGAAAGCTGCCTGGCAGAAAAGGACCTGGGGGTGTTGTTTGACAGCTGACTGAAGATGAGCCAGCAGTGTGCCCAGGTGGCCAAGAAGGCCAACAGCATCCTGGCGTGTATCAGGAATAGTGTGGCCAGCAGGAGCAGGGAAGTGACCATGCCCCTGTACTCGGCACTGGTGAGGCTGCCCCTCGAATACCGTGTTCAGTTTTGGGCCCCTCACTACAAGAAGGACATTGAGGTGCTGGAGCGTGTCCAGAGAAGGGCAACGAAGCTGGTGAAGGGTCTGGAGAGCAGGTCTTATGAGGAGAGGTTGAGGGAACTGGGGTTGTTTAGTCTGGAGAAGAGGAGGCTGAGGGGAGACCTTATCGCTCTCTACAACTACCTGAAAGGAGGTTGTAGCGAGGTGGGTGTTGATCTCTTCTCCCAAGTTACTAGCATCAAGGGAGGTTTAGAGTGGATATTAGGAAAAATTTCTTCAATGAAAGAGTGGTCAGGTATTGGAACAGGCTGCCCAGAGGGGTGGTGGAGTCACCATCCCTGGAGGTATTCAAAAAACATGTAGATGTGGCACTTCAGGGCATGGTTTAGGAGGCATGATGGTGTTTGGTTGACGGTTGGACTTGATGATCCTAGAGGTCTTTTCCAACCTTAATGATTCTGTGATTCTATGGGCCACTGCACAGACATTGGCTGTGACACTGGGGACTTCTGAAGGGATTGCTGCTTGGAGAAGGCCAGTCTCTCCTTAAAGCAGCTCAGTGTGGCAATATTGTCTAATTCCTTTAGAAAAGCCCATGTCTGGTGTCTAATGCCTTTCTGTAGTCACGGCGCCAAGCCTGACAATATTCAAGAAGCATTTGGACAATGCCTGCAGACACATGGTGTGAATTTTGGGGCTGTCCTGTGCAGGGACAGGAGTTGGACTCAATGATCCTTGCAGGCCCTTTCCAGCTCAGGACATTCTATGATTCTATGAATGTCCTCCTTTGGTACATCGACACAGTCAAACCACAAACAACCATCCCTGTATACTCACATACTACCTCCCAAGGCATGCAACACATACCCTCAGTTTCATGTTATATAAAAATTGCCTTTGTGCAAACAGCCATTACATTATTTTCAATAATTTGGACTGAAATAACCACGCAAAATAATATTTTTTCTTTTGGGCTACCATGGTGCCCTGTGTGGATGTTTCCTTGCTCTAGGAACACAAACCACTGAGCCACTTGTGGCAGGACTGGGGACCATGTCCTCCTCTGAATATCAAGGATACAAATGTGTCTGGGGCTTATATCAGGAGCTGGAGTTTAGCAACAGCTACTTATGTGCTTTCACTTAAACATCTGCAGAAGAGCCGCTCAGTCTGGCTCCATGTCTCTGCCTGGTGTGTGGCACTCACCGTTACAGGAGTTATCGTTTCCCCAGACCTGCAAACACTTAGCTGATTTCTGCATGCACCTGAAAATGTTATTTCCCATTCCCAAACTGACTCATTTCCAGTCATGACAAACCTTTCATGTTATAATTTTGTTGCTACCCAAATAGTGCCAGCCACATTGCCAATAGCAAGGTTGTGCAGTTTGCTGATGGGTGGCAGTGCAGAAGCAGAAATTTCCACCTGGGGAGAAGGGATGTTGAAAAGCTCTGGGTGATTTGGGAATCACCATCTGAAGCTGCATCTAGTTAGCATGAATGTTAAAAAACTTCTGCCTTTCTTAGTCAGTGTGGCAGTGTCCCCAAAGTCCTAAGCTAGAATTTCTCCTCACATGTAAGACAAGCATGGATCTCTTCCCTAGCAGCAGGTGCGCGTGTTGGTGAGGGCAGGAGTGGGCGAGGAGCTTTCTCTCAAAAATCCCCACCTAATAGTTGCTTTCAGATGGATTTTCTCGAGAGCTAAGTGAGTCACAGTGCTGGTGGAGCATCATCTCCTTTCTGCATCCCAGTGGCGCCATCCTCACATGACTGAAGTCAGAGCAGGTCCAGGCATTTTCCTTATCGCTGTCCATAGGCCAAACTTAGTTTTTTATTCAAGGGCACACACAGAGCTGGTTTTCTGTATCTTTCCCTTGGAACACTTTATTTGGTCATACATGTTCTATTTAATACAACTGAAAGGAAAACTACTTTATATTTAACTTCACATAGGGGCTACCAGGTAATACTTGGATTATCCTATAGATTTTGAAATGGCTTTGTTCTTGGCAGCTCAGAAAATCTGAAAGGAAACATATTATTTAGCCTAGTAAGAGACATGCTCAATTATTTCTATGTGAGAAAATTATTGTAAATGATCATTTATATTAATATAGTGCTGTAAATCATCTATCTCACTTTAGAAAAGCAAAATCAGAAAAGCCTCAGTGTCTTCCTGATATGTTTGTCATTTATGTCCTCAGTCCTGAAGCCTATTTGTTACAAGAACTGAGATATGTGTTTCCAAATTAATTTGTAGGACTGTGATAATAAATTAAGTAGAAACAGAATTAGAGGAGCATTACAGGGAGGACAGAGCAAGAAATGAAGGACATTTGCCCCTTGTTGTCCCAACTGATTAGAAACCCAGGGCTCCAGGGTGGGCTGAGCTATGAGAGGATACTGCTGACGAAGTCATTTACTGCTTTGGTATAGTCCTGTTCCCTTACAAACTGTGCATGCAGCCCTGTTTCCTAGCGGCAGCAAGAATCCAACAGCAGGAAGCAGTTTCTTTGCTCTTGGCTTTAAGTGCTATTCCTTCCTATACACTCCTCAAATCCCCTTTCTTAGCTGTGCTGCAGGACTTGTTTACAGCAGTTCTGTGTCCTTCATGTCTGGTAGTTCTTGTTTCTTTGTTGGATTTTCCAGTCCTTCTGAGTACCTGAGGAAAGCATGACCTTTTGCATAGCAATTTTTGGTGGAGCCTCTCCGCCAATACAGTCTTTGCTTTTCAACTAGTGACATTATCTGTAGTTTGGGCAGAGGCTTTTGCCAAGGTGATTATTGGCTTCTCACAGCTATTGCAAATCAAGAGAAGTTGTTGTCCCTCTGTGTAATATGATTACCTGGTCACTAAAGGGACTAACAGAAGCATATAGAAGTCTACATTTATCAAAGAGCTAGAAAGAAAGAAAGAAAGATTTATAAATGTCCTGGAGAAATTTATTTTGAAAAAGGGTTTAGGGACTGGGGATTTCAGATTATGCCATTCATGTATGCAGCAAGGAGCAATGGTGAACAGACTCCAGTGGTTTCAACTGAACAACCTGAAATAGAGAATCTTGCTATTGCAACCAAACCCAGACCTAAACTAATTTAGTGCCAGCACAGGTCTGTCTCCACAGGCTGCCTTCACCTTCTGCCGAGTGCAATGTGCAGAAGGATGTCTCAAAAGGATAAGAAATTGCTGGAGAAAGCTGTGCTTCCTGTTCTGGTCTTTTGTAAGCAGGGAGGCAGTCACACTTCCCAAAGCTAATCTTGGTATCCATTTGAATATTAGTTTTTTTAGTTATTTCCTGATGTAGTTGTAGTTATTCCCAGGTAATGACCTCCTTGGCCCTTGACTGCAAGTTGCCTCATTTTAACTGAAGCTCTGCAGTGCTTCTGTCTTCGTAGAGCGAAAGTATTTCTGCTTGGAGTTAGCACACTGGTGACTTGCAGTACGGGACACCCACAGGTAAAACCTTCACCTCTAGGGTCAGCAAATAGAAAAAGTATGTTCTTGATCAGTGGAAAGCTCAGAAAATTGGAAGACTTTATGCAGAAATTTTCATTTTAGATGACATATAATTGAATTCCAGCTTTTTGTTTACCAACATTTATATCTACTGAGGCACAGAACTTTTCCTAAATAAGTAAGAAATAGCAAACTGCCCAGTAAATAAATTTTTGCACAATATGGCTAAAGGACAAAATAAGGTGTGCCACATGCCAGATTCTTCCACAGGCCTCCCATGGGTTCAATAAATCTCCCTTTTACTGTAGATCTCACAGTCTGATTCTGAATATTTTAGTGATGTTAAGCCTGGAGAAAGATGTCAAAAGACCCTAGCCCTAGAGACAGTAAGTGTGTCAACTTTCAGATAAAAAGTAAATCTCTTTGCCTTATGTAGATTACTGTGCAAATACAAGTCATTATAAATGCATCTACAGAGAAGAAGAGGGAGGCTGCTTTTGCAGCAGGAGGCCAGGCAGAGCTGTTTAGCTCCAGTATGTCCAGGAGGTTAAAAGCCAATAATAGAGACAGCCTAAAAATCCTTTTCCTCTTTCCTGATCCAGAGGAACCCACTCAACCTGATCTCCAGTAAGGAGCATGCCATTGTGCCATGTAGAGCAAAACTTGTTCACCTGAGAAAGCACCATCCCATGTTCCCCAGGTGAAAACTTAACCCATCCTTAGAGATGGGACAAAGAAATGTTTATGGGAGTGTTTCAGCAGTGTTTTGGCACCACATTGCCACATCATATCCAAGAGGAAATTGCTCCTCCTTTGCTCTGCTCAGTCCCGTGGTTCCCAGAGGATCCTGAGAGCTCATGGACAACCAGTGTCAGAGTGGCAATGCTGGAGGAGCACTGAAAGAAGGGCAAACCCCACTCCATACAGGCCATCTGTATGGATGTCATAACTTTCTTCTGCTGGGAGCTGAGCTAGGTTAGATTTGTGTCTGGTAAGAGGCTCCTCTTTCTCATTAGCCCTCCCTCAGACCAGCTATTCTCATGGGGAAGTGCCTGAGGTTGGGAAGGTCAGGGAGACTTGCCTGCAACCTCAGGTGCATTTTAAAATCTGAGAGTATGAAATATGACAACAAATGGAAAGGCATGGGTACTCTATATCCTCCTTGGCTCAGAAGCATGTGGATACCATAACATGTCACATTAAAAGAAGCAGGGCTTTAAGCACTAATAATAAGCACTAATTTCACACAGACACACACCCATCTGCATGTGCGCACATGCCTGTTCAACTAAGATAGCCAGCTTTTCTAAATAACTGAATTACAAGCTGTGTTTTCATGATCTGAAGTCATCACTACTTACATCAGCCTCATTTTGATAATTAGGTGTGTAGGTTGTTACAAACGTTGGTGATGCCCTGAAGACCAACAAGGCCAATGCTGTGAAACCTTTAGCCTGCATTTTGGCGATGCATCAGTGCTGCTGTATCTGTTATCTCAAAGGAGATGTCCTGCCAGCTCTCATGTACATAGGGTAGAAAGGGTATAGGGTAGCAGTGGAGGTTTCTGCAAGTTTTGTGGCCCTGTAGTTTGTCATTAACATGCATATTTTGATTTGGGTCTGGTGAAGCCTGCTGGGAGGAGTCCTCTGCCTGCACATCATCCTGCTCTCTGTCCCAGCACTCCCAGCTGGGATGGTGGTGTTGTATTTCAAGTGAGGTTGACAGGGCATGTGGCCCTGTGTGCCAGCCCTTCTACATGGACTTCAGCTTGCTCTGCACATCTGCCTGCACTTCAGTCCCTGCCTCCCACCAACGAAGTCCTGCCAGAAGGGAGAGAGGATGGTGTGTCACACTGCGCAGTGCCTGGAGGAAATCAAACAGCAGTTGCAAAAACATAGGGGTGGGAGTAGGTCTCTAATGTAACAATAAAAGGCTTTTAAGAGGTTCCACCCTGTAATTTAATTGCATTATTATTTACAATACCAGTTTATTTGCAGTCTGGTCTTTGGTGAGATTGAGACTGGTCACCATCTTGGTGAGACTGAGGCTATCTGACACTATCACCAAGTCTGGAAAGAGTAGGGAGTAAGGTGGTGCCTGGCTGAGCATGGACAGGAGGCCAAGGAAATGGATTGCCTGGGGGATGCTGGCTGAGAAGAGCCGAAGGCCGAGGTAACCAGACGGCATCTACCGTCCTGCTGTCAGCTGGGAGTCAGGAGGGAGCTGGCCTTAATGTTCTCCTCCAGGGGACATAAGCTAATGACAGCTGTGTAACCACTTCATCCATGATGATTAGAAGTGATTAGAAGTGACTGACCTTATGATAAAGAGCTGAATATGTAGTCAAAAATTGCAAGAGGTGCCATAAGTCTCCATCCCAGCTCTGCGCAGAGGGATGAGGTGCTGCTCAGTCTTATTTAAAGCTCCTGGATGGACAAACCTGATACTTCTGTGGCTCAACAAAATGCAGCAGAGCAGGTCAAACATCCTTTTTCCTCTCTGTGTACCGAGTTAATGTTTAAATCGCATTGGTGTTTTTAAGTTCACTGTAGCAATGGTTTATTCCTACTCAAAAGAAGTTACAAATTTACAGTTGTCACTGGCTTAGGTAAATATGTTAATTTGAAAAGGAAAAGGGCCTTTAAGTGGCATCAACTCCAGACACTTGTGATATCCCTCCTGTTTAGCATAGGACCTTTTCGTATTCCATGTCAGGTGGCTTCGCAATGTTCACTGTTCAGGCCCCTAGGAGAATAGGTTTGGGGATAATTGTGCTTTGAGAAAGAAAGAAATACCATACATTTTTATCAGGATCTTCCCAGATCACATGTTGTCTATCTGCCTTTTTAGCTATGAAGCTATTGAAGGCTCCTCAGGGCTAACTTATTATATCCTATACATTCTATGTACACAGTAATGCTTAAAATATATATATATATAGTAGCAATAAGACAGAAATTATGGAAAGATTTTAGATATTCCCCTATCATAAGCAACTAATGTGATGGTTCCTGGAGCAGTCTAAGTGAAAAGGTCCTCTACAGTTTTTACACTTCTGGGCTTTTAATTATTACTTTGTATGATTTGTTGAATGCTGGTAATTTGCTTAACTCGGCCTTAATCCTCCACTGAACTGAACAGAGATTTCTGTTGGTATGTCTCTGATATTTCTCCAGCAGTGCTGCTTGACCTCGTTGTGTAGTTTAACAGGAGACTGAATGTAAAAATCAGATAAGTTGTTCAATGTGAGGGTTTTTTAGCAGCAATTTTGCACTGAGCCTGAAGGGCACAGACAACTAACACTGTAATTCTTCTGGATTTTCTAGACCTCAGGGTCCCACTTTAATCCAGTCTTTGTCTTGTCTCTCCATGTCTGCTTTTGTGGTTACTTGCAGAGGCTGCTGTTTAAGCAAATGGTCAGCTTCCTACTAGATATACAAGGACAATGGCTGGACAGTTATTGAGGCAGATGTCCTGATGGAATGGATAATTTGGAAGGAGAAACAGGATGAGAAGCAGCTTAGAGACCTGCACTGGTCTGAACATCGAGATTCGGGATCCTGGGCTTCATGCTTCACTGCCCACCCAATGGATAATGCCCTTCACTCTGACTGAACTGCTCTTTTGTCAGATCAGTCACTGCCCTGGTCACATTTGGAGGATGGCAGGATTAAAGAGCAGATGAAAAAGTGATAGATCATATCTGCCTGTATTACCCATCTACCGGTTGCTGTGTAGGTGGTATAGCATAATCCCTAGATTTATCTTTCTGCTAAATGTCACAAACCAATTTGAAAACTGAAAAATAAATACATGAACTACCCTTGCAATTAGAAATGGCTACTCTGCATGCTGGAGGGACCTCCTCATGTCCTGCAGTGGTATGCAAGGCAGGGCTTGTTTTACACTGGGAACATTCAACCTAAAACTTTTGGGCACTTTTACACTTGTAAGGAGAAAGTTACGCTGCTCACTCAGTGTATCTGAGACCTAAAACCACACAATATTTGTTGCAGGATACTCACAGTTCAGCTCAGCCTATGATCGTAGCAATAGAGGTCAATTTGACATTTCAAAACTCAGATCAAATACAAAATCATAACGAAGGTTATGTTCTGCCAAAAGGAAGCGAGTCTTCCCCGTGGGAGTGATTTACTTGCAACATAAATGCAGGACTGAATACTGTGAAATACACAGCTCCAATTTTGATCAGCCAGAAAAGAGAGCCTTTATCGTGATGCCTCAGCCTGCTTTCACGACATCATTGGAGTTTGACCAGCTGTTTTCCATCAATGACTCTAGAGGATATCGTAGGAAAAATCAGCTGACAGGTATTTCTAGATTTGTTGTACGTAATTAGGAATACGGTGTTTCAGCTCTGACAGAACCCCTGATTTTTATTAGCTGGGCTTCTGCTTAGAAATAGTGCCAATAGCATAGGCCAGGAAATGTGTGGGGAAAGTTAATTGTAGCCTGAGTGTGTGACAGTTTGCAGTGTTCCTGCTAATTGGGGTAAATGTAAGGATTTCATTTTAAAGCAGAATTCTGTGATACATTTCTCTTTCTTGACATTATGAAATGCAAAATCCGGCTTAAATAAAATGTAATTCTTTAAAATACACAAAAGAAGCTGTGAAATTGCTCCATATAATTTTAAAGTGACTGAAAATTTCTTTGTTCTTGTCATTTTCTTTTATGCAATACAGTGCTACTTTAGCAATACTATTTTTACCTTATAAGGTGATTAAATGCAATTACAGTGTACAGATGACAGAGTTTATAAATCCCAATATGATTCCTTGTACACTTCTTTTCTGCTCATTTATATTGCATGTGGCTTCTGCTATGCAGAAATGCCAGTTCCTCTGATTAGAGATGCTCAAGTAATTTCTTGGTCAATATGGGATCCCTTTTTGAGCATATACTGTTGTA
This sequence comes from Morus bassanus, assembly GCA_031468815.1. Taxonomy (NCBI): domain Eukaryota; kingdom Metazoa; phylum Chordata; class Aves; order Suliformes; family Sulidae; genus Morus; species Morus bassanus. The sequence continues at coordinate 32,168,536 of CM062568.1, read as the reverse complement.
GAGATCTACCAGAAAAAGATCAGAGCAGACCTGTGAACATGTCCTTTCTGCATTCTGCAGCACCTCACATAGCACTTTCTGCAGAAAAGGGTATCCTGTGGTGGGACCTAGACTCATCCTTCCCCTTCTGGATGGGGAAACCATTCTGGATTCTTGTATGTATGGCATGCTGTGCTGAGTGTACAACTGGCTACAAGATATAGCCTTTCAAAGGAGGAATAACTTATAATAGGCACTGTACTGTTACTGCCTTTTTTTCTTAAAACATTTCATTTACTCTGAAGTATCGTACAAAGAGAGACTGGCTGATTATAGGTCATATTGCCAATGAGGAATAGTTACTTATTCATTCAAAGAAACCTGATAATAGGACCAGCCTGGTCCAACTGAACTTAATGCTTTTTCACCAGTAGCTTCAAGGGGAAGAAGAACATGGTCCTTATGGTCTTCAAAGCAAAGACAAGTTTTTTTTTTTTAAAAAAAATGACAATGAACAAATTCTGACATCAGTACCTTGACTAACCAGGTTCTTTCCACATAGCTCCGCTATTATAAATACAGCACTATAATTTAAAACTTGCCCTTAAAAATAAAACCAAAGCAGAAAGAAAAGCCATGCATTAATGTTGTGACCACTCCTCGTTCCTTTTTTCACCTCTAAAGCAGATGTTTCTTCCAAAAGGGGAGCTCACAGAATGGGTGTGTGCCTTTTTCATAGGGAAAAACTTTCATCTCTTCCTGATAATTGGGTGATTACACAATGAAAATGGTAAATGTATACATAATAATTATTCTTCATCTGACAATACATATGTACTGGTATAATGTATTTTTCCCCATCCAGATATGTCCCAGGTTGCTCAATGTCTCTGGTTTGGAAATGTGGCCCTATGGATTTTTATGTTTCTTTATCTCTGTGTTTCCACGTTTGGAGAATTTAGAAAGCAGTTCAATCATTACCATTCCTTTGAGCACTTTTTTGTGAAAAAAAGTATAAGGTTGGTAACACCTTGTCACATAATGAAAACATATACAAGTTCAAAATGCAAGCTTTTTTAACCTTCACAGTTATGAGAGGGAGTTATGTGTGGTAGGCTGTTGGTCTGGTAGGTCAAATGTGTTCACTCTTTTGGGAAGAACAAATCAAGCAAAGGATTCTGTTACACGGGAAATATGGGAATAATTTACATCAGTGAGGAGAATAAATATGATATTTATGTCTCTTTCTCAGAACCATCTTAAGTAACGTCTCATAACCAGAATGTACATACTAGCCAATTCAGAAATGTGCATCACAGCACTGAATGTTAACTTTCCTCAGACAACCTACACATGAAGTGCTTGCTTACTCATTAGTTGTCACTGCTTGTGGCGTCATTAGTATGTCAATGAACTTTATACTGGCATAACTGTTGCTGACTACAGAGCCTCATACATTGTGTCTCTGTGAAATAAGGCAATGAAGATCCTATTTCAGTGAGGTGGTGGTGAAGCTCTAATACTTAGTTTGCAAAATTTTGTGCCGTGGCCCTTCATAATAGTTAATGCAAATTTCTCTATATGTTGTGTCATGATTTTTGACAACGTCTTTATGGCATTTTATTTTTATGGTGGCATCTACATCCACAAATGGGAAAAGTCCCAGGGGATTGCCCAAACATGAAAACTATAATTTTTGCTCTTGACATCCTCTAGTTGGAACTGTATGTTCACTTTCTGGGAGACAATTTCATGAGTATGATAAAAAAAAAGAAATGTTAACTAATGAAACGATTATAAATAATGCTAAGAACGCAAAGCCAAGTTTTCAAAAGAAATGGAAGAGAAGTGAATTACTACATGGTAAAGAGAGTAGTGTAGCAGATATTTCAAGTTTAGCTCCAGCACTTCCAAATTTAGGTGCTCAACTTTAAATCTATATTGTTGGAGTACAGTGCTGTGTGTAATTATTTGCAATTTTACATATTTTGGCAGTATATTCCATGTTTTAACAAGTGGTCTTTTCCTATGCCAAGCCATCCCTAAATTAGACTTGAATGAACTGGCAAATTATGTCATCTGGAAGAAATGGAGGATGTGGTGTATCTGGAACAGGGATTCTCAACCTGCAGCCCCATGGCTATTTTTGCCTTTTGAAAACATTAAAGGGATTTTCAAATGAGAGCTGTTCTTGGCAGGAGGAGGAGTGAGCTGAAGGAGGCCAAAGCTGTCAACACACCATGATCCAGACATACTGGTAGTTGTACGCTCCAAATCCCAGCTGCATCCCTGGCCCTTTGTACTTTGTGGGACAGCAGGAAGTCACACAGAGACATTGCAGGCTGCCTGAGAAGGGGGTGTAAGCCTCTATGTCAGCATAAAGCTTCCCACTGCCAAATTATCAGAGGGCTCAGTTGCCCAGGGCTTGTTTCGTACACCTAGAGTTAACTTTTTGCACCCTGCACTTTGGAGAATATTGCTTCACATGCTACAGTATTTCTGTAGTTTTGAAGCCTTGAAAGCAATGGCAAAATTTTAAGAGACACTTCACCAGCTTCATCCAGCTCCACTTTGGACTTTTTTTGTGCATGAGAAGTACTAAATAAATCTAAGTTGTTAGTGACTGGGGAGAGCAGAGACTGCCTGAAGGCAGTGAACAGATATATAGGCTGAATGAGAAATGATACGAGAAGAGAAAACTCAACTAAGAGGATTTGGGCTTCATCAAACTTCACATTACTTAGACCATTAACAGAGGAATAGAGAGAAATAGGGACTAAGGAATGATATATATAAGGGCTTAACATTTGTGACTAATTCTTTTATGTGGCCCTTCCAAGGATTTTTAAAGGGGAGAATTGTGCATTGTTGGCCTCTTGCAGAGCAATACGTTTCTTAGGCCCACTTAGGACTCAAAGGTGCTTTACCTGTGTTTTTCAGCATAGGCTTTATTTGCAATTCTATAGATTCCAGTTAAATGCTATTCAAAATTCAACTCTAATTTTTCTAGGAAGGAGAAATGCTTGGGCTTTTTACACCTGTTCTCAGTAATGACCTCTGTGCTTTAAAACAAATGGAATAATTTTCAGGGTTTAATGGGCTTTTGCCTTCAACAGCTACAAATAACTTAATTATCAAGCCACTCTGGGTACTGGATGATTTAAGAATTAAAGACATGATTAGAATCTGTTACAGTAATTAGAATCCATTTTAAACCAATTGCCTGTGGCATTACATGGTCTAGTGAAAGAAAGGCTGCTAGCTAAATGCTCTTCTTCCACTAAATGCAAAAACAAATGTTAGGACAATTTTTTTTATCTAAGAAAGTCAAGATTTCAGAAGTCAAGTAAATCAAATTATCTGTCCTTTTTTTATGCTGTTTTATAAATACTTCATATATCAATGAAGCCAATGGTATGAAGACCACCAATTGACTGGTCTTTGGATCAAATTCACTGAATAAATTTCTGAATTTGGTGAATAAAAGGAAAATTACAAATTTAGTGAATGAAAGTGTTATTACTTAGATAAATTAGAGGTCATAATGAAAGAGATGTGGGTAGACTGGGAAGCACTAGGAGAACTTCTGCATGCCCCACAAATCAGCTAGAAGCCATGCCCCCCAAATCAGCTAGAAGCATTTGCAGGAGTCAGTGAGCAGGTGGATAAGGGTGATCCAGCTGATATAATGTTCCCAGATTTCTAGAATGCTCTTACAACACTGTTTTGTCAAAGGCTGTTAAAGAAATTAAACTCTAATGGCAGAAGAAGAAAGGTCCTCTTGTAAAAAAAGGATGGGTTGAAAGACAGAAAACAAGGGGTAGGATTAAATAGTTTGTTTCCACAGTGAGGGTGGTAGAAGGTAGCGTCCAATAGCCCCCTGTGTGCATCAGTGCTGTTCAGTCCATCTGTGACCTGTTTGCATGGACACTGGAACTGAACATATGTGCTCGCAACACGCAGCTGTTGGCTGCAGAGAATTGCAGAAGGTCCTTATAAATGTCAGCTAATGAACAGCAAAGTAGCAGACAAAATTAAGTGCTAAGAAGTAGAGCTGTACATTAGTTGGGGGGAAACTATCTAGATATGCAAAACTATTTGTCATTACTCAAGAAAGAGAGGAAGGCCATGAAAATGGTCAGAGGGCTGGAACACCTCTCCTATGAAGAAAGAGTGAAAGAGTTGGGGTTTAGCCTGGAGAAGAGAAGGCTCTGGGGAGACCTTATTACATCCTTTCAATGTATACAGAAGTCTTACAAGAAAGATGGACAAAGACTTTTTATGAAGGCCTGTAGTGACAGGAAAAGGGGCAATGGTTTTAAACTGAAAGAGAGTAGATTTAGGCTGGACATAAGGAAGACGTTTTTTACGATGAGGGTGGCAACTGGAACGGGTTGCCCAGAGAAGTTGTGGATGCCCCATCCCTGGAGGTGTTCAAGGTAAGGTTAGACGGCGCTTTGAGCAGCCTGGTCTAATGATAGATGTCCCTGCCCATGGCAGGGAAGTTGGACTAGATGATCTTTAAAGGTTCCTTCCAACCAATGGTAAAACAATCATTGAAGGGGGCTATGTGAGAGGATGGACTGAGGATTTTTACAGTGAGGGTGCTATTGAGGGTCTCTGATCAGCAAGTTCCCCCCTCTTCCACTGGTAAAATGAGCCTCTACACAGAGGAACATGACGTCTTTCATGTCTTTCTCTTGCTTTTTACCCTCTGTATCATACATCATGAAAATTCACAGGGCACCAGCTCAGCTGCAAACTGCAGGAGCAAAGGGAAGCCAAAGGATATCTAACCGAGGCTGGAGGGCAAAACCTTGAGAAACTCTCACCTCTCCAAATTTGTCAGTGAGATAGCAGCCACACCATGCGCTGCAGAGCACACTGTGCCCAACACCAGCTCTGCCTGTGGCAGCTGTAGCTATGTGAAAATGCAAAGAGTTAAATAATTTATAACCCTGCCACTCTAAGTAGCACTGAGAGTGTGAGGACTGGTAAATGATACATAGAACACCTTTTTGTTCAGAAACCGTTTCCTATTAGTAAATGATATAGAAAGCACCTTGTTCCTCAGAAACCATTTCCTATCTATTCTGAGTTGGATCATGGCAGATCAGGAGGACAGGGTCAATGACTGACTGACAGCAAGTTGCGTGGGTGATCTGGGATCTATCAAGGTTTCTTATAATACTGGCATTTTTTCTTTATTCTATTGGTATAGCAATATGCCATGGTGCAAACTCAGTCCAGCCTGGCAGTGAGTAGCTCAGCACCTTCTCTATAGCTTGCTCTGTGTTTACTTCCCTGTCTGTCCTCTGGAGCACATCACATTTGCCAGAGCTTATTCACGACACAGTTGCCAGGCTGGGAACTGACCTGGTTTCCTTCAGCTTGTCTCCCCATGCCCCTTGCTTCCACAGGACCAGCAAACCAGCTCAGCACCAGTTCATTCCTGCACACCTCGGTGTGCTTGCCTGCATTCATTTATATCTATCTAACCTATTCGCTGTTCTGATGACAAGTGCTGTGTGAATGAGATCAAGCTTACCCTATCAGCCTATTTGCCTAACATCCACCATTCCCTTACATGTGTCTTCATCCAGCTGCGGTAAAGCAGGACTCTCTTCTCTTCACTCATGCCACACTTGAGTGCTTTCCAAGGGGTTGTATTTTTCAGTTCTATAAATAGGGATCGTGTTGTTATAACTTGCAAAATAACAAATAACATCTGTGTCTCATCTGATCACAGTTAAAAGAAAATTCTCTAGAGAACACAAAAGGTGTTTTTACAATGTGCAAGTTGTTACCAGTTATTACTGCAAAGACTAGTCCTAACTTTTGAAAATAAATGTCAAGATATCAAAGAACTAACCCCTCCTGCTAGAGGACATAAACCATGTTTTAACTATTAGGGCCTACATAATACTTTTTTCTGGATTCATTTCAATAGTGAGACACTGTCTGAGGAAAGATGCTGAGCAGCGTGGACCACTCGTTTGCCCCTGGAATGGTCATTCTGATCATTCTGTGAATTTATTAGTGTTCAAAAAGCAAAGCACAGTAATTTCACACATAGGGACAGGCACCACACATAAATGCAGAAAACCACAGTAAGTACAAATGTAAGGAATGCTTGACTTTTTACGTTGTATGGAGAATGCACCAAAAGTGCTGTCACTTATCAGGGTCCAAGATTGGAAAAAAATGGACAGATTAATATGTTTTCTACTGAATCAATAAAAAAAAGTGACTGTAGAGATATAAGGTATGATTCATCTCATCTAAATGAAGACATCTACATCTGAGTTGCTCTAGGCTTCCTTTATAGTTCAGAGCTAGGTATTTTTTGGGTGGAGTTCACCTGGCCTGTGTTAGACATCTGCACCTGATCAGCTGAACACACCCCAGATCCACATGTGATGCTGTTGAACCTCAACAGGTCTTGGAGGATGAAGATCCGTCTTCTTGTTGAGAGAGGGCTCCCACTATTTCTTGCTGCACTGCAGAAGATACAGCTAATTCAAGCAATAAATGTCCTATACCGCTTTTTCTCAGATTCTGGGCCAAGATCAAGTGGGAGGCCAGGAGGCAATTCAGAGCGGCAGACAGGCAGTAGCGTTATGCATCATCTCCTTTCCTTCCCCTTGGAAGAATGGTAATGTATTACAGTTACCACTTGCAATGATTTATATTAGCCAGGGAAGCGGCTAATTACCTTTGATTGCTGGCAACACTCATCTCTTCCAGGGCAAGGGAGTGAATTTTTCCTCTTTCTGAATAAGTGAGCTGCCAATGCTTGGGGCAGGGTGGTGGGGAGGTAGGTCTACAAAACCAGATGAGCTGAAGGGGAACTGTGCTTTTAACACATTTGAGAACCATTGCCCCAGGTGTGTGAGGATATCCCTGATGGCATCAGACACGAAGCTCTTTCTACCTCCCTTGCCGTGAAACTGCTCTGCACTGAGGGTGCTGCCACCATGGGAATGGGAGAGTGGCACTCCCATTCCTAGTTTTGAGCCTCTGGGTTTTGCCAGTGCAAAGAGGGATTCAGCTAGGGAGTCATTCAGGGCACCTATTTTAGGCTGCAACTCTGAACTGTCCTGTGGTGAAACTTCTCTCATTTACGGTGTACACCGAGTATCTAATGCCTTCTAAATAGGATACATAAATACTCTACCCTACACACCGAGAAAGGCAGAAAATATCTGCCCATAAGAAACATCTCTAAGCAAATAACCCTAATAAGAAGCTGGGAACAACTGGCTTACATAAAACAGGGAAATCTTTTTTTCAGTTGAGATAATTTTTTCTTTTCAGATGTTAAGGTAATGATGGATAATCAATATGGGAAATAAACACTTCTTTAAAACAAACTTGAACCCAGAACTCCTATCACTGATATATATTCTTTCAGTGACAGTGTTGCTCAGTTCTCCTCCATTTCCCATTGTCGTTGATTTCCATTGCATAATTACTACATTACAGCATTTATTAGACTGTGGCAAGCAAAATATTGCAGGCAGAGAATACAGTTTTAGACTGCAATATATATGTCAAATCCTCTCAAAGGCTAGAAATCTGCAATTACAAGCTGAAATATTGCCTCACTTACCAACTGATATGGTCCAAACAGCAATTATTTTTGCAAAAGCCTTAGTTCTTGAGTTAAACCGGCTGTGATGGATGGGGTTTCGAATGGCAATATAGCGATCCAGTGAGATGGCACAGAGGTGCATGATGGAGGCAGTGGAGAAAAGCACATCCAAGTAGATCCAAATGGCGCAGAGCTTTGTAGGTAGAGGCCATGTGTATCCTGCACAAGAGAAAGTGGACATCAGCTAGGAATGTGACATACATCTTTTATTGTGACACATATGTCTTAGTGCATATATCCTTCTAGTAGAATCTGGTAGTAAGTGATGCTTTCAATAGAAGCTGCCTGACACCGTTTAAAGAAACCTTTTTTATTTGCTTGCAATATTCTAACTCTAACTTTTGGCATTAACTCTGCTTTTTTCTCAAGCTACAAGCAGTGTATGTTTTTTTTCTTTTTAACTCTATTTGCATAATGCTAATGCTTGATGTTATAATTAACCATTTCTGGCAGCAGATCTATGGAAAGAGAAGTAATTTTGTCATTGTAAACCTGCAAGTTCTCTATTTTGTTTTAGGACATTTTATCCATGTAATTACTGCATTGTAACACCTGCTGATATGCAAAGCTACCTAAATTCTGAAACTGAAACTTTACATTTAGTGGCAGCTGAAGAAAGAAATGTATTTCGTTGCATACCAGTGATATTTATCTCACCTGTGGTACCTACCACATACTTAAATAAGGATATTCCCTGTGTCAATGAATAGGCTTCTCTAGAGAGAGCACTCCAAAACAAAAGCATTAGTGTTTACCAATATCCAACCTACATCTTCTTTGCTGCAATTTAAGCCTTCCCTTTTCACTTGTTCTTTCTGCTAGCCATGAAAAATAATTGATTGCTGTCCTTTCTGGAAGCTATTAGAAGATGGCTATCGTGTCTTGTCTAGTTTTTCCTTTTTCTCTTCCAGACTAAGCAAAGCCAATTCCTTTATCTTTTGCTTACAGATGATGCTTTTAAAACTTTTGTGCTTCTTGCTTCTGTGCCCTGGAATCTATTTAATTTATCCACATCTTGCTTATCATTCAGTGACCAAAACAGGACTCAGTACTCTTGCAAAGGCCTCGTGACTGCTTAGTGAAATACAAGATTGCTTCACGGGTCTTGCAGGGAATGTCCTTATTTATACAACCTGGAACGATGAGTGCCTTTGTATAAAAATATCATACTAGTGACACATGCTTAGCTTATGATCCATTTTGACAGCCAGATCTTGTTCAGCATTCCTGAAGCCTGGACAAATTTCCCCAGCAGTAGTTGGTTTTCTATCTTTTTCCTAAGTGGATATCTTTGTATTTATCCTCACTGAATGTTATTGTTCATTTCAGACTTCTCTTCAGGGGTCCAGATGATTGTGGATGATTCTGATCCTGTCCCCCTGAGTGCTTGTAGCCTCTCGCAGCTTGGTGCTTTTGGAAAGCTGTGTAAGCTCACACTCTATACACTGCCCAGGTTGTTAGGAGCAGTACTGAGTAGACCCAGGCTAAGCAGAGCCCTGCAGGACCCCCATTCAAAGGCCCTTCTAGTCCTGCAGGGAACCACTAATAACTCTACTTGGAGCAAGTTTTGCAGGTAGCCATGTCCTTATCTTGTGGTGATTTAATTTAAAGCATAATTATCTGAGCTGCCCATGACAGCGTGGCATGGGGCAATGCCAAAGCCGGTATTGTGAGAACATGCTAGTGTTTCATGTGGTGCCTGTCTCCTTTATGTATACAGTACAAGATTTGTAACAGCAGGAACAGGAGGAGAGGCAGAGGAGCTAGGTCCATGCCTAAATAAATTTAGTCTCAGTAAGCACTGCGGAGACCTATTTCTTGGAGCTCTTGGGCTGCTGTAATGTGAGCTGATCCTGACAAGCCATACAGCTTTTATGGATATGTTTTATGTTGTTTTCTGGCTTCCAACGGGGAATATGCTCTCCAGAGTGTGTTACATGAGGGCTGGCTTTCAGGGGCATGTCTTCCCAGCAGCATCTTTCTTTCAGGCCAGGACAGTTTACACATGGAAAAGTGATAAAGTATTTTTACACTTGACACCATGCATCTGTTCTCTTGCTTCAGTGGCCTTTGGGAATGCATTTGTCATATCCTTGTAGACCTCTTGTCCTTTCTCTAAACCTGGATGGGGCAGGGATAAAACAACCATCAGATAAACTACCTTGGAGACTACAGGGACAAGAAAGGGGAAAGTACGTGAGAGGAGCCAACTGTGGATGCGACAAGAGTTAGGAAGGGTGTAAATAACATCCTCCAGGCAGGCCTTGCGACGTTTTATGTGGCATATGATGCAGGGCACCTTTGCCTTGTGCTATGCTTTGGCCACTGTCCAATTCACCCCTTGACATACCCCAGGGGAAACAAAACAAAACAAAACAAAACAAAACAAATCATGGCTGCGATTTAAAGATTGGGTAGGCAGGGAAAGTTTTACAAGGTCCAGGACATCATGTGGTCCATGAGAGCTCATGAGGTCCAGGAGCTTATATGAGGGAGTCCCATTCAAGGGACAGGCAAGTGATGCCTGTGCATCTATACATTTTCAGGTTGAGAGGCTGAGAGGGAGGACGGGTAGGCCCTAGGATGAGATAAGATTTTCTTCCTGATGTAGCCAGATAGTAGCATCCAGGAGAGAAGAAATGTTTTCTCACAAAGCCTTTCAGGTGAAGAGGCAAACAAGCCAGGCTGGCCAGGATGGCTGGGCTGCTGCTTCTTTGTAACAGCAGGTATGGAAAACTGTTTTGAGTGAAAGGCTAAGGAAGTGCTGTAAGGAAAGAAGAGAGTCTGTAGGCATGGGCAGTTGCTGAGGAGGCCCTGTGCACCGTCCTGCCTTGTCAGAAGTGCATCAGCCAAGACCATGTCTGGGGTCAGCACTGGGCTAGACAGGAGCCCTGGTCCTTCCACTGCAGCAGGGCGTTATGCGGCATCTGCCAATAATCCCGACAGCTGCTCCACGCTGTTACTGTCGCCCCATGGCATGAGATGAATCTCCGAGGCAGGAGCAACAGGTATCCAGCACTCTGTATGTTTTTGGGTGAGAACCAGCGCTGTTGTTCAACTCTGTGAGTTTTCTGCTCTGTGGGCACATCCACCTTGGCAGGACTTGCTGGGTGTCTTTTTTTCCAGCAGGGGCTGGTGCTGCTGGGTGGATGGAGAAGCCTGTCTGGCTCAAAGGGTGCAGGCTGGGCAGGCATATGGCACATTTCAACAAGGAAATAATCTCTCTAGAGCAAAACAGTCATAAGCCCCCTTCAGGGGCCTGCGGAGTGGGTGGTGGAATGCTCTTGTTCCACAGCCTCGGAGGTATCCCTGCAGAGTGAGGAGCGTGCAAAGGCCCCCTAGTTTGCGCTCAGGACTGTCAATATAGGTGATGTGGCTGATGCCAGCTGCATCCTGGCCTTTCTCTGGGCAGCTGAGGCCAGGCAAATGCTCCTGCATTAGGGGAGGTTTCCCTCTGTGCCATCACTGGTTGTCCTGGAGGTTGACAGTGCACCATGCTGAGACAGCTCTTCTGGTACCTGTGTGCACCACCAGATGATTTTTCACCCCAAGTTACCTTGCAAAAACCTCCCCTTCTTGACCTTGCAAGGGAAAAAGCAGGGGGAGAGGAGGCAAAGCCAGCACACTCCCTCCCCTGTGGCTTTAGGTGCCCTGCTGCTCCTCTGCACCAGCAATCACGAAGGAGGACAACGCTGCCTTTCCCCTGTGGCGAGGGTTTTGGCTTTGCTGTGTGAAGGAAATCAAGCATCCTGACCTCCAAATAATTTCTGAGCTGTGGATTTCGGGCACCTCTTTCCTCGGCAGCGGAGCCCGGCCAGCAGGAGTCCCTGTTGCACGTCTCAGGGAATCACACAGGATCTAAAAGCGTTTTGCTAATCTCATGCATTGGACAATTTCTGCTCCCGCAGCTCTCTTTTATGCTGTTTTTCCCACCAAAGGTAATTGCACCACTAATACAATAAATCACAATGTTACACCATCACTGATGCCAAATACAGTTTGCAAATGCTACTGGGGGCAATCTGTGTAGAAATACTGAAACTGGGAAATAAACTTCCAGTTTTCTGGATGAAATCTCTCTTAAGTCACAGGCTCGTGCTTGGACCTTTAGTACCAAAAGAGTGAAACAATAGAAATCTTTGCAAACAACCTCACTTTCCTCCTGACGTTATCTGGCTTCTCCTTGAACTGTAGCAATTCAGTTGTGGCACTGGCAAACTCATTTCTCGAAGTTTAGTGATTTTAACAGCCTGACAATACTGGTACTGAACACATAGACTGCTGCTATTTTCTACGTGAGCTGTGCTGCAAGTGATTTTGGTGAAAATGAGAAGAAAGATCCGCTATTAATCACCTACAAGGCTATGAACTGTAAGTCATTATTCACTTAATTCTTAAGTAACTTATCTTAAGAAATCATAGCTTTGCATTTGTAAATGTTACTAAAAATTAGGCAGAATTAATTCCCATCCATTTTTTAAATCCCGCAATATTTATTCCAGCATTTGCTGGGAAGTAGATGTCTAAGAAGGGTAATGGTGTTACGAGAATTATTTATGTTTGTATTATTTCATTTAAAAAAGTGAAGGGTTTGCCTACTTTGAATCTAAAGGTAGTCATCATTGCTTCTGTGCATATTTGCAGGGCAAAGTAACTGGCAGGACCCTACATTCTCATTAGGATTATTGAAATTTATGAGCCAGGGGAAAAAACCTGAAAGAACAGAGAGGACAAAGCATCTTCATATAAACTTTGAGACAATTCCTCCAGCAACTGAGTAATAAACTAATGTTCTGGACTGTGTTTAAAATGCCTGTCATTAAAAATATAAGGTAGGAAAAGATTCAAGTACTTTACCTATTCTTACATCCATTAACCAATTACATATATTTCAACTTGTATGGAGTGATTACAATTTTTTATGGTAAGAGAATGAAATAATAACAACAACAACATGTGCATGCAATGTTTAAAGCTCCTCAATACATGCAGTAGGTTACATAGCTAATACTCACCGTACAGTATGGTTAACATTGACACAGGCATGACAAGGAAACCCAGCAGCATATCAGCTATTGCAAGTGACATTAGAAAATAGTTAGTGGCATTCTGGAGTTTTTTCTCCAGTGATACAGCCATGATGACAAGAATATTTCCAGCAATGGTTAAAACAATCACTATCACTGTCAGCAAGGCTGGCCAGTTTTTCTGTGAAAGCTGAAACAGGGAAGGGTAGCACGGTGGACTCATGTTACTTTCACATGAAAGATTGGTTAGGTTTTCAGAGTCCACAGTCAAGTTAAAGAGATGTGATATATTAATGTCTCCAGCTCCGTAAACATTTCTGTAGAGTCTTCTCTCATGATTTATTTGTATTAAGGAGTTTGCAGTTGGGTTCACCGAGCTCTCTTCCTCACAAAGAATATCCATTGCTAAGTCCAAAACAGGTGAAATAAGTAGTGAAAAACAGGGAATTATCACCCTTTGTCACCATCAGGCTTTATATTCCTCAGCTCTCCATGCCAGAAGTTGAGAGAGCACAATCTTTTGTCGACTGTATTCTTGCCACCAGCATGATGTAGAAAATCATACCAGAGTTACTCCGAATGCTGAAACGTTTTGTTTTCAGTTCCATAGGAAGTCCAGTGTAGGCATACATTGAAAATCCAGCTGAAAAGCAAAACCAAACTGTAGGATAGAGAATGTGGACTTGAGGCTTCAGAGAGCAAAAATGTTGGAGAAATAAAAAGAGGAAAAAACTTTTGCAACCACTAGGACTCCCCTCTAGAGCTACATCTTATTGCTATTGGTAACTGTAATCACACAATTTTAAACACAGCAGTATTAAAATAGCTTGCCATACAAAACAGCAGAGCTCTCACTTCCCTATTAAGAAAGTTGATTAAAGATTCCATCCAGCATCTTTCTCTTGAAATAATTAGATATGCTCTTATTTATAGTTCATCTTCCATAATATGGCTGATAGTCTCTGACTTCTGTTGTATTTCAGTATCATTTTCAGCCTCATATCAGAGATTACACATTCTGCTCCATGCTGATTTTTATAGCTAATTGTACCTTCTGGCCCAGCCTGGCTTCAGAATGGAAATTAAACAACTAGATACTGTGATAAAAAAATACAATTTAAGGAAGACTTACATTGTACTTCAGAGCCCACTCTCAAACAGCAACTAGGTGCACTTTGTACCCTGATTTACCATATTCTTCACTGTGTTTAGCCAGTTTTGTGTCCTTTTTCTTCAGCCTCCTCCAAAATGGTGGTATTTGGAATAGTTTTTTGACTTCTAAACTGCACACTTGAGTGAAGACAGTTCCTGTGCTGCGAGGCTTGCTCTTTTCTTCTGAGAGATAGGCTGCTTGCCGACTCTTTCCTTGTGCATTTCCCCGCCCCAGGGCAAGCTATATTTAAAATAATAATAATATCAGAGCCTTTCTCGAAATGACACAAAAGGAAGAGCACACACACACACACACAAAAGAGCAGCCTGCACGGAGGAATTACAGATTTCAACAGGAATGGAATTTCTTGCTTGCTGCCTTGTTCGGTTTGTCAGACCTCCCACTATCTGGATGTCATAAACTGCAAGGTAGCAACAGCAGAAGAGGGCAGGGGAGGGCAGACCAAAGAGGGTCTTTTTGGTAAGCTAGCAGCTTTTGCAGTGTGTATTTTGGAGGTCCTCTGCTTGGGTGCTTTTTCAATGCACACTTTCCATTTGCAGAGGGTGGCTTGCAAACACAGCTGCATGCAATTACAGTGTTTTACAGGATGCAGGCTTAAAAGAGACAAAGTCTAAGGCTTGCAATGGTAGATACTAGTGAAAAATATCAGTGTGAAGCTTATTCCATGTAGTGGGGAAATTATGACACCCTTAAAAGGAAGGAGTAATATTCAGTCCCTTTCAGTTTTAACTCCAGGTCTGTGCTGACGTGTTAATCAAATTTGCAATAGATATTTATAAAAAATTGAAGTCACTCTGATGTCACGCTCATTTGTCAGGAGGTGGGTGTAACAATTAACCCCAGCAACCTGTCCCAAGGAGGTGTCCCAAATAAAGCAGTTCAGTAAGGCAAAATGGTATACAGCAGAGGGGGAAACTAAACCTCTTTCCACAATTTCTGCCTCATACCTCTGCTGCCAGAACATGAATTAAGAAGTAGCCAACTCTTCAATTTTCAACATAACACAAAACCTACTCCGAAATTCACTGAGACTTGTAGCTGAGGGGGTCCACTGCTCCCCTGCCCATCCTGAAGTATATTGCAGATTTCCCTCAAGTAGAAGGCAATGGCTTTATGCAGGCAGGCTCAGGCAGTTTGGAGTGAATACTTAGAGAGGTGTGAGTATCACCGGGCACCGGTGGGTCCCGGCACGCCCACGGGCCCACAGGAGCTGCAGTGTGCTCCCATAGCTGAGCTGTACATGCAGCACTGCTAACCCCACCATGGATCCCGGGGGGCTGCAAACACATGGAGAGTTACCACAGCTCAGCTGGCACGTGCTAATCTCCTCAGGGGTCAAAACTTATCAAAGGGAGTCTCAGAGCACCCACCAAAGCCTGTCTGAATCACTGAGGAGCTGTTACAGAAAGCCTTTTACAGTGAAGTTCCTTTGGGGCTGGTTCTGCTCCCAGCTGAGCCCACACCAACAGCTGTCACAGCAGGACAGAGCACGCAGGCAGTAGCTCCCATTGATGCCCACTTGGGAGTCGGAAATGTGTCATCCCAGCACTTAAGTTTCCCAGTCCCATAGGTGAGGCCAGAAGATTGTCTGTCAGGTGACACAAGCTGGTAAAAAAGGCTGCTAATGCTGAGTTTAGCAAGAAATGTCTCAACCCTGGCAGTCCTGTCCAAGAGCCAGAACAGACCCTTTCCCTCTCTCCTTTAACACGATAACAAACTGGGTTACTGTGTTCACCAAGTGAATTTGGTATCCATGCTCCAGAGGGTTCAGCAGCTGTCCCTGTGAAGATGCCCTCAATGTGAGAGTACAGATCTGCTGCAGAGGTTCTTTTGAACCTCCACTTCTTTTGAACACGGCTAGTGTGCAAAACAGGGAACATGACCCCTTGGCTCGGGGCTAGGGCTACATATAATCCTTTGTGAGGAACCCAGGTATCCTCTTATTTTCTTAGATGGCTCCCTCCAGTCTCTGAGGACTCTTTAATGTAACAGTCATGGGTGGGAGGTACTTTTTTACAGGCAAATACCCAAACTGTGGGTCAGAGGCTGTAGCTGCCAGCAGCACCCAATTTCACCAAGCAGAGCTGTGCACCTTTCTCTCACTCCAAGGATGAGATGGGGGTTTTGGACCTGGTCTTCTATTTACCTGAATGAATATGCTAAGAAAGAGGCTGTGTGTAAAAGGCCTGTGAATCCTGATTTCACATCTGCAGCTCCTTGTAGACCTGAAGCAGATGCCTAAAGGACCTTCCTGTTCCTTATAGAGTAGCTTCATCTCCCCTTCACTGCAGTGGTGAAACTTTCACTGAGATACTTCATCCTTCCTCTCTTCCAATGACTCATTTAAGGCTGTGGCTCTACTCTGGACATCAGGAACATAAAAGGTAAGTGCGAAGAGGCTGAATGTTGCCTTGACGAAGACTTTTGCAGGTACAGTCATAAGCTCTTCAGACAGGCACTTAACCATTTCCTTTGGTCTAGCTGTAGACACATCACCGTAAGGTCTGAGTGCCTTCTGAGCACTATTCTGTTCCCCCAGAAAACTATTTGACATATCTGAAGCTGAGACACAGGTAGATGAAATGGCTTTTTTAGTTTGCATGTGAAATGTGGATGAGTCAGAAACCACTTTCGTGTAGCCCAGTATGTCAGAAACAAATCCATGATCTTACGATGCCTTCTAGCAAAGTATGTTGGATGTGCTACTGAGCACAAGTATATTGTATTATTTATCTCAGGGTTTTTTTTTAACTGCAGCAACCCCCACCCCCAAGAACCTGAAAATGGCTTCCCTTCCATATACTATCATTACAGGCATCAAGCAACAAAAAAGTATCCAACCTTCCTGGGCTGAACCCAGTGAAAGGAGGGTACCAGGGCTTCCACAGGTGGTCTCTTCTCCTTGCTGAACAGATCATGCGCTCTGCCTTGAAAGAACAGTGAGATACAACTCCTGGATGATTTGTCATGTCTAAAGCCAGCCTTGGCCATTGCTTTTCCTAAAGGTGAATAGCTCTGGAAAACTGTAGGTCCCATGCCATTTTTAAATGAACAAGCTTGCACTCTGATAGCGGCAGAGCTTCACACGCTGCGACCTGCAATCCCAGGCAGCGTGTCTGCAGTATAAACAGAGACAGCAGCAGTCTGTCCCAGTCTATGTAAATTAAGTGAAATCTTAGCTTAAAATGACGATAATGTGGTCTGCATTAGATGTAAAGCATTCTTTAGAAACACAGCTGGCACTGGAACAGTCTACGTACTGCTTTATAATTTCTGGAAGGCACCAACGTAACAGATTCATGAGAGCCCCTCCTCTGTTCCCTAGCTCTGCTTGGATATGTCATAGGACATTAATCTGTCCTCTTGGGCAGGGTTTTTATGCTCGGCACGATGCACATAACTGCTTCCTAGAAATGCTGCTTTTCAACAATTTCATCTGAAAGAGGAGAAGTAAAAACCTAGTTGACATAACTCAAATGTAGTGTTCTCAGGATTGTTTCTGGTATGAAAATCCCCGGTTTCTGAGTTTGCCATTGCCTTCCTTGATGTTTTGAGTGGACTGTGTAATCAGTAAATGTATAAACTGCAGAGGTTAATCATTCACTCGGACATCTAAAAGTGAGGCAAGTGGAATGTGAATAATTTGTGGTGTGGTCAAGACTACTACTATTTGGTATCTCTGTTTACATTTATCAGGGGCTGTTGGAGCAGTTAATACTGTGACTGTTGTCTCAGTCACCCATGAGTTTTGGAAAGATGTGCAATATTCCTGGTGATTTGTAGGGTTTTCTCCTTTCTAACCACATGTTATTCTTCCAGGATCTGCAAGTTCCTCTGCATACTTATAGTCCCAACAAGGAGGTAAATGTGAGAGAGAACCTGGAGCACCTGAAGGCACATCTTTTATCTGCCTAAACCTGTGCACTGAGATCAGTAACATTGCACCTGCGACCCCTTTTAGGTTGATGTGATTCCAGTGTGATTCCAGTGGAGCTCAATGGAATTGCTGTGGCATAAAACCGATGTAATGATTAATTGTCTGGATATTAGAGTCAGAATTTTTTTTTTCCCATGTGCAATTTTGACTATTTAAACATTTCTTTTCCCATATCAAAATTTTCCCAAATGAAACCTGAATGCTTTGGGCAAAATTAATTTTTTCTTGCATAAAAAGTTGATTCAGTGGAAATTTAATTTCCGATTAGAGGCCACATTGCTGGGAAGTGTCCATTAAGCTTTTGTGCTGGAACAACGAATGGCCTCTGATGCTTTAAGGAGGAGCTCTGCAACCTTCTTTAAAGAAACCTCTCTAAAAACCTGTACTTTATTTTAGTGAAACCTGAAGGGACAGGTACTTATTCACATCTTTCTCTCAGCTGTAAATATTAATTATTTATATATCTAACAATAGCTTTTATATCACCAGAGGCCTCTGCAGACATTTGATTTACTAAAACACGTTTGGCTTTAGATATTTTCATTTCAGCTCTGCTAGGAAGAAGCTGGCAGGTTGGCTTGTTCTTAAGAAAACATTATGCTGTGTTCTGATCATCTGAGTTACAAATTGGCCAGTTCCTCTGTAGGTTAAATTTTACTTCACCCAGACATACATCAGTGCAAATCCTACGACATAAGGCTCTATATTCCAGCATTAGTACCAGAATCTTTTCCACTAATTTTTTCCTCAATTTAAACTGCCAAGCAGTAGCAAGCACTTGGCACTTGATTTGCTTCAGTCTACTGCTTAAAGATGCAGTCTCCTCTTGCTGCCCACCATTAATACTGGTCATCATCCAAAACCTGTATGACCTCAGCTGTTATCCAGTGAAATAACATCTTTTTAATGGGGTAATCAAAACCATACACCATATTGCAAAGGTGGCATTGTGGGAAATTTCTGCCAAGCCAGCATCATCTGTGGGGATGTCTGTAAAAAGCTCTTTTATCCTTTTATCCTTTTATCAGGTGATAGACACTGCAGAAGAAGGTGGGTGTGCTTCATCCTTCCTTCCTTTCCCCTCCTCCAATAACTACCATCGCTTTGTAAAAGATGACAAAGTTTTTATTTTTTTTCCTGTATTCACTGCTGATGCTTACTTGTAATTTTAGGTCCTGCAGTGTTCAGATTAGACTTTTTTCCTGCTCAAGGTCAGTACAGTACTACAAAAGGAAAATAAAAGTTGTTTCAATTTTTTGTGTTCCAGGCACTGATTTGTCAGTATTTCTCTGGGCCTTTTTCCCCTTGTTTCTCTAGTAGCACAGCAGCAGAAAAGCAAAAGTAAGCTGAATCCATAAGGACCTTGCTACACTTCTACTTGGACATTGATGGATGGAGAAGCATTTAGAAGAAAAAAAAAAAATCGATATTGAATCCAAAGAGGTGGGTCACCTCTGCTGGCTTAGCAGCATTATGTGGTGGCAGAGAGTAACCCAAATACGTTTGTACTTCCTGTCTCCCCAGAAGCTCATGGGTTCACCAGCATATAGCAGATGTTACCAGAGACCCGTGAAATATGTGGGGACTCACCAGACCAGCAGGACTTAAGATTACAAATTTTTTTCTCTGCATACCATTCTTGCTCCTTAAATATGGCAGAACCAAACAGCTGCAGCGCTGAAGTGAGGATCTTAAAAAAAGAAATATAGCTGCTGTTTGTTACAGCTCTCTATTAAAACTGGCAGGTGACTGCTGTTATGTTTTCCCTCTCTTATTCCTGGAATAGCACATTTTCCAACTTGTTAAGTTACAGTATGTAATTTATAACCATCAAAGTGGAAAACATTATGCAGCACATGAATTAGTATCAGTATGAATGCCTGTTATTGAATGTGGAATATATTTCTAGAAATAAACAGTTATTCCTCCTTGGCAAATGTAAGATTTTTGCTATTAGGTTTTGTTTAATTATATTTGACTAATTAAAACAGCTTTAATGGATGCATGCAAGAGTTCTGTAAAGGACAGTCCCCAACAGGTCTAATTTTGTGTGAAATTAGGCAAAGTTTTTGTCTTTTTGCAAACATAGTCCAGCATTAAATCAAGGTTGTCTGGGCAACGTGGACTGGCAAGAAGGTGCAAGCAGAGATACACTGTCTGACTGGGTCCTTAAATATTAGTCATGATATTGTGACTGTGGCTTGTCAACAGTGTTAACATTATAGACTAGGGTCCAGTCTGCCTGTTTAAGATGGATATCTACCTAAATTGTAGGTGCATAGAAAAACAGTTGCCTTAATGGAAAGGCAATTGAGTCTCTCCATTGAGAGTCAATGGAAAAGCATCCATTGATTCTGTGTTAGTAAATTTAGGGACACTTATCCACTGGACTGCTGTGCTGGATCCCACCCTTTAATCATTTCATGTAAGATGGTGATTCACATATCAAGCTACAAATTGTATCTTCATAGCAGCTAGTTCTTAAAGCAGTGAAAACTGAGACAGATCTGCAAAATAAAAGAACTGTGTTAATCCCAGGTATGTAAATAGTTTTCTACATCTAGATACAGCACTGTCTGAACTAGTTGACTCAGCTCAACTGACTGTGCTGAGACTTTGCTGCTTACTTCCAATGTTTTAAATGGTGTATTTCTTGCAGAATAATTTTACTATAATTTAAGGTGTTCCAGAGGAAATGTAGCATCCTTTTGGCTTAGTGATGCAACTAGTTCCCACCTTCTTTTTTAGACTCAGTTTGTGAACAGGTACTTTCTACAGAACCCATAAAATTCTGCTGTGAACATCCTGGGGACCACAAAAACTTACAACTTGATTTGTAAAAGAAGCTGTTATTATTTACCTAGCTTAATAGACACTGCTTTATCTGGGCTCTAGTGCCTGAATGTCACTGCAATCCAAATGTGTTTCTTTAGAACACTTAAGGCAATCAAAACTATTTATTTAAAGCACTGAATCACTTAAGGAAACAAGTGGAATACTACTGAAAGCTAAAATATTTTTCCAGTGACGTCTGATATCTCTGTAAACATTTTGGCTTTAATTTTCTTCCTACTCATTTTTCAGTCCACCAAGGATCCAAATATCAAGTTTTCTATCAATTTCCACCAGGGATGCAAGTACTGTAAGTTGGAGTATAAGTGGAGAACCTGATCACTTTATGTAGTGTAATTTATACCCTCCTACACTCTAACATATGGCTGAGCACTGCTGTACTGTGGAGTCCAATAAAAGACTGACTTCTTATGTTATAGTCTTTTAGGAAAATCCACACTCACTGGGCATCTCCATATCTTACATACAGGTATCATACAAATACAGGCTACAGCTGAGCATCAGAGCTATGTGGGGCAGGCACGGGAATCCCTGAGGGCACCTCTCATCTGAATGTTAAATAAGCTTTGTTGAAATGCCTCTTTAAAATGAACTGAGCCTGATGTCTCTCTTATACTGGAATACACCTTCTTAATGATGCTGCCTTGAAAGCTGTTGATGAGAGGCAGGAATGAGGGAATGGTCATTACCATTAAGAGTATTAAAATGTTGGACAGTAAAAGTTATTGCCTTTCTTCCAATAATGTGTATTAATACAGTATAGGGCACTGCAGCTTTCTGTGGTACATGCAGAGCCACTGAACTAATGCATAGATCACCCTCTTGCACACAAATAAATCCCAGTTAGCTGCTGGTCTGTTCTGGTTATCTGTGAGAAAGTCTAGAGGGACATGCTGGCATGTCCCACTGCAAAGGAGATGTATGTGTGTAAAGGAGTCCCAGGACTAGGGCAGATCAGAGTACTTCCCACAGCATACATATCCCTCATGAGGATGGCTGCTAGCATATTATCTAGCCTTGGCAGCTATCCTGTACATGTCCTTGTGCGATACCATCAAGCAAAGACTTCATGAAGATTGCCAGTGCTACTGCAGCAAGGGCAGGGAGGATGCATGAGCACCCTTGGGCTGCCCACAGGATGGATGGGAGGCATCCAGGAGAGCCCTCTGGGCTGATAGCGCTCCCTGGGACATGCTAGCAGATACAGGGTGGCGATAGCCCCAGCGCTCCAGTGACTAACTGGGTCCTGTACCACGGCTCTCACATGATGAGCAGAGGCACAGGCAAAAAGGAAGGCACTTTTAACACAGATATGAAAGCAGATGTTCAGGGTGATAAGGAGGAGAGATACCAGGAGCAGGGGCTGCTGCAAAGTGCTGCAGGACCTGCAGAACAGAAAGTGATGTGTGTTTAGGAGGATGAAGGATTTGATGTTTGATGGGTGAAGGGAAGAAAGCAGGGGGAAGGAAGATCTATCAGTTATGGTATACAGATTCATAAGAGTCAGGTATCAGGTATGCAGAGTCAGATGAGTCTTTGACGAAAACTCCCTTCCATCTCCAGTGGCCAGCTAGATTCCTTTGTAAGCCCAGGAATGACACTTTCCCACATCCATGGTTTGAAGTTTGTTACTTCAAATGCAGAAACTCACAAAGTGAGAAAAAACCTGAGTTTATATTTCTGTCCACAAGAGTCTTTAGGGTCCTGGAGGGTTCTCTTTAAAATTTTAATCCTTTCCTGGCTTTCATACACTGTCAAGTCCTTATTTTAATGCCCTTTTTATCCTTCAGTATTTCTTAGACTACTTTATCTCCATGTATTTGTCAGGCATGCTGCAGAAAGAAAAACTTCTCCAAGTAACTTAGACCCATGACCCTGTTTGGACTAAGAAAAGGAGAGCTTGGCAGGGGAGTACAGATTCTTTCAAACCACTGGTAAATCAATGTAAATGCAAAATCTCCTGTTTTCACTCCAGTGTGCTTCCAGGTGTGGGAGGGAAACAGTATATTTGAGCCAAGTTCTGCAGTGGGGCAGAATCTGATCCATAGGGATCTTCTTACTGCCATTTCCCAAGGTGCTGTGCCAGTATGCTTTCCTGTCTGAGACTGATTTTGAATACCTCTGTCACTGGAAAACCAGTGAAAGCCTGAGAGAAAACAGCAGAGAACCTGCCTTTGTAAAGGAAGGCTTGGAATGGACATGTGAGCTTTCAGTTGAAACTATGTGTAGGCAAGAAATCATAATTAGTTGCACAGGTTATAATGAGGAGAAAATTCAGAACAGGGATTCGTGATCTTTTGTTCACAGAGGCAGGCTCCTGGTGCTACTGGAAGTCTTACCATGGACTGCTTGGCAGAGGTTAGCGGCTGCATACTTATATGCGTCTGGTTTTATAGGGAGCTTTTGGATTGCACAAGCCACAGGAGAGAGGCAGTGGGAAAAGTGCATTTCCTTTTCTGGTTGCTTTGTAGGAAGAGTTATTATGAACACTTTGACTTTGGAGAGACTCTTCTGCTATAAGTAGGTCATTTCTGCCATTTGCGCATTATACCTTGTCCCCAAGAAACACACCGGGAGAGGAACAAAAATCAAATTGTTCTGTGGTGCTGGAAAATTTCAAGGCTACAAGACATACCTGGCACATGCTAAGTGGAATCAATACATCACACAGGAGACCTGCAAGCTTTGCACCGAATTGCTTCTTCAATGGTCTGTGTGTAGTGTTTAATGTAACGCATGGCATTAAAATGCAAGATTCAAGCCAGAAGTTTGCCTGTGAAAGTAAATCAGGCATCCACCCAAATGCCTGACAGGAGATGAGCCTTGTATTGTTTTCTAATGGCCGAAACCCCTGGCCCCTGCCAGCCTGGCAGAGTCCAATCCTGAGTCAAGCTGCTTAGTGAATGCCTTTTCCTGTAAATACGTGCTTAGATATCAGGCTGCTGAACTGGTGCATCCGGCTTGAATTATCCTGTGCTGGTGATAGGTGAACAAAGAAATAGCATGATCCAAGACAAATAAAGGAAGACTTCATAAAAGCAAGAAGTTCTTTTTCCTAACAGTGAATTCTCTGAAACCAATAGTGTTCCCACTAACATAAACTGAATGGAAAAACAGGCTCCCACAAAATGTAAGCTGGAGAACGTTGGGCAGAAGTTCGTGCATCAAAATGCATGAACTATCTCAGTGACTCTGAGTACTAAAAAGAAGTTATCCAGGCCTATTTTACGGGCTGCATTCTGCAAAGCCTTTCTGGCATGGGGACACAATAATTACTGGTACTTGTAGGTGGTTCTCCAAAATAAACAAATCAGTGCTACCCACCTCACTGTCCAGACTACAGAAAATTAATTATTATAGAGTCACAGAAACTAGAAATTAGCCTGGTGCTTTAGAAAGACCATCCCAGGAGGCTCTGAGCTCCAGGAAAATGCAAACGTGAAGCTGGAGAACAGTGCATCCCTCCTGCCTGCAGCTGTCTGGGAAAAGGCTCCCCATTTCCCCATCTTGCTGCTGCTGGATGTTTAGATATGTTGTTCCAAGATCCCATAACATCCCTGGCGTCCATGTGTGCTGGCAAGTGAGAGCAGTTACTTCTGTAATATCCAAATTACCAAATTACCACCTGAAGTCTGCTCTCTGTGTGTCCTCCCCTCAGTTTCTGGGATGAGCTACTGGTCTGGGTTCACATACACTTTGTAGCCACTGACTTTTGTGAGATGAGTAGCTCAGTGCTTCCACCCGTTATCTCTGTCTCATGCATGCTCCTTGGTAAAGAACAGGAATGAGCCATTAGATTAAAAATTTGAAAATTTGAAACACTCCGGGGTGTATCATCAGCTGGAGAAAAATCCCATCATTACACTGCTACTACAGCATCCACCTTATTTGTGCCTCCAACTCAAATGCATTAAACTTAATTACACAGTAGTACAACTCCAAGAGAGATTTAACATAATGGGATAGGAAACCTTTAAAAAAAGCACTCCTTCATTAATAATTGAAGCGGCGCTTGTACTGGCAACAGAAGAAAGCAAAGTGATGCGACTGTGGGACACAGCGCAAAGAAGCAATCTTAAACTGTTTTAATAAACACATACAAATCTTGAGTTTGTGGTAATTTAATCCAGAACATGGAGTCAACAGATGGAAAAACTGATTAGGTCATCTATTGCATGTCCCTGGCAGTGCAGCACTGCTGCAAGCAGTGTGCTTCTGTTGAATCAGTCTAGTTCTCCACACCCCAAGCAATGAGACACCCACTTCCTAGAATATCTGCCTATGTAAAGACTTTTCATTTTTTCCCCTCCACAAGTGCCAGTTTAAATTCACTTTGTGATTTCATCCACCGTTCCTAATTGCATCCTTTCTGCAGAAGGAGTTAACTCCCCTTGGTGTTCAGACCCTTCAAATATTGATAAGAAAATCGCTGTGTCCCTTTTCTTTTGCGGATGAATTTAAGTCCAGTCCTATGCATATTTAGCCTTTTAAATCTTTCTTCTGGCAGCCCCCACATCCTTTTTGCTGCTCTGTTTTTACGATTTCTCACTATGCATATGTCTTAACATTTCAGCTTTGATCATAATGTAGCAGTCAGGACAGGTTTGCCAAACCCTTGCATCCAAAGTGGAAGATAATTAATCTTATTGTTCTTCCATTTTACAACTGGAGATAGACAATTTGCTTTGCTTGGACTCTCTTCCCACCACCTTCTGGGCTGGAACAGATTGTCCCCTCCAGTGCAATTTCAGCCACATTCAGTCCTTGAAATTGCATTTGCAGCTTTTTCCCTTAAAAATGGAGAGCGGGGGCGGGGGGGGGGGGGGGAAGAGGAAGTGAATTAGGAGCTTTTGCCCTTCCAATTTCACAGCTGTTTCATTCCATCATTAACCCTATCAGTGCTAAAAGGTTTTGGGAAAATTCAGTCATGGGGGGAGGCTGGTGACAGGTGAAGGGGATAAAGCAAGGCAAATGCTTTGGAGGACTGGTGAGCATCAGAGGGAAAAAGACACTTTTGAGCAGGATAGCTGCAGAGGATATAGCAAGGATTACATTGGGAGGTTGAACTGGGGAGGCCAAATAGGCAGGAGGTGGCAGGAGAAAGAGATATGGCAGTGGCAGCTGATGGGTTAGAGGGATAGTGGGGGAGAGGGAAGCAGTGTAGTACCGCTGTCAACTAAATTTATTGCCTGCTGGATGTGTAGAGTGAGAAAAGCAGACTTCATGATGCAGCAGAGAACATGGAAAACCTGGATTTGTAACCTCGAAAAAGAGCTAATGCTCTGGGAAAACCTTCTGAATGGAGAGTAGGTCTTGATATAGGATGATGTGGCATGGTAAGATGGAGCAGAGTGAACAGGCATTAAGAAGAAGTCTTCCACCACCATGTGCTTGACATAGCAGGGCATTGTAACAAAGAAGATTGGCAGAGGTAACAGCTTTAATGATAAAACTCCCCTCAGGGGAGCAAGAGGACTCCAAAATCTAAGGGGAATCTCTATTCAAGGATTCCTCTTCTAGTTTACAGCACTAGAAAGGGAATATTCTGCTATTACAGAAACATCCCTCCAGAGGAGAAGCCCAGGGGTGTGCATCTAATGCAGTAGGAACTACAATATTTGGATAAAGTTGTGAAGATAATCTCATCTTCATGGATCCTGCCTGTTCCTCCAGGATGACAGGTGTTCTGAAAAATATTCACTGTTGTGATTAGCATAAGGAAGCCCGGTATATCAGTTGAGTTTGGTTTTAGTTCCATGATGCTTAATGGTCACAGAAATTTCCCAGGGGGTGACAGCCAGGGAAGCATCAAGCAACCTACTGGGGTTTGCAAGCAACTCACTGGAACAGATTAGCATGTAAAAATAATAGTTGTTTTGTGTTGTTTTGTTTTGTTTCTGGGCAATATTTACATGTTTCTTCAGCTGCCCTCTTATTCGTAGGATTTTAGCCACATCTCTGCTTTTTCTTCTTTAAATGTGCAATCCAGGTTTTCCTGCTGGAAATAGTCTCCAGTAAACAAGAACTTAAGCATTAAGCAAGCTTGATCTTTCCTATTTTAAGTCTTTGGCACTGCCACACCCATTAGCATCCAGGGCAAAAAGTGAATATAATTTCCCCATGCTAGAATTTCCCAAACAGTAAGCAAGTTTGAGGTAGGAAGCTCCTTTTTTGATTACTTGATGGCCTGCATTCATTAGTCATAGTGGTGTCACCATCCCTTGTTCCAACTGCATGTGCTTGAGTGGGGTTTCAGACAATGCAAGCAACCTCATTTTGCAAGATGCTTTGTGTTCACAGTGCAACTGGAGGTTCCATGGTATATGGCTGGGCATTTTCATATGGGTTAACTGCATGCCTGCTTGAGCACAGGAGCAAAGGGTTGGGCAGTTCCTCCTTGTGAAACAATTCAGCAGTCAAAGTTGAGGGTCTGTGAGTGATTGCTGTAAACCAGCAAATATCTCCCTTCCTGTTGCAAGCAGGAAAATATTTGTAGGTGCTTATGCTGTCTTATACACACAAATAAATGAACAAAACAAAGTAGGACTGCCCCTGAATGTAATTCTGACAGCTTGCTTATACCCCAGACCTCAAGAAATGTGGAATTGTTCTTGCCTTGTGGGAAGAAAAATGAACCTATGCTTGGGCAGACTTACAGGGATGATTTTGCTGAAGGGGTGCCTGGCCAGTGGCAGGTTCTTATCTATATTTGATGCACCTGCTGATCTCAGCCTTATCAATATGTTTTATAAGTTACTGAATGTGTTTCTCTTGCAGAATTCTGTGCATTTGGCCACGCTAAATTTGACTCCTTTGTTCATTCACTCGCCATGCTGGTTTTCTGACTGCATGTACTCCTTGCCACAGAAGGGTCTTGAGACATTGCTTCTGAAAACTGAGCTGAAATTGCAAGGAGTGCCATGTCCCTGCTTTCCAGATTTCTTTACAAAATATTATATAGGATCATAGAATCATAGAATCATAGAATAGTTTGGGTTGGAAGGGACCTTTAAAGGTCATCTAGTCCAACCCCCCTGCACTGAGCAGGGACATCTTCAACTAGATCAGGTTGCTCAGAGCCCCGTCCAGCCTGACCCTGAATGTTTCCAGGGATGGGGCATCTACCACGTCTTTGGGAAACCTGTGCCAGTGTTTCACCACCCTCATTACAAAAAATTTCTTCTTTCTGCCCAGTCTAAACCCATCCTCTTTTAGTTTAAAACCATTATCCCTTGTCCTATCGCAGCAGACCCTTGTAAAAAGTCTGTCCCCATCTTTCTTATAAGCCCTCTTTAAGTACTGGAAGGCTGCTATAAGGTCTCCCTGGAGCCTTCTTTTCTCCAGGCTGAAGAACCCCCAACTCTCTCAGCCTGCCCTCATAGGAGAGGTGCTCCATCCCCCTGATCATTTTTGTAGCCCTCCTCCGGACCCGCTCCAACAGTTCCATGTCCTTCTTGTGCTGAGGGCTCCAGAGCTGGATGCAGTACTCCAGGTGGGGTCTCACCAGAGCAGAAGGGCAGAGTCACCTCCATTGACCTGCTGGCCACGCTTCTTTTCATGCAGCCCAGGATATGGTTGGCCTTCTGGGCTGTGAGCACACATTGTCAGCTCAGGTCCAGCTTTTCATCCACCAGGATCCCCAAGTCCTTCTCTACAGGGCTCTTCTCAATCCCTTCATCCCCCAGCCTGTATTGATACTCAGGATTGCCCCAACCCAGGTGCAGGACCTTGCACTTGGCCTTCCTGAACCTTATGAGGTTCACATGGACCCACTTCTCAAGCTTGTCTAGGTCCCTCTGGATGGCACCCCATCCCTCAGGTGTGTCAACTGTACCATTCAGCTTGGTGTCATCTGCAAACTTGCTGAGGGTGCACTCGATCCCACCGTCTGTGTCACTGATGAAGATATTGAACAGTACTGGTCCCAGTACAGACCCCTGAGGGATGCCACTTGTCACTGATCTCCATCTGGACATTGAGCCGTTGACCACTACCCTCTGGATGTGACCATCCAGCCAATTCCTCATCCGCCAAACAGTCCACCCATCAAATCCGTATCTCTCCAATTTAGAGAGAAGGATGTTGTGGGGGACTGTTGTCAAAGGCCTTACAGAAGTCCAGATAGACGACATCCGTAGCTCTTCCCTTGTCCACTGATGTGGTCACTCCATCACAGAAGGCCACGAGGTTGGTCAGGCAGGACTTGCCCTTGGTGAAGCCATGCTAGCTGTCTCGAATCACTTCCCTGTCCTCCATGTGCCTTAGCATAGCTTCTCTGAGGATCTGCTCCATGATCTTCCCAAGCACAGAGGTGAAGCTGACAGGTCAGCAGTTCCCAGGGCCCTCCTTTCTGTCCTGTTGAAAAAAATGGGTGCAATGTTTCCCTTTAACCAGTCACCAGGGACTTCATCTGACTGCCATGACTTTTCCAATATCACAGACAATGGCTTGGGAACTACATCAGCCAATTCCCTCAGGACTCTGGGATGCACCTAGTCGAGACCCATTGATTTATGTATGTTCAGGTTGCTCAGGTAGTCATGAACTTGATCTTCTCTTACAGTGGGAAGGATTTTGCTCCCCCAGTCCCCACCTTGCGGTCCATCCACTCAAGAGGTGTGGGAAGAGAGGTTGCCAGTGAAGACTGAGGCAAAGAAGTTGTTGGGTACCTCAGCCTTCTCCTCATCTGTTGTTACAAGTTTGCCAGTCTTGCTGATCAGGGTGGGTACACTAATAGACTGGGTGCATCTGTTTCTTCCAATGTTGCTGCTTGCAACTGGAAGAAGAGAGTTAAAAATAACCTGTGCTCCAGATTCCCTTACCAACCATCCCAAGGCCCTGAAGTGTCTTTTGATAGACCTTGGACAATGTGTTGTGGGTTCATTGCCACCCACATGGAAAAGCAGTAATGGGTAATAGTCCAAGCGCCATACCAGGCTAGGAAGTTTCCTAGTGATGTCCTTAACCGAGGCCCTAGGGAGGCAGCATATTTCCCTAAGAGGAGGGTGTGTCTGGTATATTGGACCCTCTGTTCCGCTCAGAAGGGAGTCATCTACAACTATAACCTGCCCTTTCTTCCTCGTGGAGATGGTCATGATATGAGGGGTAGGCCTTTCTGACCCTGGCACCATCTCTGGTGTAGATTGACCATCATCCACATCATCCATTGACTGGCCTTCCACATCCAGAGCCTCATACCTGTTGTACAGAGGCACCTGGGAAGGCGAGGTGGGCAAGGAGGGGGTTTGCCTGCTGCCCCAAGCGTGGACTTGCCTCCATTCACTCCTTTCCTTTAAGCTACTGCTTTCAGCCTGGTGGAATTTTGTTTTTTAATGATACTTCCACAGGATCTGGTGCTATATTTTACAAGCCGTGCTGGAACAGCTCAATAGTTCAAGCTTCATCTTAAATAAAATAAAAGAATTCCCTTCTGGTTTGAAAAGAATCTCATTTTTCACTTAAGGTGAGGAGTAATTTTTCTGTCTGCAGCGGCAACTGGTTGAGCTACAGAGCTCTGAGAGTAACAGAGAAAGTTTTTCTGCCTGAAGTCCTTTGTAGTCTTGTGAGGAGCAGGGATTTGGACTCGATGATCCTTATGGGTCCCTTCCAACTTGAGATGTTCTATGATTCTATGATTCTATATTAAAGTTTTATTTGGGAGGTAATAACTTTAACTGGTATCTACTTAAGGATTTAAAAGTCCCAGTCTCTTCATTCTAGAAAAACCTGATCTGAAGGATGGCAGACAGTGAGTTGCTGTGATCAGCAGAGACAGAAACCAGGCTAGGAGGTGGTAAGACCTTCAGCTGTGACCTGTTTCGGCTGTTGGAAAAAGAGGTATCACCTTCTCCTCTCCCTATAGTGGTATTAGCCAAGCAGTGGCCCACCCTGGAAGCCACGTAGGGATGACAGTGCTGCTGTTGAAGAAGCACTGAGAGGGACACAAGGCATTGAGAAACAGCAGTGATAAAGCACCAAACATGCCCTGAGGGAGGACACCTTGAGTGGATGCAATCTGAGGAGGACTTACTGTGAGAGGAGAGGTGCTGGCTGGCTTATCCATGCTGGATATTTGATGCGAAGACACATTTATGCATTTTTCACTAAGCAGATCCAGCATCAAGAGGTTGGGAATGAAGTGCCTAGACAGGACTGCTTTAATTTTCAGCTGTGTAAAATGCAGGTCCACCAAAGCCTCTTCTTACTGAAAGTGAAAGCAGGGTGGGAATTGTGTATAGACTGGAGGGCTGGTAGAGTTTTTTCACCCTGGTTTGGTTGAAATAGTTGGGGGTTCTGTGATTGGTTTCCATTCCTACCCGGTGAAGCAGTGTAGAGTGAAGATGGGGTATCGCTCTGCAGATATATATTACTTTGGTGTTACTGTACAATGAAAACAGAGCATATCAGGAGTCCAAAAAAGCATCAAGTAAGTGTAGGGGCTTAAAAGTAGAGATTCTACTTAGTTGATTATTAGTGTAGGCATCCGAGAAGGGACAATAAAGACAGGAATTATTTGTAGAATTCTACACAGAAGAAATGGAAGTAGCAAAGTCTAAGCAAGGATAAGGATGGAACAGAAACAGGTTGAGGCTAAAAGGCAATTTTTCTTCCACCATTTTACTTTCTTCCCTTTCTGGAGAAATCCAGCACAGGGAACCTTGTGAATGAGGATTTTAGAAAATACATAGATGAGAGCAAATGTTTTGCATTGAATTAGACTCAGTGTCTGGAGAGGGTTTTTGGTCATCTCTAGCAACCAACTCAAACTGTGACAGTCTAGAAGATGGCAACAAAACCCTAAATCCTGCTGTAATTTTTACTTGTATAGTTACAGTGAAACTTGTTCAGAACAATATTGGTCTGAGGAAGCACAGCGAATACCAATTTCTGACATTTCTTCTTCCGTCAAAATCAGATGAAATGTTGAATTCAAAATAAAGTTACCAATTACAGTATTAACATATGATTTATAAAAACTACAGTACGGCCAGTGTAATGTCATACTGGTTTGGCAATGCACATGCCTAAATCAGCTGTATTTTGTACAACTGCATATCCTCTTTTTCAGATTAAGTTCTTCACAGTTTGTAGCTTTTACAGCTAAAATATCTTCCTCTGGTTTAGCAGATTAAACTAATCTTCATCTCATAGCAACAGCTCTGGTTGGCATCCTAACACTGCTGTTGCCAAATGATTTTGTGATGTTACCCATTCATATTAAGCTAAATTAGCAGTAGGAGTCATGCACTGAAGTTACAGTACATATCACCATCACAGAGTGGAAAAAAGTTTGCTTGAAACAATTTCCTATTTAGCCACACTAGGAACCTCATAAGCTGTTCAGGGCTTTGCACGTGGGAAATATGCAAAGGAATTTAGGACTGAAAAAGGAATACACTGATGACCAGACTCTCATCCAGCATATAATGGCGTTGCCACTGGAGAATTCAGCCCTGATCTGAATGGGGAAGGAGATGTATAAGACTCAGTGCATTAAGACTCAATGTGTAAGACTCACTGCAGGTTCACTTGCTGGCACGGACAGAGAGAGGATGGTGTGGTGCAGTGGTACAGACTTCACAGCATCTTGGAAATTTCGCTGACTGGCCATAACTCTTCAGACTTCAGCAGAACTAAATTGCACAAGATCATATCTTGACCTTAAATGGTAAACAGTTACAGAATTAGTCACTGACATAAGGTGTCTACTGGAGCTTTTTGGAAAAGAAAACATTCTTTAGAAAAATATTGAAATTTGTTGGAAAAAATTAATAAATATTTAGTTAAGACAAAAAAAGTTTTTTTCCTCAGGATCTGAAAGTGTTTAAAAGGGAGTAAAACTTTCTGCAGAATGGTTTTGTTTAATAAACCCCCTAATTTTCCCAGTACTGCATAGTATGAATGGAAAACACTAGATGAGTCCCAGTACTTGGGAGTGGATGATCTTTCTGTATGAGCAGAACCATGAGTTCCCTTCCATCCAGGGTCTTTGCTCAGGAACAGGCAATGAGAAAATCACAGCTGAGGAGTTCAGATGCAACAACACACACGTATTTCCACCCTCCAGAGAAGATAGTATTTACCTCTATAAATGCTTTTGTGCATGGGGCTTAAAGCAGCATTTACCTCTTTTTTCTTTTTCCTACCTCTGAAGCCATTTCATTTGTGCCCATTCACATGTAGACTGCTTTTTGTTTTAGAGGGAAGGCTTGTTATTGTTATCCACAGGGGCTCAGGACCTCACAATAGGTATTAAAAATATTTTTTGACCTTTAATATTATACCAAATACTGCTAAGCAATTAAGTGCAATATATCTGTGTAAACTGAATGTGTAATTTCTCCTAGGAATATAAATGTGAGAAAATTAAATGTCAACATCTACCTTGGTGTTTACAAGTGCAGCCATAGAATGTGAATTCCTTTCCTCACCTGAATTCCAATTTTGTAAATATTGCTGTTAGAGGGACTTTTTTCTTTTTTAAAAAATGAGTTCATATACATAATCTCTTTGGTAGTATTAAATGTCCCACTTGTGAGGGACTTTCTCTGACACTGTTTACTGCTGATCCTGTAGAAGCAGGTGCAAAAACAATTTGCATGGTTTTAAGAGAAGAACAGTATCAAAGACAGGGCCTCAGACACGTGAGAGCTGATAGCAGCTCCCGGCTCTGGCAGTGGGTAGCCTGGGCCAAGTCATTTCACTTCTTTCTGTTCTCTTTCCTTTTACAGTATTTCTTGTCTCATTGGACTTAGAAACTTCTGGAGGCAAGAACTGTGTCCTATTCTGCTTTTGTACTGTGCCTGGTGCCATCAGGGGACCACGTGCTCAGCCCCAGACTCAGCTTATGCATGGTATATAAACACAAACACTGATAATACACACTGCCCACTCCTGTCTGCCCATGCATTGGAATGGAAAGGGGAGAGGAAGCAGGAGCATTGTTTGCATTAAGGCACCATCTAAGAGCTCGTACTGTTTGGACCTGAGATCATGATAGCTATGTGCTTCCTAATGACCCAAGAATTCACTGCAACTAAAAATATAAAGAAAAATCCTTCCCTTGACATATCTTGTTCATAGAGTGCCAACTCCACCTCAAGACGTCGTGATTTTAGGTTAAAAAGTTGTTATTGAGAGTTTTTGATTTGTTTCAGTCCTGGTTTTATACTGTCTCCTCAATTAGCTAGTCCTGCCAGAATGCAGGAGAAGCCTCCTGTTATTTTAGTGTAGACTAGTCTGGTTGTTCTTCACTGTTTTGCTGAATTTGCTTTACTTAGCACAGCAAAGGGAACTGACAACACTTCTGTGGACATCACTTCTGCTTCATCTACCAGCCTGTGCTCAGGTGGATCAAGTGCCACAGCTGCATGATGAAGCTGAGAAGAATATTTCCTACCAAAATGCGAATGTTTTCCCCTTTCACTGATTTTTTTTTCTTGATAGTTGATGATCAAATTGGTGTTAGCCTAATTAATATTTCCATCATTTAAAAATGTGTTAAGAAGGGGAGAGTTTGATTTTAACATTCCATTTTCTTCCATTTTATGTTACTAAAGTTATGGAACTGCAGTGGATGCCACTGTCTCAGACTGACATCCCCAGAGAGAAATAACTTTGCTTCTGGTGTTAGCTGAAATGCAAGCAGGAATAGCATCTGTGAAGCCAAGCCAATAACCCCTCTTTCCTGAGTTTCAGAAAAGTTGATTCACTCATCCAATTAAAAGAATAACTCTGTGTATTAATTAAATTCCCCTTCCACTAAAGTTGAGGCTTAAATAGTTTGCTGCATTTGACAGAAAAGCAAAATAACTTTTATTGAATAAAGGGTGAATTGAAACAGAGTTTCTGCCTTTGAGGTAAGCTGGGAATTGAGTGCTCAGCTCAGATTAAATGGTAAACTTTGCTATTTCCATGTAGTTCCTTGATGGCTTCATCCGTACTTGCAAGTACTTGCATGATTACCTTAGTTATCATCTACAGAGATGAATTGCTTCTGAGCATATGTACATTGATAATCATCTTGCACACTTTTGAGGGGAGGCAGTCTCTTTCCAGCAGACTTTCTGTTGGTCATGTGTCAAGTTCCCCAAGTCCAGCTGTGCAATGCTGTGGTGAATTGACCTTGGTTAAGGGCCAAACACCCACCCAGCTCCTTGCTCACTCCCCCTTCTGAACAGGACAGGGAGAGAAAATTGTGTGAAAAAGCTCATGGGTCAGGGTAAAGACAGAGAAATTGCTTACCAATTACCATCATGGGCAAAACAGACACAACTTGGGGAAAATCAATTTAATTTATTGCTGATTAAAAATGGAATAGGATGGTAAGAAATAAAGACAAAAACTAAAACACCTTCCCTGCTCCCTCTCCTTCTTCCCAGGCTCAACTCAACTCACTTCTTCATTCCCAACTCCTCTACCTCCTGCTCCCCCAAGTGGCACAGGGGAAATAGGGAATGGGGGGTGGGGGGAATTACAGTCAGTCCGTAACAGTTCCGCTCCGCTGCTCCTTCCTTCTCACACTTTTCCCCTACTCCAGCCTGGGTCCTTCCCACAGGCTGCAGTCCTTCAGTATAAACCTGCTCCAGATAGGCTCTCCACAGGCTGCAGCTTCCTTTACAGCACATCTACCTGCTCTGGTGGGGACTCCTCCATGGTCTGCAGGTTGGATATCTCCTCTGGCATGGGGTCCTCCACAGGCTGTAGTGTGGATATCTGCTCTGGTGTGGTCCTCTCCAGCACCTGGAGTACCTCCTCCGCTCTTTCTTCTGACCTTGGTGTTCACACGGCTGTTTCTCACTTTTTTTTTCCTCTCCTCCTCTCTCTGTCTGGCATTTTTTGCCCTTTCTTAAACACTTTTTCCTAGACGTGCCACCATCTTGGCTGCTGGGCTCAGCCATGCCCTGCGGTGGGCCCATTGGAGCCGGTGGGAACTGACTGCATCCAGCTTGGGGCAGCCCTGGCCTCTTCTCACAGAGGCCACCCTGCAGTCCCCTCTGCCAAAGCCAGGGCATGGACACTTTGTACAAAAGCTCAGTGAAAACCTGCAATTCCAGCAATTATTCTATCAATATTCCTGACTTCATATTGGGCAAATTTCATTAGATGCCTTCCCAGCTTGATGGCCAAAGCCAAAGTTAGGTTGGTGTCACGTTTTCCTCACTCACAGAACATGTCCCCTTCCCCATGCACAGTCTCATGAAGCTGGGGACACCCCAGTTTTGGATCTCTCTTCACTAAGGTATATTGTTTCTCCTCAGAGATGATGAAGAGTTGTGACTTTGCTGATGCAGTCCCTCCTCCCAGGCATAAGGCGTCCTGTGAAGGCTACCAACAGGAAGGTACTATAAGAAATTCACACTGGGGTAAAGAGATACTCTCTTACAGTTTTAATATTCTTCTACTAGAAATTAGAAAGCATTTTATAAGCACACTTTTGAAACCTCTTTCAAGAGCTGATAATTAATAGAGGCACTCCTGTGCACCGATATGTTGTCCCCTGTTCAAAGAACTATACTCTAATTAGCTGCACTCAACACAGTTCAGAGCTTCAAGTGTTGGTGAAAACGAAAAAAAAAATTTTACCTACTTTATGCTGATTCACACTTTGCTTAATGCTGGGCAACTGCAATGTCCCTTAAAGTTAAAAGCACACTTACTGTGCATCTAATCCTTCCATACTTTTTGCAAAGTTAACTTTTAACAGTTGTTTACAGACCAATCAGGCTGTTGTGAATACTCTCTGAATCATACACAGAGTCAGAGCAAAGGTCATAACCAAGGTAGTAATGTTTTATTAGTGAAATAAAAGAATATGGGGGGTTGGGTTGACTTGGGTTTTTGATTTTTTTTCTTTTTTTCCCAAACCCCCCTCCTTGTCAAATAAGTTTTACAGAATAACCTGCATAAGTATAGAGAATATGACTGAGAATAATATCTCAGAGCAGAAGGTTTTGGTAAAGCTGGGAAATTGCAGTGACAACAAAGAAATGCTTCCTTGTCTAATCACTACATACTTTTTGCTTAAAGAAAAAAAAATGATAACTGAAGTCCAACAAAAAGGCTGGACTAGAATTTAATTCATAAGTAAGTCAAATCTCTTCAAACATTGCATTTTATGAAGTACTGCAAATTTAATTTGACATTTCCTAGTTGCGTATCAAATTAGTACCCTACTTATATTATTACATCCTATGTATAGTACTATATATCTATTGTATATAGCATATTTGTGCTATATATATATATGTGCTTCATATATATATGTGCTTCATATATATATGCAAAATATTTCTCAGTGGTTAACTTTGGAATTAGTAGCTCTGGGGAATTTTTACCCTATCTTTGAAAAGTTTTTCTTCCTTTTTCTGTGGAACTGAGGTAGTCTTCTGTTTTAAGAGATATTACCCTAAAAATATAAGACCCCAATGTATATTCTATGAGAAACTTAATTTAGAAATTCATGCAGACAAAAGAAAACTACCAGAGATGCACCATGCAAGCACTGGTCAATACCAGGACACTTAGGAAGATGCTATGATATCTCTATTTCATAGAATCATAGAATGTCCTGAGCTGGAAGGGACCCACAAGGATCATCAAGTCCAGCTCCTGTCCCTGTACAGTACAACCCCAAATTCACACCATATCTCTGAGGGCATTGTCCAAATGCTTCTTGAATATTGTCAGGCTTGGTGCCATGACTGCCTCCCTGGGGAGCCTGTTCCAGTGCTCCACCACCCTCTGGGTGAAGAACCTCCTCCTAATATCCAACCTAAGTCTCCCCTGGCACATCTTCCTGCTATTCCCTCGGGTCCTATCGTTGGTCACCAGAGAGAAGAGATCAGCCCTGCCCCTCCTCCTCCCCTTGTGAGGAAGCTGCAGACCCCGATGAGGTCTGCCCTCAGCCTCCTCTTCCCAGGCTGAATAAACCAAGTGACTTTAGCTGCTCCTCATACAGCTTCCCCTCTAAACCCTTCACCAACTTTGTGGCCCTCCTCTAGACAGTCGCTAGTAGCTTTGTATCCTTAATATACTGTGGCACCCAAAACTGCACACAGTACTCAAGGTGAGGCCGCACCAGTGCAGAGCAGAGTGGGACAATCACCTCCCTCAGCCAGCTAGCAATACGGTGCTTGATGCACCCCAGGATATGGCTGGCCCTCTTGGCTGCCAGGGCACACTGTTGGCTCATGTTCAACTTGCTGTTGACCAGAGCCCCCAGATTCCTCTCTGCAGAGCTGCTCTCCAGCCTCTCATTCCCCAGTCTGTATGTGCATCCAGGGTTGCCATGCCGTAGGTGCAAAATCCAGCACTTGCCCTTGTTAGCCTTCATACGGTTGGTGATTGCCCAGCTCTCTAATTTGTCTAGATGTTTATTCAGGGCCTCTCTGCCCTCGAGAGTGTCAACAGCTCCTCCCAATTTTGTGTCATCAGCAAACTTAATTAGTATTCCTTCAAGTCCTGCATCCAAGTAATTTATGAAGACATTAAAGACTGCTGGCACTAAGATGGATCCCTGCGGAACCCCACTACTGACCAGACGCCAGCCTGATGTAACCCCATTTACTATGACCCTTTGCGCCCAACCCGTCAGCCAGTTGCTCACCCACTGCATTAAGTGCTTATCCGGCTGTACACTGGACATTTTGTCCAGGAAGATGCTGTGAGAGACAGTATCGAAAGCTTTTACTGAAATCCAAAAAGATTACATCGACTGACTTCCCTTGGTCAACTAGGTGGGTAACCTCATCATAGAAAGAAATTAAGTTTGTTAAACAGGACTTTCCCCTTGTGAACCTGTGCTGGCTGGGACCAATGACTGCATTGTCTTTCAGGTGTTTCTCAATAACTCCCAGAATAATCTTCATAATTTTGCCAGGCACAGAAGTGAGACTGACAGGCTTGTAGTTACCAGGGTCATCCCTGTTGCCCTTCTTGAAGATTGGGACAATGTTTGCCAGCTTCCAGTCAACTGGGACCTCTCCAGATTCCTAAGAGCATTGAAAAATCATTGAGAGGTCTCACTATGACATCAGCCAGCTTATTAAGTACCCTCAGATGAATCTCATCAGGCCCCATTAACTTACAGGGATCCAGCTGGAATTTCTATTTCTATGATTGAAATCTTTATTTTAGAGCTCAGCTGAAAGATGACTGTACCAGCTTCTGTACCTGCTTCTGTGAGGCAGTTGATCAGTTCTGACTCATAAAGAAAAGCCACCCACTGGATCACCAGGTCACACCTGTGACAAAGCTGCGCTAGAGGCAGTTTGGAAGAACTGGCTATTAATTGCAGCCAGTTCCCAGACTGACTGTTACCAGGTCCAAGAGGACCTCAGGCCTCCCTGCTGCTCCACTTCTAAGACCTGCAGAACTAGTGTCTGGTTCAGTGGGTGGCTGTTCCTCTCTGACCTGCTCAGCCTTAGACCCCACATGCCTAATACTGGCTGTAATCTTGCATCCTAGCATCTGGAACCAGACAGTAGTTATTGGGCAGAAGATACTCCTGTCGGCAGTGGTCTAAGGTAAGTTGATGAAAAAATGCTTAAGAGACTAATAGAGTTGAAAATAAATGTAAATCAAAAACTGACCCTCCAGACATGCAGTCCCACCAGCTCTTAGAAACCACAGCCAACTCGACTGCAGCATAGAAGCTGTGGGACCAAATAGCTTCTTATTAACTCATCGCAACAAGTGCTAACAGCAGCTAATGGGAGGTGTAGGTGTTTACTCTTTTCTTTCCCTGCCAGCAGATTTCTGAATATAGGAAGGAATGTATTTCTGAATATATCTCTGGTGCCAGGAGATATATAGCTGAAATCCTGTTGTATCTAGGACAGCAAAAGTTCTTGGAGTGCTGTTGTCTTCTCCTGGGAGGAATTATTGTTCTTTATTACATGGTAAACAGAAGCACGTACCTTACATTTATTTTTACTGTAAAATTTTTAGTTTGAGATTTGCTGCAATATTATAAAAAGGAAAACCTCTCAGCTTCCAAATTTTTTTCTCAGTTCTGTTTTCTGTTGCAGCTAAAGAAATAACAGTTTTCTATTTTTTTACCCAAGTAAGAAGACAAATAGAAACTAAGATCTATTTCTTCAGAGGGGTTGAACCCTCTCATGACACTTTTTAGATCTAGCACTGTAGTCATTTACTGTGACAAAGTCCTCTGCTTGTGTAAGGAGAAATGTATCCATCACCATGCAGTTTGCTGACACTGGCTAACAGAACATATGCCTGTGTTTTGGCAGGGTGATGGCAGATGTCATGTTGTGGGAAGCCCAGGGGAAAAGTGAAGATGTGACCTCAAATTGTACTTCTGCCTTTCAGCCTGGCAGTGCAAACCTCCCTCTGTCACCCACCCCACTATGTGTTGAGCCTAACACCTGCATTGCCCAACACTAAAGATCCTGCAGTCAACGGGGAATGTGAATAGCCAGAGTTCATTGTTCAGTGGTTTTGTGCTCCCGGTCTTCATCATATGCTTGTCTGGTATTGCAAGTGGCTGGCGGAGATGCAGGTTTCATAAGGAAAAGGATGGCAGGGCCTGTATATGACCCTGTTGACAGGCCATTCCCTGCTTTGTGATGTGGCCACAAGCATATGGCTGTGTTAGTCACCCATCGTGAGATCAGTGAGGTTAAATTTCTGCCCCGCTCTCCTGAAGATGGACTCTTTGTTGACCCTTCCTCTTCCATAGCTTCAGAAGCTTTCATAGTGCAACCACTGAATGCACAGCAAGTCCAGTCTCACACACAGATATGAGTGTGTTCTGATCCAGCAGAGCAGATGCAATTTCTGTGCATGTAGGGAAGCCAAATATCCCTCTGAAATACAGAGGCAAACACCTTGGGGAGATGTGTCATGCTGCAAAGAGCTGAGGACAAATTGAATTTGAGAAGAGAGACAGGCAGAGGGTAAAAGCTGCATGAATATGTAAGGCAGGGGAATTTCTGCAGAAGACGTTACTGCAGACTCAGCTGTAATTAAACTGCCCACAGCTGCTGTTTGTTTGTCACCTTTGGAAGTAGAAGATGCTTTAACCCGAAGCAAAGTCAAAGGAAAACTTTAGATATTACCTAAGATCTCAAGTTGCTTACTGTGACCTGAGAGAAAACCATTTTATTCTACCTTGTCACCACATCCATGATCAGAATTGAATGAACTGCTTTACTTTGGGAAGACTTTGGAGTTTGCCTTGAAAATGTGGAAGACCCCTTCATTTCATATATGCATTGTGGTGGTTTATTCCCCTTTCAAGTGGGAAGGGAGAGGGAAGATTAAAAAGAAAAGGAAAAGTTGAGGAGTTTTTCAGGGCTTCTTTTACTTTCTTGCTTTCTATTTAAAAAGTGTGCTTGTGAAAGAGGGATGGAGGGAGAGGAAGAAAACAGAGAATGAAACTCTTTAAAAGGAGGAAAATTTGGGGAATTCTCCCATTCATCCTATTCACTCTTTTTGTCTACTCCTTTCCAACAGAAGGAAAGAGAGAGGAAGGGAAGAAAAACAACTGCGTGAGGAAGGCGATGGCAAGGAATCCAAACATTACAGGTTTTGCTTTTGATAAGGCAACCATATTTACCCTTAAATTTCTGGTCAACATTTCCTATGGGAAGTACTTTTAAAACCAGCTCTGCTTGTTACGCTTTGTTATTTGTGTATATGGCACTCTACGTGTCTGCAAGAAGACAAAATCATTCTGAAGTGTTCAACTTAGTGCAGGCAGATGTGGCAAGAAGTCTAGCTTTAAGATACGTTAGTGGAAATAGATGCTATTCTTGTTGACACCAGATAGGTCTCTCTCTGAGGTAAGAAGATAGGCAGAGCACTGTAATGCTGCAAAAACTATTTGGGAATACACAGTCAGTGAGCGAAGTGAAACTGAGGTTAACTCAGGGAAGCTCAAATTGAATTTCCAAGGTAGTGCTCAAAAACCATGTCTGAGGAACAAAGTAAGTTTGCATATGTGAAAAAAGGAATGAGGAGTGTGGGTTTGCAGGCAGGAAATAAAAAGCAAATTGACAACCATGCCATAAAGGCTGGGAGTATAAAGGACAAGACTAGAACAGAAGGGAAGAAAGCACAGAGTATGACAGACCATTATCTATAAAGGCAAGAATTGCAGAGGGTGAGAAGCAACTGGCTTTTGTGTCTTTTAATGAAGCATTAGACATAGGAAGACAAAACAATAAAAACAATAACCCAAGGGAAAGTGGGGTCCCCAGGTTGCAGGCAACATTTCAAACCAGTAAGGGTATAGTTCAGAGGCAAGCTCCCAAATTGCTCTATGGTAAATGACACCAGTATAAAATACATTTGTGATATGAATATTTCTTAAAGGCAGTCACAAGAACTGCATTGCTAAATGGCCACTCTCCTCTTGTAAATGTTTTGCTTTTATCTGTCCTGTTTTTTCTTATGAACTTCCAAATGTGACAACTGACATTTTCTTAATTGAAGATATCAGGTCTGAACACGATGCTCGTAGGTTATTAACTTTATACCAGTCTATTCTTCAAATGCTGTACTTTGCTTCTTGAGGGATCATGCAGCAAAGTGAGATATTATAATCTCCTTAACCAGAGACTCTAAGGCATCAGAGTTAAAGCTAATTAGGATTTATGAGACTTTGGACGGAATATAATTTGTATGCAAACACTTTAGGTGATAAAGGGTTTCA
The DNA here is from genome assembly GCA_031468815.1 of Morus bassanus. NCBI lineage: Eukaryota > Metazoa > Chordata > Aves > Suliformes > Sulidae > Morus > Morus bassanus. The sequence continues at coordinate 32,126,233 of CM062568.1, read as the reverse complement.
GATGATGTCTATAGATCTCAGCTAAGCTCAGCTACCACAGTTTATCAGGATAAATCATTAGGAGTACATTACACATTATTCTTCCATTTCATCTTATTTTCAGTCAGAAGGCCAAGGCAGGGAAAATACTGTGCATGTGACACAATTTTGTGGCCCAACTTTTGTTAAATTTAGGCTGGGAGTGTAGCAGCAATCAACACCTCTTGCTTAAAAAGCATTTCTTTTCAGTAAAGTCTCTGCTGCTGAAACAGCACCTCCCTATTCAGATGTCTATCCTGCTTTCCTCTTAACGCCCGGGTCATATCATATCATGAGTAGGCATGTGCTTGCTAAGACTTCACTGGGGACTTTGCCAGAGGAATACAAACCTGCTCCAGTGATTTAAAAGTAAGTGTTCTTGAGATCTCTTCGAACCATCCCACTAAATCTAATACAGCTGTTCCGTTGTAAAAGGCAGCTTAACATATGGTTTATAGTGATCATATATTTATATTATATACAGTATAAAATAAAACAAAAGGTGCTTGAATTCTATGAAGACAGCAAATTGCTATAAGCAGAAATGGAGAGAGAACAGTGATTATATACAATCTGTACTAGACTAGCAGGAAACATTACCAGTAAAAGGAGAGGAACCATGAAAGGGAGGACTTCACTGGGACAGCTGTCTACTTGGCAGCTAATACCAACAGATATTTGATGAATGAAATCTCTCTAGGAGCCTCTGGTGATGACAGTAACATTGCTTTACATTTGGCATGGTGTTCTGTGTTGGGGCAGCTTGGTGGGATACTCTGAAAGTTGAATGTGTAGGATTTCTGTTGTGCATATGTATGAGTTTGTGAATTAAAGAAATTATTAAGCCTGAAAGGAACTTGAAGAAGTCCTTTTAGGCACCTCCCTTCTCTGAGGAAGGATAAGTATATGTCCTTGGCACTGCTTGTAGCCTTGTTAAAAGTACCAAATATTCCTAAGATCCATGTTTCCACATATCACTACCTTTAGAAGGCTTTTTTTTTCCCTATATTTGGATTATTTATCTCTTGTGGCAAAGAACTTTCTGTTCCTCATCTGATGCAAAAAGAAACCATTGATTGCAGTCCTCTTTATGAAAACTTTGTTTATATTGGACACCTGGTGAACATGAAAATATTTGACCTCTGTTTCTCTTGTAATAGTATTTTCATGAATGAGATGTACATTGTCATTTCCTTCTTCAAGTCTTTCTATTCTAGATAGAAGAAACAAAATTCTTGACAATGTTTCTCATCAGCCTGTTTTCTAAAGCTCTCAGAAATAGTGTTACTCTCTTCTGGGATTTTCCCATTATTTTTACATTTTTGTACTCCAGACAAGTTCTCAACAGAGCTGTGCGGGGCAGAAAAATTACATTCTTTGCCACTTATGAAACGTCTGTTTGTACATCCCACAATTGCATTAAAGTTTCTTGCAGCAGCAAGTTCTTGACTCATATTCAGCTTCCAATCTACTATAAACTCCAGATATTTTTTTTTTTTTGCTTTTTCTGTAATGTCCTTCCTTTGTTAGCAGAGACAGTGACAGCTAGCAGAGATACAGCCTAGAGGTACCAACAAGTGGTCTGTTTACAAGCTGCTTCCTAGTCTACATGGCTGTATATCCTGGTGTAATCTCCAGTCAGAAACTCAAAAGGCAAAGCTATAACAAAGTCCCTAGACTGAGAATGGGGATTCATGCTACAGGAAACTGTAAAAGCTGCAAAGTAGCAAACAGAGGGAAATAATTCTAGAGTCAGTTTTAGAAGTATAAGGCTCACCAAGTCTCCTAATCATACTTCTCATAGAAGAAAACAAGTTATATTTAGGACACATATGATCAAAAGTGGCAGAGATTATTTTGGAGACTGGATTTTTGAGCTGTTAACATTTCAATCATCTGTAAATTACTTGAGAAATTAAAGTCATCAGTTCAATAGTAGTAGATACTGGCAGTGTTCTTGGCTTGTTTATGCACTCTTTTGGGATAGGTGTGGAGAAGAGGGGATATCACACACAGAGTCAACACTAGTACCCCATCTTCCACATGGAGCTCTATATATTTCTCCCTGATGATCTTGCGTGAACCTCATATTGACTCCAGAAAATTACAACTGCAACTCATCAGTTTAACTCGGTTTCCTGCCATGACAAGGAACTGAACAGTCATAACCAAAGGAAGAAAATTTTGAGTTATTTTGAGACAAGAACAAGACAATGTGGCTTTTTTAATGAGAAAGGCATCTTCCAGTGAAGGAAACAGACTTTTGTGACATTGCTGTGGAACTCTTGTTTCTTCTGCAGAGAGTTTCAGGCTGCATTTCTATTTAATTGGCATCAAGCCTAGCATCAAGCCCAATTTCAGAGTTACACTTTCCTCTGAGCTTTAATTTACACTTAAATCTACACTCCACTGACTGAACACTGTCTTACTATTGCTATTTTCTCACCTACAACTTTTTCTTTCAGAAAGAAACTCTGCCCTTACCTAAGCTGTTCCTTTCCTGGTCCCTCACCATTTTTTTCTCTGCTTCACTGCCAGCGCTGTAGCTGAAGGGATAAACCCAGACAGCAAGCAATCAAATAGTTGGCAGTGAAGGTAAAGATGGTACAAGTCTAATGGAGAAACTTTCTGGGAACAAACAAAATTGTACAAAAATGAGCAGTGATATGTAGTCCTTTTTAATATCACCTGACCACTCTGTTGTCCAGGGAGCAATGGGTACTTGGGGTACATGGGGTGCCAAGGGGTACGTGTGTACCGAAAGCATTCAGCTCTATGTTCCAGGTGTCACAGGTTCCTCATTCTGATCACTTTTATAATTTTTCCAGTTCTTCCTTTGAGGCTGGTAGTGCTTACCTCAGCAGCTGCTTTTCCTCTGCCAACTTTTATATTCCTTTTTTTCTCTTCTTCTGTCCTGTTTAGGGAATGGTAAATCACACTGTGGCAGGCACTCTTTGTTTTCCTTTTGAGGGTGAGGTTAAGAATAGTTATATATCTGTTGTTGTTGGATAATAACTGGGTTTCTCACACCAGCTACAAGCTGTTAGCCTACACCATCACTCTCTTGACTGTCATCCTTCATCTTACCTCTTAATTGCTCTTCAGCTAAGCAGCATTTCCTATGTTATCATGAAGTAAGTTTGTGGTGCAACTAGCTAGAATCTTTTAAAGAAAACAACTATTTCATTTCAAATTATTCTCAATAAGCAAACATAGAGAACAACAACAGGCCTGGGAGGTACTGTTTTTCCAAACCATGGCTGCACAAGAAAACGTGTGTTAAACAGAATCTGGCCTTAGCTTGAAGTGAAGTCACAGACCTGCTACCTGCCTTTCTGGGTACCTGAGTAAGTCCCAGCTGTGATTACTGCCATATTTTGGGAATGTATTTCTCATTTTCTTTCTTCTTTTTCTGTGGGAAAAAACCCCCACACAACTGCAAATAGAAAATCCCTCACTTTTATGAAGTAAGAGAGCTTTGAAATCTGAGTTCTTAATGACTTTCCTCCATGCCTGTACCCGAGTTCTCCTTGGGGAACTTGCTCTGTCAAGGACTCGAAGGACAATATTGCTGGCTTTCAGGGGCCTCACAAAGTAAAGCCCAGCTAAAAGAAGAGGGGTAGTACTGGAGCTGTTCTGCTAGGGAAAAGGCATATTGGAAAACCTATTGCCATGAGGTTGTCATCAAATTAATCCTTTTATAAAGGATGATTACAGGGTGCTACTTGCTTTTCTTGCCCCTTTCACTAGAATCCTGTGGCATCTGCAGAGAGGCAGGCAGAAAACCCTCCCTACACCATTTTGAGCATGCTCCCTGGGCCTGACACACAGCACTGGGCTCTGTCCTGAGCAGTCGGAGCTGGACTATTGCTGTTAGATGAAAGGACTTTGCTGACACCTTCAGAGGAACTAAAATTTGAAGTCCAAGTTCAGGTCCTTTCTTTTATTTATTTTTATTCCTGAGAAATACATATATATGTCTTTACATATATATATGAGGAGTGTGCTAATGTTTATGAGAGGAAAGAGGAGGAAAGGGAGGGGGAAGAATGAAAATTATCTTATTTGTTGTTTTTATTCTATTTCCTACAACAGAAGCTGCTCCTTTCACCTCTCCTTGCTGCAGCTGTATGGCCATTACAGTATCTACAGTAATAACATGAAAGTGTTACTGGCAAATATAAATGATCAGCAAGACTTGCCCACCCTTCAACAGTCCCATATGGCCAGTGCAAAAGTCTAATGGAGAGTGGAGACTAACAGTAGACTATCATGGCCTGAATGAAGTCACTCTGCCGCTGAGTGCTGCCGTGCCGGACATGCTAGAACTTCAATACGAACTGGAGTCAAAGGCAGCCAAGTGGTATGCTACTATTGATATCGCTAACGCATTTTTCTCAATCCCTCTGGCAGCAGAGTGCAGGCCACAGTTTGCTTTCACTTGGAGGTACACCCGGAATTGAGTGCCCCAGGGGTGGAAACACAGCCCTACTGTTTGCCATGGACTGATCCAGACTGCACTGGAAAGGGCTGAGTCTCCAGAACATCTGCAATACATTGATGACATCATCGTATGGGGCAGCACAGCAGAAGGCATTTTTGAGAAAGGAGAGGAAATAGTCCAAATCCTTCTGAAGGCTGGTTTTGCCATAAAACAGAGGTCAAGGGTCCCACACAGGATATCCAGTTTTTATGAATAAAATGGCAAGATGGACATCGTCAGGTCCCAATGGATGTGATCAACAAAATAACCACCATGTCTCCACCAACTAGCAAAAAGGAAACACAAGCTTTCTTCGATGTTGTGGGTTTTTGGAGAATGCATATTCCAAATTACAGTCTGACTGTAAGCCCTCTCTATCAAGTGACCCAGAAGAATGATTTCAAATGGGGCCCTGAGCAACGACAAGACTTTGAACAAATTAGATGGGACATAGTTCATGCAGTAGCCCTTGGACCAGTCTGGGCAGGACAAGATGTAAAAAATGTGCTCTACACTGCAGCCAGGGAGAATGGCCCTACCTGGAGCCTCTGGCAGAAAGCATCAGGCGAGACTTGAGGTTGATCCCTAGGGTTTTGGAGTCAGGGATACAGAGGATCTGAGGCCCACTATACTCCAACTGAGAAAGAGATATTGGCAGCATATGAGGGGTTTGAGCTGCTTCAGAAGTGGTTGGTACTGAAGCACAGCTCCTCCTGACACCCTGACTACCGGTGCTGGGCTGGATGTTCAAAGGGAGGGTGCCCTCTGCACATCATGTAACTGATGCTACATGGAGTAAATGGGTCACACTGATCACGCAATGGGCTCGAATAGGAAATCCCAGTCGCCCAGAAATCTTGGAAGTGATCATGGACTGGCCAGAAGGCAAAGATTTCGGAATATCACCAGAGAAGGAGGTGACACGTGCTGAAGAGGCCCCACTGTACAATAAACTACCAGACAATAAGAAGCAATATGCCCTGTTCACTGATGGGTCCTGTCATCTGGTGGGAAAGCATCGGAGATGGAAGGCTGTTGTATGGAGTCCTATACGACAAGTTGCAGAAACTGCTGAAGGAGAAGGTGAATTGAGCCAATTTGCAGAAGTGAAGGCCATCCAGCTAGCTCTAGACATTGCTGAACAAGAAAAATGGCCAGTGCTCTATCTTTATACTGACTCATGGATGGTGGCAAATGCCCTGTGGGGGTATTTACAGCAATGGAAACAGAACAACTGGCAGCGCAGGGGCAAACCCACCTGGGCTGCTGCATTGTGGTGAGATATTGCTGCTTGAGTAGAGAACCTGGTTGTAAAAGTACGTCACCTAGATTACAGAATCACAGAATGGTAGGGGTTGGAAGGGACCTCTGGAGGTCACCCTGTCCAACTGCCCTGCTTGAGCAGGTACACCTAGAGCAGGGGGCACAGGACCGCGTCCAGGCAGGTTTTGAATGTCTCCAGGGAAGGAGACTCCACAACCTCTCTGGGCAGCCTGTTCCACTGTTCTGTCACCCTCCAAGTAAAGAAGTTTTTTCTCATGTTTAGCTGGAACTTCCCCTGTTCCAACTTGTGCCCATTGCCCCTTGTCCTGTTGTTGGGCACCACTGAAAAGAGTCTGGTCCCATCCTCTTGACCTGTCTTTCAGATATTTATAAGCATTGATAAGATCCCCCCTCAGTCTACTCTTCTCCAGGCTGAACAAACCCAGGTGTCTCAGCCTTTCCTCATAAGGGAGATGCTCCAGTCCCCTGATCATCTTGGTAGCTCTCTGCTGGACTTGCTCAAGCAGTTCCCTGTCCTTCTTGAACTGGGGAGCCCAAAACTGGACACAGTACTCCAGATGTGGCCTCACTAGGGCAGAGTAGAGGGGGAGGATAACCTCCCTCAACCTGCTGGCCACAATCCATTTAATGCAGCCCAGGATACCGTTGGCTTTCTTGGCCACAAGGGCACAGTCCTGGCTCATGATCAGCCTGCTGTCCACCAGCACTCCCAGGACCTTCTCAGCAGAGCTGCTTTCCATCAGGTCAGCCCCCAACCTGTACTGGTGCATGGGATTGTTCCTCCCCAAGTGCAGGACCTTACACTTGCTCTTGCTGAATTTCATGAGGTTCCCCTCGGCCCAGCTCTCCAGCCTGTCCAGGTCTCGTTGGATGGCAACACAGCCTTCTGGTGTATCAGCCACTCCTCCCAGCTTGGTATCGTCAGCTGAGATGCCTGAGGGCCAGCCTTAGCAGTAAAGACTGAAGCAAAGAAGGCATTCAGTAACTCTGCCTTCTCCGCACCCTGCATCACCAGGGCACCACCTCATTCAGCAGTGGGCCCACATTTTCCCTAGTCTTCCTTTTACTGCTGATGTATTTGAGAAGCCCTTCTTGTTATCCTCGACATCCCTCACCTCACTGAGTTCCAAGTGGGCCTTGGCCTTCCTTGTCACATCTCTGCATACACTGACAACATTCCTGTATTCCTTCCAAGTGGCCAGTCGCTTTTTCTACATAATGTGAACCTCCCTCTTCCATTTGAGTTTCTCTAGAAACTCTTTGGTCATCCATGCAGGTCTCCTGGCTCCTCTGCTTGACTTCATCCTCACAGGGATGCACCAAACTTGAGCTTGGAGGAAGTGGTCTTTCAGTACTGCCCAGCTCTCCTGGCCCCCCTGCCTTCTAAAGCCCTAGCCATGGGGTTCCTCCAAGCAGGTCTTTGAAGAGAGTTGGCTCTCTTGAAGTCCAGGGTTGTAATCCTGCTTGTTGCCCTGCTTCTGCCACACAGGATGCTGAACTCCACCATCTCATGGTCACTGCAGCCAAGGCGACCCTGAACTCTCACATCCTCAGCCAGCCCTTCCTTGTTTGTTAGTATAAGGTCCAGCAGCACATCTTGCCTTGTTGGCTCCTCCACCACCTGCATCAAAATTTATCCTTGATGCTCTGCGGGAACCTCCTGGATTGTGCACGCCTTGCCTTGTTGCTTTTCCAGCAAATATCAGGGTGGTTGAAGTCCCCCACGAGCACCAGGGCCTGCGACTGTGAGGCTACTTCCAGCTGTCTGTAGAAGGCTTCATCAACTACCTCTTCCTGATCAGGTGGCCTGTAGTAAACTCCCACAACAGTGTCGCCCATATTTGCCTGCCCCTTAATTTTTACCCACAAGCTCTCAACTTGTTCTTCTTCCACTCCAAGGCAGAGCTCGATGCATTCCAGTTGTTTCCTCACATAAAGAGCAACTCCCCCACCTCGCCTTGCTGGCCTGTCTTTCCTGAAAAGCCTGTAGCCATCCATGACCACATTCCAGTCATGCGAGCCATCCCACCATGTCTCTGTAATTGCAATCAGATCATGGCCCAGCAACCGCACACAGACCTCTAGTTCCTCCTGTTTATTCCCCATGCTGTGTGCATTGGTGTACAGGCATTTCAGAGACGTACTTGAGCCTGCAGGTTTCCCTGGAGGGGTGCATGAGGACCCACTATAGCCATGCACAACCTTGAGGTGATTGGTCTCATGACTGCCATCTCATGAGGCAGCTAAGGCACCTTTGTCACTGCTCTGGTTGGCCTGGCTTATTCCCCCATTGGATATGATGGCATTAGCCCTGCCACCTTGGCCCCCCTCCCCAAGTCCCTCAGTTTAAAGACCGCCTCACCAAATTGGCCAACCTGCTGCCAAAGATTTCCTTGCCCCTTCTAAACAGGTGGATTCCATCCCTCCCTAGCAGGCTATGGTTGCTGAGGAAAGTTCCTTTGTCAAAAAAGCCAAAACCCTCACATCGGCACCAGCCACATAGCCAAGAATTGATTTGCATTATTCGCCTGTTTCTCGTTGCCCATTTTTGTCCAATGGGTAAGATGGATGAGAAGATGACTAGGGCACCAATATTTTTCACTTGCTCCCCCAGGGCTTTATAGTCTTCCTTGGTTTTGCCCAGGCTCTGGCTTGCAGTGTCATTTGTGCCCACATGGAAGAGTAACAGTGGATAGCAATCTGTGTTCTTGACAAGTTGTAGCACCCTCTCACTGATGTCTCAGATCTTAGCTCCCGGAACGGAGCAAACCTCTCGTGACTCCCTGTCAGGTCAGCAGATGGGTGCCTCAGTGTCTTTTAACGGAGAATCACCCACTACGATCACTCATCTCTTCTTTTTATGGTATCTGCTCTGTGTTGCTGGTACAGTTGCACCTTGCAGATCTTGCACATGAGTGTCTGCAGCTGCTAAAGCTTCAAACCTGTTGTTGTGGTTTAGCCCCGGTCGAAACTAAGCACCACACAGCCGCTCGCTCACTCCCCCACCCTTGTGGGATGGGGGAGAGAATCGGAAGGGCCAAAGTAAGAAAACTCGTGGGTTGAGATAAGAACAGTTTAATAATTAGAATAAAACAGCAATAATACTAATATAATGAAAAGGAAAATAATGAGAGAGAGAGAGATGAAACACTGGAATAAGAGGGAAAAAAAAAAAAAAAAAAAAACAAAACTAAACAACAAGTGCTGCAACCGCTCACCACCTGCCGACCGACGCTGCCGGTCCCCGAGCCGCGATCGCTGCCTCCCCCAGCCAATTTCCCCCAGTTAATATACTGGGCATGACGTCACATGATATGGAATACCCTTTGGCCAATTCGAATCAGCTCTCCTGGTTGTATCCCCTCCCCTCCCGGCTTCTTGTGCACCTGGCAGAGCATGGGAAGCTAGAAAGTCCTTGACTAGTGTAAACACTACCCAGCAACAACTAAAACACCAGGGTGTTATCAACATTATTTACATACCAAGTCTAAAACACAGCACTATGCTAGCTACAGTGAAGAAAAATCAACTATCCCAGCTAAAACCATGACACCTGTTGTTGGTAGTGATGGTGGAGGATGGAGACTGAAGCAGAGCCCTGCTTTTGTGGGTCACCAGGGTCCGAGATGCCTCATTCTCAGTGGTGTCTGCAACAGGAACATGGTTCTGAAACCGCCTATCTATCTCCACCTTGGCTCCACTAATACTGCACAGCCTTCTAACTGTCTCCTGCGACTCAGCAACCTGGCGCAACAGATCATCAACCTGTGCACACCTTGTGCAGGTACTTACCTTTACACCAGGAGAAGGGTCCAGGCACTCGTTGCAACCTACCACCTGTACTGAAGCCTCCTTCCTTACCAGTTCTGTCTGGGTGGATACTCACGTACCCAAGAGTTGGGCCATTGAAGAATAACAAAACAACCAGCAGATAGATCAGGCTGCTAAGATTGAAGTGGCTCAGGTGGATCTGGACTGGCAACATAAGGGTGAATTATTTATAGCCTGATGGGCCCATGACACCTCAGGCTGTCAAGGAAGAGGTGCAACATACAGATGGGCTCGTGATCGAGGGGTGGACTTGACCATGGACACTATTGCACAGGTTATCCATGAATGTGAAACATGTGCTGCGATCAAGCAAGCCAAGTGGTTAAAGCCTCTGTGGTACAGAGGATCCCATGCCGATGCCACTGCCCGGAACACTATCCTGGGCCTTGAAAACAGGTCTTATGGTGACATGGCACCCCAGGAAGAACTGAGTCAGACAACAGGACTTATTTCCAAAACAACCTCAGAGACACCCGGGCCAAAGATCATGGCATTGAGTGCGTGTATCACATCCCCTATCATGCACCAGCCTCCAGGAAAATTGAATGATACAATGCACTGTTAGAGACTACACTGAGAGCAATGGGTCACAGGACATTGAAACTTTGGGATACACATTTAGCAAAAGCCACCTGGTTAGTCAACACTAGGGGATCTGCTAATCAAGCTGGCCCTGCCCAATCAAAATTTTATGTACCTTAGAAAGGGATAACGTCCCTGTAGTGCACATAAGAAATATGCTGGAAAAGACAGTCTGGGCTATTCCTACCTCAGGCAAAGGCAAACCCATTCATGAGATTGCTTTTGCTTGAAGACCTTGGTGCACTTAGTGGATAATGCGGAAGGATGGGGAAGTCTGATGTGTACCTCAAGGGGATTTGCTTTTGGGTGAGAACAACCAATGATTTTAATTGTATGATGTTAACAGCTACATAATACTATATATCATCACTACTATGGTGACTATGTGCTGTATCAATGGTATTACAGTAAGAATCTCCCGAATTAATGAAGAATAAATTTTGATGAAACTGAGAAAAGTGCAATTATGATAGAACCAGACAATCACAGTGGTGATGGAACCAGAACTGGCCATACAACAATCCAGCACCACACACATCTCTCCTGCCCTGAAGGACTGTTATGAGAAATGGAGCCCAAAGGCATGGACTAAATGAACTCAATGGACACTTTAGAGGGATGGCCCATAGACTAGGGGAAATATATCTGTGTGTATGTATTAGATATCTGTGTGTGTATATCAAAAGACAGGGAAGGTGGTGGTGATTAATTGGGATGTATTGGAAAGTATGGGACCTGGGCATCACGTAGATGGTATGGAATAAGGGGTGGATATTGTCCTGGTTTCAGCTGGGACAGAGTTAATTTTCTTCCTAGTAGCTGGTATAATGCTGTGTTTTGGATTTAGTATGAGAATAATGTTGATAACACACTGATGTTTTAATTGTTGCTGAGCAGTGCTCATACTAAGTCAAGGACTTTTCAGCTTCTCTTACTGCCCTGGCAGTGAGGAGCCTGAAGGTGCACAAGAAGCTGGGAGGGGGCACAGCCAGGACAGCTGACTCAAACTGGCCAAAGGGATATCCCATACCATATGACATCATGCTGAATAAAAAAACTGGGGGAAGCTGGCCAGGGGGGTGCAGCTGCTGCTCAGGAACTGTCTGGGAATCCATCAGCAGGTGGTGAGCAATTGCATTGTGCCTCACTTGTTTTGTGTATTCTTTTTTAATTATTATTATTTTCCCTTTCTTTTCTGTCCTATTAAATTGCCTTTATCTCAGCCCACGAGTTTTACCTTTTTTGTGATTCTCTCCCCCATCCCACTGGGGAGTAGTGAGTGAATGGCTGTGTGGTGTTTAGCTGCCTGCCGCGTTAAACCACAAAACCCCATATGCAATGAAAGGCTAATGAGGATGTGTTACAGACAGAAAAAAATAAATAGGTTTTCTTAAAAAAGCTATTAAATCTAGAGACAACATTTCTAATTGAGAAACTAGCATCTTAGTGAAAAAGTTACTGATGGTAATAATGAAAAACAGAGTAGGATAGACAGCTTTATGAAATGGTTATCTAAGAACCAGAAATAAAGTAGCTCACTGAAACAACCCCCTCAAAACTGGAAGAGCTAGTCTAGGTACAGCCTAACCTGGGTGTGATCATGAGTGAGAGGTAGGTGGTCAGGAGGTGCAAAACTCATGGTTTCTCAAGAACAGGATCTGTCAGAGCGCAGCAAATATGACAGCAGCTGCGCTAGTAATGAGATGCTTGGCTGGACCTCCAGGTGTAGCATGCAGCTCGAGAACATAGGTACCTACATTTGGGTGTCTAACATGAGCCTGGTCCTAAGCTACCTTTGTGTTCCATCCTTGTAGTAGATATGATCTGAAAAGCTAGTCATCTCTCCCTAACATACACCCATGTTTGGTCAGCTGAATTTCCCTGTAGACAGATTCCATTGACTATAGTGATCAGGGACTTGAAGAAATAGCCCACACATAGGTCAACTGCCAGTAAGGATGCACTAGGATATCTTGGCTTATCTGCAGCTGCAGATCTGGTGTCTGCCAGTCCTATGTGGATACCTTGGATATAGCACATTACTTTAAGTGACAATAAGTGGTTGTGTTGAGGCAATTAATTGAAGTCCTAGTGACAACAACAGCAGTTCTGTGTCATTTACTTCTGCCCATACAAGATCTTTATGTTGTCCTCATTTTTTTAGTGCCTCATGAACTTTAGCATAAATATTTTCAGATCCTTTTGAGGCAGAGAAAGTCATCTGTGCTCAGTTCATCAGCTCTTGAGATGTGGAAGCTGCACCTGGAACTACCCTGTTGGGGCATACTGGCACTGCATGATGACGCTCACCTAGCTGAATTGCATCTAGATCACTTGTCCTGTTTCCTTTGCATTGGGTCAGGAACTGGGGAATGGGAGCAAGGAAACAACAAACATCACAAAAAAGAGGAATGGGTCTGAAGATAGTTATGTTTAAATTTTAGATTCCCTAAAACCCTGCCTGATTTGGAAAGTGCTTGGCCTGGCAGGTGTTTCTTCGGACATACACTTACAGACTGGAATTCTTTCTAGAAAAGAGCAGACGTACATACCTAGTGGTCAGAGCACTTGACTGTATACACAGCAATACAGATCTGTTACATCACTATCCATCATTTTGCAGTCCTGTCACCAGTTTGTTACCCTGCTCTACTAACCATTGTCTTTGCCCTGTTTTTCTGTCTTTCACCCTCGATTCATTTGTTTGAATCTGATTCATCTGATCAGGACTGTGAAAGCCATACAGGAAGAGCCATATTAGGAGGTTCACACTGATAGTTCAGTCTCATGGAGGCAGTGGCTTGAGATGTTTCAGTACAGTGACCTGTTCCAGAAGGCCAGTATCTCCACCACTTGATGACCTTGACAATCTTGCTTCTTTATCTCCATCCTCCATATCATATTCACAGTCCCCGTCTACTTAAATTGTACATATTTAGGACACTGCACACATGTCAGTATTTGTTGTACTTACCAGGAACGTATCTTTGGTAGACACCCCTACTCAATTTGACTGCATACACTTAAATCCTTAAATCGAGCAAGGAAATTGCTCTTGATTGCAAAACTTAGATTTACACTTGAGCTTAAGAGACAAAAAAATAAGTAAAACTGGCAGGCATACAGAGAAACCTGGGTGATAGGAGAGTGGGTCGTTCACGAATATTTAAGGAAAAAAGAATCAATAGTGTCAAGTTCCATTTGATGTTATGAATGCAGAAATGTTATCAGAGGGCTAAACAATTGAAATAGAATTTGAGGGTCTCAGTAAACAAGTTCAGATACAAACAAACCTGAGTAATGGTTTTTGGAGGTTAGGGAATTATACAGGATGGTACAGATGGGCACAGAGTAGAACAGTTTTATTTGATAACCATCTTTGGCTTCATTGTTCTTATAGAAAGCTTCAACTCAGCCAGACTGCCCTCAAGTATTATCTACCTAGCCCTGGGGATTTGAGGGCAGGTGTGATAGATAAACACCATTTCTCTACTCTCTGTCCTTTTAATAACAATTCTGCAGGGCACCAGTATATGCCAACTACTTTCTTTGAGGGAAATAAGGAGAAATGTCATGAAAAACGAGGGTAATTTATTATTTAAAGAAACTTTACAGAAATACCATTTTCCTTCAGCAAGTCATGTGTTTTTCACTTAAGTGCATATTTCTACTATTTTTAAATATCCAAATAAATTGTTAAAGACTTAATTTATTATTAAAATGGTGCTTATTAAGATTTTTAATATGTTTCAATTATTTCTTTGCTTTCTAAGATAAGCTTATGAAGGTCTTAATAAGAACAATAGAAATTAACTTTAATTTGAAGCTCTGTCAGAAGATTATCAATATTTAGCAGGATTTTGAAATCTGCCCAGTGTTTTTTCATAAATAAAATGCTATTTCCAGGGTTGCATGTGAGTTAACACTGGATATAATAAAGTGGTTCTTATTCCATATAGTTTAATAAACTGAAATAACCAAGATTTTAAGGTAGAATATTACCTATTTCCTAACACAAAACTCCTGAAATATGTATAGCTTATTGAATTGCTCAGTACACAACATTTTTATACATAAATATTTTTTATGAGCTAGCTTTTTGTCAGGTTTCAACCTTTCAGTAATGCTCATGATTTCCTAAAGAAGTCAATGTGTTTTTTTTAAAAGGGAGTTAGTTCAAGTTAAGATATTGTTGTTCCTCAATTCAAACAGAAATTCATATGAATTTTACATCTCTGAATAATGCCCCACTTCCACTTTTACCTGCTTTGTCAGGTAATGCTTTTAAATAAGAATGACATTCTTGACCAACAAACCTGTTGTTGTTTCTTTTTCAGTGAGGTCATAAACTTCAACACATACTGAGTTTTCTAATTTTGAAAGGGTTGTAAAAAGTCTTCAGCTTTTGAGATAAATAAAAGTCACCAAAATTATGTCCCTATCTTCCCAAAATTTATCATTTTTACAGAACTTTAAAGTTTCAGTGGGGAATTCTCAACTATTCTGTAGGAACTTCTCATAACAGAAAACCATTTTAAGATTCTTTCAACCACAAGACCTGGAAAGAGACATTGTCCAGAGTACGCTACCCCACTGCTTCAAACTGACATAATTCAGGATCTTCAGTAGTTTTAAAACCTGGAAGATACAGAAAAAAATATCAAAATTATTGCTATACAGCCCCCAAGTTTATCTGTTGATTTATCTTTTGAATGCTTTGTTGCGTTGTATAGACAAAGGCAATTAGCAAGAAACAGCTCTTCATTATCCTTCTCCATTTATCTGTGGGCAGAAAGGTGTATCATTAGCATCACAGTGGTATGTTGTCACAAATGATCCATTGCCAAATTCAGGATAGTTGACTGCAGTACACACTTTACTTTTGCAAGCATTTCTTACAGTTTTATTGGTGTCTTGAAAATAATGGATTATTCCCCTTTCGACCATGCAGTAACAAACAGTTTATCAAAAACATTTTTGTATCTCCTCTGTTTGCAACATTGGTGGCCACAGAAAAAAGTTTGTCATTTTCTACATTGGCTTTAAAGTCTTTCTCAATTGAAAGGCAAGCTAATATTTTGTGGGATCAACCTGAAGCTGTTGTCTTAAGAAGATAAAATGTTTTAGCTATTGGAAATCTTGGAATAACACTTCATTTTGCTGTCAAAATAGAGCTATCTGTGTTTAAAAAATTGTGTGTAATATATGGTAGAGTGCTATAGTGGCCATTTTCTTATCTTAGGAAGAAATGTTTCAAAGGTTTTCTTTTGTCTCATGTTAGGAATTACTATGATCATTTACATGCTTACATGCAATTGAGAAAATGTGTCTTTTTTTTACTTTTACTTTACTGTAAAGTACAGTAAATCTTATGGGAACTATTGCTTTCTCTACTGAACCATGAAAAGTCATTTCTGTACTCATTCCAGGAACACTCATTCCCCTGTTTCATCTTAAGGACTGTGTCTTGATTTGTTGAGAAAATGCTATTATCACGATCTCTACTATATTCTCAGCCACATGAAGAAGTATTTTCATCAGCTACTTCTAAATCAATGATGCGCAGATTCCCACTTGGATATAATCAAGTCAATCCCACAAAGTGTGGGGCTAACAAACACTTTTTGTGATACAGCCAGTAGTTAGCTCTGCTTTTGATAAACATTTTGGATAAAGTCCTCTTCAGCTACGAAAATGTTCCATGGGTAGTATAATCCCAGCTGCAGTTCTTTGCTTTTTGCATTGTTATGGCAGGTAGAATAAATTTTTTAAACAATTTATAAGGAAATTTTACATCCTTCAATTTTAAGTATGCTCTGTAGATGTAAACTGATGCCTGAGATCCTGTCCACAGGCCCTCCCCTCAGACACCAGTGTGGCTTGGGGAAATGAGAGCCATCTTCAGGAAAAAAGAGTTCCACTCCAGTTGTACGAAGTCCCTATGGTGCAACACTTCCCTCAGCTCTTCCCAACACTGTGATGGGTTTCTTGATTTGCCAGCAAGATTCTGAGGCAATTTCCAACTTTTTTCTTCTTCATGTCATCTTCCACCCCAGTTCTCTCTGAAACGCTTTGCCTTGAGGTTGAATATGAAGGAAGTCCATCTCTTTTCCTAGCTCTAGGTTTCTCATCAGCCAAGGACAGGCTGACATTCAGTGTACAGAGCTCAACAGGGCTGGAATCCTTCTCTCCTATAAGCTGAAGAAGTTGGATGAAAATATCTGGAGATTTCTGGTAAGACATCTGCCAAGGACCTCTAGCTTCTGCAAGTAAAAGGGCTTATTCCCAGGTTCCAAGCTCTACCTTGCACACATTACGTACTAAATCTTTGCAATAAAATATGCTAGAATCTTTGTAGGGCAACTGTTGCTCTTTATATAAGCATTCATTGACCTTTCTAGAAGTTTCTTTCTTGTGTGCAATCTTCTTGAGCTGTAAGTGAAGGGATGTGTATTGGGTCTGGCTAAGATGGAGTTAATTTTCCCCATAGCAGCCCTCATACTGCTGTGCTTTGTATTGGTAGCTACAAAGGTGTTGATAGCACACCAGTGTTTTGGCTACTGCTGAGCAGTGCTCACACAGCATCAAGGCTGTCTCTCCAACATTCCCCCCTCACCAGTAGGCTGGGGGTGGGCAAGATCTCAGGAGGGGACATAGCCAGGACAGCTGACCCAAACTGACCAAAGGGATATTCCATATCATATGACGCCTGCTCAGCAATAAAAGCTAAGGGGGGGGGGGGGGGGGGGGAAGAGTAGCATTTGTTATTATGACGTTTGTCTTCCAGAGCAACTGCAATGCGTACTGAAGCCCTACATCCCAAGAGGTGGCTGGACATCTCCTGATGATGGGAAGTAGAGAATAAATCTTTTGTTTTCCTTTGCTTCCATGCACAGCCTTTGCTTTTGCTGTATTAAACTGCCTTTATCTTGACCCACTGTCATGGTTTAGCCCCCATCAGCAACCAAGCACCCCACAGCCACTCACTCACTCACCTTCAGTGGGATGGGGGAGAGAATCACAAAAGTAAGAAAACATGGGTTGAGATAAAGACAGTCCAACAGGTAAAGCAAAACCTGAACGCACAAGCAAAGCAAAACAAGGAATTTATTCACTACTTCCCATGGGCAGGGAGGTGTTCAGCCATCTCCGGGAAAGCAGGGCTCCATCAAGTGTAACAGTTACTTGGGAAGATAAACACCGTAACTCCAAACATCTCCCCCTTCGTTCTTCTTCCCCCAGCTTTATATGCTGAGCATGATGTCACATGGCATGGAACATCCCCTTGGTCAGCTGGGATCAGCTGTTCCAGCTGTGCCCCCTCCCAACTTCTTGTGCACCCAGCAGAGCATGGGAAGCTGAAAAAGTCCTTGACTAGCATAAGCACTACTTAGCAACAACTAAAACATCTCTACATTGTCAACACTGTTTTTAGCACAAATCCAAAACATAGCCCCACACTAGCTACTATGATGAAAAGTAACTCTATTCCAGCTGAAACCAGGACACCCACAAGGTTTTTTTCTATCTTATTTTCTCCCTGCCCTGTCCTGCTGAGGGGAGTGATAGAGCAGCTTGGTGGGCACCTGGTGTCCAGCCAAAGTCAACCCACCACAGGATGTTATATGTATAAATGCCATACAATGTTCTAAAGGTTCTCAAACATGAAGTCTCATCTATGATTTTTAAATTTTAAGTGTGCATTTCAGAGCAGTATCAGAACAACACAGATTTCCATTTTGGAGGCTCTGTGGTTATTTTCATTAAAAAACTACATTTTCTATCACTGAATTCTATTCTGGAAACCAGTATTGAATCAATAGTTACATGACACTGTGTTGGTCCGCCCAATTTCATTGATGATTGATTCAATCTTCCTTTCACTCATACAAGAAAGGAAAGGGAAAAAAAATCTCTTAAAATAAGGGCTCACTAGCCATCTTACAATTGCCTGTAATAGTCTTCTATCTGACTACATTTTTAACAGTTGTAGCAGGTTGCAGTGGTGCTTAGCTGTAGATGAATTCAGATTTTTGTATGCTCTGAAGTTAAATTATACAGCTCAGATCAATTGTTCATCAAAATTCAGCAGTGTCTGAGACCCTGCAACATCACTGTCAGAATGCCTGATACTTGGGAGAAAATTTTAGGGGAGATAAATGTTTTTTAACTTGTGTATATGCTGACTAGCTGAAAACTTTACTACCTGCAAATATTTGAATATTATAAGAAGTGAAGCTGGTGAAGGTGTTTAAAAAAGACATACGTAATAACAAAGGCATGGAATTATAAGCCAGGAATGTGATGGGTGAATTTTTTTTTTAAGAAACTATTTTTGTCAGGCAAAAATTTCCATCAGTAAAACCTGTGAGAGGGGAGTAATCCCACAATATAAGTTCTGTTAGCTCATTACTTAAGATAGCTGCAACAATTCTACATCTGCTAGTAGAGAGAAAAATGTAGTAATAATAACATTTTTATGGTGATTGGGGCATTGATTAAATGACACGATAGGTTTTCTGGCTGTAATGAAGTTTGTAGACAAAATTAAATTGAACAAAATAACTCTGTGGCACCATTACAAACAGGAAGTCAGAAAAAAAGGTCAGAAAGTAAAAAGCAACGTTTATCAAATCCATATCAGTTTAACAATATTTCTTGTATGTTGTATGTGGGAAAAAACCCAATCAGTGTTAAAAGGCCACAAAAATGAAGGAAAAATCATATCATGGTTGCATGTGCAATCACTATTCTCTCCCCTCTGCAAGGAATATCATTACACTGTGTGGGATGAATTGGATCACAACAGGGGAAAAAATAGCACAGAGAAATAGGAATAGACTTTATCATGATGGATATGGAGAATTAATCAGAGAACCAAGATTATTCAGGCAGTTATAAATTTAACTTTTTTCTTTTAAAGAAAAAGCTTGAAAG